>CM038673.1:243798014-245022632 GCA_021605145.1 Aegilops bicornis | reverse complement strand
ATAACTATATAAAAAAATTACTAAAAAATAAATAGAAGAAAATAAATAATGCAGAAAAAAAAAATTATATAAAGCAAAAATATTCACAAAGAAACTAAATACGGCAAAAAACTACTCAGAAATAAATAGAAGAAAAAAAGCAGAAAATAAATAACTATATAAAAAATTACTCAAAAATAAATAGAAGAAAATAAATAATGCAGAAAAGAAAAAAAATTACATAAAGCAAAAATATTCACAAAGAAACTAAATACGGCAAAAAACTACTCGTAAATAAATAGAAGAAAAAATAAAGCGTAAAAGAAATAACTATATAAAAAATTACTCAAAAATAAATAGTAGAAAATAAATAATGCAGAAAAGAAAAAATATAAAAATGTTGGGCGCTGCCTCAGGCCCGCCAGACCTTGGTGTGCAAATACATGCCCAAGAGGGCCAAGAGACTACGTGGCAGCGCTACTCTAGTTAGGCCCAAGCCCTGCTAAATAGAGAATTGAAAGGGCAGCCATGCTGGGTTTATAAACCAAAGGCGGCTGCCCTTCGCCGGCGTAGGTGGGACTAAACGAAGCGCATCATGTGGCAGCGCACGGCCATTATTACCGTTGGTGGCTCCAACTGCATTAGCAGTGGTTTTTTAGTACCGGTTGAGCCACCAACCGCATTTAAAGGCTCCTCGCTTCGCCGCTTGCTGGTTAAATTATTTTTAGTACCGGTTTGTGGCTCCAACCGTACTAAAGGGCCCTCCTATATATATGTCACTTACGAAAATTCAGTTATCGCCGCCACTTCGCTCCACTTCGTCGCCGCTCGCTTCCCCCCGCCGCCGGGCCGGCCGCCTCGGCCGCTTCTCGCCGCTTCGGCTACCGTCGTGTTGCCGCCGCTTCGCTGCTACTTCGTCTTCGTCAGTTGCCGGCCCCGGTCACGCCGTCGCGTCTGGGTTCCTCCATCGCTGCCCCGCCGCCGCCTGCCCTCATTCGCCGTCATTCGCCGCGCCACCGTGCACTGCACGCCGGGCCCGCTCCCATATACACACACACATGCATACACACACATACACACACACACACACACTACACACACACACACACATACACACACACACACACTACACACACTGACACACACAAACACACACACACACACACACACACACACACACACTACACGTACACTACACATGTACGTACACACACTACACACACACATATTTTTTTTACTTATTTTCTGTTTTCTAATGTTTAGATGAATTAGAACTATTTAGTTTATTTTTAGAATGTTAGAAATATTAATGTTAGATGAATTAGAAATATGTTAATGTTTAGTTGAACTAGTTGAATTAATATAACTAGTTTATTTTTAGTAAATGCTTATTAGTTGAACTAGTTGAATTAATATATATAACTAGTTTATTTTTAGTAAATGCTTAGTTGAACTAGTTGAATTAATATATATAACTTGTTTGTTTTTAGTTAATGCTTAGTTTATCTAGTTGAATTAATATAATTACTTGTTTATTTTTAGTAAATATAATGCTTAGTTGAACTAGTTGAATTAATATATAGAACTAGGTTATTTTTAGAAGATGCTTAGTTGAACTTGTTGAATTAATATATAGAACTAGTTTATTTTTAGTAAATGCTTAATTAGTTGAACTAGTTGAATTAATATAACTAGTTTATTTTTAGTAAATGCTTAGTTGAACTAGTTGAATTAATAGATTTTTCTGTTAATCGATTTTTTTTCTGTTAATAGATTTTTTTGGTGATATTATTATTGAATATGCATGTTTGGTGATACTATTGTTAATAGATTTTTTTGGTGATATTTACATTGTGTAATTAATTTTGTTCATAGAATTTTAATGATTTTTTTTGTTCATAGTATTTAGAAAAAGGAAAGAGATGGTGTACTTTTGCTTATAATTATTGAATGCATGCCAATTTGAATACTATACTTTATTTTATGATTTGGTTTTGCTTATTTTATGATTTGGTTTTGCTTATTGAATGCCCATATTGGATAAGTTCTCCTTCATTCCCGTGTGCTAGACAATTTGGTATAATAATGCATTCGGGAATGAAAGAGGAGCTACTACGTACATCGATCATCGATAGTCAACCTGTGATTAATAATAATGATCTAGTTTAATATTTGAATTATGAACGTAGGCCGGAAATGTCATACTCATCGGACGACGAAAACCGCCCGGCTGAGTGCGATTGGTGCCAATGCATTTAATTGAGGTATGTGCGATGTGTTCATTGTGCTGACGAAGATCGGCACTTCAAAGCATTAAGCTCGAGAAGACTCATGCGATGTTCATATTTGGTGACGCAACGCATTTACAATAGTTTTTTTCGTAATTGCCACCGACTTCAACTATTTTAACGTGTATTTTTCATCTTTTCCAATTCGACTAGCTTATCCCATGCTTTGCAAGACGCTATGTCTTGGAGAGGATGGGTTTTCAAGACCATCAAAATTTCGAAACCAAAAAAATTATCCTAAGTACCCATCATGGTGTGGATTTTCAAGTAAAGCTGTACAATGCTAAGAGTGTAACCCATTTTGGTTGCAAAAATTGGGATGCATTTTGCAAGATGTATGGTCTTGATGAGGGTATGCTTGTCACCATGGATCTTGGTGATCCTACAATCGAGCAAGAGACACCTTCGATTTCGGTCCTTGTGGATACACCTCCAGCTTCTTCCCTCATGTGAGCTAAACATAGTTATTAAGTAATTTATATTGTTTATTTCAAAATATATAGTTGACAACTTATCTCCAAAGGACAACTTATTTTCATTCTTCAAAGAATGTGCGAAGATGGTAGATGTAATCGCATTTCACAATCAAGGCCCAATTAACTTATCAGGAGAAAAATCATCTGGTCGGATTTTGTACTGATCTTGGGAATTACAATATCTACAATCAAACTCCTCAACATTATGGTGAATACGTGCCACTAGTGCACCTGTTGAACTACGATAACTACCATGGAGATACCCTGGTAAGATTATTTTTTACTATTACAACATTCGTGCATCTTTTTGCACACTTCTAAAACTAGTACATCATATCATTGCTAATCACGGTTATTACTATGTTTTTCAACAGATAATCCCAAATGATTGTGTGCCTCATCTGATGTATACACGGGGTAGCCTTCATGTTTTGAACATACAACCAGGTCGTCCTACGAATCTCAACTGTCCATACCGGGTTTCTAAAAGAAGTGGAGACATGATAATCAAAGAATGGAAAGAATGTATGGACAGTCGTAAGGAGCTTCTTGGAAGCAACATTCAGCTAAGGGCAAAATTGGAGATGTGATGATCGCCATTCTTCATAATGGAGAGTCATGGTCTATATTGTTTTATGCTATTTTACCTTAAGGGTGTTTAGGTCCTACCTGATACTGATGATCATGTGCTAAGAACAATTATGTAGGGTTGGGTTCGATGACTATGAGGATGATGATCGTATGAGTAGCTAGCAGGAGTGATTCAGCTAGTTCTTCATGCTGCTCTTAATTAGTACTTGTCCTTTCATGTCTGTGTTCTTCGTTCTGAACTTATTAAGTGATTTGCTTTTGTGGTGTTATATATGAACGCTTATAATATCATGACAATCATGTTGAACTCGATGATTGGTTGATCTACTAGAAATTCTATTAATATGCATAACGTGTACAATGTGTAGTATCGTAAAATACCAGCAAACGAAAAAGAATTAAAATGGAAACACAAAATTAAATGAAAAATAAATCATAAAACTAAAAAAAACCCAAACCTTATAGTACCGGTTGGTATTACCAACCGGTACTAAAGGGCTCTGTGCCCCTGAGCTGGCTCGTGCCACGTGGTTGCCCTTTAGCACCGGTTCGTGCTGAGCCGGTACTAAAGGGGGGGGGCTTTAGTGACCACAAATTAGTGCCGGTTATGTAACCGGCACTACAGGGCCTTACGAACCGGTGCTAATGCCCGGTTCTGCACTTGTGATGGTTGCCAATGGTTAGGGGTATCTGGTCGCACCATCGACTAGCCATATACTCTGCTCCTGGTGAACTCACTAACAGAGGGGTCCTAAGGGTTTGGGCTGGTAGTTTAAACTTATCCATGAATCCCCTTGATATGTATGAATGCGATGCACCAGTATCAAAAAGAACAAGAGTGGTAAAAGACTTAACCAAAAACTTACTTATAACCGCGTCTGGCTGCTCTTCAACCTCCTCCACGTTAATGTGGTTCACTTGTCCTTTGTTGAATGGATTGGGCTTCTTCCCAGTGCTCCCATTTCCGTTTCCATTCTTCCCTTCAGGGCACTCCGTGGCATAGTGTCCAGTCTTCCCGCACTTATAGCAAGTAATGTGACTTAGATCCTTTTTGGAGGGTGTGGCTGGATTGGGGCGGTTCTGATTGTTGTTTGCTCCGTTCCCATTTCCATTCTTAGAATCATTGTGGTTATGCAAACCTCCTCCGGTGTGGCTATGACCTCCATGGTTATGAACAAGTCCTCCCGAGTTCGGGGTTAGGCGAGGGTTCTGCTGAGCTCATGAGTTATACCTCCCTTGTCCATACTTCCTCTTACGACTCTCATTCTGCTGCTGCTTCCCTTAAATCATAAGAGCCTTATCTACCAACTCCTGGTAGTTGTTGAAGGTTGCTACCATCAACTGCATGCTCATGTCATCATTTAGCCCTTCCATAAACTTCTCCTGCTTCGTGGCATCTGTGGCCACATCATCAGGGGCATAGCGAGATAACTTGCTAAACTCATCCACGTACTGAGCCATAGTATGGTTCCCCTGGTGTAAGTTGCGAAACTCACGCTTCTTCATATTCATGGTTCCAGTTGAGACATGGGCCAAAGTGGAAAGCTTGTCAAACCGGGTCCCAAGTGACATTGGCTATGGGAAAAGTGGTCGTGTAATTCTCCCACCATGAGGCTGCTGGTCCATCCAATTGATGTGCGGCAAAGCGCACCTTCTCAGCATCTGTGCAACCTGCGGTGTTCAACTCTCTTCCAATATGGCATAGCCAATCATCAGCAACTATAGGCTCGGTGCTACTGGAAAACACCGGTGGCTGTAACCTCAGAAAGCAAGCTAGGTTATCAACTGGAGGTGGGTTGTTGTTGTTACCTTGGTTCTGAACTAGCAATTGCATCAAGGTGTTCTGATGCTGGATCAACTGAGTGAGCTCCGGCGGGAAGGAAAATCTGGTGTCATGTCTCGGAGGCATCTGATGGGTTTTGATGGAAGAGATCAGAATAGAAAAGGGGTCTAATGAGAAAGCACTACCCATATGCACATGAGATAAACACAAACATTTCTCTCAATCAATCAAACAAGGGCATACTAGCGGTCTAGAACTATCGCAAAAGTTCTCAACTACCACTAAATACATGGGGGAATAATACTAATTATTTGGTGGTCATCCAGAAATTTTGATCGGTGGAGGACTCCATGATATCTGCTCCAGCTTTGTCTTCATAGTCATCATCACTAGGGCCGGAGTTGGTGTCGTCGATGATGAAGTAGTTCTCCGGGCAAGTGGAATCATCGTCTTCTCTTCTCGGCGTTGGATATCCCATGAATACTCCGATCTTCTTTACCAGGTCGTCATTCTTCTCCAATAGTGTCTTATTTTCCTCCTCATATCCATCGCGTGTAAACTTGAGTTCTTCTTCCAGCTCGACAATCCTAGTCTCCGCCTTCTTCAAATCCATCATGTCTGCGCACGTCTGATTCTTCTGGTGTCGAATGTGCTGGTTCAACTCCTGGATGAAAGCTGCAATGGATCTGTCCTTCTTGGTGCTGATCATCTCCCATTGCTTGTCTCGGCGCCCACATATCTGGTAGACGGTGTCCTTAAGATCCTTGTTGTAGACTTCTCCAATGCGTCCCATGGTAATGTGGGCTGCCATGCTCTTGCCTAGACTCCAGCTGGGTGCTTCAAAAGAAAATTCTACGGGTTTGGTGGTTACGAGAACGCCCTTCCGGAATTTGTACTTGAATCATCCAACAGCCCTCTTCCTCGTAAGGTAGCGTTGTACGTCCCGGTGAACCTTGGTAATCCAATATTCAAGTACCTAGTGGCTTCCTTCAAGTGGCGTCCAAAAGGTGTGTCTTCATCCGGTTGTGCAAACTTGCTCTTCAACTCCGCCATCCTAAATAGTAGAAAATGGAGAGGAGTCAGAAATGAGTAGAGAAGAGTGACCTAGGGTTCATCTTAGTGGTCGTGTCCTACACTCAGCGTGTGCTCTGATACCATCTTGTAGCGACCCGACCTCAAACGGTCAAGTCTCTGTGCTTTAGTGTCATCCCTGGATCGGTAATGCTGACACACACAGTACTCGAAGGATTTATAACAGAGTAGCAATCACACACTTATTACATCGAATGCCTCAAAAGAGAACTTACTACAATAAATATGGCTTAAGGCCATCTAATACGATAACAGCGAAAGGCTTGGAAGATAAAGTGAGTCCAATAACTCCAACAGCATAGCTGAGCTGCACGACAATGACCTAACGAACCTTACTCCTCGTCTGAAAAGTCTGCAACATAATATGTTGCAGCCCGAAAACGGGTCAGCACATGGAATATGCTGGCAATATAACACAGTAGAGCAAGAACAGAATAATGCTACCACTACATGCAAATTGGCTGGTGGAAAGCTCTATGGTTATAGTTTTTGCAAAAAGCCAATTTTTCCCTACAACAAAGGAATATGTTTTATTTTAACTATCATGGGGGTTGAAACATCATTGAGAAGGTCTCTCCAACTCAATCCCAATTAAGGTAACTAGTCGTCAACCCGTGCGCACGGGTTCGCACGGCCTAGCTAATTCATATGCATTCCATATTGAAATAAATATGCGACGACCTATATTATGTGTGTAATGATAGAAGTTTTTTAAGTTTGTGAGAGACATTTGAATTCTTTTTGGGGATAACCATTTCTAATATTACTATTGAGGACATGTAATAACCTGTAGTGTTGAAACAAAAATGATAACATTTCTCCAAAGAGTTTGCAAAAATAGGATTCCATGATCTTTATGTTTTTCATAATCTCAAAGGAACATGCGGTCATAATTAAACTCAACACATGAAAAAAAAATCGACAAACCAAATGTGAAACATTGCCTTATGAAGTCGTGAGATACTTACATTCTATGACAGAACCAGGAAAAAAATATCAACTAATGATTTTGCAATAGAAAAGAAAAGGACATAAATAGTATGTAAGAAATTAATTTCGACCATAAGGCCAACGCCCCTCACAAGATTTACAATCACTTTCAAACAATCAAAAATAGTTCACAATATTATAGATATTTTTCAGTTGTCTTGGATAGTCTATGGATTGCAGAAAATACACGTTAGTTGCAAATGCTAAAAGGGTAGAAAGAAAATGATGCTACTAACAATAGAGAAAGTAATACTTCATGTCAGCGATTGCTAAGCAACCTGAAAGTAAACAGAGTTAAAACATATACAATAGAGGATAATTCATTCTTGTACTGGTCATTCATAGCCTATGTAAGTTCCCAAAATTGGATACGCTATTGTACCATATGTTCTCCGTTTTTTCCTTCAAGCTCGTTGGTGTTTGCACATGAAATTTGCTTAGATCAAGAATATATTCGAGAGTATTCAGTTTCTTCTTGATTATAAACATGATGTTTTAAAAGTATTATTGTAGATTTGTTTTAATAAAGAATGAGATCGAAAAGTATACTACATGGCATATATATAGTCTTGCATGTGCATGAGATCTTTTTGACACATAATACTGAAAGCAAATATTCTCGTGGAATTCCTATATTTGATGATGTTTTAAAAAAAACTTGTCTGATAGTTATAAGTCAAAAATAAGATAAAGATATATTGGTGGCGCTATATAACTACATAGAATAAAAAATTAATCTACACCCAAGTTTTAAAAGTCTTATCATGAAAATTATGATAATTTTAAGAAAGGTTTAGATCTCAAATTTTAGGCCAAAAAACTTCACTCGGTAAAATTTACGATTATCTCCGAGAAACGTAATATATGCACACATAGAAATCAATCTGCGCTTAATGTAGTATAAAAATTCTATAAAAAATGTGATTAAGTATCAGAAGAGTATATATTCCATACTTGGAAGAATCATACGAACCCATGCTATAAGAAAATAAATATAGTTCACCTCATTTATTCATCATTAGTATAGTAGATTAAAGAGAAAGATTTGTAGTACCATTTATAAGTTTTAAGCGCATTTTAGAAGGAACCATATGGACATGTAGATTGGACAACAACAACTGCAACCTTGAGGCAAGTTTAGTAGTAGCCCACTGACCGTTTTGCCTGCATGATCTGTACTTCGTACCGGGAGAGATCAGATATAACCGCCAAGATCACATTTGGAGACACTGGATGTGGTCGGCACACAGCAGTGTACAGAAGTAGGTTATTGGCATAGTCGATCATGGTTGCCTATTTTCATGAGCCTTATTTTTTGTCGCTTCTGCTCTAATGCTTGGAGCAATAACTGAGGCCTATATCAATCGATTTCTTTGACAATCTGCATGATTTCTTGATGTTAAAGAAATATGTATGTACGCACTCAGGTTATTTCCTACTTCCCTAGAGAACATCTTAACATGAGTAGTAAGAAACATCATCTATGTTCGATGGATGACGACAATTGTGTTTTCCAAGGTTGACAGAAACATGATCACAACAGGAGAGGATGGATTGAACTATACCTCTTTTACAGATCGATTCCAGTGGTTGATGGAACATTAAAGGTGGTGTCGATGGCATGAAGGACAGACGCGCGTCAAGGCGGAGGATTAGGCAGAGCGGCTCTATGGACTCTTGTAAACCTTGTTTCAAGGTAGATTACTGGCGGCGACTGAAGAATGATTTTTGCGGCAGCATGCGGATGTGTTTTTCTTTGTTTGGATTGGAAATCAATCAGGATAGATTATTTTAAAGGAAATCAATCGGGAGGGTTTCTAAATCGGGAGAGTTGATGTCACATAAGCATGCCTTCCTGACATAGGATGCTGTAGTCCTTTTTTTAGGCTGGACTTTTCATTTATTAGGACGCTGTTTTACTTTTCTTGATCGAGCCTTTTCTCTCTCAGGAAAGGAAACGTACATCTTTTTTTGACCGGATACAATACATTTTTTTGGGACATTGTTCATCATTTTTTTTGAGTCGTTCAATCTTTCCTTGATAGATTAGATAGAGTAACGTGCTTCCCTCAAAAAAAAGTTCGAGTAACGTGCGGGTGAGTTTTTTAAGAAAGGAAACATACATCTTTTTTTGGAAGGGATGCTGTATATTTTTACTGGACCTTTTTTGAGTCGTTCATCCTTTCTTTTCATAGATTGGATTGAGTCACGCTTGTTTCTTTTCTTGTTTTGCCACGTTGTTTTTTTTGCCACCAGAGCAACATAAATTCTTGCTATCATGTCAGGTTGTCCTTATTTTTTCCCACAGTGCAACGTAAATTGTAGGGTTAAGATAGATCCTTATAATTGATGAATGGTTAAGATATTTTTAATGATGTGGATTAATATGGAGACTCGTATGGTGCCTCCAATTAGTAAATATAAAGATTATCAACCCAACAATATTAATTTAAAGAGTGATGAGATACTTAAGATACTCCAATTACTAGATACTCAAGATTGTCCATAACCAGGGACACGGCTAACCATGATTAGATTGTACACTCTGCAGAGGTTTGCGCACTTTTCCCCACAAGACTCGATCGCCTCCGTTTGATTTCTCGCATTACATTGTGTTTGAGAAACGGATGACCGAGACACAGTCTTTCAGAAATATTAACTCCTTACTCCGGGCAGACCATACCAAACCTATAACCCACTACCTGCTGATCCACCTCTTCGGGAGCTTCATGTAACTTACTCAACTATGCTAGAGCCCATAATAGCTTGTGGCTGCACACGGAAGTTTCTAGCATGAATCATCTCAGTTCCCTTTGAGCCTGGGTGGCGGTCCATAGGAAAATCACACGGAACCCCGAGATTTCCAAAATACAGTGCAACACTGGATTCTCCAGTGCCTCAGTCCACCCAGATGTGTATTTAAGTTGCCACCTTAAGTTGAACCATTAATTAACGATCTCACATCTGTCATGGATTTCACTCACCCAAACCACGTCTACGAGCATAGCATAGCAATATAAGCAACACGTAGAAGTAACTCTCAAGGGTTTGAATATAACAGGGCAATAGGTTCTACCTCATCAACTACTTTCCCAACCCACATGTTAATGGCATCCTAATCATGCAATGTTTGAGGATTTAAACTAATGCATAAAAACCGGGTATGGAAAGAGTATGATCAATGTGTTACTTGCCTTGCTGACGATCCACGAAACCTAGGGACTCGTAGTAGCACGCTTCGCACTCCGGAAATTCTATCGCAAACAAACAATAGCATAAATAAGCAATCAAGCAAAGATGCATGGGCAAAACTCAAATAAGAGAGATTGACTAGAAAGTTCAACTTAAGAACTCCGGTTTGCAAAAACAATCATATCAAACGGAGCAACGAAACTCAAACGGCGAAAGAAACAAGATCCGTTTACTAATCTGAACTAAAGTCAAATTTTACAGTACCAAAATCTTGTTTAAGTTGATTAAACAGAAAGAGGGTCTCGAGCAGAAGATCTAGGCGCTTGAATCGACTGATTCCGATAAACGAGCGAAAAGATAAACTGAAACGAAAATCGGATCAGAAATAGCGATCGAGAATAATCGTGGAAAAAATCTAGAAAAAGAAAACTGACGAACAAGCTAACGAACCAGTGTTCGTTGTCTGTAACTATCGAGCGAAAACCGTTCGTTAAAACGAACGTACAGACGAACATCCGCTAAAAAGAAGAACCAGGAAGAACCGGCGAACCGATCTATAAAAAAACGAAGTAGGGTTTCAAAAAAAATCTAATCGGTTTTCTAAAAAAAACCGGCGGCGGAGAAATGCGGCGGGGTCTCCGGCGAGGCGGAGGCCGGGCGGGGGGACGGGCGGGCGGTTTTGCGGGCTGTAGCGGCGGCAGGGAGGCGTGGCTCGGGGCGGCGGGGTTGGTGGTGGTGGCAGGGGTCCGGGGTGTATTTAAGAGGGGGAGGGGGTGGGGGCGACGGCTTGGAGGAGGGGCCAAGGCGGCGGCGAGGAGGAGTCTCGGCCGGGCTCCTCGTCCGAGGCGGCGGCGGCTCGGTCTACGGGTGGAGGACAGCGCGCGTGGTAGGTGGGCTGGCTCGGCTGGGCTTCGGCCCAGTCAGCGCTGGAAGTTTTTTTTTAACAATTCCGCCGAACAGAAAAAAATTCTAGAAAATAAAATAAAAATCTAAAAATGCCGAAACAAATTTTCACCGTCTAAATAAAATATTTAGAACGAGATAAATATTTTCTTGGCCCTAAAATGCAAATTTTGAAAATGTGCAATTTTCTATTGCAAATAAAATCCAAACAAAAATCAAATATTTGATTTTAGTATTTTTTCCTCCAATATTTCAATTATTTTGGGAGAAGTCATGTTATCTCCTCTCATATATTTTATTATGAAATATTTTCGGAGAGAAAAATAATTAAAACCAAAATCCTCGTTTCAATATTTGATAAAAATCAAATATGAAAACCGGGAAATCCCCAACTCTCTCCGAGGGTCCTTGAGTTGCTTAGGATTTGGAGGATTGCGAGACGGAAATGCAATAAAATATGATATGCAAGAATGTACGGGTGCCGCACTTGTGAAAGTGTTCGGACTTATCACACCATAATGCGGGGAACATAAGCCCCTGGTTTATTCGGCCGTACCAAAATATACGGGTGCAAGATGTCATTGATGAACATATATATAAAGTAATGCAATTATAGGCAAAAAGTGCTGCATTATTTATTCAAGAAATTCTGCTATGAGTGAATGATACAAATAGTGCGGTAAGCAAGGGATTGGACTAATTAAACATGTCCCCCTCCAGGGGTGGGCTGCGGACTGGTGTATATAATCAAATTTAATGCTCGTAATGGAGACCACCTGAGTGTTCGTCGCAGCCTTTTTCCCTCCCTGGCTGTTGCATCGTGAGTTCGGCGGGCGCGCCGCCGGATAGGGCCTCTGGTGAACGGAGTCCTGTATATAAAAAGAAGGAAAATGAAAAATAAAAAAGGTGACACACTTGGGAGCCCCTGGTGTGGTCGAGCCGCACTCTGGGTCTGTTGTGGTCGTGCCCCTCCCCATATGCCCATGGTATCTCCAGAGCGTAGTGATGTACGCGGAGGGCTTGTCTTGCGATCATGCGAGGGCTGGGGCTGGGGCCGCATTGCTACGCGTGCTCGGAACGTGCCAAGTGGTCTTGGTTGATGTTGCTCCGGGCGCGTTTGGCCGTGTCCGGTCGTTTAACGGCCGGACTCGAAAATTGCCTTAGAAGGCTGTTCTGTACTTCTGCCGCGAGAGCCGCTGTATGTTCCTCCGTTCGGAGGGAGCGTTCCGTATTTCCTTTGACCGTGATGACTCCACGAGGGCCTGGCATCTTGAGCTTGAGGTGTGCGTAATGCGGCACCATGTTGAACTTTGCGAACGCGGTTCGTCCGAGCAGAGCGTGATAGCCGCTGCGGAATGGGACTATGTCGAAGATTAAATCCTCGCTCCGGAAATTATCCGGGGATCCAAAGACCACTTCCAGCGTGACTGAGCCTGTACAATTAGCTTCAACACCTGGTATGACGCCTTTGAAGGTCGTCTTTGTAGGTTTAATCCTTAAGGGGTCTATGCCCATGTTGCGCACTGTATCGTGATAAAGCAGGTTCAGGCTGCTGCCGCCGTCCATCAGGACTCTCGTGAGGTGAAATAACTCGACGATTGGGTCTAAAACCAATGCGGCGAATCCGCCATGGCGGATACTGGTCGGATGCTCTCTTCGATCGAAAGTGATCGGGCAAGAGGACCATGGATTGAACTTTGGGGCGACCGCTCCATCGCATATATCGCCCCTTAGTGCACGCTCGCCCCTCTTGGGTATATGGGTTGCGATATCATGTTTACCGTCCGCACTTGTGGGGGAAACCTTCATCCTCTATTGTTCGGCGGCCGGGTCTCTTCCTCGTCGTCGCTATGCAGCCCCTTGTCACTGTTTTCGGCAATTAACTTGCCTGACTGCTTAAATACCCAACAATCTCTGTTGGTGTGGTTAGCTGGTTTTTCGGGGGTGCCATGTATCTGGCAAGAGCGGTCGAGTATTCGGTCCAAATTGGACGGACCCGGGGTGGTTATTTTAAATGGCTTCTTCCGCTGACCGGGTTTAGAGCCTCGAATCCGCGCTGACCGCCAGATCCTCTTTGTCGTCGCCGTTAACGCGGCGTTTATTTTTGCTTCGACGCGACCTGCCATTGTGGTCCTTGCTATCCGGACTACCAGCATTTTTACTGAGGTTGTTACTGCGAGCTAGCCAGCTATCCTCTCCCGCACAGAAGCGGGTCATTAATGATGTGAGGGCTGCCACGGGTTTCAGCTTTTCCTGTCCTAGGTGCTGGGCTAGCTATTCGTCGCGGATGTTATGTTTGAAGGCTACGAGGGCCTCTGCATCCGAATAGTCGACGATTTGATTTTTCTTTGTTAGGAACCGTGTCCAGAATTGCCTGGACGATTCGTCTGGCTGCTGAATTATGTGGCTTAGGTCGTCGGTGTCTGGTGGTCGCACGTATGTGCCCTGGAAGTTGTCGAGGAATGCGGCTTCCAGGTCCTCCCAACACCCAATTGACTCTGCGGGCAAGCTGTTAAGCCAATGCCGAGCTGGTCCTTTAAGCTTGAGTGGGAGATACTTGATGGCATGGAGATCGTCGCCGCGGGCCATATGGATGTGAAGGAGATAATCTTTGATCCAAACCGCGGGGCCTGTTGTGCCATCGTAGGATTCAATGTTTACGGGTTTAAACCCTTCAGGGATTTGATGATCCATTACTTCGTCAGTGAAGCATAGCAGGTGTGCGGCGCCTCTGTATTGAGCAATATCGCGACGTAGCTCGAGGGAGCGTTGTCTGCTGTGTTCGGCCCGGCCGGAGTTGTTGTATCCGGCGCGACGGTATCCGTCGTGGGTCATGCGGCGCCCACGTGATCCATAGATGGATCTGGATTGCCTTGCTTTGTCCTCCAATATATCTCGCAAGACCGGTGCGTTCCCTCGTGGCTTCGTACTTTTGGAGCGATGCCGGGGTACGTTCTTGGTGGAGGGCCTGGATGCCTCTCTGTCGCGACCAAGGGGTGGTCGGTCGGCCGTATTGTGCGCTGGTGATGAAGGTATGTATGCTTCCTCCTCTAATCGGGGGAGCAACTTGCGTTTTGGGTAACTCTTGGAGGGACATTCGAGTTCATACTCTTCGGCCGCGAAGACCTCGGTCCATCTGTCGGCCAGCAGGTCTTGATCAGGTTGAAGCTGCTGCTGCTTTTTCTTTAAGCTGTTTGCTGTGGCCATTAGCCTGCGTTTGGAACGCTCTTGTTAGACGGGATCCTCGGGCACGACGAATTCGTCGTCGTCGAGGCTTGCCTCGTCTCTGGAGGGAGGTATGTAATTATCATTCTCGACCTCTTCGCCCCGCCGCTCTCGTGAGGGCTTGCTTCTGCATCCTCCTACGCTGAATCTTGCTGGAGGGGATTGTCTTCGGCACTTTCTGGGGTGTTATTATCTCCTGTGCCGGAATCTCCATTCTTGCTGTGGCAGGATTTAGAGCGCCGCCACGACGCCGGGCGCTGGGCTGTTTCTTTAAGGAATCTGCCTCCGCTTGTTCGCCGTCCCCATCTTTTGGGGTGTCCACCATGTATATGTCATATGACGAGGTGGTCTTCCAAAGGCCTCGTAGGCGCTGGTTCTTGTTCGCCTCCGGCATCATCGCCCATACCGCCGATGTCTTCGAGTCATAGTCTAGCATATCGGTTAGATCGTCGGCTGCTGGCTACAAAGTGGGTGGTGTGTTGGCTTTGAATTTCTTCGTCGTCCGCATCCCAACCATCCTGGCCATAATCCGGCCAGGGCTCTCCGGATAGCGAGAGATGCTTTAGTGAATTTAAGATGTCGCCAAAGGGCGAGTGCTGAAAGATGTCCGCAGCGGTGAACTCCATGATCGGCGCCCAATCGGATTCGATTGGCAGGAGGTTCGTAGTCCGGCAGGGGGTCCGGCACCTCGGAGTCACGAGCTTTGTAAGGGATGAGATCGGTGTTCAGCTCCATCGCCGTGGAAGTTGCAGTTCCCGAGGCGGTGTCCAGCCACCTGTCCTCGATCTGCGTGATCATCTCCGGGCTATGGGTTGGAGCGGATTCGTGTGCGGCCTCCAAGATACTGTCTGGCGGCAGAGTTGGATCATGCCCATCGCGACAGTGCGGCACGCTCGGCTGCGGATCAGATCCATCGAAGATCAAGTCTCCGCGGATGTCCGCCGTGAAGTTTAGGCTTCCAAATCTGACCTGACGGCCAGGGGCGTAGCTTTCGATCTGCTCCAGATGGCCAAGTGAATTAGCCCGCAGTGCAAAGCCGCCGAATACGAAGATCTGTCCGGGGAGAAAAGTCTCACCCTGGACGTCGTTGTTGTTGATTGAAGAAGCCATCAAGCCTATTGGTGACGACACAGAGGAACTCTCAATGAAAGCACCAATGTCGGTGTCAAACCGGCGGATCTCGGGTAGGGGGTCCCGAACTGTGCGTCTAGGCGGATGGTAACAGGAGACAAGGGACACGATGTTTTACCCAGGTTCGGGCCCTCTTGATGGAGGTAAAACCCTACGTCCTGCTTGATTAATATTGATGATGTGTATTACAAGAGTGGATCTACCACGAGATCAAGGAGGCTAAACCCTAGAAGCTAGCCTATGGTATGGTTGTTGTAATGGTTGTTGTGTCCTACGGACTAAAGCCCTCCGGTTTATATAGACATCGGGGAGGGCTAGGGTTACACAGAGTCGGTTACAATGGTAGGAGATCTACATATCCAGACGCCAAGCTTGCCTTCCACGCCAAGGAAAGTCCCATCCGGACATGGGACGGAGTCTTCAATCTTGTATCTTCATAGTCTTGGAGTCCGGCGGACGATGATAGTCCGGCCGTCCGGACACCCCCTAGTCCAGGACTCCCTCATCTAGCTTGGCACAAACACTAATTAAAACATAAAACCACATCTAAACAGAGCCTAGATGGATTATTTATTCCTAAACAGAAGCAAAAACAAAAAACTAAAAATAAAATTGGGTTGCCTCCCAACAAGCGCTATCGTTTAACGCCCCTAGCTAGGCATAAAAGCGAGGATAGATCTAGGTAGTGCCGTAGTAATAAGATAGATCGGTGAAACTCATTTCATATTCTCTACGCTCGCAGCAAGTTTTCTTTGAGGCAAGCAAAAGTAATCAAAAGGGCTAAATTTAATAGGACAAAAGTCCCCAAGATCAATTTTAGGAGGTATAGGTTCCTCTTCGCCCTTCAGATTGCACAACCAATTCATCATTATAAGCATTCTTTTGACAGAACTTGATGAGCCTATACTCAAGACAACATCCTAGCTCATTGTTTCGAATAGCCAAATCATCTTTAAGTTCAGAGATTCTATCAATTAAAATATTGGTAGGCACTTTTTTTCTAAGATTTTCATTGAAAGCAACATAGTCGATAGATTGAAAACGCATTATTTCTTCTTGATCAAAGAGGATAAATTCTATGGGAGGATGGCCAGCGTGCACCCTATAATGCGCAAAGATTTCTCTAGCTTCTTTTTTATAAATCTGAATTCATGAGCCAAAAAGATAGTAGCGGCACGCTTAACAGAGGAGTGTTCAATATTAGAAAGTTCTAGGAAAATTCTTTGTATAGAAGGGTGCATATGCATAAATTGCCTTTCAAGTTCAACGATAAGCATGGCAATAGCGTTCGCAAGGCTACTAGTTCTATGGAGAATAGAACCACCCATAGAGGGTAAAGCACCGCCACAAGTAAATAAATCTTGAATAACTCCTTTCCCAATAATATTACCACTACCGATTCGAAATATTTTTGTGTGATAGGTAGGGGATTCTTCAGCAGGAGCTTCAGATTTTTCCATGATATTATTATCGCCCATATCGGCAATAATTTCCCCAATTTCAGACATAACAACAAGCAAGCAAACTAACACGCGAGCAAACAAAAGGCAAGCGAGGAAAAGGCAAACGGGGAAGAGAGGAGGAGATTGGGAAAGAGAGGGCGAATAAAACGGCAAGGGTGAAGTGGGGAAGAGGAAAACAAGAGGCAAATGGCAAATAATGTAATGCGGAAGATAGGGATTGTGATGGGTACTTGGTATGTCTTGACTTGCTCGCGTGAGCCTCCCCGGCCACGGTGCCCGAAATTCTTCTTGCTACCTCTTGAGCACTGCGTTGGATTTCCCCGAAGAGGAGAGGATGATGCAGCAAAGTAGCGTAAGTATTTCCCTCAGTTTTTGAGAACCAAGGTATCAATCCAGTAGGAGGCCACGCACACGTCCCTCGTACCTGCACAAAACGATAGCTCCTCGCAACCAACACGATTAGGGGTTGTCAATCCCTTCACGACCACTTACGAGAGTGAGATCTGATAGAGATGATAGATAATATTTTTGGTATTTTTGATATATAGATGCAAAGTGAAAAGTAAAAGGAAAAGTAAAAACAAAGCAAGTATTAAAGTGATGGAAATTGATATGATGAGAATAGACCCGGGGGCCATAGGTTTCACTAGTGGCTTCTCTCAAGAGCATAAGTATTCTACGGTGGGTGAACAAATTACTGTTGAGCAGTTGACAAAATTCAGCATAGTTATGAGGTTATCTAGGTATGATCATGTATATAGGCATCACGTCCGAGACAAGTAGACCGAATCGATGCATCTACTACTATTACTCCACTCATCGACCGCTATCCAGCATGCATCTAGAGTATTAAGTTAAAAACAGAGAAACGCCTTAAGCAAGATGACATGATCTAGAGGAATAAACTAATGCAATATGATAAATACCCCATCTTGTTATCCTCGATGGCCACAATACAATACGTGCCTTGCAACCCTTTCTGTCACTGGGTAAGGACATCGCAAGATTGAACCCAAAGCTAAGCACTTCTCCCATTCCAAGAACTACCAATCTAGTTGGCTGAACCAAACGGATAATTCGAAGAGACTTGCAAAGATAACCAATCATACATAAAAGAATTAAGAGAAGAATCAAATATTATTCATAGATAATCTAGATCATAAACCCACAATTCATCGGTCTCCACAAACACACTGCAAAAAGAAGACTACATCGAATAGATCTCCACGAGAGAGGGGGAGAACATTGTATTGAGATCCAAAAAGAGAGAAGAAGCCATCTAGCTACTAGCTATGGACCCAAGGTCCAAGTAAACTACTCACACTTCATCGGAGAGGCTATGGTGTTGATGTAGAAGCCCTCCGTGGTGGATGCCCCTCCGCGTGAGCTCCCGGATCAGCGCCAAGATGGGATCTCGTGGATACAGGAAGTTCTTGGCCGGTGCAATTAGGTTTTGGCTCCTGTTACGATCGTTTGGGGTACGTAGGTATATATAGGAGGAAGGAGTACTTGTGGAGCAACAGGGGCCCACGAGGCAGGGGGCGCCCTAGGGGCGCCCACCCTCGTGACCGCCTCTTTTGTTCCTTGGAGTAGGGTCCAAGTCTCCTGGATCACGTTCGGTGAGAAAATCACGTTCCCGAAAGTTTTATTCCGTTTGGACTCCGTTTGATATTCTGTTTCTTTGAAACACTGAAATAGGCAAAAAGGCAACAATTCTGGGCTGGGCCTCCGGTTAATAGGTTAGTCCCAAAAATAATATAAAAGTGGAAAATAAAGCCCAATATAGTCCAAAACAGTAGATAAAGTAGCAGGGAGCAATCAAAAATTATAAATACGTTGGAGACGTATCAACCACCTCATCAACCACGACACGAGCATAGCCGACTGGAATCGGGTTGCAATGGAAGGTTGCATCGGGGGGATTTGTATAAGAAATGGCGTCCGCCACCTTCATGGATATGTTCTTCATTTTTAAGTGTAGCTCACAGTTAGTGTTCTCCATGATGTCATCCCCAGGGTATCTATCCAGCCGTGCATCGCCTGGGGCGGAACCCATGCTCCTTCTCGGCATGGATGGGACGGTGCTATCCAATGCCGGATCATCCGCTAGCCGCTGCCGCTGCCGAGACCCCCTTTCTTGGCTAAGTGAGTGGATCTGCTGCTACTGCCACTGGAATTTGAGTGCCAAGTCCGCGTGCACTGATTCTAGGCCTTGAAGGCGTTCTGCTTCCTGCTTCCTCTGCTCCTCCTCTAGCTTCTCCCTTCTTGCACGGCTTCTGTAGTCGGCGTTCCAGTCCAGAAAGCCCTCATACCACGAAACAATGCCCTTGCCTCGTGTCCTTCTCGGGTGTTCAGGATTTCCCAGGGCGCGCGTATGCTCATCGTTCTCTCTCTTGGGCGTGAACACCCCCTTTCGAGCATCTTCTATTACTTAAGTAACTTATCTTCGGCTCCTTTAAGACATGCCTTCTTCGAAAACTGGTGTGTCTTCGGGTCCAATGCCCCCATGCACATAGAACCAAGTTCTGCACCTGGGAGGCCAGCTCCTAGTAACTGGAGTGACCTCTGCATCCAGCTTCTCTTGCTCAGACTTTTCCCAGTTAGGCATTGCCACCGCGTAGCCACCTGGCCCCAGCCTATGGAACTTCTTTTTTTTGCAGCATTGGCCTTGCTTTTTCTCGACCGTTCCTTAGATAATTTTGATTCCTTGAATTTCACGAAAGCGGGCCAGTGTTCTCTTTGCTTCTCAAGTGTTCCCTTGAATTCTGGAGTCTTCCTTCCTCCTGCGACGTAGTTGGCCCATAAAGTTTTCCTGTGGGTGTTGAATGCAATTTCCATCTTCCTAAGAGTAGCGTCCTTGACTTTTTGCACATATGCATCAGTGAAATGATCTAGTAGGGTGGAATGTTCCATGAGAGATTCCCAAAGAGTTTTTTTTGCTCTGTCATCGACCCAAGTAAGATCTGGACGTTTCTTTGTTGGCTCTTTCCATTCTTGAATGGAGATCGGGAGTTGGTCCCTCACAAGAACTCTGCACTGACGAATGAACTTGTTCGCAATGTTCTTAGGTGTGCTTGGTTCGCCATTTGTTTTGATGGCATCGATGTTGTACTTTACACCCTCCTTCAACTTTTTGCCCGGGCCTCGCACTGTCCTGCCTATCGAAGTAGATTTGCTCGATCCGGAGGGCTGAAAGAAGAAAGATCGATGCGTTAATATATCTTCAAATAAAAAAAACATGTGATGATCACCAGATGCCTGCTTATATAAATATACCTCGCCGGTCTCTGTTATTTCAAGATCAACATTATCGGCGTCATCATAATCATAATCATAGTTCATTACTTCATCAATTTGGTCATTACGACCGAATATCATATCATCACCCTCCCCGGTATTGTTCAGATATTGGGAGCCGCCCTCTTCTTCATTCTGATCATCTGGCCCGCGAGGGCTGTGTATGATCTCGAACAAGGGCCTCTTCTCTCTCGCTGCCGGTATTGTCCGCCATAGCTTTTATTTTACTAATCCAGAAGAAATATAAAACAATTTAGTATTCAAATTACAATGCATGGATGCAATCAATAAGGAAAAACTGGATCATAGTACATAATATGCATCGTCTCGAATAATATATATAATCTCGAATACATCGTCTCGAATAATATATAATCTCGAATACATCGTCTCGAATATTATATATCGAATACATCACTAGCTAGCTAGCTAATAAAGATCGAATACTACAGAAGAATCAAGGCCACTCGCGGTTCCTGAGGTGTGGGCGGTGGACACCCAAAGATGAGGAACCATCACAAGATCATAGCTCTGGTCATCTCCCCAAAGAACCTGCCAGGTCTTGGAGAACCTGACGTCCATAGCATCCATGTAGCGACGAACGTGTTCGTCCTCCTCCCTAACACGGTGACGCACCACCTCTGGTGGGGCCGGTTCCCTCTGCACCGAATGTGGCCCATGCGAACGCCACCAAAGTTGATCAGGGTAGGCGACGGGACCCGGGGCCGGGTTCCTCACCAAGCGGCGAGCCCCTGAAGGTAGCACCTCCCAATGCCAGCCTGGCGGAGCCCAGTCCCGGACATGGGTCCTTTGAAGTAGGACGTCGTCGCGAACGGGTCGACAGCGAGGATGCGGGCCGGGAATCGCTGAACACAAATACTATATGCAAACTTAACATTTTTTAAATGATTGGATTGTGATTTCTTATATGCAAATTCTAAATTTCTATAACTAAAATTATAAGAAACTAAAAAAACATCGATCATCGTCTAACAATTTGAAATTAATATAAATCATCTAGCTAAAACTAACATTTTTAAAATTTCTAACATTTCTATATAACTAACATTTTTATAACATTTACAACATTTCTATAACATTATTATATCTAAAACCTTTGACATTATACCATTTGACAGAAAACCTTTGTATAAAAACAGAAAAATAGAAAAAACCTATGACATTATATTATAATTAACATTTCTATATACTATTTGACATTAATCTAATATAATTAATTAATTCATCTAAAACTTTGTGTGAAAAATAGAAAAAACTAAAAACTAAAAACTAAAAAATTGTGTGTGTGTGTGTGTGTGTGTGCGCGTGTAGTGTGTAGTGTGTGTCTATATGTGCGCTATTGTGCACCTAGCTACGGCGCCGGTGGTGCGTTGGCTTAGATTGGAGGGAGGAGAGGGGCTGGGGGAGAGGGGCTCACAGTGCGCGTGGGAGAGGTCGAGGCGCGGGAGAGGTCGAGGCGACGGTGACGGCGACGCGAGGTCCAAGGCAACGGCAGCGACGAGGCGGGGGGACGGCGACGGGCAGGTGCAGCGACGGGGACGGGCGGAGTCAACAGGGACGACGCGGCGAGGACGGTGGCAGCGCGGAATCGACGGGGACGACGCGACGGGGGCGGCGACGGCGCGGGACGGGGCGGTGGCAGAGAGAAGTGCGAGATAAGAAACTGAATTTTTTGAAGTGTTTCTTATATAGGAGGCACCTTAAGTACCGGTTGGAGCCACCAACCGGTACTAAAGGCCTGTTTTGGCCAGGCCAAGCGGCGGGAAGGGCAGGCCTTTAATACCGGGTGGTGGATCCAACCGGTACTAAAGACCCCCTCTTTACTACAGGTTGGTGCCATGACCTGGTACTAAAGGGGGTGCGCTGCCAAGCGAGGGGCGTAGAAGTTTAGTCCCACCTCGCTAGCCGAGAGGTGCTCGAACCTGCTTATAAGCCCCGCCGCCACTGCTGTCTCGAGCTCCTTTCTAAAGCAAGCCTTCTGGGTCTACCTCTGCTATGATGCCCTGTTGGGCCTACTGGGCTAGCGGGCCTGCATCTTGGCCCAACTAGAATTTGGGTTTCTAGTCGTATGCAGGCCGCTGTGGCCAAGTAGGCGGGCTTTTTCATTTAGTTTCTTTTTCTTTTTTCTGATTTATTTATTTTGTTTTATTTATTTTTTAGTTGTTTTTTGCTGTATTTAGAATTTCTTTGTGAATATTTTTGCTTTAGGTACAAAAAATTACAAACTTTCTGTTAGTGCCGGTAGTTTTCAAATTTGAATAGTTTAAATTTTGAATTATTTGAAATTTGTGTGAATCACTAGTTTGTGAATAACTTAACTTTAAAAATAGGATTTTTCAGTGATTCTTTTTTATGTTTATTATTAGTGTGTTTTATCATTATATTCAATTTGGTAATACTTAGGTTATTTAAAAAATGAAATGCCTTTGTAACAGATGAGTTTTCGTCCGAAATCCTAATACTTCGAAAAAGATTGTCCATTTTGTACACGAAGTGCATCCAGTTTTTGCCGTAACCTTGTCTACTTTTTTGCACATGCTATGTGGGTGAAATTATGATACCATGCCAACTTTCAACCTTTTTGGATTTCATTTGAAGTGTTTTTCAAGTTTAAAGGTCATTTAGCCGAAAAAATCAGTAAATATTGAAAGAATTTGTTTGCACATAAAATTTCTTTGCGCTTCAAATGCCAAAACACATAACTACCCTAACTATTACAGAGATTTCATCCGGGTGTGAAACAAAAAAAAGTGATAATAGTGAAGCCGATCATATCCCAGATCTTTGGGTGCGAAACTTTTTTGTTCGCGTGTGTTCCTTTGTGCCGTAACCATGGAAAATCTTCATCATTTAACTGGATGCTAGGGTCAATATTCACTGTGAATGGAGCAATTTCATCAAACTTTTCATAATCTTCTGACATGTCTGCCTTGTCATCCACTCCCATGATGTTTTTCTTCCCAGAAAGAACTATGTGGCACTTTGGCTCACCGTATGATGCATTCGCTTCCTTATCTTTTCTTTTTCTCGGCTTGGTAGACATGTCCTTCACATAGAAAACCGGTGCCACATCATTGTGTAGGACGAATGGTTCGTCTGCATACGCAAGATTGTTGAGATCCACTGTTGTCATTCCGTACTATGGGTCTTCCATTACCCCACCTCGTGTCATATTGACCCATTTGCACCGAAACAAAGGGACCTTGAAACCACGTCCATAGTCAAGTTCCCATATGTCCTCTATGTAACCATAATATGTTTCCTTTCCCGTCTTGGTTGCTGCATCAAAGCGGACACCACTGTTTTGGTTGGTGCTCTTCTTATCTTGTGCGATCGTGTAAAATATATTCCCATTTATCTCGTACCCTTTGAAAGTCATTATATTCGAAGATGGTAACTGGGACAACAAGTACAAGTCATCTTCAATAGCGGCGTCATGCATGGCACATGTCTGCAACCAGCCGACGAAAGTCCCCGTTTGTTCACGTGTAATCCAGTCATCAGACCGCTCCAGGTGTTTGGAGCGTAGAAAATTCTTGTGTTCATCCATATACGGAGCCACCAACGCGGAATTCCGTAGAACTGTGTAGTGTTCTTGAGTAAGAGAATGTCCGTCCATACATATTATTTGATCCCCTCCTAGCGTGCCTTTTCCATCCTATCTGCATTTATGCCGCGATTCAGGAACACCAATTGGCTCAAGGTCAGGAATAAAGTCAATACAAAACTCAATGACCTCCTCATTTTCATGGCCCTTGGAGATGCTTCCTTCTGGCCTAGCACGGTTATGAACATATTTCTTTAAGACTCCCATGAACCTCTCAATGGGGAACATGTTGTGTAGAAATACAGCAACCAAAACGTTAATCTCTTCGCATAGGTGAACTAGGACGTGCGTCATGATGTTGAAGAAGGATGGTGGGAACACCAACTCAAAACTGACAAGACATTGCACCAAATCATTCTCTAACCTTGGTATGATTTCTGGATGGATTACCTTCTGAGAGATTGCATTGAGGAATGCCCATAGCTCACAATGGCTAATCGAACGTTTTCCTGTAGAAGCCCCCTCAGTGCAACCGGAAGTAGTTGCGTCATAATCACGTGGCAGTCATGAGACTTTAGGTTCCAGAACTTTTTCTCTGCCATATTTATTATTTCCTTTACATTCGACGAGAAGCCAGACGGCACCTTAATACTGAGCAGGCATTCAAAGAAGATTTCCTTCTCTTCTTTGGTTAGAGCGTAGCTGGCATGACCCTTATGTATGCCGTCTTTTCCGTGCATACGTTGCTAGTCCTCCCGTGCGTCCGGTGTATCTTTTGTCTTCCCATACACGCCCAAGAAGCCAAGCAGGGTCACGCAAAGATTCTTCGTCACGTGCATCACGTCGATTGCGGAGCGGACCTCTACGTCTTTCCAATAGGGCAGGTCCCAAAATATAGATCTTCTTCCACATGGGTGCGCATCCGTCAGCGTCATTCGGAACAGGTTGTCAGCCAGGACCCTTTCCAAAGACTACCTTCAAATCCTTGACCATATCATGTACATCAGCACCAGTGCGGTGGCGAGGCTTCATCCGGTGATCCGCCTCACCTTTGAAATGCTTGCCTTTCTTTCTTACGAAATGCCTGCTCGATAGAAATCAACGATGTCCCAGGTACACATTCTTCCTACAATTATCCAAACATATATTGTCGGTATCATCCAAACAGTGCGGGTGTCGGTGTCAAAACCGGCGGATCTCGGGTAGGGGGTCCCGAACTATGCGTCTAAGGTGGATGGTAACAGGAGGCAAGGGACACGATGTTTACCCAGGTTCGGGCCCTCTCTATGGAGGTAATACCCTACTTCCTACTTGATTTAACTTGATGAATATGAGTATTACAAGAGTTGATCTACCACGAGATCGTAGAGGCTAAACCCTAGAAGCTAGCATATGGTATGATTGGTGTTGTCCTAAGGACTAAACCCTCCGGTTTATATAGACACCGGAGGGGGCTAGGGTTACATAGAGTCGGTTACAACAGAAGGAGATCTACATATCCGTATCGCCAAGCTTGCTTTCAACGCCAAGAGAGTCCCATCCGGACACGAGACGAAGTCTTCAATCTTGTATCTTCATAGTCCAACAGTCCGGCCAAAGGATATAGTCTGGCTGTCCGGATACCCCCTAATCCAGGACTCCCTCAGTAGCCCCCGAACCAGGCTTCAATGACGATGAGTCCGGAGCACAGATTGTCTTTGGCATTGCAAGGAGGGTTCTTCTTCAAATTCTGAATACTTGTTTGAATAGTGTCCGGCTTCCCATAAATGTTGCACTCCTTGGCTTGTGCGCCTAATAATGGAGATCCTCCACGCGTCGAGCGAATGCGAGAAGCCGGGGCATTTTTACAATTGCCACCCTAGCCATGTGAGCAAATCACCTATTAAAGAGACGGGGATTCACAGATCCATATCACACCATCCTCCCACGGCGAGTATCCATGGGAGCACGCCTGGAAAAAATCCATCCCAACATGGCCAGTCGCCGCAGCTCCTCCTCTCGCCCCCGTAGCCCTAAGCCCGGTGATTGGAAGAAGTGTTCCGTCCCGCATAGCCAACTAGTGAGGCTACGAGACCGAGGATTTCTCCCCAACAGATATGGTCCCCGTTCAAGCCGGGCTTGCCACCTATAATGGCGGAGAACAAGCAGAGAGCTTCCCCAATCCCTCCAAAGGGGAACGGGTATGCCTTGTCCCTTATTTATTAAGGGCGCTAGGATTTCCAATTCACCCGTTCCTCCGCGGGCTCCTGGAGTTCTACGGCCTCCAGCTGCATAATTTCACTCATGCCTCCATATTGCACATTGCTGGCTATGTCGCCCTTTGCGAACTGTTCCTGGGCTGCGAATCTCACTTCGAGCTATGGAAGAGGCTATTCTCATTGCACTCGCATACGTGAGGGGTCACTGTTTCAAGTGGGCGGAGCCGAAATATGGCGCATCGCCGGGACCGGATACCTGTCCGGCACCCTGAAGAAGGCATCCGAAGACTGGCCTTCAGAGTGGTTCTATATAGAGGACATCCCTCTTACGGATCCTATTAGTATCGGCCTTCCTGAGTTTAATAATGTTCCTCTAAAGAAGCGCCTAAGCTGGCGACCAAGGAGCCCTCAGGAGAAAGATGGTAGAGACGTTTCTTACCTGATGAGCCGGATAAAGGTGGTGGCTCTATCAGGACTGACTACAACCTAAGTTATGTCAATATGGATTATGCGAGGGGTGCAGCCGCTTCAATACGGAGGCCGCCCAATGTGGGACTTTAACGGGGAAGACGATGCCACCTGCTGCGGCCGTAAGGGGCCGGACTCCGTTGCCTCTTTGGCAAAAATTCTGTCCGGTCTGTACAAGGGAGAGGAAGAGGAGTTCCTCCGCATCAAGCCGCGGGACGGATTCTCCATGTACAATCCTCCGATCTGGGTAAGATGCCACTTTTCATGCCCTTCCCTTCCGCATTTCCACAATAAATGTCTTATTTTCCCCGTTCACCGCAGGAGCTGCGTAAGGCAGTAAGGGAGATAAACAGCCCACCTCCACAACCAGAGGAACCTGAACGGTCCCTCGACCCCGGCCTTCAAGAGGATCTGGACATATTCGTGGAGCTAATCGATAGGATATTTTATCAAATAATCTGTGATGAGGCCATGGTGGCTATTACAGCCGACTATCCGGAGCTACTCCCTGCCTTGCAGGTAAGTGAGACCAGGGGCCCAACCTTTGAGAAGTATCCCTTTCCACGCACCTTACCTTGGGTATCTGTATGGTGTCTTACAGGCAAGGTCCTCCGGACGCCATGCCGAGCCCGTGGCGAGTTGCCTGCAAGGGGTACCGAGGCCAGGCAGGCTGAAAAGGAAAGCGGTTCGGACTGAGACGCCGGAGCAGAGGTATGATATAAAACCTCTCTCCGCGGGTTTGTGTTTGAAAACATAATAACACCCATGTTTCCCAGAAGGAAGAATACTCGCCGGACTATATCCGGAGAAGTTGCCGATCACGCCTCCACTAGCCGGGCTCCAGGGCCGGACACGGAGGCGGGGCACGCGTCGGACGTTCCTCGTACAGAGGATGTGGATAAAATCTCCGCTCCAAATTATGAAGTGGAGAGCGCCACGAATCACAGGCGTCGCGGGGTGTCGGTGTCAAAACCGGCGGATCTCGGGTAGGGGGTCCCAATCTGTGCGTCAAGGCTGATGGTAATAGGAACCAAGGGACACAGATGTTTACCCAGGTTCGGGCCCTCTCGATGGAGGTAAACCCCTACTTCCTGCTTGATTAATATTGATGATATGGGTAGTACAATAGTAGATCTACCACGAGATCGTAGAGGCTAAACCCTAAGAGCTAGCCTATGATGGTATGATTGTAATTGTGATCGGCCTTCTAAGGACGTACCTCTCTGGTTTATATAGACACCGGAGAGGGTTAGGGTTTACATGGAGTCGGTTACAAGGAAAGAAATATAATATCCGGATCGCCAAGCTTGCCTTCCACGCCAAGGAAAGTCCCATCCGGACACGGGTCGAAGTCTTGAGTCTTGTATCTTCATGCTTCAATAGTCCGGACGATGTATATAGTCCGACTGTCCGGATACCACCTAATCCAGGACTCTCTCAGTAGCCCCTGAACTAGGCTTCAATGACGATGAGTCTGGCGCGCAGTATTGTCGTCGGCATTGTAAGGCGGGTTCCTTCTTCTAATACTCCAGAGCACCTGTTATGATGAATAGTGTCCGACCTCCAATCAATGTTGTGCTTCTCGGCTTCGGTGCCTCAGTCATGACCATCTCCACGTGTCAAGCGAATGCTAGGAGTTGATGCATTTTTGCATTTACCACCCTCGATCCTCCGGGCTAACCGTCTATTTGAAGGGACGGGGATTCTCAGATCCAAACCTCACTCTCCCTCCCTGATCTAACATCCAACAGAGCGTTCCGCCAAAAGCCATTCCAACATGGCCGGCCGTCGCAGCTCTTCTGCTCACCCTTCTCGTTCCA
Source organism: Aegilops bicornis (assembly GCA_021605145.1). Classification (NCBI taxonomy): domain Eukaryota; kingdom Viridiplantae; phylum Streptophyta; class Magnoliopsida; order Poales; family Poaceae; genus Aegilops; species Aegilops bicornis. Next base: position 244,994,168 of record CM038673.1, on the reverse strand, counting down.
AGTCGGGGGATTGGGGAGAGTGTTCAGTTCCTCATAGTCGTTTGATAAAGTTACAAACCCAAGGGTTTCTCCCACCGGCGTTCATGGTCCCCGTCCGAGCTGGAATTGCCACTTATGACAGAGGAGAACAAGCTGAGGGATCTCCTAACCCATCTCCGGAGGAGCGTATATGCCTCATCCCACATTTGCTGAGTGGCGTCGGGTTCCCTATCCATCCATTTCTTCGCGGACTCCTGGAGTTCTACGGCCTCCAGTTAGACAATCTTACCCCTACCTCTATTCTGCACAGAGCGGGGTATGTTCCCCTTTGCGAGCTGTTTTTAGGCTGCGAACCACACTTCGGATTATGGAGGAAGCTGTTCTGCCTCGTCCGCCGCACCTAGGGGAAGTCCCTATGTCAAGTGGGCGGGGCCGAAGTATGGCGCATTGCCGAGACCGGATACCTGTCCAGCACTCCTGAGAAGGCACCAGAAAACTGGCCTTCAGAGTGGTTCTATATTGACGACGTCCCCCTTCCGGATCCAGTCTGGACAGGTCTCCCCAAGTTCAGCAACGCCCTGCTGAGGGCATGCCTAAGTTGGCGCCCCCGGGGCCCTCAAGAAGAGGACACAAAGGAAATACTCCTCCTGATGAACAGGATAAAGTTACTGGCCAAATCTGGGCTGACGATAGTTGAGGTTATGGCGATATGCATAAGACGGGGAGTGCAGCCGCTCCAATATCGGGGGAAGCCCATGTGGCATTTCAACGGGGAAGACGACGCCACCCGCTGCGGCCGTAATGGTCCGGACTCCGCTGCCGCTTTGGCAAGGATATTGTCCGATTTTTACAAAGGGGAAGAGGAGGAATTTCTTCGCATAAAAACGCGGGACGGATTCTCCATGTACAACCCCCAGAGTGGGTAAGTTGCCATTCTTTTCCCTGCTTTACTTACTCTAGCATTCTTCTGCTAAGATTACTTGCACCAATGCTTCCGAGCAGGAACTGAGGAGGGCCGTAGAAGGAATCTTCAGCCCCTCCCCGCAACCAGAGGACCCTGGACGGGCCCTAGATCCGGGACTTAAAGTGGATCCGGATATCACTGTGGAGCTCGTCAACGGGGTATTCTATCAAGCGAGCCGGGATGGCGCCCTAGTGGCCATTACGGCCGACTACCCTGGACTGCTCCCCACGTCGTGTGTAAGCCGAACCAAAAAACCCTATCCTTCGAAGAGGACTCCCCCCAGGTATTATAATTTACCCTTGAGGCGTCGTTTCATTTGCAGAAACGACGGCCGGAGCGAGGGCCGAGCCCCTAGGGACTCGTCAACCACGGGCGTCCGGATCGGGCAGGCTCAAGAGGAAGGCGGTGAGGGTTGACACACCGCTACAGAGATAAGGTAATAACCTGTCCTGTAATTATAGAATTGAAAAGATGACAACGCCTTTTGTGTTTGGCAGGAAGAGGAATAACCGGACTATATCCGGAGACCCTACCAATCACGCCTCCACCAACTGGGTTCCAGAACCGGCCCCGGGGGCGGAGGCGGACACGGGGCCAGCACCGCATAGTTCCCCGACGGAGGGTGCGGATATGTGTTCGGCCACGAACTCCGAAGTGGAGAGTGCCATGAATCACCGGCGCCGGAGGGCCGTGCTCCGGAACTACATCTTTTCCGAAGAGGCTTTTAATGCTTTCAAGTCGGCGGACATATACGTCCAAGCTGCTCAGGGTGGGCTTGCCCAAGCGACAAACCAGTATACCAAAGACATACGAGTAAGAAATTTTGATAAGTATGCATAGCAATAGCCCCTGAGACTTAGAATAGTTGGGACAACTGTTTGAAGGATCAATATATGCACAGGTCCTTGTGGACAAGAATGAACAATTGGCTCGGGAGCTGGAGGCATGCAAGGCCCAGCTGACTAATGCGGTAGCCAAGTTAGAGGGATCCTCGAAGGCCCCTTCTGGTAATATTTGTCTCCATTATACGCCGATGTACCAGTTAATAAATGGCTAGTGCGGTTAGTCTAACAGAAAATTCTGCAGATAATCCTGGGGTGAATCCGGAAGGCGTAATGGGTGACGAATCGCATCTCCAATGGCAGCTACAGGCTGGCGAGCGCATCCTTACGCAGGTGACGCAAGAGAGGAACAAGCTACAAGATGCCAATATTCGCCTGGACGTGGAATTAGAGGACGTTCACGCTCAACTGGCGGACTCCGTGAAGGAGAACAAAAGGCTTCGACGCTATATTTATGGTAGGAGCTCAAGCGAATTGTGTGATAGTTCGGCGAGGAAGTTTTTGAAAAAAAGAAAAATTTTGCTTGCAGTTAATGGGTCGCCCTGAAGAAGAGATGCCTTCATCTGCCGGTGAATTACTGCAAGATCTTTCGCAGTTGCACGAGCGTGCCCGACAAATGATGCACGGCGTTGCTCAGGCCTTGTGGCCATCAAGCCTCCGGCCGAAAGGCATGGGTGAGCTTGCGGACCTGCTTCAAGGAGCCCGACGGCGCTTCCGTCTATGGAAGATATCAGCATGCCGGCAAGGAGCAAGAGAAGCCTGGGCAATGGTGAAGACGCGCTACACCAAGCTGGACCCGAACCATATGGCCGAAGTAGGACCGGCGGGGCCCGATGGGCAAGAAATTCCCGTAAGTCTGGTATATGACCAGGTAGCGTTAGCCGCTAAGTATTCTCAACAGGATTGTAAGCTAGATAGCCTATTAGATGGTATAGAGAAGGAATATAGTCAGTCCTAGTGACTATGTAATTTAATGGGCTTAAGTGGCCCCTAGCCGGATTAAAATCATTTGTCATGGCGGACCTTTTCGCTTCAGCCCCCGGATCCTACAGTCCGGGCTGTGTCCGAATACCCGCTCGGTTATACAAAACCGGGGTATGCATGGAGACCAGGCGTACGAGTCATAAGTGCTTGAATAGACAAGTACCCAACTAGTTATGTTTTATTACACGGACAGTAAGAAACATCTTCCAGGGAGAATAGTTCCGTTAGGGGTTCCTTTTCCCGGGTACACATGCGCCAATGCACATGTACAGACTGCGCACGATGGCGCAGGATACAAACTTCTGGGTTTTTTTGTTGTAACCAACAAATACATCCTTTGTTCACCGGTCGAATATTCTCTTAAGGAAACTAGCTTTCGGCTTCACCCAGTCTGAGGTACACATCCGGCTGAACCGGCAGTAACAATCGCAGAGGTGCTCCCCTTATGCCGTAACCGAATTAACGGGAACGTAGGGCATAAACACAAGAGCCAGGCAACCCAGCTTGGCCACATCTTAAGTCATATCGATGCATATAATGGTGAAGAAAAGGCACATATGAAAAAAGAACGCATATGCGTTGGGCAAAAAGCCATTTAAAGTAACTATTCCTAGCTTCTAAATAGGAAGCCCCCAGGTATGGCTTTCACACATAGTACGGCCGGAGTGATCCGGGGGTCCGCACTGTATTAAATACTTTGTGTGAAGAGAAGAAGGGGCGAGAAAGGAGAGAAAAGGGGTGGAGCGTAATTAAAAATGAGGGGTAAGGAGACGAACACTGAGTTCGGCGTTAGGCGTAGAATCTCCGGAGTCTGGCCGCGCTCCATGGGTTTTGCTCGAGTCTGTTATCGGATGCATTACGTAGACGGTATGCTCCTCCGGTGAGAACTTTGTCAATGACGAAGGGGCCTTCCCATTTGGGTTTGAGTTTGTCCTTCTTCTTCTCCGGTAGGCGTAGAACGAGCTCGCCAATATTGTAAGTGTTGGCCCGCACTTCTCTGCTTTGATATCGTCGAGCCTATTGCTGATAGAATGCGGAACAGGCTTTTGTGACATCGCGCTCCTCCAGGGCATCCAAGTTATCCTCCCGATCTAACTCGGCTTCCTTCTCTTCATACATGTGTACGCGTGGCCAATCATGTATTATGTCGCAGGGTAGTACTTCTTCCGCACCATACACCATAAAAAATGGTGTATATCCGGTGGTGCGATTGGGTGTGGTCTGCAGCCCCCAGAGTACAGAGTCGAGCTCCTCTACCCAGTGCGTATCCGACTCTGTTAGAGATCACACTAGTCTGGGTTTGATGCCGCTCATGATAAGACCGTTTGCCCGTTCGACTTGGCCGTTTGTTTGGGGGTGGTAGACGGAGGCGTAGTCGAGCTTAATGCCCATTTTGCCGCACCAAGTTTTCACTTTGTTGGCCGTGAAATTTGAGCCATTATCAGTGATGATGCTATGGGGGATGCCGTATCGGTGTACGACCCCAGATATGAAGTCTATCACAGGTCCGGAGACGGCCGTTTTGACTAGTTTGGCTTCTATCCATTTGGTGAACTTGTCCACCATGACCAGTAGGTATTTTTTCTTATGGCTTCCCCCTTTAAGGGGTCCGACCATATCCATTCCCCAGACCGTGAAGGGCCAAGTTATGGGGATTGTTTGGAGAGCGGTAGGGGGCATGTGACTCTGATTGGCGAAGAGCTGGAAACCGACACAATGTTGGACAAGGTCCTGTGCGTCTGCTCGGGCCGTTGGCCAATAGAAGCCTGTACGGAAGGCCTTGCTGACTAGCGCTCGAGCCGCGGTGTGATGTCCGCCCAGTCCGGCATGGATTTCAGCCAAGAGTTGCCGCCCTTCCTCTTCGGAGATGCACCTTTGGAGCACTCCGTCTGCTTTTCTTGTAGAGTTCCCCTTCGTGGACCTTGTAAGCTTTAGAGCGCCGGACTATGCAGCGTGCTTCGTTTTGGTCTTCGGGGAGCTCATGCCTATTTAGGTAGTCCAAGAAAGGCTCAGTCCACGGGGCAATTACGGCCATGATTTCGTGGGCCGAAGATGTTATTTCGGTGGCAGAGCCTCAGATTGTGTCTGATGGTTCGGCATCTTGGCATGTGCTCGGGTCCGTGCTGGTATTGCCGGACTCCCCTTCCCATACTACGGATGGCTTGAACAGCCTTTCCAAGAATATGTTAGGTGGGACAGGGTCGCGTTTGGCACCGATGCGGGCAAGGACGTCCGCCGCTTGATTGTTTTCTTGAGCCACATGGTGGAATTCGAGCCCATCGAGCCGAGCTGATATTTTGAGGACGGCATTACGGTAGGCCGCCATTTTTCGATCCTTGGCATCGAAGTCCCTGTTTATTTATGATATTGGGAGGTTCGAATCCCTGCGCACTTCCAGGCGTTGGATGCCCATAGAGACCGCCATCTGAAGATCATGTAACAAAGCCTCATATTCGGCTGCATTATTGGAGTCTGTGTAAAGTACTTGGAGGACATACTGGACCGTGTCTCCGGTGGAAGACGTCAGGACTACACCTGCTCCCAGTCCGGCCAGCATTTTGGAGCCGTCGAAGTGCATGATCCAGTTGGAGTATGCGCCGTACTCTTTAGGGAGTTCGGCTTCCGTCCATTCGGCGACAAGGTCAGCCAGTACTTGCGACTTGATGGCCCGCCGTGGTTTGTACATTATGTCGAACGGGAGGAGCTGAATGGCCCATTTAGCAATTCGGCCCGTAGCGTCGCGGTTGTTTATTATGTCATTGAGTGGTACTTCGGAGGCCACTGTGATCGAACACTCTTGAAAGTAGTGTCGCAGCTTCCGGGATGCCATGAAGACCGCGTATGCTATTTTTTGATAGTGTGGGTATCGGGATTTGCATGGGGTGAGGACTGTGGATACGTAATAAACCGGCTTTTGGAGCGGGAATTTGTATCCGTCAACCTCTCGTTCGACGACGAGTACTGCGCTTACAACTTGGTGTGTTGCCGCTATGTATAATAGCATGGGCTCGCCGGTGTACGACACTGTTACGAATGGATTACTGGCCAGTAAGGTCTTTATTTTGTCGAGTCCAGCCGCGGCTGGATCCGTCCATACGAAGTGTTCGGTGCGCCGCAGGAGGCGGTAGTGAGGCAATGCCTTTTCTCCTAGCCTGGAGATAAAGCGGCTCAAAGCGGCCACACATCCGGCTAGCTTCTGGATGTGCTTGAGGTCTGTTGGTATAGCCAACTGAGACAAAGCTCGGATTTTTGCCGGGTTCGCTTCAATTCCTCTATTGGAAACAATGAAGCCCAGCAGTTTCCCTGATAGGACGCCGAAGATGCATTTTTCTGGATTCAACTTAATGTCGTATGTCCGAAGGTTATCGAATGTGAGCCTCAAGTCATCTATCAGGGTTTCGACGTGTCTAGTTTTTATGACCACGTCGTCCACATATGCTTCCACTATTTTATTGATTTGTTTTTCCAGGCATGTTTGAATCATGCGTTGATAGGTTGCGCCGGCATTCTTGAACCCGAAGGGCATAGTGTTGAAGCAAAAAGGGCCATATGGCGTTATAAAATCTGTTGCAGCTTGGTCCGACTCTGCCATCTTTATTTGATGGTATCCAGAGTATGCGTCGAGAAAACACAGCGTCGTGTCCAGCTGTGGCATCGATGATTTGATCGATGCGAGGGAGGGGAAAGGGATCCTTGGGGCAAGCCTTGTTGAGGTCTTTGAAGTCGGCGACAGGCGCCGAGATTTTTCCTTCTTTGGTACCATCACCAAATTTGCCAGCCAATCCGGATGTTTGATATATCTGATGAATCCGGCCTCGAGTAGCTTGGCTAACTATTCCCCCATTGCCTGTCGTTTGGGCTCTGGGAATCTCCTTAGGGTATGCTTGACTGGTTTATATCCTTTTAGAATATTGAGGCTGTGTTTGGCCAGTCTGCGTGGGATGCCTGGCATGTCCGATGGGTGCCAGGCGAAAATGTCCCAATTCTCGCGTAAGAAATCTCGTAGTGCGGCGTCAATCGTGGGGCTCAGCTGTGTCCCGATGGAAGCTAGCTGTCTTCATGGGGTCCGTTGGATGGACCTGGAATTTGACTATCTCGTCTGCAGGCTTAAATGAGGTGGACTTGGGTCGCTTGTCTAGTATCACTACAAAAAAATACACTTCCGTGATGATACGTGTTTGTCACAGTAGGTCGCGTTTTTTGTCATGCATGTACATCCATGACAAATTTATGATGTAATCAAGATAGTCATACTGTCTTTGTCAGAGAAGTGTTCCATGACATTACCAAAATTATCATCACGGAAGTGTCCACTTCCAAGACGATAAATCGCGGCGTCACGTAAGTGCTTTTCGTCAAGGGTGACCGACACGTGGCATCCATCGTAGCGGAACGCCGTTAAGCTATCGGGTCGGGTTTTAGATCCGATGACCCGTTAACAGCCCGACCAATGGGGATTTTCCACGTGTAAAATCATCATTGGCTGGAGGAAACACGGTCGGCTCATCATTGAGACAGATGTCATCCACTCACCGGATGTATAGGCGCCTATCTTACGTCGACACGCGGCACGCACCCAACAAAGGGCCCATTCCTGTGAAAAGGCCGGCCCGTTTGACTTGGTCAAAAGCTGGCGGGCCAGCCCATGGAAAGCGTGTTAACGGCATGTTAGCATATAGCCCATTTACAGACCGCTAACCCAAGGCCCGTTACGCCCTATGCGAATTAGGCCCAGTAGCGTCATTTGGGCCATCCAATATGATTCCAGCCCATTTTCACTTCTGGCCCATGTATGGCCCATGACGTCTTTTGGCCCATATGAGGCCCTTTGTAACTCTTGGCCCATAAGCGGCCCGTGCTGAAACTGGCCCATAATGAACAATGTATTACTTTACACCCATTAACGGCGCGCGGTGAAACTGGCCCGTAATGAACAGTGTAACACTTTATACCCATTAGCGGGTTGTTATACCATTGGGCTGTTTCCAACCCAAGTTAACTTTCGGCCTTCTGAGGGCCCATTTATTCTTGGGCTCATTTGCAGCATTCGGATACTTACGGCTCATTACTGTCATTTTCTGCTTGTTGGCCAAATTCAGCCCATCGTTACAGTCGGCCCGTTTGTGGTCCGTTAGTCTGTTGGGCCATTTTCATAGCATCACCAAATACGGCCTATTAACGGCCCGTTATGGTCAGCCCATAAAACGTACGATTTCCACTATAGGCCCGTCTACGGCCCATTAAAGGCCAGTACAAGACCCATAAATGAGTCAGCGTCCCATGGATCCTACGTGACGTAGAAGGCCCATGGATCCTGCGAGACGTAGAAGGCCCATGGACACTGCGAGACGTAGAAGGCCCATGGATCCTGCTAGACGTAGAAGGCCCATGGATCCTGCGAGACGTAGAAGGCCCATGGATCCTACGAGACGTAGAAGGCCCATGGATCCTACGAGACGTAGAAGGCCCATGGTCGGGCGAGTTGGCCCCCGTTTGAATGATATAGCATATTCAAAGAATTATCCTACTCAATACTATCACCTCTAAAAAGCATACACTATGCAACAAAGAGATCAAGGCATAGAAAGGTAAAATAATCCTACACTATACAATAAAGAAATTACAGCCGATTATACCCACTGGGCATTATGGTACAACATGTGATAATAAAGCATACACAAATAGCAAATTACATACACCGGCAAATACGACTCATACATCATGGACGCGCATCAACTTAACTCCATTTGAACTATAATCTCTTCAGAAAATAGGATTGGCCGGATTCAGATAGCACAAATTTCAGTCTGCTAAATATCCAATTCCTTCATGGTTACCTCGGTGTCTTGTTTCATTTTTTTGACTCCTGCATCTAATACCTGCATGTCCAGGCTCAACTTGTTGATTATACGTTGACAATCATGTACATGTTGTCTTGCCACCTCTAGTTGATGCTCGAGAACATCAGCACATTCCAATTCCAATCCATAATCATTCGGTAACGGCCATGCTGCACTGCTCGCAGATTTTTGTGTTGATGTCACTTCATCCTAAAATGTTTCTGTAAGTACACATGACTAGGGCAAAATTATAGTTACAACAAAGGAAGCGAACAAGACACTATTTTGTACTACATGGCAAAACAGGACTAACAATAATGTTACACGTCACTTTCACAAAAAATGTTACACGTCCCAAGCATAAGCAGGTGATATTTTAAAAATTATAAAAAAGATAGTCTGTGCAGCCTGCATACAGAAATCCCACTTAGCTCACCAGAGGAGCATGATGTTGGGGCCCAATCGAAAACACAGACAAGTTAAAAAAATTTAGACATCACGTTGCGTATAAGTAAGCAAGCAGTTGGCCATTTTGTACCTCAATTAAAGTCTTAGGGAGCATAATGAACAGCAGAGGGTTTCATACAAACATACTGCAGCAGGCAAAACTATGCAATCATTAGCGTAGTATAAACTAGATTGTGAGCCTCATGCAATAATAGTTGGTTAATAGACTTCAAAGCTTCAAGCACACTTCGGCAGAGTAATTAAATTGTAAGGCATTTAATTATGTCAACTAGTAGTGATACAAGTACCGAACATCAGGCATAATTATTTGGGCATCTCATTAAGTGCGGAAGAATAAAGCAATTGAAAAGAGAAAATTAACTATGCCTGAAACAAACAAGGAATTGAACTGTTGAGTTGCATATAGTGACTTACCTTGGCAAGTTGAAGAGGCTCGGCGCAGCTCCTACTTCTCTTGCAAGGCTCCTTCCTAACATCTTGTACTTGGAAATCCTCAATCTTATCTTCATTGCACCCCCTCTGCAAGGTGACACAAACTAGTTACTCGTCTCCTTGGAAAATAAATATGCATACTTTCCAGTCTGTGAACACAAAAGGATGAGATTATAACACGACAACACCACATAATGAAACATGCCGCATCTCTGGCACTTGCACACAATGAAATGAGCATTTACTATGTCTGCACTATGTAAGAACTAGGCATACCTTCGAACTGGATCTCCAGGTACTCTTGGAGAGCCTACTGTAGTGTACAACCAAACCTTTATGTCACCTATGAGTTAGACAAGGCCCCACTACAATAGCCCTTAGTGTTTAAATCGTTAACAAGCTCTGTTAGAGTGTTAGGTCAAGAACAGCAAGTAATCAAAGCAAGCAGTCCTAGTATGGGTGGCTGATGCAAACAAGCAATTGAACAGATGTGTGTGAAAATCTTACATATCAAGAACAGAAGCAAAGAAGGAGGCTTAAAGACCATCACTTGACTGACTAGATTTAAGGGGCATTAAACATCATGTGCAACGTATGAACTAACATAAACATTGCATATTCCAGATTCTACAATGGAATGCACATGTATTAGGTTATGCCATGTATGATGATGCCTAAATGTATGAGATAGCGGCAGGAGTGATTCATCATTGCACGCACAATTGAATTGCAGGTTAAGTGCCAGTTCGATTCCGCCTTTTCAGGGCATATTGTCAAAATAAGCCATAAAAGATGTAAAGAAGTCATTTTTGAGTTATGGGCTTGGGCTTAACTAATATCGCTTTGGAGGGGGGTGTTTCGGTAGAACCTCACTAAAAATTGAAGGGAAGGGGAATAGGGAAATGACTCTGTTGTCTGCCTATATTACACTCAAAATGCAATTGCTGACGTCCGTGTCACACCTGACCCTCAAGTAAAAACAAACACGCAAGCATTCATTGCCCACCCGCTTGCATCTCCTCTCCCCTTTCTCTCTACCTCGATCCCCTGCCTGCAGCACTAGGGTTCCTCCAGCGAACCGTTGCACACTGGTCCCATCAGGCCTGGTCCTCGACGATGCTATGTCCAGCTAGGCTACATGGCCGGTGGGTAGGGGCAAATCTCCGCGGCTGCTCCTCCCTCTGGCACCGCCCCTCATTCTCATGGTCTCCAGCAGCTGCTCCACTTTGGTCCGTCCAACGCACTACTCCGGTGGGCGCCGCACAACTACGGCTGATGCCACACTGCGGCAGAAGGCACCTTATTCCCCCTCCCCTCCTCCCAGGCCGTGGCCTTGAGGTGCTGTTGAAGGATGAGCTCATCCAACAAGGTGAGGATCTCCTCTGATTTTTTGCCAAATTATCATTCTGATCCACTATACGATGAATTGCTATGAGCTGCTTCTGCTGTTGCTATATGATGCATTGCTATGAGCTGCTCCTGCTGCTGCTATATGATGAATTGCTATGAGCTGCTGCTGCTGTATGATGAGTTGCTATGAGCTGCTGCTGCTGCTATATGATGAATTGCTATGAGCTGCTGCTGCTATATGATGAGTTGCTACAAGCTGCTCCTGCTGCTGCTATATGATGAATTGCTATGAGCTCCTCCTGCTGCTGCTATATGATGAATTGCTATGAGCTGCTCCTGCTGCTGCTATATGATGAATTGCTATGAGCTCCTGCTGGTATATGATGAATTGCAGACTGCTGCTGCTGTATGATGAGTTGCTATGAGCTGTTGCTGCTGCTATATGATGCTTTCAGGTGGTGCTTCTATATGATAATAACCAGCCACTTGGACCATCGAATTTCAATAAATAATTGTTCTTCATTTAAATGTGGATCATGCGTTCTTTGTTTAAATTAGGCAATGGGATCTCTATGGAAAACATTGACCAAAGTAGATTGTGCCAAGTAGATGGTAACTTTGTATTTGCATTTTGAGCAAATAGTGATGGTCTGTTTTCCTATCATATTAATTACTGCACTGGGTTCAATTTGTGATGTTTGCAAGTCAAATTAATTTCCATATGGGCAGCAAAATTAAAAATATATATAATGCAATCTAGACTTTCCACTGATCATACCAAAGATAAGCTGAAAACGCAATGAAAAGAACTGGTTGGCATATTACACGGAGCTTATATTCATAGGTGCTTATTTTCTTAGGATAATTCGTAATAACTGTCCCTAAGAAACTTGGCTAATAGAACTGGCATACAAATAACATGTCACGATGATTGCAATGGAGGAGTGACGTACCATAGCACACTGTATAGGCTCACGCTGCCTCTCCTTTTTTTGTGATGTTCCATGAAATTGCCACATACATCTTGTACTTTTTCATTGCGTAACCCTATCTGCCTATTGACACGGCTAATTTCAGACATCTCTACATGATACTACATTGCATATCCCTTGCGCATATTTAAACCACCAATTAACGATTGTGTGCGTATCATAAACTAGCCATGACTCTGTATGCTGGACTGGCAGGCACTCTAAGGGAGCCTAATGTAGTGCGCTGGAATTCCTACATGCCACCTATGATTTTGTGTAATGTACTGCCCCTGTTCCTAAATATATTTCTTTGTAGAGATTCCAGTATGGACCACATACGGATGTATATAGATGCATTTTCGAGTGTAGATTCACTCATTTTGCTCCGTATGTAGCCTATAGTGGAATCTCTAGATAGACTTATATTTAGGAACGGAGGTACGAGGTAGTATCATGTATGACATCTACATATCTAATTTAGCAGCCAGTAGTATAAATCATTGTCTGCACAAAGGGATTACTGGTCGAAAATCCTAGCAAAGCACGCTAGCAGGCACAGAACAATACAACAGAGAGAGACGCGCTTACAAGATCATAGTAATGCCTCAGTCCAGGATCTTGGTTGGCCAAGCTGTTAGATCCAGAAGAAACATCGTCCTTGTAGTTTTTGCCAGCTGCATAATAGGTAACAGCGACCGGTTAGTATATTTGAAATACATCGGGCAGGTGATGTTGGACGGGTTTAAAGGTGACAAGTACCTAGGCCGTGGCGGGTGCTTGGCATCTCTCCAGACGGTGGGAATCAGGTTAGAAACGTCGAGGGTGATGGCGCTGCGCTGGCTGTCGGGGTCCGGTAAGGAGATCTAGAACCGTCGAGTAGGGTGTTTGTGGAGCGGCTCCGGTAGGGTGGACTACGGTGTGGGCGAAGCGGATCTGTGGCCGTGGATGAGGGCGTAGGTGAAGCTGCTCAGGTGGTTGGGTTAAGGATGGTGTTGATGATGCGGATCTGCGCCCATGGACGGGGCGTCAGAAGCTGCTCCGGTGGTTGGGTTAAGGATGGTGTCGACGATGCGGATCTGCGGCCGTGGACGGGGCGTCAGAAGCTGCTCCGGTAGGTTGGATGAGGGTGCGAGGAAGCGGATCTGAGGCCGTGGACTTGTGAGTTGGCAAAGCGGCCTCGGTAGGGTTGAGAATGGTATAGGCGAAGCTACTCCGGTAGGGTTGACGCTGGTATCGGCGAAGCGGCTCCGGTAGGGTTGAGGAAGGTGTCGGCGAAGCGGCTCCGGTAGGGTTGAGGAAGGTGTCGGCGAAGAGGATCAGAGGCCGTCGACGGGGGCATCGGTGGGGCGGCTCTAGGGGGTGTGGACGAAGCGTCTCCGGTGGGGAGTACGAATGAGCCACTGCAGATCCGCGGCGGTTGCCGAGAGTACCGGCGAAGCAGATCCGGCGCCGTGGACAAGGACGACACTGAATGGGCTGTGGTACAGTGGTGGATGAGCAGTCTACTTGTTTCTAGGGGAGGTGGGAGGGGTAGATGCGGCCGCAGAAGCATATCCGGCGAAGTGGACGCCACTGGCAGTGAATGGGCTATGGTATGCCGGTGGATGAGCAGTCTAGGGTTTCAAGAGGGGAGGGGAGAAAGGGCGATGAAGTACGGACGGCGTGATGTAAGATGCTCTGGTGTTGTGGAGTTAGTCGTTTTTGCGGGAGGGGGAGAGGAAATGGGGGTGCCGTGTAGTGGGGGAACCGGAAGTTACCAAAGCAGCCCCGACCTATCATGTAGATGAGGGCGGTATTGTAACTGTTGGTCTCCGTGCACCAATGACAAACCGGCGACTTCGCATGCTAAAGACTAAGGTGGCGGAAATTTTAGAAGGAGGCGGGAGATTTTGCCGCCCGCGGGATCGTTCGTATCCAGTTTCAACTAATTTTGGACCATGCTAGCGGGAAGGTCATGCTAGACTATGTACACGGGGCACACGTTAGCAGTTAATAACTGGTGTGAAGTCCACCCAAGAAAAAAAGAGAATAACTCAGGATGATGCGCCGATAACTTGGCTGTTCACACGGGCGCGGCCAATCGTACGGGTGTAGTGGCGCGTTCACAAAAAAAGGGATCAAACGCTCAGCCTATGTATTTCTCGTGTAAATAGATAATTCAGTGCCATTGGTTATTTACTTTAAACATAACTAGCGGGGTTACCCGCGCATTTGCGCGGCTAGACCTCCTATCTTGGTGGTGTTTTCTACCTTGGTCTTTCCCCTGCATGAGTATTTATATAAAAGAATTTGTTGTTGAAAATTTGGTTATCTACAACAAAAGCTTATAAGAGACATGGCCTATAAATGTCCAACAATGCCAAGCGATAGGCTTTGGTACTAATCTATTTTTTCCAGTGTTCGGCCTTTTTCATCCATTTTCATTTATCTTTCCACCTAATATATTTTGGGGATTTTCACCAAGAAAAATCTGAAGATTCAAGATTTGTAACCATATCTCAACACGGGTCATGTAGTGTTTGTATGTTTTGTTAGCAAATTGTTGTATATCCACTTGTCAATATATGTTCTTCCACGTGTCTCATCATAGAGTGAATATCTACAAGACTTCTCACAATAAATGGATGTAGTCAGTGAATGCGGAAAAAATTGTAAAACATTCTCTCACTTGGGCTCGCCGGAGCTTCTCACCTCGGATGGTGCCCATTCATTTTGAATGTAAGTGTATTTTTAAGGAAATTGAAACTATTTATTTCATATTTGACATGCATGAGTGTTTTAATATAACATTCTCTATGATTCAATCAATAATAGATATATTTGGTATTGTTTTCTCTACTGATATTTATTCCTGTTAAAGTCACTGGTGTGTGTTCACAGATGACTAATGGCATTAAAGTTTGTGTCGTGCAACATGTATCCATTTCATCAGTAATTAAATGCCTAAATTTCATGTCCTCTTCTGCTATCTGTCTCACCACTATCTGTCTTGCAATTACTATTCTAGATAGCACAGTATCATGTACGTCCACCTTTTATGCATGCTTCTAGATGCTTGTGACAATGTCCTCTCACCCTAAGTATTTATGTTGTAGTCCAAGTGACTTTTGGTGTATATTCATTATAAAAAGGGCAGCCCGGTGCACGTAGCTCCCGCTTGCGCAGGGTCCGGGGAAGGGTCCGACCACTTTGGGTCTATAGTACGCAGGCTTTCCCTACATTTCTGTAAAAGGCTGTTTCCAGGACTTGAACCCGTGACCTCTTGGTCACAAGGCAGCAGCTTTACCACTGCGCCAAGGCTCCCCTTCATATTCATTAAAAAAGGGTATTAAATTATGTCCTATCGAAGTTCATGATAGATTCTTTTCTTCGTTCCTGTTGTTCTGCGCAAACTTATATTATTCTAGATTGTATTCGGACTATAATTTATTTGATTTTTAATTTCATGTTCATACGTACGTCTCAATTTAAGAACTATAGTTCAGTTTTATATAACGGAATTATACTTAATAATTAGATAATAATTTATTTAATTTCATGTTCAACTTTGTGGGCTAAATTTTATATTTAATCCCTATAGCTGAATATTTCTATTCATACAAATATATTTGATATTTTAGTTACTATTTATTATTTGCAATTCACATATAAATCGAGTTCTTCCCTTTGTGACTTTGTGTATCAAAGAAGAGACATATCTAGTATTTTTATCGCAAAAATCCCAAAAAAAAATCAACCATGATCAATTGTATTTGGTGTCTGTTTGTTTGGATTTTTTGCAGTACAATGTTTCTTTGTCTTTTTAGCGGTAGCTATTTTTCTTTATTGGATGGCCGTTTGCATGGGAACATACTGGGCAAATTCTGCTTGTGCATGTACGTGTGCTATGTGTATGGAGGCTAGGCTTTGTAGTACATATTTTCTTGTAGGTAAGAAGATTTATATGTCTATGATTTTTCCATCCAGAAACCTTCTTGCAACTTTATTTTCTAATGTGCGTGGTCAAGTTTTGTAACGTGCCCAAACTGAACTCTCCTTGTATGTGTCATCTGTGCTTGTTTAGTTATTCCGTATAGGCCTTTCCATAGTTTTTTTTGGAAGGCTTTTTTAATATGTATGTATCCACGCATGTCAGACGTATCAATGATGGCCTTTTACATAGTTTTATTTTTTGAACCCTACATGCTCTTTATTCTCTTTTCTCTGTTGCCCGTGTGTTTTACTCTTTTCTTATCCAATCTGATGCAGCGTGACAAAGTGGGTTGATTGATTCAAGTGAGTACGTGCCGGCTGGCATATGTAGACTGGCGTATGGGAATTGGACTGCCACCCATCGTTTTGTTTATTTTTAAATCAACTCATCGCTTTGCATGGCAGTCAGGAAACGTACGGGATATGGAGACGTCGATACGTGATTACTTATTTCTAGCAAATCACAACCGTTCTTTTGAGCCTTTTTCTATTGTTATATCTAAACCGTTCGTTTTCTACTGTTTTAATAATATGCAAATCACAACCGTTCTTTTGAGCCTTTTTCTATTGTTATATCTAAACCGTTCGTTTTCTACTATTTTAATAATATAATAGATAGATAGATAGAATAGATAGATAGATAGATGCATTGACGTGTTAGTGTAGAGGCGCACAAAAAGAAATGGATATTGTAGTTAGCTACTTAAAAGTGTTACTTCATATGATTACATAGCCTCCATTTCATAAATTGCGTACCTGTTGAATTTATATATGAATATTACATATATTACTTCAAAATAGAAACTTAAATCATCCAAGACTACTGAATTTGAATGCAAGAATAACAGTTGGTTGTTTGAAGAAACATCACTGTAACTTTGGCATGCACAACTGAAAAGGTTTATTTAAATAGAAAAAATGTGATATGTGAGTGTCCAATCTTTATAGCGTTGAATCGATATTGTACCTTTGGCCACGATACGAAGTAGATATTGACTTGTGTTCAAGCGATGCGCGTCCACGATCGCTAGATAGTGATACGTGAATGAATTGTGCAATCTCTCTCACACGCATACATATCTCATTTCCCTGTGGGCATCGGAATCACACACGCACACTTCGTGTATTTCTCTCCCTCCGTCAGGGTTAAATTCGTCTTTCTACCCCGTCCTACAAGTCTCTCACACAGAAACACACACACTATCTATGTCTAACACGCCCACCCCTTTAATTCCGCCCACCCACAGCCACTAATGTCTCAAAGTATAATAATGTCTCTCACACATATGCTATCTACCTATCCCTTAATATAGCCAGATATGTGTCACACAAACTCCGTCTCCCTACTAGAAAGATGCCCATGTGCGTTGCACGGAACATCAAGATGCATTTGTATGAGAAGTTTATCTTGTGGGAGAAAAGGATGAACGAGGGAATGCCTTATTTGCAAATGCGGAGAGGGGTGTGGGTATCTTTTTGCAAAATTGCCATATTTTCCTTCCTGCCGTCGTATATAAATCGGATGGCCTATATTGCAGGATGGCCGGAACACCATCATCACCAACTCTATCTTTTTATAAGAGTAGAGATATGTGAGTGTCACTGCCCCCCCCCCCACACACCCACACTTCCCAACACCGGAGGAGTAGGGTGACACCTCGATCTTGATACTAATCTATCGACTGGCTTCTCTCTCAAACATACACACACACACTACCCGGCACCGAAGGAGTAGGGTGACACCTCGATCTTGATACTAATCTATCGACTGGATTCTCTCTCAAACATACACACACACACACACACACACTACCCGGCACCGAAGGAGTAGGGTGGCACATCGATCTTGATAATAATCTATCGACTCCTCTTTCAAATACACACACATACACTCGCTAGTAGTGCCTCTGTGCCTACCGCACACACTCTCGATACGTCATTCTCTCCCTCTCCCCCCCCCCAACAATGACAGCAGAAGGGTGACAACTCGATCTGATCATAATCTGTCAATTGGTTTCTCTCTCAAGCATTGTGTCTCGGTGCCTTGCTCGGTAGCCCCCTCGATATGTAGACTTCTCGCGCGCGCACAGCTGTAGTGACGATGACGCTGAACCCAGTGTGCCTTGTTTTTACCGGCCTCATGTGATAGTTTTCACCCTGTTTTCTGTTAATTAACAAGGCAACCTTTTCTTTGTTACTACTAGTGAATCTGAAATCATTCGGGCAGACATAAAATATATCACTTTAACCCAATTATCGCATCAACTATTTTAAAAGAAATTAGCTAGCTGCCCGTGCTGTAACGGAACATCAAGATCCATTTGTATGAGTAGTTTATCTTGTGAGAGAAAAGGCTGAACGAGGGATGGCCTTATTTGCGAACGTGGAGAGACGTGTGGGTATATTTTTGCAAAATTGCCAGAGTTTCTTTCCTATCCGTTAGATATAAATCCGACGGCCTATATTGCAGGATGGCACGCACACCATCATCACCAACTCTATTTTCTACTCCCTCCGTCCGAAAATACTTGTCATCAAAATGGATAAAAATAGATGTATCTAAAACTAAAATACATCTAGATACATTTCCTTTTATCCATTTTGATGACAAGTATTTCCGGACGGAGGGAGTATTTGTCTTTTTAGAGATTTCAACAAGTGACTATGACCGGACCTTACCAACATACTCAAAAAAGTAGTCCATAATTTTGATGTTACCCTCTTTTCTTGGCGGTGCAGTGCCATCTGGATACCTCATAAATAAATCAAGGACAAATCTGACCCCTTCCTGAAAAGACATACGTAGCAAAATGAGTGAATCTACACTCTAAAATATGTCTACATACACATTCGTATGTGGTAGTCCATTTGAAATCTGAAAAAGACAAATATTTAGGAACGAATGGAGTATATATAAGAGTAGACATGGAGATATATCTCCAGCATGGTCTACAACAAAAATGTGCTGGGCTGGTTAGCGCCGGATGCTCGCAACGCGATGACATGAGTTCGAATTCTGTCTTTTAACCTTAGATTTGTATATTACATATTACTCTACTTATTTAATATATACTTCTTTCGCTACTGTACTGACAGTGGAACTCACAGAGTACTTAGAATATTAAGGATGGACTTATTTCTTTTTAACTTTCTGTACGAAGCTGTAGCCTACCCTGCAAGTCACGTGTACACTTTACATGCAATTAACTTTTTATAGAGGGACAATCATACATGCAATTAACTCAAATGGATTGGATGTCACACTATTATTTCCAGCATAAAGAGCATCTCCAACGGCAGCCGGCAAATTTCCTCCCGCTTCCTTCCGCGGAGGACGACATCAACGCCATGCAGACATTTTTACAACTCTAACCAACCAGATGAAATTCGTGCAAACACGGACTAATTTCATATAAGCATGAAGGATTTCGTATAAAAAAGTCGGATCTTAATATAAACATGATGGATTTCATTACATTTACATGAACTAAGAGGTGCAAATCCGGCTCTCTTGTATAATTAATACTCCCTCTGTCCGGAAATACTTGTCCTAGAAATGGATATATCTAGACTTATTTTAGTTCTAAATGGCCGCCCGCGGATCACTTTGTCTTCCTCATGTCCGTCAGACACTTGCGGGGTCGACGAAGGTCCTCAGAAGAGACGAAGCAGCAAAGAAACCACCTGAATTCGCGATCGTCGTCTCGGCGGTGGCCTTCATGGGTCCCAAGTGGCGGCGACCTCCCGTGTTCTACTTCTCCTCGATGATGGCGGCGGACACAGAGAAGCTGGCCACCAAATCGTCGCTCTCCACGCACCCGGCTTCTGTCTCTGCCTGTATGGCGCTGCCGCAGGCACGGGAGGCGCGCCCACCGACACAGGAGGCGCGGCCACCACAGACACTAGTGCCGGCGTGGAGCAACTCGCCACTCCTCATCGAGCTGAACTGGAGCGGCGAGTTGCTAAACCACGCGCCTGCTTGGGGCGGCAACTGGCTCCGTCGGGCCAAGCGAGGTTGGTGAAGCACCGAGCGGCCTCGCCCGTATCCGGAGGGCTCGGCGGGCCACCCAGCCGGGTAATATGCCGGAGAACGGCTCATCGAAAGCCATCGGAAGGGTGGAGAAAATGGTGAAGGAGGAGATGGGGGAGCGGCGGGTGCGATTCTTGCCCGCTGTCTGGCCTCGTGTAAATAGAGGGCGGACGGTAGGAGCTTGGCCGGCGTGTGGCCTCATTTAAACCGAGGGCGGACGGGAAGAGCTCGGCCGGTGTTGCGTTTAATTCCGGCCCGCTCATGAACGGATGTGTGGCCGGAGTAGGATTCTCGGTTTGCATGCGGGTTTAACGGAGTGGTTTAATGGAGGCGCCGGCCGTGCAGCGGGTGGTACAGTACTATTCGATTTGACAGCATTAATGAGCCGTCAAATCACAAAGGTCCTCGCCTCTCGTGAAACCGACCTAGCTAGACTGCCCCGCCCTCTAGCCTTTTAAAAAATGTATATATTCCACTTTTGTACAGTAGTAGTATCGATGGATTGTGCCATGGAGCAACACTTGAAATTAAAAAAAAGGTGGTACATATAGAGAGCGCTCGTGAACTATGTGTCATACATGGCAATAAATAAAGTACTACATGATACTTATATGATACATGGCGTAGGAGTACTAAGTATTATTAATACAATTTTGCTAGAACTCATCTAGATGAGATATAATTTGGTCTCATTCATCTTTTATAGCCATTGGATGTGATGCTATAAGATGCGTGTGTGCTGACGTGGGTTGTATTTTTTCTTGTGCAACGAACTGACCACTGCATGTCATGTTTGATAGTCTCAAGTCATTAAAAGCATACAAGCCCCACATCTCTTCTTTGTTGATTCCTCTATTTATGTCAAAAAATAAGAAACAACGCGAGAGTTAATGCACCACGCCTATGTGTTTACTAGTATTTGGTTTTTGAAAGATGACTTAATACTCACCTAGACGGAGGGAGTATTCAATTTGACAGCGGGCGGCGCAGTTCCCGATACGTCTTTAATGCAGACGAGGGAGGGAGTAGCGGTTCCCGATATGTTGAACGGCCAATGTATCCTCCTTCAATTAGTGCATAAGGGAAGTAATGGGAGGAGGTCCGGGAAAAGAGGCTGCACGATGAATGCAACGCAGTTTGCCCTCATTGCCCTCATATAAAGGCGCCCCTCCTCCATTCCAATGCATCTACCACATCGTACGCACCTAAGCACATTCCTAAGCACCTACACTGAGCGCAAAAGAGCTCGCTCCAGACCCATGGCGGCGATGCGCGTGAGCGGCCAGCGGCTGCGCCAGATGGTCCACGATGCCGGCCTGCGGCATGGCGCCGAGGATCGTCTCCAGACGGTGTTGGAGACCGGCTGGTGGATGGCCGCCGTCGACGCCAACTACGACTCTCAGTTGGACCAGATGATCGTTGCCACCAGCAACAAGTTCACTGTCCTCAAGAAGCTCGCGGACGACATCGTCGTACTCCTCCAGCCCGCGCGCCCGGGCTCCTCATTGCCTGCCACCCTAATCAGCCTCCACGGCTGGAACCTCTTTCAAGCACTGGTGGCCCTGCGACTGCCCGCTGACGCCACGAAGAATGTCCACCTGGAGGTCGCGCTCGCCACGACGCGCCTCGGCCAGCAAGAATTCGTCGACCTACACATCCACGCGTACGAGCAAATCGTGTACATAGGTATCTACAAGGCCAGTGAGGACTTGATACGTCTCCAACGTATCTATAATTTTTTATTGCTCCATGCTACTTTATCTACTGTTTTAGGTAATATTGGGCTTTTTATCCACTTTTATACTATTTTTGGGACTAACCTATTAACATGAGGCCCAGCCCAGATTTGTTGTTTTATGCCTATTTCAGTATTTCGAGGAAAAGGTATATCAGACGGAGTCAAAACGGAACGAAATCGACTGGAGATGTTATTTTTGGAAGGAAACCCACCTGATGGACTTGGACCCCACGTCAGAAGATACGGGAGGTGCTCACGAGGGTGGGGGGCACGCCCACCCCCCTGGGCACGCCCCTTGCCTCGTTGGGCCCCCGTAGCTCCACTGTTGTTCTCCTTTCACCCATATATATATATATATCTACGTACCCTAAAAATACCAGAACAGAGATTAGATCGGGAGTTCCGGCGCCGCAAGCCTCCAGAGCCACGAAAAACCAATCGGGACCCCTTTCCGGTACCCTGTCGGAGGGGGGATCTATCACCAGTGGCCATCTTCATCATCCCGGCGCTATCCATGACGAGGAGGGAGTAGTTCACCCTCGGGGCTGAGGGTATGTACCAGTAGCTATGTGTTTGATCTCTCTCTCTCTCTCTCGTGTTCTCTCTCGTGTTCCTCTATGGCACGATCTTGATGTATCGCGAGCTTTGCTATTATAGTTGGACCTTATGTTTCTTCTCCCCCTCTACTCTGTTGTGATGAATTGAGTTTCCCCTTTGAACTTATCTTATCGGATTGAGTCTTTATGAGAACACTTGATATATGTCTTGCCATGATTATCTGTGGTGACAATGGGATATCATGTGCCACTTGATGTATGTTTTGGTGACCAACTTGCGGGTTCTGCCCATGAACCTATGCATAGGGGTGGGCACACGTTCTTGATTCTCCGGTAGAAACTTTGGGGCACTCTTTGAAGTACTTTTATGTTGGTTGGATAAATCTGAGATTGTGTGATGCATATCGTATAATCATGCCCATGGATACTTGAGGTGACAATGGAGTATCTAGGTGACATTAGGGTTTTGGTTGATTTGTATCTTAAGGTGTTATTCTAGTACGAACTCTAGGGCTGTTTGTGACACTTATAGGAATAGCCCAACAGATTGATTGGAAAGAATAACTTTGAGGTGGTTTCGTACCCTACCATAATCTCTACGTTTGTTCTCCGCTATTAGTGGCTTCGGAGTGACTCTTTGTTGCATGTTGAGGGATTATTATATGATCTATCTATGTTATTATTGTTGACATGACCTGCACTAGTGAAAGTATGAACCCTAGGCCTTGTTTCCTATCATTGCAATACCGTTTATGCTCACTTTTACCACTTGTTACCTTGCTGTTTTTATATTTTCAGATTACAAAAACCTATATCTATCATCCATATTGCATTTGTATCACCATCTCTTCGCCGAACTAGTGCACCTATACAATTTACCATTGTATTGGGTGTGTTGGGGACACAAGAGACTTTTTGTTATTTGGTTGCAGGGTTGTTTGAGAGAGACCATCTTCATCCTACGCCTCCCATGGATTGATAAACCTTAGGTCATCCACTTGAGGGAAATTTGCTACTGTCCTACAAACTTGTGCACTTGCAGGCCCAACAACGTCTACAAGAAGAAGGTTGCGTAGTAGACATCAAGCTCATTCTGCGCCGCTGTCGGGAGGCTAGGTAAGTGAAGGTATATCTTTAGATCTTGCAATCGAATCTTTTTGTTTCTTGTTTTATCATTAGTTTAGTTTATAAAAGAAAACTACAAAAAAATGGAATGGAGTTTGTCTCATACGCTTCATCTTTTAAATATCTTTCGTGAGTATGATGGAAAGGAAAATTGTGCCAAAGTGCATCCTTATGAGTTGCGGTTGGTTAAAGTTGTGCCATAAGGATGCACGTATGGTTAAAGTTGTGTAAGAAATTTGAAACATGAAGTGTACCTGGCTTGTGCATCCTTATGAGTGGCGGTCGGGGATGAGCGATGGTCTTTTCCTACCAATCTATCCCCCTAGGAGCATGCGCGTAGTACTTGATTTTTGATGACTTCTAAATTTTTGCAATAAGTATATGAGTTCTTTTGACTAATGTTGAGTCCATGGATTATAAGCACTTTTACCTTTCCGCCTTTGCTAGCCTCTTCTTGCAGTGCATTGCCCTTTCTCACCTTGAGAGTTGGTGCAAACTTCACGATGCATCCAAACCCCGTGATACGATACGCTCTATCACACATAAACCTCCCTATATCTTCCTCAAAACAGCCACCGTACCTACCTATTATGGCATTTCCATAGCCATTCCGAGATATATTGCCATGCAACTTTCCACCGTTACATTCATCATGACATACTTTACTTTTGTCATATTGCCATTGCATGATCATGTAGTTGACATCGTATTTGTAGCAAAGCCACCATGCATTATTTTTCATACATGTCACTCTTGATTCACTGCACCATCCCGGTACACCGCCGGAGGCATTTATATAGAGTCATATCTTGTTCTAGTATCGAGTTGTAATCTTTATGTTGTAATCAATAGAAGGGTGATGATCATCATTATTAGAGCATTGCCCCAAAAAAAGAGAATGGCCAAAAAAAAGAAAGGCCCAAAAAGGGAGAAAGGCAAAAAAAGAAAGGCCCAAAAAAAGAGAAAATAAATAAAAAGGGCAATGTTACTATCCTCTTTCCACACTTGTGCTTCAAAGTAGCACCTTGTTCTTCATGTAGTGAGTCTCATATATTGTGCTTCAAAGTAGCACCATGCTTTTCATATAGTGAGTCTCATATGTTGTATTTTTATACTAGTGGGAATTTTTTTTCATTATAGAACTTGACTTGTATAGTCCAACGATGGGCTTCCTCAAAATGCCCTAGGTCTTCATGAGCAAGCAAGTTGGATGCACACCCACTAGTTTTCTTTTGTTGAGCATTCATAGCTCTAGTGCATCTGTTGCATGGCAATCCCTACTCCTCATGTTGACATCAATTGATGGACATCTCCATAGCCCGTTGATTATCCTCGTCAATGTGAGACTTTCTCCTTTTTTGTCTTCTCCACACAATCCCCATCATCATATTCTATTCCACCCATAGTGCTGTATCCATGGCTCACGCTCATGTATTGAGTGAAGTTTGAAAAAGTTTGAGATTATTTAAGTATGAAACAATTGCTTGGCTTGTCATCAAGGGTACAGAAGTTGGGAACATCTTTGTGTGACGAAAATGAAGCATAGCCTAACTATATGATTTTGTAGGGATGAACTTTCTTTTGCCATGCTATTTTGAGAAGACATGATTACTTTGATTAGTATGCTTGAAGTATTATTATTTTTATGTCAATATGAACTTTCACTACTGGAATCAGCTACTTTGCCATCTGCCAGCTCTTTGCCGTCAGCTAGCGGACGGCAAAGAAGCTCTTTGCCATCAGCTACCTGAAAGCAGACAGCAAAGAACTGGCTGATGGCAAAGAAAGCCTTTGCCATCAGCCTGCTCTTTTCCGTCTGCTAGCGGACGACAAAGAATCTTTGCCGTCCGCTAGTGCACGGCAAAGAGGGAGGGGGGCCCCACTGAGGAGCTGGTTCAAAAATACTTAACGGCCCCCCTCTTTGCCGTCCGCTAGCGGACGGCAAAGCGCACATTAGCGAACGACCAAGGTGGCGGATGGCAAAGATTAAACGTATCTAACGGCCGGTGCGCCCCACCCCCCTCTCTCTCTGTTTCCCTCCCACACACGCGCGCCGCCGCCCCCACCACTCGCCGCCGCCCGGTCGCACCACCTCCCCGCCGCCCCGCCCCCCGTCGCCCGGCCCCCGCCCGTCTCGGCGCCCGCCCTTTGAGCCCCAACCCCCCCGCCCGGGCAGCGCCCGCCCGCCTCCCCTCCTCCGCCGCCCCCGCCTTGTCGCCAGTGCCACCAGTGCGCCGTCGCTCCACCGGCCGCCCGCCCGTCGCCCGTCGCCTGCCGTGTCGGCGCCGCCGACCCCCAGCGCCCGCCACAGGACGGCGCCCGCCGCCCAGCCGCCCGCCCCTCCTCCACTGCCACCGCCTCCACCGGCCCAGGTGAGCTCTACCTCTCCTTTGATTTTCCTTTTTTTTCTTCTGTTTTTTTAGTTTTAGGTTTATGTTTAGTTTAGATTTAGTTTTCGTTTTAGTTTTAGGTTTAGGTTTAGTTTTAGTTTAGTTTAGGTTTAGATTTAGTTTTTTCCTTTTTTCTGTTTTTTTAGTTTTAGGTTTATGTTTAGATTAGATTTAGGTTTAGTTTTAGGTTTAGTTCAGTTTTAGGAAAGAAAAAGAAGAAGAAGAAAAAAATAGGAGAGGAGGAGAAGAAGAGGAAAAAGGAAAGGAAGAAGAAGAAGAGGAGGAGGAGAAGAAAAAAGAAGAAGACGAAGAAGAAGAAGAAAAAAACAGGAGAGGAGGAGAAGAAGAAGAGGAAAAAGGAAAGGAAGAAGAAGAAGAAGAGGAGGAGAAGAAAAAAGAAGAAGAGGAAGAAGAAGAAGAAGAAAAAAACAGGAGAGGAGGAGAAGAAGAAGAGGAAAAAGGAAAGGAAGAAGAAGATGAGGAGGAGGAGAAGAAAAAAGAAGAAGAGGAAGAAGAAGAAGAAAAAAACAGGAGAGGAGGAGAAGAAGAAGAGGAAAAAGGAAAGGAAGAAGAAGAAGAGGAGGAGGAGAAGAAAAAAGAAGAAGAAAAGGAAGAAAAGGAAGAAGAGGAAGAAGAAGAAAAGGAAAAAATACCCCGACCCGGCACCCCGACACGACACCCCGACCCAGAGACCCCGACCCCGACCCCGACACCGACACCCCGACCCCGAGCCTGACATGACACCCCGACCCCGACACCGACACGGCACCCCGACCCCGACCCGGCACCCCGACCCGACACCGCGGCCCCGACCCCGACACCGACACCCCGACCCCGAGCCTGACCCGACACCCCGACCCCGACACCGACATGGCATCCCGACCCCGACCCGGCACCCCGACCCCGAGCATGACCCAACACCCCGACCCCGACACCGACACGGCACCCCGACACCGACACCGCGACCCCGACACCGACCACGGCACCCGACCCGACACCCGACCCGAGACCCACCCGACCCGACACGACACCCCGACCCAGGCCTGACCCGACACCCCGACCCCGACACCGACACGGCACCCCGACCCGACACCCCGACCCCCAGACCCCGACCCCGACACGGCACCCCGATACCGACACGACACCGACCCCGACACCTCCGAAAAGGTGTTCTTTGGCCTTCGAGGCCGGACGGGTCATATATTTGTGAATTATTAGTTAGGTCATATATTTTTCGATTTTGTTATGAAAAACATCATATATAATTGTGTTGATCGGGTAGTTTTAAATGTGAAGTTGTTTATGTTGTACTTGATGATGATACACTTTAGTGATATACATATTATTATTCATGTCGGTACTTTTTTTCATGTTGTACTAATTTCGTTTATTCTTTGTCATGGCAGGTGTTGACAAATGGTAGGCGCTGGTCGGGAGCGCGCCGAGGCCCCTTCTTCGTCGGCGCGTAGTGTGAGGTCTTCCATTCCACACACACCTCTCCGCCGAGCGTTGCTGGACAGTATGGCGACACCGCCGGGCCCTTCTTCGTCGACCGCGGGGCCCAGCAGGGGACGAGGTAAGAAGAAGGGCCGAGGTGGAGCACGTCGTCGCGGGAGAGGAGGTAGGGTGGCTCTTACGGCGCCTTCCTCGCCGCCGCCCCCAGCTGTTTCACCCGAGCACTTGACTGCTAGGGTGGACTTGTCTGAGGAGGAGGCTACACGGACTCCGGTCCACGAGCTTCTGGTCCACGGGTCTTCGACCCACGAGCCTCGGGTCGACGGGCCTTCGGCCCACGAGAGTTGGGCCCACGAGACCCCGGAGGAGCACACGTCTGGATGGGGTACTTGGTCGGGTCAGCCTGAGGAGCCGAGTGGCCATGCTGATGATAGCGGGGAGCGAGTGGCCATGCTGATGATAGCGGGGAGCCGACTGGTCTTGACGAGGAGGGGGAGGAGGGGGGCAACGTCTACCAGCATGGTGCTACACGGTTCCGTCTGTGCCGGCGACCCGCGAGCAGAGGTGGTTGATTTTCCCTGATGGGGAGAGGTAAGTGCATTTAATCTTTTTGTACCTTCTGCATTCACGTTTCTTCAAATAACTAATGCGTTGGCCTTGTCATGCTTTGCGGGGTTGGGACCACCATGAAAGTGTCCGCCGGCCCAACTCCGTCCTTGGAGTTCTGATTCGGCAAAACTTTCCGGTGTTTGTCACGTTGCCTGGTGAGGGTCGGCTTCCAGAGGTTGGATTGAGTTGGGAGCACTACTTCGCTGCCCCGGCCCCGCCGGGTGAGATTATCGACGGTGTCTTGTGCAAGACGAGGCGAACATGGTGATCGAAAGTTACAGGTAATTTCTCCTTTACACAATTAAAAATCTTCAACTAGCTAGTTATTAATTGTACTAATCAATATTGTCTCATTTGTTTGCAGACATTCTACAGGTGCGAGGAGGGATACGAGGAGGAGGCGGCAGATATCATCCACAAGGAGTGCAAGCGCCTACTTCAGAACTTACGGCATGAGGCTCGGGTGCAGTATGTTCGAGACTACTACGCCGACCGTGGTATCAAGAAGTCCAAGCAGGAGTGCCGCGATAAGTTCTTGAGTAAGGAGCAGTACATGAAGGTAATTCTTAAGGCCTTGTACTTAATTCCTTTATTTAGTAATTCATAACCGTAGCGCTGAAGTTTCTATTTGCTAACTTAGGCCCCTCAGAGATGGTGTGCGGATCGGATGGATTGTTGGGAGGTGTTGGTCGATCGGTGGTGCTCAAAAGAATGGCTGGCCACCCACAACGAGGCTAAGGACAAACATGCCCAAATGGAAGGTGTGCCACACCACCAAGGCAGCTCCAACTTATTTCAGTACGGGCGGAACTTGGTATGTGGTTTGCTTCATGATTCATGCAATTCATTCATCATGCTAGCTTTAGCCCTTTAATTACTAATTTACTTTGTTTCTCTCTTTTAGGCACGCTACAATAAGGCGGATAAGGTGCCAAAGGTGTACGACCTGTATGCCATGGCCCTGCTTGGCTCTTACAAGAAAGTCAAGGAATTCTCTGCGTCGACCTCGATGATCCAAAGAACTTCACCAACATCTCCGCCCACGAAAAGCTCGTGCAATATAGAGATCGGGGAAAGCGATGAAAGGGAGGACTTTAACCGAGCAGGGGTCCCATTGATCTGAGTTCTTGATGATATCTGGTGGCGGGAGGTCCCATGGCTCCATAGCCATGGGAGATGGACTTATCTGTTGTCCTAGCACTCTCCCGGAGATCAAGGCGCGCCAGTCGAGCTCCGCTCCTGAGATAAGGCCTCATGAACGGCCAGTCCAACTTGCCATCAAGGTTAGTTATATGTACTCAGCTATCTTTCTCCATTACATTGTGTGTGCTTCCATCAATGATTACAAATGGTCATGTGAGTGGTGTTGCAGGCTGCTATCTGAGTGAGAGAGATAGAACGGAGAAACTTCGGGCGGAGGCGGCGGAGAGGCAGCGGGAGTTGGAGGAGAGGACGACAAAGATGTTGGAGGAGGAGAGGGCACGGAATGACATGCAGGCAAGGGCCATGTATGAGCTCCTTGTGGTAAGTTTCTTCTGCTGATTACTTGCTAGTCTTAACATTTGAGTCTCATTACTAACTAGTATGACTCTGTTGTGAAAACCAAATGTGCAGTCTGTGTGCGAGAAGTCGGGTCAGACCGCTCCGCCGATGCGAGTGATTGCTCCTGGGAGCACGGTGAGTTTAATTTGAATGGACATTACTTGCTAGTCTTAACATTTGAGTGTCATAATGCTAACGAGACATTGGATATGATCTTTGGTGTAGCTTAACTCGAAGCATCGCACGATCCTTCTCCGACTAGCGGCACGAGCCAGCCGCTCCTACACCTCCACAGTCACGGTAAGTTTCTCTAGACTTAGACTTAGCTTTATTTCCTCCAATATGCTTACCATAATGACCTAGAGTTAGCTTCCTTTCCTTCAAAATGACTTAATAAGCTTACTTATGTCAAAAATTGCATAATTAACTTAGTTAGCTCATAAACGATCCATTTACCTAAGTTAGCTCTAATATGACTCATTTTACCTTAGTTAGCTTTACAAGTGATCCAATTTATCCAAGTTAGCTCCAAAATGACCCATTTCACCTAGGTTAGCTCCAAAATGACCCATTTCAGCTAGATTTGCTCCTAAACAATCAATTTCACCTAAGTTAGCTAAAAACGATCCATTTCACCTAAACTAGATCTTAAATGATCCATTTCACCTAAGTTAGGTCATAAACGACCCATTTCAACTAAGTTAGCTCATAAAAGCTCATAAATGGTCCATTTCACCTAAATTAGCTAAAAACGATCCATTTCACCTTACTTAGCTCAAAAACGATGCCCTTCACCTTAGTTAGCTCATAAATGACCCATTTCAACTAAGTTAGCTCATAAATGATCCATTTCACCAAAGTTAGCTCATGAACAACCCATTTCAACTTAGTTAGCTCATATATGATCCATTTCACCTAAGTTAGCTCATAAATGACATATACTTCTTGTTCTAGTCTTCTTCTTGTTCTATTCACCTATTTCTAACTTTCTTATTTACCATTTTGCAGATTTCACTCACTTCATGGAAGCTAGCTTGCTATGATGGAGTGCTTGCTTTTTCTTTGCTAAAACTTTGCATTGTATCTAGCTTGCTATGATAGAACTTGCTATGTTGATGAAACTTTGCTATGTAATATGTATATGGAACAATGTGTATGGATGGAACTTGCTATGTTGATGAAACTTTGCTATGTAATATGTATATGGAATTATGTGCTGCATATGTGATATGTTTGCTGTTAAATATATCTATATATGTCATATATATTTGCTGTGAAAATTGTTGGATTAAAAAAACAGAAAAAAGAGACAATATGCAGGCTCTTTGCCGTCTGCCACCGACGGCAAAGGGCTCTTTGCCATCAGCAGCGGACGGCAAAGAGGCCACATGGCAGGCAACTGTGCTTCCTGGGAGGCTGACCAATTTGGTCAGTTTGCCTACAGTGGCTGACGGCAAAGGCTTTGCCGTCCGCAGCGGACGGCAAAGGCCTGCCGTTAACCACCTAACGGAGTAACAACGCATTTATTGCCGTCCATCTTCTTTGCCGTCCGCTGCTGATGGCTAAGGACACTTTGCCGTCAGCTACCCGAAGCAGACGGCAACGCAGCTCTTAGCCGTCCCCTACTTTGCCGTCACCTTTTGCCGTCTGCGGCTGACGGCAAAGGTCTTTGCCGTCCGCCATCCATGCCTTTGCCGTCCGCCGTGGCAGATGGCAAAGTAGCAGATTCCTGTAGTGTTTTGTCTTGAATCTTATGGATCTGAATATTCATATCACAATTAAGAAGATTTACATTGAAATTATGCCAAGTAGCACTCCGCATAAAAAATTATCTTTTTATCATTTACCTACTCGAGGATGAGCAGGAATTAAGCTTGGGGATGCTTGATACGTCTCCAACGTATCTATAATTTTTTATTGCTCCATGCTACTTTATCTACTGTTTTAGGCAATATTGGGCTTTATTATCCACTTTTATATTATTTTTGGGACTAACCTATTAACCGGAGGCCCAGCCCAGATTTGATGTTTTATGCCTATTTCAGTATCTATCTATTTATATATAAAAGCGCTTGGCGGGTTAATCAGAAAAAAGATAAATAGGCTAGAAATTACCACAATAATTAGAAACATCTGGTCGTTGATTTGGTGGACCCATAACTTAAAAGGCATAATTAGTGGATTAGATCTAAGATGGCCCCATCTCTAAAAAAAACTGAAAAGAAAAAAATGCAGTTATCCTTAACGTACACATGCGGCCCAATCTTGCCTACGTATGGAAATAAATGTCACGTACACAGCCAATGGCACGTCCATTAAGAAAAAAAAAACTGAAAATAAAAAAATGCAGTTATCCTTAACGTACACATGCTGCTCAATCTGGCCTACGCATTGAAATAAACCGTCACGTATACACAGCCAATGGCATGTCCATTACGATAGGTTCACGTACAAGCTGACTTCAAATTGGCCACCCCATATAGACTAGATTGTACATCTATTAAATTATATATAAAAAGGGTATTTGATGGGTTAATAGAAAAGATAAATAAGCTAGAAATTACTACAATAATTAGAAATATTTTCTCGTTGATTTGGTGGACACATCACTGAAAAGAAGTAACTATGGGATTAGATCTAAGACCGCTCCATCTATAAAAAACTGCAGCTATCCTTAGCCTGGACGTTCGGCTCAATCCTAAAATTCAAAAAATAATAATACGTGCAGTTAAAGAAAAGCATTACGTGAAAACCTTCCTTTATAAGAAAAAAAAAACTACGTCTACCCTAAACTATACTTGTGACTTAACCTTAGAATAAAGATCGCAGCCACCGTCCCTTAGAAAACAAAAAGCATGCAACCACTGTCCCTAATGTCCTCGACCTCATGTAGTAGCCGTCGCAATGAGTCTTTGCACCAACACTGCCGGTATTGCTTTGGGATCTGAGGTCGCTTTGTCGTCGCCTAGCTACAAAGAAAAACTATCAACTCCCAATCTCTTTATGTAGAAAGAAAAAACTATGTTCAAGGCATCAATTCCAAATCTCCTTCTCCAGGGTAAAGAATAACTCTTCTCCCAGCCAATACTCTTACTCCATGTCCGAGCCTCCAATCGACTAGCTTCATCGATCCTGGCTGCCAGGTTGTTGCCTCCGATCCACCAACTTCCTCAATCTTCGCCGCAAGGTTGTTGCCGCCGGAATAGGCACATCTAGAGGTTTTGGATCCCGCGGCAGTAGATGTATATGGAGGGTGCCACCGAGTACGCGCCTTGTAGGCATGAGGCGGATGCAATTAGATTAGGTTCCTTGCATGTCATTAGAACAACACACATATATATACCAATAACTCTCAAGGAAACAATTGATGGAAATAGTTCATTGGGTTCAAACATTGAAAATTCTATATTATCTGGTATATGTGTCCTCAAGCTTTTTATATTGTGCAACCAATAGTGAGACCATCTGGAGACTATTATGTTTTATATGTAGAATGCACTCAAACATGTTTTCTTATTCAATAATTAAATCTAGATATGTCTTCGGGTGTTTGTTGAAAATTAATACATGTAGGGGGGCCTAAAACTGCCAATGTCAGCCCAAAGACTAGAAAAAAGTAGAGGTAGCATAAGCAAATTAACACTACACCTTTGTATTTGACCTTCATAACTTACTATCATCATTTTGTAACTTGGCCATAAGTCAATCGAGTGAATTTCAAGAGCAGCCAGCATACAGGGTGGTACAAAAACATAAATTGGAAGGTTAATCACTAACAAAAACTGCCTTGGTGAATTTATTAGTTCAATCCTACAATGACAAAAATAAATAAGGGGAAGACATGTAGATCAAAACATTAAACCTTTCTCTGCCCAAACATGTGTTTACACCTGGAGAACTATACGTAGCATTCTCAAGAGTCACAATAAAGGGATAGACTAAGGATAATAGTATATTAATATATATTGTAAAGGCATGGGAAAACACTTTTACTATAGTGGTTCTTCAACAAGATGTTGCTACTAACCTTTTATTAGAGGAGAATAAGTATACAAAAAAATTGTATAGTACAAACTATCTTCAAAATAATAACTAAAATATCAATGCTAACATGATAGGGCAGGATGGATATGGTCTACTGATAAGCAGAAGGAATGGAAACGTGCATCAGCATTTGATGGAAACAACTCACTCATACCTAACATCAACACTCAATATTGTTTGATATTTGAGGCTCATTACATATTTGAGAGCTTGAATATGAATAGGGGTACAGGGCAACCTGCCAGTGTCAATCCCAGACACGAATAAAGTGGATAGGCATACAAAATTAATATTTTCACTACCTTAATTACATCGGTGCAACAGTAAAACACATGGAAAGGATAAGAAAAAGGCGGAAATATGACATGATTAGGAAAGGGGAAAAAAGTTGGACCTGCAGGTGGAAGATGGCAGCAGCTATTGAGGACGAAGACGACGTGTCGGCTGGCCGACAACAACAACCCGTGAGTCAATGAAGAAAGGAAGGAAACGAGAAATGGGACAAAGGGGATTGTACAAGACCAGCCTTTGTGTGAAGGTGTGAGAGATGCATGAACGCTATGTTCATCTGCGTGATCCTGTTGGGCTAAAAGCCCAAAGAATCATTCATGTATGAAAAAATAATTTTACTACAAAAAACACAAATAATCACCTATGATTGTTCTAAAAAAATCAGCTATGGATCATAGAAAAACAACTATGGTTAGCGTACATCCTATAAGGAAAAAATATAGCGCCTACACATAAATTGTGTAACTTTTGGTGATGCAACTTCTTTTAAAATAAATCCATGCTAACATATATTTCCGAGAAACATTAAAGGGGTAAATCTTATATCCTTAAAATCAGCACTTCACAACCAACCCAAAGAACTGATACACACAAACTTATTTTAATCTAACTATCTTAAATACTAGCCCGCGCGAAGAGCGGGCCACTTTGCTAGTTTCAAGGAAAAGGAATATCAGACGGAGTCAAAACGGAACGAAATCAACTGGAGAAGTTATTTTTGGAAGGAAACCCACCTGATGGACTTGGACCCCACGTCAGAAGATACGGGAGGTGCTCATGAGGGTGGGGGGCGCGCCCACCCCCCTGGGCGCGCCCCCTGCCTCGTGGGGCCCCCGTAGCTCCACCGACGTTCTCCTTTCACCCATATATACATACGTACCCTAAAACTTCCAGAACAGAGATTAGATCGGGAGTTCCGCCGCCGCAAGCCTCCAGAGCCACGAAAAACCAATCGGGACCCCTTTTCGGTACCCTGCCGGAGGGGGGATCCATCACCGGTGGCCATCTTCATCATCCCGGCGCTTTCCATGATGAGGAGAGAGTAGTTCACCCTCGGGGCTGAGGGTATGTACCAGTAGCTATGTGTTTGATCTCTCTCTCTCTCGTGTTCTCTCTCGTGTTCCTCTATGGCACGATCTTGATGTATCGCGAGCTTCGCTATTATAGTTGGATCTTATGTTTCTTCTCCCCCTCTACTCTCTTGTTATGAATTGAGTTTCCCCTTTGAAGTTATCTTATCGGATTGAGTCTTTATGAGAACACTTGATGTATGTCTTGCAGTGATTATCTGTGGTGACAATGGGATATCATGTGCCACTTGATGTATGTTTTGGTGACCAACTTGCGGGTTCCGCCCATGAACCTATGCATAGGGGTTGGCTTTACGTTCTTGATTCTCCGGTAGAAACTTTGGGGCACTCTTTGAAGTACTTTTATGTTGGTTGGATAAATCTGAGATTGTGTGATGCATATCGTATAATCATGCCCACGGGTACTTGAGGTGACAATGGAGTATCTAGGTGACATTAGGGTTTTGGTTGATTTGTATCTTAAGGTGTTATTCTAGTACGAACTCTAGGGCTGTTTGTGACACTTATAGGAATAGCCCAACGGATTGATTGGAAAAATAACTTTGAGGTGGTTTCGTACCCTACCATAATCTCTATGTTTGTTCTCCGCTATTAGTGGCTTCGGAGTGACTCTTTGTTGCATGTTCAGGGATTGTTATATGATCTATCAATGTTATCATTGTTGAGAGGACTTGCACTAGTGAAAGTATGAACCCTAGGCCTTGTTTCCTATCATTGCAATACCGTTTACGCTCACTTTTACCACTTGTTACCTTGCTGTTTTTATATTTTCAGATTACAAAAACCTATATCTATCATCCATATTGCACTTGTATCACCATCTCTTCGCCGAACTAGTGCACCTATACAATTTACCATTGTATTGGGTGTGTTGGGGACACAAGAGACTTTTTGTTATTTGGTTGCAGGGTTATTTGAGAGAGACCATCTTCATCCTACGCCTCCCACGGATTGATAAACCTTAGGTCATCCACTTGAGGGAAATTTGCTACTGTCCTACAAACCTGTGCACTTGCAGGCCCACCAACGTCTACAAGAAGAAGGTTGCGTAGTAGACCTCAGGACGCTACGTCGTTGGCCTTCCTCAACCGGCTGGAAGCCTTGGATGCCTTTGTTGAGAAGCACCTCGACCTCGCCACAAAAGCCGACGCTCCTTAGCCGCCGTTCGGTGGCCCGGCGCACTAAGAGGAGGAGGAGGTCGTACGTTCGTGGATCCATCTTTCTTCTTGCCTTCTGTAACCACCACTGCGATTTCATCATCGTGGCCTTAATTCTTATTGTGCTGTTGCATTCTCGTTCCAGTCAATACCGACATGTGTGATCCCTTTGCTTAATTATATGCATCACTATAACTAGTACTCCATCCGTCAATTTATAAGTTGTGCTTACCTTTTCCATCAACTTCGTGCAACGCGCGGGCATCTTGCTAGAAACACTAGAATATGTCTATATAATTCGTGTGTGATAGTCCATTTGAAATCTCAAAAAACACAAATATTTAGGTACGGAGGGAGTAATATATTAGGAGTATATCAAAACAATAGTGATTTCTTAGAAGTTTGTGAACAAATACTACTATTCTACTACTTTGGATCCGTCGCAATACACGGGCACATTGCTAGTAAAAGGAAAAGGCCTGCCACGTTCGCGTTGCACCCCCACATGCCCGGGAATTGGGAGTACAACACGGCCCGTCCGGCATGACACATAGCTTAGGGGAGGCGTGTTGCCTAGCGATGGCGGAGCTTGAAGCAAACGTTGGGCGTGCCAGTCTAGCCAGGCTATAGAAATTACCCTTGCGTTGACGTTCCATGCCTCAAAACTGGATGTACAACTACGAAAATCCTGCTAGGTTGGGCGGGCCAGGGCACGTGTTGGCCCTCACGTAGCTCCGCCCCTGTGCCTAGCATTTTCACTTTCATGTGGGACCGCCCGTTGAGCAAACCGACACCCCGCCCGCCGCCGGGTTGGAAAACAGAAACAAGGGGAGATCTAGCTGTAGCACGGAAGCCAAGAAATTTTGTGTCAGACGGGGCTCGTTGATAGAGTAGGAGCATTCCGTACTAGTACTACTCCTACTAGTACTTACCAAGTTTGTACTCCTAATACTATATTACTAGTACTACCACTATACAACTAGTAGATACGTGCACGGCACAACATCGTAGGAACAAAAAAGGGAAGATCTTTTTTTGGGTGATTTATCTTTTTTTCGATCAACGTATTATGAATAATATGATGTGGGGGCACCCATGAAGTTTATGTGGCTTGGTTGCATGGCTACGGAAGGTTAGAGAAAAATTAATAGATAATATGTTTAGAGTGCACTCCACTAAATAGATATACTTTGGATCCATTGCAACGGACCGACACATCTATATCTATACCCCCTATATAGTGTGTGAAAAACTTTGAAAGTTGGTCGTTGGATGAAGCCAATCCGACGGTACAAAGATGGCAAATCCGAGCACTACTGGCCATTGGATATCATCCACAAGATTCTACCACATGTATAATCTAGAAGACTCCATGGTTGAACTTAATGCATGACTAGCTTTGCCACAACTAAGCTCAGGCAAAGTTATTAATAAGTTCTTCAAAATGAGAGCCACAAGTTGGCAAGCCTAAGGGAATCTTGCCACATTTTTTGTGTGTATGTCATGTGGGGCCAGTGTGGCTTGCCTAAGGTGTGGCTTGAACCAAACACTCACCTGAGTTAACCAAACTTGCCTAACCTTACATTCCACCAGATTTTGCCACATGTTAGAATCCAGAAAACTCCACATGTAGAAGCATAAAGCACAAACCACCAGAATCTCATGCGTGCAATGCACGTGTACCTTACTAGTACTAGTTGGTAGTAGTAAGAAACAAATTCCAGTTTTGGCACGAGCTCGTACTGCGGGAGCACCACAAGGCCTGCCGCAAGAGTTACATTTCCCTCTCGGGGCCCACGGGACCGAACTTCAGTGGCTTAGTGCCCGGTCTATGAGTCAATGACATGCGGGCCTTAAATGCGGCTGGCCCACATGTCATTCTCAAGGTGGTGGCATGGTTCGCGACTCACTCGTTCGAGATGAACCAGCCGGTGGTGGCGTGGCTGTGGCGAGGGTACCACAGCTGGGCGTCGGGGCGTTACGAGGCGTAGATGGCCACACCGGGGAGTACTACCTGTAGTATATAAGTACTCCAGCTGAGGATTGATGCCCGGGACGAAATGTGTCACAGCCGCTGGATGAGAATTCGATGGTGCGGGAGTACGGATCGGAGCACAGCAGCCGTGCAGGCAAACTGCGTCCAATCGGGTGTGTCTGTGGTAGAAAGTTGATGGTCGCCGCAGTTCAGCTGGCCCGCATGTCATGCACACAAAGGCAGAGGAGCGGTGGGGCCGAGAGGGATGAGGGGCACGAACAATCCTACCATTATGTCAGCGACATGTGGGACCCATAAGCGTGGGTCCCACTTGTCAGCGAAGGAAAGGCAATGCAAGGCAGTGATAGCCACGTCAGAGGATCCATGTCCACGTCGGGGGACGTCGTGCCGTGGGTTGGAGCATCGTCGTGGGAATCGCGTCTAGGTGTGGCAGTGGTAGAAACAAGAAACGTGATGGTCTCCGTGGTTCAACTTCCATGGAGAAGCTGTCGTGTCTGCTGACACATGTATATCAAAACTAGAGTGTTTATATATCAAGCACGTGAACAAGTAATATTCTAGTACTAGTTTGGATCCATTGCAATGCACGGGCCAGCACATTGGTAGTAGTAGTGTCCATCTCTATCTCTAGAGGCCTTCCCTCGTTCATCCTTTTCTCTCACAAGATAAACTACTCATACAAATGTATCTTGATGTTCCGTGGAACGCACGAGGATGTTTCCTTGGTGATCTCTCCAGCGCGGCGTGGCCGTAGTTGCAAGTTCACGCCCATTGAGATGCCGACGTTGAGGGGCACTTGGATTTCCTCCGATGAGCAGGTAAGATGAGTTTGATCACGTAGTAAATGCATTCTAAAGACTACTTCCGTGTCCATTTCCTAATTCTCCCCCTGCCCACTATTTCATAGGCTAGGCTCGCTACGAGTGGAGATTGGCTTGCATATGTACGGCCGTACGGGAGGGTACCAACATCAATTTGCACAACATTTACAACGGTGACACCGTTCCCGTAGAACCTTTGTCCAACATTGGGATCAACCATGCAATGGGCCACCGCATGAATTGGTACGATGGAACCACGGTGAGATTGAATAAAAGATAGCACGAACCTTGCACATGGCGGTCAAAGGTGGACCATGCTATCTGCGGCCGATTTGTTGCCGTACGAGTAGGAAGACGCTACGCTCCTTTCTAACCGCATCTTCGCGGTGACAAACCAGGGGAGTTATTTTGTATGGGTGTCGGTGTCAAAACAGGCGGATCTCGGGTAGGGGGTCCCGAACTGTGCGTCTAGGCGGATGGTAACAGGAGACAAGGGACACGATGTTTTTACCCAGGTTCAGGCCTTCTCGATGGAGGTAATACCCTACTCCTGCTTGATTAATATTGATGATATGGGTAGTACAAGA
Source organism: Aegilops bicornis (assembly GCA_021605145.1). Taxonomy (NCBI): domain Eukaryota; kingdom Viridiplantae; phylum Streptophyta; class Magnoliopsida; order Poales; family Poaceae; genus Aegilops; species Aegilops bicornis. The sequence goes on along the minus strand of CM038673.1, from coordinate 244,954,933 downwards.
GTAGATCTACCACGAGATCAAGGAGGCTAAACCCTAGAAGCTAGCCTATGGTATGATTGTTGTTCGTCCTATGGACTAAAACCCTTCGGATTATATAGGCACCGAATAGGGTTAGGGTTACACAGAGTCGGTTACAATGGTAGGGAATCTACATATCCGTATCGCCAAGCTTGCCTTCCACGCCAAGGAAAGTCCCATCCGGACACGGGGTGAAGTCGTCAATCTTCTATCTTCATAGTCCAGGAGTCCGGCCAAAGATGACAGTTCAGCCATCCGGACACGCCCTAGTCCCGGACTCCCTCAGTAGCCCCTGAACCAGGCTTCAATGACGCATTTAGTCCGGCGCGCGCATATTTTCTTCGGCATTGCAAGGCGGGTTCCTCCTTCGAATACTTAGAAGGTTCTGAACACATGGATAGTGTCCGGCTCTGCAAAACAAGTTCCACATAACACTGTAGAGAGAATAATTTTTGCACAGATCTGCTGACGTATTCCACGGCGTGACATCACACCACGGCCAGGCTTTTATTCGAATCATTTTTTACTGCCCCACCTCAGCACGTTTAGCGAGGCGGTTTCCTTGGCACATCTTATCAATGCATAGATCGTGCCCCCTTATTCCGGGATTCTCATCAATACGGACGTGGGCAACCCAACCGCGCCATTGATTGCGGCGCTTGGGAGATAAGCGAGTTTTATCAGGCAGGTGGGGGACGCATAGCCTCGTCCGCCCACATAAGGGGATAAGGATCCACCTTTTTACCTACGCCTTCCTCCTCCCTTGCTCATCCATTCTTCCGCACTCTGAGCTCCAGCGCCCAAGTCCGCATACCCATCCTCAACCATCTCCAGCCATGTCCGGAGCGGGAGGCAGGTGGATGGTCTCCTCCGTCACGAAGGGCAACATAAAGAAACTGTGGAATGCCGGATACTTGTCCGACGACGTCGCACATCGGCTGCCCGACGAGGGGCAGCTCGTCCCCACCCCTGAGCCCCATGAGCGGGTTGTTTTTCTTGCCCACTTCCTCCGCGGACTAGGTTTCCCACTTCACCCATTCGTCCGGGGGCTCATGTTCTACTACGGCCTAGATTTCCACGATCTGGCCCCGAATTTCATCCTCAACATCTCGGCATTCATCATCGTGTGCGAGGCTTTCCTCTGCATCCAGCCCCACTTCGGCTTATGGCTAAAGACTTTCAACATCAAGACGAAGGTTGTGAAGGGCCGTCAGGCGGAGTGCTGGGGCGCCATGGTCGGCAAGATGGCCAACGTCTTATGGCTCGACGGCTCCTTCGTGGACACCGTGAAGGGGTGGCAATCGGGGTGGTTCTACATCATCGAGACGCGCGACTCCGAATGGGCGGCGGTCCCCGAATTTCGGTCTGGTATTCCCACACGGCTCACTTCCTGGAAGGAGACCGGCCTGGCGTGGGGTGATTCGGAAGAGCTGGCCGGACTCCAAACCCGCATGCAGACCATGGTGAACAAGAATCTCAGGCTCGTCAACGTGATCCAGGTCATGCTCATCCGCCGGATTCTCCCGTGCCAACAACGGGCCTTCAAATTGTGGGAGTTTGATCCGGCTCGACATATGCCCTTAAGAGGCTCTTCGACACTACGTACGAAGATGCCTAGAAGGCCCTGTTCAAGGGCGCCGAAGCTCCCTCATCCGCTACGGAAGATCGCGGATTTAGCTCGCAGCGTCAAGCTACCGAGGTAAACTATTTTTCCCTTCACGGGAATCTTGCTTTTTCATAGTCTGACTCTATGCGGGATCTAAACTCCCTTGCCTTTGACAGGACTGGCTGAACACGTCCGGGCGGGTTAACTGTCCGGCTCCTTTGCCCGAAGATCCAGTAGACGCCCGCTTGGCGGGGCTGCTGGCTCTGGCGCCTTACGTGGTGCCGGAGAAGAAGGCCAAGAAGGAGGCCACGGGGACTCGACGGAGTGCCCGGCGTCAGTTGTTGTCGGACTCATCGTCCAAGCGACTTCGGGCGGACTCCTCCGTGAAAGCGAGGAGGAGGAAAATAAGCCTCTCCCCTGGTGGGGGGAGAGAAGAAGAGAAAGGCCGCCCCATCTGGGGAGGCCGGTGGGTCCAAGAAGGGGAGAACCCTTCACCCGGACGTCTCCGCCACCGCCAACGATGGTGAGGAGGAGTGGCCCACGAGGGCTAAGTCCCTGGCGAGATCGTAAGTGTCCGGATGCCCATGGCTTTCTGTTTTATTTATTGCATAATGTTCTCTGATGCCGAACAATCATGCAGCCCGCCCAAGGACGAGCTTGCCGCTTCATCGAGCGGGTCCCTGAATTCGTCCGAAATGGAGAGTACTTCTCTCCCGGCCGCCTCCTCGCCCCGCGCTGCCAACGACGCCGAGGTGGGGCCCCAAGGGGGGCCTGGCCAAGAGGAGGTGACGCAGGAGGCGCCACAAGGCAGCCTCCCGGACTCCAGGCACGAGGGGAGCAAGACCCCTAGGGGCTCTAAGCCCGACCCTTGTCCGGACTCCATACCGGAACCTTCAGTGGTTCCGAAGTCCGGCAAGCGGCCCTTCGCAAGAAGGGTAAGACGCCGGTGTCCTGCGTCCAACCGGAGGCACCGGATAGCTTACTGGAGGCGCTTAACAGCGCCTCCATCAAAGAGGAGCACCGCACTGTTATGAGTGTGGTGATACAGAAGGTTCAGTCCGCCAAGAGCGGACTGACTGAAGCTTGCAGCAGCCTTCTAACAGGCTTTGAGGTAAGTTTTCAATATATGAAAGAAGATTACCGCATAGACAGTAGCCCCTAATGCTCAGTTCGGTGTTCGAAAGAAAAGCCGGACTGAGGATCTAAAAAGATATACGCATGAGTCTAACATAATTATGTCAATATGGGAATGCAGGCTGCCCTGCTGACCTCTGCCACACTGACTGTGGAGGTCAATGCATTGAAGGAAAGCCTCGAGCGGTCCGAGAACGAGCTCGGCCAAGCTAAGAAGCAGCTCAAGGACAAGGAAGGTAAGTAATACCTTATAGAAATTAAGATAAATGAAGTTGCAAAAAGATAACAGTAATAACATGTGTACTCCAGGGGCCACGAACGAGGTGGCCACCCTGAAGGAGGCGGTGTCCGCGGCTGAAAACAAAGCGGCCGCGGAGCGCACCTAGCGAGAGAAAGGGGAGGCGCAGCTGGCGGAGGTCCGGCAAGAGCTCCTGGCTCTCGTGGAAAAGCACGAGAGTTGGGAGCGTGCCTCGAAGACCCGGGAGTCCGAGCTTGCCTCGGCTCTTGAGAATGCCAAAGCTGCTAAGGCCGAGGCCCAAAAAGCCCTCCAGGAAATTGAGGCGATGAGGAAGATAGCGGTGCGTAAGGCATTCTCTATGCAAAGCAAGAATGTAAAAGTCAATTACTTATTACTTACCCAAGTCCGGAGCTCTCCAGGAGCCTTCGCAGATCTGCCCCGCAGTGTATCTGATGCCGCCGCTTTCTACCGAGCCGAAGAGGGGAGATCGACGGAAAAGGTGTTCTGGTCTCAGTATGCTGAGGCCGGACACCCGGTGCCCTTGAGCGACCAGCTGAAGCAGCTGGTCGAGCTACACAAGGTCGCCGAACAGGCCATGAAGGGCCTTATAGCTCGGCTGTGGCCAGATGGCGCCATGCCTGGGAGCTACTTCGGGCTAGTGCGGCGGCCGGTGGACGCTTGTCCATGGATCGAGGTCATCAAGCGCTCCATCTGCATCGAAGGTGCCCGTAGGGCCCTTGCCCGCACTAAGGTTCATTGGGGCAAGCTGGACGCTGAGAAGCTTGTGACGGACGGGCCACCGCCGGGCAAGGATAACCGCAAGCCCGAAATGTATTATGAGGGCGTCCTTAAGGGTGCCCGCCTTATAGCGGGCGAATGCTCCAAAGATGTAATTTTTGAGTAGACTCGCATTTGTTATCCTGTACGCTGAAAACTTGTTCATATGCGCTAAGCAACGCTGTTGAATTTAAAATATTACCTTCTGTGCGGCCGTTTATCAAAATTGAGAGATGGCAAGTCGTTGACTTCAGCCCCCATGCCACGAGTGCTGGGGTGTTCGGGATAAATATGAGCGCTCTTGTTCCCATTCTTGGGTCCTTCGAGGGAGGCGCTCAATGCAACGAACCAGGCAACCGGACTATAATGCTTGAACACTCTCACTTAGCCATAGAATTCTATAATTTTAAATTTCGGCAAAGCCCCTAGTATTCGGAAGACCGAGTTCGGGGCGCTATCCACGCCTATGCCGGACAATGCCGGCTCCTCGCTCTAAGCGGCATAAGTCTTTAGGGACTCGAAAAACCTCTCGAGCAGCGACCGACTCTCGCCCTATCATGACGGTCAGTTTTAGCTTTCTCCACTGAGGTGCTCAACCCAGCTCAACCGGGGGACAATCGCAGTGGTTCTCCTTGTGCTACCTTACCAGATATAGCAGAACGTAAGGTACCAAAACATGGGAGCCGGGCAAACCCAACTATTGAACCAAGACATGATTCGGAGCTGATGCATATAATGCTATAAGTTCGGGGTGCCGCACTTGTGAAAGTGTTCGGACTTGTCACACCATATTTTTGGGGTACATAAGCCCCTGGTGTATTGACCGTACCAAATTGTACGGTTGCGCAATGTCATAAATGAACATATATAATGGGAAAGGATGCAATAATAGGCAAAAGCTATATATTGTTTATTCAAAAGAAACTGCAAGTGAAAGCTGAACGATAAAAATAGTGCGATAAGGAAGGTACGGGACTTTTGACATGCCCCCCTTCCAGGGGTAAGTTTGCGGTGTGGTATGTAAACAGGTATACTGCTCGTAATAGAGACCACCTGGGCACTCGACGCAGTTTTCTGCTTCCCTGGCTATTGTATCGTGTGTTCGGCGTGAATGCCGGACAGGGCTTCTGGAGAACAGAGTCGTGAAAGTAAAAGGAAAAAACAAATGACACAAACGGGAGCCCCTAGTGCGGTCTAGCTGCATTCTGGGTTTGCCGTGGTCGTGGCCCGTCCCCTATGCCCATGGTGATTCTAGAGCGTAATTAGGTACACGTAGTACTGGCGTTGCGAGTTCGCGAGGGCTGGGGTTGGGGCCGCATTACTACGCCTGCTCGGAGCGTGCTAGGCGGTCTTGCTGTAGGTTACTCCGGGCGTGCTTGGCAGTGTCCGATTTTGTATTGGCCGGACTAGAGAATTGCCTTAAGAGGCTGCTCTGCACCTCTGCCGCAAGGGCAGCCGTATGCTCCTCCGTTCGGAGGGAGCGCTCGGTGTTTCCGTTGACCGTGATTACGCCTCGAGGGCCTGGCATCTTGAGCTTGAGGTATGCGTAGTGCGGCACCGCATTGAATTTTGCGAATGCGGAACAGAACTATGTCGAAGATTAACTCCTCGCTCCGGAAGTTATCCGGGGATCCGAAGACCACTTCGAGTGTAACGGAGTCTGTACAGTTGGCCTCAACACCTGGGATGACGTCTTTGAAGGTCGTCTTTGTGGGTTTGATCCTTGACGGGTCTATGCCCATTTTTCGCACTTGTCCTGGTAAATCAGGTTCAGGCTGCTGCCGCCGTCCATCAGGACTCTTGTGAGGTGGAACCCATCGATAATTGGGTCAAGAACCAATGCGGCAAAACCGCCGTGACGGATGCTAGTAGGGTGGTCCCTTCGATCGAAAGTGATCGGGCAAGAGGACCATGGGTTGAACTTCGGCGCGACTGGCTCCATCGCGTATACGTCCCTTAGTGCACGCTTCCGCTCCCTTTTGGGTATGTGGGTTGCGTATATCATGTTCACCGTCCGCACTTGTGTGGGAAAGCCCTTCTGTCCTCTATTGTTCGGCGGCCGGGGCTCCTCCTCGTCATCGCTATGCAGCCCCTTGTCGCTGTTTTCAGCGCTTAACTTGCCTTCTTGCTTGAACACCCAACAATCCCTGTTGGTGTGATTGGCTGGTTTTTCGGGGGTGCCGTGTATCTGGCACAAGCGATCGAGTATTCGGTCCAAGTTGGACGGGCCCTGGGTATTTCTTTTGAATGGCTTTTTCTGCTGACCGGGTTTAGAGCCCCTGAATCCGGCGTTTACTGCCGTATCTTCAGCATTATCACCGTTAATGCGGCGTTTATGCTTGTTGCGACGTGACCTGCCGTTGATGTCCTTGGTATCTGAACTACCAGGGTGTTTGGCCAAGTTGTTGCTTCGAGCTAGCCAGCTGTCCTCTCCCGCGCAAAAGCGGGTCATGAGTGTAGTGAGGGCTGCCATGGATTTTGGCTTTTCCTGTCCTAGGTGCTGGGCTAGCCATTCGTCACGGATGTTGCGTTTGAAGGCTGCTAGCGCCTTTGCATCCGGACAGTCGACGATCTGATTTTTCTTTGTTAGGAACCGCGTCCAGAATTGTCTGGCCGATTCTTCTGGCTACTAAATTATGTGGCTAAGGTCATCGGCGTCTGGTGGTCGCACATATGTGCCCTGGAAGTTATCAAGGAATGCGGCTTCCAGGTCCTCCCAACGACCAATTGATTCTGCTGGCAGGCTGTTGAGCCAATGCCGAGCTGGTCCTTTAAGCTTGAGTGGGAGGTATTTGATGGCATGTAGATCGTCACCGCGGGCCATGTGGATATGGAGGAGATAATCCTCGATCCAGACCACTGGATCTGTGGTGCCATCGTATGATTCGATGTTTACGGGTTTGAAGCCCTCGTGGATTTGATGATCCATTACTTCATCATGAAGCATAGTGGGTGTCTGGCGCCTTTATATTGGGCTATGTCACGGCGTAGCTTCGTATGAGCTTTGTCTACTTTGTTCGCCCGGCGGGTTCTTGTATCCGGCGTGACGGTAATCGTCCCGAGTCGTTGGGCGCCCACGCGATCTGGAGATCGATCTTGTATGTTTTGCCTTATCCTCCAATATGTCTCGCAAGTCCGACGCGTTTTCCCGTGCCTTGGTACCTTTTGAGCGCGCTGTATGCGTGCCTTGAGCGGAGGGGCCGAGAGGCTTCTTTCCGTCAAGGCTGCTGTGGTGGCCGGTCTGCCATGTCTTGCGCTGGTGACTCGGGTGCTTCCTCCTCTGATCGAGGCAACGGCCTACGTTTGGGGTAGCTTTTGGAGGGGCGTTCGAGTTCGTACTCTTCGGCTGCAAGGACTTTAGTCCATCTGTCAGCTAGCAGGTCTTGGTCAGCTCTAAGCTATTGCTGCTTTTTCTTGAGGCTTGCCGTGGCCATGAGCCTGCGTTTAAAACGCTCTTGTTCGACGGGATCCTCTGGCACGACGAATACGTCATCGTTGAGGCTTGCCTCGTCTTTGGAGGGGGGCGCATAATTATCGTCCTCTACCTCTCGTTCTGCCGCACTATCGTGCGGACTTTCTTCTCCCTTCTCCTGTGCTGAGTCCTGCTGGACGGGGTCGTCTTCGGCACTGTCCGGGGTATTATTGTCTCCCGTGCTGGAATCACCATTTTTACTGTGGCGGGATTTAGAGCGGCGCCGCTGACGTTGGCGCTTTGGTTGTTTTTTGGCGGGGTCATCCTCCGCTGTTCCATCACTGTTCCCATCTTTTAGGATGTCCACCATGTATATGTCGTATGACGAGGTGGCCTTCCAGTGCCCTGTGGGCGTTGGCTCTTGACCGTCTCTGGCACCATCGTCCATACCGTCGATGTCTTCAGAGTCGAAGTCGAGCATGTCGGTTAAATCATCGACAGTGGCTACAAAGTGGGTGGTGGTGGGCGTTGAATTTCTTCGTCGTCCGAACCCCAACCTTCCCGACCATAGTTCGGCCGGGGCTCCCCTGACAAAGAGAGAGACTTTAATGAGTTCTGGATATCGCCAAAAGGCGAAAAGTCGAAGATGTCTCATGACCTTTGAACTCCATGACCGGCGCCCAGTCCGACTCAACTGGCAGGGGCGCGGGAGGTTCGGAGTCCGGGAAGGAGTCCGGCACCTGGGAGTCATGAGCTTCACAAAGGACAGGGAACATGTCCGGCTCGAGCGCCGTAGAGATTTCAGCCCCGAGGCGGTGTCCAACCAGCCGTCCTTGATCGGCGAAGCCGGCTCCGGATTGAGAGTCGGAGCGGGCATTGATACGGCCTCCAGGGTACTGTTCGGTGACAGTGCTAGATGATGCCCATCGAGACAGCGCGGCACGATCGGCCGTGGCTCAAATCCGTCGAAGATCAAGTCTCCGCGTACATCGACCGTATAGTTCAAGCTTCCAAATCTGACCTGATCGGCGAAGCCGGCTCCGGATTGAGAGTCGGAGCGGGCATTGGTACGGCCTCCAGGGTACTGTTCGGCGGCAGTGCTAGATCATGCCCATCGAGACAGCGCGGCACGATCGGCCGTGGCTCAAATTCGTCGAAGATCAAGTCTCCGCGTACATCGGCCATATAGTTCAAGCTTCCAAATCTGACCTGATGGCCAGGGGCGTAGCTTTCAATCTGATCCAGATGGCCTAGTGAACTGCCCCGCAGTGCAAAGCCACCGAATACAAAGATCTGTCCGGGAGAAAAGTCTCACCCTGGACTGCGTCGTTGCTGACGATCGAAGGAGCCATCGGGCCTATAGGTGACAACACGGAGGAACTCTCAATGAAAGCACCAATGTCGGTGTCAAAACCGGCGGATCTCGGGTAGCTGGTCCCGAACTGTGCGTCTAGGCGGATGGTAACAGGAGACAAGGGACACGATGTTTTTACCCAGGTTTGGGCCCTCTCGATGGAGGTAATACCCTACTCCTGCTTGATTAATATTGATGATATGGGTAGTACAAGAGTAGATCTACCACGAGATCAAGGAGGCTAAACCCTAGAAGCTAGCCTATGGTATGATTATTGTTCGTCCTATGAACTAAAACCCTTCGGTTTATATAGGCACCGAATAGGGTTAGGGTTACACAGAGTCGGTTACAATGGTAGGGAATCTACATATCCGTATCACCAAGCTTGCCTTCCACGCCAAGGAAAGTCCCATCCGGACACGGGGTGAAGTCTTCAATCTTCTATCTTCATAGTCCAGGAGTCCGGCCAAAGATGACAATTCGGCCATCCGGACACCCCCTAGTCCCGAACTCCCTCAATCGGACCAGCTTATTTGTTTTGAATCTTTTCGTTTCATAAGTTTCAAATTAAAATTTAGAGCTCCCCATCACATGTTGAGATTACAATGTCCATTAAATCATTGCATGCATGTATGGTAAAGAAACAAATCTCGAGTTTGGCAAGAGTTCGTGCTGCGGGAGCACCACAAGCCCTGGCGCAGGAGTTACATTTCCTTCTCAGGGTCGTCGGGACTGAGCTTCAGCGCCTTACTACACCTACCTTTGAGTCAATAACATGTGGACCCGATAGGTGACTGGTCCACATGTAATGCTCCCAAGGCGGAGGGCGATGGGGCCAAGAGGGGTGAGCCGCAGGTCGGGGGACGTGTGGTTTCATGGGTTCGAGCGGCGTCGTGGTAATCGCGGGTGGTTGTGGTAGAAACTTGATGCTCGCCGCATTTTAGGTAGCCCACATGTCATGCACACGAAGGCAGAGGGGCGGTGCGGCCGAGAGGGGTGAGGCGCATGTCGGGGGGCGTGGTGCCATGGGTTGGAGAGGCGTCGTTGGAATTGCGAGATGAAACGTGATGGTCGCCATAGTTGAACTTCCATGGACAAGCTGTCATGTCTACGGACACATGCACTGCATACCGATCACTGGAAGGAGTAGCAGAGAAAGCTATATATGCGGATAAATAGTTCCTTATAGTCAAGCGGACCCATGCTACTACTCTGTTCCAAAGACATGCACACCATCGAAATAGTCCATCTATATCAATATACACCGAGAGGGAATAATTTTTTTTACAAGAGAGGAAATAGTTCATCCATCCATGATACCGTCCTGCTGGTGCAGTGTTCTCTTCTTCTTCTTCTTCTTCTTTTTCTTGTTCTCATTCTCTGTGGGAGACGGCTTCGCAACAAGCTCTTTGGACCATGCAGCTATCTCGAAACACACACGGGCATCGAGGGCAGCATATTTTATCCGCTAAAGACGTCAAGGGATAATTCTCCCATCCAGACGACCTTAATGCCACCGTCTCGTCACCCTTCTGAAGATTTGTACCGAGCACAAAATTTCCTATGTCGAATAGGGATGGTGTCTGTTTAGCACAATCTTCTACAGGAGTTTTGATTCTGGTTTGTAGGTCAGCGATGCTTTTCAAATCAAGGTTGTACGGCTCCAGCTTCTGTATGTCCCCTTCGATGGCTGCCCCACAGAAGTATACGTCCTCCCGAGACAAGAAATCGTGAAGCTCACCTGGTATGGAGGGCGAGTGTATGATGTGGTACACCAAAACATCATCTTCGAGGCACAGCTGAAGGACGGCGGCGCGCTGGATCTTCCCAGGGGCACGCTCCGTGTACTCTGTGTCGAGACCGATGACCCTCGTCTCTACCTTTTTGAGGGAGTTGGATACATTGTTGATCCACTGCCGAACAACCCTTGGGTGGACGGTGACGGTGGCAACTATGCGCCAGAGCCTTCGATGAGGACATGTTGGACGCTAAAAACTTGCATCTCGATCTCTTTCGCCATTTGGAACCGCTGGAACGGAGGGCTATGGTTTGGAGAATTAGAATTACATGGCTAGTCTAACTGAAGTAGTAGATGATTATTTAAAGAGGTTAAAACAATGTGAACACAGTGGGGTTTGGATGCAAATGAAGACGAAGGGGAGGTGAAGAAGCCGAGGCGAATCGGTTCCCGATGGAGAAGTAAATGGGAGAAGTGGCGTGCAGGCAGTTGATTAGATGGCTAGGTAGACTAAACGAAAAGGCTATGCGGGTAGACTGAGGAGTCGTACCTGTTCGTGTACGTGCCCATCCTTCCTGATAGGTGGGACCTATGCAAACAGATAAAAAAATGTGTCGTAGCTTTTTCTTTTAGCGCGTGAGTGGGAGACACATTCTCTGGTTAAGGAATACTCCCTCCGTTTAGGTGAGTATAATTCACCTTATGAAAATCAGGTTTTCCCAAAACCTTTAGGCGTGGAGTATTAACTTCCTGCTCGATCCCCTCCCAGCCTCGTTAGCCAGCATTCTCTTCCTCTGCTACCGCGTTCTACCTTTCCATTTTTCCTCTTCTGAAGTGTGGAATGATCTGCATGCCATCCTTGATGCAACAGAACGACCACTGCATGCATCGCGGCAGGGCGTTGATTGGGCATGCACGAGAATTTGGTTACGCTGTAATATGGATGATACCTGAACGATGAAGTGAACAGGCATGCTAGCACGGGAGACCTATTTCCGCTATACAATCTTTGGAGTACTCATGTTCCTACTAGTAGTAGTAGTAGTAGTAGTACAACTGTGGTACACTTGATGGTCAAAATACTATTCATCCGGTCCTCACAGTGAGATGACAACACCCTGCGCCTGACACTAGTCCAGGCGAGGCGGCGTGTTTGGGTTACCAAAGTCAGCCTCACCCTGTGCACTGTGCAGTCTGTCACCGCCGCTGTACAGCACATTGGCGCCTCGCCTCGTCTCCCTCTCCGCTCCCATAGCACCACTCCATCTCCATCTCCTTCTCCATCTCCGTCTCTGTCTCCATCTCACTGTGCCCCCGTGTACCGTCGCCTCACTCGCCTCCCCCAGTACCACTATTCCCTCGCTAGCCACTCCAGCACCGACATCCTTCTCCCCCGTAAATCAAACACCCTTCCAAACTCCACCATGGCCGAACGCGAACCGCGCAGCATCCATATGAGCCGCGATTGGAGCAATCTCCCCAGTGACATCCTCGACCTCTGTTGTTCGTGTATGGATATGTTGACCGCCCTGCGGCTGGCTGCATGCTCGAGGGACATGCACACGGCCATCGTCGAAGCGAGGCCTAAGCTTTTCAAGACACCCTGCTTGCTGCTATCTGGTCTTGCGAGATTGGCTCACCATGATACGGAGGCGTGCATGATGCCCCTCGACTTCAATCCGATCTCCATTAGCCGAAACTTCTTTGCAGGTATGTAGTGTGTCGCCGTACATCATTTCCTCGACATCGATCCGATCACCATCGCCCGAAACTTCTAGGTAGGTATGTACCGGGTCGGCATGAACTCCCCATCGGATGGCTGCCTTCAGAGAAGACGGTAAAAAGTTGGTGCTCGTGAACTTCCAGACCTCCCATGAGATTATCCTTCCTCCGTTGGATTATATAGAGTATTACCATCACGGTCCAAGTCATCTAGATTACTACGTCAGTTGCAGAAGATTATAATCTGCCAAGTACCCACACGACATGCGAATTACGCAGACTTCAAGCTAATTGCCATGTTCGACCGCGGACTCGCCTATCTTTACACCGGTGCCTTTTTTAGCTGGAGACAACTCGGCTCGCAGTGGATTATCGTCAAAGCTGATACACACTTATGTGATGCTATTGAACACAATGGCATCATCTACGCGATTGACAAAGTAGATGGCACCACGTATTGCTGGGACGACGCGTGTAAGTTGTTTCCGTCTCATGTTAATGATGACGCCATGACACTGTTTAAACTTTTTGTGATGATTGGCATATCCCTGTTTGAGCAGAATTTGAGTAGAAATATGGCAATATATTAGAGACGCCGTAAATCAGCTTTATTTGGAATGAGTTAATTCATGCGATTGTGACCATGTCATTACAGCCAATTTGTACCCTGAATAATCAAACGGTTAGGAATATATAGATATTATCCTTATTTTACAGTAATCTATATACTACTACTAAATATGAGTGTGTATCAATGGCCATGTTAGTTTCCTCATTTTCATGATGTAGAAACATGCACCACACTGTTGGTTTCATCTAGCCATACATTAGGGAAGTAAATGTGCATATGGAGAACTCTATATTTGGAAGTAGTGAAATCCTGCAATGCTTACCATGTGTACATACCTATATTCGCCCTTCAGCAATCAATGGCTAGAATAATATCCTCACAAAATTTTTGCCCACAGAACACGAGTATATAACAATGCATGGTCTGTTAGTTACCTTGAAGAATTTGTTTGTGAGGACAGAACATGATTACATAACATGCATGAAGAATCGATTGCGAGATAACATGAGTATAACCATGCATGGCACTTCTATATTTTTGAACCCAGTATAGATTTCCCTGTATTTTCCTCCCAGTTCCAACAGGGACGTATCAATGTTGTTTCTCGCATTATCCTACTCATACTCTGAGCAATGCCGGTCTTACATTAACAATGCCTGTCCTTCTTGATATGATGCAGTGTCCCTACAGTTACTGCCCTTTGTAATTACACCACCTTTGCCAAAAACAGGGAAGCACAACTGGTTCCTCGCTCGATCAGACGACGGCAAAAGACTGATGATCATTCGGACACATGAGCCGAAAAGTTATATTGCAAAAACCCCACTGTATACAAGCACCGTGTAATACGTGAGTATCCGGACAGTGGCTGTTACGTCTATGAGCAGGATACCAGCTTGTTGGGGCCTTTAGGATTTTTTAGTTGGAGGCGGGTAAACAGCCTTGGTTCACACTCTCTGTTTCTCGGACTCAATTATCCGATTAATCAGGAGATCACCGTTGGCCAGGACCTTGATGGCAGATATGCTCTGTTTGCTATGGAAAACTGTGTCTACACGGCGAGCCCTAGGAGTTCGGGAGCATACTCCCCTGATTGTCAATGATACAGTCTGCAGCCAAAAGAAGGTGAGAATGACAAAGGCATCCATATTAACTTTGATCCTTGGATGTCTCAATTACGACAGGTAGTGATGTGGTTCAAGCCTTCACGTTGATAGGTAATTGGGTTGTTGCATCGAAAGGGTGGAGTACTGGTGTCTCCGGATCACTGGTCATTGAAGCGGGGCCGCAAATTATGATGGTGTTGGATCATCTCTTCGAATGACTTTGTTGTCTTTGCTGCTGGTTCTGGATGGGTAGTTCTTTCTTTTGTTATGCATATTCCTTGTCATTTGGTCATCCTTGTCTATGTCACTCTTTCTATGTAATAGTTGCTTCTGTTTAGAATGTCATTCTCGTCTGGATCACGAGAGTCTGAGCGCTGCAGATGGGTACGTTTTGGTGGTGTAGCAAGACTTCTTATGAACTATCATGTCTTGTTGTTTATGTTAGTAGTAGTCACTACACTACTAGGGAAAACCTTATACACAGAACTTTAGCAGCAGCGAGGGTCAAAAAAGCACGCTGGTGCTAACTAGCAGTAGCGCGCCTGGGAAAACTGCGCTGCAGATACAGTTCTAGCAGTAGCGCGTGCTGCCCTAAACACGTTACTACTAAAATTCCCATGGCTTAGCCGATAGGCTACACATAGTAGTAGCGACCTATAACGAACCGCGCTACCGCTACTTTCCTTATAGCAGCGCGTTTTATATTAAACTCGCTATTGCTAAAGGATATAAAATTAAATGGAAAGAATATAGAAAGGTAATTGAAATGAAAGAAATAGAATAAGGTGAAAGGAAAAAAAATAAAATGTGAAGAAAACTAAATGAAAAGGGGGAAAAAAGAGAAAGGAGTAGCAGTAGCGTGTATCCCGGAAAGCGCTGTAGCTAACGTGGCGATGGCGCTCTTCACCGAACGCAGCCGCTACTACCTCTGACTTAACCACGACCGGGTTCGTCCTTCCCCACGGCCACTTCCCCCAAATCCAACTCTCCACTCTCGCCAGCGCTGTCGCCCGTCGGCCGCCGCGCGCTCTCCGCACACCCTCTATGCCGCCCCGACCCCAGATTCAACGCCGCCCCGCCCCCGACCTCAACGCCGCCCCGGACGCCGCCCCCAACCCCGACCTCGACGCCGCCATCCGCCGCGCGCATGAGCCCCCGACCTCGACCTCGACGCCGCCTGCCCCTCCCTCGTCGGAGGCACCCGAGGTGAGCACGCCTGCTCCTCCCTCTCCCCTACCTCTGCCTAGGATTTTTTATATTTTAGTTGCATCAAATTAGTTAGGGTTCATGTAAGAGTGGAAACAAATCAGATGCGGATGCGGCAAATGAGTTAGGGTTCATGTCAGGGTGGAAACAAATCAAATTTCTAAGATGAATCATAAAACGAGTAAAATTTGACCACTTATTTCACTTTATAGTTGGATAATTGGAATATCCGCTACCACTTTCCCCCCTATAGGTTCATCAAATTAGATGGTAATTAGGGCAGTAGTTCCTAGGTACTAATTAGTTAGTAAGAACTAGGTACTAATTAGGTATTAGAATATTTTTATTTATAGTAAGTTTATTTTTAGTAAGAACTAGTTGAATTAACAGAACTAGTTAGTAAGAACTTGTTGCTATTTTTTAGTTAAAGCAATTTTCCCGCATCGACATGGACGATGCCTATCCCGCATCCTCGTCGTCGAGTCGGCGGAGGAGACCCGCGTCACCAGATTTGCCATGTCCGGGACTGGGCTCCGCCGGGGTGGTACTGGGAGGCGCTACCTACCGGGGGGCGCAGGTTGGTGAGGAGCCAGCCTGTTGTTGACCCGAACCTTCTTTGGTGGCGGTCGCGTGGGCCAGTGATGGTCCAGAGGCTCGAGGAATCCGCGGAGGTGGTGCGTCACCGTGTCAGTGAGGAGGACGCGCACGTCCGTCGCTACTTGTTTGCGTTGGAGCACAGGTTCTCCAATGCCTGGCATGTTATCCAGGGATCTCACTGGAGCTATGATCCCGTGATGGTTCCTTCTCTGTGGGTGTCCACCGCCCGCGCCGATACCCGTCGTGTGCTAGGGTTTTAGTTGTATTAGTGATGTTATATGTATGACACTATTCGTGATGTATTAGTGATAATATTCGACGATGTACGGACACATGAGATGATTTACTTTTGCTTATTGAATGCATGCTAATTTGAGTCCAATAAGATATTTTGAAATGTATATCTTGTGTTGCTCAATATCCAAGTAGCCGGTCATTTTTGCAGGTTACACCTCCGAGTGGCCTATGTTTTGCCGGAGTGTTGATTTATTTCCATTCCGGCAAATTTCAGGCGCTCGATATGTCCTATTTTAGCAAAGGTCATGCCGGATTTTTCCGTGAATTTTGGCATGACTTGTGCCAGAATATGTAGGAAATATCGAGTGCCCCCCATTTTTGTGTGTTGAGTATCCTGGTAGTTGTCTTCGATCGATTTTCAATTAATGTTTTAACTATGAACATAGGAAATGTCTGACGACGAAAAGGATTTCGGTATTTGCAAATACTGCAAAGACGAGCGCGGCCTGTCCGACGGAATCTTCCTAGATGATGATAGGCGCTTCAGCATCAAGCTGGACGAGAACTTCGAAGTGGATACAGTAAGTCATAACGACAAGTCTCTTTTCGTAATTAAGCATGACATCTGCTTCATTTGCTTCAACTTATATTTTTTTTACTATTCTACTAGCATATCCCCTGCCATGCAAGAGTTTTTGTATTGGATAAGATTGGTTTCAGTCATACTACGGAGGTAAAGAAAGTTTATTTGAAGACTGAGCATGGTTATATTTTCCATGCAAAATTATACAATTCAGACGACTACACCTATTTTGGATGCAAAACATGGCGAGCACTATGCAAGACTTATGCATTTGAGCCTGATATGGTTATCACCTTTGATATTCGTCCGGAAGATGATATTGAAGGTAATACCGACATCTGGGTCGATGTGCAGACGCCTCCAGTTATACCATTATGTAAGTTTCTCAACCATATTTATGTCTTTGATATTGTTTATTCAAAAATTGTTGACAACTAATTTGTATTGTCAGCTTATTTTGGTGCAAGCAAACATGTCCAGCGCTTGGTAGACTGGACCTACTACTGTCCCGAGGCTGAACTAAACTGCGAGGAGCTAAGTCATTATGTTTCATGGCTTGAGGATCTTTATACTGTCAAGACAAATTTTCTTCCTGGATTTAGAAATGTTAGTACTGAAAACGTGCGACCAATAGTGTTCGTAATGAACTACGGTCACATCTATTTAGGAAGGATGGTAAGATTTTTACTATTTGTCCTCAATGCATCTTTTCCATACATTATTTTTGAAGCTAAACTTCATTGCTAAGTATGTTACCATACGATGTTCTTCAACAGGGACTAACGATGAATGTTGTGACTGATGGTATCGAGACTAAAGGTACCATGAGTATTATCAGCTTACGGCCAAGATATCCTACAGATTACTTTAGTGCATTCAAGATTAGCGACGGATTCTTAATAGTGCAAGACTGGACCAAATATGTGATGGGGGGCGCAGAGAGGTACTAGGGGGCAGCAAACAGAGGCGCTACCCACGATTAGGAGACAGGTTCATCTGCATGCTTCAACTTCATCAAGGAGGAGAGCTACACATGTTTTATGTTGTTTTACCTAAGAGAGAGCAGCAGGAGTGATTAGCTAGCTAGAAATGAGTTTCAGGATGATGATGTGGTACACTATTACTACGATGATAAAATAGCTAGTGTTGGTGGTAATGACTATGATGATTATTATTAGCTAGTGTTAGTGGTGATTAAATAAACTAGTCGTCAACCCGTGCATCCACACGGGCTAGTCATCTTGGAAAGGCATGGAGATATTAATAGCTTATTGGATACATAGACACTTACGTATTTAAATATAGAGAAATCCAGTAATTCACCTATTAAATATTAGGATTGGAATGATTAAAAAATTCTTACAATATATCAATATATCTGAGATTGATTAGTTCGGAGAAGGATATAAGTAAATGTTAGGAAAAATTTCAGAAAATATCGAACTTTGAATGTACACTATATCATATATAAATGTTTCATGATCAAAATGTAAGGGAAAATGCATTCTCATCTATGTCGGCAAAGTAGCCTGAGTCTAAATGTCATTCTTTTACTTAGCCCCATGAGGTAGAAAAATATACAATTTTTTCTTTCTAATACAAATAGTAGAGAATCAAAAAATGGTTTGCGGAAGAACCACCATCTTTACAAAATACCATGAATTATTAATTAAAAATAACCTAAACATTAGCCACAAAACTGGAGAATTACAATGATATGAAAATTACCAGCCGATTCCACAGGTTCCTATTTTACCATCTGAAATACATCAAAATAAAAGAAAACTTGTTACAGAAAAGCAAAACAGTCATTAGTTTGTACGTACACAATTAAGAAGTTAACTATTTACCCATAGCATTCAGTTTTCCATAGTTGATACAACCACATGATTTTAAAATGTTTAAATGATATTTGGAAAATATATTAGGTAATTATACTCGTTATATACTCGTCAAATTCAAACTGTGTTGAATCATTATTATCATAAAGTAAAAGATACACAAAATTTATTTACAAAAAAAATGAATCAGCTACCTAAACAAAACTTGAAAGGGCTATCTCTGAAAACAAAATGTAAGTAGCATTAGCAATGCATCAACATTACAAATCATTTTTCAATAAAAATAGTACACTGTACATAGGACAGGGCAGTCAATTAGTAAGTTACATAAACTATTATACATGTGGTCAGATCAATTGACAAATGACATTCTCCTTACTAATTTTTAAGTACACCCAAGCCTGAAATACGATAAAAGCTAAAGTAACAATTTTAATTCGGCGCAAAGGTAAAATAGGTGCAGTTTTGTAATCCAAAAGTGGAATTATTTTATTTAAATGACAACAAAAACTTGATAAGTATTGTCAAATACAAAAAGAGCACACCAGATAATAATCCCAGCAAATTCCTAACATGTGTAGCAGAACACGCTAGCTTTACCATTTGATGACATAGTTCGGTACAGAGTTTGTTTCTCCGTCTAGAACATAGATCTACAAATATCTCAATGTAGCATGAGAAAAGAAAACTAATGAATCTAATATGTGTGCCATAGTTATTTGGCAGCACTGTCCGCAACACAATAAATAACAATAAATAAGAAAGTACACCACTTATATGTATTGCTTTATTTATGTAGCTGAAGTCAGAGCTAAACTGGTGAAATAAAATCCTTTATAACGTGAAGAATACACATAATGAATCGAACTACGACTTCGGTATGTTTGCAAATTATCATCTAAAGCTTTCTTAATTGAATACAGCATAACAGTAAATCTAATGGAGATATTTACTAAGGATAAATCTGCTTTTCTGTTTTCATCTATACCGAGGACAAAAGCTCGGTACATATCTATTAGACTTCAGAGGTAAGTGAAATAACCAAAAAAAAGGGAGATGCGTTAGCATTTATAGAACAAACATAGTGAAAAGTCACCTGGAGGCTGCCCTGCGCATTGGCCGTGGTCTCTCTTTTTTCACATGGGAATCAATCCACCTACCTGCTTGCACAACCGGGCTTGTGTACACGGCCATGTGTGCATGTTGCTTCTAACTAAAGCATCCGCCGTCAACGAATTCTTGCTACGTACCCGCGGAAAGTTGTACTTGTGCAAGTCCGGCAAGTAATCAATAGAGCCAGCTTGTTCCTCGTCGAAGAGTAATCGGCAAGGGCAATAATATATGCTTCACGGTCAACTACACAGCTGCACCACTCTATTTCCATTACGGACTGAAATAAATACAATCTAGTGCAGCAATTACGAACCCATGCCATGGAATAGGGAGGCCGAAGAAACCCTGGCTTGATGGGAGCATGGATCCTGATATGTACGTCAGCGCATGGACGTATGGCCGTAGGTAAAACCTGCAGTTTATGACGATTAGATGGAAATCACTGATTGTGTTACCGAGTAAAGATGACAACGGCGGCGACGCTAGACGCACGCCATGCATGGGAGATGCTGAGAAGGGCTTGATCCAGGAAAGAGGCATAGTTGGGCATGATTGCATCACTACATTAGGGAGGATCCAGCATGACGTGCTAATCAAAAGCTAGGTTGTACAGCTGCGTAAGAAGGAGATCCCTTTGTTTATAGAGACCCAAGCGAGCAAGACTCCCGTACGTGGTTGTATAGGACACCCGTCCTTTACGATTTCATCCAATGGCTGTGGATACATTATCAATTAATCAAACAGTCAGAAATTCTTAATTTTGAGGATTAACGTGGTGTCTCGTATGATGCCTCCAATTAGTAAATATAAGATACTGTTGGTGGTAATGACCATGATGACGATTAAATATCTTGTGCTGGTGGATTAGATTCAAGTGGAGACAACATGTGGTGCACATCGAAAGTACTACTAGTCCAAACTAGATCAAGTTTGGATTAGTAGTATACTTTTGACATGCACCACATATTGCCTCCACTTGAACCTAATCCACCTTCATTTGACACTGTTATGGACATAATGATGTAAACCTCATAACTGGTATTGTATCAATATTTGTACGATGGCGAATAAATAAACTAAAAATGAAAAAATAAAAAAAGAATACTAGTAGCGATGGAGAGAAAACACGCTGCCAGTAGTTACATTAGCAGTAGCGTGGGAGTGAACAAATGCTGCAGCTATTCGTCCTAGCAGTAGCGCGTGCGGGCACGCGTTACTGCTAAGCAGTAGCTGTAGCGCCTTATTAGTAGCGCGCCTACTCGCTCTACTAGTGAGCACAAAACCAGCACTACTGCTAGGCTTTTCCCTACTAGTGCTAGACAGTGTTTGAATGTTGTATATATCGTTGTTTCGAACTGTTTATTGTCTCGAACTACTGGTGGGCTAAATGAGGGCATCACCATTCTCCAGTGTTCAGAGTATATCTCCTTTTTCAAGTTATATAATTTGAGCTCACTGTCTTTTCGATGATGTACACTTGTTTGGGCCAGTGAGGTGTCGTTGAATATGGGCCGAGTAGTAACGCAATGCCAAACAGGTCAATTATGACTCTCGGGCCGGGCTCTCAAAAGATTCTGAAAAAAAGGTCGGGCTCTCCAAAAAAGAAAGAATAAGGACTCTTAGGCCGACATGTGGGCGCCATCGGTGTTTTCGTGCGCTTGCGTGCCGAGAGCATATTGGCGCATGCTCGAAATTCATGCTACCTTTTCATCCCCAGTCTCCAGCCCCTCCCCCACCTCTGGAATCTTGATTCCTACTGCAGTTCCCCCAAATCCGCCTCCTGTACTCCCTGTACTCAAGCGCACTATCATGTCGCCGGTCAAAGCGGATCTCCGAGCCGGACATCCTGAGGTCCGTATAGCCTTCGGTCGCTGCGTGTTGTTGCTCAACAGTGGCATGGAGGCGCTTGACGACCAGTTTGCCGGCAAAGTGTTGATGGTAACCATCAACGGCGACCGGCCTCCCATCTCGCCGGACGACCTTGTTAAAGCTCTTGGCATTGCGCACGGCATTCAAATAAGTGACTTTCTCTTCGAAGTCTGTCCACCGCCGGCTGATTTCTTCGTCAGGTTCCGAACAACTTTCGACTACAGTCGTGTGTTCAAACCTTCCCGGCGTTTGTTCTGCGATGGCGCGCTGGCGAGCTTTGATCGGTGGCACCCAGGATGGGGCTCGGTGCCCTCTGAGCTTGAGTTTTTAATAAAGCTTACCTTCCACGGCATGCCTCGACGTGCCTGGAACAGCGAGTCCATGAACGAGCTTATCAACGACCTTGGGGCTGAGCTCGTAAGTATGTTTGTTCCTCCAGACAGCTGGGCTCTGACGGTTATGGCATGGATGAAGAAGCCATCCACCATACCGAAGGTGATTGGTGTTGAGATACCGGTGCAGGAACCAGGGATGTACCTGTATCGAGTGTTCGTGCATGTCGAAGAAGTGGTCAATCCATCAATCGAAGTCCTGCCGCCACCGCTGGTGCCAGGGTCCGTCGACGACGTCCATTACAGGAGTCAACGTCAGACTTTCCCCGTGTTGCTCGGAATGATGGATGGCACAGGGCCTACTCCATCGTGCGGCGGAGGCCACTGCTTCTTTGGGAGAAGAGGCAGGGCTGGCTGCCTGGATGTGCTCTAATTTGAGGTAACAACTGAATCTTGTCAGATAGTACTAGTTAAATCCGAGCTATGGGTCTGAAGCACTGATATGCTAGTACATTTGATTGTGACCTGTTCTAATTTTGTACCTGAACTTTTTTTAGAAAGGGCTGTACGTCAACTTAATGTGCTAGAAGAACTTATTGTGTTGTCTGTCGGTTTTCTTTACACAACATTCAAGATTTTTCCCCGTCATTTATAAAGATGATGAACCGTTATGTACGACTTCGTTGGTTTCAACATAGCCCTTCCCGTAGTGATCCACTGCTTCCATCCTGATTGTGCCGCCTGCGTGAAATTTTTGTATGCAAGTTCAGTGTGCTATGATGTTCTATATGATTGTGTCAACTATATAAGTTTTTACTGAGCATCAGCAATGCATATGGTTGAAAGATGTATTTACGAGCATCGACCAATGGGTCTCTCCCTCTCTCTCTCTCTCACACACACACACGCACACACACGCGCACACGCACAAGTGGGACCCGTTGAATTATTTATTTGCTCGTGACAGCTTTTAATTAGGCTCCACTATAATCTAACTTTTTTCTTAAGTTATTAGTTGAGCTCAGTGACTTCAAAAAGTTGTACAGAAGCCTTGTTTGGGCCTTTCCGGCTTCCCTGAATGTGGGTTGATTAACCATGTTAGGTTGTACTGTACTACACAGGCCTTTTTTTTCAACTTCAGCAATGCAACTGGGCCGACAGTTGTACACAATATCCGAGTCAACTTGTTATCCGCCCCGCTGGGCTCCAAAGTTTCCTAGGAGGTATGCATTAGGCTTAACAAGAAAATGGACTTCAAGAAATAATAAATGGGATGTAATTATAATAACTGGGCGATTACTATGCACCAAACACGTAATTAGTTTGAAAAATATATTATTATTGGAATTTGGAAATTTTAATTTCATTACTTGTTGCGCGCGCAATATTTCGTTGGATTTTAACGTGATACAACTTTATTTTGAAATTATATTTAACCTGACTAGAAATTTTGGATAAAAATATTTCGGATCCCATCAAAATGTGGGAATTTTTTTTTAATTCTGTTTTGAGCGGTTGTTTGAAATTATTTTGTCCTAGCTAAAAGTTGGGCTGTACTTTTAACAAAACCGTAAATGGGCTGTAGTAAATTTCATTAGAATTGAAAAATGGGCTGTACATTCTTACAAATCGCAAATGCGCTATATGTTCTCTGCCAAATCCGAGCTGTGGGCCTACTAAGTTGATGCGTACCATGGGCTTTGTCAACTTAGTCAATATAAACGATTCTAGCTGCAGTGATCGTACGATATCCATCCAACGGCCGTAGTGCTTCTTTAACCTCTGGTCTTCTTACTCCAGCCGCCCAAAGCAGCGCCGGTCGTGTCGCGTGCTCCTGCCTCCCGTGGCCGGCTGTGATGTCGCGGAGGCCTCAGCACCCCGTACTACTCCCACCGCTGGCCAGGCCATCCCTCTACTCACCCACACCCCCTGTTATTCTGTCGCGATGGCAGCCTCACATTGCAGTCAAACCAGTGAACCCTCGTTCTCCTCTCCGCGCGGGCTACCACTGCTGCGTCTTCCCCGGCTCCGCGTCGTCCCCTTCCTAGGCCTCGCCGTCGTCCAGACCACCGCCCTGGTGCTCTCGGCGCAGCATGGTCAACGACCGACTTCCATCGAAAGAGTACTGTACGTGGAGAGGCTGACAGCTGGGTCCAGGAGGCCGCAAGGAAGTGCCTCCTTATTATGCGAAAATAATTATTCGTACACCTGACAGCAGGGACCCACCGGACGGGCCACCTTATTTCGCGAAAAAACATTTCCCCCTTGACTGGTGGGACCCACCGGACGGGCCAGCGTATTTCGCGAAAGAAACGTTCCCCGCGCTGTCATCTCGGACCCACCGGAAGTGCCTCCTTATTACGCACAAAAAAATGAATACTCCCCCTGCTAGCTGGGACCCACCATGGTGGGAGGCTGACTTGTGGGCATACTAAGTTGGTAGGGACGGGGCCTTTGTCAACTTTAGTTAATATGAATGATTCTTGCTCCGGTGGACTGTCACGATGGCCATCCAACGGCCATAGTGCTTCTTCAACCTCTGGTCTTCTTGCTCCAGCCGCCCAAAGCAGCGCCGGTCGTGCCGCATGCTCCTGCCTCCCGTGGCCGGTTGTGCTGCCACGGAGGCCTCACCACCCCCTACTATTCCCACCGCTGGCCAGGCCCTGCGGCGACGGCAGCCTCACACCGCAGCCGAAACAGTGAACCCTCGTACTCCTCTCCGCGCGTGGTTCCACTGTCGCGTCTTCCCCGGCTCCCCGTCATCCCCTTCCAAGGCCTCGCCGTCGACCATCGCCGTGGTTCTCTCGGCGCGGCGTGGTCAATGTGGACAACGACTGACTTCCATCGGTAGAGTACTGTACGTGGAGAGGCTGACAGCTGGGTCCACGGCAGCCGCAAGGAATTGCCTCCTTATTAGGTGGAAAATAATAATTCCTCCACCTGAAAGCAGGGACCCATCGGACAGGCCACCAGTTTTTCGAAAATCGCTTTCCCCACGTTTGGGACCCACAGACGGACACCTTGTATTTCACAAAAAGTTCCCCATTGTCATTTCGGACCCACCGGAAGTGCCTCCTTATTACGCACAAAAAATGAATACCCCCCGCTAGCTGGGACCAACCATGGTGGGAGGCTGACTTGTGGGCCTACTAAGTTGACTGGGACGGAGGCCTTTGTCAACTTTAGTCAATATATGAACGATTCTAGCTCCAGTGACCGTACGATGTCCATCCAATGCCCGTATGCTTCTTCAACCTCTGGTCTTCTTGCTCCAGCCGCCTAAAGCAGCGCCGGTCGTGCCGCCTGCTCCTGCCACTCGTGGCCGGCTGTGATGCCGCGAAGGCCTCACCGCCCCTACTACTCCCACCGCTGGCCAGGCCATCCCTCTACGCACCCACACCCCCTGTTATTCTGCGGCGACGGCAGCCTCACACCGCAGCCGAATGAGTGAACCCTCATACTCCTCTACACGTGGGCATCCACTGCCGTGTCTTCCCCGGCTCCGCGTCATCCCCTTCCTAGGCCTCGCCGTCGTCCACCGCCCTGGTGCTCTCGGCGCGGCATGGTCAATGTGGTCAAGGAATGGCTTCCATCGGACATGGACTGTACGTGGAGAGGCTGACAGCTGGGTCCACGGCTGCAGCAAGGAAGTGCCTCCTTATTACGCGCAAAATAATTATTCCTCCACCTGACAGCGGGGACCCACCGGACGGGCCACCGTATTTAGCGAAAAAAACGTTTCCCCCTGTCTGCTGGGACCCACCAATTACATCTTCGCACGCAAGGAAGTGCGTCCGAAAAAAACGATTCGCCCCCCTGACTGCTGGGACCCACCAGCTACATCTTTGCACGCAAGGAAGTGCCTGACAGTCGGGACCCACCTGGTCGAAGCGTACATAGCGTTGTCATTCTGGTCGCGAACGTGTACGTACATATATACTGGTGGATGTAGAGGCGCGCACGTAGCATGTACACGTACGTACAGCGGCGAGGGTGCAAGAAAGAAAATACGGCCACGTACGTACATACGGGCAGGGTCTCGAACGCCTATCGCGCATACGTACATGGCTGGGTCGGAACGGAGAAACAGCATAGTCGTCGTGTTCATGGGGAGCCAATCGGCTGGGTCGGAACGGAATGCATGGTCGTGTTCATCGGGAGGGCTTGGACGGAACAGACGATGGAAACGAGGCCTGGCGTACCACACAATGGAGGAAACGGCCTTGTGTTCGACCGGCCACGTTCAAAACGGGGTCCTGTTGATCGGGAGGGCCTGGCGTGCCGCAAAAGCGGAGGAAGCGGACCTCCCTACGATCGAAGCAGGGGTCCTGTTGATCGGGAGGGTGTGGCGTGCCGCAAAAGCGGAGGAAATGGACCTCCCTACGGTGCGTAACGGATGTCCTGTTGATCGGGAGGGTGTGGCCTCACGGAAAAGCGGACGAAAGCGGACCACCTACGGTCGAACGAGGTCCTGTTCGCCGGGAGGGGTGTGGCGTACCACAAAACGGGACTCCACGGGATACTGTTCATCTCCACCTTCGACCTCCTCCAGCCTCCACGGGCTACCGTCGACCTCCTCCAGCCTCCACGGGCTCCTGTTCATCCAGCCTCCACCGCGCGCTACACCATCGGCTACTGTTCAACCACCCCTCCACGGGCACCCCTCCACCGCTCATCGTTCATCCAGCCCTCCACACCACGGGTCCTGTTCAACCACCCTCCACCGCTTCATCGCTCATCCAGCCCTCCACACCACGGGTCCTGTTCATCCGGAGGCAACGCCACCGCTCCTTGTTCATCCACCCCCCCCTCAACGCTCACTGTTCATCCAATCGATCGGCTTGATTAGCGAACAGCGAAGAATCGCTCCATCGGGTTCGATTAACAGCCATCGATCGATCGCTCGGGTTCGATAACGCGTAGCCTGCGGTCTGTCGCCGGGTTCGATTAGAGCCCAACGCCTCGCTTCGGGTTTAGTTATAGCTAACGCCTCGCACACGCTGCAGCGTCGTCTGAGAAAGCGCACATCGCTCGGCCCCCGACCTCCCACTGTAACCGGCAACTCCCCGAAATTTTCCTCCCCCTCGCTTCTACCACGGTTTTTCCGTCATGGACGGCCCAAAGAATGTCATGCAGCTGCGTCTCCGGCCCGGCCAGGACGAAAAGCCCATTTTCTGTCATGATTTTTTGTCATAGAAGTAGGAGCCCACCACATCTATGATGATACCGGGTTTTGTCACAATTATTGTCATAGAAGTGTCATATGTATGACAGAAAAAAAAATCGTTCGGCCCAAAATGTCACAGATGTGTCTTTTTTTTGTAGTGTATCACGTCGTCCCTATCCATGGTGGCCCGCAGTGTCGTTAACTCTTCGGCTGCTAGGGTTTCAGATAATGCTTCCAAGGCTAGAGCTGTGGTTTTATTTTCGGCGTGAAGTGCAACGTCCGGATCACTGGCTATAGTGATGATTCCATTGGGTCCGGGTATTTTAAGCTTCATGTACCCATAATGGGGTACAGCTTAAAAGGTTGTAAATGCGTCCCGCCCTAGAAGGGCGTGGTATCCGCCGCTAAAAGGAGCCACCTGGAATGTGATTTCCTCGGACCTATAATTCTCCGGGGTGCCGAATACCACATCGAGTGTGATTTTTCCCGCACACTGCGCATCCCGAGTAGGGATAATTCCCCTGAAGGTCGTGCCGCTTTGTTCAATGCGGCTTATCAATCTCCATCTTGCTGAGTGTTTCTTCATAAATCAGATTTAGTCCGCTTCCGCCATCCATGAGTACTTTAGTGAGCCGAAAGCCATCTACGATCGGACTAAGGACCAGAGCGGCTGGTGCCCGGACAGCCCGGAATCGAGGTTTGTCACTGGCATTAAAAGTTATAGTAGTGTTGTTCCAAGGGTTTATTTTTTCCACACGGTAAATTTCAGTGGAGCTTCGATGAGCTTGCTTGCGCCTATTGTTCGAGGCAAAAGTCTCGAAGACTGTTAGTACCGTATTGTGTTCGCTCGCAGGATGTTGTTCCGCTTTATGGCCCACAAGAAGATCCTCGCCGCTTTTTGCCACCTGCCGGAGTATCCAACATGCCTTAAGCTATGAGTAGGTGTTGTCTCCGGAGTGCTGTGGAGCTTACATGGCCTGTCGAGCCATTCTTCCAATATGGATCCCCGCCCTGGGGTGGGCTTTGGTTTCTTGGGGGTTGGGTCAGACGACTTACGAGAGTTCGCCCGTTTAGTTCGGACAAAGGTTTTGGTGAGAGCATTACTATCCCAAAATTTTGTTTGGGTCTTCCAATTGTTCTCCATCGCACAGTGCTTCCGTACTATGGTTGCCAAGTCCGTGAAACGTACTATGTCGCGGCGGCTTATAGCATTGAGGAGTCCTTCATCCGTGCAGTTTTTGCAGAAAAGTGAGACCATATTCTCTTCGCGGCAGTCCCTGACCTTGTTAAGCGCAAGGAGGAATCTGGCCTAGTAGCGATGTACGGTTTCCTGGGGCTCTTGCCTGATGCGGGAGAGACAGGTTAGGTCCAGGCAGGTGTCGTTAGCAGAATCCGGATTTTGATCCGATCTAACGCCCAAGGGCACGGGCGGTCCCGAGCTCAACAGCTCAGAATCCGGAGTGCCCAATTTCTTCGGCCCAATGCCCGATTCTAAGTCCGGGACCTGGGTCAGGTTTTGCTTTGAGCAGGTCTTTGGCTCAAGGAGTTCGGTGATCCGAACATAACTTTTTGTCAAAGTTGAGGGGCCATCCGCGTGTGGTTCCTCCACTATCGCTATCTCATGGGTGGCCGGCGGGGACCTGATGTCCCTTTGGTCGGGTTTAAGCTCAATCTGGTCGTAGTCTGCAGCGACTCCCAGAGCGGCGATGCGATCCAAGAGTTCGTTAAGGGATAAGAGCACCATTGGATCCATCTATTCGGCAAGTTCCGAAGTGACGCGAAGGTTACGATTGATGACCCGAGAAGTCATCGTCGGCGCCACCGCCGATGGGGCGGCCATGGTGAATCCGCCGAGTCGGAGCATCTGGCCTACAGCCAGAGCCCCCTCTGAGGTAATGTCGTCCTTGACAATTAGACGAGCCATCGAGCCTTGCGGCGACGTCACAGAGGAACTCTCAATGAAAGCACCAATGTCAATGAAAGCACCAATGTAGGGGTTCCCGATGGTAACAGGAAGCAAGGGACACAGATGTTGACCTAGGTTCGGGCCCTCTCGATGGAGGTAAAACCCTACTTCCTGCTTGATTAATATTGATTATATGGGTTGTACCAGAGTAGATCTACCACGAGATTGTAGAGGCTAAACCCTAAGAGCTAGCCTATGATGATATGATTGTAATTGTGATCGGCCTTCTAAGGACCTATCTCTTCGGTTTATATAGACATCGGAGAGGGTTAGGGTTTACATGGAGTCGGTTACAAGGAAAGAAATATAATATCCGGATCGCCAAGCTTGCCTTCCACGCCAAGGAAAGTCCCATCCGGACACGGGTCGAAGTCTTGAGTCTTGTATCTTCATGCTTCAATAGTTCGGACGATGTATATAGTCCGGCTGTCCGGATACCCCCTAATCCAGGATTCCCTCACCGGGCCGTACTCCGTGACGCTTGTTTCTCCCAAGAGGCGTTTGATGCCTTCAATTCGGGAGACGCGTACATCCGTGTTGCTCAAAATGGTCTTGCCAGAGCCACAGACCAGTATGTAAAGGATATACGGGTAAGAAAATTTGATGATTATATATATCAGTAGCCCCTGAGACTTGAAACAGTTGGCACAAGTGATTTAAGGATCATTATCTGTGCAGGTTCTTAGAGAGAAGAACTCCTAATTGTCTCAAGAGCTGGAAGAGTGCAAGTCCCAGCTACGGGCCGCAGTTGCCGCACTGAAGGAGTCCGAGAAGGCTCCCTCCGGTAACACCTGCTTTAAAGAATGACAGGTACCATATAGGATGCGGCATGCATGCGATTCTGACAACAAATATTGCAGATGACGCTGGAGTGGATCCGGATGAGCAACATGTCATACGGCAGTTGTTGGGGATATAACTATTTGTATAAGCCGCCCAGGAGGGGCCGGGTTACACAAAGAAGACTCATCAGAGGAAGCCCAAGGCCAAGGCATGAAGATGGCGAGTCAATAAAGGGCTAAGGCCCACGGGCGACTTAAGGCCTGTTATAGTAAACCGCCATGATGACATGACTTGTATCGTAAGGTAGATTTAACTAGTCGCCGAGCCGGACACTATTTATGAGCCGGCCGGGACTCTGTAAGCCACAGGGCGTGAACCCGTGCATATAAGGGGACGACCTGCTGGCGGCTAGGGCAAGAAACAACTCATCGAGAGCCGGCCATAGCGTATCTCGCTCCCTGGTCATCGAAACATCAAGCAATACCAACCCAACTAGACGTAGGCCTTCCTTCACCGCAAGGGGCTGAACTAGTATAAACCTCTCGTGTCCTTTGTCCCGTTTAACCCCTTTAAGCTTCCTAGTTGTGATGGCTCCATGACTAAGTCCTTGCACGAGGACATCTGCCGTGACAAAACTACGATAGCAGCTAAAGGCTGGCGAGCGCGTGCTTATGAAGGTTAGGCAGGAGAAAAACAATCTCCAAGATGCCAATACCCAGCTGAGCGTGGAACTAAAGGATGTTCGGGCCCAGCTGTCGGACTCCGTGAAGGAGAACAAGCGGCTTCGATGCGACATTTTCAGTACGTGCTTGAACGAACTTAAAAATTTGTTCGGCGAAGAAGCCAGCTAACAGAGTTATGTCTGCGGGTATGCTGACAGGTCGTCCCGCGAATGAGATGCCCGGGTCTGCGGGCGATCTTCTACCAGAGCTCTCACAACTGCACAAATAAGTTCGGCAGGTGATGCAAGGTATTGCCCAGGCCTTCTGCCCATCCGTCTCCCTGCCCAAAGCCCTTGGATAGCTTGCAGAGAAGCTCAAGGGAGCGCGGTGGCGCTTCCTATTATGGAATGTATCAGCCTGCCGTCAAGGTGCCAGGGTAGCCTGGGCCATGGTGAAGACGTGATATACCAAGGCTGACCCAAACCACATGGCCGAGGTCGGACCTATGGGGCCTGATGGGAAAGAAATCCCTGTCAGTTTGGTGTATCACCAAGTAGAGTTAGCCGCCAGGTATTCCCAACAGGATTGTAGGCTAGACAGCCTGTTGGATGGCATAGAAGAAGAATTTAACCAGTCTAAGTGACTATGTAATTTAAATGACATGTAGAATGTCTCTAGCCGGATTTTAAATTATTTGTCATGGCGAACCTTTTCGCTTCAACCTATGGACCTGATAGTCCGGAGTGTATCCAAGTACCAGCTCAGTTATGTACAAACCGGGGTATGCGTGGAAACCAGGTGTAGGGTTCATAAGTGCTTGAACAGACAAGTACCCAACTAGTTATGTTATATTACATGGGCAGTAAGAAACATCTTCCAGGGAGAATAGTTCCGTTAAGGGTTCCTTTCCTCGCACGCATGCCCTAATGTGCATGTCCGAACTGCGAAGAAAGCGCAGCAAAAACATCCGGGGCAAGTGGAAAAAATAAAAAGTCATCTTTTATTCACCGACCGAATATTCCCTTAAGAACGCTAGCTTTCGGCTTCACCGAGTCTGAGGTACACATCCGGCTGACCAGGCAGTAACAATTGCAGAGGTGCTCCCCTTATGCCCTAGCCGAATTAATGGGAACGTAGGGTATAAATACAAGAGCCAGGCAACCCAGCTTGGCAAAAACTTAAGTCATATCAATGCATATAGTGGCGAAAAAAAGGTACATGCGGAAGCATAACACATGTGCGGGGCATGAAGCCCATAAAATAATTAAGCTTCTGTACAAGAAGCCCCCAGGTATAATGAGCGCGGCTAGCGCATCAAGGTTGTGTAATCAAAACACATCTTAGCCCTTCAAGGCCTTGAAAGAAAAGGGGAAGAAAGAAAGAAACAAAAGACAGATAACGAATGTATAAAAATTTGACAGAGGTAAGGAGACGAACACGGAGTCCAGCACTAGGCATAGAATCTTCGGACTCTGGCTGCGTTCCATCTATTTGGCTCGAGTCGATTGTCCGATGCATCCCGCAGACGGTACGCTCCACCGGTTAATACCTGGTCAATAATGAAGGGACCCTCCCATTGGGGCTTGAGCTTGTCCTTTTTCTTCTCCGGTAGGCGTAGAACGAGTTCGCCAACGTTATAGGTTTTGGCCCGTACTTCTCTGCTTTGGTATCTTCTAGCTTGTTGCTGATAGAATGCGGAACGAGCTTTTGCCACGTCATGCTCCTCCTTGAGGGTGTCCAAACTGTCCTGCCGATCGAGCTCGGCTTCTCTTTCTTCGTACATGTGCACTCGAGGTGAGTAATGAACTATGTCGCAGGGCAGAACCGCCTCTGCGCCGTACATTATAAACAACGGTGTGTATCCGGTAGTGCGATTCAGCGTGGCCCGCAGCCCCAAGAGTACGGAGTCGAGCTCCTCTACCCAGTGCGTGTTATATTCCTTTAAGGACCGCACTACTCTGGGTTTGATGCCGCTCATGATAAGACCATTTGCTCGTTCGACTTGACCGTTAGTCTGTGGATGATAGACAGAAGCATAATCGAGCTTGATGCCCATGTTGCTGCACCATAGTTTCAGCTTGTTGGCAGTGAAGTTCGTGCCATTGTCAGTGATGTTGCTATGGGGGACACCATAACGGTGTAGAACCTCGGATATAAAGTCTATCACTGGTCCGGATTCGGCCGTCTTAACAGGTTTGGCTTCTATCCATTTGGTGAATTTATCCACCATTTCCAGTAAGTATTTTTTCTTATGGGTTGCCCCTTTAAGGGGTCCAACCATGTCAAGCCCCCAGACCGCAAAAGACCAGGTAATGGGGAATGTTTGTAGGGCGACGGGTGGCATATGGCTTTGGTTTGCAAAAAGCTGGCAACCGACGCAGAGTTGGACAAAGTCCTATGCATCTGCACGGGCCGTCGGCCAATAAAATCCTATACGGAAGGCCTTACTTACGATGGCCCGGGCTGCGGCGTGGTGCCACCGAGTCTGGCGTGGCTTTCTGCCAGAAGCTTCCTCCCTTCCTCTTCGGAGATGCACCTTTGAAGGACTCCGGTGGTGCTTTTCCTATAAAGCTCTCCCTTGTTGACCTTGTAGGCTTTAGATCGTCGCACAATGCAGCGTGCCTCATTTTTGTCCTCGGGAAGTTCCTGCCTGGTTAGGTAGGCCAGGAATGGTTCAGTCCTTGGGGCGATGACGGCCATTATTACGTTGGCTGAAGGTGTATTTCGGTGGCGAAGCCACTGATTATGTTAGAGTGTTCGGTATCTTGCGTTGTAGCCGGGTCCGGACTGTTGTTGCTTGTTTCCCCTTAACATGCCACAAATGGCTTAAACAGCCTTTCCAACAATATGTTGGGTGGGACCGGATCGCGCTTAGCGCCGATACGGGCGAGGACGTCCGCCGCCTGATTGTTTTCCCGAGCTACATGGTGGAATTCGAGCCCCTCGAACCGAGCTGACATCTTGAGTACGTCATTGCGATAAGCCGCCATTTTCGGATCTTTAGCGTCGAAGTCTCCATTTATTTGGGATATTGCGAGGTTTGAGTCCCCGCGCACCTCCAGACGTTGAATGCCCATGGAAACTGCCATCCGGGGACCATGTAACAGGGCCTCGTATTCGACAGCATGGTTGGAGTCTGTGTACAGTATTTGGAGTACATATTGGACTGTATCTCCGATAGGGGACGTCAGGACGACGCCAGCCCCCAGACC
This sequence comes from Aegilops bicornis, assembly GCA_021605145.1. Taxonomy (NCBI): domain Eukaryota; kingdom Viridiplantae; phylum Streptophyta; class Magnoliopsida; order Poales; family Poaceae; genus Aegilops; species Aegilops bicornis. The sequence goes on along the minus strand of CM038673.1, from coordinate 244,921,689 downwards.
GGCCAACATTTTAGAGCCGTCGAAGTGCATGATCCAGTTGGAGTATGCGCCATACACTTCAGGGAGTTCGGCTTCTGTCCATTCGGCTACAAAATCGGCTAATACCTCCGACTTAATAGCTCGCCGAGGTTTGTATGTTATATCGAACAGGAGGAGCTCAATGGCCCATTTGGCAATCCGTCCTGTGGCGTCGCGGATGTTTATTATGTCATGCAGTGGCACTTCCGAGGCCACTGTAATTGAACACTCTTCAAAGTAGTGTCATAGTTTCCGGGATGCCATGAATACCGCATATGCTATCTCGTGATAATGTGGGTACCGTGATTTGCATGGGGTGAGGACAGTGGATACATAATATACTGGCTTTTGAAGGGGGAATTTATGTCCGTCCGCTTCTCGTTCGACGACGAGCACTGCGCTTACGACTTGATGAGTCACCGCTATATATAGCAGCATTGGTTCGCCAATGTTTGGCGCGGCCAGGATTGGGTTGGTGGCCAGTATGGCTTTTATTTCTTCGATCCGGCCGTGGCAGCATCCGTCTTTCGAAGTGTTCGGTGCCCTGAAGAAGGCGATAAAGGGGTAGTGCCTTTTCTCCTAATCGGGAGATAAAGCGGCTTAAAGCCGCAATGCATCCAACTAATTTCTGGATTTGTTTGAGGTCTGTTGGGATGGCCAATTATGACAGGGCTCGGATTTTAGCCGGATTTGCTTCAATTCCTCTACTGGAGACGATGAAACCCAGGAGCTTTCCGGCGGGCACGCCGAAAACTCATTTTTTCTGGATTGAGCTTGATGTCATATGTTTGGAGGTTGTTGAACGTAAGCCTCAAGTCCTCTATTAAGGAGTCGACGTGTCTAGTTTTGACGACCACATCGTCTACGTATGCTTCCACTGTTTTGCCGATCTACTTTTCCAGGCATGTCTGAATCATGCGTTGGTACGTTGCACTGGCGTTCTTAAGCCCGAAAGGCATTTTGTTGAAACAGAAGGGGCCGTATGGCGTGATAAACGCTGTTGCGGCTTGGTCGGACTCGGCCATCTTGATTTGGTGGTAGCTGGAGTATGCATCGAGGAAGCACAATGAGTCGTGTCCCGCGGTGGCGTCGATAATTTGGTCTATGTGGGCGAGGGGGAAGGGATCCATTGGGCAAGCTTTATTGAGGTCTTCGAAGTCGACACATAAGCGCCAGGATTTGTCCTTCTTTGATACCATCAACAGGTTTGCTAGCTAGTCCGGGTGTTTTATTTCTCTGATGAATCCGGCCTCCAATAACTTGGCTAGCTCCTCACCCATAGCTGGTCGCTTAGGTTGGGAAAAGCGCTGAAGAGTCTGCTTGACCGGCTTGAATCCTTTTAGAATGTTAAGGCTATGCTCGGCCAACTTGCGTGGTATTCCTGGCATATCTGATGGGTGCCAGGAAAATATATCCCAGCTCTCACGCAGGAACTCCCGTTGTGCGGCATCCACATCGGGGTTTAATTGTGCCCCAACTAAGGCTGTTTTGGTAGGGTCCGTTGGGTGGACTTGGAATTTGACTATTTCGTCCGCTGGTTTGAAAGAGGTGGACTTTGATCTCTTGTCGAGTATCACGTCGTCCCTGTCCACGGTCGAGTGTAGTGCAGTTAACTCCTCTACCGCTAGGGCTTCGGATAGTGCCTCGAGGGCTAGTGCGGCTGTTTTGTTTTCGGTGCGGAGCGCTATGTCCGGATCACTAGCTAGAGTGATAATTCCATTGGGCCCAGGCATTTTGAGCTTCATGTACCTGTAATGGGGTATAGCTTGGAAGATCGTGAATGCCTCCCGCCCTAGAAGGGCGTGGTATCCGCTACTGAACAGGGCCACTTGAAATGTTATTTCTTCGGACCTGTAATTTTCCGGTGTGCCGAATACCACATCTAGTGTGATTTTCCCAGTGCAACGTGCCTCCCGACTGGGAATGATTCCTCTAAAGGTTGTGCTGCTTTGCTCAATGCGGTTCGATCTATTTCCATTTTGTGAAGAGTTCCTCGTAAATGAGGTTTAATCATTGCCGCCGTCCATGAGCACTTTAGTGAGCGAAAGCCGTCCCACAATTGGACTAAGGACTAATGCGGCTGGTGCTCGGGCTGTTCGGCATTTAGGTTAAATCACTGGGCCCGAAGGTGATAGTCGTGTCGCTCCATGGATTTATTGTTGCCACCTGGCAGATCTCGGCAAGGCTGCGGAGTGCTCGCTTGCGCCTATTATTTGAGGCGAATGTCTCAAAGACTGTTAAGACCGGATTGTAATTCACGGGATGTTGCTCTACGGTGTTTTGAATGAGGAGATCCTCGCCACTCTTAGCAACCTGCCGGAGTACCCAACATGCTCTAAGGCTGTGAGTTGGTGTGGTATCCACCGTACTGTGAATTTTGCAGGGTCCATTAAGCCATCCCTCCAATACGATTCCATGCCCTGTAGTGGGCTTTTGCTTTTTTGTGATTGAATCGGGTGACTTACGGGGGTGCACCCTTTTGATTTGGACTGGGTGTTTAGCCAAATCCGGATTATCCCAAAATTTTGTTTCCGTTTTCTAGGCACTCTCCATCGCACAGTACTTCCGTACTATGGCCGCCAAGTCAGCGAAGTGTGCTATGTTGCGGCGGCTTATGGCGTTAAGGATTCCCTTGTCCGTGCAATTATTGAAGAAGAATGAAATTGCGTCTTCCTCCCGACAGTCCTTGACCTTGTTCATTACGAGGAGGAATCTGGCCCAATAGTGATGTACTGTTTCCTGGGGCTCTTGTCTAATGTGGGAAAGATCGCTTGTATCTGGGTGGGTGGGCGGATTTGAGTCCGGACCCTGACCCGATCTGAGACCCAGGGGCATGGGAGTTTCCGATCTTGGAGGTTCGAGCTCCGGGATGTCGCCCGGTAGGTCTGGCCCACTACCTGATTCTAGGTTGAAGGCTTGGGAGATGTCCTTCCATATACGGGTATCCGGCTCGGAGAGCTCTGGAATCCAGACATAGTTTGTCCTCAAGATTGAGGAAGAATGACCGCATTGTTCCTCCACCACCGCTATCTGATGGGTGACCAGCGGAGGGTTAATCTCCCTTTGATCGGGTTTAAGCCCAATCCGATCATAGTCCATAGCGACTCCCAAAGTGGCGATGAGATCCAAGAGCTCGTTTAGGGAAGGGAGCTCCATTGGATCCATCTGCTCGGCAAGTTCCGAGCCGACATGGAGGCTGTTTTCGATGACCCGAGAAGTCATCGTCGGCGCAACAGCCGAACGGGCGGTCATGACGAAATCGCCTAACCGGAGAGTCTGGCCGACAGCCTGGGCTCCCCCAGAGGTGACGCTGTCCTGACAACGAGATGATACATCCTTCCTTACGGTGACAGCATAGTGGAACTCTCAATGAAAGCACCAATGTCGGTGTCAAAACCAGCGGATCTCGGGTAGAGGGTCCCGAACTGTGCGTCTAAGGCGGATGGTAAGGAGGCAAGGGACACGATGTTTACCCAGGTACGGGCCCTCTCTATGGAAGTAATACCCTACTTCCTGCTTGATTGATCTTGATGAATATGAGTATTACAAGAGTTGATCTACCACGAGATCGTATAGGCTAAACCCTAGAAGCTAGCCTATGGTGTGATTGTTGTTGTCCTACAGACTAAACCTTCCGGTTTATATAGATGCCGGAGGGGGCTAGGGTTACACAGAGTAGGTTACAACAGAAGGAGATCTACATATCCATATCGCCAAGCTTGCTTTCCACGCCAAGAGAGTCCCATCCGGACACGAGACGAAGTCTTCAATCTTGTATCTTCATAGTCCAACAGTCTGGCCAAAGGATATACTCCGGCTGTCCGGATACCCCCTAATACAGGACTCCCTCAGTGGGCATGCACGGTATCCCTTGTTTGTCTGTCCTGAAAGGTTACTGAGAGCAGGCCAATCATTGATGGTCACGAACAGCAACGCCTTTAGGTCAAATTCTTCCTGTCCATGCTCATCCCACGCATGTACACCTGTTCCATTCCACAACTGTAAGAGTTCTTCAACTAATGGCCTTAGGTACACATCAATGTCGTTGCCGGGCTGCTTAGGGCCTTGGATGAGCACTGGCATCATAATGAACATCCGCTTCATGGACAACCAAGGAGGAAGGTTATACATACATAGAGTCACAGGCCATGTGCTATGGTTGCTGCTCTGCTCCCCAAAAGGATTAATGCCATCTGCGCTTAAACCAAACAATAGGTTCCTTGCGTCACCTGCAAACTCCTCCCTTTACTTTCTCTCGATTTTTCTCCACTACGACCTGTCAGCGGGTACTCTCAACTTTCCGTCTTTCTTACGGTCTTCTCTGTGCCATCGCATCGCCTTGGCATGCTCTTTGTTTTGGAAGAAACGTTTCAACCGTGGTATTATAGGAGCATACTGCATCACCTTGGTAGGAATCTTTTTCCTCGGGCGCTCGCCCTCGACATCACCAGGGTCGTCGCGGCTGATCTTATAGCACAATGCACCGCATACCGGGCACGCGTTCAAATCCTCGTACTCATCGCGGTAGAGGATGCAGTCATTAGGGCATGCATGTATCTTCTACACCTCTAACCCTAGAGGGCAGACAGCCTTCTTTGCTTCGTACGTACTCTCGGGCAATTCGTTGTCCTTTGGAAGCATATTCTTTATCATTACCAGCAACTTTCCAAATCCCTTGTCAGATACACCATTCTCTGCCTTCCATTGCAGTAATTCCAGTGTGGTGCCCAACTTTTTATTGTGAGCTTCGCAATTCGGGTACAACAATTTCTTGTCATCCTCTAACATGCGTTGCAACTTCTTCTCCAAATCACTTGTGTAGTTTCTCTTTGCATCGGCAATGGCCTGACCTAGATCATCAGCGAGCTCATCTGATGCCTCTTCTTCAGCTTCTTCCCGCATTGCCGGCTCAGCTTCTTCCCCCATTGCCGGCTCAGCTTCTTCCCCTATTGTTGTATCATCTTATTCATGGAACCCATGTCCAGGATAACTGTCGTCGTCCTCTTCTTCTTCATTGTCCTCCATCATAAGCCCTCTTTCGCTGTGCTTGGTCCAAACATTATAGTGGGGCATGAAACCGGACTCCAACAGGTGGATGTGAATGGTTCTTGAGTTAGAGTAATTGTGATCATTCTTCCAGCCAGCACATGGACAAGGCATAAAAACATCCACTCGCTTGTTTGCCTCGGCCGCAAGCAAAAAAGTATGCACGCCATTAATGAACTCGGGAGAGCATCGGTCTTCGTACATCCATTGTCGGCTCATCTACATTACACAACACCGAAAAGACCAAATTAATACAAGTTCATACATAAAGTTCATACAACACTTAAATGCAACAAACAAATAACTCTCTAGGTAAAGCATTTAAATGCAACAATAGATGCGATCAAGATCACAACTAAGGTAACAATTGATCCAACAACATAATAATACCAAGCCTCACTATCAATGGCATATTTTCTAATTTTTCTAATCTTCAAGCGCATTTTCTCCATCTTGATCTTGTGATCATCGACGACATCGGCAACATGCAACTCCAATTCCATCTTCTCCCCCTCAATTCTTTTTAATTTTTCTTTCAAATACTCGGTTTCTCTTTCAACTAAATTTCACCTCTCGACAATAGGGTCGGTTGGAATTTCCGGTTCACATACCACCTAGATAAAAATATCTATGTCAACTTGATGGGCATAATTTTTCATAAACATGAAATGCAACAAATAGTTTTAAAAGAGAATATACCACATCCGAATCATAACACAGACGAGGGTCGACGGGGACGAATATCAAAACCATGGCACGATGTATAACAAACAACGTGCGGGTAAGATAATTATACGAGTAACTATATATCCCAATCACACAAACATGATTTTTTATATATAAAAAAGATAAGAACAAGAGGCTCACCACAAGGTGGTGCCGGCGACGGGACGGTGTGGGCGATCGACGGTGGTTACAACGGAGATTTAGAAGGACTAAGTAAAGCACACCTACATATGCAAACTAAGTGTTATTTTGACCTCAAATTGCATATAAATCAAATACTACTACATATATATAATTCCTCCCAAATTACTAAAACCCACAAATTAATCACTATATAAACCATTGCAAGAGCTAATCTAGAAATGGGAGAAAGGACAAAGTTGCTAACCTTCATGATCATTTGAATGGATGGGGGACTTTAAATCTTAACAAAATTTGGGAAAAATTTGTGATGAGCTCGAGAGGAAGAAGGGAAGAACAGAAGGAGAGGGGAAAGGGGGAAGAAAAGAGCGAGGGTGGACGAAGGGTTTATATAGGACGACCTTTAGTACCGGTTCGATGTGCTGGAGGGGCCCCAGACTGACAACATCCTGCCACCACACTCTTCAGTACCGGCTCGTGGCACCAACCGGTGCTAAAAGTTCGGCACGAACCGGTACTAATGAGAGCGGCCCGCCTAGCTGTTCGAACAGGCACTAATGGTCACATTAGTGCTGGCTCAAATTAAAACCGGGACTAATGAACTGAACATTTGACCCTTTTTCTACTACTGTAAGAACGTACAATATACTCCCTATGATCCCCACAGACCCCCCCCCCCCCCGCGGGTCATTTCTATCATTCTATCATAGAAACAGACTAAACCTTTATCTCCTTGCACGACACACAATTGATCTCTCAAACATCAATCGATCTCGTCAAGATGTGTTGGGGCAAGAACCGAATGGGATGTCAAAACTAAGATGGGAAGTGACACATAGTGGCGGAAAAGTGAAACTTTAAATGAACCATTTGTTTGTATGCATGTCGTACAAATTACAACATTGGAAATACAAGCGAATGATACTCAACGGAATGTTCCAATGACGCATGCGGGAGGATGGACTCGACCGTAGGGCGGCATGATCGATGGAGAAGAGGGTTGGAGAGGAATGAAAAATAAGCAACGCTGCATGATTATACTCGAATGGCTCAAATAAACAATAAGTTGTCTCGTTTTCCCTTCCGTCTTGGTCACGGAGTAAGATACTCCCTCTTTTTTATTTACTCTGCATATTAGGTTTGACTAAAGTCAAACTTCTTAAAATTTGAGCAAGTTAATAGAAAACTAGCAAGATGTTTGTGCCTTCCACGGAACATCAAGATCTTGTCGGAGAAAAGGATGAACGAGGGAAGGCCTTATCAGCAAATGTGGAGAGGACTGCGGGTAAATTGTCCTAGTTTCCGTCCCATCCGTTAGATATAGATCGGGCAGCCTATATTGCAGGATGGCAGGCACACGATAATCACCAAACCCACAAATTAATCACTATATAAACCATTGCGAGAGCTAATCTAGCAATGAGAGATGAAAGGACAAAGTCGCTAACCTTTGTGATCATTTGAATGGATGGGGGACTTCAAATCTTGACAAAATTTGGGCAAAATTTGTGATGAGCTTGAGAAGAAGAAGGGAAGAACAGAGAGGAGAGGGGAATGGGGGAAGAACAGAGCACAGGTGGACGAAGGGTTTATATAGGATGACTGACGGTGTCCTGGACTAGGGGGTACTCACCACGTCGTCTCCCAATCAGTTAGATTGGGCCGAGGACCCCATGGCCGCAAACAATGAAGACTCCACAAGACTTGGCGCCCAAGACAAGGGCTCTCCTTAACCCTAGGCCTCCAGTGTCTTATATAAACTGAGGCCAGGCTAGTCAATAGACAATCTCATATTCATTACTACAATCTCGTGGTAGATACATGTACTCTGTACTACACCCATATGAATACAATCAAAAGCAGCATGCAGGGTATTATCTCATCAAGAGAGCCCGAAGCTGGGTAAAACCCCGTGTCCATGTTACCATCGCTCCAAGACGCCTAGCTAGGGACCCCTACTACGAGATACGCCAGATATTGAACCGTCAACGACCTTTAGTACTGGTTCGTGGCAAGAACCGGTACTAAAGGTGCTAGAGGGGCCCCAGACTAACAACATCCTGCCACCACTCTCTTTAGTACCGGATCGTGGAATGAACCGGTGCTAAAAGTACGTAACGAACCGGTAGTAATGAGAGCGGCCCGCCTAGCTGTTGGAACCGGCACTAATGGTCACATTCGTGCCGACTCAAATTCAAACGGGGACTAATGAGCTGAACGTTTGACCCTTTTGCTACTAGTGCAAACCCCAAAGTTCATGAAGCAATCATGAAGAAACTCGATACTCTCATTGTCTAAGGAATCATGCAAACGTTAACCATCTCTGTGTTATCTACCATTAAACTTGCGACGAATGTGTCTCATAACATAACATCAATTTGGGTCAATTCAACACAAATGTTCTTCTAACATTGTGCCCTCAAAGTTGCTGGCATAGACATGCCCATGATTGGGAAAACATAATCATCAAGCAATACTTGAGCTAGTCTTAGAGGCATGACTAGGAATACATTTTATCATTTATCATTCCACACGTGCACATGGGTTTTCCCCAAAGCCTTTATGGATATATGGGCTCGGGAACCACATTAGTTATAGCATGGAACATAAACATAATCATGAACTTGGAGATAAATAATATCATTTATTATTGCCTCTAGGGCATATCTCCTACAGCATACACGTAAGATTTGCACGAATAAGGGAAGATGAGTACCATTTCCGGTTGCCAGTGTGGTCGCCTCCACATGTCGCGCTGATCTTCTTCTTTTTGCCGGGGAAACCGATGTTTTGGAGGAGGGTGCAGGGTTGGACGAACCCATGGCCAAATTGTTGACTATGTTGCCGTGGCCGTATGTCGGCAGAGGGGAAGCAGATCCGAGGCGGCAAAGGACGGCGTAGCAGGAACAGCTCCGGTGCAGTGGATGGTGGCGAAGTTGGAGCGGCAGTGGTGAGGCGCAGGACGGCGTGGTTGAACTGGCTTGGGTACGGACGGCTCGGCCTCGGCTTCAACTACTAGCATTGGAGGGTGTTGCAGTTGAGGATGCGCTGGACGACGACGTTAGGGTATCGGCTCCAGCGTGATGGAGGAGGGCGGCGGTTGATGGGTAGGATGGGGCGGTGGACGGAGGACGCCGAGGTTTCGCAGATGGTGGAGAGGTAGTTTTGGCGCCCTCGGAGTACGAATTGGGAATCAGACGTGGGGGCGGGGGGAGCTAAGGGAGAACCAGGTTTCGGTTTGGGACGCGCTTGTTTTGGGCTTTTTTGAACAGATGGGACGCGCTTGTTTGAAATTCGGGGAAAGTACAAACTTTTCCCCCTCTTAAATTTCGGACCTACTTCGGGTCAGGGGTAGGATGGTAATCCCAGGTGTCCCAAATAGTGGGCGGGAGTGATATCGGCCGCGCGCGTGTGTGCTTAGGCGGCCATTGTGTATGATTTTTTTTCGGAGGCGGTTGCGTGGCGTCTAGATGAAGCTACAAACCTACCCCGGTTTAGACCTTTGGACGTCGGGCCGGTAGGTTTCACGGGTCGGAGTTAGAAAAGTAATTTCCTTCTACTACCGAACATTGGTCTCACGCGGTTTCGGGCAAGTAGAGGCTCTTTTGGCGCTTCGTTCAAAATTTTGAAACAGAAGCATTCACGTTTAGAGTACTCTTGAACTTTGAGGATTGACCTAAATAGAAAACGTTAAATTTGACCTTGTATGTTTGAAAACCTCATTAAATTATCCGCTTCTTTTTGAAATTTTGACACTTGAAAATCCTATAACTACGATTATTTTGGAATGGAGAGCTATATTTGAATCTATTTTGTACACGACTATATATGCTATTATGTTCAAAATCAGAGCAAAGATTGGTGCCCCCATAATTTAGGTATGATTTACAAATGCGATGATATTGAATTCAAATAATTGAATGGACTCCATGTTGAATTCGATTCTTTTAAACCACCTTAAGTTGATTCAAATGTATACTAGTTCATAGCTAGCTATTTATACTGTTCATTGTGTAACTTTTGTATGTATAATGTGCTTTACACACACAACATGAACTATGCTCACGTTTATATTCGATTGCTAAAGCGATGCATTGTCTGGAGTTCAAAATACTAACTATGTGTATCAATTATGTTGAATAATAACATAGACATGCTCAAATTTGATAGAATCTAGATGTCTGATGGATCAATGACCGTTCCTTACGCGAATTGCAAATATCATGATCCCATCCTAATATTTGAATACAATTTATAACTTTAATCAATGTGTACATCAGTCTTTTACGTGTAGTTTTACTCTCCATCGGTGGTCTCTCACACATGCTCACACACTCTCTCCCGAGGTGTCTTTCTTGCATACACGCTCTCGATATAACCCTCTCTCCCTCTCGTAACCATTTACGGCTGTTTTCACTAACGTTTATCACAAGCACTCTTCCTCTCACAAGCATACACATGCACAATCCCCATCGACCCTCTCTATATACATAGACCTGCCTACGTGTCTCTTGTACGCACATTATCTTTAGGTCTGTCTCTCACGGCTTGCCTCACACCTCTCTTCCTAATCGACGAGTATGATTCTAGCAGAGCATTCTGTAGGATGCCACATAAGGTTAGGTTGGATGAATAGTAATATCAGAGATAAGGGGTTACGTTAGTCCGAGAACCCAGGGTTACAAATCCTAGCCGGCTTTGTCAGTGGACACAGAGTCCTTCACAATTCTGCTATCATTGTCTTGTACTACATGGGTCTCCCTAAATGCGTCACGGGCTGACCAATGTGGCGCAGGAACCGAACCAAGGGCCTCACCTCGACCCACCGGACCTCACGTGGTGACACACCCTCTGCCCCCAGGTCTCGTTATCTTCTCACACCCACACATACCATCACAGACACCACACAAAAGAAACTCATCATGCCTCTATCCCCTCCCCCCTTGCATATACACACTCAAGGGAATCTCTCGCCGTGACATCGCATTAGTCTCTCTCTCTCTCTCTCTCTAGACCTCTCTCATTTCTCGTGCTATCTCTCCCACGCCCCCTCCCTCCGCTGGCCCCTCTATCCATGCCTCTCTCGAATACATAATACACAAACATACCTCTCTAGGCCCTGCCAAATACAGCAACTACACATTCGCACATGTTACATCATGTACCCCATTGATCTAAAAAGCCCTCTCTTCACGTTTATTTCACATACAACATTCCTTTTGAATAAAGTGTGGCCAAAAAATTATTTTACAATTTCTACATATATACAACATTACAAAATTATATGGAGGAGTATGAACATTAATTTGTTGCATGGTTCCCACAGTGATATTTATTCCGCACTGTGAATTTTTATATTTTTATACTATATATAAAGTTAGTCATAATAAAGAGAAACGAAGAGCATCTCTCTCACCACCGCATACACCCCCTCTACGCCCCTTTCACGTACGCACAAAAACCATCTCCAGGTCCTCTAAAATTAAGCCCCCAGCACATTCACGCATGTTTCATCTTTCTCTCGCGATATATACAGTGATGATCATTGTATTTGGAGCAAAAGCACGATACGTACATTAGACTTCAGAATCGACTCATTACGGTCACCATTTATGTCTTGTGGTTATTATCCAGTCACGGGCTCACCGTACAGCTCTATATTTGCTCAAGACACGACTAGTTACCAGCTAAACGCTCCACGTAGCACCTCTAGTGTTGCATCACATTATCTCACTACCACACTACAAGAAATATGTCAACTTGTGACCCTCACTATTGGCCGCTGAAAGGTCATAGTTTTTCATTTGCGACCTTTTTGTGACCAAAAACAGAAGGTCAAAAGCTGGCGGTCGTACACTGAAATTAATGACCTTCTCACAGAAGGTCGTTGAACCCATGACCTTTTATTTTGGTCACTGGTTGTCTGCCCAGGCCAAGTCGGACCCGACGTGGCAATCTGACATGGCAAAATTGCGACCAATTGAAAATGTCACTGAGAAGATTCAGCCCGATCCGATTCGGTGTTTTACACGGGCCGAGCCCATTAATGCAACCTTCTTATACTTTTTCTGTCAATTTTTTATCAGCTTCATGGGCCAAGCCCATTATTGCAGCCTTTTTAATCGTTGGGACGTGGCCTTTTTAGTCCATCATTTTTCTAGTTTCGGGGGCCATGGCCTTTTTAATCCATCGATTTTCTAGTTTCGGCCATATATATATTGGAGCTGGGCCCACTAGTCAGACAAGCACCACATATCATAATCTCATACATAATGCTCAAAAATAATCATAATCTGATACATCGGTCCCACACGTCAGATATTTCAACATCGCTCAGATTATTTCGGTAAGTGGATCCCACTCCATTTCACAATTTTTTAAATCACTATTTCAAACAAAACAAAACAAACATAATTTATCAAAATGTTACAATGTCACAATCTCTACAGCTGTCGGTGTACTAGAGTAGGGGTCCCCTAGTATCCCGAACTCGTGCATGGACAGTCGCAGCACCCCGCGGCAAGGCTTGCCTGATGATCACCAAGATTCTTCGTGACTCCTTTGGAGCCATTCAAGAACAAAGTGCTTCTAGTCAAACAGGCGAGACCCGGCAAGAGGAGCTTGCCGGAAGGCCACCCTAGGCACGCTTGAAGGCCCCGGCAAGAGGAGCTTGCCGGGAAGGCCACTCGAGGCATGCAGGAAACAAGACCCCGGCAAGAGGAGCTTGCCGGGAAGGCTTGATGAGCGACAAGCTCCCGAGCGCGACAAGAACCTTGCCGCGGCAAGGCTCTTGCCGTGGCAGGTAACCTCTCTTCATCTCCGCTCCAGCTCATCCGCCAACGTGTCGCCATGGGGCTTTTCCAGGCGCGCGTGTCAATGGGCTGTGCAGCCAGCGGGGAGCGGCGATAAGCGGCGCTGACAAGCTACCATCGTGGCAGGCAATTGGCGCCTGTGGACACCACCTTTTGCACTGTTTGGGAGACTTAGACGGGCATTTATGGCCCTTGTCCCCTGCCGTCAGAGTTAGGTATAGATCACTGTACACTGTACAAAGCGGTGTACCAACCTCTGTTTTTACTATCTTACCCTTGTCTACTTGCCACCTGTGGTGACCCCTTGTGCCTATAAAAGGAGGCCCAAGTGCAACGTAGAAAACGTTGGGGGGTTCGGCTCCGGCTTAGTTCATTCGACTCATATGAGACCACACTCAGGCTAGGTTTTGTAGCTCCCATTGCTCCCTAGCGAGAACACAATATAATCCACGAAGCAGCAGTAGGAGTATTATCTCTCCGGAGAGCTCCGAAGCTAGGTAAATCTGCTCGTGTGCATTGCTTCGATCTGCTCTTCGTGCATTCTCCGCCTCCCTCCGAACCACAAGGGACTCGGTCCCATAGGTGTTCGTGGGCCACGATCGGCTTCCCCGACATCTTTGGCGCGCCAGGTAGGGGAGGTCGAGGCTGTGTGAACCTGATCAGGCGGTCACACGAGCAACTTCATCGACATCTTCATCAACATGGCACCGAAGAAGAAGTCTTCGGCAGCAGCAGAGCCGTCCGCGTCGAACCCACCACCACCGGAGCTGACGGGTGGTGGGGAAGACGCTGGCGGAGGAACGGGCGTCGTCGAGAGAGCCCACAACGTCACCAGGTCCAAAGACAAGGCGGCGCAGGCGTCGGCGTCCGAGTCCGCACCGCGTCCTTCTCAGGAGGCGCGGGACCGACAGCGTCATGATGCTCGCAGCACCATACGCTCGTTGGATCAAGGCCAAGCTGGAGGATCCCGAGGCCCTCGAGACCCGCATGCACACCAGCATGCCGGTACGAGCGGAGTACGGTCGCTTGGGCGGGATGCAGCTCCTCCTAACTTGGTCAGGAGTCCGAGCACATCCTGTTCCTCGCTCCATACGCCATTGCCACCCACCACTCCGGCGGAAGCCTTGGCGAGAGCTCAGCTACTTATAGACTACCCTCCGGCGGCCGACAAGGCCGACGAATGGAGGGCCACAATTCAGAGTCTCATCGGCTTTGCCAACGGTGACGTCCTACGGCAACCAACTACGTCCTTGCCGCAGCGAGGCGACAAGGCACGAGCCGGTGGCGACGAGACCTGCGGGGGTGATACCACCATGCACTCCCCTTCCCGAAGGCCAAGATCACCAGCTCCTCGGATCCACCTCGACAGCGACTCCACCGTGTCATCGGATCCACGAGCTCGTCGTGATCAGCGCCAAGTTCTTAAGGAACGACAAGAAGAAGATGCTCGAACCCGCATCGAGCGCCGAAGAGAAGCGCGGCATCAATCTGACCAACGTGCTGGACCCACTGTTGATATGCATGTGCCAGCGGAACCAGGCGACTTGCCGTATGTGGTAGGTTGCCCTGCGTTCACTCGTGAGCTGCGGCAAGTCCAGTGGCCCGACAAGAAAAACTTCAAGCCAGATGTGCCGGAAAAGTATGATGGCAGGACACACCCATCGGAGTTCCTCAGCATCTACACCATCGCGGTGCAGGCTGCGGGGGGACGAGACGACAAAATCCTTGCCAACTACTTCCCTCTGGTGCTGAAGCCAAACGTCAGATCTTGGCTCATGCACTTGTCGGACAATTCCATATCCTCTTGGGCAGACTTGTGCCATCAGTTTGTCGGCGCCTTCACAGGCGGCCACAAGCCTCCTGGCCACGAGAGTGACCTTCACCTGCTTGCCCAGAAGGAAGGAGAGTCCCTGCGCAAGTTCATCCAGAGATTCAGTCGCGTGCATTATAACATCCCAGATGTTCACCCTGCCACGGTGATCAGCGCGTTCCATCAGAACGTGCGGAACCGCAGGATGAGGGAGGAAATGGCGATGTGCAAAGTCAAAGACGTCAGTGAGCTTTACGCCCTGGCCGACAAGTGTGCACGCTGAGGAAGGAGGAGACTCCCAGAAAATGTTGAAGCAGCATCGCACGGTGAGGAGACCGCCCCGGCAAGGAAGAACCGGCGGCGAAACAACCGAAGGAAGAAGAACAAAGAGGTACTAGTTGTCGAGCAGTCCGGCAACGGAGGTGGCACCGCCAAGGCTAAGGCTGGCGACTCCGGCAAGGAGGTTGCCGCTGACACCAACCGCCAAGCTGTGGCGGCCGCCGACAAGCAAGGCAGCTCCGACAAGCAGTACTGCAAGATTCACCGTACCAAGGGCCACGACCTCCAGAGTTGCAAGAAAGTCGAGCAGCTTGTTGAACTGCAGAAGGCAGAGTACGAGCGGCGAGACAAGGAGAAGGCCCAGGAAAGTGCAGGTGCAGCTAGCAAGAAGAGACCCGGCCGGGGAGGGCGCCGCGGCAAGGCCAAGCAGCGGCAAGGAGATAGACCTCCCCGCGGCCGCGACAAGGACGAAGACGACGATGATGATGAAGATATGGAGGATGATGAAGCTGATGAGCAGGAGTTTCAGAAGGCAACAGAGGTTCTCTGTGTTGACGGTGGTGCTTCTCTGCATACCTCGCACCGCCAACTCAAGCAGTGGATGCGAGAGGTTAACGCGGCAGAACCATCCGTGGAGTCCCGCAGACCTCTAAAGTGGTCCAACACGCCCATCATCTTTGACATTGAGGACCACCCTGATCGCATAACTGCGGTCGGGTGCTTGCCGATGTTGGTTTCACCAACCATCCGCAACCTCAAGGTCACAAAGATGTTGGTTGACGGAGGGGCCGGCCTGAACCTGATCTCCTCTGCACTACTCCAGAAGCTTCAAATCCCTGACAGTGAGCTCGAAGAAACTGGCACGTTCCAAGGGATCAACCCAGGAAGGAGCAAGCCCAAAGGGAAGATCATGTTGCCGGTAACATCTGGCAATGAGCTCAACTTCGTAACTAAGAGGGTCACGTTTGGCGTTGCCGATTTCCCATTGCCCTACAATGGCATACTTGGTCAGTCCAGCGCTTGCCAAGTTCATGGCAGCCTCTCATTATGCCTACAACTTACTCAAGATGCCCGCCCGATAAGCGTCATTTCTGTCCATGGCGACAAGAAGGATGCGCTTTATCTCGCGCCGACAAGATTTATCGGGATGCAGCAGCTGCAGCAGATAGCAAATCACTTGCACCGAAGCTCCCGGGGAAGAAGACCACCAAGTCCGGCAAGAGCTCGATGCCCACTCCGGCAAGCGCATCTCTTGAGTGCTGCGCTTCGTCGAGGACGCACCATCGAGCTCCACCGGCAAGTGCAAGAAGAAGGCGGCAGCTTATTTGAAGACCAAGAGGGTGCCCGCCAAGGAGGGCGGCATCGGTGGTACCTTCACCATCGGTGCCACCCTAGACCCTAAATAGGAAGGCGAGCTCGTTGCTTTCTCTGGCGAATGTCGATGTGTTTGCATGGCAACCATCCGACATCCCGGTGTTCCCAGGAAAAGTAATTGAGCTCCACCTAGCTGTCACGTCCTCACGCGGCCCGTCAAGCAAAAAGTCGAGCGAAGCAGCGGTGGGCGCCAAGAGTTCATTGCGTAAGAAGTCAAGAAGTTGGAAGCAGCAGGCCTTGTCGAGGAGTCCTCCATCCCACGTGGTTGGCCAATCCGGTAGTTGTACACAAAGCAAATGGGAAATGGAGACTTTGTATTGACTTCACAGATGTTAATAAAGCTTGTCCCAAAGATCCATTTCCCTTGCCGTGTATAGACCAGATTGTTGACTCCACAGCTGGATGTGATCTGCTTTCATTTCTTGATGCATATTCAGGATATCATCAGATCTTCATGGCAGAAGAAGATGAAGAGAAAACCGCATTCATTACACCATGTGGCACATACTGTTTTATACGGATGCCTTTCGGTTTGAAGAATGCTGGTTCAACGTTTGCAAGAGTAGTCCACGACGCTTTTGAGCCACAGATACACAGAAATGTAGAAGCCTACATGGATGACATAGTGGTCAAGAGCAAGGACAAAGCAACTCTAGTTCAAGATTTGGATGAGACTTTTGCAAATCTGCGCAAGATCAACCTCAAGCTCAACCCCGAGAAGTGCGTATTTGGAGTCCCTTCCGGCAAGCTTCTCGGGTTCTTTGTGTCTCAGCGGGGAATTGAAGCCAATCCCGACAAGATTAAGGCTATTGAGCAGATCGAAGCACCGAAGCGCGTCAAGGATGTACGAAGGCTTGCCGGTTGCGTGGCTGCTCTCAGCAGGTTTATCTCTAAGTCTGCTGAGCGCGCTCTGCCGTTTTTCAAGATTTTGAGAAAGGCAGGTCCAATGAAATGGACTCCCGAAGCGGAGGCTGCGCTGCAGGACTTGAAGAGATACATGTCCTCCACTCCAATACTTGTCGCACCTAGGCCACAAAAGAAGTTGCTGCTATATATAGCGGCAACCAATCAAGTGGTTAGTGCTGCGTTAGTAGCGGAGAGGGAGGCGGATGATGAGCCGACAACCGAGACAAGCGCATCCAGCGACAAGCAAGGAACTTCGCCGTCAAGCTCTGGTCCCGACAAGGACAGATCTGCGCAGAATTGCGACAAGATTCAGAAAAGGATGGTGCAGCGCCCAGTCTACTTTGTTAGTTCCCTTTTGCAGGGGGCTTGATCAAGGTACTCTGGTGTGCAGAAGCTGCTTTTCGGCCTCCTAACGGCCTCGAGAAAGCTGCGCCATTACTTCCAAGCACATGAGATAACAGTTGTCACTCGCTTTCCGCTGAAGAGGATATTGCAAAATCCTGAAGCGACAGGCAGGATTGTAGAGTGGGCATTGGGCTGCCGAGCTTTGGCCTCAAATTTGAAAGCACTTCAACTATCCAAAGCGAGCATTGGCAGAATTCATAGCGAGTGGACGCCGACACTGCATTTAAGAGATTCCAGAGACGAGCATCCCGTCAAGGAAGCAAGTAAAGAGTGGCTGATGTACTTTGATGGTGCCTTCTCGCTACAAAGGCGCCCGATGTCTTGGCGTGCTACTTATCGCACTCCATCGGAGAGCACCTCAAGTACATAGTCGAGATGCACTTTCCCAAGGAACAAGCAACAAACAATACTGCGAGTATGAAGGTTTGCTTGCCGGTCTCAGGATCGCGGTGGACCTTGGGATCAAGAAGCTCATTGTCAGGGGTGACTCGCAACTTGTCGTCCGCCAAGTAAATAAAGATTATCAGAGTCCGTTGATGGAAGCCTATGTCGATGAAGTGAGGAAGCTAGAAGAGCACTTTGAAGGCCTGTAAATGGAACATGTTCCAAGAGCTCAGAATGATATTGCTGATGGCCTGTCAAAGTGCACCACACTCAAGCTACCTGTGGAACCAGGGATTTTTGTGCTCAAGCTAACTCAACCAACCATAACACCATCAGCTGGGCAGAATAAGAAGAGGAAGTTGGTTTCTGGCGACTACTTTCCGGCAGAGCTCCCTGAAGCCGCCGCCAAGAAGGTCCCCAAAATCAATGCAAATACTGAGGAGGCGAGTCTGCTCCGACAAGCCCTAGGGTTTGCTTCGTTGAAGCAGACGCTCCCGACAAGCTCTGCTCCGGCAAGCTTGCCGGGGATCATCAAGCTCTGGCTGAGCCGCAGATTCAAGCCGTAGAAGCTAATGTTCCCGCAGCGATAGAAGTGCCTTTAGTCCTTGTTGTCGAGCCTTGAGGCTCCGGCCTTGGTATGCAGCAGATTGTTCATTTCCTTGAGACGGAGAACTTCCCGAAGAGCAAGAAGCGGCAGAAGAGTAGCCCGGCAGTCAAGTATGTACCGGTTTGTTGACAACATCTTGTACGAAGAAGACTCAACGGTGTGAAATTGAAGTGCATTTGCGGAAGATGGAATGAAGCTGTTGGCGAGAGATACGGAGGCATATGTGGTCACCACATTGGCGCAAGAGCACTTACCAGCAAAGAATTCTGGCAAGGTTTCTTCTGGTCAGAAGCCCTCGAGGATGCAACTGCACAAGTAACCAAGTGTGAAGCGTGCCAGTTCCATTCCAAACAGATACATCAGCCAGCTCAAGCTCTCCAGACGATCCCTTTATCACGGCCCTTTCGGTGCAGGGGCTCGATATCCTCGGCCCCTTCCCCAGAGCTGTCGGGGGCTTTGAGTACTTGTACGTCGCTATCGACAAGTTCACAAAGTGGCCGGAAGTGGAAGCGGTGAGGAAGGTGACCGCACAGTGAGCAGTCAAGTTCTTCAGTCAATTGTTTGCTGCTTGGGATCCCTAACAGGATCATCACCGACAACGGCACTCAATTTATGAGCCGCACCTTCATGCGATACGTCCAAGATCTTGGCGCCAAGGTGCGCTTGCTTCGTTGCTCACCCGAGAAGCAGCGGTCAAGCGAAGAAGGGCAAATGCTGAAGTGCTGCGTGGACTCATGACCAGGACTTTCGACAGGCTGCACAAGAGCGGAAGAAACTGGATTGAGGAGCTGCCGGTGGTTCTTTGGTCGATCAGGACAACGCCAAATCGAACCATCGCCGAGACACCTTCGCTCTAGTATATGGAGCAGAGGCGGTTCTCCCCACGGAACCCGTATACGGATCGCCTCGAGTGCTCGCTTATGATGAGCTTGAGCAAGAGCAGCTGCGACAAGATGACGCGCTGCTCCTTGAGGAGGATCGTCTTCAGGCTGCTGTACGAGCTCCTCGTTATCAGCAAGCTTTGCGCCCCTACCATAGCCGCAAAGTTCACGCCAGAAGCTTCGAGGAAGGCGACCTTGTTCTTCGGCGCGTTCAATCCGCCAAGAATTCCAACAAGTTGACGCCAAAGTGGGAAGGCCCTTATCGGGTGAAACGAGTCACTAGGCCTGGCGTTGTCTGCCTTGAGACCGAAGATGGCGTTCCGGTGAGCAACTCCTGGAATATAGAGCATCTTTGTAAGTTTTACCCATAGGGCGCGGCTGTCGGAACCCGTTCCAGCAACCACCCTTTTGTACAAGTTTTGCCGCTGTTGCATGTAATCCTTTGTACAAAGCCGGGTGCAGACCCCGTGCATCAGTAAAGCCTATGTGTTGCGCAAAGATAGTAAAATTCATGCTTTCATTACCTATTTGCATGTGTTATCTGACATTTTTGTGCAGCATCAACACCCGGTAAGCAATAACGAGCCACTTGGCTCCATGACTTTATTTTCTCTTCTTTCTTCTCAAAAGAAAGGAAGGTTCATCCACCCACAAGTTAACCGGGGGGAGGAGGAGAAGATAATGACGTGGACCGCCAAGCGTCGCTCGAGGAAATGTTGCCTTACCGGGAAGCAAACGACAGAAAAAGCTAAGTTGCCAGAGTTTGAGCAATCAGTTTTTAAATTTTTTAAGTTATCTTCCTCGAACAATAGTACTTTGTATGGAAAACCTGTGAGCGGAGGAACCAACTCGTAGCTAGTTTGCGCACTTACTTTGTTTCGAGTCCGCTCAACAACTTGATGAGCTGCAACTAGTTGCGACAAGGTTGCTTGTCGGAGGCGGCATCGCCAGCAGGCTGCTGAAGTTCCGCACTCAGCGCTCGCGGCAAGGATGCCAGCGCCGACAAGTTCCCTAAAAGCGTAGGGTGAAGCACACAAAGGGAGGAGTCAAGTAGAGGAAATAACAATGCAATCATTGCCTAAGATAGTGTATATTACAAAATAACTTGTCGCGGATTTAATAAAATGTTTTCCTAAACATGATCTGCAGCGACAAGGGAAAGATAAACTTGGCGTCCTAGTCTACACGGTCGCCCTCAACCCTCTTGACCTTGTTGACCCTGTCCACGATGGGGGCGACAAAGGCCTTGAGCGCCTCTACATCAGCATCCGGTGGCAAGGATTTGAGGACGTTGGTGAGGTCGAGGCCTGGGTTGCGGTAGGCCACCTTCACCAGCACCTTTTGGAGAACTTCTGAGCAGATTTGGCGCGACTCCTCGGCCAGTCGCTTCAGGATCGCCGCTCGGAGCCGCCGGAGGGCAATCAACACGCCCTTGAAGAATAAGCTAAGTTTGGCGCTGGGCTGGAGATGCTCGTCGGAGGAGTATCCAAGGTCCTCCATCCCCATCTCCTTCGGCTCCTTGTCGATGGTGGCGGCAGTGTCCACAAGGCCCTCTATCCAGTGCATCACATTTTCTCTGAAGGTGTTATGGGTAGTTGTGGCACTCGTCAGCAGCTCCTCGTTGGCCTTGATCTTCTCCAGCAAGCCCACTTCTCGCTCCTTGGCGCCGTTTCTTCTGGTCAGAAGCCCTCGAGGATGCAACTGCACAAGTAACCAAGTGTGAAGCGTGCCAGTTCCATTCCAAACAGATACATCAGCCAGCTCAAGCTCTCCAGACGATCCCTTTATCCTGGCCCTTTTCGGTCTGGGGGCTCGATATCCTCGGCCCCTTCCCCGTTGTCGGGGGCTTTGAGTACTTGTACGTCGCTATCGACAAGTTCACAAAGTGGCCTGAAGTGGAAGCGGTGAGGAAGGTGACCGCACAGTCAGCAGTCAAGTTCTTCAGGTCAATTGTTTGTCGCTTCGGGATCCCTAACAGGATCATCACCGACAACGACACTCAATTTACGAGCCGCACCTTCATGCAGTACGTCCAAGATCTTGGCGCCAAGGTCTGCTTAACCTGTTGCTCACCCGAGAAGCAGCGGTCAAGCGGAGAGGGCAAATGCTGAAGTGCTGCGTGGACTCAAGACCAGGAATTTCGGCCAAGGCTGCGCAGAGCGGAAGAAAGCTGGATTGAGGAGCTGCGGTGGTTCTTTGGTCGATCGAGACAACGCCAAATCGAACCACAGCCGGACACCTTTCGCTCTAGTCTATGGAGCAAAGGCAGTTCTCCCCACGGAACTCGTATACGGATCGCCTCGAGTGCTCGCTTATGATGAGCTTGAGCAAGAGCAGCTGCGACAAGATGACGCGCTGCTCCTTGAGGAGGATCGTCTTCAGGCTGCTGTACGAGCTGCTCGTTATCAGCAAGCTTTGCGCCGCTACCATAGCCGCAAAGTTAACGCCAGAAGCTTCGAGGAAGGCGACCTTGTTCTTCGGCGCGTTCAATCCGCCAAGAATTCCAACAAGTTGACGCCAAAGTGGGAAGGCCCTTATCGGGTGAAACGAGTCACTAGGCCTGGCGCTGTCCTCCTTGAGACCGAAGATGGCGTTCCGATGAGCAACTCCTGGAATATAGAGCATCTTCGTAAGTTTTACCCATAGGGCGCGGCTGTCGGAACCCGTTCTGGCAACCACCCTTTTGTACAAGTTTTGCCGCTGTTGCATGTAATCCTTTGTACAAAGCCGGGCGCAGACCCCGTGCATCAGTAAAGCCTATGTGTTGCGCAAAGATAGTAAAATTCATGCTTTCATAACCTATTGGCATGTGTTATCTAACATTTTTATGCAGCATCAACACCCGGTAAGCAATAACGAGCCACTAGGCTCCATGACTTTATTTTCTCTTCTTTCTTCTCAAAAGAAAGGAAGGTTCATCCACCCACAAGTTAACCGGGGGGAGGAGGAGAAGATAATGACGTGGACCGCCAAGCGTCGCTCGAGGAAATGTTGCCTTACCGGGAAGCAAACGACAGAAAAAGCTAAGTTGCCAGAGTTTGAGCAATCAGTTTTTAAATTTTTTAAGTTATCTTCCTCGAACGATAGTACTTTGTATGGAAAACTGTGCACGGAGGAACCAACTCGTAGCTAGTTTGCGCCCTTACTTTGTTTCGAGTCCGCTCAACAACTTAAGTGAGCTGCAACTAGTTGCCACAAGGTTGCTTGTCGGAGGCGGCATCGCCAAAGAGTGCTGAAGTTCCACTTTTCGATTACTTTCATGACAAGGATACTGCGCCCGACAAGTTCCCTAAAAGCGTAGGGTGAAGCACACAAAGGGAGGAATCAAGTAGAGGAAATAACATTGCAATCATTGCCTAAGATAGTGTATATTACAAAATAACTTGTCGCGGATCTAATAAAATGTTTTCCTAAACATGATCTGCAGCGACAAGGGAAAGATAAACTTGGCGGCCTAGTCTACACGGTCGCCGTCAACCCTCTTGACCTTGTTGACCCTGTCCATGATGGGGGCGACAAAGGCCTTGAGCGCCTCTACATCAGCATCCGGTGGCAAGGATTTGAGGACGTTGGTGAGGTCGAGGCCTGGAGTTGCGGTAGGCCACCTTCACCAAGACCTTTTGGAGAACTTCCGAGCAGATTTGGCGCGACTCCTCGGCCGATCGCTTGGGATCGCCGCCGAGCATGGGAGAGCAATCAACACGCCCTTGAAAAATAAGCTAAGTTTGGCGCTGGGCTGGAGATGCTCGTCGGAGGAGTATCCAAGGTCCTCCATCCCCATCTCCTTCAGCTCCTTGTCGATCGTGGCGGCAGTGTCCACAAGGCCCTCAGTCAAGTGCTTCACAATTTCTCTGAAGGTGTTATGGGTAGTTGTGGCACTCGTCAGCAGCTCCTCGTTGGCCTTGATCTTCTCCAGCAAGCCCACTTCTCGCTCCTTGGCGCCGTCTAGCGTCTCTATCAGAGTGGACAGCTTCAGCTCGAGATCCGCTTTGACATCCTTGGCAGCGTCGATCTCTTTGATCCTCTCAGCGAGGCGTCCTTCTCGCGCTCGTGCTTCAGCGCGGTGACCTCCTCGCCGCTCTTCTGGAGGGTGGCCTCCAGCTGTGCCACCCTCGTTTCTAGTTCCTTCTTGGCGGCCTCGGCAGCCGCGGCGGCGTACTTTGCCTCCTGGAGTGCCCCGCCGATTGATCGCTCACGCGCGGCAAGATCTTCCTCATAGCTGTCGAGGTTGATCTTCCGCTGCGCCAGCTCACCTTCTTGAGCAGAGAGCTTCTCCCGGCAAGCCTTTGCTGCTCTTCGACCTCGGCCTTCTCCAAGATGAAGGTCGTGCGCTCCTCAGCAAGTTGCTCTCGCGCCTCTGCTATGTCCCGGAGAGTTTCCTTGTTGGCGCGCCGGAGCTCTTCTGCGCGTTTCTCCATGTCAGCTCCTGCCCTCGCGACAAGTGCTTCCCTGGACTCCAGCTTAGCTTGTCGAGGCGCGGTAAGCGACACCAGCTTCTTCAAAAGCTGCTCCTCCTCGAGAATCGCCCTTTGCTGCTTGGCGCGTCAACCAGTGACAGCCCGGCAGAGGCGAAACGCTCTCCATCGAAGATCTCCCCTTCGGCCGGAGCCACAGAGCTTGACGCCCACGGAAGTTTGATGAAGACACCGTCGCCCGGCCTTGAGATAGGCGCCGGATGGGAGCTCTTTGAGCCTGGTGCTGCATCGGTGGCGGAGGAATCTGTGGTCGGCGTAGCGCCCGGCGCTCCTGCAGCCTCAGGGCCGTCAGTACGATCACCAGACCCTTCCCCTGCCTCTGCGCTAGCAGTCTTGGCGGCCTCTTCGCCGGCAGACCCATCGGCGCCGGCCTCCTCCTCCATGGTGGTGGCGTCGTCATTGTTGCCACGAGCGTCCTCCTCGCCGGCGACCTCAGTCTCCATCGGCTCTCCGGCGGATGGATCTGAAGATCAGAAAAAGAAAAGAACGAGTCAAGCAAATGTTCAAAAGAAGAAACGGAAGAAAAGAGCCCAAGGGAAATTCTCAAGTAAGAAGATTACCTGCAGTAGGATCTGTGGCAGCGGTCTCCACCACCGAGGGTTGTCGGCGCTGCCCCTTGTCGGAGAAGCTCCCTTGTCTGGAGAGGCCTCTCTTGCCGGAAGAACGCTCCTTGGCGGAGATTTCTCCCTTGGCGGCGTTGTTGAAGCGAGCAGGACTTGAGGTGACTTTCGGGACCTCCTGATGAGGCTGCTCTGCTCCTACACAAATCAACAAGCCAGATATCGATAAAGAAGGAGCACCCAAGCACACCGAACCGTAAGGGATAATACAAACACTTCTGTTTGGGGGCTGTCTTTGGGGGCTATTCTGCCAAAGGGTTGCCGGATCCGGCAAGGGAGTCTCGAGCGTCCCTCCACTGTCCGCCCCAGGGAATCGTCTTGACGGCGACCAACGGAGTCTTGGCCCTTTTCGACGCTCTTTGAGCCAACGTCCTAAAAAGAAAGAAGTCGAGAATGAAGCAAATCAGATTCAAGATGAAGCAAATCAGATTCAAGATGAAGCAATGAAATTGAAGAAATACAAGCGCAGCAGGGAAACTTACTCGTCTTCTTCCTCCTCGTCGGAGCTGAGCGCGGAGAGATCAAACTCCAGCTCACCTCCGGTGCGAAGAGGTGGAGGGGTGAGTTCCCTTGATCGCTTGGCAGGAGTGGCAGTGGCGGCCCGGGAAGATCCCGCCTCAGTTGCGGAGCGTGTGGGGCGCTCAGCGGCAACCCGTACTTGCAGCGGTAGAGCTTGTCGCCTGGCGCAGCAGCTGTTGGCCCGTCTGCCGTCTCGACTCGTCTCCGGTCCTCCGAGCGCCTCCTTGGCGAGCCCGGGGGGCTCCGGTTGCGGCAAGCTGCTTTGGATGGCCGGGCGAAGCGTCTTCGGCTGGCTCGCTGGGCTCGACCTCGAGCTCGACCTGCTCCTCCTCGCCGACAAGCTCTTCTCGGTCGGCAAGGCTCGCCGCCTCGGATGCCTCTGCCTCCTCCACGGTAAACCCGAAGACACCAGCGGCAGCAGCTGCTGCCGCCTCCTCCAACCTTGTGGCAATGCGCGCCATCTCTTGGTCGGTGGTGTCGCGGGTGAGCCACTTCTTCTCGTCGGCGCGGACCGCGACCTCCTCCAAGTTGTCGAAGAACTGCCGCGCGATGTCATCCGAAGGCTCCTGCCAGGTTGGAACGATTCCATGTGAATCGCACAACAGCATCATGGCGTGGATGCGGTCCAGCGACGAATTGTTCCACAAGGGGACGACTCCTTCCGGCAACATAAACCACTCGGGGTGCTCGGGATCATGCTTGAATAGCTCCTGCAGCATCGCCGTCAGCTCAAAGACTGTGAAGTTCCAATTAAGGCCCGGGCGCAACCTCATGATATCTGCCGCATTCTTGAATTCCCAAGCGGTCTCCCCTCTCTTGCAAAGGGTGCAATCTGTGGCGAAGGATGTCTGCGCCAACTCGCCTACGGTGAGTCCGGCAAGCCTAAAGGCGCAGGATCCGGTCACGGCAATCTGCGACCTCTCATCCTCCGGCGCCAAGTTAATCCAATCGTTGCGCGCACTATTGGGGTTTGGCGCCTGGCGATCGAAGGGCTGCAGTTCTCCTCAATGATCCAACACCAGTTGCCTCACCACTCGTCCCACTTGCTACGGAACTCCCCTTCCAAATAAGCTTCTTTCATGCCGATCCTAGAGACCCAAGCTACCCCTCCGGCAAGCGGCTCTCCTCTCTCGGCGCGGGGCATAAAGAAGTGATGGAAGAGGGCGACATTTGGGTGGACTCCGACGAAATTCTCACAAAGATGTGCGAAAATCGCCATGGTGAGGACGGTGTTGGGGGTGAAATCAAGGAGGTGGAGGCCATATGTGTTCATAACGTCACAAAAGAATTCGGAGAAGGGCGGGCAGAGCCCGCAGTAGAAGAAAAGCGGAAATAAGGGGTACCCGACGGAAACCTTCTCAGATGCAGCGGCAGAGATCACCCTCGTGCGCGGGTGTGCTCGCGTCTCAGTCGACCCGAAGAGGTAGTACTCCTCCCGCAACACCTTTGCGTCGAGCTGGGGGTCGAAGAGGGCCCGTTCCTTGCGCAGCGCCGCGAGCCGCTGCGCCTCGGCTGACTTCGCGCCTTTCCCCTTGTCGGCCTTCGGAGCCATGGCGGAGGCACTGGAGGTGACCGACGGCGTTGGTGGAGACGGTGGCGACGAGGGGCGGAGCGTTACTCTTTTCTGGCTTGGAAAGCAGGAGAGAGCAATGGTGGTTTTCGAAGATCAAGCAGCAAATGGCGAGGGGAACAGAATGCCTCTGTTTCCTCTGCTTATAAAGAGGAAGGGGGCGGACGTTTCACACTTCCTGGCGAAAAGATTCCCCCACGATCTCGCCACGATTTCTCCCATAACGCCCAGCGCTCGGCAGCGTGCCGTTAAATGGGGGCGTGGTGGGTCGGGGTAAGTAACGGTGCAATTCAAGCGGCGTGCCCGTGCCTTTGTTTTGGGCCTGGCCCAACAGCGCTTCGGCATCGTGTATGGCCCAGCCCGAGGCTCCTGTCGGTGTACTAGAGTAGGGGTCCCCTAGTATCCCGAACTTCGTGCACTGACAGACGATCGCGGCACCCAGCGGCAAGGCTTGCCTGATGATCACCAAGATTCTTCGTGACTCCTTTGGAGCCATTCAAGAACAAAGTGCTTCTAGTCAAAGAGACGAGACCCCGGCAAGAGGAGCTTGCCGGGAAGGCCACCCTAGGCACGCAGAAGGCCCCGGCAAGAGGAGCTTGCCGGAAGGCCACTCGAGGCATGCAGAAACAAGACCCGGCAAGAGGAGCTTGCCGGGAAGGCTTGATAAGCGACACGCTCCCAAGCGCGACAAGAACCTTGCCGCGGCAAGGCTCTTGCCACGGCAGGTAACCTCTCTTCATCTCCGCTCCAGCTCATCCGCCAACGTGTCGCCATGGGGCTTTTCCAGGCGCGCGTGTCAATGGGCTGTGCAGCCAGCGGGGAGCGGCGATAAGCGGCGCTGACAAGCTACCATCGTGGCAGATGGTGGCGCCCGTGACGGCTACCTTTTGCACTGTTTGGGAGACTTAGACGGGCATTTATGGCCCTTGTCCCCTGCCGTCAGAGTTAGGTATAGATCACTGTACACTGTACAAAGCGGTGTACCAACCTCTGTTTTTACTATCTTACCCTTGTCTACTTGCCACCTGTTGTCGGTGTACTAGAGTAGGGGTACCCTAGTATCCCGTACTTGTGCACGGACGGTTGCAGCACCCCGCGGCAAGGTTTGCCTCGTCACCACCAATCTCCTCCGTGGCTCCCTTGGAGCCATTCAAGAACAAAGTATTAGATTGAGAAGACAAGGCCCCGACAAGAGGAGCTTGTCGGGAAGGCCACTCCAGGCACGCAGAAGACAAGGCCCCGGCAAGAGGAGCTTGCGGGAAGGCCGGGCGCGACAAGTCCCGGGCGCGACAAGGATCCGGCCGCGACAAAGGCGCTTGCCATGACATGCAGCTCTCTCCGTCTCCGCTCCAGCTCACCCAGCGACGTGTCGCCAGGACCGTCCATGGGCGCGTGTCGAGCCGCTGTGCAGCCAGCGGAGAGCAGCGATGAGCGGCGCTGACAGGCTCGCCATCGTGGCAAGCGGAGGCGCACCTGACGGTCTCTGTTTCACTGTTTGGGCGACAACGACAGGCATTTATTGCTTTTGTCCCTTGCCGTCAGAGTTAGGTATTTTCACACTGTACACTGTTCAAGTAGGTGTACCAACCCCTGTTTTACGTTTGTACCCCCGCCTCGTTGCCACCTATCGGAGACCCCTTGAGCATATAAAAGGAGGCCCGAGTGCAGCGTGAGAGGGAATTCCGCAGTTGGCCAAAGGTTGGTTCGCGTCTTCGCGAAGGTTCAGATTCATTCGACCGCCATAGACTAGATACACTCACGCTTAGGTTTTGTAGCGGGCATTGCTCCCTAGCAAGAACACAATAGATCAAACAGGCAGCGATAGGAGTTTTATCTCTCCGGAGAGCTCGAAGCTGGGTAAACCGCCCGTGTGCATCGCCTCGATCCGCTCTTCGATGCGACCTCCGCCCCTCCGAACCACAAAGGGACCCGCTCCGCCGGGCCCCATAGGTGTCCGTGGGTACGATCAGCCGCCCCGAGATCTCTGGCGCGCCAGGTAGGGGGCGTCGAGGCCGTGTGAATCCGATTCCGGCGTTCGCGCGGGCAGCGTCATCAACATCTTCCTCAACATGCCACGGAAGAAGAAGGCTTCGGCGGCAGCAGAGCCGTCCGCGTCGTACCCACCCTCACCGCAGCGAACGGGTGGCGGTGCAGACGCTGGCGGAGGAACGGGCGTCGACGAAGGTGCTCGCGACGTTGCCAAGTCCAAGGACAAGGCACCGCAAACCTCGGCGTCCGCGCATCCCCGCACTCCATCTCGGGAAGGCGGGACCAACAACGTCATGGCGTTCTGGCGCCATACGTTCGTTGGATCGAGACCCTCAAGACCAGCATACGCGCCAACATGTTGGCATGAGTGAGATACGGCCGCCCGGACGGGGCGCTTTTCCTTCTAACGAGGTTAGAAGTCCGAGCGCGTCCCGCTCCTCGCACCGTTCTCCAATGCCACCTACTACTCCAGCAGAAGCTCTGGCGAGAGCTCAACTGCTCCTCGACTACCCTCCAACAGCCGACAAGGTCGACGAGTGGAGGGCCACTATCCAGAGCCTCATCGGCTTTGCCAACGATGACGCCCCGCGACAACCAACGCCATCGTTGCCGCGGCGAGGCGACAAGACACGAGCCGGTGGCGACGACACTGTCGGAGGTGCAACCACCGTGCATTCTCCGCCAAGAAGGCCAAGATCGCCGACTCACCGGATCCACCTCGACAGTGACTCCACTGCGTCGTCGGATCCGCGAACCCGCCGCGATCAGCGCCAAGTTCTTCATGAGCGACTGGCAGGATTGTCGAGTGGGCACTGGAGCTGTCAAGCTTTGGTCTTAAGTTTCAAAGCACATCAACTATCCAAAGCAGAGCCTTGGCAGAGTTCATAGCAGAATGGACGCCAACGCCAGATGAAGAGATTTCGGAGACGAGCATTCCCGTCAAAGAAGCAAGCAAAGAGTGGCTGATGTACTTTGATGGTGCCTTCTCACTGCAAGGCGCCGGCGCCGGCGTGCTGCTTATCGCACCCACGGAGAGCACCTCAAAGTCGTCGTCCGGATGCACTTTCCCAAGGAGCAAGCGACAAACAATACTGCAGAGTATGAAGGTTTGCTTGCCGGTCTCGGGATCGCCGTGGACCTTGGGATCAAGAAGCTTATTGTCGTGGGTGACTCGCAACTCGTCAGTCCGCCAAGTCAACAAAGATTACCGAGTCCGTTGATGGAAGCCTACGTTGATGAAGTGAGGAAGCTAGAAGAGCACTTTGACGGCCTACAAATGGAACATGTTCCAAGAGCTCAGAATGATATTGCTGACGCCTTGTCAAAGTGCGCTGCGCTTAAGCTACCTGTGTAACCAGGGACTTTCGTGCTCAAGCTGACTCAGCCAACCGTAACACCATTGGCCGGACAAAGCAAGAACAGAAGTTGGCCTCCGGTGACTACTTTCCGACAGAGCTTCCCGAAGCCGTCGTTGCAAAGGTCCCCAAGATCAACACCAGCGATCTTTGAGGAGCGATCTGCTCCGGCAGACCCAGTGGTTTGTTTCGTTGAAACAAACGCTCCCGACAAATCTTGCTCCGGCAAGCTTGCCGAGAACATCTAACTCCGTGAGCCACCGGCTCTTGCGATGAAAGCTGATGTTCCCGCAGCGGCAGATGAGCCTTTAGTCCTTGTTGTCGAGCCACAAGCTCCAAAGACATGGGCGCAGCGGATTGTCCAATTCCTTGAGACAGGAGAACTTCCGAAGAGCGGGAAGAAGCGGAAAGAGTAGCCCGGCAGTCAAGTATGTACCCGGTTTGTCGACAGACATGCTTGTCGAGAGAAGACTCAACGGTGTGAAATTGAAGTGTATTCGGGGAAGATGGGCGAAGCTGTTGGCGAGAGATACATGGAGGCATATGTGGTCACCACATTGGCGCCAAGAGCACTTACTTGCCGGCAAAGCTTTCCGGCAAGGTTTCTTCGGCCGACAGCCCTCCGAGGATGCAACTCACAAGTAACCAAGTGTGAACCGTGCGGTTCCATTCCAAACAGATACACCTGCCAACTCAAGCTCTCGGGCGATCCCTTTATCCTGGCCATTTTTGATGCAGGGGCTCGACATCCTCGGCCCCTTCCCCGAGCTGTCGGGGCTTTGAGTACTTATGCGTCGCCATCGACAAGTTCACAAAGTGGCGGAAGTGGAAGCGATGAGGAAGGTGACAGCGGTCGGCGATCAAGTTCTTGGTCGATTGATTGCCGTTTGGAATCCCTAACAGGATCATCACCGACAACGGCACACAATTCCTGAAGTCGCACCTTCATGCGATGCGTCCAAGACCTTGGCGCCAAGGTCTGCCGCTTCCGTTGCTCACCCGAGAAGCAAGCGGTCCAAGCGAAAGAAAGGCGAGCACGCTGAAGTGCTGCGCGGAACTCAAGACCAGAAGTTTCGACGGGCTGCACAAGTGCGGAAGAAACTAGATCGAGGAGCTGCGGTGGTTCTTTTGTCGATCAGAGCGACGCCAAATCGAGCCACTGGCCAGGCACCCTTTGCTCTAGTCTATGGAGCAGAGGCAGTTCTCCCCACGGAACTCGTATACGGGTCGCCTCGAGTGCTCGCTTATGATGAGTTTGAGCAAGAGCAGCTGCGACAAGATGACGCGCTGCTCCTTGAGGAGGATCGTCTTCAGGCTGCTGTGCGAGCCGCTCGCTACCAGCAAGCTCTGCGTCGCTACCATGGCCGCAGGGTTAATGCCAGAAGTCTCGAGGAAGGCGACCTTGTTCTTCGGCGCGTTCAGTCCGCCAAGAAATCAAACAAGTTGACGCCAAAGTGGGAAGGCCCTTATCGGGTGAAAGCAGTCACTAGGCCTGGCGCTGTATCGCCCTTGAGACCGAAGATGGCATTCGGTAAGCAACTCTGGAACATTGAGCATCTTCGTAAGTTTTACCCATAAAGGCGCGGTTAGCCGGAACCCGTTCCGGCACCCACCTTTAATACAAGTCTTGCCGCTGTTGCATCTAATCCTTCGTACAAAGCGAGGCGCAGACCCGTGCATCGATAAAGCCCATGTGTTGCGCACAATCCGTCAAGTTCATGCTTTCATCAAGTTATTGCATGTTTTGGCTAACACTTTGTGCAGCAACCACACCCGATAAGCGTAATCGAGCCACTTGGGCTCTATAACGTTATTTCCTCTTCTTTCTCTTATCGCAAAGAAAGGAGGCCCCCTCGCGCACAAGTTAACCAGGAGGAGGAGGAGATAATACTATGGACCAGGCACCGCTCGAGGAAGTTTCGCCTCATCGGGAAGCAAGAAATGAAAAGCTAAGTTGCCAAAGTTTGAGCAATCAATTTTTAAAATTTTCGTTATCTTCCTCGAACGATAGTACTTTGTATGGAAAACCTGTGCGCAGAGGAACCAAACCGTGACTGGTCGCGCCCTTACTTTGTTTTGAGTCCGCTCAACAACTTAAGTGAGCTGCGGCTAGTCCGCGACAAGGTTGCTTGTCGGTAGCGACCCCTTGACGAGCTGCTGAAGTTCCGCACTTGGCGCTCGCGGCAAGGGTGCTACTGCCGACAAGTTTCCCTAAATCGCATGAGCAGAAGCGTACAAAGGAAGAAATCAAGTAGAGGAAATAACATTGCATCGATCGATTCACCTAAGATAGAGTATATTACAAAATGACTTGTCGCTGATCTAACAAAGTTTTCTAAACATGATCGCAGCGACAAGGAAAGATAAGGTTGGCGGCCTAGTCCACGCGGTCGCCCTCAATCCTCTTAATCTTGTTCACCTTGTCCACAATGGGTGCGACAAGGGCTTTGAAACTCCTCCACATTGGCTTCGCCGGCAAGGATCTGAGGGCGCCATTAAGGTTGAGGTCCGGGTTGCGGAAGGCCACCTTCATCAACACCTTCTCGAGGGCCCCGTGCAGATCTGGCGTGATTCCTCGGCCAGCTGCTTGGGACCTCTTCCGAGTCGCCCGGTGACCCGTCCTACGCCTTTGAAGAATAGGCTGAGCTTGGCGCTGGGTTGGAGATGCTCGTCGGAGAATCTGCGAGGTCCCCCATCTCCGGCTTCATCATTTCGTTGTGGATGTCCGCGGTGTCCACAAGGCCTTGATCCGATGCTCCACGCTCTCCCTCGAGTGTTACGGGCGGAGACGGCATTCGCCAGCAGCTCCTCCTTGGCCGTGATCGCCTCTAACAAGCCCGCCTCCCGCTCTCTGGCACCATCCAACGTCTGCGTCAGAGTGGTCAGTTTCAGCTCCAGATCTGCCTTGGAGTCCTTGGCGGCATCGAGCTCCTTGGCCCTGTCAGCGAGACGGGCCTGCAGCTCGCCTAGCGCGTAGGCGCCCTTCTCGCGCTCACGCTTGAGCACAGCAAGCTCTTCGCCGCTCTTCGTGAGGGTGGCCTCCAGCTGTGCCGCCCTCGCCTTCAGCTCTTCCTTGGCGGCCTCGGCGGCTGCGGCAGCGTCCTTCGCCTCCTGAAGCGCCCCGCCAAGTGACTCCTCTCGCGCGGCAAGATCCTCCTCGTGGCTGTCCAAGTTGACCTTTCGCTGCGCCAACTCGCTTTCCTGCGCGGCGAGCTTCTCGGCAGCCAGCCGCTGCTCCTCATCAGCTGCGGCCTTCTCAAGGATGAAGGCCGTGCGCTCTTCTGACTGCGCCCAGCAGCGTCTGCCCGCGTCGCGGGCGCTTCTGTTGGCGCTCCGGAGCTCCTCGGCGCTTCTCTATGTCCGCTCCGCCCTCGCGACAAGGACTTCCCTGGTCTCCAACAGCTTTGTGGGAGGCGATAGAGGGACAACAGCTTCTTCGCCGGCTGCTCCTCCTCGGACTTCGCCGTTCTTGCTGCTGCTTACGCGTCCACCAGCGTCAACCCAGCCGACGGCCGAGTAGCCTTCGCCGTCGAAGGTCTCGCCCTCGTGGCGCCACAGGCTTCGGCTCCCGAGGAGCTTAATGAAAACGCCGCCGCCCGGCCTTGGTAGGCACGGACGAGCGCTCCTCGGAACTGGCGCCCGCGGCAGCGGCAGAGGGAGTCGGCTGTCGGTGTAGCGCTTCGCCGCTCCTGCGGCCTCGGGGCTGTCGATGCGACCGTCCGGCCCCTCGCCCGGCCTCTGCGTCGGCAGCCTCGGTGGCCTCCTCGCCATGTAGGCTCGTCGGCGGCCTCTTCTTCCACGACGATGACCTCTTCTTCCTCGGGCGGCCTGCGTCGGTGTTGCGCGCCTCTCCTCCTCGCCCGGCGGCCTCGACCTCCGTCGGGTCTGCGTCGAGACGAAGAAGGGCAGTCAAGCAGATATCAAAAAAGGGAAACAAGAAAGCAAGCCCAAGGAGATTTTTCTCATAAGGAGTTACCTGCAGCAGGATCCGCAGCCATGGCCTCGACCACTTTGGAGGGTCGTGGCGCCCGTCCCCTTGCGGGGTAGCCTCCCTTGCGGAGTGGCCTCCCTCGCGGGGTGGCCTCCTTGTCGGAGGAGCTCCCTTGCAGGAGTCCTCCCTCGGCGGCGTAGTGGCAGCAGCAGGATCTCGAGGCGGCTTCTAAGCCCTCCGATGAGGCTGCTCTGCTCCTGCACAAGCACCTGCAGTCGTATCAACAAAGAAGGGCACCCCGCACGCCTAACAACAAGAAGAAAACTGCCCACTCACTCTGGGGGGTTGTCTTTGAGGGCTGCTCGGGAAGGGTTGCGGGTCCGGCAAGGCAGCCTCGGACGCGTCCCCCGTCGCCACGGGAGAATCGTCCTCGACAACGACCGTCGGGATCTTGGCCCTCTTCGTCGCTCTCTGGGCCAGCGTCCTAAAAAGGAAAGAGTCCAGAACGAGGCAAATCAGATTCAAGATGAAGCAATAATAATTGAAGACATACAAGCACAATCTCGAGAAGCTTACTCGTCGCCTTCCTCCTCGGAGCTGAGCGCGGAGAAGTCAAACTCAGCCCGCCTCCGTAGCGATGAGGCGAAGTGGGCTCTCTTGGCCGCTTAAGCGGGCGTCGGCGGCCGAGAAGATTCCGCCCGGTTGTCGCTGCAGTTTGGGGCGCTCCAGCAACCTCGCTTGCAGCGGTGGAAGCGCGTCGGCGGCGCTGCAGTGTGGGCCAACCTGTCGCCCGGCTCGTCTCCAGCCCTGCGGAGACGCCTCCTCAACAGGCCGGGGCTCCTCACGGTGGCAAGTCGCTTGGCGGCGGGAAGAAGCGCCCTCGGCGGGTCCACTCGTCCGGCCTCGAGCTCGACAGGCTCGTCCTCGCCCAGCGACCTCCCCTTCGCTTCGATGGCGCTTGCCGCCGCCAGCGTCCGCCTCCTCCACGGTGAACCCGAAGGCTCCAAGGCAGCGGCTTCTGCCGCCTCCTCCGCTTCTGGTGGCGATCCACGCCATCTCCTGCTCGGTGGTGTCTCGGGTGAGCCCCTTACGCTTTCGTCGCGGCGGATCGGCACCTCTTGCAAGTTGTCGAAGAATTGCTGCACGACCTCGTCGAGGCTCCTGCCGGTCGGGGCGATCCCGTGGGAGTCGCCGCAGTGGCATCATGGCGCGGATACGGTCGGCGCCGAGTTGTTACCGATGGGGCGACCCCTCGCGGCAACCTGAACCACTCAGGTGTTGAGGTCGTTCTTGAACAGCTCGAGCAGCACTGAATCCAGCTCCATGACGGTGAAGTTCCAATTCAGGCTCGGGCGCAGCCTCATGATGTCCGCCGCATTCTGGAACTCCCAAGCAGGCCTCCTCCTTTCCTGCAAGGGAGCGATGCGGCGGCGAATGAAGTCTGCGCCAACTACGCCAATAGTTAATCCGGCAAGCCTGAGGCGCAGAATCCGGGTCACGGCTATCTTCAGCCTCGCATCCTCCGGCGCCAAGTTACTCCAATCCTTGCCGCGCGCAAATGGGGTTTAGCGCCTGCAGCGGTGAAGGACCTGGGTCCTCCTCTCGACCCAGCAGTTGGCTCTCCACTCCTCCCACTTGTTCCGGAACTCCCCTCTAGGTAGGCCTCTTTCTTGCCGATCCTAGAGACCCGAGCTATCCCTCCGGCAAGGGCTCTCCTCTCTCGGCGGGGACAAAGAAATGGCGGAAGAGTGCCACGTTCGGTGGACCCGACAAAGTTTTCGCACAAATGTGCAGCAGCCATAATCAAGATGGCGTTGGGGTGAAATCAAGGAGGTGGAGGCTGAAGGTGTTCATTATGTCGCAAAGAACTTCAGAATCTGGCGGGCAAAGACCGCAAAAGAAGAAAAGGCGAAGAAAGGGTACCTGTTGGGGCGGATCAGCGGCGGAGGCGGGGGAGCACCCTCGTCTTGCCGGATCGCCCGAGTCTCCGTCGCCAGAAAAAGATAGTAGGCGTCCGCAGCTCACATGTCGCCGAGCTGCGAGGGAAGACGGCTCGCTCCTTGCGCAGCGCCCGAGCCGCTGCGCCTCGGCCGACTTGACGCCCTTCTCCTTATCGGCCTTGGGGCCATTGCGGCGAAGCGGAGGAGGTCGGCGGCGGTGAGTGTGCACGTGGCGAAAGAGGCGGGCTGTTGCTCTCTTCGCACCGGAGAAGACGAGGGGAGCGGCGGTGGTTTCTTGACAAGACGGTAATGGCAGGAGTGGTCGGCCCGCCTCTGTTTCCTCCGCTTATAAAGGGGAGGAGGGGAGCGGACGTTCTGCTTATATTAATAAAGAACCCCCCCACGACCGCGCCCACGATCTCTCGCACGACGCCACGTCCGGTGCGTGCCGTTA
This sequence comes from Aegilops bicornis, assembly GCA_021605145.1. Taxonomy (NCBI): domain Eukaryota; kingdom Viridiplantae; phylum Streptophyta; class Magnoliopsida; order Poales; family Poaceae; genus Aegilops; species Aegilops bicornis. Next base: position 244,885,447 of record CM038673.1, on the reverse strand, counting down.
GTGGGGATCGTGGTGGGTCCGGGGCGGGTTGCGGCGTGGTCGAGGCAGCGCGTGTCCGTCTGCAGATTACAGGCCTGGCCCGACAAGCGCTTCGGCACCGTGTGCAGCCCAGGCCGAGGCTCACTGCCGGTGTACTAGAGTAAAGGGTACCCTAGTATCCCGTGCTCGTGCCGCAGACGATTCTGACACCAGCGGCAAGGTTTGCCTCGTCACCACCAATCTCCTCGGTGGCTCCCTTGGAGCCATTCAAGAACAAAGTATTAGATTGAGAAGACAAGGCCCGACAAGAGGAGCTTGTCGGGAAGGCCACCTCGAACACGCAGAAGACAAGGCCCCGGCAAGAGGAGCTTGCCGGGAAGGCCCGGAGCGCGACAAGTCCCCGGGCGCGACAAGGATCCGGCCGTGACAAGGCGCTTGCCGCGGCATGCAACTCCTCTCCGTCTCCGCTCCAGCTCACCTAGCGACGTGTCGCCACGGGACCGTCCCATGGGTGCGTGTCGAGCAGCTGTGCAGCCAGCGGAGAGCAGCGATGAGCGGCGCTGACAGGCTCGGCATCGTGGCGGCGGGCGCTGACGGTCTCTGTTACCTTTGTTTGGCGACAACGACGGGCATTTATTGCTTTTGTCCCTTGCCGTCGAGTTAGGTATTTTCACACCTGTACACTATTCAAGTAGGTGTACCAACCCCTGTTTTACGTTTGTACCCCCGCCTACGTTGCCACCTATCGGAGACCCCTTGAGCATATAAAAGGAGGCCCGAGTGCAACGTAGAGGGGGTTCCGCAGGTTGGCCAAGGTTCGGTTCGCGTCTTTCGCGAAGGTTCAGTTCATTCGACTGGCCATAGACTAGATACACTCACGCTAGGTTTTGTAGCGGGCATTGCTCCTTAGCAAGAACACAATAGATCAAACAGGCAGCAGTAGGAGTTTCATCTCTCGGAGAGCTCGAAGCTGGGTAAACCGCCCGTGTGCATCGCCTCGATCCGCTCTTCGTGCGACCTCCGCCCCCCTCCGAACCACAAAAGGACCCGCTCCGCCGGGCCCCATAGGTGTCCGTGGGTACGATCAGCCGCCCCGACACCTGTGGTGACCCCTTGTGCCTATAAAAGGAAGCCCAAGTGCAACGTAGAAAAGGTTGGGGGGTTCGGCTCCGGCTTAGTTCATTCGACTCATATGAGACCACACTCAGGCTAGGTTTTGTAGCAACCATTGCTCCCTAGCAAGAACACAATATAATCCACAAAGCAGCAGTAGGAGTATTATCTCTCCGGAGAGCTCCGAAGCTGGGTAAATCTGCCCGTGTGCATTGCTTCGATCTGCTCTTCGTGCATTCTCCGCCTCCCTCCGAACCACAAGGGACTCGGTCCCATAGGTGTTCGTGGGCCACGATCGGCTTCCCCGACAACAGCCTATTACAGTCAAACACAAACAAATCACTGACATCATGGCTTCGCACTTGGCTTCATGGCTTTGCACTTCAAATTTGTCCTAGTGCTCCTGTAAAAGAGTGAACACAAATACTTCCAGCATTAGTGTAGTGCTACTGGTCAGAACCAAACAAATGCAATGGCAACAAAAATTTAAGCAGGAAAGTACAAGAAAGGGCAAATAAAACAACAGACTTTCATAGTGAAATGTTTGCTTTTACAAATCTTATAGAATAATTTGTATAAATTATACATTTAATATAGGCTTTATGAAGATGGGTAAAAAAGAAGGTACTTCAACCACTTTGCACAACAAGATCAAAAGCAGGAAACAATGAGGAGACATTACAAAGTTTGTGGTGGAGAACATGTGTAACTTCAGCAGCACCATGCATGTACACAAGCAATATGTTCCTAATAGATATCAGCTCATCTCAATTTACTTTCTTAAGTTTCTAATATTTGACGATAAAAAGAGACCAATAAATCATGTTTTTTCTTGACTAGGCCACAATTAGAACTCACAAGCAGTATGTATAATTTCAGGCAATGGTGTTTATGTAGACTTTCACTTGTCACTATATTGTTGAATGGGAATCAAAAGCATCCATTTTAGTAAACACAATTTTAAGTTGTTGCATGATCATGGACAAGTTTAAGTAAACACAAGTTTAATTTGCTGCACAATCATGGACAAGTCACACAAAATTTCAGTAAATTGTAGACGCTCAAAATTTCAGTGAACTTTGCATAATTTTGCATAAATATTACTACTGCTGGTCAGTGATTGTTTCTTAAAAGTGAAAAAGAAATAGAATTCCATGGCACACTGCTTGTAGTTTACACTATGCAAGAAAATGGCATTCAACATCCAATTCAAATTCAAATAAGTTTAACTGAATGTGCAGTTTCACCATAGATAAGTTTATACAACCCCAAGGTCAGAAGTTTACCTTAAATACAACCCCAAATGAACCAGTTCAAATAGTGACCTACCAGCATAAGTGTTGACAATAAGATTTCTCATTTCGAAATATGCAAGGAGTACAAATTAAATTTAGTTAGCAAGAAAGCAAATTCAGTTCAGTTTGCTTGCCTACAACCAAACTATACAATTTCAGCGTACTACTTCTTGCAAGCAAACATACTGTACATGAGAGCAAGCAAGAATTTAAGTTGCAAGGAGTAGAGCAAAGATTCTGTAAGCAACTAGAATAACAGGAAGGTACTGAGCACATACAACTGGCTCTAGTATACCGCCATGCATGAGCAGTTGTTAATATTTATATTCATCACAGCAACATATAACCACCTACTGAAATCCTAGGTCACAAACCCGCTATATCGCATTGACACTGCGTGTGCCATGATTTGGCTAAAAAGTGCAAACAACACGAAACACATACTGTAGCACAACTAAGAACAGCACATGCCATCGCAATAATGTAACCAGTCAAGGGCTACTCTAAGCAAGCTTAGTTGCACATGCATATTCAACTGTCTAGTTAACTGCTCTACAAGTCTTCTAAATTGCTCAACAGATAAAAACAGCGCCAAATACTTCATGAAAGCACAAAATCATTACATTGTACTAGTACTGAAACAAAAACAGGAACAAATCGAGCATCGGCTCCCACACAAATCGGGAATACAGCAATACAGTATCAAAAATAAACTACTAGAATAGATAGAAATTCCTTGCAGATGAGTAACTCCATAATACAGTTTCTTTTTTTGAAGAGTTGCATATCACAAGAAAAACAGATACAATGTTTAATTTCCCTAGGCCAGAACAGTATAGTAAAGAAAACAGAACATACAAGGCATGGATCTATCTAGCAAACCATTTTAAGAACAAATCACATCAAGACATGGACAGTAAAGGCAATCATTTTAGAAGGCTTGGACTGTATATACAAGTTGATCATGGAACTAACAGAGTTGGCAGACATAAATAATAGAGTAGCTTATGCGCAATGGTCCCAAGGTTGTTGACGAGGTCCGACTTGGTCATGCCAATGCAGCTGTCGATGATCATTAGCATGGTGGTCACCTTGTCGGGAATGATGTGGATGAAGAGCTCAGGCTGCGCATCGAGCTTACTCTTGTCCGTGAAGCTCTCGAACCTGATCTTGTCCAAGGCCTGCAAAAATCACACCTGCTAATTATTGTCTGCTCACCTAAGTTAGTTTCATTGTCTATCCAGAGCATGCCCAACTGTGTGTAGCTAGGGTGTCCAACTAATTGTTTTTGGGCCAATTTATGATACTGCTCCTCTTGGATTTTATAGAGGAACAGAGCAGGTCAGCTTGAAGAATTCTCCTCAGTCTATATACTACTCCATCGTGCAGCGACGACCCAGCGAGTAAAGATACGGATCGATTAGTACTAGAATTGCTAGTAGTCTGTTCTAACCCAACTAGTAAGATGCGATCTCAGAGAAGAAGAAAAACTAGTGCAGATGCGGGAGGATTAGTCGTCGAGTGAGGAAGGAGTTTTTGTTTTCTTACCGAACTGTTGTTGGTCGCCAGCGATGACGCGTTGGCAGACGTCATCACCATCGCCATGAACCCTAGGGCCGCGGCTGCTCCGGCCGGCCGCCACTCCGTCTGGCCGGCGACGGCGAGGACTAGGAACAGGAAGAAGCCCCCCCAGATGGTTGCAACAACAACATGAACAACAACGAGAGTCAGATCGCAAGCAGGGGAACATGAACTAGAAACCAGAACCAGAGAAGAAGCACATGACCTTGGAAGATGGAGCACCAGGCGGATCTGGAAGCCGATGCCATGGAGGAGATGAGCTCTAGGTCCAGCCACCTCTAGCCTCGCCGTCGTCGCATGTGGCAGATCCCGACGAAGTTAAAGTGGCGGCCAAAACCATAGCCACAGGTGAGGTTGTGGGCTTGCACTAGAGGGTGCGAGAGACGAATCTGACGGGAGGGAGGGAAGAGCTGCACGAGGGGAGCCCGGGGTGTGCTGCACGCCGGCGAGAGCCGCCTCAACTCGCCGGAATCAAGTGGAGCAGAGGAGTCGCGGGAGGGAGATAGAGAGGGCTCGCGGGGGAGAAGGGCGTGGGGGAGGCCATGGACGGTGGGGAGGTGGAGGTGGCGATCTAGAAAGGAGGAGGTGGCGGCTGCGATCTGGAAGGGAGGAGGTGGTGTCTTGCGGGGAGAGAGGGGCTAGGGTTACGCTGCAGGGGAGAGGGGAGAGGATCTGAGGGGAGGAGAGAAAGAAAGAAAGAATGGAGGGGGGGGGTGGAAAATGTCCATGAGGACAGACCTAGGGTTTCGGCTCGGGTGGGTTTGGGCCGTTGGATCCGGAAGCATCCGACGGTGGTTGATGCGTGATCTGCGTGATATGCTCATGGTCCAATCAGAATGCAACAAACCATTTGATGACCTTATGACCATATAATTTGGTCGTGATTGATTTAAGATAAATAAGTTCATTCCATTTTTCAGTGCTCAAAATGAGTATTTTTGTGAAAGTCCTATCAAATATTTGTTCAAATGATATCATATTTTGCACAAGTTTACATCATGGATTTGCAAACAATATTGACAACGGGATTTTTTATTTCCTTTTCACGAAAAATCAATTTTCCATTTTTCGAGTGCCTAAAATAAGTTTTTTTGTGAAGGACATATAATATATTTGTTGCAAAATTGGACTAAATCATTTCTCTAACATACTAGGCCATATTTAATGCACAATTGACCAAATGGTTGGGTGTAAAAAGTTTTGATCCACCTCTCGTGAAAAAGACAAATTTCCGCCGATTCAGCTGGAAGCGGGTCAAATTTGAACTGTAGCTGCCTTTTAGTTTGCTCTTTAGTGTTTCCAAAAATCATTTCTAGGTTCATAAGTATCTATTTAATCAGAGAAACATCAAAAAAAATTCAAGGATTCAACCACTAGCTAGGATCGGTCATTCCCGCCGTTTTCACCGCATTTTGAAACGGGCATAAAAAATTCAAAAAAATCCAAAAAATTGGGAAACCTTTGCATTGTGTCATTATATGTGGCCAAGTTCCCAGGAAAAATAATAAACTTGTAATAAGGAAATTATTTTTAAAAAGTGTTCTCAGAAACGAGCTATCTCGTGTGGAGATCAATGGCTTTCAAGCCAAATGATCAATCTTATGGCCACATTCATGGCATAGTTTGTTCATATGATCTCATATTATGCACAAGGGTGCATATTGGAATGGCAAACAATGTTGCCTAAGGAAGTTTTCACTTTCTTTGGATGAAAAAACCATTTTCCATTTTTTGAGTGCCCAAAAGGAGGGTTTTTTGTGAAGGACCTCCCAAATAATTGTTGCAAAATTGGACCAAATCATTTTTCTAAAATACCAGGCCATATTTAATGCACAATTTACCAAATGGTTGGGTGCAAAAAGTTTTGATCCACCTCTCGTGGAAAAGACAAATTTCCGCCGGTTCAGCTAGAAGCGGGTCAAATTTGAACTGTAGCTGCCTTGTAGTTTGCTCTTTATTTTGTTCCAAAAATTATTTCTAGGTACATAAGTATCTATTTAATCAGAGAAACACCAAAAAAATTCCAAGATTCAACCAATAGCTAGGAACGGTCATTCCCGCCGTTTTGACCACATTTTGAAACGGGCATAAAAAATTAAAAAAAATCAAAAAATTGGGAAACCATCACTACTGGAAACTGGGAATTTGCCATCAACCAGCTCTTCGCCATCTGCTGCTTATAAAAAACAGATGGCAAAGAACTGACAGACGGCAAAGAACATGGTTGCCATCAGCCATTTCTTTGCCATCTTCTAGTGGATGGCAAATAATCTTTGCCATCTGCCAGCAGATGGCAAAGAGGTGGGTAGGGGTCCAGTGCTGTAACGGCCTGTCAACCCACCTCTTTGCCATCTGCCAGCAGATGGCAAAGAATCTTTTCCATCTGTTGGCAGATGGCAAAGAAGTGGGTGGGGCCCAATGGATGACGGCGCTGTAACGGCCCAGTAGCCCCACCTCTTTGCCATCTGCCAGCCGCTGGCTGATGGCAAAGATATGGGCCTTTGCCATCCGCTGGCTGATGGCAAAGAGGTCTCTTCTAAAAAAAATTGTCCTCCCCTCTCTCCCAGCCCGGGCCCTCCCCTCTCTCTCTCTCCCAGCCCGGCCCCACCCCTCTCTCTCTCTCTCTCCCCACCTCACCCACCCATCACTTGTCAAAAAAAACGGAATCAATAAGTCCCGAACGTGCCAGGTTTTAGCAATTCACTCCGAACGCACTCATCGCCGTCCATCGTGGTGCACGAATTTTGAAGCTCTGGAGCTTGACAGGTCAGCAACCAAAGTCGTTCGGGGATTCTTTTGCTCAGCCCGAACGTTTCTTCCACCCACCACACGTCTCTCTCCTTATCCACTCTCTTTTCTTATCCACTCCCATAGCCACACCACTTGTTTTACTCAGCTCGAGAGTGAGGAGGAGGACGAGCGCCGCGGTGCTCGTCGATGCGAAGCTCTAGGACGGCGCACTCCGGGTCCCCGCCGACCGGCTCAAGCGGGGCGAGTGGCCGCAGCGGCCGTCGAGGCCGCCTCCGTCTGCGCGCACATCGATTGCTCAACCTGGCGGCCATCATCGAGTTTGGCGCGCTCCGGGTCCGCGCCGACCGACTCAACGGGGCGACGTGGGCGGAGAGCGAGCGCCGCCTGCTTGCCCGCGCCGTCACGGCGAGTGCGGACGTCGAGGCCGCCTCCGTCTGCGCGCACCTAGCCGCCGTCCATGGCCACTGATGTGGCTGCTCTAGTCGCTGGGTGTGGCTATCACCTCCGATGCGGCTATCACCTCCGACGCGGCTGGGCGTCCTTGCGCAGCCGCAGCCGGGGGGGGGTGGGCAGCGCACCCTATGGCTTCAAGATTGTGGAGGCGCACTACTCGATGACGGGCGTGGCGGTCCTGGCAGATCCGAATTTTGTGTTTAGATTTCTCACCCCCAATTGCATCCCATGACCCAGTAGACTAGTAAAGATGACATGCCATGACCCAGTGCACTAATCTCAACCGTTCAATATCTTAACTTTGTATAGATGAATCTTAACCGTTAGTTTTCTATTGTTTTAAGTATATAATAGATAGATAGATAGATAATAGATAGATAGATAGATAGAAGATAGATAGATAGATAGATAGATAGATAGATTGGGTTAAAATGATGCTTGTTTTTGGCATTGACATTAGCTGTCGAGCAGGAAATCACTGCTGCTATGACTAACCAAATCATACCCGTTTGCCCGCACCTTTTGTCTCTGTTCCTAGCAAAGCCTCCCACTAAACTTGGTCAAAAATTTATGGTATTTGTAATGCAACATGGAACATTAGATTGCTCTGTTTCTCTTTTCAGCACAGCAAGTCGATACCATCTGTGGCCTAACATTTTAAGCTTTTCTCTCTCAGTTATTGGGTTCTTTGTACGCTTTGAAGATGATAGTGTCGATTCAGCAAAATTGGTCAAACAGTGGAATGTCAAAATCATATCTGTGAGTGGGAGGAATTTTTCATATGTTTTCTTGGTTATTGTAATCAAATTCTATTTTGCTCCCACTTACAGCTGCTTTATTAATTGTGCTATTAACCTATGGTGCAGATAAGCAAGAATAAAAGGCATCAAGACAGACCGGCTGCTCTGGAGGTGTGGGATCGGCTGGATGAATTTGTGCGGGTACGCTCATAGGTGAACCCTCATGTGTATCTAACCGTGTGATCTTTTAAGTTGTCCCTTCCATTCTGTACTTGATGTGGGCAAAACCTTGAATTCGTGATGAATTCTATAACCGGGTTTTGTAGGATTGGCCATCATGTGTTTTCTTAATTTTAAGTGTCTTTGCAGTAACCTTAGTGATACTTGTGTGTTTTTACTGAAAGTTCAATGTAGTTCTTTGTGCTATGGACTTATCAAGCATTTGACGACCAAGATATAGTGCACGGGTAGTCCTGCAGATAACTGGGACTAAGGCTTCACTTCAAATATGCATGATGATATCAGATTGTGCTATCCAAGTTGGTTTTATAACAAGAGAAGCCATCATAGTGTGCAACTTCCTTATTGTCATGTTTCAGTAATTCACACTGGTAGTATTAGTATTAGTTGGTGGCTTCTTGCTGTTGCTTTATTACTGTGAGTAGAATCCAGAAATGGTATCAACTACTAGCATCTTGACATTGTTATCTATCTATCTATCTATTATATTATTAAAACGATAGAAAAGGAACGGTAGAGATTAACCGGTGTAAAGTTAGAGATAAAAGCACTAGCACGGACCGGATGAAAAATTACGTACTGTCCGAGTCCAGTACAATCTATCTATCTATCTATCTATCTATTATCTATCTATCTTCTATCTATCTATCTATCTATCTATCTATCTATCTATCTATCTATCTTCTATCTATTATATTATTAAAACGATAGAAAAGGAACGGTAGAGATTAACCGGTGTAAAGTTATAGTATTTTAGAACGACGGACAGCTGAGAATTATCAGCTAAAGTCTCCGTACAAGATATTGGCTTCAGAGATAAAAGCACTAGCACGGACCGGATGAAAAAATACGTACTGTCCGAGTCCAGTACAATTACGTATGAGACCTACGTGTGCTGCATGTCCGGATTGGAAAGCAAAAAGGGTAAATAAAAAAAAAAAGTGCTTACAGTACAGGATACTACTACTAATCCCATGAGGTGTGTACCTGCAATCAACGAACATGGCAAATTAGTAATTTATTTATGGGCTTCATACACGATGTGACCCAATGGCTTCACAGGTATTGAATGGGATAGGTAAGTCAAATTATTTTCTGAAATTTTTTGTGCTAATTCAAAAGTATTTTAAAATTGATATACTACATATACTTCGCCGAATCTCTCGGTTTATTCCAATAACTCTGATAAAAAAAGTTGACATGTCCTTAAAAACTTTGGCACCATATACAATTGATAAATACTTATCAATTGATCACGGTATAGCTATTCATACGCCAGATTCTTCTAATTTCTAATAATATGTTTTGTGATAATCATTTTTTTTTGTTAAACGTCGGGTTAAAATGAAGTACTAACAAGCCGAGCAAACAACATATTTGCATGGCTAGATGTCTTATGTATTATTAGATATATACGTCGTATTTGATAATAATTTTGAGATATTTTTAAGATGTTAGATCAAAAATCAATTATAGGTTGTGATGATAATGAATTATCTATCAAATATATTAGACATGTTAAATCTAAGATAATTCCTTTCCAAAAATTTGCATGGCATTAATTTGGAAGGACCTAGGCCATTAATATATTTCATAAAGCATCTCAAATTTTCCCGATTACCTACATACAATATGTTGTCAGATCTTTTGAAACAATATTCATCATGCATGTTATATCTACAAACTGGAAATATAATCATCATGCTTATATGTGCGAGCAGTAGGTTATTTGGTAATCTTACTAGAAAAAAACACATGAAGTGACATAGGCAATGATACACTACAGTTGGGGCCATCCTTACAAGAAATGAGAGAAACGTTAAGAAATACTAGGTGTTTATATATGGGATATTTAGTGTTTTTCAAATACAAAAACGTTTGTAAAAAAGGTCTGGATGTGAAAATAAATGGGACGCCAACATATATAACAATAAATAACATATCCATCACAACTGGTGCTAAGAGATAACACATAGTGAAAATATAACAAAACTAATAACGATCTCTTCGCATAGCTAATTCCACCTTGCCATCACGTAACATCAGACGTAAACCACCAAGTCAACATGCATCTTTATCCATTGCCATACCTTTTTGGGCTGAGTAAGGAAGTCAAAGTAGAGTGAACAAATATTGCCGGTGAACCTAACAGTTTCCGTAGTGACAAATGTCGAATATTAAACATTGGGCTCGCTACATAGAGAAAAGGTGGACTAAACAGTAATTATATTATGAAAATAATATAACCATTTTTAAATAAATAAGATATAGTAGTGGTGGTGGTAGTAGTAGTAAAATATAGAGATGCTACTACGTATAGGTATTTGAATTTAATGTTTAGACAAGATTTTTCAGTGCTAATACGAGCTTATTATGAATTGATATCCTTGAAATGTTACACTTCATAATATAATATTTTTTTGATAAGAAACATGAAAACATATTTAAGATGCGAAAAATAATTAAGAACACATTATGATTCTAGCCGCGCAAATGCGCGGGGTATTCCGCTAGTTTTAATTAATTTGGGATTCGCATGTGTCTATATATTGTTTATTTGAATAGAACGCTTCAGGATTTGCTAAGTGTAACCTTTTCAGTTCTACTATGTTCATAGTAGGTTTTTCCTTTATGCAAGTTAAACTGTTCGAACTTCTTGCCCGAAGTGGTCATGTAATGTCATCATTGAGCTTACATGTTGTAATTTTTATGGTCTGTCAGACAGATCACCGATAATGAGATAATGAACCCGTGGTGGCAACTGGGCTAGGATATATACTCCGTCCATTTTGAATTACTTGTCGCACGTATAGATGTATCTAGATGTATTTTAGTTCTAGATACATCCATTTTAGCGATGAGTAATTTGGAACGGAGGGAGTAGTTGATTGCAATTCTTCATATCGTGTTGGTTAACTGTCAGATTTCTATATCCTACATTTTGCTTAGGATATTAACCTTACCTGTTTCGAGTTGGTGTTAATTACTTTTTCTTATATTTTGAATGAATTTTATCAAGCGTTTTTCATGGCCTCATCCCTTGGCGACATTTTCTTCTGATTTCGTTTTCAGTCGTTGTAATGACCCAAATACTCAAATACCATGTTGGGTGATGGAAGTGGACTTATGCTGGCTGAGTTGTCGACAAGCAGAACAACCACCCCTACATCCCAGCCTTTGTATTTCAGGTGCCGGTCGATGGCGGAATGAGATGCCAGGAACCTACCTTCCTTCTGCATTCATGAGGATTGGTTACTCATATATACATGGATGTGCGTACATGGCCAGGACTTATGTACGTGTCCGACCTGCCCTCTTTTACTTTTTCTTAGCATGAGGTCTGGACAACTGCTTATGTGTGTACGTAATCATGACTCTTTTTGACGGGCTATTTCGAATTCTTCCTATTTTTTTAAGTGAATATTTCTAATTCTTTCTATGTCCCATTTTGTAGATTTGCTTCAGATCACGAAAGCTTGGGTTGATGGAGTGCTTGTCTTTAGTTTTTGTTTTGACTTTGTGAAACTTGCTACCTATGATGAAACTGTGTAATATTGATGAAACTATGTATATGTATGGATGAAACTTGCTACTATTGGTAACATGTGTTATATATGTGTTCGATATATATGTGTTCATGACTATTGGTAATATGTGTTGAATATGCTATATTGGTCATATAAATATATTTGTGTTTGATTTTCTGTGAAAATGAATTGATATAAGAAAAAATATATTAAATGGGGCAATATATGCACTTTGCCATCAGCTGGCAGATGGCAAAGAGCTTTGCCATCAGCTGGCAGATGGCAAAGAGCTTTGCCATCAGCTGGCAGATAACAAAAGAACCACGTGTCATCTACATGTAAAATTTGGGCTGGCCTATTTGGGCCCTTTGCCATCTGCCAACAGATGGCAAGAGCTTGCCATCTCTGGCGACGGCAAAAGCATGCAGCCTTGCCATCTGTGGCGGGGCGACAAAAGTATGTCGTTAGCCTTCTAACGGGGCTAACCCGTTAAGAGGCTTTGCCATCTGCCGGCCAGATGGCAAGCAACACTCTTTGCCATCAGCGAGATGGCAAAGAAGCGTTGCCATCGCAGGTTGGCAAAGCCTTTGCCATCCGCCGAAAATGCCTTTGCCATCTGCCATGGCAGATGGCAAAGTGCCAGATTCCAGTAGTGCATCGCATTGTGTCATTATATGTGGCCAAGTTCCCAGGAAAAATAACAAACCTATAATACGGCAATTATTTTAAAAAAGTGTTCTCAGAAACGAGCTATCACGTATGGAGATCAATGGCTTTCAAGCCAAATGATCAATCTTATGGCCACATTCATGGCATAGTTTGTTCAAATGATCTCATATTGTGCACAAGGATCATATTGGAATGGCAAACAATGTTGCCTAAGGAAGTTTTCATTTTCTTTGGATGAAAAAACCATTTTCCATTTTTTGAGTGCCCAAAAGTAGGTTTTTTTTGTGAAGGACCTCCCGAATATTTGTTGCAAAATTGTACCTAATCATTTTTCTAAAATACTAGGCCATATTTAATGCACAATTGATCAAATGGTTGGGTGTAAAAAGTTTTGATCCACCTCTCGTGAAAAAGACAAATTTCCGCTGATTCAGATGGAAGCGGGTGATATTTGAACTGTAGCTGCCATTTAGTTTGCTATTTATTTTTTCCAAAAATCATTTCTAGGTACATAAGTATCTATTTAATCAGAGAAACACCTAAAAAATTCCAAGATTCAACCACTAGCTAGGAAGGGTCAAGCCTGCCGTTTTGACCGCATTTTGAAACGGGCATAAAAATTCAAAAAAAAATCAAAAAATTAGAAAACCTTCACATTGTGTCATTATATGTGAACATGTTTCCAGGAAAAATAATAAACTTGTAATACGGCAATTATTTTAAAAAAGTGTTCTCAGAAATGAGCCATCATGCGTGAAGATTCATGGCTTTGAAGCCAAATGATGAATCTTATGGCCACATTCATGGCATAGTTTGTTCAAATGATCTCATATTGTGCAAAAGGGTGCATCTTGGAATTCCAAACAATGTTGCCTAAGGGAGTTTTCATTTGCTTTGCACGGAAAATACATTTTCCATTTTCCGAGTGCCCCAAATGAGAGTTTTTTGTGAAGGACCTACCATATATTTGTTGCAAAATTGGACCAAATCAATTTTCTAAAATACTAGGCCATATTTAATGCACAATTGACAAAATGTTTGGGTGTCAAAAGTTTTGATACACCTCTGGTGAAAAAGTCAAATTCCCGCCGATTCAGGAGGAAGCGGGTCAAATTTGAACTGCAGCTGCCTCATAGTTTACTGTTTATTTTTTCCAAAAATCATTTATAGTTACATACGTACCTATTTAATCATAAATACATGGTTTCGTGGCGATACGTCGAGGTTAGGGCGGTGGCCGAGGCCCCCAACTCTAGAGCGCGTAAACTCGAATGCCCGCCGCGTGGTCACCACGTGACCGTGGAGTTTCCATGTGTTCTGGGCAGCCTAGGCATGTCTAGTGGGTTGGGCACTCCCCAAGTAGGTGCTAGAAAGAAAATTACAACATAAGATTCTCACGAGGAGACCGATCGATGCTCAAACATGATTTAGCAGCCAAGTATTTGATTAGCGGTACAGGAAATGTACATGGCTAATGGGCGTGAGTTTTGGCTGAGGATTATCAGTTACTAAGAAGACAGTCTTCACAAATTTTCAGCTCAAAAGCGGGAGCCTAGGTGGTACTTGCTTTGCAAACTACCACACTAGACATAAATACGAATGTTGAAGCTCGGCTCAAAATAATGAATGGATTGAGCTGGCATTTGGTGGAGGGTGGTTATTTGGGCATAGGAAAGCACTGTAGAAAATGGATACTATTTGGACATGCCAAAGTGGTACTTCCTTCACAAGATGTTGTTCCGAACAGAATAGGAAAATGAATATTTTTGAAATATTTTTCAACTAGGCAAGGAAGGTTTTTACATATTTGACGAAGATATGACCCAAAGAATTTATGAGTTTTTTTTGGGAATTTTGGGAATGACAGAAATATAGGTTGCTTCACAACCTAGGGCAAAAACTTCCACATGGACATGACACATAGGCAAAACTGATGAGGTGGCGCCTAGTCATAGCAACCCACCACAATTTACAAGGCTATGACCATCTATATTGGTCGTTAACAACTAGAAATAAGGCAGCAGACTAGCGCTGTTTGCTCTATGACCATTTCATGTTAGGAAATTACGACCTTTTAGGGTTTGGAGCCCCCCGAACATCTTTTGACCAATTGGTCTGAAATGGTCATAGATCTATGACCATTTCTTCCAGGGTCACTGACAAAAGGTCACTAGTTGACATACTTCTTGTAGTGCCATTGGGCCCACCTGCCGGCTTGTATCTACTCTTCTACACTCTTGTAAAAAATAGATTTGGTGATGATGGTGTGCCTGCCATCCTGCAATATAGCCGTCCCATTTATATCTGACGGATAGAAAGGAAATTATGGCAATTTTGCCAAAAGGTACCCACACACCTCTCCACATTTGCAAATAAGGCCTTCCCTCGTTCATCCTTTTCTCTCACAAGATAAACTAGTCATACAAATGCATCTTGATGTTACGTGCAACGCACGGGCATCTTCCTAGTAAGAATGAAAACAAACGACAAAAAAATATTGGACGGTGGTTCGAAGTCGTGACCGTGGGCACATCAGACAAGGTGGCCTTGTATGGGTATGCTGCTACCTCTTGAGCACTGCGTTGGATTTCCTTGAAGAGGAAAGGATGATGCAGCAAAGTAGCGTAAGTATTTCCCTCAGTTTTTGAGAACCAAGGTATCAATCCTGTAGGAGGCTACTCGCGAGTCACTCGTACCTAAACAAAGCAAATAACTCCTCTCAACCAACGCGATTAGGGGTTGTCAATCCCTTCACGGTCACTTACGAGAGTGAGATCGATAGAGATGATAGATAATATTTTTGGTATTTTTATGATAAAGATGCAAAGTAAAATAAAAGAAAAGTAAAAAGCAAAGGCAATAAATAAAGTGATGGAAGATTAATATGATGGAGATAGACCCGGGGCCATAGGTTTCACTAGTGGCTTCTCTCAAGAGCATAAGTATTCTATGGTGGGTGAGCGAATTCTTGTTGAGCAATTATGAATTGAGCATAGTTATGAGAATACCTAGGTATGATCATGTATATAGGCATCACGTCCGAGACAAGTAGACCGACTCACCTGCATCTACTACTATTACTCCACTCATTGACCGCTATCCGGCATGCATCCGAGTATTAAGTTCAAGAAAAGCAGTAACGCCTTAAGCAAGATGACATGATGTAGAGGGATAAATTCATGCAATATGATAAAAAAAACCATCTTGTTATCCTCGATGGCAACAATACAATACGTGCCTTGCTACCCCTGCTGTCACTTGGAAAGGACACCGCAAGATTGAACCCAAAGCTAATCATTTCTCCCATTGCAAGAAAAACCAATCTAGTAGGCCAAACCAAACTGATAATTCGAAGAGACTTGCAAAAATAACCAATCATACTTAAAAGAATACAGAGAAGATTCAAATATTGTTCATAGATAAACTTGATCATAAACCCACAGTTCATCGGTCTCAACAAACACAATGCAAAAAGAAGATTACATCGAATAGATCTCCACGAGAGAGGGGGAGAACATTGTATTGAGATCCAAAAAGAGAGAAGAAGCCATCTAGCTACTAACTATGGACCTGAAGGTCTGAGGTAAACTACTCACACTTCATCGGAGGGGCTATGGTGATGATGTAGATGCCCTCCTTGGTGGATGCCCCTCCCAAGACAGCTCCTAACAGGCCCCAAGATGGGATCTGGTGGAGTCTGAGAAGGTTGTGGCGGTGGAATTAGGTTTTGGCTCCGTGTCGATCGTTTGGGAGGAAGGTGGGATCTCGTGGAGTGCGTGAGGTATATATAGGAGGAAGAAATGCGTCGGTGGAGCAACATGGGGCCCACGAGGGTGGAGGGCGCGCATACAGGGGTGGGCGCGCCCTACCTCGTGCCCTCCTTGAAGCTTCCTTGACTTAGGGTCCAAGTCTCCTGGATCACGTTCGGTGAGAAAATCACGTTCCCGAAGGTTTCATTCCGTTTGGACTCCATTTGATATTCTGTTTCTGCAAAACTCTGTAGGCAAAAAACAGCAATTCTGGACTGGGCCTCCGGTTAATAGGTTAGTCCCAAAAATAATATAAAAGTGGAAAATAAAGCCCAATATTGTCCGAAACGGTTGATAATATAGCATGGAGCAATTAAAAATTATAGATACGTTGGAGACGTATCATATGCTGAGTCGTCTATTTTAACACACAGGAGCTGGTGTGGTGATTATAAACACACGCACGCATGCACACAAACTGCATGCACGCAACACTGACACGAACACTTGCAGCCACGCACGCATGCAATACTCACATGTACACACGCATCCACGCATGCACGCAACACTCACACGCACACACGCACGCATGCATGCACACACCACACGACCAACACACACTCTCACGCTCAAGTGCTCAACCTACACGTGCATGCGCACATCAGGCCCCGATGCATACATACACAACTAGGTAATTCCCGCGCACGGGTTGGAGTGTTGTCGCGCCTGCGTAAATTTGTGTTTATCTGACCTTTTTCCTATGCAAACTGACATGTGGGACCCATAAGGAACATGGTCAATTTAACTAGTCAACATGGTGCCACGCATACTATTTCGCCGGCCAAGAGAGTGCAACCCGATGTTGAATGGTGAGCAAGTGACCGTATAGTCACCGCAAAACGTATATAGTGACCGTAATGAGCGTATTCTATAGTTGGGTAACCTTATTATGCTTTCTGTCTATAGGCCCTCCAAACCTACATCTCTAGACGTTCTCGCATGTTACATCTAACAACTATGCAATACAGCACTGCTACTAGACTCTAACACAATAAATCATATGTGTTTTTAGTTTTATTTGGTATCATATTGTTACTTAATTATTCAGTTTGCATTCATTAAAATTTCCTTTGAAATGTATGACCAGTATCACCTACCGCGCGGGGAAAATCCCTCCCTTTCCTGTTTAATCGGGTTTGTATCGATGGATCATGTGAAACAAGAAAACTATAGTACTAGGATATAGTAAAAGTGACAGTTCACTAGGTCACCGTGTCGTGTACTCCTCCGTCGTAAGAGTGGAGCGCTCGCTTTCATAAATGTTCTAGTCCCTTTCACCAACGTGTGGGACATCAAGTTACCGGGTCCACGTGCCATACCGAAATACAGTGCAGAGCAGCAGGGGTGAAGCACCCCAGTCATGGCGCCGGCGTAGTAATGAGCAATGAGGCGTCAAATCAGAAAGCTGCACCCTTCCCGCAGTTAAGTTGGGGGGGACGAAGTAATAATAATGCTAGTAAAAAAAGAAGTTGGAGGGACGAAGTAACCATCATTTCACTCGTTGCTGAATCCACTTCTCCCTAATCTTCTTCAAGTTAACCACGTGTTGTCTGCTGTTGTTCTGCCTCATGTGGGACGCGGATCGGCTTGGTAAAGCACTGACACATGGGACCGCATGTTATCAAACCGCCAGGCCAACTTCCTCTAAATATAAGAACCCCCCCCCCCTCGCCATTCACGCGGCATAATGACCTCCTTTTTACTAATCTTGATTCTATAATTTTTTAGATCAATATAATTGAGATTTGTATAGATAGCACACAGGAGCAAAACCAAGTGGTACGGTTAAGGGCATCCACAATGTGTAACCAAATGTGAAAATAGCTTTTGTCATCGATGGGAACCATTTGTGGACGGTGATGCCAAAGCCAAAAAGATGGAACCGAAGCTCCCTGATTGATTGATTGAAGGAATAGAAAAATGCAACGTCTCTCCTCTTTCTCCCGTGCTTGGACGCATGAACAATATAGAGCACAGAGTCTACTCCCCTGCCCCTTCTATCACAAATCACAAGCGCAGTGTGGCATCAAATCACAAAGCACGAACGAAGCAACCATCATTTCACTCATCACTGACTCCGCTTCTCCATCATCTTCTTCGAGAAAGCACCTCACCGCACGAAGATGGACGGACGACGCTATTGTGTACTAATAGTACTACTACATTTACGCGACCTTTGGTTCAACGGATTTCCTGGATGCAAATAAGGCGGTTGTCTCGGCTTGCAGGCGGCACTTGCGAACGACTTACTGTGGTCTCCCTCAACGGTTTTCTCCGTCAAACGCACTTAGCCTAACCACAACATTCGAGATATCATCGACGTCACCGCAATGGGGAAGGAAGTCAAATAGTTACTTCCTCCATTTTTTTGTACACCAGGCCAGTATATCAAAATTACAATTTGCAAAAGGCCACTAACACTAATCGAGGTAAATTTGATGGGGTTTGCCTCGTACTGGAAACCAAGGACATTAATATACCCTTGCATGCATGCGGAAGTGAGAAGGTTAGTTTGCATGGTGTTGCATTAATCAAGCGATGAGGAGTGAGATGGTTAGCTCTTTGGGCTTTGGAGAAAAAAAATACACATTAATGGACACGTCAAACAATGATTTGTATCGAACCGCACCCTCACATGGTCGCTCCTGCACGCCGCGGTCGCACCGCACCCTCACACAGTCGCTCCTGTATGCGGCAAACCCAACCAAGGGAACACACCCTCACTGACACGTGCTACCGCTAACAGATATTTTTCGTTCATACACTATGTTTATCCAACCGCATGTTGGGGTGGATCCGTATAGCCCGTGCGGTGGTCTGTTGGGGAAGAAGAGGAGATGAGGATGAAGGGTTAGGAGACGTAGGATATTCATCCAACCGCCTGAAATGGTAGACTAACACAAATGATGAATACCCTTTATATATGATTTGCGGATGCTATGATCACCGGTTCAAAATTTTGAATCCTCCTTAGGCATCAGACATGCACCCACTCGTTGTCGATTTCATCTCGGGGTCCGGAGATCGATTGAAAGAGGACTAGGGTGGGTACAATACGTTCGTTTCGCTTATCACTATTGTAGAACCGAGCTACAACACCGGTTCATAAGGGCCTTTAGTGCCGGTTCTGAAACCGGCACTAAAGGGTGGGGACTAAAGCCCCCCCCCCCCCTTTAGCAATGGTTCTGCACGAACCGCCGCTAAAGGGCCACACGTGGCACGAGCCAGCGCCGGGGGCGGGGAGCACTTTAGTAACTGTTGGTAACAACCAACCGGTACTAAAATGTTTGGGGGTTTTTGCATTCATGATTTCTTTTTCTTTAATTTAGTGTTTTCCATTTAATTCTTTTTCGTTTGCTGGTATTTTACGATACTACATATTGTACACGTTATGCATATATATAAATAAAATTTCTCGTAGAACCGACCATACATATATATATATATACATGTGTATGTGTGAATAATGGTGGTTGTGAGACATTCGATGTTGCCTTGGTGCCTTCGGAGCATGATGACAATTGGTTGTGGTTCATGGGGGAGGTAGCGGGTAATGGTATTCTCCTTTGGGATCTATGACCTGGTCGAGAAAAAATCCCGCTATTTCCTCTTGAAGTGCTCGTATGCACTCCGTTTGTAGGAGCTGCTCCCACACGTCTTTGAACTGTTAAGAAGGAGATCAATATGCATGTGTATTAGTTGTGTGACTAGATGTCGACAATCATGTTCTGTCAAACGTACCCATTGCCGTCTATCAGATTTGCTCCTTCCGGACGCCATCATGCGAATGTTCTCACAAACGTAGTATGCACACACTTCAGTCCCCGACGCCTGCTTCAGGGCCTTTACGAGAATGGAATTTAATCAGATAATAATTAATCAAGCATGATAATTAATTAATGGTACTGAAACAAGAATTAAAGAGGTGGTAGCTAGCTAGTACTACTTAATTACTTACCTTGGGTCGATACCAAAACCGCTTTTGTCACCACTTTCCTAGAGTCACCTTGATGAACTTTGCCCAAGCCCTGCCCGCCGACAAAAAAATGAATAAGGGTTATAAAATAGTTGATATCAGGAAATGACGAACTAAACAGGCCGAGATATAGTTAATAATGATTGAAATTACCTGTCGACTATCCCCTGCAAGATGGTGAAGTCACTTTCTTTTTTAAGTAGTGAGTCCAGTACTTCAACTGTTCCGTCTTCAACTTTAATGATTAACAAGATCCAGTGGTAACTGCATGCGCACACGTTTGCATGTCTTAATTAAGCGGGCATGTGCATAACACTAATCAATATCTAGCTAGCTAGCAAGCAAAAATAGAATTTGTAGTACAAGACAGTGTGACTCACAGGAAGTTGAAAGGAAGTAGTATATCTTCATTGGTATTGAGGCGCTTCAAGAACTCTAGCATTTTATTCTCTACATCTGCTTTATACCAATCCAATTTCCATGTGTGTTCATTAATGGAATTTGGGTAAATGAACCCAATGCCATAGCGTCCAGATTTTTTCATTTCATACATCTTCATCCTACATAATACCACAAAAAAGAATATAGTGAGGATAATTACAGGTAATGATCGATAAATGAGCACTACAGCTAGTAATTGAGACTTCAATGACACAAAGAAATCACTTACAGACAATAGAAACTAACGAGAGATTTGTCGAGTGCTTCTTGATTGAATAACTGAAATAGTTCTGAATACTCAACGGACAGAGATAGCTTATGGAAGTAATGCTCTTCCTTCACATTCACCATGAGGGACTCTCGATTGGAACTCTTGGTAATTTTCATGTACCAGTCATGCAATTCATACATTCTCGTTGGTAGGTTCTTGACCTCCTCAGGCTCGACCAAAGGTTCACCGCGGACATTTTATGTCCTCCTCTCTAAGCGGAGACATGGGCTCGATCTCGAGGAGTTTTCCAACAGTGATACCGAGCATTTCAGCCTGCCTTCCATGATCATCGGTTATTACCAGCTGACTGATAACCCACAAGTATAGGGGATCAACTGTAGCCTCTTTCGGTAAGTAAGAGTTTCGAACCCAACGAGGTGCTAAAGGTAGAACAAATATTCGCTCAAGTTCTATCGACCACCGATACAACTCTACGCACACTTGTCATTTGCTTTACCGGAAACAAGTATGAAACTAGAAGTACTTTGTAGGGGATTTTGGATAGGATCGCAAGAATATAAAGAGCGCATAAATAAAAAGTAAGGGTTGTTTAGATAAAGACACAACTAAATTAGTTTTAGTAGAGAGCTTTTTGTTACGAGAAGGTTATTTGTCCCTAGGCAATCGATAACTAGACCGGTAATCACTATTGCAATTTTATTTAAGGGAGAGGCATAAGCTAACATACTTTCTCTACTTGGATCATATGCACTTATGATTGGAACTCTAGCAAGCATCCGCAACTACTAAAGATCATTAAGGTAAAACTCAACCATAGCATTAAAGCATAAAGTCCTTTTTATCCCACAAGCAACAACCCCTTTAGTCGGGTTTGTGTTTCGGTCACTCACGCAACCCACTATAAGCGAATCATGAACGTATTGTAACACCCTACTGTGACACCCCCAAATTTTTAACCTTGTTTTGTTAATTAAAACTAGCGGGGTTACCCGCGCATTTGCGCGGCTAGACCTCCTATCTTGGTGGTGTTTTCTACCTTGGTCTTTCCCCTGCATGAGTATTTATATAAAAGAATTTGTTGTTGAAAATTTGGTTATCTACAACAAAAGCTTATAAGAGACATGGCCTATAAATGTCCAACAATGCCAAGCGATAGGCTTTGGTACTAATCTATTTTTTCCAGTGTTCGGCCTTTTTTCATCCATTTTCATTTATCTTTCCACCAAATATATTTTGGGGATTTTCACCAAGAAAATCTGAAGATTCAAGATTTGTATCCATATCTCAACACGGGCCATGTAGTGTTTGTATGTTTTGTTAGCAAATTGTTGTATATCCACTTGTCAATTTATGTTCTTCCACGTGTCTCATCATAGAGTGAATATCTACGACTTCTCACAATAAATGGATGTAGTCAGTGAATGCGGAAAAAATTGTAAAACATTCTCTCACTTGGGCTCGCCGAGCTTCTCACCTCGGATGGTGCCCATTCATTTTGAATGTAAGTGTATTTTTAAGGAAATTGAAACTATTTATTTCATATTTGACATGCATGAGTGTTTTAATATAACATTCTCTATGATTCAATCAATAATAGATATATTTGGTATTGTTTTCTCTACTGATATTTATTCCTGTTAAAGTCACTGGTGTGTGTTCACAGATGACTAATGGCATTAAAGTTTGTGTCGTGCAACATGTATCCATTTCATCAGTAATTAAATGCCTAAATTTCATGTCCTCTTCTGCTATCTGTCTCACCACTATCTGTCTTGCAATTACTATTCTAGATAGCACAGTATCATGTACGTCCACCTTTTATGCATGCTTCTAGATGCTTGTGACAATGTCCTCTCACCCTAAGTATTTATGTTGTAGTCCAAGTGACTGTTGGTGTATATTCATTAAAAAAAAGGGCAGCCCGGTGCATGTAGCTCCCGCTTGCGCAGGGTCCGGGGAAGGGTCCGACCACTTTGGGTCTATAGTACGCAGGCTTTCCCTACATTTCTGTAAGAGGCTGTTTCCAGGACTTGAACCCATGACCTCTTGGTCACAAGGCAGCAGCTTTACCACTGCGCCAAGGCTCCCCTTCATATTCATTAAAAAAGGGTATTAAATTATGTCCTATCGAAGTTCATGATAGATTCTTTTCTTCGTTCCTGTTGTTCTGCGCAAACTTATATTATTCTAGATTGTATTCGGACTATAATTTATTTGATTTGTAATTTCATGTTCATACGTACGTCTCAATTTAAGAACTATAGTTCAGTTTTATATAACGGAATTATACTTAATAATTAGATAATAATTTATTTAATTTCATGTTCAACTTTGTGGGCTAAATTTTATATTTAATCCCTATAGCTGAATATTTCTATTCATACAAATATATTTGATATTTTAGTTACTATTTATTATTTGCAATTCACATATAAATCGAGTTCTTCTCTTTGTGACTTTGTGTATCAAAGAAGAGACATATCTAGTATTTTTATCGCAAAAATCCCAAAAAAAAATCAACCATGATCAATTGTATTTGGTGTCTGTTTGTTTGGATTTTTTGCAGTACAATTTTTCTTTGTCTTTTTAGCGGTAGCTATTTTTCTTTATTGGATGGCCGTTTGCATGGGAACATACTGGGCAAATTCTGCTTGTGCATGTACGTGTGCTATGTGTATGGAGGCTAGGCTTTGTAGTACATATTTTCTTGTAGGTAAGAAGATTTATATGTCTATGATTTTTCCATCCAGAAACCTTCTTGCAACTTTATTTTCTAATGTGCATGGTCAAGTTTTGTAACGTGCCCAAACTGAACTCTCCTTGTATGTGTCATCTGTGCTTGTTTAGTTATTCCGTATAGGCCTTTCCATAGTTTTTTTTGGAAGGCTTTTTTAATATGTATGTATCCACGCATGTCAGACGTATCAATGATGGCCTTTTACATAGTTTTATTTTTGAACCCTACATGCTCTTTATTCTCTTTTCTCTGTTGCCCGTGTGTTTTACTCTTTTCTTATCCAATCTGATGCAGCGTGACAAAGTGGGTTGATTGATTCAAGTGAGTACGTGCCGGCTGGCATATGTAGACTGGCGTATGGGAATTGGACTGCCACCCATCGTTTTGTTTATTTTTAAATCAACTCATCGCTTTGCATGGCAGTCAGGAAACGTACGGGATATGGAGACGTCGATACGTGATTACTTATTTCTAGCAAATCACAACCGTTCTTTTGAGCCTTTTCTATTGTTATATCTAAACCGTTCGCTTTTCTACTGTTTTAATAATATGCAAATCACAACCGTTCTTTTGAGCCTTTTTCTATTGTTATATCTAAACCGTTCGTTTTCTACTGTTTTAATAATATAATAGATAGATAGATAATAGATAGAAGATTTTGCCAGGAACTTAAACTTTTGTTTTCTGGATGTTCTTTTGATTTCAAAACCATTCTTCCCTTTATTTTTATGGAGTTTTTACCTCAGGTGAACAACTTCCCAATTTTATTGGACTCTCTTACCCTCTCAAATAAAACAATTCTTTTATCCATAGGATTATTTATATAATAATTTTTCCCCTGAGCTTTATTTCTCTAATTTGGTTTTTGCACAAGTTTAGGGTTCCATTTGCACTACAACCCTTTTATAAATTCATTCAAAAATCTCACCAAAATTTGGAGATGTCATGTGACTTTTTTAAAACATTTTTATGCAAAAATATATTTCAATCTTTGGATATTTTGAGCTCTACACCATTTTTTTCAAATCTGATCCAGTGGGCAGATTTGCACTACAGCCTATTTAAATTTTTCTTTAGAGCCTTCACCAAAATTATGGGATGTCAGTGGTAGCATGCAATCCAACTTCATGCAAAAACCTAGTAGTGTGCTTTGGAAAAATTGAGTGAATCAACCTCTTTTCCATTCCGGTCCAACTTGAAGATTTGTACAGCAACCACATTTTTAGTTGCTCCTTTATCCATGATTCCTTTTCCCACTTGTAGTCCTCCCTGCAAAACCCCTAAGTCCAGGAGCATGCACCCATTGGAATATTTTTGGTTCATGTAGTACTGCCATTTACCTCCTGTCCAGAATTGAAGTTTTGGCAAAACTTGCACTAGCAAGTTTGTGCTTTGGACAAACTAACCTCACCACCGTCTCATCCATCTAAAGAGACCCCACTCTGGAAGTTTTGGCCACTCCAAGAAATGCCTAGGTGCCTTTGGCATTTTGTCAAACACCTTGAGTGCATGAAAAACTTTGACATGACTTTTGTCATTGCGTTGTGACTTTGCACCTCTGGAAAAACTAACTTGTCCACTAAGCCTCTAGATGACTTTAACCTAGGTCTGTTAAACACCAACCTCACCCGAGACCTCTAGCATGCCCTGGCATTTTGTCGAGCACGTTCCGTGCGTGCTCTGGGCGCGAGCAGAGCACGCATTTTGCACGTACCGCGCCCGAGCCGCCGCGTCGCGCCCCTGGTTTTGCCCTCAATGCAGAGCCGCGCCACACACTCTCCCTCTCACCAGAACACGCCAAGCAGCCCCTCGCCACGTCTCCGGCAAGCCAGGAGCTAGCCGCCACGGCCGCCCGACAGCCCCTGCTCAGGTCGGCGCCGCCCGAGCCTCTCCCGTTCGCCACCTGCCCCCTGGAGCAGCGCGGGCTCATCCACAAGCGTGTCCCCTAGCGCTCGTCGCCGCCACGTCGGCCCAACTACAGAATGGCGGTCGCCGGCATTCTTATCCACGGCCGTCGCCGGAACCGCCATTGCCTGCCAATTTAAGAGGCCGCCCAGCACGTCCCGTTCCCCAGGCCGCCTCAAATCACCCCCTAGTTCCCCCGTGGCAGCCAATCGACCCGGGGGGGTCTTCTTCCCCATCTCCGACAACCGCAGCCGCCGCCACTGTCCCGGCCATTCCGGCGCCAACAGGGCGTCCCCCTCTCCACTCTCTTCACCAGGAGCGCCCCCTCCCTCTCGTGAGTCCATCCCCCTAGTCAATTTCGATCAGGCCTCACCGCGGGCGAAAACCCACTCTGCCCGACGGCCACAGTCCATTGCGGAGCTCGCCGCCGGCAGCTCCGTCCACCCCAGAGACCAAAGCGACCACCGGAGTGACCGCCTCGGCCCCCTAAGCCCGCAGGTGACCTCTGTTTCTCGAACGGTGCCCCCGTTCGCCGGCGAGCGTTGCCGGAGTCCCCCTCTCGGGCAGAGGAAGAGGAGGGAAGGTGGACTAGTCAAACCTGACTAGTGGGCCACCTGGACCCACTGTCAGTGACTCCCCACGCGGTCCATGCTGGATAAGTGGAAGCGTAAAGTCGAAATATGCCTTCGACGTGTACGTATATTCGAACCGTTTTCTTTTTCTGTTTTATTTTAAATAACAGAGTTTGACTAAAAACTTTGACCGACCAGAACTTTTAAAATATAAAACCAAATGACTTGATTCTTTTTCCTACCTCTCTCAAATATTGTCTAGTTTATTTTAAGATTTATTTCAAAAAAATTCAAACAACATTTTGGTACTGTTTTGGAAACTTTATATTGATTCAAAAATATGTTGAATAGGATTTTTGGAGAGAGGAGAAAGCCTTCAAAGGTTTTGGAGTGCACCCTGCCTCCCCACAACTTGAAGGTAAGCATCCTGAACCCTTGCATAATATTTTTGGTGTGTTAGTTGACGCGGTTATAACACCACCTTACTTCGGAAAAACTCGTTATTTTATGTGGTGATATGATCATTTGCATGGATGCATATTAGTGATTTCCTTGCTGTTGGAATGAATATACTTGCGATGGTAATCATCCTCATGTGCCTTGCATGCATGCCGGGAAGGAATCCGGGAAAGCCTCTGCCTTGGGTAGGCGTGAGCTTGTCGCCGGCCTTCGTCGGGACGGTTATGTCCGGTATGGCATAGTAAGGTATAATGAGCGTTGATTTGTTGGTTGAAATATTTTTGTTATACCTGTCATGAAGGGAATTTATAAACCTCCTGAGTCGACCGTAGATCGAGTCGTGTTCGAGTAACCCCCATACTTGCCTCGTACTACCACTTGTCCCTGCCGCAGGTAGGGTACGGTTCAGTAAGTCGTCAACCCCTTTCAAGAACACACCGTACAGAGAGGCCATGGTGGAAGATACCGGTTGTAGCCGGTAGGCAGGCCACCTGGTCCGGGGGCATGGTTGTTTCCAGTTGAGACCGAGAGGGGAGGCCACCCCTTAGAGCGCGCGATATAAATTTGATCCCATGCTACGCGAGGTTGTAGCCTCCCCACTTAGAGTTTTGCTTGACAGGTGTCGTGGGTGATTCCAGGCACCGGTAAGTTAAGTTGGTGTGTGTAAGTCAGGTGTGTTTTCAATTAAAAGACCGTAGACGGAATTAGTCCCAATGGACTAAAGGAATCCGTTACTTGTGGGTAAAGAATACACCCTCTGCAGAGATTAAACCTATTCGAATAGCCGTGTCCTTGGTTAAGGACTATGGTCTGGGATGGCTCAAGTGCCGGTCTTAGTGTCGGTCTTCGGAGAAGAAATTGCTAAACCAGAACATGAATCATGGCTTGTGACTGGCACTAATTATGATGATTATGATTATGATTATTATTATTATTATGGACTAACCCATTATATTACGGAGTATCCCTGGGACGGTTCTACCTCCTGGATATTCATTGTGATTATTTACTTTATAAGCCCTTTATGTGGTGTCGCTGAGACGCCCGACTGTGGCATTGCTTGTTACTTATTTGCCTTATAAGCCCTTTATGTGGTGTCGCTGAGACGCCCGACTGTGGCATTGCTTGTTACTTATTTGCCTTATAAGCCCTTTATGTGGTGTCGCTGAGATGCCCGACTGTGGCATTGCTTGTTATTTATTTACTTTATAAGCCCTTTATGTGGTGTCGCTGAGACGCCCTACTGTGGCATGCTTGTTATTTATTTTACTTTATAAGCCCTTGATGTGGTGTCGCTCAGACGCCCGACTGTGGCATGCTTGTTATTTTACCATCAATTCGAGACGTCGCTTCAGACATCCGAGTGGTGCATTTTATTCCTACTCTGTCATTACATATTCATTGTTACATATTAATAACCTGCCTGCATGCATCAAGGATTTTATTTTTATGATTGACGTTGTGATCATAGAATATTTTTAGAGCATGATTATTGGTTGTTATATTATACCTGTGTTCATATTGTTTGCGAGTACATTCAAAGTACTCACTGGCTTGTCCCTCGCTATTGTCTTGGCCAGATTTCTTGCGTGGAGAGGAGCGTTGCGATGACAGCCCCGGAACCTAAGCAATGGTGATAGCAGCCTCATGAAGATAGGAGTTATCCTGGTCAGCTGTTCCCGTGGGAAATGGAGTCCCATAGACGCTGATGATCCACAAACCGTTTCCGCCATCAACCACTAGAAACCATTTGCTGTACTCATAGGCCAGAATGGTCTTGTACTACTTATTTTGTACTTTGCTTGGAAATTTCTGTATCAAGTTGGTGCCTCATCAACTAACAGTCATCCTGGGGCTGGTGAGCACAAGGGTCGTTTTCTGGAAATTAATACCCGGAAAACCGGACGCGACACCTACAGCGGGAATCCCTCACGCTTGCGCGGCACGGAGAGCACCATAGGACAACACCAGTAATAAAACATGCAACTCAAACCAATCACGATCATCAATTAACCCATAGGACAAAATGGATCTACTCAAACATCATAGGATAGCCATACATCATTGGGAAATAATATATAGCATTGAGCACCATGTTTAAGTAGAGATTACAACGGGTAAAAGAGGAGTTACACCGCTGCATAGACGGGCGAAGATTTGGTGATGATTGTGGTGAAGTTGTTGGTGAAGATAGCGGTGATGATGATGGCCCCCGGTGGCACTCTGGCGCCACCAGAAGCGAGAAGGAGAGTGCCCCCCTCCTTCTTCTTCTTCCTTGACCTCCTCCCTAGACGGGAGAAGGGTTTCCCCTCTGGTCCTTGGTCTCTGAGGGAGTCCTGGACTAGGGGGTGTCCGGATAGCCGGACTATCGTCATCGGCCGGATTCCAAGACTATGAAGATACAAGATTGAAGACTTCGTCCCGTGTCCGGATGGGACTTTCCTTGGCGTGGAAGGCAAGCTTGGCGATACGGATATGTAGATCTCCTACCATTGTAACCGACTCTGTGTAACCCTAGCCCTCTCAGGTGTCTATATAAACCGGAGGATTTTAGTCCGTAGGACACACAACCATCTAGAGGGCCCGAACCTGGGTAAAAACATCGTGTCCCCTGTCTCCTGTTACCATCCGCCTAGACGCACAGTTCGGGACCCCCTACCCGAGATCCGCCGGTTTTGACACCGACATTGGTGCTTTCATTGAGAGTTCCTCTGTGCCGTCACGATCAGGAAGGATGCCTCCTCCCATCTTTAAAGACGGTATCTTCGCCAAAGGAGCCTTGGCCGCCGGCCAAACTATCCGGCTAGGTGGTTTTCTCATGACCGCCTGTTCGGCCACCACTTCGACGATGACCTCTCGGGTCAACAAAAGCAATCTTCACGTCAACTCGGAATTCGCCGAGAAGCTGGATCCAATAGAGCTCTCGTCTGTAAACAAGCTCTTGGATCGCATCGCCGCCCTGGGAGTCGCTACAGACTACAATCAGATTAGGCTTAAAACCGATCTAAGAGAGATTAACTCTCCCCAGGTTACCCACCATGTTGCAGTGGTAGAGGAACAACGCGGCGATTCTTCTTCTATATTGAAAACTAGTCATGTCCGGACTCCCGAACCCTCCATGCCGGATTCTCGCGGAGGGACGGACTTCGATCAAGCACTGAACCTATAGTCAGGCATCGGACCAGACTCGTTGGACAACGTCCAGCAATCCAAGCTTCCAAATTCGAAAACTTTTCGGCCCTTGAGCCTCGAGATGGGTAGGGTTCCGGACTCAATTGCATCCACCCACCCAGACATATGCGATCTATCTCAAATCCGGCAAGAGCCCGCTGAAATAGTACATCATTACTGGGCCAGATTCCTCCTGGTCATGGACAGGATAAAGGACTGCCATGAGGAAAACGCAATTTCTATATTCTGCAATAATTGCACGGACGAGGGAATCTTGAACGCCGTCAGTCGTCGTGAAATTACACGCTTCTCCGATCTGGCGTCCATAGTACAAAAGTACTGTGCGATGGAAAGTTTCCGGAAAACCGAAACTAAATTTTGGGACGATCCGGCCCCGAATACAACCCTAGTCCGAAACAAAAGGGTGCATCACACTCAGGCACCAGGTACAAAAACCAAAAAGAAAAAACCCCATAAAGGGCACGGAACCGTACTGGAGGGATGGCTCAGCGGACCCTGTAAAATTCATAGTACAGAAGGCGCCACGCCAACACATAGCCTTCGAGCATCTTGGATACTGCGGCAGGTGGCCAAAAGTGGCGAAGTGCTTCTAGCCCCGGAGAACCACTCCAACAGTACCAGTATAGTGTCAACAGTCTTCGAGACTTTCACATCAAATAATATGCGGAAACGAACAATCCGCAGCCTCGCCGAAGTCTACCAAGTAGCAACAACAAATCCATGGAGCGACACGGCCATCACCTTCAACGCCAGCGATTTAACCTAAATTCCGAACAGCCCGAGCACCAGCCGCATTGGTCCTCAGTCCAATAGTGGACGGCTTTCGTCTTACCAAGGTACTCATGGATGGCGGTAGCGGATTAAACCTCATCTACGAGGAAACGCTTCAAAAAATGGAAATAGACTGGAGCCGCATTGAGCGAAGCAGCACAACCTTTAGAGGAATAATCCCTAGCCGCGAAGCACGCTGCACAGGATGTCACGTTCGATGTGGTGTTCGGCTCGCCGGACAATTACAGGTCCGAAGAGGTCACGTTCCAAGTGGCCCCGTTTAGCAGCGGATATCATGCTATATTAGGACGAGAGGCATTCACAATTTTTCAAGCCATACCCCATTACGGGTACATGAAGCTTAAGATGCCCGGGCCCGGCGGAATAATCACTCTCGTTAGTGATCCGGACACAGCACTCCGCGCCGAAAACAAGATAGCCGCATTAGCCCTGGAGGCACTATCCGAAGCCCTAGCGGCGGAGGAACTCACCGCGCTGCGCTCTACGGTGAATAGGGACGATGTGATACTCGATAAGAGATCCAAGTCCACCTCCTTTAAACCAGCAGATGAAATAGTCAAATTCCAGGTCCACCCAACGAACCCAACAAAGACGGCCTCCATCGGGGCATAGTTAAACCCTGATGTAGACGCTGCACTGCGAGAATTCCTTCGAGAGAATTGGGACATCTTCGCCTGGCACCCTTCAGATATGCCAGGAATCCCACGCAGATTGGCAGAACACAGCCTAAACATCCTAAAAGGATTCAAGCCAGTCAAACGGGCTCTTCGGTGATTTTCCGAACCCAAAAGACAGGCAATGGGAGAGGAGCTAGCCAAACTATTGGAAGCCGGATTCATCAGAGACATGAATCATCCAGACTGGCTAGCAAACCTGGTAATGGTACCAAAGAAGGACAAAGCTTGGTGCCTATGTGTCGATTTTAAAGACCTCAATAAGGCTTGTCCAAAGGATCCTTTCCCCCTTCCCCGCATCGATCAAATAATCGATGCTACTGCAGGGCACGATTCATTGTGCTTCCTCGACGCATACTCCGGTTACCATCAAATCAAGATGGCGGAGGCGGACCAAGCCGCGACGGCATTCATTACTCCATATGGACCATTCTGCTTCAACACGATGCCCTTCGGACTTAAAAACGCCGGCGCAACATATCAGCGCATGATTCAGACATGTCTGGCTACCCAGATCGGCAAAACAGTAGAGGCATACGTAGACGACGTAGTCGTCAAAACCAAACACGTCGAAACTCTAGTAGACGATTTGAGGCTCACATTCGACAACCTCCGAGCATATGACATTAAGCTGAATCCGGAAAAATGCGTTTTCGGCGTACCAGCCGGAAAGCTCCTGGGCTTCATTGTATCCGGTAGAGGAATTGAAGCAAACCCAGCCAAGATCCGAGCTCTGTCACAACTGGATATTCCAAAAGACATCAAACAAATACAAAAACTGACTGGATGCGTGGCAGCTCTAAGCCGCTTTATCTCCCGTTTGGGAGAAAAGGCATTGCCCCTCTATCGCCTCCTTAGGCGCACCGAACTCTTCGAGTGGACGGACGCTGCCACTGCCGGACTCGAAGAAATAAAAGCCATATTGGCAACAAATCCGGTCCTGGCTGCGCCTAACCTGGGCGAACCAATGTTGTTATATATCACGGCAACACATCAAGTTGTAAGCGCGGTGCTCGTCGTCGAACGAGAAACAGAAGGGCATAAATTCCCTCTTCAAAAACCAGTGTACTACGTATCCACGGTCCTAACTCCCTGCAAGTCCCGGTACCCGCATTATCAAAAAATAGAGTACGCGGTGTTCATGGCATCCCGGAAGCTTCGACACTACTTTCAAGAGTGTTCGATAACAGTGGCCTCCGAAGTGCCCCTCAACGACATTATAAACAACCGCGACGCAACGGGAAGGATCGCAAAATGGGCTATTGAGCTCTTACCATTCGATATAACTTACAAACCTCGGCGAGCTATAAAGTCGCAAGTTTTGGCTGACTTCATCGCTGAATGGACCGAAGCCGAACTCCCCAAAGAGTACGGCGCATACTCCAATTGGATTATGCATTTCGACGGCTCCAAAATGTTTGCCGGCCTGGGGGCTGGCGTCGTACTAACGTCCCCAACCGGAGACACAGTCCAATACGTACTTCAGATAATGTACACGGACTCCAACAATGCAGCCGAATACGAGGCCCTCCTACATGGTCTCCGGATGGCAATCTCCATGGGCATTCAACGCCTAGAGGTGCGCGGGGATTCAAACCTTGCAATATCCCAAGTAAATGGAGACTTTGACACGAAGGATCCGAAAATAGCAGCCTATCGCCACGCTGTCCTAAAAATGTCAGCTCAGTTCGAAGGACTCGAATTCCACCACGTGGCCCGGGATAATAACCAAGCAGCCGACGTGTTGGCACGCATCGGCGTGAAACGCGACGCTGTCCCTCCAAACATCTTCCTGGAAGGGCTCTTTAAGCCATCCGTACTATGGGAAGAGGAGTCCGGAAATAACAACCCGAAAACAATCGCGCCACCCAACACAGAACAACCTGACATAATCGGCGGTTCAGCCGATGAAATAACACCTTCAGCCCACGAAATAATGGCGGTAACTGCCCCGTGGACAGAACCATTCCTAGCCTACTTAACTAGGCAAGAACTTCCCGAAGACCAAAATGAGGCCCGCTACATAGTTCGGCGATCTAAAGCCTACAAGTTCCACGAGGGAGAACTTTATAAGAAAAGCACAACCGGACTCATTCAATGGTGTATCTCTGAAGAGGAAGGGCGAAACCTTCTAGCTGAAATTCATGCCGGACTAGGCGGACACCACGCCGCAGCCCGGGCCCTTGTAGGCAAGGCCTTCCGTACAGGATTTTATTGGCCGACGGCCGGGGCAGATGCTCAGGACTTAGTCTAAAGATGCGTCGGTTGTCAACTCTTTGCTAATCAGAGCCATATGCCACCCACCGCCCTCAAAACTATACCCATTACACGCCGTTCGTCATGCAGGGGCTTGACATGGTTGGACCCCTTAAAGGGGAACCCACAAGCAAAAATACCTACTGGTCATGGTGGATAAATTCACCAAATGGATAGAGGCTAAGCCGCTTAAAACGGCAGAGTCCGGACCAGTGATAGACTTCATATCCGGGTAGTACACCGTTATGGCGTCCCCACAAAGCATCATTACCGATAACGGCACGAACTTCACAGCCGATTTGCAGGTCAAACTCTGGTGCAAAAATATGGGCATTAAGCTCGACTACGCTTCAGTTTACCACCCTCAAACCAACGGTCAAATTGAACGAGCAAATGGTTTAATAATGAGCGGCATCAAACCCAGACTAGTGCGGTCCCTTACGGAATCTAACACGCACTGGGTGGAGGAGCTTGACTCCGTACTCTGGGGGCTGCGGACCACGCCCAACCGTACTACCGGATTCACACCATTCTTTATGGTATACGGCGCAGAGGCAGTTTTTCCCTGCGACATAATTCATGACTCACCTCGAGTGCGCATGTACGAAGAAAGAGAAGCCGAGCTGGATCGGCAGGACAGCTTGGACGCATTGGAGGAGGAACGCGATGTGGCAAAGGCCCGTTCCGCATTCTATCAGCAGCAGGCTCGAAGATATCAAAGGAGAGAAGTACGGGCTAAAACTTACAATGTTGGCGAACAAGTTCTACGCCTGCCGGACAAGCAAAAGGACAAACTCAAGCCCAAATGGGAAGGTCCCTTCATCATCGACCAAGTCCTGACTGGCGGAGCATACCGTCTGCGGAATGCATCGAACAACCGACTCGAGCCGAACCCATGGAATGCAGCCCGCCTCCGAAGATTCTACGCCTAGCGCCGGACTAAGAGTTCGTCTCCTTCCTCCACATTTTCACACTTCAGCTGTCTTTTGTTTCTCTCTTTTCTCCTACCTTTTTCATAAAATCCCTTGAGGGCCTATTTGCGCATTGTTCGCACACACCTGATGTGCTACCCGCACTCATTATACCTGGGGGCTTTTTTAACAGAAGCTTACTTATACGGGCTTCATGCCCAGCACATGTGTCAAACTTCCACATGTACCTTTTATTCATCATTATATGCATCGATATGACTTAAGTTTTGGCCAAGCCGGGTTGCCTGGCTCCTGTGCTTACCCCTACGTTCCCGATTGTTCGGCTAGGAGGTAAAGGGAGCACCTCTGCGATTGTTACTGCCGGGTCAGCCGGATGTGTACCTCAGACTGGGTGAAGCCGAAAGCTAGCATTCTTAAGGGAATATTCGGCCGGTGACTTGAAAGATGATTTTTTACACATTTATCTATCTGCCCCCAGATGTTTTCCTGGTTTTTTCGCAGACCGGACATGCACTTTAGGGCATGCCTCCCAGGGAAAGGAACCCTTAACGGAACTATTCTCCCTGGAAGATGTTTCTTACTATCCATGTAATATAACATAACTAGTTGGGCACTTTTCTGATAAAGCACAAATGACCCCTACGCCTGGTCTCCATGCATGCCCCAGTTTTGTCATAACCGAGAAGGTATTCGGACACACTCCGGACTCTAGGGTCCCGAGGTCGAAGCGAAAAGGTCGACAAAGACAAACGATCTACAATCCGGCTAGAAGGCATTTTACATGTCATTTTAAATACATCATCAAATTGACTGACTGTACTCCTCCTCAATCCCGTCTAACAGGCTGTCTAATTTACAGTCCCGTTGGGAATACTTAGCGGCCAACTCTACTTGG
This sequence comes from Aegilops bicornis, assembly GCA_021605145.1. Taxonomy (NCBI): domain Eukaryota; kingdom Viridiplantae; phylum Streptophyta; class Magnoliopsida; order Poales; family Poaceae; genus Aegilops; species Aegilops bicornis. Next base: position 244,850,227 of record CM038673.1, on the reverse strand, counting down.
CCGTACACTAAGCTCACAGGGATCTCCTTCCCATCGGGCCCCACAGGTCCGACCTCGGCCATGTGGTTTGGATCCGCCTTCTTGTACCGCGTCTTCACCATGGCCCAGGCCTCCCTGGCACCTTGATGGCAGGCCGATATCTTCCTTAAACGGAAGCGCTGCGCTCCTCAAGCTTCTCCGCAAGCTCCCCAAGGCCCTCGGGTAGGGAGACGGATGGCCATAGGGCCTGGACGACGCCACCCATCACCTGCCGAACACGTTCGAGCAGTTGCACCAGCTCTGGAAGTTGGTCACCCGTCGAACCAGGCATTTCCTCCGCAGGGCGACCTGTGAGAGCGCACCTACAGACATATTTCTGTCAATAGGCTTCCTCGCCGAACTCTTCTTTTCAAAATAATTCGCTCAAGCACTTACCATAGATGCCGCGATGAAGCCGCTGATTCTCCTTCACGGAGCCAGACAGCTCGGCCCGAACACCTTTCAGCTCTTCCCCAAGCTGGGTGTGGGCATCCTGGAGTTTGTTCCTCTCCTGCTGCACCTTCATGAGCACCCTCTAGCCGGCCTTCAGCTGGCGCAGTAGGTGTTGCTTGTCCGGATCCAGTCCGGCAACATCTGCAATATCATTTTCAGACTTACACGCACGTCGCACACCGCTTATCTTTTTGAAATAATGTGTTACCAGGAGGGATCTCCGTGTCTCCTCCTGCGGCAGCGAGTGCAGCCTCAAGTTGGGCCTTGCACTCTTGTAGCTCCTGGGACAATTGGGTATTCTTCTCTGTTAGATCCTGCATATCAAATGATCCTTAAATCAGTTACTCTAACTACTTTAAGTCTCAGGGGCTACTGGCATATACAACTCTTAAAATCTCTTACCCGTATCTCTTTTACATACTGCTCCGTGGCTCTGGTCAAACCATCTTGAGCAGCACGGAGGTGCGCGTCTCCCGCGTTAAAGGCATTCAACGCCTCAGGGGAGAAGCACGCGTCACGAAAAGCTGTCCGGCGGCGCCTATGGTTCATGGCGCTCTCCACCTCAGACCTGGTGGCGGACAGTCTGTCGGCATCCTCCGTTGGAGGAGTATCCGGCTCGCGCCTTGCGCTCGCCTCCCCCTCCGGACCAGGTGTTGGAGCCTGGCTGTCAGAGGCTTGGTTGGCAACCTCCCCGCCCACAGTCCGGCAAGCACTCTTCCTCCTGCAAAAGTCATGAGCATTAATACACCTCCTAGGAACTTTGTCCTAAATGATGGTCGCGAGCTATACCGTTGCGGTGACATTTCGATTCGCACCGCACCCCTCTTCCGCCTGCGGGGCCGGACTGACACATGTTGGTCAGCCGCCGCGGGTTCGGCTTCCCGCCTTGAAGGCACCTCCTGCAAGAGACTGTTGTGTACGGTGGTCAGAAATGCGCAAGGATGGAGTAATGGTGTCAGGACTTCGGTCATAAGTACCTGGGAAGCCGGTGACAAGCCGGGGTAGTCGGCCGTAATGGCGACTAGAGCGTTGTCCATGCTGAGTTGGTGGAACACCCTGTCGATTAGCTCCACCTTTATGTCTGTATCCTCTTCGGAGGCCGGATCAAGGGATCTTCCTGGATCCTCGGGTTGTCGAGCCGGACTATGTATGCTCTCCACAGTCCGGCGCAGTTCCTGCGTCAAAACCATAAAGTAAGGTACTTAACTTAGAAAGCGCGGGTCGGATAAATAAACATCCGCTTACCCAGCTCCGAGGGTTATTCATGGAGAACCATTCAATGTGCTCGTTTGGAGGAAGTCCTCCTGCTCCCCCTTGTACAGGCCGGACAAAATCTTCAGCAGATCTTCGGCCGATCCCAGCCCTTTGCGGCCATGACGGGTGGCATCATTCTCCCCGTTGAAATCCCACATGGGGTGGCCCCTGTATTACAGCGGCTGCACCCCCCGCATAATGCACGTGGCCATGACTCCAATCATGGTCAATCCGGAATGGGCCAGCAACCTTGTCCGGCCCGTCAAATAATGGACGCTCTTGTCTTCCTCCAGTTGAGGGCTCCGCGGGCGCCAACTTAGGCGTTTCTTCAGGGGAGCATTGCTGAACTCCAGGAGGCCGATCCGAACTGGGTCCGGCAGTGGAGCGTCTTCTACATAAAACCATTCTGAAGGCCAGTCTTTGGACGCCTTCTTAGGGGTTCCAGATGGATATCCGGTCCCGGCGATGCGCCATATTTCGGCACCGCCCACTTGATATATTGACCCCTCGTGAGAGCGGGGTACGAGGTAGAATAGCCTCTTCCACAGCGCAAAATGGGGCTCGATGCCCAGGAATAGCTCGCAAAGAGCTACGAAACCCGCGATATGTAGAATAGAGGCGGGCGCGAGGTGATAGAGCTGGAGTCCGTAGAACTCCAGAAGCCCGCGGAGGAACGAATGTACAGAAAATCCAAGCCCCCTTATCAGATAGGGGACGAAGCATACCCGCTCCCCTTTAGAGGGACTAGGGGTGGCCTCCGCTTGCTTCCCACCTTTGTAGGTGGCCAGCCCGGCTCGAACCGGGACCATAAAGGCCGGAGGAAGATATCCCTCCGCTTGGAGCGTCACCTGGCAGAGGGCTGGGAGCGCGAGAGGAGGAGCCGCGTCGACGGTCCATGATGGAATGGATTTTTGGTCAGAAGCGCTCCGATGAGTACTCGCGGAAGGAAGATGGTGTGATTTGGATCTGGATTCTTGCCTCTCTTATAGGCAGATTATTTGCGCAGCTAGGGGGTAAAACATAAAAGATACCCTGGCTTTTTGCATTCGTGCGACGCGTGGAAGAAGGCCATTATTGGGCGTGGAAGCCAAGGAGCACAACATTTGTAAGGGAGCCGGACATTGTTCGGCAGGTACATGGAATTTGAAGGAGAACCCGCCTTGCAACGCCGAAGACAATATATGTGCTGGACTCGTCGTCATTGAAGCCTGGTTCGGGGGCTACTAAGGGAGTCCTGGACTAGGGGGTGTCCAGATAGCCGGACTATCGTCATCGGCCTGACTCCAAGACTATGAAGATACAAGATTGAAGACTTTGTCCCGTGTCCGGATGGGACTTTCCTTGGGTGGAAGGCAAGCTTGGCGATATGGATATGTAGATCTCCTACCATTGTAACCGACTCTGTGTAACCCTAGCCCTCTCCGGTGTCTATATAAACCGGAGGGTTTTACTCCGTAGGACACACAACCATTACAACAATCATACCATAGGCTAGCTTCTAGGGTTTAGCCTCCTTGATCTCGTGGTAGATCCACTCTTGTACTACCCATATCATCAATATTAATAAAGCAGGAGTAGGGTTTTGCCTCCATCGAGAGGGCCCGAACCTGGGTGAAAACATCGTGTCCCTTGTCTCCTGTTATCATCCGCCTAGACGCACAGTTCGGGACCCCCTACCCGAGATCCGCCGGTTTTGACACCGAGAGTCTCCATGACGTGGGAGGGGCGAGAGCCCCTTCGAGATTAGATCTTTCTCTCTGTCTCTCTCTGTTTCTGCGCCCCCTTGCCTCTGTTTCACCGTTTCTTATATATCTGGAGATCCGTAACTCCGATTGGATTGAAAGTTCCACCCAGATTTTCTCCAAAAATTAGCTTTCTTGCGTCCGGAGAACAGCGTCAACCGCCTTACGAGTGTCCCGCGAGGGTCAGGGGCGCGCCCCCAACCTCATGGCCACCTCGGGCACCGTTTCGCGTTGATTCTTCCTCCTAGATTTTCCAAATATTCCAAAAATATTCTCCGTCCGTTTTTATCCAGTTTGGATTCCGATAGATATGGGGTTTCTGCAAAACATAAAACATAGGTGCAACAAGCTGGTGACGCTCCAAGCGGAGGGATATCTTCCTCCGGCCTTTATGGTCCTGGTTCGAGCCGGGCTGGCCACCTACAAAGGTGCGAAGCAAGCGGAGGCCACCCCTAGTCCCTCTAAAGGGGAGCGGGTATGCTTCGTCCCCTATCTGATAAGGGGGCTTGGATTTCTGTACATCCGTTCCTCCGCGGGCTTCTGGAGTTCTACGGACTCCAGCTCCATCACCTCGCGCCCGCCTCTATTCTACATATCGCGGGTTTCGTAGCTCTTTGCGAGCGATTCCTGGGCATCGAGCCCCATTTTGCGATGTGGAAGAGGCTATTCTGCCACGTACCCCGCTCTCACGAGGTATCATATATCAAGTGGGCGGTGCCGGAATATGGCGCATCGCCGGGACAGGATATCCATCCGGAACCCCTAAGAAGGCGTCCGAAGACTGGCCTTCAGAATGGTTTTATGTAGAAGACGCTCCACTGCCGGACAAAGTTCGGATCGGCCTCCTGGAGTTCAACAACGCTCCTTTGAAGAAACGCCTAAGTTGGCGCCCGCGGAGCCCTCAACTGGAGGAAGACAAGAGCGTCCATTATTTGATGGGCCGGATAAGGTTGCTGGCCCATTCCGGATTGACCATGATTGGAGTCATGGCCACGTGCATTATGCAGGGGGTGCAGCCGCTGCTGTCTGAGGCCACCCCATGTGGGATTTCAACGGGGAGAATGATGCCACCCGTCATGGCCGCAAAGGGCCGGGACCGGCCGAAGATCTGGTGAAAATTCTGTCCGGCCTGTACAAGGGGGAGAAGGAGGACTTCCTCCAAACGAGCCCATTGACTGGGTTCTCCATGAATAACCCTCGGAGCTGGGTAAGCGGATGTTTATTTATCCGACCCGCGCTTTCAAAGTTAAGTACCTTACTTTATGGTTTTGACGCAGGAACTGCGCCGTACTGTGGAGAGCATACATAGTCTGGCCCCACAACCCGAGGATCCGGGAAGATCCCTTGATCCGGCCTCCGAAGAGGATCCGCACATAAAGGTGGAGCTAATCGACGGGGTGTTCCACCAACTCAGCATGGACAACTCTCTAGTCGCCATTACGGCCGACTACCCCGGCTTGTCACCGGCTTCCCAGGTACTTATGATCGAAGTCCTGACACCATTACTCCATCCTTGCGCATTTCTGACCACCGTACACAACGGTGTCTTGCAGGAGGTGCCTTCAAGGCGGGAAGCCGAACCCGCGGCGGCTGACCAACAGGGGTCAGTCCGGCCCCGCAGGAGGAAGAGGGGTGCGGTGCGAATCGAAATGTCACCGCAACGGTATAGCTCGCGACCATCATTTAGGACAAAGTTCCTAGGAGGTGTGTAAATGCTCATGACTTTTGCAGGAGGAAGAGTGCTCGCCGGACTGTGGGCGGGGAGGTTGCCAACCAAGCCTCTGCCAGCCAGGCTCCAACACCTAGTCCAGAGGGGGAGGCGAGCGCAAGGCGCGAGCCGGATACTCCTCCAACGGAGGATGCCGATAGGCTGTCCGCCACCAGGTCTGAGGTGGAGAGCGCCATGAACCATAGGCTCCGCCGGACAGTTTTTCGTGACGTGTGCTTCTCCCCTGAGGAGTTGAATGCCTTTAACGCGGGAGACGCGCACCTCCGTGCTGCTCAAGATGGTTTGACCAGAGCCACGGAGCAGTATGTAAAAGACATACGGGTAAGAGATTTTAATAGTTTATATGCCAGTAGCCCCCGAGACTTAAAGTAGTTAGAGTAACTGATTTAAGAATCATTTGATATGCAGGATCTTACAGAGAAGAATACCCTATTGTCCCAGGAGCTACAAGAGTGCAAGGCCCAACTTGAGGTCAAGATTCGCCGCAGGAGGAGACACAAAGACCCCTCCTGGTAACACATTATTTCAAAAAGATAAGCGGTGTGCGGCGTGCGTGTAAGTCTGACAATGATATTGCAGATGTTGCCGGACTGGATCCGGACAAGCAACACCTACTGCGCCAGCTAAAGGCCGGTGAGAGGGTGCTTATGAAGGTGCAGCACGAGAGGAACAAACTCCAGGATGCCCACACCCAGCTTGGGGAAGAGCTGAAAGGTGTTCGGGCCGAGCTGTCTGGCTCCGTGAAGGAGAATCAGCGGCTTCGTCACGGCATCTATGGTAAGTGCTTGAGCGAATTCTTTTGAAAAGAAGAGTTCGGTGAGGAAGCCTATTGACAGAAATATGTCTGTAGGTGCGCTCACAGGTCGCCCTGCGGAGGAAATGCCTGGTTCGACGGGTGACCAACTTCCAGAGCTGGTGCAACTGCTCGAACGTGTTCGGCAGGCGATGGATGGCGTCGTCCAGGCCCTATGGCCATCCGTCTCCCTACCCGAGGGCCTTGGGGAGCTTGCGGAGAAGCTTCAGGGAGCGCGCAGCGCTTCCGTTTAAGGAAGATATCGGCCTGCCATCAAGGTGCCAGGGAGGCCTGGGCCATGGTGAAGACGCGGTACAAGAAGGTGGATTCAAACCACATGGCCGAGGTCGGACCTGTGGAGCCCGATGGAAAGGAGATCCCTGTGAGCTTAGTGTACGGCCAAGTAGAGTTGGCCGCTAAGTATTCCCAACGGGACTATAAATTAGACAGCCTGTTAGACAGGATTGAGGAGGAGTACAGTCAGTCAATTTGACGATGTATTTAAAATGACATGTAAAATGCCTTCTAGCCGGATTGTAGATCGTTTCTCTTTGCCGACCTTTTCGCTTCCACCTCGGGACCCTAGAGTCTGGAGTGTGTCCGAATACCTTCTCGGTTATGACAAAACCGGGGCATGCATGGAGACCAGGCGTAGGGGTCATTAGTGCTTTATCAGAAAAGTGCCCAACTAGTTATGTTATATTACATGGTTAGTAAGAAACATCTTCCAGGGAGAATAGTTCCGTTAAGGGTTCCTTCCCTGGGAGGCATGCCCTAAAATGCATGTCCGGTCTGCGAAAAAACCAGGAAAACATCTGGGGGCAGATAGATAAATGTGTAAAAAATCATCTTTCAAGTCACCGACCGAACATCTATCTCTATTATATACTTAAGACAGAAGACAAACAAGCCATCACGTTAATCCACATAAGCTTAAAAAATATGCTCCGTTGATCTCAATAATAACGGTTGAGATTAAAAGATGAAAAAGTTACGTACAACATGAACAATGTACAAACAGGTCTATTGTTGACACGTTGGTCTAAAATAAAAAGGCCAATATTGGCACGTACAAAGATAACCAAATCTTATGGCAAAAAAGAATAATCGAGCGTGGACACGTACATGGGCTGTACAATTCTTTCCGGGAAAAACATGCACGAGAAAGCAGGCATGCAAATATGAGGCCGTACAAAACCATGTTACCTATACACGTTAGAAAAATATGGTCATGTCCTTCCGAAAAAAAAGACATGCCTAAGTAATTTCCTCTCGGGCGTGGACACGTACATGTAATGGAGACCTCCGCTTGGAAAAGAAATATGCACGTAAAAGGCAGGCATGCATATATGTGGCCTGTACAAAACCAGGTTACCTATACACGATAAAAAAAGGTGGGCAGGTCTTTTTGAAAGAAAAAAAAACATGCCTAAGTAATTCAATATATTAGGAAAAAAGGGGAAATCAGCTCCCTACACACTTTAAAAGAACGTGGGCTTTCCTCAAAAAGAAAAAAAGAAAAAAAACATGGGCAGGTCCTTGGGAGAAAAAAGGCACACGCCTAAATCACCAGTGGGAAATATACTAAAAAGTCTTGCCTCCAATCACATCTCACGTCTGATATGAATTTCAAGTCGTACTTGATAAATCTCTTACTGGATGTACAAACAATACACCACGATTTTTATATGAAGTTCAAAATAAATAAATAATAAATTCTCAGCTTCTGTTATATAAGGTCCAGCTATGACTATCATTATAGATAAAAAAATTGACCAGTATATCTAAGCATGAAAATAAAAATCAATAATTTGATTTGATTCCGGTCATATTAAACCGTAAGTTGATGAACATCAAAATGGACACAAAAACAATATATTGTACTACCATGAAACTGCAACCGCAACAAAAATAATAGATATAGATCCAGGAAGAGGGCATAAATAATGCATTTTATTAGTGGTGATATAATTTTGTGTGCCTCAATTCATTAGTCACATGGCGATGTCTTTAACAACAATATATATTTTTGCTAAGTCTTGATCATGTTTCCATAGGGTGCATATTCCAAACAACATTTTTATTGTAAATTGTATCAATGGGAACTTTGCATGCCCCGTAGCATTTTTTTGAGAGTGCAAATAATTACTGATGGTGATAAGTAGAAGAGAGAAATACAAAGATCAACATGAAATTATACGGATGTGTTTGCCAACAATAATGTAATTAAACATAGGTTTCAATCAAAGTCTTATTTATATCATTGATCAGGTGTACATTTTGGCTGTTATATTTCCATATAACTTAAATACTACATCAATGCAAACATGTCGAAAAAGTTAAATTATATAACATTCGCCACAAGGGTGGATACTGATGGACACAATAAAAACTATCACACAATTAGCCATGAGTGAGTGAATATTTTATCAAATAAGTAAGGACGAACTCATGATGAGTATGTAATGGATAGTTTTACTTTTCTTAAAATTTCAAATAAGTGCACATGAAATAGGCATCATCAAATGTAACATGCTCTAAAGAGGGCCAATGAGAGAAGAGTTCAACATTTCACACAGCAATCAAAGATCAGAATGGTCTACACTGGTATAGAAAATACATTAATAAGAGAAGACGTGAAAGCATGTATATGTCAATAAAACCACAAGCACAGTTTGTCCAATGACGAGGTAGAGAATGAAACATATAACAATATAGTGGTATAAGTAATCAATGTTTATACTTTCTCAGTGAAATTTCTTCAATATAAGTAGCTAGGTACAAAAAAATGTGCAAGAATGACAAAAGAGGGAACAATACTACTAAAATAGTTTGCATGGCGCAAACATACGCTGATTCTCTTGGCCTTCCATGTCTTCAAGAACAAATGTACGTATATGGTGGAAATATTTGGACCAAAGTTTAATAAAGCTTTCATAACTTCCAAGTCTTTTGCATAAATATTGAAAATAAAATTGAAAGAAGATATGTAGAAAAAACACCAATAGATAAATATGTATATCACGTCTAGCCGCGCAAATGCGCGGGTCACTCCGCTAGTTCCCTTAAGAACGCTAGCTTTCGGCTTCACCCAGTCTGAGGTACACATCCGGCTGACCCGGCAGTAACAATCGCAGAGGTGCTGCCTTTACCTCCTAGCCGAACAATTGGGAACGTAGGGGTAAGCACAGGAGCCAGGCAACCCAGCTTGGCCAAAACTTAAGTCATATCGATGCATATAATGGTGAATAAAAGGTACATGTGGAAGTTTGACACATGTGCTGGGCATGAAGCCCGTATAAGTAAGCTTCTGTTAAAAAAGCCCCCAGGTATAATGAGTGCGGGTAGCACATCAGATGTGTGCGAACAATGCGCAAATAGGCCCTCAAGGGCTTTTATGAAAAAGGTAGGAGAAAAGAGAGAAACAAAAGATAGCTGAAGTGTGAAAATGTGGAGGAAGGAGACGAACTCTTAGTCCGGCGCTAGGCGTAGAATCTTCGGAGGCGGGCTGCGTTCCATGGGTTTGGCTCGAGTCGGTTGTCCGATGCATTCCGCAGACGGTATGCTCCGCCGGTCAGGACTTGGTCGATGATGAAGGGACCTTCCCATTTGGGCTTGAGTTTGTCCTTTTTCTTGTCCGGCAGGCGTAGAACTAGTTCGCCAACAATGTAAGTTTTAGCCTGTACTTCTCTGCTTTGATATCTTCGAGCCTGCGGCTGATAGAATGTGGAACGGGCCTTTGCCACATCGCGTTCCTCCTCCAATGCGTCCAAGCTGTCCTGCCGATCCAGCTCGGCTTCTCTTTCTTCATACATGCGCACTCGAGGTGAGTCATGAATTATGTCGCAGGGCAAAACTGCCTCTGCGCCGTATACCATAAAGAATGGTGTGAATCCGGTAGTACAGTTGGGCGTGGTCCGCAGCCCACAGAGTACGGAGTCAAGCTCCTCCACCCAGTGCGTGTTAGATTCCGTAAGGGACCGCACTAGTCTGGGTTTGATGCCGCTCATTATTAAACCATTTGCTAGTTCAACTTGACCGTTGGTTTGAGGGTGGTAAACTGAAGCGTAGTCGAGCTTAATGCCCATATTTTTCACCAGAGTTTGACCTTGTCGGCTGTGAAGTTCGTGCCGTTATCGGTAATGATGCTGTGGGGGACGCCATAACGGTGTACTACCCCGGATATGAAGTCTATCACTGGTCCGGACTCTGCCGTTTTAACTGGCTTAGCCTCTATCCATTTGGTGAATTTATCCACCATGACCAGTAGGTATTTTTGCTTGTGGGTTCCCCCTTTAAGGGGTCCAACCATGTCAAGCCCCCAGCCTGCGAACGGCCAGGTAATGGGTATAGTTTTGAGGGCGATGGGTGGCATATGGCTCTGATTAGCCAAGAGCTGACAACCGACGCATCTTTGGACTAAGTCCTGAGCATCTGCCCGGGCTACGGCGTGGTGTCCGCCTAGTCCGGCATGAATTTCAGCCAGAAGATTTCTCCCTTCCTCTTCGGAGATACACCTTTGAAGGACTCCGGTTGTGCTTTTCTTATAAAGTTCTCCCTCGTGGACCTTGTAGGCTTTAGATCGCCGAACTATGCAGCGGGCCTCATTTTGGTCTTCGGGAAGTTCTTGCCTAGTTAAGTAGGCTAGGAATGGTTCTGTCCACGGGGCAATTACCGCCATTATTTCGTGGGCTGAAGGTGTTATTTCATCGGCTGAACCGCCGATTATGTCAGATTGTTCTGTGTTGGGTGGCGCGGTTGTTTCCGGGTTGTTATTTCTGGACTCCTATTCCCATAGTACGGATGGCTTAAAGAGCCATTCCAGGAAGATGTTTGGAGGGACAGCGTCGCGTTTCGCGCCGATGGGTGCCAATACGTCGGCTGCTTGGTTATTATCCCGGGCCATGTGGTGGAATTCGAGTCCTTCGAACCGAGCTGACATTTTTAGGACAGCGTTGCGATAGGCTGCCATTTTCGGATCCTTGGTGTCAAAGTCTCCATTTACTTCGGATATTGCAAGGTTTGAATCCCCGCGCACCTCTAGGCGTTGAATGCCCATGGAGATTGCCATCCGGAGACCATGTAGGAGGGCCTCGTATTCGGCTGCATTGTTGGAGTCCGTGTACATTATCTGAAGTACATATTGGACTGTGTCTCCGGTTGGGGACGTCAGTACGACGCCAGTCCCTAGGCCGGCCAACATTTTGGAGCCGTCGAAATGCATAATCCAATTGGATTATGCGCCGTACTCTTTGGGGAGTTCGGCTTCGGTCCATTCAGCGATGAAGTCAGCCAAAACTTGCGACTTTATAGCTCGCCGAGGTTTGTAAGTTAGATCGAATGGTAAGAGCTCAATGGCCCATTTTGCGATCCTGCCCGTTGCGTCGCGGTTGTTTATAATGTCGTTGAGGGGCACTTCGGAGGCCACTGTTATCGAACACTCTTGAAAGTAGTGTCGAAGCTTCCGGGATGCCATGAACACCGCGTACTCTATTTTTTGAAAATGCGGTACCGGACTTGCAGGAGTTAGGACCGTGGATACGTAGTACACTGGTTTTTGAAGAGGGAATTTATGCCTTCGCTTCTCATTCGACGACGAGCACCGCGCTTACAACTTGATGTGTTGCCGCGATATATAACAACATTGGTTCGCCCAGGTTAGGCGCAGCCAGGACCGGATTTGTTGCCAATATGGCTTTTATTTGTTCGAGTCCGATAGTGGCAGCATCCGTCCACTCGAAGTGTTCGGTGCGCCTGAGGAGGCGATAGAGGGGCAATGCCTTTTCTCCCAAACGGGAGATAAAGCGGCTTAGAGCTGCCACGCATCCAGTCAGTTTTTGTATTTGTTTGAGGTCTTTTGGAATATCCAGTTGTGACAGAGCTCGGATCTTGGCTGGGTTTGCTTCAATTCCTCTACCGGATACAATGAAGCCTAGGAGCTTTCCGGCTGGTACGCCGAAAACGCATTTTTTCGGATTCAGCTTAATGTCGTATGCTCGGAGGTTGTCGAATGTGAGCCTCAAATCATCTACTAGAGTTTTGACGTGTTTGGTTCTGACGACTACGTCGTCTACGTATGCCTCTACTGTTTTGCCGATCTCGGTAGCCAGACATGTCTGAATCATGCGCTGATATGTTGCGCCGGCGTTTTTTAGTCCGAAGGGCATCGTGTTGAAGCAGAATGGTCCATATGGAGTAATGAATGCCGTCACGGCTTGGTCCGCCTCCGCCATCTTGATTTGATGGTAACCGGAGTATGCGTCGAGGAAGCACAATGAATCGTGCCCTGCAGTAGCATCGATTATTTGATCGATGCGGGGAAGGGGGAAAGGATCCTTTGGACAAGCCTTATTGAGGTCTTTAAAATCGACACATAGGCGCCAAGATTTGTCCTTCTTTGGTACCATTACCAGGTTTGCTAGCCAGTCCGGATGTTTGATGTCTCTGATGAATCCGGCTTCCAATAGTTTGGCTAGCTCCTCTCCCATTGCCTGTCTTTTGGGTTCGGAAAATCGCCGAAGAGCCTGTTTGACTGGCTTGAATCCTTTTAGGATGTTTAGGCTGTGTTCTGCCAATCTGCGTGGGATTCCTATCATATCTGAAGGGTGCCAGAAGAAGATGTCCCAATTCTCTCAAAGGAATTCTCGCAGTGCGGCGTCTACATCAGGGTTTAACTGTGCCCCGATGGAGGCCGTCTTTGTTGCGTCCGTTGGGTGGACCTGGAATTTGACTATTTCATCTGCTGGTTTAAAGGAGGTGGACTTCACTAGTAGAAAAAGGGCCTATAGTCCCGGTTCATAAGGGCCTTTAGTCCGGTTCGTGAACTGGACTAAAGGGCCGGGTACTAATACCCTCACCCTTTAGTCCGGTTCTATCCAGAACTGGGACAGATGGGCCTCCACGTGGCCTGTCCACGAGCCGAGCAGGAGGGTTTTGGTCCCGGTTGGTGGCACCAACCGGGACCAATAGGCATCCACGCGTCAAGATTTCTTTGGCTCTGGTTTTTGTTTTTTTCAAAAGAGGGGGGTTTGGGGGGTTTTGGGGGTTAATTTAGGTGTTTCATATATTGTGCTATAGCTAGCTAATTAATAGAGAAAAGTGTCCTTTCTTTTGTCCGTGCTTGGTCGACGCTACGTACTATACATACGTGATAGAGAGGACTAACTAGACATGCTAGCTAGCTAGTAATTAAGCAAATGTAAGATCGTCATGAACATATATATGCATACAGAGAGAAGTGATATCGACCACCTCTCCTTCTCCGAGAGATTGGTCGAACAACAAGTTCTCAGATATCTATCCAACGCTACCGGCTACATATATACAATAATTATCTTTTAAAATACGACGCGTGGTCCACATGGTATTCCCCGTCTTCAGCGATCACATAGTCAAGAAAGAATGCCGCCAATTCCTCTTGAATTGCTCGCATGCGATCTGGTGCTAGGAGTTCATCCCGCTGCCGAAACATCTAATTTTAAGAAAGGGGTCAACACAAATGATGGTAATAAAATAAAATTGTGAATATTTTTATTTACGCACTTCAAATTGTTTGTCGGAGTAGCCCCTCTCACAGGTCGTGTGGCGGATGGACTCGCAAACGTAGTATCCACATAAATCATTCCCTAGTTCCTGCCACAACCACTTTACAAGAAACAGAGGTCAATCAAACTGATAATTATATATAGCAAGCACATGCTAAATGGTATTGATGAAACTAGCGCTTGAATACTAGGAGATGCGCGTGGAATATGCTACTATATAGTACTTACTTTCGGGTGTCTAAATTGCAGCTTCTTCGGTAGTCCCGGAGCTTTTTTGGTGAATTTTCCCCAAGCCCTACCATACAAAGAAAACAATTACTTGATATCAGAAATGAACAAAGTTGCTGATATGGTGGATAATGATCGATTTAACTTACTTCTCGAGCATTTCAGTCATTTCCGCATACTCCTTGGGATCTTTTCGTCTCGAGTCTAAGACAGTTACTACTCCTGCTCAAGCTTAATCTCTAGGAGAATATAGTGGAACTCATGCGCGCATGCATAACTCATCAATATTACATTTCTATAACCTGGACTAAATAAGGGAAACCGAATATGCCACAAGACAAGTAACACTCACGTGTAGTTGTAAGGAAAGAGTATTGTATTTTGTGTTCATTTATTTCCAACGATCGTAGCAAGTTGGCCTCGGTTTCCTTGGCACGATATTTAACCTCATTTGCATCGATGAGATATGTGTTAATGAACCCAATATCACCCACTTGTTTTTTCTTCATTTCTGCGATCTTCAATCTGCATAATATAGTGAGGATATTTTTAAATACATGCAATGAAAGAGCTGAGTTATATAGAGATACTTAATGACAGAAGTAGTACTACTTACAGCATAAAGCAGGTGACCGTTGCTTTATCGATGGCCAATTGATTGAAAAACTGATAGAACTCCTCAAATGGAATAGGCAACAGTTCAATTCCAAGGAGGTCATGCTCCTTTTAACTCTCAAATACAAAGTATTCCTCCCGTCAGACTCTTTGCAGGTTTTCATGTACCAATCATGCAATCTTCGGATCATCGTTGTTAGAGAGCTTTCATCTTTGACGAGAGGCTTCCCGTACTCGTATCTTTGTATCTGCACCTCCAAGAAATAAAATTGTACATCGTCGGGCAAGTAATCTTCAGGATTGCCATAACCGGGCACCATCCTCGGATCGACGATGTCGCTAGCAGGCACCTTGAGCGGGGGCACGATTCCTTCGCTTGTTCGCCGAGCTGGACAATTTGTTTCCCAGCTCGTCGTTCTTTCATCCTTTGATCACCGACAAGATTTCCCGATCTCTCCGCCTCGGCAAATGCCTTTCCAATAATGCGCTCATAGTTGCCTTTCGCGGAGACTTGGGTGGTTTTGTCGGGGCAGCAATGCGCTTCGCTTTGACCGGATCTACCTTCTCCTCCGGAGGTGGATGTCTCTTTGCTTTCAACCCTTGAAACCAGTCATCCACTTGATGCATCAGGCGATCTTCGCGTTTTCCTCCTCGCTCCTCTCAGACGGTAACTTCTCCGAGTCTTCAGAGAAGGACCGAATCAGATCTCCTCCCGCCTTTGGCAAGATCGCTAGACGCCAGCAGAAAGGCAGAGCGGATGTCTTCTTTCCTTTCTTACGAGGCGGAGGAGAAGGACTACGACGCGCCGGAGCAGCCGGAGCGGGCGGGTGTCTTCCGCCCTTGCCGACGAGGCGGAGAAGGAGGAGGCTGGCTGCCGGACGCCACGGTGCAGGCGGACAAGGAGACGGTGCCGCCACGCGTCGGAGAAGGAGCCGGCCGAGTGCCCCGATCGTCACTCGCCGGAGGAGGAGGCGGTGGAGGAGGCGGAGTGCCCTGACTCGCCGGAGGAGGAGGAGGAGACGGTGGAGGAGGCGGAGTGCCCTGACTCGCCGGAGGAGGAGGAGGAGGCGGAGGCGTCCAGTTCGGAAGGTTGATGAGATCCTTCCGCCATAGGCATGGAGTCTTGAGCGAGAACCCAGCCGATACTCCCCTTCACCGGTAGGGTGGTCAAGCCGGAGCTCCTCAAATCCCTCCGTTATTTCATCGACCATCACCTTAGCATATCCTTCTGGAATCGGCCGGCAGTGAAAAGTTGAGTCGGCTTTAGTGGGATAAACAGAGCAAACAGCCGCCTTGACCTTTAAATTGCTCCATTGCGCCATAAGGTGGCAACTTTCAGCATCCGTGATAGCATCCACGGGATAGCTGGCAGGAGCCGTCAAGGCATGCTGCTCTGGCTGAAGCAGCTCGGTGGAAGCCACGCTGCTTCTCCGCCGAGATGGCGGGTAGCTTCGGGGAAGCTTCGCATGTCGCTTTGTTGTGATCGGCTGCTTCTCGTTCCTCTTCTCGTTCCTCTAGCCCCATTACCCTTTTCGTGCAGCGCCTGCATTAGGCTCTGCTCCAGTTTCTTCCTCCTCTCATGGGTTTTGTAACCCCCCTGCGTCCGGAAATCCAGCCTTCCACGAAAGGGAGCTGGCGTGCCTCGTGTCCGTCCGTGGTGCTCAGATTCCCGAGGGCCATTGTGAGCTCGTCCTTCTCCCTGTCTCGAACGAACTTCCCTTGCTGCGCTGCTTCGATATAATGCTTAAGCCTCTTGACTGGTATGTCCAATTGTTCGTCCGTCCAAATGCACTTCCCGTTATAGGGTCCAAGGATCCGCCGCCCGAAGAACCAAGTCCGCAACGGTCTGGCCAGTTCATTGTCTCGGTTCGATCCCTTTATCAAGCAGATCATTCTCAGCCTTGGACCACTTAGGCCGGGCTATGAGGTAGCCACCTGACCCCGTGCGATGATGAAGCTTCTTCTTCGCAGCATTTCTCTTGTTTGTCGCTGACATCTTTTTACTCTTTTCCGATGTCTTGTAGGCCACAAATGCGGGCCAATCATCTCTGATCTTCTCATATTTGCCCGTGAATTCTGGTGTCTCATTTTTTCGACATACGTATTGAGGTCTTTCTTCAATTCCTGAATAGTTCTGCCATCTTCATAAGAGCAAAAGACATGATTAATGGCTCTATTACTGGCTTCTCCGGATCATCCTCCGCGGTAGGGTAAAATTTGACTTCAGCTCGGTCCAAAGATCATCTTTCTGCATATCATTGACATAGGACACCTCGTGGTCTTCGTTCTTAGGCTTATACCATTGGTGGATGCTGATCGATCTTGTCCCTAACCATAACCCCCCGACCGAGCAACAAATGCCTTCTTTGTCCGGTAGGGTTCAATCGGTTGGCCGTCATACGCGATTTGTATGATCTCAAACTTTTCATCCGAGCTCAACTTTTCTTCGGGCCTCGTCTCTTTACCGAAGTTGTGCTCGATCCGGAGGGCTAGAAAAAAGAACAAAGACGAGAGTTAATTAATATGTGTACATATATATATACCAAAACAAAGACTAGAGCTAGTCAGCACAGGCTTAACTAATATATATACCTGGCGGACTCGGTTTGGTGATCACCGAGCCGTCCTCACGGTCTACTTCTTGCACCGGCCTTGGGTCATCGGAGCCATGTAAATCATAGCCAGCTGCTTCTTCACCCTCTCCTTCCGCACCATCGTTATCGACGTTGAGAAACATCATCGAGGAGACGGCATCACTTCCGTGTGCGATTATGTCCCTCAACAACGCTTCTTGTGCTTCGTCTCGGGGTGTCCATAGTTTCTACAAATATTTACAACATGGCAATTATTATTCAAACATGACAGATATGGATATATTAGTGCCAACGTAGAACTAGCTAGCTAATCACAATAAGGAATCATATTAGTGGCCTCGAAGCTTCTTCTCTAAGGTTTGGAGTGGCCTCGACAACGCTTCAAGGGTTAGGTGGCCTCGAGAACGCTTCAAGCTAGGAGGGGGTATGACATCGACCCCCCCCCACGTGTTGAAGCTATCGGGAGGGGGTCGGCGTTGAACAGTACATCTATGTCCCACAAGTAGGGTAGAGGGTCGTGGATCACCGAGCGGTCGAGGGTCAAGGGGTCGAAGATCGCCGAGGGGTCGGGAGGTTGCCTAGTGTCAAAGATTCAACAAAACCATGTCTTCATCATTAGACGAAAGTAACAGGTGCATGATGGTACGAAGCTCTCCAAAGTTGTTTTGGAACGGAGTCCCAGATAGGATAATTCGCTTTTTGGTACAAAGTTCAGCAAAAAGGCAAATTATCCTATCCGGACTCCATTCCGTAACAACTTTGAGGACTTCTGCACCATCATGCCATGGTTACTTCCGCTAATGATGAAGCGATGGATTTCTTCAATACTTTGACACTATAGGAACCCTCGACCCTGAAACCTTCGACCCTTGACCCCTTAATGACCCTCGACCCTCTACCCTAGTTCCCGACCCTAGACCCTCGGCGATCCTCGACACCCTCGTTATATCGACAACAGCGCCCCCCTCGTGTCAAAGTTTCTTCTTTCTCCTCTATTCCTTTCTTTCTTCTTCTCCTCTTCTTTTCTTCTTATCCCTCGAGAAAGGAAAATAAGGAAAAGGAAGAAAAGAGGAAGAAGGAAGAAGGAAGAAGAAGAAGAAAAAAGAAGAAAATAGAAGAAAGGAATAGAAGAGAGGAGAAGAAGAAAGGAATAGAAGAGAAGAAGAAAGGAATAGAGAAGAAGAAAAAATAGAATTTTTCTATTTTTTCTTCTTCTCTTCTATTCCTTTCTTCTTCTCCTCTTCTTTTTCTTCTTTTTTCCTCTTCTTATTTATTTCTCCTCTTCTTCCTCTCCTCTTCTTCTCCTTTCTTCCTCTTCTTATTTTCCTTTTTATATGAACATATCATCATATATATGAACATACATTTTCTTTGCATATGCATATGAACATACATACATACATTTTTCTTTCATATGAACATACATACATACATTTTCTTTGCATATGACCATACATACATTTTTCTTTGCATATGACCATTCATACATTTTCTTTGCATATGCTTTGCATATAAACATACATACATATGAACATACATACATACATATAAACATAACATACATACACAAAAAATTCTAAAATCTGCCTAAAAAATCTAAAAATCTGCCTAAAAATTATCCATCCATCCATCCATCCATATAATGAACATATATAATGAACATATAAAAAGCATGCATACATCATCCATATTATGTTCATATAATGAACATATATACATGAACATAAATCTGCCTAAAAAAATTATATGATTTTTTTTATGAAGAGGACGAGGGACAGGAGGAAAGGGGGTCGCCGGAGTCGGACCGAACGGGAAGAGGGGCGTCGAGGCAGGCGGCGTGAGGCGGCGCCGGCAGCGAGGTGGGGCGGGCCGGGTGCAGGGGGCACGGGCGGCGGGCGTGAGGCGCAGGCGCGGGCGTGCGTGTCGTGGGACGGGCAGGGGCACGGGCTGCGGCGGCGTGAGGCGCAGGGGCGGCCGTGCATGCTCGGGACGGGGCAGGGGCACGGGCGGCGGCGGCAGCGTGGGGGCGCAGGGCGCGTGCGTCTTTCGGGACGGGCAGGGGCAGGCGGCGGCCGGCGTGGGCTTGGGCGCGGGCAGGCACGGGAGACGGGATGGCGGCGGCGGCGACGGCGATGAGGAGCGCGATTTGGGCAGCTGGCGGCGGGGCAACTGGCTAGGGAGGCGAGGGAGATGTGAAAATTTCACAAGTCTTGCTTATATAGAAAGAGCATTGGTCCGGTTCGTGGCACGACCGGGACTAATGTTCCTTTAGTCCCGGTTGGTGTCACCAACCGGGACCAAAGGCCAAATTTCAGCAGCCCAAAGGGGCGGAAGCGGCGACCTTTGGTCGGTTGGTGGCACCAACCGGGACTAAGGGGCATTAGTCCCGGGTCGTGCCACGAACTGGACTAAACCCACCTTTAGTCTCGGTTGGTGCCACCAACCGGGACCAAAGGCCTGTGCTGCCCCGCGCCAAATGTTTAGTCCCACCTCGCTTGTTGAAGGGCGCCGGCACTGGTTTATAAGCGCTGGTGTGCGTCCCCTTCCGAGCTCCTCTCAAATGCAGGATTTCGGGCCTAATCATGCTACTGCCTGTGGGCCTATTGGGCCTCTGCGGGCCTGAATCCTGGCCCATTTAGGGTTTCTAGTCGTATTCAGGCCGTGGGGGCCTAGTAGGTGGTAGTTTTTTTTGCTTTATATTTTATTTCTTTTTGCTTTTAGTATTAGAATAAATATAATAGTTCTATTAGTGCCATTAGTTTTAAAATTCAAAAACACTTTTTTGTTTTCTTTGTTGCTTTATTTATTTTATTTTGTTTCTACTTACAACAAAATGCTTATTGTTGCTATTATTAATATTAATTTCAAGTATTTTTGTTTTGTTTCCTGCATTATTTATTTTCTTTTGGTTTTTTGCTTTATTTTTTAATTCTTTTGCTTTTAGGTCAGCAAAATTATAAACTTTCTGTTAGTGCCATTTGTTTTAGAACAATTATAAACATTCTGCTTGTGCCATTAGTTTTATAAAATTTGAATTCTTTGAAATTTGTGTGAATCACAAGTTTGTGAGCTCAACAAAGGCGTAGAGGGACGGGCTTATAAACCGTGTGAGCGCCCTTCGGTTGGCGAGGTTCTCAAAGTTGGCATAGTATGTTCATGAACAAAACGGACAATGGTATCATACTCGTGTGTTACAAAGTTGGCATGGTATCATCATAATAGTTGCGGGAGAAAGTCTTCACTTTTTCTTCGCTTTTGTCGTTTGCTTATTGCGCCGTAACCATGGATAATCTTCATCATTTATCAGGATGCTTGGGTCAGCCTTGGCTTTGAAGGGGGGAATTTCATGAAACTTTTCATACTCTTCAGACATGTCTTGCCCTCCACTCCCAGATGTCCCTTTTTCCTGAAAAGAACTATGTGGCGCTTTGGCTCATTGTATGATGTATTCGCTTCCTTATCTTTTCTTTTCCTCGGTCTGGTAGACATGTCCTTCACATAGATAACCTGTGCCACATCATTGGCTAGGACGAGCGGTTCGTCGGTGTACCCAAGATTTTTCAGATCCACCGTTGTCATTCCGTCATCGTGGGTCTACCTGCACTCGCCTCGACAGATTGACCCACTTGCACTTAAACAAAGGGACCTTAAAATCTACTCCGTAGTCAAGTTCCCATATGTCTACTATGTAACCATAATATGTGTCATTTCCCTTGTCGGTTGCTGCATCAAAGCGGACACCGCTGTTTTGGTTGGTGCTCTTTTCATCTTGGTCAATCGTGTAAAATGTATTCCCATTTATCTCATATCCTTTCCAAATCATTACAGTCGAAGATGGTCCCCTGGACAACAAGTACAACTCATCACAAACAGTGCTGTCACCTCTGAGACATGTTTCCAACCAACTGTTGAAAGTCCTGATGTGTTCACATGTAATCCAGCGTCGCCTTTGCTCCCGGGTGTTTGGAGCGCAGACTGTTCTTGTGTTCATCGACATACGGGTCACCAAGGTAGAGTTACGTAGAACTGTGTAGTGTGCTTGAGACCAAGAATATCCGTCCCTGCATATTATTGAGTCTCTTCCAAGCGTGCCTTTTCGGTCAGACTCCCCTCATACCGCGATTTAGGGAGACCTATCTTATTAAGGCCAGGAATGAAGTCAACACAAAACCCAATGACATCCTCTCGTTTGATGGCCCATGGAGATGCTTCCTTCTGGCCTAGCACGGTTCTGAACATATTTCTTTAGGACTCCCATGAACCTCTCAAAGGGGTACATATTGTGTAGAAATACGGGCCCTAGAATGACAATCTAAATCGACTAGATGAACTAGGACGTGCGTCATGATATTGAAGAAGGATGGTGGGAACACCAGCTCGAAACTGACAATACATTGCGCCACATCACTCCTTTGCGTTGCTACGATTTCTGGATCGATCACCTTCTGAGATATTGCATTGAGGAATGCACATAGCTTCACAATGGCTAATCGGACGTTTTCCGGTAGAAGCCCTCTCAATGCAACCGGAAGCGATTCGTCATAATCGCGTGGCGATCATGAGACTTTAGGTTACGGAACTTTTTCTCGACATATTTATTATTCCCTTTATATTCGGCGAGAAGCCGGTCGGGACCTTCATCTTGAGCAGGCATTGAAAGAATATTTCTTTCTCTTCTTCGTAAGAGCGTAGCTGGCAGGACCTTCATATCTGCTTCGGAGGCATGCCCTCTTTTTTCGTGCAAGAGTTGCAGGTCCTCTCGTGCCTCGTGTGTATCTTTTGTCTTCCCATACACGCCCAAGAAGCCTAGCAGGTTCACGCAAAGGTTCTTCGCCACGTGCATCACGTCGATCAAGAGCGGACCTCTAGGTCTTTCTAGTAGGGTAGGTCCCAAAATATAGATTTCTTCTTCCACATGGGTGCGTGATTCTCAGCGTCATTCGAACAGCTAGTCCGCCGACCCTTTCCAAAGATTACGTGTAAATCATTGACCATAGCAAGTACGTGATCACCGGTACGCATGGCGGGCTTCTTCCGGTGATCTGCCTCGCCTTTGAAATGCTTGCCTTTCTTTTCGACATTGATGGTTGGTCGGAAGAAATCGACGATGGCCCAGGTACACATTCTTCCTGCAGCTTCCCAGGTATATACTATCGGTGTCAAGTAAACAGTGCGTGCATGCGTGGTATCCCTTGTTTGTCTGTCCTGAAAGGTTACTGAGAGCGGGCCAATCGTTGATTGTCACGAACAGCAACGCCTTCAGGTCAAATTCCTCCTTTTGTGCTCATCCCACGTACGTACACCGTTTCCATTCCACAGCTGTAAAAGTTCCTCAACTAATGGCCTTAGGTACACATCAATGTCGTTGCCGGGTTGCTTAGGGCCTTGGATGAGAACTGCATCATAATGAACTTCCGCTTCATGCACATCCAAGGAGGAAGGTTATACATACATAGAGTCACGGGCAGGTGCTGTGATTGCTGCTCTGCTCCCGAAAGGATTAATGCCATCCGCGCTTAAAGCAAACCATACGTTCCTTGGGTCCTTTGCAAACTCATCCCAGTACTTTCTCTTGATTTTTCTCCACTGCGACCCGTCAGCGGGTGCTCTCAACTTCCCGTCTTTCTTATGGTCCTCACTATGCCATCGCATCAACTTGGCATGCTCTCCGTTTCTGAACAGACGTTTCTACCGTGGTATTATAGGAGCATACCACATCACCTTCGCAGGAACCCTCTTCCTGGGAGGCTCGCCGTCAACATCACCAGGGTCATCTCGTCTGATCTTATACCGCAATGCACCGCATACCGGCATGCGTTCAGATCCTTGTAGGCACCACGGTAGAGGATGCGATCATTAGGGCATGCATGTATCTTCTCCACCTCCAATCCTAGAGGGCATACCACCTTCTTTGTTGCGTATGTACTTTGTCGGGCAATTCGTTATCCTTTGGAAGCTTCTTCTTCATTATTTTGATAGCTTCTCAAATCCTTTATCGAGCATGACATTCTCTGCCTTCCACCGCAGCAATTCGAGTACGGTACCGAGCTTTGTGTTGCCATCTTCGCAATTGGGGTACAACCCTTTTTGTGATCCTCTAACATGCGATCGAACTTCAGCTTCTCCTTTTGACTTTCGCATTGTGTCCTTGCATCGACAATGACCGGCGGAGATCATCATCATGGGGCACATCGTCTGGTTCATCTTGATCTTCAGCAGCTTCGCCCATTGCGGCACCATCGTGCACATCGTCTGCAGTGCAACTTGATGTCCAAAGAGCATCACCGTATTCAGGGGCACATAGTTGTCATCGTACTCTTCTTCCTCGCCGTCTTCCATCATAACCCCTATTTCTCCGTGCCTCGTCCAAACATTATAGTGTGGCATGAAACCCTTGTAAAGCAGGTGGGTGTGAAGGAATTTCCGGTCAGAGTAAGACTTCAGATTCCCACATATAGGGCATGGACAACACATAAAACCATTCTGCTTGTTTGCCTCAGCCACTTCGAGAAAAGCATGCACGCCCTTAATGTACTCGGAGGTGTATGCATCAGTACATCCATTGCCGGTTCATCTGCGTGCATTATATATAATTAAGTGTGTCAAAAATCATTACAGAACATCATGAATAGATAATTAAATGACCAAATTAATAGAAGTTCATCATCACATAAAAACCAAAGTACATACATAGTTCTCATCTAACAACATAAAGCTCATGAGCATCTAAATTAATTAAACCATACATTGAAACTATGTAAAACATTTCAATGTGAAAACAAATACGATCATAATCGCAACCAAGGTAACAACTGATCCAACGACATAATGATACCAAGCCTCGGTATGAATGGCATATTTTCTAATCTTTCTCATCTTCAAGCGCATTGCATCCATCTTGATCTTGTGATCATCGACGACATCCGCAACATGCAACTCCAATATCATCTTCTCCTCCTCAAGTTTTTTATTTTTTCCTTCAAGAAATTGTTTTCTTCTTCAACTAAATTTAACCTCTCGACAATAGGGTCGGTTGGAATTTCCGGTTCAACAACCTCCTAGATAAATAAAATCTATGTCACGTTGGTCGGCTTAATTTTCATAAACAATAAATGAACCAATAGTTATGAAAAGATAATATATACCACATCCGAATCATAGACAGGACGAGGGCCGACGGGCGGATACCAAAACCATCGCACTATATAAGATGCAATAATAAAAGTAAGAAAATAATACAAGTAAGAATATTTTTCCTTTCGTAAAGAAGATAAGAACAAGAGGCTCACCACGGTGGTGCTGGCGATGAGATCGCCCATGGGTGCCGTGGGTGATCGACGGCAATGTGAAGACGGGACGGGCGTGACGGACCGCTAAACCTAGACAAATATTGAGGAAAATGGAGGTTAGAGGTCGAGCTTGGAGAGGAGAAAGCTTAAGTAGTGTGGCTCGGGCATTCCATCGAACTCCTTGTGTGCATAGGAGGTGAGCTAGAGCACCACCAAGCCCCCTCCCCCTCGGCCAGAAAAAACTGAGCTGTGTTATCGGATCTTGCGCGTGGGGCTATATATCGGCAGCACCATTAGCCCCGGTTGGTGGCATGAGCCGGGACTAAAGGGAAGCCTTTGGTCCCGGTTCATGCCACCAACCGGGACCAATAGTGGTGGGCCAGGAGCCAGGACCATTGGTCCCGGTTCGTCCCACCAACCGGGACCAAAAGGTCCGGACGAACCGGGACCAATGGCCCACGTGGCGGCCGGCCCCCTGGGCTCACGAACCGGGATAAATGCTCGCATTAGTCCCGGTTCTAGATTGAACCGGGACTAATGGGCAAAACAGGCCTCAACGATAGCCCCTTTTTCTACTAGTGCTTGGATCTCTTATCGAGTATCACATCGTCCCTATTCACCGTAGAGCGCAGCGTGGTGAGTTCCTCCGCCGCTAGGGCTTCGGATAGTGCCTCCAGGGCTAATGCGGCTGTCTTGTTTTCGGCGCGGAGTGCTGTGTCCGGATCACTAACGAGAGTGATTATTCCGCCGGGCCCGGGCATCTTAAGCTTCATGTACCCGTAATGGGGTATGGCTTGAAAAATTGTGAATGCCTCTCGTCCTAATATAGCGTGATATCCGCTGCTGAACGGGGCCACTTGGAACGTGACCTCTTCGGACCTGTAATTGTCCGGCAAGCCGAACACCACATCAAGTGTGATTTTTCCGGTGCAGCGTGCTTCCCGGCTAGGGATTATTCCTCTAAAGGTTGTGCTGCTTCGCTCAATGCGGCTCCAGTCTATTTCCATTTTTTGAAGCGTTTCCTCGTAGATGAGGTTTAATCCGTGTTGGGGAACGTAGCAGAAATTCAAAATTTTCCTACGTGTCACCAAGATCTATCTATGGAGAAACTAGCAACGAGGGAAGGAGAGTGCATCTACATACCCTTGTAGATAGCTAAGCGGAAGCGTTCAAGAGAACGGGGTTGAAGGAGTCGTACTCGTCGTGATCCAAATCACCGGAGATCCGAAAGTGCGAACGGACGGCACCTCCGCGTTCAACACACGTGACAGCCCGGTGGCGTCTCCCACGCCTTGATCCAGCAAGGAGAGAGGGAGAGGTTGAGGAAGACTCCATCCAACAGCAGCACAACGGCATGGTGGTGATGGAGGAGCGTGGCAATACCGCAGGGCTTCGCCAAGCGCCAAGGGAGAGAAGGAGGAGGAGAGGCAGGGCTGCGCCTGGAGAGGGAGAGGCTTTCGTGTGTTATGGGCAGCCCCCTTGGCCTCATATATATAGGGGAAGGGGAGGAGGGTGCGCCCCCTCTAGGGTTCCCACCCCTAGAGGGCGGCAGCCCCAAAACCCATATATGGGTGGCGGCCACAAGGGGAGGAGAGAGGAGGCGCGGGGAGTATGGGCCTTAGGGCCCATCTCGCCCTTAGGGTTTGCCCCCTCTCCCCTTCTAGCCGCATGGGCCATGGTGGGAGGCGTCCTAGCCCACCTAGGGGCTGGTGCCCTCTCATACTTGGCCCATGTATGCCTCTGGAGCATGTGGCCCCACTTGGTGGACCCCCGGGACCCTCCCGGTGGTCCCAGACGTGCGATAAACCCCGAAACTTTTTCGGTGACCAAAACAGAACTTCCCATATATAAATCTTTACCTCCGGACCATTCCGGAACTCCTCGTGACGTCCGGGATCTCATCCGGGACTCCGAACAACATTCGGTAACCACATACAAACTTCCTTAATAACCCTAGCGTCATCGAACCTTAAGTGTGTAGACCCTACGGGTTCGGGAGACATGAAGACATGAACGAGACGTTCTCCGTCAATAACCAACAGCGGATCTGGATACCCATGTTGGCTCCCACATGTTCCACGATGATCTCATCGGATGAACAACGATGTCGAGGATTTAATCAATCCCGTATTCAATTCCCTTTGTCTAGCGGTATTGTACTTGCCCGAGATTCGATTGTCGGTATCTGATACCTTGTTCAATCTCGTTACCGGCAAGTCTCTTTACTCGTTCCGTAACACATCATCCCGTGATCAACTCCTTGGTCACATTGCACATATGATGATGTCCTATCGAGTGGGCCCAGACAAACCTCTCCGTTTACGGAGTGACAAATCCAGTCTCGATTCGTACAACCCAACAGACACTTTCGGAGATACCTGTAATGCACCTTTAGAGTCACCCAGTTACGTTGTGACGTTTGGTACACCCAAAGCATTCCTACGGTATCCGGGAGTTGCACAATCTCATGGTCTAAGGAAATGATACTAGACATTTAGAAAAGCTTTAGCATACGAACTACGATCTTTGTGCTAGGCTTAGGATTGGGTCTTGTCCATCACATCATTCTCCTAATGATGTGATCCCGTTATCAACGACATCCAATGTCCATGGTCAGGAAACCGTAACCATCTATTGATCAACGAGCTAGTCAACTAGAGGCTTACTAGGGACATGGTGTTGTCTATGTACCCACACATGTATCTGAAGTTTCCTATCAATACAATTATAGCATGGATAATAAACGATTATCATGAACAAGGAAATATAATAATAATAACTAATTTATTATTGCCTCTAGGGCATATTTCCAACAATCCGCTGCCGCCATCCATGAGTACCTTGGTAAGACGAAAGCCACCCACTATTGGACTGAGGAGCAATGCGGCTGCTGCTCAGGCTGTTCGGAATTTAGGTTCACCGGTGGCGTTGAAGGTGATGGTTGTGTCGCTCCATGGATTTGTTGTTGCTACTTGGTAGACTTCGGCGAGGCTGCGGATTGTTCGTTTCCGCATATTATTTGATGCGGAAGTCTCGAAGACTGTTGACACCGTACTGGTACTGTTGGAGTGGTTCTCTGGGGCTAGAAGCACTTCGCCACTTTTGGCCACCTGCCGCAGTATCCAGCATGCCCGAAGGCTATGTGTTGGAGTGGCGCCTTCTGTACTGTGAATTTTACAGGGTCCGCTGAGCCATCCCTCCAGTACGGTTCCGTGCCCTTTATGGGGTTTTTGCTTTTTGGTTTTTGTACCTGGTGCCTGAGTGTGATGCACCCTTTTGTTTCGGACTAGGGCTGTATTCGGGGCCGGATCGTCCCAAAATTTAGTTTCAGTTTTCCGGAAACTTTCCATCGCACAGTACTTTCGTACTATGGACGCCAGATCAGAGAAGCGTGTAAGTTCACGACGACTGACGGCGTTCAAGATTCCCTCGTCCGCGCAATTATTGCAGAAAATTGAAATTGCGTTTTCCTCACGGCAGTCCTTTATCCTGTCCATGACCAGGAGGAATCTGGCCCAGTAATGATGTACTGTTTCAGCGGGCTCTTGCCGGATTTGAGATAGATCGCATATGTCTAGGTGGGTGGGTGGAATTGAGTCCGGAACCCTACCCATCTCAAGGCTCAAGGGCCGAAAAGTTTCCGAATTTGGAAGCTTGGATTGCTGGACGTTGTCCAACGAGTCTGGTCCGATGCCTGACTTTAGGTTCAGTGCTTGATCGAAGTCCGTCCCTCCGCGAGAATCCGGCATGGAGGGTTCGGGAGTCCGGACATGACTAGTTTTCAATATAGAAGAAGAATCGCCGCATTGTTCCTCTACCACCGCAACGTGGTGGGTAACCTGGGGAGAGTTAATCTCTCTCAGATTGGTTTTAAGCCCAATCTGATTGTAGTCTGTAGCGACTCCCAGGGCGGCGATGTGATCCAAGAGCTCGTTTATAGACGAGAGCTCTATTGGATCCAGCTGCTCGGCGAATTCCGAGTTGACGTGAAGATTGCTTTTGATGACCCGAGAGGTCATCGTCGAAGTGGTGGCCGAACAGGCGGTCATGAGAAAACCACCTAGCCGGATAGTTTGGCCGGCGGCCAAGGCTCCTTTGGTGAACATACCGTCTTTAAAGATGGGAGGAGGCATCCTTCCAGATTGCGACGGCACAGAGGAACTCTCAATGAAAGCACCAATGTCGGTGTCAAAACCGGCGGATCTCGGGTAGGGGGTCCCAAACTGTGCGTCTAGGCGGATGGTAACAGGAGACAAGGGACACGATGTTTTTACCCAGGTTCGGGCCCTCTCGATGGAGGTAAAACCCTACTCCTGCTTGATTAATGTTGATGATATGGGTAGTACAAGAGTGGATCTACCACGAGATCAAGGAGGCTAAACCCTAGAAGCTAGCCTATGGTATGATTGTTGTAATGGTTGTGTGTCCTACGGACTAAAACCCTCCGGTTTATATAGACACCGGAGAGGGATAGGGTTACATAGAGTCGGTTACAATGGTAGGAGATCTACATATCCGTACCGCCAAGCTTGCCTTCCATGCCAAGGAAAGTCCCATCCGGATACGGGACGAAGTCTTCAATCTTGTATCTTCATAGTCTTGGAGTCCGGCCGATGACGATAGTCCGGCTATCCGGACACCCCCTAGTCCAGGACTCCCTCACCAACTGTGCTTGTTGCCATGCCTACTCTATTGAAGGTGAGTCCCAAACGGTCACGGGGACGGCTCTTGGTATTCTCCCTCTTTATAATGAGACCAAGGCTCGTTTCTTTTCTTAAATCCTCAATCGAATCTACCCCTCGCCCCGAGTTCCAACACCAAGAGCCCCAGATTCGAGCGCTTCGGACCTTCAACAATGTCCGGCTCCGACCTTCAGGGCCGGTGGATGCCCTCCTCCATCACGGAGGAGGACGCGCTAAAGCTGCGAGAAGCCAGGTACCTGACCTGCGAGATTTCTCATAGGTTGCCCGCCAAAGGGCAAGTCATTCCTACTCCCGAGCCCGGCGAGAGCGTCGTGTTCGTGTCCCACCTCCGTCGGGGTTTAGGCTTCCAGATGGATCCTTTTGTGAGGGGGCTTATGTTTTACTACGGGCTGGAATTCCATGACCTGGCTCCGGAGTCTATCCTCCACATCTCATCATTCATCGTTGTCTGCAAAGCCTTCCTCTGCACTACTCCCCACTTTGGTTTGTGGCTCAAGACCTTCAACGTGGAGCCGAAGATGATCAAGGGGCGTCAAGCAGAGTGCGGCGGGGCGGTTATAAGCAGAAGGGCTGATGCTCCATGGCTCGAGGGCTCTTTCCAGGAGGAGCTCGGCTTGTGGCAACAGGAGTGGTTCTATATTACCGCTCCTAGGGGCAGCAAGCAGAAGCCGCTGCCCATCTTTCGCTCGGGCCCTCCACAGCGGCTGATGTCGTGGGTCAACCAAGGGCTCAACTGGGGGCCGTCAAAGGACGTACCCCTACTGCAGGGCCGGATTCGAGACCTCCAAGAGAGGGAGATCGATCTGGTCATGATGATGCAGGTTATGCTGATTCGGCGTCTTATGCCCTGCAAGCGTCGCCCCCTCCGCCTGTGGGAATTCAATCCAGAGGGGCCACGAGCTCTCCACCACTTCATGGGTACAACACACGTGGAGATGTATTAATTGTTCTTCGGATCACAAGAGATGTGTCCGGAATTGACCGAGGATTCTGGCCTAAGCTGCAATCGCCCGGATGCTCAGGTAAGTGGCCCTGCGTCTGGACACACCGTTTGTTTGCGCCTTCTTGAATTTGCCTTTTAACCCATCGTCTCTTGAATAGGAGCGAATAGCACAAGCGAAACTGATACGATATCCAGCCCCCCTCCCGGAGACTGTGTCGGATCCCGTGCTGGTCAGGATGCTGGAGGTTGCGCCTTCAGAGGAAGGCAAAGGGGAGAACAGGGACACTGCCACCTCTGCCAAGGAGGCTTTTGAGAAAGGGGGATCGAGAATCCCTCCTTCCAAGGGGAGAAGAGGACCGCTTCTGAAAACCCGAGGCCAAGGCCTCGAAGCGGGGGAAGAGATCTTCACCAGAGGGTCCTGTGTCCGGGGAGGCCCCGGCCGCACTATCTCCCCTAAGGAATCAGCCCTCCAGCGAGACTTAAGTAGAAAAAGGGGGGTTCTGTAATAAGAGACATCCCTATTTTCGCTTCTGAGGATAACCGAAGTTTTTACCTTGTAGTTCGGATCTCCGTCCTTCTCAGATGAGCTCGTCTTCGGGGGACCTTCGTCCGAAGATGATGGAGAGCGAGACGCCTCCATCCGCCGCACCGTCGGATAGGCCGGACGAACCTGAGGTGTCTTCATGGAGGGTGTCCCCGAGTCCGGCAGGGCCGGAGAGTTCAGCACGAACTTGTGTGCGGCCGGGGGAGCTGAAGGATCTGCTTGAGAGGGCGTCTATCTCAGAAGGTCACCATACACTGATGAGTATGGTGATTGGAAGAATTTCAATCGCCGAAGGCGGGATGCATGATGCCGTCAGAAGCTTGCTGGCGGGGTTTGAGGTACGTAGAAATGACATACCTTTTGACAGTTTTACACATAAAGTGTGCCCTGTATAGATAGTAGCCCCTGAGACTCGGTAGGTTGTCAAGAGCGACAACGTGCCGAGGATCAAAATCGCGGATAGTCCGGTGGACAGCCGGACTAATGGAGTTGCCGAACTAAAGCGGCAACTCGACGTTGCGGATGCGGACATCGCGCTGGTTAAGAAGCGACTTGACGAGTCACAAGGTATGTTGTTTCTCCGTGGTCACCTAGTAAGGGAGTCGAAGCCCACTCCTTACAACATGTATGCTTAATGCAGATGGTGCCGCTGCTGTGGAGGATCTTCGGGCAGAACTTGCTCGAGCCAAGGAGCGGGCCAGAAGGAGTGATGTGGCTGCCTCGAGGGCGGCCGAAGAGCTAGAAGCCGAAAGGGCTGCTCACTGCCGAAGCAGGGAGGAAATGGCCGAAATGGCCGTGAAGCTGAAAGAAGTTACCGACCGCTATGAGGTTCTTGAAAGAGAACATCGAGCGGAACAAGAAGACCTAAGGAAGGCCACCGCCGAAGCCAAGGATGCCCGTTCTGCAATGAGGGCTGTAAAGGAGGAGTTGCGCCAGGCCGGAGATATTGCGGCTGGCAAGCCCTTTCTGCTGTGCAGGAGGTTTACATATCCGAAGTATGCTCAGCTTGGCCAGCTATGGGGTCCGGAGGATCCTTATATGGATTTAGCGGCGAGTGCGGCAGATGCTGTTGTGCACTTCCGAAGTCAAAAGGATCACGAGACGGAAGAGCTTTTTGGTCTCAATTCCACAGTCCGGATCGTTAACTCCCGCTGACCGATCGGCTGGCTGAGTGGGCTGAGCTGAATAGATTGTCCGGTCTTGCCATGACGGATATCGTGGCTCATGTCTGGCCGGATAGGCCCAAGCCGAAGAGTTATTTCGGCTTATTGCAGCAATTCCTTGGGGCGGTGCCACATATAAAGGCGATGAAGCGGTCGGCCTGCATAGAGGGTGCACGGATGGCCCTCGCCCGTGTGAAGACATACTGGACGGAGATGGATGCCACCGACGTTGCTACCCGGAGTTCGGACGAGAGTCGGTTACCCGCCGAGCACTATTTTGGGGAAGTTCTGTGTGGTGCTCGTGAAATAGAGTCGCAGTGCTCAAAAAGTGTCATGTTCAAATGATCTTTATGGCTTGTAAAACAATATTTATAATGTAAACGCTTTTTCTACTTGTGCGTTCAAGTATTGAAGTATCTCCTGTGCGGCCGTTAATGTATACTTGTGTATAACCTGAAAGATGGCAGTCTTCGGCTTCAGCCCCCACGCACATGGTGCGGGGGTGTTTGCGAAATAGCGCATTTTCACACTTAGTCCAACGTCTTGGTCCTGTGAAGGAGGTGGTAGCGTAGCAAACGAGGCAACCGGACTATAATGCTTTATCACTTTCACATAGCCATAGGAGTTCGAAGGTGGGGCTACGATATAGCCCCTAGGGGCACCGCGCTCTCCAGATTTGGGGTGCGTGTGCGCCTGACCGGGCAGCGGTCCTTCGTCAAAGCGGAGGAATTCTAAACATTCCGGAAGTCGATCGAGTGGTTGACCAGTATCTCGCTACATCATGACAGTCAGTTTTCAGCTTTCTTTACTGAGGTGCTCACCCGGCCGAACCGGGGCACAATCGCAGTAGTTCTCCTGGTGCCGCGTTAGCCGATGATACGGAACGTAAGGCAGAAAAACACAGGAGCCGGACAAACCCAACATTTGACCAAAGACATGATTCAGAGCTGATGCATATAAGGCCTAACTCGAGACACCGAACACTCCCTGAGGTGTTCGGTCTTTATGATGACGGGCAGATCAATGCCCTAAGCCCCTAGTGTCTAGGTACTCGCAAGGTCCTCTGACGCGGCCGATGCCAAAACGTCAGCCTCCTCTCTGGTTATGATTAGAAACCAGGGGATGTACAACAACAAGAGACAGTAAAAAAGGTTTACGCAGGGTCTTAATCTGAAAAGAATCCTTGCAACGGGTCCCTACTGCACGTCTGCGCCTATGTCTCCGTTGTGCTGTATCCTGGATGGGTGTAACACGCTGTTCATCTGTAAAAGAGAGGAACTTAGTTTGAAAAGAAATCGTGTCGAAAATGTATTTAAAACAGAGCATGAATAAATGAATAAAGTTGAGCTCTTGTTGGCTCCTTATTGCTCATACGCACAACCCCTTGTAAAGGGGTGTGTGGCTCGGGAGCCCCTAGTTTATTTATGTCGGACTCGTTCTAGCCGTGTTCGGGGTCTTGAACGACCTTTTAATGAGATGATGCCGCGTGGACCGGGCATTTTAAGTGTAAGAGACGCGTAGTGTGGTATTGAATTAAAGCGGACAAAAGCTTCACGTCCCAATAGTGCTTGATGGCTTCTTTTGAATGGGGCGACATGAAAGATTAGCTTTTTGCGTCGGAAGTTGTCGGGTGACCCGAACACAACTTCTAGTAGTAAGGAGCCCGTGCACTTGGCGTAAGGGCCTGGCGTCACTCCTTTAAAGGAAGTGCGGCTATGTCGAATTTTAGTACGATCTACCCCCAACTTGCGGATTGTGTCCGGATATAGCAGGTTTAAATCGCTGTCGCCATCCATTAGGACTTGTGTAAATTGTAATCCGTCGATTATAGGATCCAATATCAGAGCAGTCCATCCTGCGTTTCGGACACTTCTAGAGTAGTCCAGGTGGTCGAAAGTAATTGGTTTTGACATCCAATCTCGGGGTTCTGCTGGGGTGGACCGTGCGACACGTACTTCGGCGAGTGCCGCGCTGTTGTTTCGTGGTATCACATGAAGTGAGTTTACTGTTTTGACTTCTTGTGGGAAAGTCTTTTGTTTTCCCGCGCTCTGCTGGTGGGGTTCGTCGTCATCCTCGCTTGGCGTGTCGAGCCCCTTGTGTTCGGCGTTGAGTCGGCCGGACTGTTTGAAGACCCAACAATCTCGGTGGGTGTGGTTTGCAGGCTTCCCGGTTGTACTGTGGATTTGACATATCCGATCCAAAATTTTGTTTAGGTTGGATAGCTCGTCACCTTTGTCCTTAAGGGGCAGTGTTTTGTTGTTTGGCCGCGAGCTTTTGAATCCGGCGTTAACCGCCGTGCTCTTTGGGCTCTTTTCTTTATTTCGGCGCTGGTCCTTTCTACGCCGTGATTTTCCGTTTCCATCTCTGATCTCGGATGTACTCGGGTCGCTGGTGCTGCATCTTGCTAGCGAGCCATCTTCCCCCGTGCAAAAGCGGGTCATGAGGCTTGTTAGTGTGGCCATTGTTATCGGCTTCTCTTGGCCGAGGTGTCTGGCGAGCCATTCGTCTTGGACATTATGTTTAAAAGCTGCTAAGGCTTCGGCGTCCGGATAGTCGACTATTTGGTTCTTTTTGTTGAGGAACTTGTTCGAGAATTTGCGCGCTAATTCTCCGGGCTGTTGGGTTATGTGACTTAAATCGTCTGCATCCGGAGGGCGGACATAAGACCCCTGAAAAATTTGCTTTAAACGCGTCCTCGAGCTCTTCCCAGCTTCCAATGGTCTTTTCTGGGAGGCTTTTGAGCCAATGTCTAGCTGGCCCTTTGAGCTTGAGGGGTAGATATTTTATGGCGTGGAGATCATCTCCTCTATCCATATGTATATGCAGGATGTAATCCTCAATCCAGACTTTGGGGTCTGTTGTTCCGTCGTATGCCTCTATGTTTACGGGCTTGAACCCCGCTGGAAATTCATGATCCAGCACCTCATCGGTGAAACATAGTGGGTGTGCGGCGCCCCTGTATTTGGGTGTGCCGTTATCTTCAAGTACTCGGCGTGTTGTGTTGCTTCCTGGGTCCCTCTTCTTTGGCCCATAAATGGACCTGACCGGGCCATCCATTTTGCGAGGATCTTTTTTATGTGTGTCGCCTGCCAGCTTGTGTGCAGCGCCGCTTGCCTCTCTTGGCCTGTCATCTGGTCGTCTATCCGGCCAGGCGGCCTCTTTGTTTTTTGATTGTGGGGGCTCTACGGCCTCCTCGTCGAATTCGGGCAGCAGCTTGCGCTTCGGGCAGCTCTTTGTTTGGTGGCTATTGCCATATTTGTCCGCGGTATTGAGTACTTTCCTCCACCTCATTCTGAGTATGTCTTCCGCTGTTTTGAGCTTCCGTTTCTCCTTCTTCAAACTTCTTGCAGTGGCGACAAGTCTTTTTTGAAGGTTCTTGTGCTCTGGTGGTGTGTCCGGCGTGAGATCTTCTGGACTGTTTTTTTCATCGAGGATGAGTTGATTATCCGATTCATCCTGTTCGGATGGTTGCTTGGCTGCATGTTCGTCACCCACTGGTTTGCCCTGCTCTATGGCTGGGTCATTATGAGTGTTGTTGTTATCGAGGCGGGACTTTGGGCGGCGCTTGCGTCGCCGTTTTGGTTGTTTTTCGGGGGAATTATCCTTCGCTGTGTCCCGTTGCTCCTCGTTATCGCTTCCTTTTGGGGTGTCCACCATGTATATATCATGAATTAAGGTGGCTTTCCAGTGCCCGGTAGGCGCTGGTTCTTGGTCGTCTCCGGCATCGTCATCCATACCGTCAATGTCTTCGGAGTCGTAGTCTGGCATGTCGGTTAAGTCTTCGACAGTAGCTACAAAGTGGGTGGTGGGTGGGATTTGAATTTCTTCGTCGTCCGCATCCCAACCATCCTGACCGCAGTCCGGCCAGGGCTCTCCTGATAACGAGAGATATTTTAGCGAA
The DNA here is from genome assembly GCA_021605145.1 of Aegilops bicornis. NCBI lineage: Eukaryota > Viridiplantae > Streptophyta > Magnoliopsida > Poales > Poaceae > Aegilops > Aegilops bicornis. The sequence goes on along the minus strand of CM038673.1, from coordinate 244,814,714 downwards.
TTCAGGATGTCGCCAAAGGGTGAGTGCTGAAAGATGTCCGCAGCAGTGAACTCCATGATCGGCGCCCAATCGGATTCGATTGGCAGGGGCGCAGGAGGTTCGGAGTCCAGCGAGGAGTCCGGCACCTCGGAGTCACGGGTTTTGCAAAGGACAAGGTCAGTATTCGGCTCCATCGCCGTAGAAGTTGCAGCCCCCGAGGCGGTGTCCACCCAACTATCCTCGATCTGTGCGGTCGGCTCCGAACTATGGGTCAGAGCGGACTCGTGTGCGGCCTCCAGGGCACTGTCCGGTGACAGAGCTAAATCATGCCCACCGTGACAGTGCGGCGCGCTCGGTTGTGGCTCGAATCCATCAACGATCAAGTCTCCACGGATGTCAGCCGTGAAGTTTAGGCTTCCAAACCTGACCTGATGGCCAGGGGTGTAGCTTTCGATCTCCTCCAGATGGCCAAGCGAATTGGCCCGCAGTGCAAAGCCGCCGAACACGAAGATCTGTCCGGGGAGAAGAGTCTCACCCTGGACTGCGTTGTTGTTGATTGAAGATGCCATCAAGCCTATCGGTGAAGACACAAAGGAACTCTCAATGAAAGCACCAATGGTGGTGTCAAAACCGGCGGATCTCGGGTAGGGGGTCCCGGACTGTGCGTCTAGGCGGATGGTAACAGGAGACAAGGGACACGATGTTTTTACCCAGGTTCGGGCCCTCTCGATGGAGGTAAAACCCTACTCCTGCTCGATTGATATTGATGATATGGGTAGTACAAGAGTGGATCTACCACGAGATCAAGGAGTCTAAACCCTAGAAGCTAGCATATGGTATGATTGTTGTAATGGTTGTTAGATCCTCTGGACTAAAACCCTCCGGTTTATATAGACACCGGAGAGGGCTAGGGTTACACAGAATCGGTTACAATGGTAGGAAATCTACATATCCGTATCGCCAAGCTTGCCTTCCACGCCAAGGAAAGTCCCATCCGGACACGGGACGAAGTCTTCAATCTTGTATCTTCATAGTCTTGGAGTCCGGCCGATGATGTTAGTTCGGCTATCCGTACACCCCCTAGTCCAGGACTTCCTTAATAGCCATACCTCATTGGGAAATAATATATAGCGTTGAGCACCATGTTTAAGTAGAGATTACAGCAGGTAAAAGAGGAGTTACACCGCTGCATAGAGGGGGGAAGAGTTGGTGATGATGGTGGTGAAGTTGTTGGTGAAGATCGCGGTTATGATGATGGCCCCCGGTGGCACTCCGGCACCACTGGAAGCGAGGGGGAGAGAGCCCCCCTCCTTCTTCTTCTTCCTTGACCTCCTCCCTAGATGGGAGAAGGGTTTCCCCTCTGGTCCTTGGTATCCATTGGGTGGGAGGGGCGAGAGCACCTCCGAGATTGGATATGTCTCTTGGTCTCTCTCTGTTTCTGCGTTCCCCTGGCCTGTGTTTCATCGTTTCTTATATATCCGGAGATCCGTAACTCCGATTGGATTGAAACTTTCGCCCAGATTTTTCTCCAAAAAATAGCTTTCTTGCATCCGGAGAAGAGCGTCAACTGCCTTATGGGTGGCCCACGAGGGTCAGGGGCGCACACAAGGGGGCAGGCGCGCCCCCTGCCTCGTGGCCACCGCGGGCACCGTTTCGCGTTGATTCTTCCTCCCAGATTTTCCAAAAATTTCAAAAATATTCTCCGTCCGTTTTTATCCCCTTTGGATTCCATTTGATATGGGGTTTCTGCGAAACATAAAACCTGCAAGAAACAGGAACCGGCACTGGGCACTAGATCAATATGTTAGTCCCAAAAATAATATAAAAAGTTGCCAAAAGTATATGAACGTTGAATAATATTGGCATGGAACAATAAAAAATAATAGATACGACGGAGACGTGTCACTGACCGGCGCCGGTACTCTCACGTGTTGGTACAACAAGCGGGGGGATCGATTGTGCCGCCTGTTCTCCCAGCTGGCGAACGGTTTTCCCACATTTTTTGTCAGCTGCTTGGCTCAAGCTCGAGCTCGACTCCTTCTGTAGTCATGCTCGATGTGCCTTCCTGATTTGGCGCTCATAGTCTGGGTCAACAGGCTTGGGAGCTGGTGCTCTAGCCATACGAATAAAGTGGTCAACGACTTTGTCACACACTTTCTCCTTTGGCGGCGGTCGCGGTTTCGGTCCAAAATGGGCGTCCACTTGGGCCTTCACTATGGCTATGTTTTGCTCCTCGGTCATGTCGTAAGGCCTCTGAGGAAGAGGAGTGAGGCTTGGACCATATTTATATCGCTTGCCTCCGCCTGTACCTCCTGTACTACCTCGACTCGTACCGCTACGCACCATAGCTGCGGCGGCTCTCTTCCCCGATTGCTGAGGCGGCGGAGACGGCTGACGTGGCTGAGTTGGAGCAGGAGGAGTGGCCTGACGCTGTGCCGGATTTGAAGCAGGAGGAGTGGTCTGACGCTATGCCGGACTTGAAGCAGGAGGAGTGGTCTGACACTGTGCCGGACTTGAAGCAGGAGGAGTGGCCTGACACTGTGCTGGACATGGAGGAGGAGTGGCCTGACGCGTTGGTGGACTTGGAGGAGCGGGAGTATGCTGACGCGGTGGTGGACTTCGAGGAGGAGTCAGCTAACGCGGTGTCGGTGGCCTTCGAAAGATGATGCAATCCTTTTTCCATAGGATGATACGATGTTTGGCCTCTCCCAGTGTGTGCTCCACGTCACCTCTAGGAATGTCAAGATCTAGCCCCGAATATTGGTCCACCACCTCGTCAACCATGACACGAGGTAATGGAAGGTTGCATCGGGGGAATTTGTATAAGCAAAGGCATCTGCCACCTTCATGGATATGTTTTTCATTTTGAAGTGTAGCTCACAGTTAGTGCTCTCCATGATGTCATCCACAGGGTATCTATCCAGCAGTGCGTCGCCCGGGGCGGAACCAACGCTGCTTCTTCGCATGGATGCGACGGTGCTATCCAATGCTGAATCATCCACTAGCTGCTGCCGCTGCTGAGACCCCCTTCCTGGCTAAGTGAGTTGATCTGCTGCTGCTGTCGCTGGAATTTGAGTGCCAAGTCTGCGTGCGCTGATTCTAGGCCTTGAAGGCGTTCTGCTTCCTGCTTCCTCTGCTCCTCCTCTAGCTTCCTCTTCTTCTCCTCCTCCATCTTCCTTCTTGCACGGCTTTTTTAGTCGGCGTTCCAGTCCGAAAATCCCTCATACCATGGAACAACGCCCTTGTTTCGTGTTCTTCCCGGGTGTTGAGGATTTCCCAGGGCGCGCATAAGCTCGTCGTTCTCTCTGTTGGGCGTGAACACCCGCTTTCGAGCATCTTCTATTGCTTGAAGTAACCTATCTTCGGCTCCCTTAAGGCTTGCCTTCTTCGAAACCTTGCCTGTCTTCGGGTCCAACGCCCCCCCATGCGCAGAGAACCAAGTTCTGCACCTGGGGGGCCAACTCTTAGTAACTGGAGTGACCTCTGCATCCAGCATCTCTTGCTCAGACTTATCCCACTTAGGCATTGGCACCGCGTAGCCACCTGGGCGCTGCCTATGGAACTACTCCTTTTTTGCGGCATTGGCCTTGTTTTTTCTCGACCGTTCCTTAGATAATTCTGATTCCTTGAATTTCACAAAAGCGGGCCCGTGTTCTCTTTGCTTCTCCGGTGTTCCCTTGAATTCTGGAGTCTTCTTCCTCCTTCGACGTACTTGGCACATATAGTTTTCTTGTGGGTGTTGAATGCAATTGCCATCTTCCTGAGAGCAGCGTCCTTGACTTTCTCCACATCTGCATTAGTGAAATGATCTGGTAGGGTGAAATGTTCCATGAGAGATTCCCAAAGCATTGATTTTGCTCTGTGGTCGACCCAAGTAAGATCTGGACGTTTGTTTGTTGGCACTTTCCATTCTTGAGTGGAGATTGGGAGTTGGTCCCTCACAAGAACTCCGCACTGTCGAATGAACTTGTTCGCAATGTTCTTAGGCACGCTAGGTTCGCCATTAGCTTTGATGGCATCGATGTTGTAATTTACACCCTCCTTCAACTTTTTGCCCGGGCCTCACACTGTCCTGTAGAAGGTTTGCTCGATCCGGAGGGCTGAAAGAAGAAATATCGATTCATTAATATATCTTCAAATCATTAAGAACACGTGACGATCACCAGATCCCTGCTTATATAAATATACCTCGCCACGGGTCTCTATTATTTCAAGATCAACATTTTCGGCGTCATCATAATCATTTTCGGCGTAATCATAATCATAGTTCATGACTTCATCAATTCGGTCGTCGCGATCGAATATCACATCATCACCCTCCCCTGTATTGTTCAGATATTAGGAGACGTCATCTTCTTCATTACGATAAATGCGGCCCTTGAGGAGCGTATGATCTCGAACAGGGCCTCTTCTCCTCTCTGCCGATTGTTATGCGCCATAGCTTTTATTTAACTAATCCAGAAGAAATATAAAACAATTTAGTATTCAAATTACAATGCATGCATGCAATCGATAAGTAAAAACTGAATCGTAGTACATAATTTCGAATACATTGTCTCGAACAATATATATAATCTCAAATACATCGTCTCGAATATTATATATCGAATACATCACTAGCTAGCTAGCTAATAAAGATCGAATACTATAGAAGAATCTAGGCCACTCGCGGTTCCTGAGGCGCGGGCGATGGATGATACGTCTCCAACGTATCTATAATTTTAGATTGCTCCATGCTACTTTATCTACTATTTTGGACTATATTGGGCTTTATTTTCCACTTTTATATTATTTTAGGGACTAACCTATTAACCGGAGGCCAGCCCAGAATTGCTGTTTTTTGCCTATTTCAGTGTTTCGAAGAAATGGAATATCAAACGGAGTCCAAACAGAATGAAACCTTCGGGAACGTTATTTTCTCACCGAACGTGATCCAGGAGACCTGGACCCTACTCCAAGAAGTAACACAGGCGGTCATGAGGGTGGGGGGCGCCCCCCCCCCCCTAGGGCGCGCCCCCCTACCTCATGGGCCCGATGTTGCTCCGCCGATGTACTCCTTCCTCGTATATATACCTACGTACCCCCAAACGACCAGGGACGGAGCCAAAAACCTAATTCCACCACCGCAACTTCCTGTATCCACGAGATCCCATCTTGGGGCCTGGTCCGGAGCTCCGCCGGAAGAGGGCCGTTGTCGGTGTCAAAACCGGCGGATCTCGGGCAGGGGGTCCCGAACTGTGCGTCTAGGCGGATGGTAACAGGAGACAAGGGACAGGTTTTTTTACCCAGGTTCGGGCCCTCTCGATGGAGGTAATACCCTACTCCTTCTTGATTAATATTGATGATATGGGTAGTACAAGAGTAGATCTACCACGAGATCAGAGAGGCTAAACCCTAGAAGCTAGCCTATGGTATGATTGTTGTTCGTCCTACGGACTAAAACCCTTCGGTTTATATAGGCACCGAATAGGGTTAGGGTTACACAGAGTCGGTTACAATGGTAGGAAATCTACAAATCCGTATCACCAAGCTTGCCTTCCACGCCAAGGAAAGTCCCATTCGGATACGGGGTGGAGTCTTCGATCTTCTATTTCCATAGTCCAGGAGTCCGGCCAAAGATGATAGTTCAGCTATCCAGACACCCCCTAGTCCAGGACTCCCTCAGTAGCCCCTGAACCAGGCTTCAATGACGACGAGTGTCGGTGTCAAAACCGGCGGATCTCGGGTAGGGGGTCCCGAACTGTGTGTCTAGGCGGATGGTAACAGGAGACAAGGGACACGATGTTTTTACCCAGGTTCAGGCCCTCTCGATGGAGGTAAAACCCTACTCCTGCTTGATAAATATTGATGATATGGGTAGTACAAGAGTGGATCTACCACGAGATCAAGGAGGCTAAACCCTAGAAGCTAGCCTATGGTATGATTGTTGTAATGGTTGTGTGTCCTACGGACTAAAACCCTCCGGTTTATATAGACACCGGAGAGGGCTAGGGTTACACAGAGTCGATTACAATGGTAAGAGATCTACATATCCGTATAGCCAAGCTTGCCTTCCACGCCAAGGAAAGTCCCATCCGGACAAAGGACGAAGTCTTCAATCTTGTATCTTCATAGTCTTGGAGTCCGGCCGATGATGATAGTCCGGCTATCCGGACACCCCCTAGTCCAGGACTCCCTCAGTAGCCCCTGAACCAGGCTTCAATGACGATGACTCCGGCGCGCATATTGTTCGGCATTGCAAGGCGGGTTCCTCCTCCGAATAATCCATAGAAGATTGTGAACACCAGGATAGTGTCCGGCTCTGCAAAATAAATTGCACGTACCACCGTAGAGAGAATAATATGTACACCACCACCAAGCCTTTACTTGAATCGGTTTCATCATACCACCTCAGCGCGTTTAGCGAAGCGGTTTCCTTGGCACGTCTTGTCGAAGAAGAGATCGTGTTCCCCTTTATTCCGGGATTCCCATCAATACGGACGTGGGTAACCCAACCGCGCCATTGATTGTGGCACTTGGGAGATAAGCGAGTTTTACCAGGCTGGTGGGGACGCATAGTCTTCGTCCGCCCATATATAAGGGGATAAGGATCCACCCTCTTTACCTACGCCATCTTCCTCCTTTTGCTTATCCATCTCCGCGCACTCGAGCTCCAGCGCCCAAGTTCGCACATCTCGTCTCAACCTTCTCCAGCCATGTCCGAAGCAGGAGGCAAATGGATGGCCTCCTCCATTACGGAGGGACACATCGAGAGGCTACGCGAGGCCGGATACTTGTCCAGCGACATCGCGCACCGGCTGCCCGACAAGGGGCAGCTCATCCCCACCCCCAGGCCCCATGAGAGGGTTGTATTCTGTCGGTGTACTAGAGTAGGGGTACCCTAGTATCCCGGACTTGTGCACGGGCAGTCGCAGCACCCCGCGGCAAGGCTTGCCAGGCGACCGCCAAGATCCTCCGTGGCTCCTTAGGAGACAAGACCCCGGCAAGAGGAGCTTGCCGGGAAGCCATTCAAGAACAAAGTATTCAAGCCAAGAAGACAAGGCCCCGGCAAGAGGAGCTTGCCGGGAAGGCCAGCCAAGGCGTCTCAAGAATGCTTGCCGCGACGCGCCATGCGTCCCGGCAAGGCTCGGTGAAAGACAAACTCCCGGGCCCGACAAGACAACGACCGCGGCAAGGCACTTGCCGCGACAAGCGGCCACTCCGCACCCACGCTCCAGCACATCCACCCATGTGTTGCCCTGGGGCCCTCCCAGGCGCGCGTGGCGAGAGGCTGTGCAGCCAGGGGTGCACGGTGGCAAGCGGCACTGACAAGAAGGCCATCGTGGCGATCGGTGGCGTCCCTGACGGTCTCTTTCTGCACTATTTGGGCGACACAGACGGGCATTTAATGCCTTTGTCCCCTGCCGTCAGAGTTAGGTGTGATACACTGTATCTACAGTATAGGTAGTTGTACCTACCGCATCTCTTTTTCCGTTTTTGCCCTTTGTCTGCGTTGCCACCTGTCGGTGACCCCTTGAGCATATAAAAGGAGGCCCATGCGCAACGTAGAGGGGGGGGGGCATTCGAAGCTAGGGACACTCTCACGCTCGGTTTCGTAGCGCTGATCGCTCCTGAGCAAGAACTCAATATACACATAGATGCAGCAGTAGGAGTATTATCTCTCCGGAGAGCTCCGAAGCTGGGTAAACTGCTCATGTGCATCGCCTCGATCTGCTCTTCGTGCGACCTCCGCCTCCTGCCGAACCGAAAGGGGCTCGGTTCGCCGGTCCCATAGGTGTTCGAGGATCAGTTTCCCCGACATCTTTGGCGCGCCAGGTAGGGGGCGTCGAGATTGTGTGAACCTGATCCGGCGTGCACACGAGCTAGATCTTCATCATCCTCATCGACATGCCACCGAAGAAGAAGGCTTCGGAGGCAGCAGTTCCGTCCGCGTCGATTCCACCGCCACCGGAGCAAACGGGCGGTGGGGTAGACGCCGGCGGAAGAACGGGCGTCGACGAGGGTGCTCACAGCGCTGCCAAGTCCAAGGACAAGGCCGCGCAGACCTCGGCGTCCGTACGGGCACCGCGTCCATCTCAGGAGGCGCGGGACCAACAGCGTCATGGTATTCGCAGTACCATGCGCTCGTTGGGCCAAGATCAAGCTGGCGGATCTCGCGGTGCTCAAGACCACCACGCACACCAGCATGCTGGCTCGAGCGAGGTACGGTCGCCTGGACGGGATACTGCTCCTTCTAACATAGTTAGAAGTCCGAGCATGTCCCGCTCCTTGCACCGTTCGCCTCTGCCGCCCACCACTCCAGCAGAAGCTTTGGCGCGAGCTCAACTGCTCCTGGATTACCCTCCGACGGCGGACAAGACCGGCGAATGGAGGGCCACTATTCAGAGTCTCATCGGCTTCGCCAACGGCGACACTGTGCGGCAACCAAGTACATCATTGCCGCGGCAGGACCGCCAGGCGCGAGACGAGGGCGACAAGACAGATGGGGGTGCAACCACCATGCACTCTCCACCCCGAAGGCCAAGATCGCCGACTCGCCGGGTCCACCTCGACAGCGACTCCATCGCGTCATCAGATCCACGAGCTCGTCGCCATCAGCGCCAAGTTCTTCACGAACGACAACTAGAAGATGCTCGTACTCGCATCGAGCGCCGAAGAGAAGCGCGGCGTCAGTCAGACCAGCGCGCTGGGCCCTCTGTTGACGTGCATGCGCCGAAGAACCGAGCGACTTGCCGTCTGTGATAGGTTGCCCTGCGTTCACTCGTGAGCTGCGGCAAGTCCAGTGGCCCAGCAAGAAGAATTTCAAACCAGACGTACCAGAGAAGTACGACGGCAAGTCGCATCCGTCGGAGTTCCTCAGCATCTACACCATCACGGTGCATGCTGCCGGGGGACGAGACGACAAGATCCTTGCCAACTACTTCCCGCTGGTGCTCAAGCCCAATGTCAGATCCTGGCTCATGCACTTGCCGGACAACTCCATCTCCTCTTGGGCAGATATATGCCATCAGTTTGTCGGCGCCTTTACAGGCGGCCACAAGCCTAATGGCCAAGAAGGCGACCTTCATCTGCTCGCCCGGAAGGAAGGAGAGCCCTAGCATAAGTATATTCGTAGATTCAGCCGTGTACAAAGACAACATCCCGAGCGTCCACCACTGTCGCGGTTATCAGCTGCGTTCCATCGTAACGTCGCGAAACCGTAGAGATGCGGAGGAGATGGCAATGTGTAAGATCAGAGACGTCAGTGAGCTGTATGCCCTGGCCGACAAGTGTGCACGTGCTGAGGAAGGGAGGAAACTCCCCGGAGAGAATACAGGAGCAGGAGGATCTGATAGTGAAGACGCTGCCCCGGCAAAGAAAGGCCGGCAGCGGAACAACAGGAAGAAAAAGGGCAAAGAAGTGCTAGTTGTCGAGCAGTCCGGCAACGGAGGTGGCGCCAAGAAAGCAAAAGCTGGTAGCTCCGGCAAGGAGAGCCAGGCTGTGGCGGCCGCCGACAAGCAGGACAGCTCTGGCAAGCAGTACTGCAAGATCCACCACACCAAGGGCCATGATCTCCAGAGCTGCAAGAAGGTTGAGCAGCTTGTTGAGAAGCAGAAAGCTGAGTACGAGCTACGCGACAAGGAGAAGGCCCAGGAAGGTGCTGGAGGAGCCAGCAAGAAACACCCCGGCCGGGGAGGACGCCGCGGCAAGGCCAAGCAGCAGCAAGGAGACAGACCTCCACGCGGCCGCGACAAGGACGAAGATGACGATGACGATGAAGACATGGATGATGACGAGGCCGATGAGCAGGAGTTTCAGAAAGCCACAGAGGTCCTGTGCGTTGACGGCGGTGCTTCTCTGCATACTTCACACCGCCAGCTCAAGCAGTGGATGTGGGAAGTTAATGCAGCAGAACCATCCGTAGAGTCACGCAAGCCTCTGAAATGGTCCAGCACGCCTATCATCTTTGATATTGAGGACCACCCTGATCGCATAACTGCGGTCGGGTGCTTGCTGATGTTGGTTTCACCAACTATCCGCAACCTCAAGGTCACTAAGATGCTAGTTGACGGCGGGGCCGGCTTGAACCTGATCTCCTCCGCGGTACTCCAGAAACTCCAGATCCCTGACAGCGAGCTCGAAGAGACCGGCACATTCCAAGGAATCAACCCGGGAAGGAGCAAGCCGAAGGGAAAGATCACGTTGCCGGTCACATTTGGCAGCGAGTTGAACTTCAGAACTGAGAGGGTTACTTTTGACGTTGCTGACTTTCCATTGCCCTACAATGGGATACTCGGCCGTCCAGCGCTCGCCAAGTTCATGGCAGCCTCTCACTATGCATACAACATGCTCAAGATGCCAGGCCCGATAAGTGTCATCTCTGTCCCTGGCGACAAGAAGGATGCTCTTATCTGCGCCGACAAGATCTACCGGGAAACAGCAGCCGCAACAGATCGCAGATCACTTGCCGCTGAAGCTCCCTGGGGGAAGAAGAAGACTAAGTCCGGCAAGAGCTCTGATGCCCACTCCGGCAAGCGCACCTCTTGGTGCTGCGCTACCGTCGAGGACACACCATCGAGCTCCACCGGCAAGTGTAAGAAGACGATGGCAGCTCCACCAGAGACCAAGAAGGTGTCCGCCAAGGAGGACGGCACTGGTGGTACCTTCACCATCAGTGCCACTCTCGACCCTAAATAGGAAAGTGCGCTCGTTGCTTTCCTGCGGGCGAATGTCGACGTGTTTGCATGGAAACCGTCTGACATCCCCGGTGTTCCCAGGAAAGTAATTGAGCACCATCTTGCCGTCTGTCCTCATGCACGGCCCGTCAAGCAGAAAGTCAGGAAACAAGCAGTGGAGTGTCAAGAGTTCATTGCAGAAGAAATCAAGAAGTTGGAAGCAGCAGGCCTTGTCAGAGGAGTGCTCCATCCCACGTGGTTGGCCAATCCTGTAGTCGTGCGCAAGGCCAACGGATGGAGGCTTTGTATAGACTTTACCGATGTCAATAAAGCTTGTCCCAAGGACCCATTTCCCTTGACGCGCATAGACCAGATTGTTGACTCCACAGCCAGATGTGATTTACTTTCATTTCTTGATGCATACTCAGGATACCATCAGATCTTCATGGCAGAAGAGGATGAGGAGAAAACCGCATTCATCACCCCATGTGGCACATACTGTTTTGTACGGATGCCTTTTGGTTTAAAGAATGCTGGTTCCACATTTGCAAGAGTAGTCCATGTCGCTTTTGAGCCACAGATACACATAAATGTGGAAGCCTACATGGATGATATAGTGGTCAAGAGCAAGGACAACGCTACTCTGATTCAAGATTTAGACGAAACTTTTGCAAATCTGCGCAAGATCAACCTCAAGCTTAACCCCGAGAAGTGCGTGTTTGGAGTCCCTTCCGGCAAGCTTCTCGGGTTCTTCGTGTCTCAGCGGGGAATTGAAGCCAATCCCGACAAGATCAAGGCCATCGAGCAGATTGAAGCACCAAAGCGCGTCAAGGATGTACGAAGGCTTGCCGGTTGCGTGGCTGCTCTCAGAAGGTTCATCTCTAGGTCTGCTGAGCGCGCCCTGCCATTTTTCAAAATATTGAAAAAGGCAGGTCCAATGAAATGGACTCCAGAAGCGGAGGCTGCGCTGCAGGACTTGAAGAGGTACCTGTCCTCCACTCCAATACTTGTCGCACCTAAGCCACAAGAGAAGTTGCTGCTGTATCTAGCGGCAACCAATCAAGTGGTTAGTGCTGCGTTAGTGGCGGAGAGGGAGGCGGATGATGAGCCAGCAACCACGGCAAGTGCATCCAGCGACAAGCAGGGGGCTTCGCCGACAAGCTCTGGTCCCGACAAGGATGGATCTGCACAGGTGCGCGAGGAGGTGCAGAAGAAAATGGTGCAGCGCCCAGTTTACTTTGTCAGCTCCCTTCTGCAGGGGGCTAGGTCAAGGTACTCTGGTGTGCAGAAGTTGCTTTTCGGCCTTCTCATGGCCTCGAGAAAGCTGCGCCATTACTTTCAGGCACATGAGATCACAGTTGTCACTCTTTTTCCGCTGAAGAGGATACTGCATAATCCGTAAGCAATGTGCGGGATCGCCGAGTGGGCACTGGAACTGTCAAGCTTTGGCCTCAAGTTTGAGAGCACTTCAACTATCCAAAGCAGAGCATTGGCAGAGTTCATAGCAGAGTGGACGCCAACACCAGATGAAGAAATTCCAGAAATGAGCATCCCCGTCAAGGAGGCAAGCAAAGAGTGGCTGATGTACTTTGATGGTGCCTTGTCACTGCAAGGCGCCGGTGCGGGCGTGCTACTTGTCGCACCCACCGGAGAGCACCTCAAGTACGCAGTCCAGATGCACTTCCCCAAGGAGCAAGCAACGAACAATACTGCAGAGTATGAAGGTTTGCTTGCCGGCCTCAGAATCGCAGCAGACCTTGGGATCAAGAAGCTCATTGTCAGGGGTGACTCACAGCTTGTCGTCCGCCAAGTGAACAAGAACTATCAGAGTTCGTTGATGGAAGCTTACGTTGATGAAGTGAGAAATCTAGAAGAGCACTTTGAGGGCCTACAGATGGAACATGTTCCGAGAGCTCAGAACGACATTGCTGATGGCCTGTCAAAGTGCGCCGCACTAAAGTTACCTGTGGAACCAGGGATCTTTGTGCTCAAGCTGACTCAACCATCTGTGACACCATCAACTGGACAGAGCAAGAAGAGGAAGTTGATTTCTGGTGACTACTTTCCGGCAGAGCTCCCCGCAGCCGCCGCCAAGAAGGTCCCCAAGATCAACACCAAGAGTGCTAAGGAGTAGTCTGCTCCGGCGAGCCCTAGGGTTTGTTCCGTTGAAGAAGACGCTCCCGACAAGTTTTGCTCTGGCAATCTTGCCGGGGAACATCAAGCTCCGGCTGGGCCGCCCACCCTTGCCGTGGAAGCGGATGTTCCCGCAGCAGCAGATGTGCCTTTAGTCCTTGTTGTCGAGCCGCAAGCTCCAAAGATGGGCACAGAGATTGTCCGCTTCCTTCGTGACAGAGAACTTCCCGAAGAGCAAGAAGAAGCGGAAAGAGTAGCCCGACAGTCAAGTATGTACAAGTTTGTCGACAGCACACTGTATAGAATAAGACCCAACGGTGTGAAATTGAAGTGTATTCGCCGGGAAGATGGAAAACAGCTGTTGGCAGAGATACATGGAGGCATATGTGGTCACCACATTGGCGCAAGAGCACTTGCCGGCAAAGCGTTCTGGCAAGGTTTCTTTTGGCCGACAGCCCTCCAGGATGCAACTGCACAAGTAACCAAGTGTGAAGCGTGCGGTTCCATTCCAAGCGAGATACACCAGCCAGCTCAAGCTCTCCAGACGATCCCTTTATCACGGCCATTTTCGGTCTGGGGCTCGACATCCTCGGCCCCTTCCCCCGAGCTGTCGGGGGCTTTGAGTACTTGTACGTTGCAATCGACAAGTTCACAAAGTGGCCGGAAGTGGAACCGGTGAGAAAGGTGACAGCACAGTCAGTAGTCAAGTTCTTCAGGTGAATTGTTTGCCGTTTCGGGATCCCTAACAGGATCATCACCGACAACGGCATGCAATTTACGAGCCGCACCTTCATGCAGTACGTCCAAGATCTTGGCGCCAAGGTCTGCTTCGCTTCTGTTGCTCATCCGAGAAGCAACGGTCAAGCGGAGAGGGCAAATGCTGAAGTGCTGCGAGGACTCAAGACCAGAACTGGATCGAGGAGTTGCCGGTGGTTCTTTGTCGATCAGGACGACGCCAAATCGAGCCACTGGCCAGACACCTTTCGCTCTAGTCTATGGAGCAGAGGCAGTTCTCCCCATGGAACTCGTATACGGGTCACCTCGAGTGCTCGCTTATGATGACCTTGAGCAAGAGCAGCTGCGACAAGATGACGCGCTGCTCCTTGAGGAAGACCGTCTTCAGGCCGCTGTACGAGCTGCTGGATATCAGCAAGCTTTGCGCCGCTACCATAGCCGCAAAGTTAATGCCAGAAGTTTTGAGGAAGGCGACCTTGTTCTTCGGCGCGTTCAGTCCGCCAAGAATTCGAACAAGTTGACGCCAAAGTGGGAAGGCCCTTACCGGGTGAAACGAGTCACTAGGCCTGGCGCTGTCCGCCTTGAGACCGAAGATGGAATTCCGGTGAGCAACTCCTGGAACATTGAATCTTCGTAAGTTTTACCCATAGGGCGCGGTTGCCGGAACCTGTTCCGGCAACCCCCTTTTGTACAAGTCTTCCCGCTGCTGCATGTAATCCTTCGTACAAAGCCGGGCGCAGACCCCGTGCATAAATAAAGTTCATGTGCTCCGCACATCTTGTCAATTTCATGCTTTCTTCCTTTTTGCATGTATTATCTGACACTTTGTGCAGCACCTACCTCCGGTAAGCAATAACGAGCCGTAAGGCTCCATATCATTATTTTCTCTTCTTTCTCTTTCTTAAAAGAAGGAAAGGTTCCCTCGCACACAAGTTTGCCGGGGGGAGAGGAGAAGATAATGGTGTGGACCAGGCGTCGTTCAAGAAAAGTTTCGCCTTGCCGGGAAGCAAACGACAGAAAAGCTAAGTTGCCAAAGTTTGAGCAATCAGTTTTTAAATTTTTTAAGTTATATTCCTCGAATGACCGTACTTTGTATGAAAAACCTGTGCGCGGAGGAACCAACTCGTAGCTAGTTGCGCCCTTACTTTGTTTTGAGTCCGCTCAACAACTTAAGTGAGCTGCGACTAGTTCCGACAAGGTTTCTTGTCGGTAGCGGCACCGCCAGCAGGCTGCTGACGTCCAGCACTCAGCGCTCGTGGCAAGGGTGCCTGCGCCGGCAAGTTCCCTAAAAGCATAGGGTAAAAACATAGAAAGGAAGGAATCAAGTAAAGGAAATAACATAGCAGTCAATACCCAAAATAAAGTTATATTACAAGATAGCTTGCCCCAGCTCTAATGGGTTGTTATCGTAACATGACTAGCAGCGGCAAGAAAAGAAGGAAATGGGCGGCCTAATCTACGCGGCCACCATCGACCCTCTTGACCTCATTCACCTTGTCCACAATGGGTGCGACAAGGGCCTTGAGCGCTTCTAGATCAGCGTCTGCCGGCAGCTTCTTGAGGACGTTGGTGAGGTTGAGGCCTGGGTTGCGGAAGGCCACTTTCACCAACACCTTCTCCAGAACTCTGGCGCAGATCGAGCGCGACTCGTCGGCCAGCTGCTTTGGGATCTTCTCTCGGAGCTGCTGGAGGGCTGTCGCCACGCCTTTAAAGAACAGGGTGAGCTTGGCGCTGGGTTGGAGGTTCTCATTGGAGGAGTACCCAAAGTCCTCCACCCCCAGCTGCGCCAGCTCCCCGTCAATGACCGCAGCGATATTCACGAGGCCCTCCATCCAGAGCTCCACCGTCTCCCTGAAGGTGTTCTGGGTTACGGCGGCCCTCGTCAGCAGCGCTTCGTTGCCCTTGATCTCCTCCTTCAAGGCCACCTCCCACTCCTTGGCGCCGTCCAGCGTCTGAGTCAAAGTGGCCAGCTTCAACTCAAGATCAGCATTGGAGTCCTTGGTGGCGCTTAGCTCCTTGCCCTTCTCGACGAGTTGACCCTGCAGCTCACCACGGGCGAGGGTGTCCTTCTCGCGTTCACGCTTGAGCGCGACAAGCTCCTCGCCGCTCGCCTTGAGAGCGGCCTCCAGCTGCGCCACCTTTGTCTCCAATTCTTTCTTGGTGGCCTCGGCAGCTGCGGCCGCGTCTTTTGGTTCCTTCAGAGCCCCGCCAAGTGCTTGCTCACGCGCGGCAAGATCCTCCTCGTGGCTGTCAAGGTTGACCTTCCGCTGCGCCAGCTCACCTTCCCGCGCAAACAGCTCCTCGGCAGCAAGCCGCTGCTGCTCTTCGGCTTCGGCCTTCTCAAGAATCAATGCCTTCCGCGCCTCGACGAGCTGCGCCCGCTCCTCTGCAATGGACCGGAGAGCTTCCTGATTGCGCTCCCGGAGCTCCTCCGCGCGCTTCTCAATGTCTGCTCCCGCCTGCGCGACTAGCGCTTCCCGGGACTCCACCTTGGCTTGTCGGGCGCGGTAGAGCGACACCAGTTTCCGGAGCAGTTGCTCCTCCTCAGACTCGCCTCTGCTGCTGCTTGGCGCGTCAACTAGCGTCAGCCCAGCGGAGGCGAGCACCTCCCCGTCAAAAGCTTCTCCTTCAACCGGCGCCCTGGAGCTTGAAGCCCAGGGGAGCTTGATGAAGACACCGTCGCCGGCCTTCAAGTCGGCGTCGGGCTGGGGCTCTTCGAAGCCTGGCGCTGCGTCAGCAGCGGACGGATCGGCGGTCGGCGTAGCGCCTTGCGCTCCTGCGGCCTCAGGGTCGTCAGTTGGACCGCCGGACCCCTCGCCAGCTCCCGCTCCAGCAGCCTTGGCGGCCTCCTCGCCGGCGGGATCATCAGCGCCGGCTTCTTCTTCGGTAGTGGCGGCATCGTCAGTATCGCCGCACACGTTCTCCTCGCCGCCCGCCTCGGCCTCCATCGGCTCCGTGGAAGGTGGATCTGACGACCGGAGAAGGAAGAGAAGTCAAGCAAATATCCAAAAAGAAAAATCAGAAGAACACAAGGGAAGTTTCAAGCAAGGGATTACCTGTACTGGGATCCATGGTCATGGGCTCCACCACCGAGGGGTCGCTGGTGCTGCCCCTTTCCGGAGACTCCTCCCTTGCCGGAGATTTCTCCCTTGCCGGAGAACGCTCCCTTGCCGGGGAATCCTCCCTTGGCGGTGTAGTGGAAGCAGATGGCACGTCGGAGGCGGTTTCCGAGCCCTCCTGGTGAAGCTGTTCTGCTCCTACACAAACAAACCAACCGTCGGATGTCAGCAAAGAGAAGAACACCCATGCGCACCCAACAGCGGGAAATAAGCTGTATACTTATGCTGGGGGCTGCGCTGGGGGCTGCCTCAGGGAGTAGTTGCCGGGTCCGGCAAGGTGGTCTCGGGCGCACCCCCTGCCGTCACGGTGGGCTCGTCCTCGATGATAACCACTGGAACCTTGGCTCGCTTCGCCGCTCTCTGGGCCAGGGTCCTGAAAGGGAACAAGGTTCAGAGTAAAGCAGATCAGATACAAGACAGAAACAACAAAAATTGAAGAACAACAAGTACTACAAGGTTTCTTACTCGTCTTCTTCCTCGTCGGAGCTGAGCGAGGAGAGGTCGAAGTCCGGCCCACCCTCGGCGCGGCGAGGCGGAGGAACAGGATCCCTTGGCCGCTTGGCGGGCGCAGTGGCGGTGGCCCGGGAAGACCCCGCTCCAGTTGCCGCAGCGGTGCGAGGCGCTCCCGCGGCAACATCGCTTGTCGCGGAGGAGCGTGTCGCGCGGCGTGACGGCTGCTGACTCCTTTGCAGCCCCGCTGCGTCCCGGGCCTTGCGAAGACGCCTTCTTGGTGGAGCTGGGGCTGCACTGGGGCCTCCGCCTGCGCCAAGCGGCCTGGAGATGGTGGGCCGCTCGCACCCTCGACGGGCTCGCTCGACTCGGCGTCAGGCGCGGCAAGCTCTTCCTCGCCGTCAAGCCACTCTCGCTCGGCAAGGCTTGCCGCCTCTTCTTCCTCTGCCTCCTCCACGGTGAACCCGAACTCGCCCGCGGCAGCGGCTGCCGCCGCCTCTTCCGCCCTGGTGGCGATGCGCTGCATCTCCTCCTCAGTGGTGTCGCGGGTGAGGCTCCTCTGCTCGTCGGCGCGGACCGCCACCTCCACCAGGCCGTCGAAGAACTGCTGCACAACATCGTCCGCTGGCTCTTGCCATGTTGGGACAAGACCATGCGAGTCGCACAGCGGCATCATCGCGCGGATGCGGTCGAGCGAAGAATTGTTGCATAGCGGGACGACCCCTGCGTGCAGCCTGAACCACTCTGGATGTTGGGAGTCGTGCTTGAACAGCTCCTTGAGCATCGCATCCAGTTCCAGCTCGGTGAAGTTAAAATTGAGGCCCGGGCGCAGCCTCATGATATCCGCCGGACCACCGAACTCCCAAGCGGGTCTCCTCCTCTCTTGCAGGGGGGCGATGCGGCGGCTGAGAAAGTCTGCGCCTACGGCGCCCACAGTAAGCCCGGCAAGCTTGAGTCGCAAGATCCGGGTGGTGGCGATCTTCAGCTTGTCGTCTTCCGCAGCCAAGCTGCTCCAATCGCCGCCACGCACTACTGGGACTTGGCGCAGGGCGGTGAATGGCTGTTGGTTCTGCTCCATGATCCAACACGAATCTGCTCTCCACTCCTCCCATTTGCTGTGGAGCTCCCCCTCCAGATACGCCTCCTTCTTGCCGGCCCTCGAGATCCAGGCGATCCCGCCGGATAGAGGCTCTCCTCTCTCGACCCGGGGCATGAAGTAGTGGCGGAAAAGGGCTACATTTGGGTGGACTCCGACAAAGTTTTCGCAGAGATGTGCGAAAACTGCCATGGTCAGAACGTCGTTGGGGGTGAAGTCAAGGAGGTGAAACCCGTAGGTGTTCATGATATCACAGAAAAACTCCGAGAAGGGCGGGCAGAGCCCGCAGTAGAAGAACAGTGCGAAGAAGGGATATCCATATGGAGCCCGTTTTGAAGCGGCGGCGGAGAGTACCTTCGTGCGCGGATGCACTCGCGTCTCCGTCAACCAGAAGAGGTAGTACCACTCCCTCAGCTCCGCCGCGTCGAGCTCGGAGGGGAAAGTGGCCCGCTCCTTTCGCAGCGCCTCGAGCCGCAGCGACTCGGCCGACTTCGCGACCTTATTGGTCTTCGGAGCCATGGCGAAGGTGGTGGAGGAGATCGACGGTGTTGGTGGCGACGAAGGAGATGGGGGGCGGAGCGCTGCTCTCTCTCAGAGGGGGGGAGCGGCGGAGATTTTGGAGTAGTAACCGGCGAGATGGGCGACTGCCTCTGTTTCCTCTGCTTATAAAGAGGGAGGAGGCGAACGTTACGCTTTTCCGAATAAAGAAACCACCCACGATCTCTCCCACGACGCCGCAGTCGACGCGTGCCGTTCGGGAGGGCGCGGTGGATACGGAGTAGGAAACGACACGACCCAGGCCGCGTGTGCCCGTGCCCTGTTTTGGGCCTGGCCAAAGAGCGCTCGGCACCGTGTGTGGCCCAGGCCCGGGGGCTCCTGTCAGTGTACTAGAGTAGGGGTACCCTAGTATCCCGATCTCGTGCACGGGCAGTCGCAGCACCCCGCGGCAAGGCTTGCCAGGCGACCGCCAAGATCCTCCGTGGCTCCTTAGGAGACAAGACCCAGGCAAGACGAGCTTGCCGGGAAGCCATTCAATAACAAAGTATTCAAGCCAAGAAGACAAGGCCCCGGCAAGAGGAGCTTGCCGGGAAGGCCAGCCAAGGCGTCTCAAGAATGCTTGCCGCGACGCGCCATGCGTCCCGGCAAGGCTCAGTGAACGACAAACTCCCGGGCCCGACAAGACAACGACCGCGGCAAGGCACTTGCCGCGACAAGCGGCCACTCCGCACCCACGCTCCAGCACATCCACCCACGTGTCGCCCTGGGGCCCTTCCAGGCGCGCGTGGCGAGAGGCTGTGCAGCCAGGGGTGCACGGTGGCAAGCGGCGCTGACAAGAAGGCCATCGTGGCGATCGGTGGCGTCCCTGACGGTCTCTTTCTGCACTGTTTGGGCGACACAAACGGGCATTTAATGCCTTTGTCCCCTGTCGTCAGAGTTAGGTGTGATACACTGTATCTACAGTATAGGTAGTTGTACCTACCGCATCTCTTTTTCCGTTTTTGCCCTTTGTCTGCGTTGCCACCTGTCGGTGACCCCTTGAGCATATAAAAGGAGGCCCATGCGAAACGTAGAGGGGGGGACCCATTCGAAGCTAGGGACACTCTCACGCTCGGTTTCCTAGCGCTGATCGCTCCTGAGCAAGAACTCAATATCCACATAGATCACTACAACAGGAACCCCCCTTTAGCAACGCATTGATGTGTTGTCGTACGTCCATATATGTGTTGCTAAGGTCTACACCATCGGATTACTATGCGTTGTCGTTGGTGGCGTTGGAAGGGTCTACAACAACATATACAAATGCGTTGGTAAACGACATGTAGAAGCGTTGTTAGGTAGCAACGAATAGGGTTAGAGCTTAACAACACCTCATATGCGTTGGTGGCTAACCTACACAATAGGAGTTTCAAATGTCATATTGGAATGGTTTGCATGAACAAATGATGGTATTGCAGATATTGCCATCGAGAGTATTAGATAAATACCGATAGTGAATAGGAGCACAATGTAAACAGCAAGTCTCATATATTAAATTGGTTGTGTTGCATTACGGATAACATGATCCAGACATTACAAGATGTGAAACTATCTATTAGTAGCCCCATTCTCAACCTTGCAATCAACTATAATGTTTTGAAACATTGACCCTGAAAATATCATTCTAATTATCTACATAGTAGTAGCCCCATTCTTGACCTTGCAGTGAACACCCCAGTGATGCCTCATCAATTTATCTTAGCAATCTGCAAGAACAGAGAAATGAGATGAGTAACTTACAGTAGAGAAAATCAGTTTAACATATCCACAAAATTTCAAAGGAGGAGCGCCATACAAAGGTTGAAATACATGACATTGGTAGCTCTCTACATAGAAAAGGAGAATTATCCTACATCTAATGTACACTTTCGATAGTTGTCTTTGTTGTCAATTGAGTTAACATAAACCTTAAAAAATAACATACAGAGTAAGAAGCGAGGTACCTCCCTAAAAAATATCATGTGCGGACATGCCACCCATGCTTTTGTTTACTAAAAAATATCTACAATTTTTCAAAAACTTCAAGTGGAGGAAAGGCTTTAACAATTTTAAAAACTTTATGTTCTCGTCATTGTGATTTACCGACTTTGATTTTATATATAGATGTGACCTAATTACTAATCGGAATACATTTTTTTTCAACCTGAGTTTACTAAAGAAAATTGCAGATTATAGAACCTATGTCGGTGTACTAAATAAATTTATCAAAAGGAACAAAATGCAGGAGTGGAAACTGCATATACTTGCAGCATATGTATCATCATTCTAGAAAAAAATAACTATAATATACACTAGGGAAAGGTTCATCACCATGCAATGAAATTCAATCACAGACACTTCAAGTCTTAACCCTTTTCTTTCAAAACTGAAGAGATTCTATTTCTCTTAATTTCAGTAGACTGGTTCCCAATATCCAACGCTCATTCAGATAAGAAACTGCATATTAAAACAATGAGCATCTTTGACCAATCGGATGTGGCTGTTCATTGTGAACAACCCTCAGCATGTATATATTAATAACAATTATCCAAACATTATATTGTATTAACAGTGAGATGAAATCAGCAACCAACTAAATGATAAATCGGTAACCAGTAATACTGACTATCCAGAACTGAATATTTCCATTTTCCAAAATCTCAGCATTAGTTAGTTCTGTGTTACCATATTCTCGTACTATCATGCTTGTGATCATGTATTAGTCATGCTTTGATATAGTGTACTAGGAGAAATGAAATTATCATAACCTGCACAAGGAACCATGAAAAGAAAACATTAGATTTGGCACGGCCGCTACAGATGGGTGCATAATTGTTTAGGCATCTTTAGGATAAAAATAGCGAGCTTTGTTTCTAGAGAAGGTGGGATCACGGATGTTTACAGAAAAATAAGAAGAAACTAATTTGCCACTCTCAATAACAACACGTAGGGGTGAGTTTAGGAAAAAAAGGATTTGGGAAGACAGGGTCAGCAACACGTCTTATTTACCAATTGCAGTGTCTGTTTGTAGGAAAACAAGGACTTTTATGTAGAGTGGTATGCCAGCATCATCACCTGGCAAAGAATTCCAGAATTGCAGAAGGAAAACATACGTGAATAGAACAGCCCTTGACATGCAATAAACACAAAGCTCCTCTAATTGCAATATGCAAGTCGTGAAGATTTACCTGTTAAGAGAAAGAACAAATACATACACGTTGGCTGAAGCAAAGTCAGTTTCAGAAACTGTCCGGGAAGATGACATTAACGATTAAACAATGAAGGGAAATGTCCTGACAAATAGATTCACGTGGGGCTTATTCGTACAGTATTATAGGACGTGTGACATGGAAATGAGTAAGGATTCATAAAACTTTTAAATAGATATGTTTTCTCTCATGAAAATAATCATGATTTCAAAGAAATTAGTGCTTGCCTATAACTGATAATTGAAGGAATGTTCTTCCATGACTTGGTCACATGCTAACAGCTAGGTTATCTTTGGAGATACTATCACATCTAACAGGTCTATCATGATCACCCTCACAAAAATATTTATTAATTTTGCACACACATAGCAGCAAGAAACTTAAAACCTAATGTATATCACAAGAAACAACTATTGAGAAAAGGAGGGTGCAAACATTATGCCTGAATTAACACATACAGATAAGTAGTGAATCACCCAATCACACGTCCGCATAGCTCAAGGTCACATAGGTCGCCGCTGTCATGGCGGCAAAGATTCTACCATGGAACAATGGCCTTCCACACATAGAACAGAGAGGTTAAGAGCAGCGAGGGTGAGCACCGTACAGAACCGTCAACGCTGGAGTCGATGTAGCCTAGGCAAAGCGGCACGGTTGAGACCGAGACGGCAACCCGGCATCTGGAGACGCGGGGTAATGAGCGGGAGCCGCGCATGCGACCCATGGTGACCGGGCTTGCTGCGGGAGCACGGAGGACGTTGCTGCGTCGAGCATCGAGAGGAGAGCATCGAGGGAATCGGGCCGGTGAGCTGGGGCGCAGAGGACGTCGCTGCGGTGGAGAATAGGAGAACACCAGGAGGGGGAGCTAGGACGGCGAGCGCAGCGTCGCCAAGGCAAGGGATCGGAGGAGAGCACTAATGGGGAGCCTCGCCGGTGAGCAGCAGCGTGGAATTACGCCGGAGCTAGCCGGAGTTGGAGGTGGCAGCGGTAGCAATATGGCTCTTGTGCGAGAGAGGGGAATTTGGCGGAGAGGTGGTGGGGAGAAAATATCCTGGCTGCGTCATATTTGCACGGGGAGGTACAGTCATCGTGGAGATAGATACGGGAGGTTAGCTATTTGTGGGAGGTGGGTAGTTGACCCAAACAAAAACAACACATATTATTAAATCGTTGGTAGATATGCGTTGGTGTATGTGGGTTCTTATTGTAGTGGATGCAGCAGTAGGAGTATTATCTCTTCGTAGAGCTCCGAAGCTGGGTAAACTGCTCGTGTGCATCGCCTCGATCTGCTCTTCGTGCGACCTCCGCCTCCCGCCGAACCGAAAGGGGCTCGGTCCGCCGGTCCCATAGTTGTTCGAGGATCAGTTTCCCCGACATATTCCTTCCCCACTTCCTCCGCGGACTGGGCTTCCCACTTCATCCCTTCGTCCGGGGGGTCATGTACTACTACGGCCTGGACTTCCACGATCTAGCGCCAAACTTCATCCTCAACATCTCGGGGTTTATCGTCGTGTGTGAGGCCTTCCTCTGCATCCAGCCCCACTTCAGCTGGTGGCTAAAGACCTTCAATGTCAAGCCGAAGGTGGTGAAGGGCGTCCAAGCGGAGTGCGGAGGCGCCATGGCGGGCAAAATGCCCAACGTCCTATGGCTCGAGGGTGCCTTTGTGGAGTCCATCAAAGGGTGGCAATCGGGGTTGTTCTACATCACCGAGCCGCGTGACCCTAAATGGGCAGCGGCCCCCGAGTTCAGATCTGGTATCACCATGCAGCTCACCTCCTCGAAAGAGAAGGGCTTGCTATGGGGTAGTTCGGAGGAGCTGACAGGACTCCAGTCCTGCCACCAGACCCTGGTGAACAAGAAGCTTAAGCTTGTCAACGTGATCCAGGTCATGCTCGTCCGCCGGATTCTCCCCTGCCAACAACGGGCCTTCAATTTGTGGAAGTTCGATCCGGCACAGCACCGTACCCTGAGCGGGCTCTTCGACACGACGTACGAAGCTGCCTGGAAGGTGCTGTTCAAGGGCGGAGAAGCCCCTGCATCCGCAACTGAAGATCGCGGATTCAGCACAAAGCGCCCGGCCGGCGAGGTAAGCTTTGCTATCCTTTACGGGACACTTACTCTTTTCATAGTTTGACTCTATGTGGGATCTAAAACTCCCAATGTCGTTAACAGGACTGGCAGAGGACGTCCGGACAGGTTAATTGTCCGGCTCCCCTCCCCGAAGACCCAGCGGATGCCCGTTTGACGGGGCTGCTGGTTCCGGCCCCTTACGTGGTGCCGGAGAAGAAGGACAAAAAGGCGGCCGCGGGAACCCGAAGGAGTTCCCGGCGCCAGGTGGTATCAGACTCATCGTCCGATTGCTCCGAGGCAGACTCCTCCCCCGAAGACGAGGAGGAGAGAGAGGACTCTCCCCCGGAGGGGGCGAGAGGAAGAGGAAGGCTTCCCCAACGGGGGAGGCCGAAGGGTCCAAGAGGGGAAGGACCCTTCCTCCGGACAGCTCCGCCAACGCCGACGAAGGCGACGAGGGATGGCCCTCAAGGGCCAAGCCCCCGGCAAGGTCGTAAGTATCCGGATTCCTGAATAATTTATAATTTCTCTTTTTCGCCACACAGTGTCCTTCTAATGCCGCATACAACCTGTAGTCCGGCCGAGGACGATTTTCACACTTCTTCGAGCGGGTCCTTGGCTCCGTCGGATGTGGATCCCATTCCGACCGCCTCCACCCCTCGCGACGCCGAGGACGTCGAGGTGGGGTCCCAGGAGGGGACCCGCCAGGAGGGTGAGTCTCCGGAGGTGCCACAGGGCAACCTCCCGGACTTCGCACCGGCTCCGCCCCGGAACCCGCAGTGGTTCCCGAGTCCGGCAGGCGGCCCCTTCGTAAGAAGGGCAAGACCGTGGCACCGACGGCCTCCGTCCAAACAGAGGCGCCGGACAACTTGTTGGAGGCGCTCAACGGCGCTTCCATCGAGGAAGAACACCGCACTATCATGAGTGCGGTGATTCAGAAGGTTCAGCTCGCCAAGAGCAGGCTGACCGAAGCCTGCAGCAGCCTTCTAATAGGCTTTGAGGTAAGAAGTTTTAAAATATGTAATGTAATACCACATAGAAAGTAGCCCCTGATGCTCGGTTCGGTGTTCGGAAAGAAAAGCCGGACTGAGGATCTAAAAAGATATATGCAGGAGTTCTAAAAATTATGTCAATATGGGATTGCAGGCTGCGCTGCTGACCTCTGCTGCATTGACTGCGGAGGTCGGTGTTTTGAAGCAGGACCTCGAGCGGACCGAGAACGAGGTCGGCCTTGCCAAGAAGCAGCTCGAGGACAAAGAAGGTGAGTAACACAGTATTAAATTTGTACCTTACAGAAAAGGATTTTGGTTGCAATAGAAATAACAAGGATAACGTGGGCACTGCAGGGGCCACGAACGAGGTGGCGACCCTGAAGGAGGCCGTGTCCGCGGCCGAACGTAACGCGGCCGCGGAACGAGCGGAGCGAGAGAAGCAGGAGGCGCGGGTGGCGGAGGTGTGGCAAGAGCTCCGGGCGCATGAGAGTTTGGAGCGCGACTCGAAGACTCCAGAGTCCGAGCTTGCCTCGGCTCTTGAGAGTGCCAAAGCCGCTAAGGCCGATGCCCATAAGGCCCTCCAGGAGATTGAGGCAGTGAAGAAAATAGCGGCGGGTAAGGCATTTTTCATGCAAAGCAACCTTGTGAGTGTGAATTACCTGTTACTTACCCGGATTCGGAGCTCTCCAGGAGCGTTTGCAGATCTGCCTCGCAGCGTGTACGATGCCGCCGCATTCTACCGGGCCGAGGAGGGGAGCTCAACGGAGAAGGTCTTCTAGTCTCAGTATGCTGAGGCCACAAGGTAGCTGAGCAGGCCATGAAGGGCCTCATAGTCCGGCTGTGGCCTGAAGAGGCCATGCCTGGGAGCTACTTCGGGCTCGTGCGGCGGCTGGTGGATGCATGCCCGTGGGTGGAAGTCATCAAGCGCTCCGCCTGTATTAAAGGTGCCCGCCGGGCCCTTGCCCGCGCAAAGGTGCACTGGGGCAGGCTGGATGCTGAGAGGCTTGATGTCTGAAATGTATTATAAGAGTGTCCTGAAGGGTGCCCGCAAGATTGCGGACGAGTGCCCCAAAGATGTAATATTTGAGTAGACTCGCAATGTGTTATCCTGTGCGCTGAAAACTTTGTTCATATGCACTAAGCAACGCTTATTAATTTAAAATATTACCTTCTGTGCGGCTGTTTATCAAATCTGAGAGATGGCAAGTCGTCGGCTTCAGCCCCCATGCCACGAGTGCTAGGGTGTTCGGGATAAACTTGAGTGCTCTTGTTCCCATTTTTTGATCCATCTAGGGAGGCCCTCAACACAACGAACGAGGCAACCGGACTTATAATGCTTGAACACTCTCACTTAGCCATAGAATTCTATAATTTTAAATTTCGGCGAAGCCCCTAGTGTTCGGAATCTTGAGTTCGGGCGCTATCCATGCCTGGGCGGACACAGCGGTTCCTCGCTTCAAGCGGCATAAGTCTTTAGGGACTCGAAAAGACCTCTCGAACAGCGACCAGCTCTCGCCTTATCATGACGGTCAGTTTTAGCTTTCTCCATCGAGGTGCTCGCCCAGCTCAAGCTGAGGCGCCAATCGCAGTGGTTCTCCCATGCTACCTTAGCCGTGAGCGGAACGTAAGGTACCAAAACATGGGAGCCGGGCAAACCCAACTATTTACCCAAGACATGATTCGGAGGCGATGCATATAATGCTATAAGTTCGGGGTGCCGCACTTGTGAAAGTGTTCGGACTTATCACACCATAATGCGGGGAACATAAGCCCCTGGTGTATTCGGCCGTACCAAAGTGTACGGATGCAAAATGTCATAAATGAACATATATGTAAAAAGGGAATGCAATTATAAGCGGAAAGTGATGCATTGTTTATTCAAGGAATTCTGCCATGAGTGCAGAACGATACAAATAGTGCGGTAAGCAAGGGATTGGACTATTAGACATGTCCCCCTCCAGGGGTAGGCTGTGGAATGGTGTATTTAACAGATTTAATGCTCATAATGGAGACCACCTGAGTATTCGTCGTAGCCTTTGTCCTTCCCTGGCTGTTGCATCGTGAGTTCGGCAGATTCACCGTCGGACAGGGTCTCTGGTGAACGGAGTCCTGTGGATAAATAGAAAAGAAAAAAAAGGAAAAGAAAAAGGGCGACACACTTGGGAGCCCCTGGTGTGGTTGAGCCGCACTCTGGGCCTATCATGGTCGTGCCCCTCCCCCTATGCCCATGGTATCTCCAGAGCGTAATGATGTACGCAGAGGGCTAGTCTTGCAATCATGCAAGGGCTGGGGTTGGGGCCGCATTGCTACGCGTGCTCGGAACGTGATCGATCGTCTTGATGTATGTTACTCCGGGCGCGTGTGGCTATGTCCGGCCGTTTAACGTCCGGGCTCAAGAATTGCCTTAAGAGGCTACTCTGTACTTCCGCCGCGAGAGCCGCTGTGTGCTCCTCCATTCGGAGGGAGCGTTCTGTGTTTCCGTTGACCGTGATGACTCCACGAGGGCCTGGCATCTTGAGCTTGAGGTATGCATAATGTGGCACCGCGTTGAACTTTGCGAACGCGGTTCGTCCGAGCAGGGCGTGATAGCCACTGCGGAACGGGACTATGTCGAAGATTAACTCTTTGCTTCGGAAGTTATCCGGGGATCCGAAGACCACTTCCAGTGTGACTGAGCCTGTACAATTGGCCTCAACACCTGGTATGACGCCTTTGAAGGTCGTCTTTGTAGGTTTAATCCTTGAGGGGTCTATGCCCATCTTGCACACTGTATCCTGATAAAGCAGGTTCAGGCTGCTGCCGCCGTCCATCAGGACTCTAGTGAGGTGAAATCCATCGACGATTGGGTCTAAAACCAATGCGGCGAACCCGCCATTGCGGATACTGGTGGGGTGGTCCCTTCGATCGAAAGTGATCGGGCAAGAGGACCATGGATTGAATTTCGGGGCGACTGGCTCCATCGCATATACGTCCCTAAGTGCACGCTTCCGCTCCCTCTTGGGTATGTGGGTTGCGTATATCATGTTTACCGTCCACACTTGTGGGGGAACCCCTTCTGTCCTCGTCATCGCTATGCGGCCCCTTGTCATTGTTTTTAGCAATTAACTTGCCTGCCTGCTTGAACACCCAACAATCCCTGTTGGTGTGATTAGCTGGCTTTTCGGGGGTGCCATGTATCTGGCAAGAGCGGTCGAGTATTCGGTCCAAATTGGACGGACCCGGGGTAGTTCTTTTAAATGGCTTTTTCCGCTGACCGGGTTTTGAGCCTCTGAATCCGGCGTTGACTGCCGTATCCTCGGTGTTATCGCCGTTAACGCGTCGTTTGTTTTTGTTATGACGCGACCTGCCATTGCGGTCCTTGTATTTCGGATTGCCAGAATTTTTGCTGAGGCTGTTACTGCGGGCTAGCCAGCTGTCCTCCCCCGCACAGAAGCGGGTCATGAGTGATGTGAGGGCTGCCATGGATTTCGGCTTTTCCTATCCTAGGTGCCGGGCCAGCCATTGAGCGGATGTTATGTTTGAAGGCTGCGAGGGCCTCTGCATCCAGACAGTCGACGATTTGATTTTTCTTTGTTAAGAACCCTGTCCAGAACTGTCTGGCCGATTCGTCTGGCTGCTGAATTATGTGGCTTAGGTCATCGACGTCTGGTGGTCGTACATATGTGCCCTGGAAGTTGTCGAGAAATGCGGCTTCCAGGTCCTCCCAACACCCAATTGACTCTGCTGGCAAGCTGTTAAGCCAATGCCGAGCTGGTCCTTTAAGCTTGAGTGGGAGATACTTGATGGCGTGGAGATCATCACCACGGGCAATATGGATATGAAGGAGATAATCTTCGATCCAAACCGCGGGGTCCGTTGTGCCATCATAGGATTCAATGTTCACGGGTTTAAACCCTTCGGGGATTTGATGATCCATTACTTCATCTGTGAAGCATAGTGGGTGTGCGGCACCTCTATATTGGGCAATATCACGACGTAGCTCAAGAGAGCTTTGTCTGCTGTGTTCGGCCCGGCCGGAGTTGCTGTATCCGGCGCGACGATAGTCGTCGTGGATCGTGGGGCGCCCACGTAATCCGTAGATAGACCTTGATTGTTTTGCCTTGTCCTCCAATACGTCTCGCAAGTCCGGTGCATTCCCCCGTGGCTTCGCGCTTTTCGAGCGGTGCCAGGGTACGGTTCTGGTGGAGGGCCTAGATGCCTCTCTGTCGCGGCCACGAGGTGGTCGGTCAGCCGTATTGTGCGCTGGTGATGAAGGTTTGTATGCCTCCTCCTCTAATCAGGGGAGCAACTTGCGTTTTGGGTAGCTTTTGGAGGGGCGTTCGAGTTCATGCTCTTCGGCCGCGAGGACCTCGGTCCATCTGTCGGCCAGCAGGTCTTGATCAGCTCGAAGCTGTTGCTGCTTTTTCTTTAGGCTGTTCGCCGTGGCCATTAGCCTGCATTTAAAACGCTCTTGTTCGACGGGATCCTCGGGCACGGCTTAAATTGCTGTCGTTGAGGCTTGCCTCGTCTCCGGAGGGAGGCATGTAATTGTCGCCCTCTATCTCCTCGTTTGCCGCCCTCTCTTGAGGGCTGGCTTCTCCGTCCTCTGTCTTTGAGTCTTGCCGGAGGGTTTGTCTTCGGCACTCTCTGGGGTGTTATTATCTCCGGTGCCGGAATCTCCATTCTTGCTGTGGCGGGATTTAGAGCGGCGCCGCCGACGTCGGCGCTTGGGCTGTTTCTTAGAGGAATCTGCGTCCGCTGCTTCTTCGCCGTCCCCGTCCTTTGGGATGTCCACCATGTATATGTCGTATGACGAGGTGGTCTTCCAGTGCCCCGTAGCCGCTGGTTCTTGATCGTCTCCGGCATCGTCGTCCATACCGTCGATGTCTTCGGAGTCGTAGTCTAGCATGTCGGTTAGGTCGTCGACAGTGGCTACAAAGTGGGTGGTGGGAGGGTTTTGAATTTCTTCGTCGTCCGCATCCCAACCATCCTGACCGCAGTCCGGCCGGGGCTCTCCTGATAACGAGAGGTACTTTAGCGAATTCAGGATGTCGCCAAAGGGTGAGTGCTGAAAGATGTCCGCAGCGGTGAACTCCATGATCGGCGCCCAATCGGATTCGATTGGCAGGGGCGAAGGAGGTTCGGAGTCCGGCAAGGAGTCCGGTGCCTCGGAGTCACGAGCTTTGCAAGGGACAAGGTCAGTATTCGGCTCCATCGCCATAGAGATTGCAGCACCCGAGGCGGTGTCCAGCCACCTGTCCTCGATCTGCGCAGTCGGCTCCGAACTATGGGTCGGAGCGGACTCGTATGCGGCCTCCAGGGCACTATCCGGTAGCAGAGCTAAATCATGCCCACCGTGACAGTGCGGCACGCTTGGTTGTGGCCCGAATCCATCGAAGATCAAGTCTCCGCGGACGTCAGCCGTGAAGTTTAAGCTTCCAAACCTGACCTGACGGCCAGGGGCATAGCTTTCGATCTGCTCCAGATGGCCAAGCGAATTGGCCAGCAGTGCAAAGCCGCCGAACACGAAGCTCTGTCCGGGGAGAAAAGTCTCACCCTGGACTGCGTTGTTGTTGATTGAAGAAGCCATCAAGCCTCTCAGTGACGACACAGAGGAACTCTCAATGAAAGCACCAATGTCGGTGTCAAAACCGGCGGATCTCGGGTAAGGGGTCCCGAACTGTGCGTCAAGGCGGATGGTAACAGGAGACAAGGGACACAATGTTTTTACCCAGGTTCGGGCCCTCTCGATGGAGGTAAATCCTACTCCTGCTTGATTAATATTGGTGATATGGGTAGTACAAGAGTGGATCTACCACGAGATCAAGGAGGCTAAACCCTAGAAGTTAGCCTATGGTATGATCTTTATATTTACTAATTGGAGGCATCATACGAGTCTCCATATTAATCCGCATCATTAAAAATATCTTAACCATTCATCAATTATAAGGATCTATCTTAACCCTACAATTTACGTTGCACTGTGGGAAAAATAAGGACAACCTGACACGATAGCAAGAATTTATGTTGCTCTGGTGGCAAAAAAAAAAAAACAACGTGGCAAAACAAGAAAAGAAACAAGCGTGACTCAATCCAATCTATGAAAAGAAAGGATGAACGACTCAAAAAAAGGTCCAGTAAAAAATATACAGCATCCCGTCCAAAAAAAGATGTATGTTTCCTTTCTTAAAAAACTCACCCGCACGTTACTCGAACTTTTTTTTGAGGGAAGCACGTTACTCTATCTAATCTATCAAGGAAAGATTGAACGACTCAAAGAAAAATGATGAACAATGTCCCAAAAATATGTATTGTATCCGGTCAAAAAAAGATGTACGTTTCCTTTCCTGAGAGAGAAAAGGCTCGATCAAGAAAAGTAAAACAGCGTCCTAATAAATGAAAAGTCCAGCCTAAAAAAAGGACTACAGCATCCTATGTCAGGAAGGCATGCTTATGTAACATCAACTCTCCTGATTTAGAAACCTCCCCGATTGATTTCCTTTAAAATAATCTATCTGATTGATTTCCAATCCAAAGAAAGAAAAACACATCCGCATGCTGCCGCAAAAATCATTCTTCAGTCGCCGCCAGTAATCTACCTTGAAACAAGGTTTACAAGAGTCCAGAGAGCCGCTCTGCCTAATACTCCGCCTTGGACGCGTCTGTCCTTCATGCCATCGGCAGCACCTTTAATGTTCCATCAACCACTGGAATCGATCTGGAAAAGAGGTATAGTTCAATCCATCCTCTCCTGTTGTGATCATGTTTTTGTCAACCTTGGAAAACACAATTGTCGTCATCCATCGAACATAGATGATGTTTCTTACTACTCATGTTAAGATGTTCTCTAGGGAAGTAGGAAATAACCTGAGTGCGTACATACATATTTCTTTAACATCAAGAAAACATGCAGATTGTCAAAGAAATCGATTGATATAGGCCTCAGTTATTGCTCCAAGCATTAGAGCAGAAGCGACAAAAAATAAGGCTCATGAAAATAGGCAACCATGATCGACTATGCCAATAACCTACTTCTGTACATTGCTGTGTGCCGACCACATCCAGTGTCTCCAAATGTGATGCGGCGGTTATATCTGATCTCTCCCGGTACGAAGTACAGATCATGCATGCAAAACGGTCAGTGGGCTACTACTAAACTTGCCTCAAGGGTGCAGTTGTTGTTGTCCAATCTGCATGTCCATATGGTTCCTTCTAAAATGCGCTTAAAACTTATAAATGGTACTACAGATCTTTCTCTTTAATCTACTATACTAATGATGAATAAATGAGGTGAACTATATTTATTTTCTTATAGCATGGGTACGTATGATTCTTCCAAGTATGGAATATATACTCTTCTGATACTTAATCACATTTTTTATAGAATTTTTATACTACATTAAGCGCAGATTGATTTCTATGTGTGCATATATTACGTTTCTCGGAGATAATCCTAAATTTTATCGATTGAAGTTTTTTGGCCTAAAATTTGAGATCTAAACCTTTCTTAAAATTATCATAATTTTCATGATAAGACTTTTAAAACTTGGGTGTATATTAATTTTTTATTCTATGTAGTTATATAAGCGCCACCAATATATCTTTATCTTATTTTGGACTTATAACTAGCAGACAAGTGTTTTTTTAAAACATCATCAAATATAGGAATTCCACGAGAATATTTGCTTTCAGTATTATGTGTCAAAAATATCTCATGCACATGCAAGACTATATATATGCCATATAGTATACTTTTCGATCTCATTCTTTATTAAAACAAATCTACAATAATACTTTTAAAACATCATGTTTATAATCAAGAAGAAACTGAATACTCTCGAATATATTCTTGATCTAAGCAAATTTCATGTGCAAACACCAACGAGCTTGAAGGGAAAAACGGAGAACATATGGTACAATGGCGTATCCAATTTTGGGAACTTACATAGGCTATGAATGACCAGTACAAGAATGAATTATCCTCTATTGTATATGTTTTAACTCTGTTTACTTTCAGGTTGCTTAGCAATCGCTGACATGAAGTATTACTTTCTCTATTGTTAGTAGCATCATTTTCTTTCTACCCTTTTTAGCATTTGCAACTAACGTGTATTTTCTGCAATCCATAGACTATCCAAGACAACTGAAAAATATCTATAATATTGTGAACTATTTTGATTGTTTGAAAGTGATTCGCAAATACTGACAGGGGAGCGTTGGCCTTAGGGTCGAAATTAATTTCTTACATACTATTTATGTCCTTTTCTTTTCTATTGCAAAATCATTAGTTGATATTTTTTTCCCGGTTCTGTCATAGAATGTAAGTATCTCACGACTTCATAAGGCAATGTTTCACATTTGGTTTGTCGATTTTTTTCTTCATGTGTTGAGTTTACTTATGACCGCATGTTCCTTTGAGATTATGAAAAACATAAAGATCATGGAATCCTATTTTTGCAAACTCTTTGGAGAAATGTTATCATTTTTGTTTCAACACTGCAGGTTATTACATGTCCTCAATAGTAATATTAGAAATGGTTATCCCCAAAAAGAATTCAAATGTCTCTCACAAACTTAAAAAACTTCTATCATTACACATATAATATAGGTCGTCACATATTTATTTCAATATGGAATGCATATGAATTAGCTAGGCCGTGCGAACCCGTGCGCACGGGTTGACGACTAGTTGTTATAATGGTTGTGTGTCCTACGGACTAACCCTCCGGTTTATATAGACACCGGAGAGGGCTAGGGTTACACAGAGTCGGTTACAAGGTAGGAGATCTACATATCCGTATCGCCAAGCTTGCCTTCCACGCCAAGGAAAGTCCCATCCGGACACGGGACGAAGTCTTCAATCTTGTATCTTCATAGTCTTGGAGTCCGGCCGATAATGATAGTCTGGCTATCCGGACACCCCCTAGTCCAGGACTACCTATGGTATGATTGTTGTTCGTCCTACGGACTAAAACCCTTCGGTTTATATAGGCACCGAAGAGGGTTAGGGATACAAAGAGTCGGTTACAATGGTAGGAAATCTACATATCCGTATCGCCAAGATTGCCTTCCACGCCAAGGAAAGTCCCATCTAGACACGGGGTGGAGTCTTCGATCTTCTATCTCCATAGTCCAGGAGTCCGGCCAAAGATGATAGTTCGGCTATCCGGACACCCCTAGTCCAGGACTCCCTCGGTAGCCCTGAACCAGGCTTCAATGACGCCAGTCCGGCACGCATATTGTCTTCGGCATTGCAAGGCGGGTTCCTCCTCCGAATACTTAGAAGGTTTTTGAACACATGGATAGTGTCCGGCTCTGCAAAACAAGTTCCACATAACACCGTAGAGAGAATAATTTTTGCACAGATCTGCTGACGTATTCCGCGGCGTGACATCCCACCACGGCCAGACTTTTATTCGAATCGTTTTTTACTGTCCCACCTCAGCGCATTTAGCAAGGCGGTTTCCTTGGCACGTCTTATCAAAGCGTAGATCGTGCCCCCTTATTCCGGGATTCTCATCAATACGGACGTGGGTAACCCAACTGCCCCCGTTGGCACGCCTCCTCTATCGAAGGCAAGTCCCAATCGGCCACAGGGAGGACTCTTGGTATTCAACCTCTTTATAACGAGACCAAGGCCCTCTTCTTTTTTCCACCCTCCATCGGATTCGCCTCGCGCTTCGAGTTCTAACACCCAAAGCGTCAGATTTAGGCGCTTCGGACCTTCGACGATGTCCGGCTCCGACCAGCTCGGCCGATGGATGTCTTCTTCTGTCACAGAAGAAGATGTGCTGAAACTGCGAGATGCCAGATATCTAACCGGCGAGATTTCGCATAGGCTACCTGCCCCAGGGGAGGTCATTCCCACTCCCGAGCCCGGCGAGAGCGTGGTGTTCGCGTCTCACTTCCTTCGGGGTTTAGGCTTCCCGACGGATCCCTTTGTGCGGGGGCTCATGTTTTATTATGGGCTGGATTTCCATGACTTGAATCCAGAGTCCATCCTCCACATCTTGTCATTCATTGTCGTATGTGAAGCCTTCCTCCATATTACCCCTCACTTTGGATTCTGGCTCAAGACCTTCAAAGTGGAGCCGAAGATGATCGAGGGGCAACAAGCAGAATGCGGAGGGGCGGTCATAAGCAAGTGCGCTGATGCTCCATGGCCCGAGGGCTCTTTTCAGGAGGAGCTTGGTTTGTGGCAACGGGAGTGGTTTTATATCACCGCTCCCAGGGGCACCAAATGGGTGGCGCCACCCGCCTTCCGCTCAGGTCCACCACAGCGGCTGGCATCATGGGTTAACCGGGGGCTCGACTGGGGGCCGTCCAAGGACGTTCCTCTGTTGCAGGGCCGTATTCGAGACCTCCAGGAAAGAGAGATCAATCTGGTCGTGGCGGCGCAGGTTATGTTAATCCGGCGCCTTCTGCCCTGCAAACGTCGCCCCCTCCGCCTGTGGGAGTTTAATCCGGAGGGACCACGAGCTCTCCAACATTTCATGGGCGCGACGCCCGTGGAGATGTATAAACTATTCTTCGGATCACAAGAGAAGTGTCCGGACTTGACCGAGAACGCAGGCCTAAGCTGCAATCGCCCGGATACTCAAGTAAGTAGCCCTGTAACCGGACAAGCTGCTCATTTATCTATCATATATATGCTCTTTATGGGAGCCGTTTCTTTGAACAGGAGTGGATAGCTAAGGCGAAGTTGATAAGGTGTCCGGCTCCCCTCCCAGAGACCACGCCTGATCCCATGCTGACCAAGATGTTGAAGGTCGCGCCTTTTGAAGGAGGCGAAGGGGGAGCAGGGATCCTACCCTCCAAGGGGGGAAGAGGACCGCTTTCGAAGACCCAGAAGCCACGGCCTCAAAACGGAGAAAGAAGTCTCCATCAGAAAGTTCGGCGCCGAGAAGTACCCTAGACACACTATTTCCCCAAGGGGATCAGCCCTCCACCGAGCCGTAAGTAAAGAGAAGGGGTCTTGTAAATAAAGAACATCCCTGTATTTATTTCTAAAGATAACTGAAATTGTACCTTGTAGTTCGGATCTCAGCCCTTCTCAGCAGAGCTCGTCTTCGGGGGATCTTCGTCCGGAGATGATAGAGAGCGAAACGCCTCCACCTATCGTGCCTTCGTGCGAGGCGGGCGACCCTGAAGTGTCGTCACGGAGAGTTTCCACGAGTCCGGCAGGGCCGGAGGATCCGGCGCCGACTGGCGCGCGGTCAGAGGAGCTGAAGGACCTGCTCGAGCGAGTGTCTGTCTCAAAAGATCACCGTGCGCTAATGGCTACGGTGATTGAAAGAATTGCATTTGCTGAGAGTGGATTGCATGAAGCCGCCAGAAGTTTACTGATGGGGTTTGAGGTACAAAAAGTGATGTACCTTCTGACAGTTATGCATATAGAATGCGCCCTGTATAGATAGTAGCCCCTGAGACTCGGTATGTTGTCAAAACTGACAGCGTGCCGAGGATCGTAATCTCGATACTAACATGTCGCCGTTCCTATGCACGGTGGCGGGCGTCCGGTGGCCAGTCTTCGATGAGTTTGCCGAACTAAAGCGGCAACTTGACGCGCGGATGCGGACATCGCGCTTGTGAATAAACGGTTTGACGAGTCGCAAGGTATGCGACTTCTCCGCGGTCACCTGGTAAGGGAGCTTGACGCCCATGCCTTACTACTTGTATGCTTTGATGCAGATGGTGCCGCTGCTGTGGAGAGGCCGCGGGAGGAACTCGCCCGAGCTAAAGAGCAAGCCCGAAAGAGTAATGCGGCTGCTTTAAAGGCGGCCGAAGAGCTGAAAGCCGAACAGGCTGCTCACTGCCGAAGCAAGGAGGAAATGGCCAATATGGCCCTGAAGCTGAAGAATGCTACCGACCGATGCGGGGTTCTTGAAAAGGAACGTCAAGCGGAACAAGAGGGCCTGAAAAAGGCCACCGCAGAAGCCAAGGATGCCCGTTCCGCTACGAAAGCTGCCAAGGAGGAGCTTCGTCAGGCCGGGGATATTGCGGCTGGAAAACCGTTTCTGCTGCGGAGGAAATATACGGATCCGAAGTATGCTCAGTTGGACAAGCTGTGGAGTTTGGAGGATGCTTATCTGGACTTAGCGGCGAGCGCTGCGGACGCAGTTGAGTACTTCCGGGGCCAGAAGGGGCACAGAAGGGAAGAGCTATTTTGGTCGCAATTCCATAGTTCGGAGCGCCCTCTTCCGTTGACCGATCGGTTGGCCGAATGGGCCGAGCTGAATCGACTATCCGGACTTGCCATGAAGCATGTCGTGACTCATTTGTGGCCGGGCGGACCCCAGCCGAAGAGCTATTTTGGTTTAGTGCAGCAGTTCCTTGGTGCGGTACCGTGTATCGAGGCAATGAAGCGGTCGGCGTGCATTGAGGGAGCGCGGATGGCTCTTGCCCATGTCAAGGCATACTGGGCTGACATGAAGGCCATCGAAGTCGCATCCCCAGATTCGGATGAAAGCCGAGTACCAGTCGAGCGCTACTTTGAGGAAGTACTTCCGGGCGCTCGTTTAATAGAGACGCAGTGCTCGAAGGATGTTATGTTTGAATGACATGTGTAATTTTAGGAAACAATGTTTTCATTAAATATAAGAGCATCTTATACTTGTGCCTTCAAGTAGAAAACTACCTCCTGTGCGGCCGTTGATGTATATATGTATATAACCTGAAAGATGACAGTCTTCGGCTTCAACCCCCACGCACATAGTGTGGAGGTGTTTGCAAAGAACTCGCATTTTCACACTTAATCCAACGTCTTGGTCCTATAAAGGACGTGGTAGCGTAGCAAACTAGGCAACCGGACTATAATGCTTTATCACTTTCACTTAGCCATAGGAGTTCGATGGTGTGGGGCTACTATATAGCCCCTCGGGGCACCGCACTCTCCCGAATTTGGGGTGCGTATGTGCCTGACCGGAAAACGGTCCTTCGTCAATGCAGAGGAATTCTAAACATTCCGGTGAGTCATCGAGTGGTCGGCCAGTCTCTCGCTATATCATGAAAGTCAGTTTTCGGCTTTCTCTACTGAGGTGCTCGCCCGGCGAACAAGGCACTGTCGCGATTGCTCTCCACAGTGCGCGTTAGCCGATAAAACGGAACATAAGGCAGCAAAACACAGGAGCCGGGCAAACCCAGCATTTGACCAAAGACATGATGGAGCTGATGCATATAAGGCCTAACTCGAGGCGCCGAACACTCCCTAAGGTATTCGGTCTTTTATAAAGCGGTCAGAACAATGCCCTTGGTAACAAGCCCCTGGTGTCCAGGTACGTGCGAGATTCTGACGCGGCCAATGCCAAAACGCCAGCCTCCTCCTCGGTTAATATAAGATACCGAGGGGTGAGTAACAACAAGAGACAGTGAAAAAGGTTTACGCAGGGTCTTAATCTGAAAAGAATCCTTGCAACGGGTCCCTGCTGCACGTCTGCGCCTGTGTCTCCGTTGTGCCGTATCCTGGATGGGCATAGCACGGCGTTCATCTGTAAAAGAGAGGAACTTTGTTTGAAAAAGATCGTGCTAAAAAATGTAACAAAATAGAGAATAAGGAATAAACTTGAGCTTTATTGTCTCTTGTTGTAAACACGCGGAGCCCCTTGCAAGGGGGGGGGGGCGCGGCCGGTAAGCCTCATGTTTATTTGTACCGGACTTGCCTAGCCGTGTCCGGGGTCCGAACGACCTGCTTTAGACGCTTTTGGCCAATAAGGCCGTATTGGTGTGAGGCTGTTAAGGCAGTCTCATAATCTTTCTTTGAGGGACACGCACAGCTTCCCTTTAATGAAATGATGCCTCGTGGACCGGGCATTTTAAGTTTAAGAGATGCATAATGCGGTATTGGGTTGAAACGGGCGAAAGCTTCGCGGCCCAGTAGTGCTTGATGGCTACTTTTAAATGGGGCGATGTGGAAAACCAACTTTTCGCGACGGAAGTTGTCGGGTGAGCCTAACATAACTTCCAATAGTAGGGAGCCCGTACAATGGGCATATGTGCACAGCATTATTCCTTTGAAGGTAGTGTCACGATATAGCAGGTTTAAATCGCTGCCGCTATCCATTAGGACTTACGTAAATTGAAGACTGTCGATTATAGGTTCTAGTATCAAGGCAGTCCACCCTGCGTTCGGATACTTTTGGAGTAGTCACGATGGTGAAGGTAATTGGTTTTGACAACCGGTGTTGGGACTCCACTGGGGTAGATTGTGCGGCGCGTAATTCAATAGGTGCCGCTATTTTTTTTCCTTTGGTTACTTGAAGTAGGTTTACTGTTTTGACTTCTTGTGGGAAATTCTTTTGTTTTCCGGGGCTCTGCTTGTGGTGCTCGTCATCGTCCTCACTTGGTGTGTCGAGCCCCTTGTGTTCGGCGTTGAGTCTCCCAGACTGCTTGAAGACCCAACAATCTCTATGGATATGGTTTGCAGGCTTCCCGGGAGTAGTGTGAATTTGGCATATCTTGTCCAAGATTTTGTTTAAGTTGGATAGCTCATCGCTATTATCCTTAAGAGGCACTTTTTTTATTGTTCTGCCGTGAGCTTTTGAATCCGGCGTTGACTACCGTGCTCTTTGGACTGTTTCCCTTAATCCGGCGCTGGTCCTTGCTGCGTCTTGGTTTCCCGTTCCCATCCCTGACTTCGGATGTACTTGGGTCGTTGGTACTGCACCTTGCTAGCCAGCTATCCTCTCCCTCGCAAAAGCGGGTCATGAGGCTTGTTAGTGCGGCCATTGCTCTTGGCTTTTCCTGGCCGAGGTGTCTGGCGAGCCATTCGTCTCGGACATTGTGTTTAAAAGCTGCTAAGGCTTCGGCGTCCGGACAATCGACTATTTGTTTCTTTTGGTGAGGAACCTGTTCCATAATTTTCGGGTTGACTCTCCGGGCTATTGGGTTATGTGACTTAAATCGTCCGAGTGGGAGGTCGGACATAGGTTCCACTGAAATTGGCCGAAAAGCATCCTCAAGCTCTTCCCAACTACCAATGGTGTTTTCGGGGAGGCTTTTAAGCCAATGCCGAGCCGGCCCTTTGAGCTTGAGGGGCAGGTATTTTATGGCGTGGAGATCATCTCCTCTTGCCATGTGTATGTGGAGGATATAATCCTCAATCCAGACTCCAGGGTCTGTTGTTCCGTCGTATGCCTCTATGTTTACGGGTTTGAATCCCGCTGGGAATTCATGATCCAGCACCTTATCGGTGAAACATAGGGGTGTCTTGGCGCCCTGTATTGGGTATGCCGTGACTTTCGGACACTTGGCGTGTTGTATTGTTTGCTAAAGGTTGTTTCCTCGGCCCATAGATAGATCTGACTGGCTGTCCTTTTGTGCGAATCCTTATGCGGTTCGCGTGTCGGATTGTGTGCGGCACCGCTTTGCCGCTCTATGTTTGCCATGTGGTGCGTCTATCCGACCCGGCTACCTCTTTGTTTTTGATCGTGGGGCTCTCTGGCTTCCTCATCGAATTCGGGCAGTAGTTTGCGCCTTGGGTAGCTCTTTGCTTGGCGGCTGTCGCCATATTTGTCTGCGGTGTTGAGTACTTTACTCCGTCTCATTCGGAGTGTGTCTTCCGCTGTTCTGAGCCTCTGTTTCTGCTTTTTTCAAGCTACTGGCGATGGCGAGGAAGCTCTTTGTGGAGGTTCTTTTGATCCAATGGCGTGTCTGGCGTGAGATCGTCCGGACTGTTGTCCTTGCCGGGACGGGTTGTTTGTCCAAGTTGGCCTGTTCGGATGGTTGCTCAATGGCATGCTCGCCGTCGGCCGGCTCACCCTGCTGTATGGCTGGGTCTGTGTGGGCGCTATCTTTGTCGAGGTGGGGTTTTGAGCGGCGCTTGCGCCGCCGCTTTGAGTGCTTCCTGAGGGAATTATCTTCTGCAGCGTCCAGTCATTCCTTGTTATTGCTTCCCTTAGGTGTGTCCACCATATATACATCGTAAGTTGAGGTGGCCCTCCAGTGCCCTGTGGGTACTGGTTCATGTTTGTCTCCGGCGTCGTCGTCGATACCGTCGACGTCTTGGGAGTCAAAGTCGAGCATGTCGGTTAAATCATCGACAGTGGCTACAAAGTGGGTGGTGGGTGGGCGTTGAATTTCTTCGTCGTCCGAATCCCAACCTTCCTGACTGTAGTTGGGCCAGGGCTCCTGAGGGAGTCCTGGACTAGGGGGTGTCTGGATAGCCGGACTATCATCATCGGCCGGACTCCAAGACTATGAAGATACAAGATTGAAGACTTTGTCCCGTGTCCGGATGGGACTTTCCTTGGCGTGGAAGGCAAGCTTGGCCATACGGATATGTAGATCTCCTACCATTGTAACCGACTCTATGTAACCCTAGCCCTCTCCGGTGTCTATATAAACAGGAGGGTTTTAGTCCGTAGGACACAAAACCATTACAACAATCATACCATAGGCTAGCTTCTAGGGTTTAGCCTCCTTGATCTCGTGGTAGATCCACTCTTGTACTACCCATATCATCAATATCAATCAAGCAGGAGTAGGGTTTTACCTCCATCGAGAGGGCCCGAACACAGGTAAAAACATCGTGTCCCTTGTCTCCTGTTACCATACGCCTAGACGCACGATTCGGGACCCCCTACCGAGATCCGCGGTTTTGACACCGACATTGGTGCTTTCATTGAGAGTTCCTCTGTATGCGTCACCGATAGGCTTGAAGGCTTCTTCAATCGACAACAACACATTCCAGGTGAGACTTTTCTCCCCGGGCAGATCTTCGTGTTCGGCGGCTTCGCACTGCGGGCCAATTCGCTTGGCCAGTTGGAGGAGATCGAAAGCTACGCCCCTGGCCATCAGGTCAGGTTTGGAAGCTTAAACTTCACGGCTGACTTCCTCGGAGACTTGATCTTCGTTGGATTCGAGCCACAACCAAGTCGCCCGCCTTTATCACGGTGGGAACGATTTAGCTCTGCTACCGGATAGTGCCTTGGAGGCCGCACACGAGTCCGCTCTGACCCATAGTTAGGAGCCGACCGTGCAGATCGAGGACAGGTGGCTGGACACCGCCTAGGGGGCTGCAATCTCTACGGCGATGGAGCGAATCGACCTTGTTCCTTGCAAAGCCCATGACTCCGGCGCGGACTCCTTGCGGACTCCGAACCTCCTGCGCCCCCGCCAATCGAATCCGATTGGGCGCCGATCATGGAGTTCACCGCTGCGGACATCTTTCAGCACTCACCCTTTGGCGACATCCTGAATTCGCTAAAGTGTCTCTCGTTATCAGGAGAGCCCTGGCCGGACTGCGGTCAGGACGGTTGGGATGCGGACGACGAAGAAATTCAAAACCCTCCCACCATCCACTTTGTAGCCACCCGACGATCTAACCGACATACTAGACTACGACTCCGAAGACATCGGCGGTATGGGCGGCGATGCGGAGATGACCAAGAACCAGCGCCTACCGGGCACTGGAAAGCCACATCAATTCATGATATATACATGGTGGACACCCCAAAAGGGAGCGATAACGAGGAACAACGGGACGCGGCGAAGGAGAATTCCCACGAAAAACAACCAAAACAACGACGCAAGCGCCGCTCCAAGTCCCGCCTCGATAACAACAGCACTCATAATGACCCAGCCATAGCGTAGGGCAAACCAGTGGGCGACGAACATGCAACCAAGCAGCCATCCGAACAGGATGAATCGGATAATCAACTCATCCTCTGCGAAAACAACAGTCCAGACGATCTCACGCCGGACACACCACCGAACATAAGAACCACCAAAAAGGCTTGT
The DNA here is from genome assembly GCA_021605145.1 of Aegilops bicornis. Taxonomy (NCBI): domain Eukaryota; kingdom Viridiplantae; phylum Streptophyta; class Magnoliopsida; order Poales; family Poaceae; genus Aegilops; species Aegilops bicornis. Next base: position 244,772,048 of record CM038673.1, on the reverse strand, counting down.
CGCCACTGCAAGAAGTTTGAAGAAGGAGAAACGGAAGCTCAAAACAGCGGAAGACATACTCAGAATGAGGTGGAGCAAAGTACTCAAGACCGCGGACAAATATGGCAATAGCCACCAAACAAAGAGCTACCCGAAGCGCAAGCTGCTGCCCGAATTCGACGAGGAGGCCGTAGAGCCCCCACAATCAAAAAGCAAAGAGGCCGCCTGGCCGGATAGGCGACCGAGAAGACAGGCCAGGAGGCGGCAAGCGGTGCCGCTTTATAAGCCAACATGACACACATAAATATCTTCGCCAAAGCGGATGGCGGTCAGGTCCATTTATGGGCCAAAGAAAAGGGCCCGGAAGCAACACAACACGCCGAGTGTTCAAGATAACGGCACACCCAAATCTGGGCGCTGCACACCCACTATGTTTCACCGATGAGGTCTTTGGATCATGAATTTCCAGCAGGGGTTCAAGCCGATAAACATAGAGGCATCTGACGGAACAGCAGACCCGAGTCTGGATTGAGGATTACATCCTGCATATACATATGGCTAGAGGAGATGATCTCACGCCATAAAATATCTACCCCTCAAGCTCCACAGGGCCAGCCGGGCATTGGCTCAAAAGCCTCCCGAAGAAATACCATTGGAAGCTGGGAAGAGCTCGAGGATGCGTTTAGAGCAAATTTTCGGGGACTTATGTCCGCCCTCCGGATCTGAGCGATTTAAGTCACATAACCCAATAGCCCGGAGAATCAGCGCGCAAATTCTGGAACAGGTTCCTCACCAAAAAGAACCAAATAGTCGACTGTCCGGACGCCGAAGCCTTAGCAGCTTTTTAACATAATGTCCGAGACGAATGGCTCGCCAGACACATCGGCCAAGAGAAGCCGAGGACAATGGTCGCGCTAACTAGCCTCATGACCCGCTTTTGCGCGGGGGAAGACAGCTGGCTAGCAAGATGCAACAACAGCGACCCGAGTACATCCGAGATCAGAGATGGAAAAGGAAAATCACGACGCAGAAAGGACCAGCGCCGAAATAAAGAAAAGAGCCCAAAGAGCACGGCGGTTAACACTGGATTCAAAAGCTCGCGGCCGAACAACAAAACACTGCCCCTTAAGGACAACAGTGATGAGCTATCCAACTTAAACAAAATTTTGGATCGGGTATGTCAAATCCATAGTACACCCGGGAAGCCTGCAAACCACACCCACCGAGATTGTTGGGTCTTCAAACAGTCCGGCCGACTCAACGCCGAACACAAGGGGCTCGACGCACCAAGCGAGTATGACGACGAACCCCACCAGCAGAGCGTGGGAAAACAAAAGACTTTCCCACAAGAGGTCAAAACAGTAAACTCACTTCATGTGATACCCACGGAACAACAGCGACACTTTCGCTGAAATGCGATGTCGCACGGTCCACCCCAGCGGAACCCCGAGATTGGATGTCAAAACCAATTACTTTTGACCACCTGGACTACTCCAGAAGCGTCCGAAACGCAGGATGGACTGCTCTGATATTGGATCCTATAATCGACAGACTGGAATTTACACAAGTCCTAATGGATGGCGGCAACAACTTAAACCTGCTATATCCGGACACAATCCGCAAGTTGGGGGTAGACCGTACTAAAATTCGACATAGCCGCACTTCCTTTAAAGGAGTGGCCTTGAGCCCTTACGCCAAGTGCACGGGCTCCTTACTACTAGAAGTTGTGTTGGTCACCCGACAACTTCCGGCAAGCTAATCTTTCATGTCGCCCCATTCAAAAGTAGCCATCAAGCACTATTGGGACGTGAAGCTTTTGTCCGCTTTAATGCAATACCACACTACGCGTCTCTTACACTTAAAATGCCCGGTCCACGCGGATCATCTCATTAAAAGGTTGTTCAAGACCCCGGACACGGCTAGAACGAGTCCGGCATAAATAAACTAGGGGCTCCCTAGCCACACACCCCTTTACAAGGGGCTGTGTTTATGAGCAATAAGAAGCCAACAAAAGCTCAACTTTATTCATTTATTCATGCTCTATTTTAAATAAATTTTTGACACGATTTGTTTTCAAACTAAGTTCCTCTCTTTTATAGATGAACAACGTGTTACACCCGTCCGAGGATCTGACAACTGGAGACACAAAGCGCAGACGTTCAGTAGGGACCCGTTGCAAGGATTCTTTTCAGATTAAGACCCTGCGTAAACCTTTTTTACTGTCTCTTGTTGCTTTACATCCCCTTGTTTCTAATCATAACCAGAGAGGAGGCTGACGTTTTGGCATCTTCCGGATCAGAGGATCTTGCGTGTACCTGGACACTAGGGGCTTAGGGCATTGATCTTCCCGTCATCATAAAGACCGAACACCTCAGGGAGTGTTCGGCGTCTCGAGTTAGGCCTTATATGCATCAGCTCCGAATCATGTCTTTGGTCAAATGTTGGGTTTGCGGCTCCTATGTTTTGCTGCTGACGTTCAGTATCATCGCCTAACGCGGCACCAGGAGAACTACTGCGATTGTGCCCCGGTTCGGCCGGGTGAGCACCTCAGTTGAGAAAGCCGAAAACTGACTTTCATGATGTAGCGAGAGACTGTTCAACCACTCGATCGACTTCCGGAATGTTTAGAATTCCTCTGCTTTGTGAAGGGCCGCTGCGTCGTGCACACACGCGCCCCAAATCTGGAGAGCTCGGTGCCCCTAGGGGCTATATCGTAGCCCCACCTTCGAACTCCTATGGCTAAGTGAAAGTGATAAAGCATTATAGTCCGGTTGCCTCGTTTGCTACGCTATCACCTCCTTCACAGGACCAAGACGTTGGATTAAGTGTGAAAACGCGCTATTTTGCAAACACCCTCGCACCATGTGCGTGGGGGCTGAAGCCGAAGACTGCCATCTTTCAGGTTATACACAAGTATACATTAACGGCCGCACAGGAGATATTTCATTACTTGAACGCACAAGTACAAAAAGCGCTTATATTATAAACATTATTTTACAAAACCATAAAGATCATTTGAACATGACATTTTTTGAGCACTACGACTCTATTACACGAGCACCACGCAGAACTTCCCCAAAGTAATGCTCAGCAGGTAACCGGCTCTCGTCCGAACCCCGGGTCGCAACAACGGTGGCATCCATTTCCGTCCAGTGTGTCTTCACACGGGCGAGGGCCATCCGTGCACCCTCTATGCAGGCCGACCGCTTCATTGCCTTTATATGCGGCACCGCCCCAAGGAATTGTTGCAATAAGCTGAAATAACTCTTCGGCTTGGGCCTATCCGGCAAGACATGAGCCACGATATCCGTCATGGCAAGTCCGGACAATCTATTTAGCTCGGCCCACTCAACCAACCGATCGGTCAGCAGAAGTGAACGCTCCGGACTATGGAATTGAGACCAAAAAAGCTCTTCTGTCTCGTGATCCTTTTGACTTCGGAAGTGCACAACAGCATCTGCCGCACTCGCCGCTAAGTCCATATAAGGATCCTCCGGACCCCACAGCTGGCCAAGCTGAGCGTACTTCGGATCCGTAAACCTCCTGCGCAGCAGAAAGGGCTTGCCAGTCACAATATCTTTGGCCTGGCGCAGCTCCTCCTTCATAGCCCTCATTGCAGAACGGGCATCCTTGGCTTCGGCGGTGGCCTTCTTCAGGTCTTCCTGCTCCGCTCGGCGTTCTTTTTCAAGAACATCATAGCGGTCGGTAACATCTTTCAACTTCACGGCCATTTCGGCCATCTCCTCCCTGCTTCGGCAGTGAGCAGCCCTCTCGGCTTCTAGCTCTTCGGGCGCCCTCGAGGCAGCCGCGTCACTCCTTCTGGCCTGCTCCTTGGCTCGAGCAAGTTCTTCCCGAAGGCTCTCCACAGCAGCGGCACCATCTGCATTGAGCACACACGTTGGAAGGAATGGGCTTCGGCTCCCTTACTAGGTGACCGCGGAGAAAAAACCTACCTTGTGACTCGTCAAGTCGCTTATTGACCAGCACGATGTCCGCATCCACAACGTCAAGTTGCCGCTTTAGTTCGGCAACTCCATCAGTCCGGCTGGCCACCGGACCATCCGCCACCTGCATAGGAAAGGCGAAAATAAATACCTGCGATTTTGATCCTTGGCACGCTGTCGCTCTCGACAACCTACCGAGTCTCAGGGGCTACTATCTATACAGGGCGCACTTTATGTGCAAAACTGTCAAAAGGTATGTCATTTTTACGTACCTCAAACCCCGCCAGCAAACTCCTGACGGCATCATGCAACCCGCCTTCGGCGGACGAAATTCTTCCAATCACCATACTCATCAATGTACGGTGACCTTCTGAGATAGACGCCCTCTCAAGCAGATCCTTCAGCTCCCCCGGCCGCACACCAGTTGGTGCCGAACTCTCCGGCCCTGCCGGACTCGGGGACACCCTCCGTGACGACACATCAGGTTCGTCCGCCCTATCCGACGGCGTGGCGGATGGAGGCGTCTCGCTCTCCATCATCTCCAGACGAAGGTCCCCCGAAGACGAGCTCATCTGAGAAGGACGGAGATCCGAACTACAAGGTAAAAACTTCGGTTATCCTCAGAAGAAAAAATAGGGATGTCTCTTATTACAGAACCCCTTGTGTCTACTTACGGCTCCTTTGGAGGGCTGATTCCTTAGTGGAGATAGTGCGGCCGGGGCCCCTCGGATGCAGGACCCTCTGGCGAAGATCTCTTCCCCCGCTTCGAGGCCTTGGCCTCCGGGTTTTCGGAAGCGGTCCTCTTCTCCCCTTCGAAGGAGGGATTCTCGATCCCCCTTTCTTAAAAGCCTCCTTGGCAGAGGTGGCAGTGTCCCTGTTCTCCCCTTCGCCTTCCTCTGAAGGCGCAACCTCCAGCATCCTGCCAGCACGGGATCCGGCACGGTCTCCGGGAGGGGGGCTGGACACCGTATCAGTTTCGCTTGTGCTATCCACTCCTATTCAAGAGACGATGGGTTAAAAGGCAAATTCAAGAAAGGCGCCAAACAAGCGGTGTGTCCGGACCTTGAGGCCACTTACCTGAGCATCTGGGCGATTGCAGCTTAGGCCGGAATCCTCGGTCAATTCCAGACACATCTCTTGTGATCCGAAGAACAATTTATACATCTCCACGGGTGTCGTACCCATGAAGTGTTGGAGAGCTCCTGGCCCCTCTGGATTGAATTCCCACAGGCGGAGGGGACGACGCTTGCAGGGCAGGAGACGCCGAATCAGCATAACCTGCATCACCATGACCAGATTGATCTCCCTCTCTTGGAGGTCTCAAATCCGGCCCTGCAGTAGGGGTACGTCCGTTGACGGCCCCCAGTTGAGCCCTTGGTTGACCCACGACATCAGCCGCTGTGGAGGGCCCGAGCGAAAGATGGGCGGCGGCTTCTGCCTGCTCCCCCTAGGAGCGGTGATATAGAACCACTCTTGTTGCCACAAGCCGAGCTCCTCCTGGAAAGAGCCGTCGGGCCATGGAGCATCAGCCCTTCTGCTTATAACCACCCCGCCGCACTCTGCTTGACGCCCCTTGATCATCTTCGGCTCCACGTTGAAGGTCTTGAGCCACAAACCGAAGTGGGGAGTAGTGCGGAGGAAGGCTTCGCAGACAATGATGAATGATGAGATGTGGAGGATGGACTCCGGAGCCAGGTCATGGAATTCCAACCCGAAGTAAAACATGAGCCCTCTCACAAAAGGATCCATCGGAAGCCTAAACCCCGGCGGAGGTGGGACACAAACCACGACCCTTTCGCCGGGCTCTAGGGTGGGAATGACTTGCCCTTTGACGGGCAATCTATGGGAAATCTCGTAAGTCAGTGCTTGGCTTCTCTCAGCTTTTGCACGTCCTCCTCCGTTGCATCCACCGGCCCTGAAGGTCGGAGCCGGACATTGTTAAAGGTCCGAAGCGCTCGAATCTGGTGCTCTGGGTGTTGGAACTCGGGGCAAGGGGTAGATTCGATTGAGGATTGAAGAAAGGAAACGAGCCTTGGTCTCATTATAAAGAGGGAGAATACCAAGAGCCGTCCCCGTGACCGTTTGGGAATCGCCTTCGATAAAGGAGGCGTGGCAACGAACACGGTTGGGTTACCCCACGTCCCGTATTGATGGGAATCCCGAAATAAAGGGGAACATGATCTCTGCTTCGACAAGCCGTGCCAAGGAAACGGCTTCGCTAAACGCGCTGAGGTGGTATAATGAAAACGATTCAAGTAAAGGCTTGGTGGTGGTGTGACGTCATGCCACAAAATACGTCAGCAGATTGAACTTGTGTACATATTATTCTCTCTCTGGTGGTACGTTTAATTTATTTTGCAGAGCCGTACACTATCCTGGTGTTCATAATCTTCTATGGATTATTCGGAGGAGGAACCCGCTTTGCGATGCGAACAATATCTTGCGCCCGGACTCATCGTCATTGAAGCCTGGTTCGAGGGCTACTAAGGGAGTCTGGACTAGGGGTGTCCGGATAAGCGGACTATCATCATCGGCGGACTCTAAGACTATGAAGATACAAGATTGAAGACTTCATCCCGTGTCCAGATGGACTTTCCTTGGCATGGAAGGCAAGCTTGGTGATACGGATATGTAGATCTCCTACCCTTGTAACCGACTCTGTGTAACCCTAGCCCTCTCCGGTGTCTATATAAACCGGTGTCTATATAATACCCTTCTCCTACTTGATTAATATTGATGATATGGGTAGTACAAGAGTAGATCTACCACGAGATCAGAGAGGCTAAACCCTAGAAGCTAGCCTATGGTATGATTGTTGTTAGATCCTCTGGACTAAAACCCTTCGGTTTATATAGGCACCGAATAGGGTTAGGGTTACCTGCAGTCGGTTACAATGGTAGGATATCTACATATCCGTATCGCCAAGCTTGCCTTCCATGCCAAGGAAAGTCCCATCCGGACACGGGGTGGAGTCTTCGATCTTCTATCTCCATAGTCCAGGAGTCCGGCCAAAGATGATAGTTCGGCTATCCGGACACCCCCTAGTCCAGGACTCCCTCAGCCGTCATGAGGGAGGAATTCTACATCACCATAGCCCCTCGATGAAATGTGAGTAGTTTACTTCAGACCTTCTGGTCCATAGCTAGTAGCTAGATGGCTTCTTCTCTCTTTTTGGATCTCAATACAATGTTCTCCCCCTCTCTCGTGGAGATCTATTCGATGTAATCTTATTTTTGCGGTGTGTTTGTTGTGACCGATGAATTGTGGGTTTATGATAAAAATTATCTATGAACAATATTTGATTCTTCTCTGAATAATTTTATGTATGATTGGTTATCTTTGTAAGTCTCTTAGAATTATCCGTTTGGTTTGGCCAACTCGATTGGTAGTTCTTGCAATGGGAGAAGTGCTTAGCTTTGGGTACAATCTTGCGGTGTCCTTTCCCAGTGACAAAAGGGGCAGCAAGGCACGTATTGTATTATTGCCATCGAGGATAACAAGATTGGGTTTTTATCATATTGCATGAATTTATCCCTCTACATCATGTCATCTTTCTTAAAGGCGTTACTCTGTTTTAACTTAATACTCTAGATGCATGCTGGATAGCGGTCGATGAGTGGAGTAATAGTAGTAGATGCAGGCAGGAGTCGGTCTACTTGTCTCGGACGTGATGCCTACATACATGATCATACCTAGATACTCTCATAACTATGATCAATTCATCGATTGCTCAACGATAAATTGTTCACCCACCGTAGAATACTTATGCTCTTGAGAGAAGCCACTAGTGAAACCTATGGCCCCCGGGTCTATTCTCATCATATCAATCTTCATCACTTTAATCTTGCTTTCTTTTTACTTTGCCTTTTACTTTTTACTTTGCATCTCTATACCAAAAATACCAAAAAAATATTATTTATCTTCTCTATCAGATCTCACTCTCGTAAGTGACCGTGAAGGGATTGACAACCCCTAATCGCGTGGGTTGCGAGGAGCTATTGTTTTGTGCAGGTACGAGGGACTTGTCGTAGCCTCCCTCTTGGATTGATACCTTGGTTCTCAAAAGCGAGGAAATCGAGCGCAGTGCTCAAGAGGTAGCAAGAAGAATTTACGGCGCCGTTCTTGAGGAGGCTTACGCAAGAGCAAGTCAAGACTTGGACTCCTAACAACAAGCCACTTCTGGCGTCGTTAAACTCAACATACCAAGTACCCATCACAATCCCTATCTCCCGCATTACATTAGTTGCCATTTGCCTCTCGTTTTCCTCTCCCCCACTTCACCCTTGCCGTTTTATTCGCCCTCTCTTTTTTGTCATAGCCCTAGAATAATGCATGTAATTAGTTGCATCAGAGTGCATCATGCATCATGTTTAAATTCAGTTGAAATTTGAATTGAGGAATTTTCAAAGCCTCAGAGACCTTTTAAAAATGATCAACATTAAAATCTTCTCAAAGAAGCCCAAGAAAATGTTCCTGCTAAACCTTGAAAAATATTGGCAAGAATAAAGTTCAAACAAATATTTTTGGAGGCTTTAAAATATTTATTTTGGGCCTTTGAATTAAATTAATAACATATTTGAGTTGGACTTATTTCTGTTATATAAGAGATAAAGTTCAAATAATTTCTGAAAGTTTCTGAGCTCACATAAAAACTTACGAGAAAGTTCTAAATGATTTGATGCGTCAAATCAAATCAAACAAATTACAGAAAATAGCAAAACAGAAAGAAAATTAGAAAGGACACGGAGAGAGAGAGAGAGTTTACCTGTGCAGCCCACCTGGTGGCCCACTTACCTGGCCCAGCCTACCAGAGCCGCCACCGTCTCCCACCTCGCGCGGAAGGGCCTTGAGGCGTGGCCACCACGCCACGGCACGCCTCGCCACCTCCTCCCTGCCTGGCTGCCCCCTTCCCCCTCTGGACGCCCTGGACGTCGACACGTACCCTCCCTGGCCCCTCTCACTCTCTCTCGTTGCTTCCCCTCCTCTCCCTCGCTCTCTCTCACCGCACCCGAGCGCTGCCCTCGCCGCCGCACGCCGTTGCCGCGCCACCACCACTGCCTCGCCTCTCCGTCAAGCCCATTAGCTCCGCGCTGCCGTCCTCGACTTCTATGACGACACACGCAAGCCGGGATGCCCTGCAGAGCTGCCCCGACATCGTCCTCCTCGTCGGTGCCGCAGATGGCCGCTGTCAAATTGGTCGCCGTTCGGGCTTCCCCGAGCTCGCCGTCCACCTCTACGGGATCCACGTGAGCTCGCCGTCCGTTTCCCCCATTTTGTTCCTTTGCTCGCGCGTCGTAGCCGTGCTAACCACCGGACCCGAGCGGTCGCGCCGCCGTGGATTCTCACCTCGCGGCCAGAGTCACCGCAGCTCGCGCCCGCGCATGCCATCACGCTCAGGAGCCTCCCATAAGACCAAAGCCGCCGCTCGCAGCTCCTGCCGTGCCCTGCAGCACCCCACGTGCACCTGGCTGTGCTCCGGCCACTGCCCCGAGCTCGTTCCCGGCAAGCTCAGGCCGCCCCCGCTTCTCCCGCTTGCTCTAGACGACGCGGACGAGCCGTGGCTCCTCGCCCGTGCCCTCTGCCGCCCAAATGGTCGCCGGAGCGACGTTTCCGACGTCCTCCGCTGCCTCGGGTCGTCGCAGACGGCTAAACGCCGGCCTAACCCCGTTTTAGTTAGTGTTAATGACGCCTCTAACTTAACACCCTGACCCACTTACAAGTGGGGCCCGTGACCTAATTAACCACGGGGTAAACCCCTGTTTAGTTTTAACTAATCACCCTGGCCCCACGCGTCAGCGTTGACCATGCTGACGTGCTGTTGACCGGCTGACGTCATGCTGACGCAATTAATCTTTTTCTGGAATAAAGATAATCTAGGAAATTTCAGAATATAGTCAAAACTTCTAAAATTCATAGAAATTCAACCGTAACTCCAAATGAAATAATTTATATATGAAAAATGATCAGAAAAATCCAATCTATCCATCTGTACCATTTTCATGCATGTTAGAACAACTTATGTCTACTGTTTAGGACAATTCAATCAAATGGCATTTAAAACATCACATATGGAGTTTGAATTTGAATCGTTGATTCAAACCAACTTCATTTAACTCAGCATATTGTCATGTCATGATCATGCATCATATTGTGCATTGCATTGATTGTGTTCTTCCTTGTTTGCCGGTGTTTGTCCCCTCTCGATAGACGTGGTTCCGACGATGAGTTCGATGACACCAATGAAGAGCTATATCTTCTTCAGAAGTGCCAGGCAAGCAAAACCCCCTTGTTCATTCCGATACAATCCCACTCTCTCGCTCCTGCTCTCTTTTACTGCATTAGGACAACAACGACATATCTGTTATTTGTTGCGGTAGTTGAACCCCTTTATCCTCTGCATGACCTGTCATTGCCACAGTAAATAGATGAAACCCACTAGCATGAGTAGGAGTTGTTTGAGCCCTGATGTGCCTACTCATTCATGCTTGTTTGTCATGCCTGCTACTGCTTAGAGTTGAGTCAGGTCTGATTCATCGGGAATGAATCGGAGGTGTGTAAACATGTCCTACTGTGTGTGAGCTAAGTGTGTGAACACGATTTGGTAAAGGTAGCGGTGAGAGGCCATGTAGGAGTACATGGTGGGTTGTCTCATTACAGCCGTCCTCAGGAACTGAGTTCTGTGTTTGTGATCCATGAACAGTTACTACCACACATTGGGCTCCGGGCGCTCCAAGCTCTCTCGACTTATTAATCAACTTGATCTCTGTCCAGGAGTTGCAACTAGTTTCTGGTGTTTGTAGGTAGTGTTAGTAGTCTACCAAGTGGCACCCGGTACAGGTGGGCTTGGGACAGACTAAACCTGATGTACGGTGTACCAAGTGGCACCGGATGGTGGGCTTGGGAACCCTGCTCACATCGTTTGGGGCCGTGAGCGACACCCCGGCCGGATCTCCATGCGGATGGAACCCGAATAGGCGATAAACCTAGACGAGAGACTTGTGTGGTTAGCCAGGTTGTGGACGACACCCTTGCTAGGCTTCCGCTTGAAGGTTGTCGAGTACATGTCGTGTAAACGGCGGTAAGTGGTGAGAGCGTGTGTGAATAAGTACACCCCTGCAGGGTTAATATGATCTATTCGAATAGCCGTGTCCGCGGAAAAGGACTTCTGGGTTGCCTGTACAGTTCATAGACAAGTGAAATTGGATACCCTAAAATGCGCAAGATAAGCGTGAGTGCTATGGATGGCATTCTCGTAGGGAGACGGGAGCGGATCCATAGTGGTGTATTGATATGGTGAATATGTGGACTCGTGTGCGCCACCTCAAAAGAGTTACTTGCAGTCGTAGTTCAGGTTAGCCACCGAGTCAAAGCTGGCTTGCTGCAGTTAAACCCCACCATCCCCTTTGTTGATAATGATGCATATGTAGATAGTTCTGATGTAAGTCTTGCTGGATACATTTGTACTCACATTTGCCTATTTTACGTTTTTGCAGAGAGACCTCAGTCTCGCTAGTAATTCCGCGTGGACTTCGACGTTTAGCTTGTTACCTCAGCTACGATCTTGTGCCATCGGCAGGATCTGGTAGATAGTCAGGCTTCTCAGCCTTTTTCATTTATAGATGTCTGTACTCAGACATGATAGCTTCCGCTTGTGCTTTGACTTGTATGCTCTGAATGTTGGGTCATGAGACCCATGTTTGTAATATCTCGCTCCTCGAAGCCTAATGAATAAAATACTTGAGTCGTAGAGTCATGTTGTGATGCCATGTTGTATTTGCACATATCGGGCATATTGTGTGTATGTTATTGCAATGCTTGGTATGTGTGGGATCTGACGACCTAGTTGTTTATCCTTAGTAGCCTCTCTTACCGGGAAATGTCTCCTAGTGTTTCCACTGAGCCATGGTAGCTTGCTACTGCTCCGGAACACTTAGGCTGGCCGGCATGTGTCCTTCTTCGTTCCTGTGTCTGTCCCTTCAGGGAAATGTCACGCGATGAATACCGGAGTCCTGTTAGCCCAGTGCTACAGCCTGGATTCACTCGCTGATGACCGACACGCTCGATGCTGCGTCATGGATGCCTGTCCCTGTAAGTTTGTGCCACTTTAGGTTTACGACTAGCCATGTCAGCCCGGGCTCCTTATCATATGGGTCCTAGCGACACTATCATATACGTGTGCCAAAAGGCGCAAACGGTCCCGGGCAAAGGTAAGGCGACACCCGTGGGAATACCGTGCGTGAGGCCGCAAAGTGATATGAGGTGTTAGATGCTAGATCGATGTGGCATTGAGTCGGGGTCCTGACATTTTTCGTTTGCCTTCTTCCCGTATGTATCTTTATTTGTGTTTCCTTGTGCCTTCTATATGCTTGCATCTTCGCTCGCTGAAAATCTATTGATATGGATCCACTTAAATTGTTCTACTTGGATCATCTTGATCCTTATCTTTCGTCTTTGAAACCCCAACTAGCCTAGTTGATGGGAAATCTTTAGATGAGCATGCTCATTATGTGTGTCACTGTTTGCCTGAAAAAGGGAGACTCTTATGGAGTCAAATAAACAGATTACTGTGTTATGCTTGGAATCTTTATGAAATTTATGATTTTACTTGCCGCTCTAAGAACCCTAAAAAACACCTTCCTTAACTATGTGAGTTTAATGAAAATGAAATCTTATATTCTTATGCAAAGGGTGTATATAGTTACTATGATATCGAACAAATTGAAGAATTTGTTGCTTTTAAGGGTTCTTATGAAGTTGCTTCTTTGATTGAAAAGTATGATATTACCCTCTACGAATCTGAAAATTTCGACATACTTAAATATTGCTATGAAAACTATGCTCATAATGTCTATGTCAAAGAATTTATTGAGATAATGACCATTGCTTTGGAAGGAAATAATGATATGCATGAATCTATAGATAATGATGATTCCGATGATTTGATTGAAATATCCCTTGATGAACATGATGCTTGCTATTCTTGTGGCCATGATGCCAATATTTATGAAGATGAATTTGCTATAGTTCCTTATGTTAAACATGAGATCGTTGCTATTGCATCCATACTTGGTAGTTCCTTCGAAAAGCATGATTGCAGTGATCTTACTATAAATTATCTTGATGTCAATCATGCTAATAATATGCAAAACCCTAAGCTTGGGGATGCTAGTTTTGCTATGTCTACTTGTCGTGGTTTTGTCACGGCAGATGTCCTCGTGCAAGGACTTAGTCGTGGAGCCATCGCAACTAGGAAGCTTAAAGGGGTTAAACGGGACAAAGGACACGAGTGGTTTATACTAGTTCAGCCCCTTGCGGTGAAGGAAGGCCTACGTCTAGTTGGGTTGATATTGCTTGTTGTTTCGATGACCAGGGAGCGAGATACGCTATGACCGGCTCTCGATGGGTTGTTTCTTGCCCTAAGCCGCCATCAGGTCATCCCCTTATATACACGGGTTGACGCCCTGTGGCTTACAGAGTCCCGGCCGGCTCATAAACAATGTCCGTCTCGGTGACTAGTTAAATCTACCTTATGATACAAGTCATGTCATGATGGCGGTTTATAACAATGGGCCTTAAGTCGCCTGTGGGCCTTAAGCCCTTTATTGAGTCGCCATCTTCATGCCTTGGTCTTGGTCTTCTTCTGATGAGTCCTCTTTGCGTAACCCGGCCCCTCTTGGGCGGCTTACACAAATAGTTACATCCCCAACATTAAGCCCCAGATTGATTTGAACCTGTTCATGTCAATCTTAAAATATATTAAGAAATAAATCTTTAGTCTTTTGACTGTGTGGAGAGCTTTCTTTAACCCGCCATGACGTCATCTTGTGGATCCGTCTTAACCGGACGTGACATCATCCTTTCCTTAATTCATTTTCTATTCCATCGTATCCTTCAACGGATCTCTGCTTTTATTGACTGTTCCGAAGATCGAGGCGTCGGGGCCGCTGGATAATAATTCTTATCTCCTCGTTTCTCGCGTCGTCTCAGTAATCCTCTCCCTATAAATAGGCGCGACGTCTGGTCTCTCATTCTTCTCCTTCCAGTCGTCTTCTTCCTCTCCTCTCTGGCACTCAAGCTCCGTCGCCGCCGCTGTCGAACTCCTCGTCTCCATCGACTCAGGCCGCTGCATCAACCTGACTTGGACCAGAAATCGTCGATGAACCTCAGTAGCTCGAATTCATCCGTGAGTTCCTCCCCTTTCCTTTCTTTAGATCTGCATCGGAACTTTTCTGAGTTCGTCGGTGTTCATTGCTGCCCGACACAAACCCTTGCTAGTTTGAACCTCCACAACCTGCTTAGATCGTAAAAAGCATGCAGAACCGTCATGTAGTTGTTGGTGGTTACCTTGTACATGAAACAAATCTCATTTCTCTTATTTGGGAACCCCCTTGAATGCATGAACTTCTCTGTCCTATTTTTAGGTTTAGAAAATTTTCCTTTTAGAACAATAATTTGATCAAAAATAATAACGATCTGTGAAACTTGTTTCTATCACCGGAAAATTTCTTACCGTGAATGCCTTTAAACACAACTGTTCAGGCGTCCGGTTTAAATAAATGATACTGAGCTGTAATCCTTGCCTTCTTCTCATGACTTTAAGAATTTTGAATTGATCTTGGTGTTTGTAGCGGCTTAAATATTGTTGCACAATCACCCTTATATCATTAGGCCCCTTGGTAGCCGCTACCTTGATAATTTGGATATTTTCCTCCGGGTTAAAGTCTAAACCGGAACTTCTTATTCTGTAATAGGCCAGCTGTTGTCATGGCGCCTAAGGCAGCAAAAGCTCCTGTAACCTGCAACTGGGACCCATCCACAGTCACTAAGAGTAAACTGGCTGAATCTGTGAAGTCTGGCCATCTGCCAAAAAAGGAGGTCATGTCTTATCGTGTTCCTGACCCATCCAAAGAAAAGCCTCAACCGAAAGACGGGGAAGTGCTAGTTTTCACAGATCACACGAACCGGGGATTTGCCCCTCCCAGCTCAAAATTTTTCAGTGAAGTTCTGAATTTCTTTGACCACAGACCTCAAGACATCGGGCCGAATTCCGTGTCAAATCTCTGCAATTTTCAAGTTTTCTCCGAAGTGTACCTGGGAGAAGGGCCAAATCTTCTTCCGTTCAGAGAACTTTTTTATTTGAACCGGCAGAATGAACGTGCCAACGGGCCTAGTCTTGAACTTGGCGGCATCTCAATCCATCGACGGAGGGATTGTCTTTTTCCTTATGCTGAGCTACCGAGTCACCCAAAAGATTGGAACCAGACGTGGTTCTACTGTCAAGACACTTCACCGGCTGATGAGAGGCCTCTGCCCGCCTTTCGCGCCCTGCGCCTTGAGTCCAACCATCCGCTAGCGGATAAACTGTCCGCTACTGAGCGTATAACTCTCAACTCCACCATCCGGAAGATGAAAGCCCTTCTAGGGAACGGTTTAAATGGCATCGATCTGGTTCGAGTGTGGGTCACCTAGCGGATATTACCATCAAGCCGCCGCTCCAGCTTAATGTGTACTTACACAGGCGAAAAGGATGACTCAATGCGTCATAGCTCCGATGACTTATCAGACGATGCAGTTGATGCTACAGTCCAATCTCTGTTGAAGGAAGGCACTGTAACCAGTAATGCCTTCAGCTTACTGCCCTTCTGCAAGAAGAACCCGGCCCCTGCAGTAAGTTACCAATCTTTAACAAATATTCCTTAACATGTTTACCTCCCTTGTACTTATAACTCTTTATCTTTCTCCACACGCCAGTGATGATTTCTGGAAGGTCAAATATGACCACGAGGCTGCTAAACAAGCGGGGCAGCCAAGAAGACCGAAAGGAAAGCGCCAAAATGGGAACTTCAAGAAAGAAGAAACTGGCGCCTCTAATATGTTTAAATTAGATGAATCTTCTTGGATGAGGAAGAGGTAATATGTTTTGATTTTCGTTAACTCTTTTCCATTACTTTCTTGACATTCGATCCTGTCGGGAGGATCTGAAACAGTCAACCAGTGGCGAAGAGGTAGCGATAATTTCCTCCGACTTCGAGCCTTTGCCAACACAAAAAATCCGAAGGGTGACCCGGAAAGTAAGGTTTTCACACCCTCTAGCTTACCAAGATCCTCAATTTCTTTTGAAGGAACAACAGCTTGAGAACACGAGGCAAACTCGGGCCACTCAAGACGCAGAACTCTCCTCCGGCTTACCCGACATAACCAGGAAGCGCCGGACCGAGGTTATCTCCAATTAACGTTCTGTTTGTCCTTTGGCGGGTTTAATTCATCAACCTCTCAATTCATCTGACTCCAATTATCAGGATACTTCTCCTTCTTCCGGTGAGTCAATGCAATCAAACATGCCGGCTTTTAAAACAGCTCCCGGGTAATGCAACCTTACTTACTTTAAGTTTTTCCATACTCATTCGTTGATACTCATCCTTCCACCTTGACTGACAGCCTGCAGGTGAATCCTAGCAAGAGGGCCAAAAAGAATAATTCGTCCCGAGACCCGGAGGTCATTGAACCGGCAATTGGCTCATCTTTTCCTGATAGCACCACTCATCAGCCACCGCCTGAACCGGCGGTTGATATTCCGGTGTCAACCTCTGACCCGCCTGCAGAAGACGTTGTCCATGATTCTGATAAGCCGGAAATCCCTAGCCCGGTCAATACGACTGAACCAGAAGTTGAATTTCTGAGAAACCAATATGTTGAACCGAGCCGACCTACTGTCCTTGCTCAATGCACTGCCAAGGAAGAGTTTGCCCAACGTCGGAAAACCAAACAGGACATCACTGATTATGCTCACCTAAGCATTGGTGATATAGTCTCGGGTTATCTGAACTAAGTGCATAATAGCCGTGACCTAGAAATTGACATGGTGAAGCAAATACAACATAAATCTGAGGTATGACTTTTGCTTTTTTCATGCACCTTACTTACTGTATCAGCCCCCAAGTCTATTGCTTATGAATGAATATGCTGTAGACTTAGAAATCTCCTTACTGTTAATTTGTCCGGTTTAAAGTGAATACATTTAACCCGGTGATACCATGAAACTGTGAATTGTCACATTAGCCCCCAAGTGTCAAGTGCCTTTACTTGTAAAGTGCTTGAGACTTGAATATATATAACTCGGTAAAATAGGTTAAGAAATTCTTAAGCATACATTAGCCCCCAAGTGTCAAGTATCTTTACATGTAAAGTGCTTCGGACTTGAATGCGATCTTACCGTGATTCTTACCATAACCTGATGTCGATGCAGGCCACCATAAGTCAATTTGGGGCGAAGATTGCTGATCTAAAGAGTCAGTTGAAAACCAAAGAGCTTGAAGCTCAGAAAGCCAACTCCAAGTTTAAATTCAGTATCTCCGAACAAGAGGAACTGAAGAAAAAAATTGAATCGGTAAGAAAGCTTGGGTTGATGAGAGGGCTTCACTGGTGACCCGGGCTGAAACAGCAGAGGCATCTCTTGCCGAGGCAACCGCCGAGCTGTCCGTCTTAAAGCGCCAGATATCTCAAATGGTCTCAGCAATCTTTGGTAAATCACTCTGTATAAATTGGAACATCTCAATTCTTCCTTTGATGACTATTTCACTTATTATCTCCGGCTTACCTTATGTGTATGAACGCAGGCCCCAGGAGCACAAACCTGAAGCAAAATATGTTGATCATTCTTAAGGCGGTGTATACTCTAGTAGAGCAGCTATACACCAGGTCTAGCGATGCTTTTAGCCGGTGTGGCTTTATCAAATGATGCCCCTTATCTCCTGCAGGGCGTGCTAAAGCGGCTCGCCGTGTTACCAACGGATTCGAGGAGCTAAAGGCGGGCATTGCTAGAACCGGGGCCGTAGCCGCCTTAAGCCGGGCCAAGGCACTGCTTCCAGAGTTAGACCTGGCAGACGTGGCTCTCGAATACCCCAGCCTGAAGGAGGACGGCTCTGTACTCGATGAATCAGACTTCTCTACCGTGTGAGAGTAAATGCATACATGGCCACCATCATCGGCAATGATAGTGATCTTACTAAGTACCAGCCGGGTTACGACAACGAGAACCAGAGGATCGCAACTCCACATTATAATGATGTCAGCCTGATCCCTCCAACTCGTAAGCATACCTTTGCTCCTGAAGTTGACCCAGCCAGTTTAATAGATGACGAAGCTGAATTTGAAGCTTTAAGCGGCATTGACTGGACCTCGTCAATCTTCCAGGACAAAACAGTGGACGAAGAGGTGGAGAAGGATAACCCGGAGTCGTCAAGCCAGCCGGAGGAATGAGCCGGCAGATGTGTTATAACTTTTGCGAAACAATGCTTCACTTATTTTAGACTCGGGGAGTCTTGTAATAGGATAGAGAATACTCCTTAATGCCTGTCATGCCTTTGCGCATGTTTATGGTGCTTATTGCCTTTGTAAGCCGCCATCCATACATTTTGCCGACTTAAGTGAACCATGTATTTCCTTGATGGTTTAACTTGCTTTACCTTTCCCTGCACGCAAACAAATACAAACTTCCTGGGCGGTTTACTGTACCAGGGGATTATAAAATATTGATGACCCGGAACCTGATCAGAAGACCGCATGTATAAATTGGTTCATGATTAATTAAGATATAATCATAACAGCATATCTGTGACCTTTGTAATAGCCTCTCCGGCTCATACAAATCAATATAAACCGGAAGGATCAAAAAAACCATCTCCTCAAGAAGGTTTCAATGATAGTTAAAGTAAACATACTTATAAGCTATATTTATAGGCTCCTGATTCGAATACGATCAGAGAACCGTTCCAAAGGGGTTAAGCTAAGATTCGGATATGATCATATAGCCCCCAGTGGCTTTGGCGATTCCGATCAAGTGGGTATCGACAGCTATGTTCTCTTTGGTTCGAATACGACCTATGTTTGAACAGGAAGCCCCAAGTGACCATGAGAGTTGTTTAATGACGCTGATTCGAATACGATCCACGCCAGACCCAAAGGAGTTAAGCTTTGATTCAAATATGGTCAAGAATCCCCCAAGTGGGTTTGGTAGTATGCCGGTCAAGTGGGTATCGACAGCTATGTTCTCTTTGGTTCAAATACGACCTATGTTTGAACAGGAAGCCCCCAAGTGACCACGGCTAGATTCAGATATGATCATAAGCCGGACCAAAGGGAAAGCCGAATTCAGATATGATCCGCTCCGTGTTGGTTGTTTCCACCACCTGGTACAAAAGATAAATAAAACTCATAGGGTGGAAAGGAAAGAGGTCCTGCTTTATTGCCTTATATAATATATACATTGCAAGAAGGAAAAAACAAATATACTCTGAGAGCTGGTGGCTTAGGTATAGTAGGGTCGGAGATGCGCTATGTTCCACGGCCGGCGGGTCTCTTCCTCCGACTTACGTGAGTCTTTGTGCTCTCGAATATCAATGAGGTAATATGACCCGTTGTTGAGATTCTTGCAGACCACAAAGGGTCCTTCCCAAGGAGGGGACAACTTGTGCATATCGGATTGATCCTGGATGAGCCGGAGCACTAAATCGCCTTCCTGAAAAGTTATGCTTCTAACCCAGCGGCTGTGATAACGGCGCAGGTCTTGCTGGTAAATCGCCGAGCAGGCTATTGCCAAGTCTCGCTCCTCATCCAACAAGTCAAGTGCATCCTGACGAGCTTGTTCATTATCCGCCTCAACATAAGCCACCACTCGAGGTGAGTCATGCCAGATGTCACTTGGCAGAACTGCATCTGCTCCATACACCATGAAGAAAGGTGTATAACCTGTAGATCTGTTAGGTGTTGTGTTGATGCTCCATAGCACAGAGGGCAACTCCTCCACCCAACAACCCAGCGTTCGCTATAAGGGAACTAAGAGCCGGGGTTTGATACCCTTCAAGATCTCTTGATTAGCCCTTTCCGCTTGACCATTGGATTGCGGATGAGCAACAGCAAAAACTTTGAGCCGGATGTGCTCTCGTTGACAGAACTCTTCCATGGCACCTTTGGAGAGATTAGTACAATTATCAGTTATGATGCTGTGTGGAAAGCCAAAACGAAAGATCACCTTTTTCATGAACTGAACCGCCGTGGCTGCATCACACTTACTGACCGGCTGGGCTTCAACCCACTTAGTAAATTTATCCACTGCGACCAACAGGTGTGTCTTCTTATCCTTAGACCTTTTGAAAGGTCCAACCATGTCAAGCCCCCAGACTGCAAATGTCCAAGTAATTGGAACCATCCTCAATTCTTGAGCCGGCACATGAGCTCGGCGTGAGAATTTTTGACATCCGTCACATTTGCTGACCAAATCCTCCACATCAGCATGAGCCGTCAGCCAATAGAAACCATGACGAAAGGCCTTGGCCACCAGAGATTTTGAGCCGGCATGATGACCACAATCTCCTTCATGGATCTCACGAAGTATCTCCTTACCCTCCGCATGCGACACGCATAGCGTTGAAACGCCCGATGATGCTGCGGTGATGCAACTCGCCATGAACAATTGTCATAGATTTGGACCGCCTGATGATTTGTCTCGCCAAGGTCTCATCCTCAGGCAACTCTCCCCGGGTCATATAGGCCAAATATGGGACTGTCCAATCAGGGATAGCATGGAGAGCCGCCACCAGCTGCGCCTCCGGGTCTGGTACTGCGAGTTCTTCCTCTGTAGGCACTCTAACAGAAGGGTTATGCAAAACATCAAGGAAAGTATTAGGCGGCACCGGCTTACGCTGAGACCCCAGCCGGCTTAAAGCATCAGCCGCCTCATTCTTTCTTCGATCAATGTGCTCTACTTGATAACCTTTGAAGTACCCGGCCACCGCATCAACTTCACGATGATAAGCCGCCATAAGGGGATCCTTGCCTGACACCTGTTGAGCGACGAGGTCTGAATCGCCTAAGCACCTTACCCGGCTCAAATTCATCTCTTTGGCCATCCAGAGACCATGGAGTACAGCCTCGTACTCAGCTGCATTATTAGTACAAGGAAACATAAGCCGGAGCACATAGCAAAATTTGTCACCTCGGGGAGAAGTTAGAACAACTCCAGCCCCCGAGCCTTCCAACTGCCCGGACCCATCGAAGTGAATAGTCCAGTATGTGTTGTCTGGCTTCTCCTCAGGTGCCTGTATTTCTGTCCAATCATTGATAAAGTCTACCAAGGCTTGAGACTTAATAGCTGTACATGGCATGTATTTCAAACCGTGAGTCCCAAGCTCAATGGCCCACTTCGCAACTCGTCCTGTGGCTTCCCTGTTCTAGATGATGTCTCCCAAAGGGGGCAGAACTTACAACAGTTATAGGATGACCTTGGAAGTACTGTTTTAGCTTCTTGCTTGCCATAAACACCCCATACACAAGTTTCTACCAATGTGGATACCTTTGTTTGGACTCTATGAGCACCTCACTGATATAATAAACCGGCCGTTGAACCGGATGCTCCTTGCCAGCCTCCTTGCGCTCCATCACGATGGCAACACTGACAGCTCGTGAGTTAGCAGCGACATATAACAGCAATGGCTCTTTATCAATGGGAGCCGCAAGCACCGGCGGCTCAGACAATTGCCTCTTCAAATTTTCAAAGGCAGCATCAGCAGCCACACTCCAGACAAAAGTATATGTTTTCTTCATCATCTGATACAGTGGTAGAGCATTCTCACCCAACCGGCTTATAAACCGGCTGAAAGCAGCAACACGACCCGCCAGTCGCTGAACGTCATTGATGCACGCCGGTTTAGCCAGAGAGGTGATTGCCTTGATCTTCTCCGGGTTAGCTTCAATGCCCCTGTTCGAGACCAGGAATCCCAAAAGTTTGCCTGCAGGTACACCAAATACACACTTGTCCGGGTTAAGCATCATCTTATAGACCCGGAGATTGTCAAAGGTTTCCTTTAAATCAGATATCAAAGTTTCCTTCTCTCTGGACTTCACCACAATATCATCCACATAAGCATGAACATTGCACCCAATCTGATTGTGAAGACAATTCTGTACACACCGCTGATAAGTCGCCTGGGCACTCTTGAGCCCAAATGGCATAGATACATAGCAGAAGGCTCCAAAGGGAGTAATGAAAGCCGTCTTCTCATGGTCCTTAACTGCCATTTTGATCTGATGATAACCAGAGTAAGCATCCAAAAAGCTCAAACGCTCGCAATCCTCCGTAGCACCAATGATTTGATCAATACGGGGTAAAGCAAAGGGATCAGCCGGACAAGCCTTATTTAAATCCGTGTAATCCACACACATCCGCCAGGTGCCATTCTTCTTGAGCACAAGCACCGGGTTGGCCAACCATTCCGGATGAAAAACTTCCACGATAAACCCGACCGCTAAGAGCCGGGCGACCTCTTCCCCAATAGCCTTCTGTCTTTCCTCATTAAACCGTCGCAGAAATTGCCTGACCGGCTTATACTTTGGATCAATGTTAAGAGTGTGCTCAGCGAGTTCTCTTGGGACACCCGGCATGTCAGAAGGTTTCCATGCAAAAATGTCCCGGTTCTCAGGGATGAACTCGATGAGCGCGCTTTCCTATTTGGGATCCAAATTGGTACTGATACTGAACTGCTTGGAAGAGTCACCTGGGGTGAAGTCAACTAGCTTCGTCTTGGCGGCTGATTTAAACTTCAACGCCGAGTCTTGCTCTGTCGTTGGCTTCTTCAAAGAGGTCATATCCGCCGGGTCAACATTATTTTGATAAAACTTCAGCTCTTCTTCTGCGCACACGGACTCAGCATAAGCCGCATCCCCTTCTTCACATTCCAAGGCTACGTTCCGACTCCCATGTACAGCGATGGTGCCCTTGTAACCCGGCATCTTAAGCTGCAGATATACATAACACGGTCGTGCCATGAACTTGGCATAAGCCGGCCGTCCAAACAGAGCATGATACGGGCTCTTGATCCTGACTACCTCAAACGTCAGTTTCTCAGCCCTGGAATCGTATTCATCTCCAAAGGCAACTTCCAGCTCAATCTTACCAACTGGATATGCCGATTTACCTGGCACCACTCCATGAAAGACAGTGTTGGATGTCCTCAAGTCCGTATCAGTCAACCCGATGCGGCTAAAGGTCTCATAATAGAGAATATTGATGCTGCTTCCTCCATCCATGAGTACCTTAGTGAATTTGTATCCCCCAACCTGAGGAGCCACCACTAAGGCCAGCTGTCCCGGGTTATCAACCCGGAGGGGGTGATCTTCCCTGCTCCATATGATAGGCTGCTTTGACCACCTCAAGCAACGAGGAACTGCCGGCTCAACCGAATTCACAGCTCTCTTATGAACCTTCTTATCACGTTTGCACAAGTTAGTGGTGAACACATGGTATTGCCCACCACTTAGCTGTTTCGGATGGCTCTGATAACCTGACTCCTGCTGCTGGTGTCCTCCTTGACCGGGTTGCTGCTGATTATAGCCACCTTGACTTCCCTGAAAGCCGGAACTTGAACCGCCACCTGGGCCATGAGAACCGCCAGCCCCTGAGCCGCTGCCTGATCCATGATTGCCATCAAACATGTTGGAATTCTTGAAAGCTTTCATGATTGCACAGTCTTTCCATAAGTGGGTGGCGGGACGTTCCCGAGTGCCGTGTCTCGGGCAAGGCTCATTAAGAAGCTGCTCGAGAGATGGGCCCGAGCCGCCAGATCGAGGCGGTCTTCGCTTATGCTTCTGGTTGTTACCCTGCGCATTGGCATTGGCCACAAACTCCGGGTTACGATCCGCCTTACGCTTGTTGCCTCCTTGATGTGCCGGGTTATGCTGCTGACCCTTTCCATTGACGTTCTTCTTTCCCTTCCTGTCTTTTCCTCGCCGGACACGGGGTCATCAGTAGTATCAGAATCGGAATACTTGACCAAGGCTGCCATCAGCGTACCCATATCATTGCAATCACGCTTAAGGCGCCCCAGCTTCTGCTTCAGCACCTCAAAGCGACAATTTTAATGGAGCATAAGTACTGCAGAGCCGGCATCCATCTTATCAGATGAGTGTATTATTTCCTTAACCCGGCGCACCCAATGAGTTGTGGACAATTGGTCAAGTCCACAATTGACATAGACTGCTTGCAAGTGTCCTTGAAGTTCTGGATAAACCGGGCCTTTATCTCTGCCCATGAACTGATGGAGTTGGGGGGCAAGCTTTTTAACCAAGATCGGGCCGTTCCATCTAACATCATGGTGAAATACTTAGCCATTGCCGCGTCGCTGACCTCTAATAACTCCATGGCCATCTCGTAACTTTCAATCCAAGCCCCTGGCTGTAAGTCGGCCGTGTAATTCGGAACCTTTCGAGGTCCCTTGAAATCCTTGGGCAGACATACATCCCGCAGAGCCGGCACCAGACAAGGGACACCACCGGTTCTAGTGGCCACTCCTGCACCAACAGAAGTCGTCGGATACTCTGGGAAAACCGGTTCATACGCTGTCTGCTGAGCCGCTAACTGAGCCGCCCGTTCGTCCTCCTGACGTAATCGGTCCTGTACCGGGTTATAACCACCGGGTTGGTTACGGCGTTGGGCATTGCTTGACAAAGCTTCCGACTCCATGTGTCTGCTGTAACTCGGGCTCCGATTCTGGCGAGGTGGTGCTACCCAGGGCGGGGGAGTTGAATGATTCATGTCCCGGCTGTAAATAAATAGAAGTGTGATGATCATCATTTTCTAGAGCATTGTCCCAATAAAAAAAGAAAAAAAAGAGAAAGGCCAAAGAAAAAAAAGGAAGGCCCAAAAAAAGGAAAATAAAAGGGGCAATGTTACTATCTCTTTTTCGACACTTGTGCTTCAAAGTAGCACCATATTCTTCATATAGCGAGTCTCATATATTGTGCTTCAAAGTAGCACCATGTTTTTCATATAGAGAGTTTCATGTTTTGTCACTTTCATATACTAGTGGGAATTTTTCATTATATAACTTGGCTGGTATATTCCAACGATGGGCTTCCTCAAATGCCCTAGGTCTTTGTGAGCAAGCAAGTTGGATGCACACCCACTTAATTTCTTTTGTTGAGCTTTCATACATTTATAGCTCTAGTGCATCTGTTGCATGGCAATCCCTACTCCTTGCATTAACATCAATTGATGGGCATCTCCATAGCCCGTTGATTAGCCTCGTTGATGTGAGACCTTCTCCTTTTTTGTCTTCTCCACATAACCCCCAACATTATATTCTATTCCACCCATAGTGCTATGTCCATGGCACGCGCTCATATATTGCGTGAAAGTTTATAGGTTTGAGATTTCTAAAGTATGAAATAATTGCTTGGCTTGTCATCGGGGTTGTGCATGATGAGAGCATTCTTGTGTGACGAAAACGGAGCATGACTAAACTATATTATTTTGTAGGGATGAACTTTCTTTGGCCATGTTATTTTGAGAAGACATAAATGCTTAGTTAGTATGCTTGAAGTATTATTATTTTTTATGTCAATATGAAATTTTGTCTTGAATCTTTCGAATCTGAATATTCATACCACAATTAAGAAGATTTGCATTGAAATTATGCCAAGTATCACTCCGCATAAAAAATTCTCTTTTTACCATTTACCTACTTGAGGACGAGCAGGAATTAAGCTTGGGGATGCCTGATACGTCTCCAACGTATCTATAATTTTTTATTGCTCCATGCTACTTTATCTACTGTTTTGGACTATATTGGGCTTTATTTTCCACTTTTATATTATTTTTGGGACTAACCTATTAATCGGAGGCCCAGCCCAGAATTGCTGTTTTTTGCCTATTTCAGTTTTTCGAAGAAACGAACGGAGTCCAAACGGAATGAAACCTTCGGGAACATGATTTTCTCACCGAACGTGAACCAGGAGACTTGGACCCTACTCCAAGAAGTAACAGAGGCGCTCACGAGGGTGCGGGGCGCCCCCACCTAGGGCGCGCCCCCCTACCTCGTGGGCCCCCTGTTGCTCCACCGATGTACTCCTTCCTCCTATATATACCTACGTACCCCCAAACGACCAGGGACGGAGCCAAAAACCTAATTCAACCGCCGCAACTTCCTGTATCCACGAGATCCCATCTTGGGGCCTGTTCCGGAGCTCCGCCGGAAGAGGGCCGTCATTACGGAGGGCTTCTACACACCATAGCCCCTCCGATGAAGTGTGAGTAGTTTACTTCGGACCTTCGGGTCCATAGATGGCTTCTTATCTCTTTTTGGATCTCAATACAATGTTCTCCCCCTCTCTCATGGAGATCTATTCGATGTAATCTTCTTTTTGCGGTGTGTTTGTTGAGACCGATGAATTGTGGGTTTATGATCAAGATTATCTATGAACAATATTTGATTCTCTCTGAATTCTTTTATGTATGATTGGTTATCTTTGCAAGTCTCTTCGAATTATCCGTTTGGTTTGGCCAACTCGATTGGTAGTTCTTGCAATGGGAGAAGTGCTTAGCTTTGGGTTCAATCTTGCGGTGTCCTTTCCCAAAGGATGTATAGGGGCAGCAAGGCACGTATTTTATTGTTGCCATCGAGGATAACAAGATGGGGTTTTTATCATATTGCATGAATTTATCCCTCTACATCATGTCATCTTGCTTAAGGCGTTACTCTGTTTTCAACTTAATACTCTAGATGCATGCTGGATAGCGGTCGATGAGTGGACTAATAGTAGTAGATGCAGGCAGGAGTCGGTCTACTTGTCTCGGACGTGATGCCTATATACATGATCATACCTAGATACTTTCATAACTATGCTCAATTCTTTCAATTGCTCAACAGTAATTTGTTCACCCACCATAGAATACTTATGCTCTTGAGAGAAGCCACTAGTGAAAACTATGGCCCCGGTCTATTCTCATCATATCAATCTCCATCACTTTAATCTTGCTTTGTTTTTACTTTGCCTTTTAATATTTACTTTGCATCTCTATACCAAAAATACCAAAAAAATTATTATTTATCTTCTCTATCAGATCTTACTCTCATAAGTGAGCATGAAGGGATTGACAACCCCTAATCGCGTTGGCTGCGAGGAGCTATTGTTTTGTGCAGGTACGAGGGACTTGTGCGTAGCCTCCAACTGGATTGATACCTTGGTTCTCAAAACTGAGGGAAATACTTACGCTACTTTGCTGCATCATCCTCTCCTCTTCGGGGAAATCCAACGCAGTGCTCAAGAGGTAGCAGTGGATACCCAAAGAGAAGGAACCATCACAGGATCATAGCTCCGGTCATCTCCCCAAAGAACCTGCGAGGTATTGAAGAACCTAACGTCCATAGCAGCCATGTAGCGACGCACGTGCTCGTCCTCCTCCCTGACACGGCGATGCACCACCTCCAGCGGGGCCGACTCCCTCTGCACCGAACGTGGCCCACGCGAACGCCACCAAACGAGCTCAGGGTCGACGACGGGACCCGGGGCCGGGTTCCTCACCAAGAGGCGAGCCCCGGAAGGTAGCTCCTCCCAATGCCAGCCGGCGGAGCCCAGTCCCAGACATGGGTCCTTTGAACCAGGACGGCGCCGCAAACGGGTCGACGGCGAGGATGCGGGCCGGGCATCGTTGACGTCGATAACAAATTCTGATGAAAAAATTCCTATATATGCAATGTCATTATATTAGGAAATTTTGAGCAAAATTTTCCTATGCAACTTTTTTATATGCGATTTTTTTCTATACTAGGATATGCAATAGAAACACTAATTAAGCATCTAACACTGAAAACAGGAAAGGCAACTTCTATACATCCATTAAAAAAATAGAAAAACAACATTATATACCAAAATTCCATACTAATTAAACACTAATTGTATCCATCTAACGTGCATTCATACATATATACTAGTGAAAAAAATCTAAAATATCTAAACTAATTAAACATACAAAAATACATATATACTAATTAACTTAAGAAAATCTGAGTGTGTGTGTGTGTGTTCATCATGCATGTGTGTGTGTGGGCTCGGGGAGGGGCGGTCATGGTGGCCGGAGGCAAGGGAGAGGGGGGAGATGGAGGAGAGCTCACAGCGGGGCGACGACGACGGCGAGGGGAGACGACGGGAGCGGAGACGGGGGGCGGCGACGTGCCGGGGCTTGATGTCTACTACACAACCTTCTTCTTGTAGACGTTATTGGGCCTGCAAGTGCACAGGTTTGTAGCACAATAGCAAATTTCCCTCAAGTGGATGACCTAAGGTTTATCAATCCGTGGGAGTCGTAGGATGAAGCTGGTCTCTCTCAAACAACCCTGCAACCAAATAACAAAGAGTCTCTTGTGTCCCCAACACACCCAATACAATAGTAAATTGTATAGGTGCATTAGTTCGGTGAAGAGATGGTGATACAAGTGCAATATGGATAGTAGATATAGGTTTTTGTCATCTGAAAATATAAAAACAGCAAGGTAACTAATGATAAAAGTGAGCGTAAACGGTATTGCAATGATAGGAAACAAGGCCTAGGGTTCATACTTTCACTAGTGCAAGTTATCTCAACAATAATAACATAGATAGATCATATAAAAATCCCTCAACATGCAACAAAGAGTCACTCCAATGCCACTAATAGCGGAGAACAAATGAAGAGATTATGGTAGGGTACGAAACCACCTCAAAGTTATTTTTTCGGATCGATCTATTCAAGAGTTCTTACTAGAATAACACCTTAAGACACAAATCAACCAAAACCCTAATGTCACCTAGATACTCCATTGTCACCTCAAGTATCCGTGGGCATGATTATACGATATGCATCACACAATCTCAGATTCATCTATTCAACCAACACAAATGTACTTCAAAGAGTGCCCCAAAGTTTCTACCGGAGAGTCAAGACGAAAACATGTGCCAACCCTTATGCATAGGTTCATGGGCGGAACCCGCAAGTTGATCACCAAAACATACATCAAGTGGATCACGTGATATCCCATTGTCACCACAGATAAGAACGGCAAGACATACATCAAGTGTTCTCAAATCATTAAAGACTCAATCCGACAAGATAACTTCAAGAGGAAAACTCAATTCATCACAAGAGAGTAGAGGGGGAGAAACATCATAAGATCCAACTATAATAGCAAAGCTCACGATACATCAAGATCGTGCCATAGAGAGAACACGAGAGAGAGAGAGAGAGACAGAGAGAGAGAGAGAGAGATCAAACACATAGCTACTGGTACATACCCTCAGCCCCAATGGTGAACTACTCCCTCCTCGTCATGGATAGCGCCGGGATGATGAATATGGCCACCGATGATGGATTCCCCCTCCGGAAGGGTGCCGGAACGGGCTCCCGAGAGGTTTTTGGTGGCTACAGAGGCTTGTTGCGGCGGAACTCTCGATATATCTTCGTATTCGATGTTTTTAGGGTATATGGGAATATATAGGCAAAAGAAGTTGGACGGGGGTCGCTCGAGGGGCCCACGAGACAGGGGGCGCGCCCAGGGGGGTGGGCGCGCCCTCCTATCTCCAGGCCTCCTCGAAGCTTCCCTGGCTTGTACTCCAAGTCTGCCGGATCATGTTCGTTCCAAAAATCACGCTCCCGAAGGTTTCATTCCGTTTGGACTCCGTTTGATATTCCTTTTCTTTGAAATACTGAAACAGGCAATAAAACAGCAATATGGGCTGGGCCTCCGGTTAATAGGTTAGTCCCAAAAGTAATATAAAAGTGTATAATAAAGCCCGTAATCATTCAAAACAGATAATAAAATAGCATGAATGCTTCATAATTATAGATACGTTGCAGACGTATCAGGGCGCAACGGGGGCGGTGATGCGGGGACGGTGCGACGGGGACAGGCCGGGGGCGGCGACAGAGACGAGGGCGGCAACAGGGACAGGGGCGCCAACGGCAACGGCGCGCGACTGGGGCGCCAACAACGATGACGCGTGATGGGGGCGCTGTCGGTGTCAAAACCGGCGGATCTCGGGTAGGGGGTCCCGAACTGTGCTTTTTCTTTGGGCTGTTCGCCGTGGCCATTAGCCTGCGTTTAAAACGCTCTTGTTCGACGGGATCCTCTGGCACGACGAATTCGTCGTCGTTGAGGCTTGCCTCGTCTCCGGAGGGAGGCATGTAATTGTCGTCCTCTATCTCCTCGTTTGCCGCCCTCTCTTGAGGGCTGGCTTCTCCGTCCTCCTGTGCTGAGTCTTGCTGGAGGGGTTTGTCTTCGGCACTCTCTGGGGTGTTATTATCTCCGGTGCCGGAATCTCCATTCTTGCTGTGGCGGGATTTAGAGCGTCGCCGCCGACGTCGGCGCTTGGGCTGTTTCTTAGAGGAATCTGCGTCCGCTGCTTCTTTGCCGTCCCCGTCCTTTGGGATGTCCACCATGTATATGTCGTATGACGAGGTGGTCTTCCAGTGCCCCGTAGCCGCTGGTTCTTGATCGTCTCCGGCATCGTCGTCCATACCGTCGATGTCTTCGGAGTCGTAGTCTAGCATGTCGGTTAGGTAAATCGGCGGTGGCTAAAAAGTGGGTGGTGGGTGGGCTTCGAATTTCTTCGTCGTCCGCATCCCAACCATCCTGACCGCAGTCCGGCCAGGGCTCTCCTGATAACGAGAGATACTTTAGCGAATTCAGGATGTCGCCAAAGGGTGAGTGCTGAAAGATGTCCGCAGCGGTGAACTCCATGATCGGCGCCCAATCGGATTCGATTGGCAGGGGCGAAGGAGGTTCGAGTCCGCAAGGAGTCCGTGCCTCGAGTCACGAGCTTTGCAAGGGATAAGGTCCGTATTCGGCTCCATCGCCGTAGAGATCGCAGCCCCCGAGGCGGTGTCCAGTCACCTGTCCTCGATCTGCGCAGTCGGCTCCGAACTATGGGTCGGAGCGGACTCGTATGCGGCCTCCAGGGCACTATCCGGTAGCAGAGCTAAATCATGCCCACCGTGACAGTGCGGCACACTTGGTTGTGGCCCGAATCCATCGAAGATCAAGTCTCCGCGGACGTCAGCCGTGAAGTTTAAGCTTCCAAACCTGACACGACGGCCAGGGGCATAGCTTTCGATCTGCTCCAGATGGCCTGTTAATTGGCCAGCAGTGCAAAGCCGCCGAACACGAAGCTCTGTCCGGGGAGAAAAGTCTCACCCTGGACTGCGTTGTTGTTGATTGAAGAAGCCATCAAGCCTCTCAGTGACGACACAGAGGAACTCTCAATGAAAGCACCAATGTCGGTGTCAAAACCGGCGGATCTCGGGTAAGGGGTCCCGAACTGTGCGTCAAGGCGGATGGTAACAGGAGACAAGGGACACAATGTTTTTACCCAGGTTCGGGCCCTCTCGATGAAGGTAAACCCTACTCCTGCTTGATTAATATTGGTGATATGTGTAGTACAAGAGTGGATCTACCACGAGATCAAGGAGGCTAAACCCTAGAAGCTAGCCTATGGTATGATCTTTATATTTACTAATTGGAGGCATCATACGAGTCTCCATATTAATCCGCATCATTAAAAATATCTTAACCATTCATCAATTATAAGGATCTATCTTAACCCTACAATTTACGTTGCACTGTGGGAAAAAATAAGGACAACCTGACACGATAGCAAGAATTTATGTTGCTCTGGTGGCAAAAAAAAAAAAACAACGTGGCAAAACAAGAAAAGAAACAAGCGTGACTCAATCCAATCTATGAAAAGAAAGGATGAACGACTCAAAAAAAGGTCCAGTAAAAAATATACAGCATCCCGTCCAAAAAAAGATGTATGTTTCCTTTCTTGAAAAAAATCACCCGCACGTTACTCGAACTTTTTTTTTTGAGGGAAGCACGTTACTCTATCTAATCTATCAAGGAAAGATTGAACGACTCAAAGAAAAATGATGAACAATGTCCCAAAAATATGTATTGTATCCGGTCAAAAAAAGATGTACGTTTCCTTTCCTGAGAGAGAAAAGGCTCGATCAAGAAAAGTAAAACAGCGTCCTAATAAATGAAAAGTCCAGCCTAAAAAAAGGACTACAGCATCCTATGTCAGGAAGGCATGCTTATGTAACATCAACTCTCCCGATTTAGAAACCCTCCCGATTGATTTCCTTTAAAATAATCTATCTGATTGATTTCCAATCCAAAGAAAGAAAAACACATCCGCATGCTGCCGCAAAAATCATTCTTCAGTCGCCGCCAGTAATCTACCTTGAAACAAGGTTTACAAGAGTCCATAGAGCCGCTCTGCCTAATCCTCCGCCTTGACGCTGCCTGTCCTTCATGCCATCGGCAGCACCTTTAATGTTCCATCAACCACTGGAATCGATCTGGAAAAGAGGTATAGTTCAATCCATCCTCTCCTGTTGTGATCATGTTTTTGTCAACCTTGGAAAACACAATTGTCGTCATCCATCGAACATAGATGATGTTTCTTACTACTCATGTTAAGATGTTCTCTAGGGAAGTAGGAAATAACCTGAGTGCGTACATACATATTTCTTTAACATCAAGAAATCATGCAGATTGTCAAAGAAATCGATTGATATAGGCCTCAGTTATTGCTCCAAGCATTAGAGCAGAAGCGACAAAAAATAAGGCTCATGAAAATAGGCAACCATGATCGACTATGCCAATAACCTACTTCTGTACATTGTTGTGTGCCGACCACATCCAATGTCTCCAAATGTGATGCGGCGGTTATATCTGATCTCTCCCGGTACGAAGTACAGATCATGCATGCAAAACGGTCAGTGGGCTACTACTAAACTTGCCTCAAGGCTGCAGTTGTTGTTGTCCAATCTGCATGTCCATATGGTTCCTTCTAAAATGCGCTTAAAACTTATAAATGGTACTACAGATCTTTCTCTTTAATCTACTATACTAATGATGAATAAATGAGGTGAACTATATTTATTTTCTTATAGCATGGGTACGTATGATTCTTCCAAGTATGGAATATATACTCTTCTGATACTTAATCACATTTTTTATAGAATTTTTATACTACATTGCTTAGATTGATTTCTATGTGTGCATATATTACGTTTCTCGGAGATAATCCTAAATTTTATCGATTGAAGTTTTTTGGCCTAAAATTTGAGATCTAAACCTTTCTTAAAATTATCATAATTTTCATGATAAGACTTTTAAAACTTGGGTGTAGATTAATTTTTTATTCTATGTAGTTATATAGCGCCACCAATATATCTTTATCTTATTTTGGACTTATAACTAGCAGACAAGTGTTTTTTTAAAACATCATCAAATATAGGAATTCCACGAGAATATTTGCTTTCAGTATTATGTGTCAAAAGATCTCATGCACATGCAAGACTATATATATGCCATATAGTATACTTTTCGATCTCATTCTTTATTAAAACAAATCTACAATAATACTTTTAAAACATCATGTTTATAATCAAGAAGAAACTGAATACTCTCGAATATATTCTTGATCTAAGCAAATTTCATGTGCAAACACCAACGAGCTTGAAGGGAAAAACGGAGAACATATGGTACAATGACGTATCCAATTTTGGGAACTTACATAGGCTATGAATGACCAGTACAAGAATGAATTATCCTCTATTGTATATGTTTTAACTCTGTTTACTTTCAGGTTGCTTAGCAATCGCTGACATGAAGTATTACTTTCTCTATTGTTAGTAGCATCATTTTCTTTCTACCCTTTTTAGCATTTGCAACTAACGTGTATTTTCTGCAATCCATAGACTGTCCAAGACAACTGAAAAATATCTATAATATTGTGAACTATTTTTGATTGTTTGAAAGTGATTCGCAAATACTGACAGGGGAGCGTTGGCCTTAGGGTCGAAATTAATTTCTTACATACTATTTATGTCCTTTTCTTTTCTATTGCAAAATCATTAGTTGATATTTTTTTCCTGGTTCTGTCATAGAATGTAAGTATCTCACGACTTCATAAGGCAATGTTTCACATTTGGTTTGTCGATTTTTTTCTTCATGTGTTGAGTTTACTTATGACCGCATGTTCCTTTGAGATTATGAAAAACATAAAGATCATGGAATCCTATTTTTGCAAACTCTTTGGAGAAATGTTATCATTTTTGTTTCAACACTGCAGGTTATTACATGTCCTCAATAGTAATATTAGAAATGGTTATCCCCAAAAGAATTCAAATGTCTCTCACAAACTTAAAAACTTCTATCATTACACATATAATATAGGTCGTCACATATTTATTTCAATATGGAATGCATATGAATTAGCTAGGCCGTGCGAACCCGTGCAAGCGCACGGGTTGACGACTAGTTGTTATAATGGTTGTGTGTCCTACGGACTAACCCTCCGGTTTATATAGACACCGGAGAGGGCTAGGGTTACACAGAGTCGGTTACAAGGTAGGAGATCTACATATCCGTATCGCCAAGCTTGCCTTCCACGCCTAGGAAAGTCCCATCCGGACACGGGACGAAGTCTTCAATCTTGTATCTTCATAGTCTTGGAGTCCGCCGATAATGATAGTCTGGCTATCCGGACACCCCTAGTCCAGGACTACCTATGGTATGATTGTTGTTCGCCCCACGGACTAAAAACCCTTCGGTTTATATAGGCACCAAGAGGGTTAGGGATACAAATAGTCGGTTAAAATTGTAGGAAATCTACATATCCGTATCGCCAAGATTGCCTTCCACGCCAAGGAAAGTCCCATCTAGACACGGGGTGGAGTCTTCGATCTTCTATCTCCATAGTCCAGGAGTCCGGCCAAAGATGATAGTTCGGCTATCCGGACACCCCCTAGTCCAGGACTCCCTCAGTAGCCCCTGAACCAGGCTTCAATGACGACGAGTCCGGCACACATATTGTCTTCGGCATTGCAAGGCGGGTTCCTCCTCCGAATACTTAGAAGGTTTTTGAACACATGGATAGTGTCCGGCTCTGCAAAACAAGTTCCACATAACACCGTAGAGAGAATAATTTTTGCACAGATCTGCTGACGTATTCCGCGGCGTGACATCCCACCACGGCCAGGCTTTTATTCGAATCGTTTTTTACTGTCCCACCTCAGCGCATTTAGCAAGGCGGTTTCCTTGGCACGTCTTATCAAAGCGTAGATCGTGCCCCCTTATTCCGGGATTCTCATCAATACGGACGTGGGTAACCCAACTGCCCGCTGGCACGCCTCCTCTATCGAAGGCAAGTCCCAATCGGCCACAGGGAGGACTCTTGGTATTCAACCTCTTTATAACGAGACCAAGGCCCTCTTCTTTTTTCCACCCTCCATCGGATTCGCCTCGCGCTTCGAGTTCTAACACCCAAAGCTTCAGATTTAGGCGCTTCAGACCTTCGACGATGTTCGGCTCCGACCAGCTCGGCCGATGGATGTCTTCTTCTGTCACAGAAGAAGATGTGCTGAAACTGCGAGATGCCAGATATCTAACCGGCGAGATTTCGCATAGGCTACCTGCCCTGTGGGAGGTCATTCCCACTCCGAGCCCGGCGAGAGCGTGGTGTTCGCGTCTCACTTCCTTCGGGGTTTAGGCTTCCCGACGGATCCCTTTGTGCGGGGGCTCATGTTTTATTATGGGCTGGATTTCCATGACTTGAATCCAGAGTCCATCCTCCACATCTTGTCATTCATTGTCGTATGTGAAGCCTTCCTCCATATTACCCCTCACTTTGGATTCTGGCTCAAGACCTTCAAAGTGGAGCCGAAGATGATCGAGGGGCAACAAGCAGAATGCGGAGGGGCGGTCATAAGCAAGTGCGCTGATGCTCCATGGCCCGAGGGCTCTTTTCAGGAGGAGCTAGGTTTGTGGCAACGGGAGTTGTTTTATATCACCGCTCCCAGGGGCACCAAATGGGTGGCGCCACCCGCCTTCCGCTCAGGTCCACCACAGCGGCTGGCATCATGGGTTAACCGGGGGCTCGACTGGGGGCCGTCCAAGGACGTTCCTCTGTTGCAGGGCCGTATTCGAGACCTCCAGAAAAGAGAGATCAATCTGGTCGTGGCGGCGCAGGTTATGTTAATCCGCGCTTACGCCTGCAAACGTCGCCCCCTCCGCCTGTGGGAGTTTAATCCGGAGGGACCACGAGCTCTCCAACATTTCATGGGCGCGACGCCCGTGGAGATGTATAAACTATTCTTCGGATCACAAGAGAAGTGTCCGGACTTGACCGAGAACGCAGGCCTAAGCTGCAATCGCCCGGATACTCAAGTAAGTAGCCCTGTAACCGGACAAGCTGCTCATTTATCTATCATATATATGCTCTTTAAGGGAGCCGTTTCTTTGAATAGGAGTGGATAGCCAAGGCGAAGTTGATAAGGTGTCCGGCTCCCCTCCCAGAGACCACGCCTGATCCCATGCTGACCAAGATGTTGAAGGTCGCGCCTTTTGAAGGAGGCGAAGGGGAGCAGGGATCCTACCCTCAAGGGGGAAGAGGACCGCTTCAAGACCAGAAGCCACGGCCTCAAAACGGAGAAAGAAGTCTCCATCAGAAAGTTCGGCGCCGAGAAGTACCCTAGACACACTATTTCCCCAAGGGGATCAGCCCTCCACCGAGCCGTAAGTAAAGAGAAGGGGTCTTGTAAATAAAGAGCATCCCTTTATTTATTTCTGAAGATAACTGAAATTGTACCTTGTAGTTCGGATCTCAGCCCTTCTCAGCAGAGCTCGTCTTCGGGGGATCTTCGTCCGGAGATGATAGAGAGCGAAACGCCTCCACCTATCGCGCCTTCGTGCAAGACGGGCGACCCTGAAGTGTCGTCACGGAGTGTTTCCCCGAGTCCGGCGGGGCCGGAGGATCCGCGCCGATCGGGCGCCGGGTCGAGGAGCCAAGGACCTGCTCGAGCGAGTGTCTGTCTCAGAAGATCACCGTGCGCTAATGGCTACGGTGATTGAAAGAATTGCATTTGCTGAGAGTGGATTGCATGAAGCCGCCAGAAGTTTACTGATGGGGTTTGAGGTACAAAAAGTGATGTACCTTCTGACAGTTATGCATATAGAATGCGCCCTGTATAGATAGTAGCCCCTGAGACTCGGTATGTTGTCAAAACTGACAGCGTGCCGAGGATCGTAATCTCAGTACTAACATGTCGCCGTTCCTATGCAGGTGGCGGGGCATCCGGTGGCCAGCCGGACTGATGAGTTTGCCGAACTAAAGCGGCAACTTGACGCGGCGGATGCGGACATCGCGCTAGTCAATAAACGGTTTGACGAGTCACAAGGTATGCGACTTCTCCGCGAGCACCTGGTAAGGGAGTTTGATGCCCATGCCTTACTACTTGTATGCTTTGATGCAGACGGTGCCGCTGCTGTGGAGAGGCTGCGGGCGGAACTTGCCCGAGCTAAAGAGCAAGCCCGAAAGAGTAATGCGGCCGCTTTAAAGGCGGCCGAAGAGCTGAAAGCCGAACGGGCTGCTCACTGCCGAAGCAAAGAGGAAATGGCCAATATGGCCCTGAAGCTGAAGAATGCTACCGACCGCTGCGGGGTTCTTGAAAAGGAACGTCAAGCGGAACAAGAGGGCCTGAAAAAGGCCACCGCAGGTTAAGGATGCCTGCTCCGCCACGAAGCTGCCAAGGAGGAGCTTCGTCAGGCCGGGATATTGCGGCTGGAAAACCGCTTACGCTGCGGAGGAAATATACGGATCCGGCATGCTCAGTTGGACAAGCTGTGGAGTTTGGAGGATGCTTATCTGGACTTAGCGGCGAAGGCCGCGGACGCAGCTTGAGTACTTCCGGGGCCAGAAGGGGCACAGAAGGGAAGAGGTATTTTGGTCGCAATTCCATAGTTCGGAGCGCCCTCTTCCGTTGACCGATCGGTTGGCCGAATGGGCCCAGCTGAATCGACTATCCGGACTTGCCATGAAGCATGCCGTGACTCATTTGTGGCCGGGCGGACCCCAGCCGAAGAGCTATTTTGGTTTAGTGCAGCAGTTCCTTGGTGCGGTACCGTGTATCGAGGCAATGAAGCGGTCGGCGTGCATTGAGGGAGCGCGGATGGCTCTTGCCCATGTCAAGGCATACTGGGCTGACATGAAGGCCATCGAAGTCGCATCCCCAGATTCGGACGAAAGCCGAGTACCAGTCGAGCGCTACTTTGAGGAAGTACTTCCGGGCGCTCGTTTAATAGAGACGCAGTGCTCGAAGGATGTTATGTTTGAATGACATGTGTAATTTTAGGAAACAATGTTTTCATTAAATATAAGAGCATTTTATACTTGTGCCTTCAAGTAGAAAGCTACCTCCTGTGCGGCCGTTGATGTATATATGTATATAACCTGAAAGATGGCAGTCTTCGGCTTCAGCCCCCACGCACATAGTGTGGAGGTGTTTGCAAAGAACTCGCATTTTCACACTTAATCCAACGTCTTGGTCCTATAAAGGACGTGGTAACGTAGCAAACTAGGCAACCGGACTATAATGCTTTATCACTTTCACTTAGCCATAGGAGTTCGATGGTGTGGGGCTACTATATAGCCCCTGGGGGCACCGCACTCTCCCGAATTTGGGGTGCGTATGTGCCTGACCGGAAAACGGTCCTTCGTCAATGCAGAGGAATTCTAAACATTCCGGTGAGTCATCGAGTGGTTTGCCAGTCTCTCGCTATATCATGAAAGTCAGTTTTCGGCTTTCTCTACTGAGGTGCTCGCCCGGCGAACTGGGCACAATCGCGATTGCTCTCCACGGTGCCGTTAGCCGATAGAACGGAACGTAAGGCAGCAAAACACAGGAGCCGGGCAAACCCAACATTTGACCAAAGACATGATTCGGAGCTGATGCATATAAGGCCTAACTCGAGACGCCGAACACTCCCTAAGGTATTCGGTCTTTTATAAAGCGGTCCGAACAATGCCCTTGGTAACAAGCCCCTGGTGTCCAGGTACGTGCAAGATTCTGACGCGGCCGATGCCAAAACGCCAGCCTCCTCCTCGGTTAATATAAGATACCGAGGGATGAGTAACAACAAGAGACAGTGAAAAAGGTTTACGCAGGGTCTTAATCTGAAAAGAATCCTTGCAACGGGTCCCTGCTGCACGTCTGCGCCTGTGTCTCCGTTGTGCCGTATCCTGGATGGGCATAGCACTGCGTTCATCTCAGTAAAAGAGAGGAACTTTGTTTGAAAAAGGTCGTGCTAAAAAATGTAACAAAATAGAGAATAAGGAATAAACTTGAGCTTTATTGTCTCTTGTTGTAAACACGCGGAGCCCCTTGCAAGGGGGGGGGGCGCGGCCGGTAAGCCTCATGTTTATTTGTACCGGACTTTCCTAACCGTGTCCGGGGTCCGAATGACCTGCTTTAGACGCTTTTGGCCAATAAGGTCAGACAGGTGTGAGGCTGTTAAGGCAGTCTCATAATCTTTCTTTGAGGGACACGCACAGCTTCCCTTTAATGAAATGATGCCTCGTGGACCGGGCATTTTAAGTTTAAGAGATGCATAATGCGGTATTGGGTTGAAACGGGCTAAAGCTTCGCGGCCCAGTAGTGCTTGATGGCTACTTTTAAATGGGGCGATGTGGAAAACCAACTTTTCGCGACGGAAGTTGTCGGGTGAGCCTAACATAACTTCCAATAGTAGGGAGCCCGTACAATGGGCATATGTGCCTGGCATTATTCCTTTGAAGGTAGTGTCCTGATATAGCAGGTTTAAATCGCTGCCGCTATCCATTAGGACTTCTGTAAATTG
The DNA here is from genome assembly GCA_021605145.1 of Aegilops bicornis. Classification (NCBI taxonomy): domain Eukaryota; kingdom Viridiplantae; phylum Streptophyta; class Magnoliopsida; order Poales; family Poaceae; genus Aegilops; species Aegilops bicornis. The sequence goes on along the minus strand of CM038673.1, from coordinate 244,732,615 downwards.
AAGACTGTCGATTATAGGTTCTAGTATCAAGGCAGTCCACCCTGCGTTCCGGATACTTTTGGAGTAGTCCTGATGGTCGAAGGTAATTGGTTTTGACAACCAGTGTTGGGACTCCACTGGGGTAGATTGTGCGGCGCGTAATTCAATAGGTGCCGCTATTTTTTTTCCTTTGGTTACTTGAAGTAGGTTTACTGTTTTGACTTCTTGTGGGAAATTCTTTTGTTTTCCGGGGCTCTGCTTGTGGTGCTCGTCATCGTCCTCACTTGGTGTGTCGAGCCCCTTGTGTTCAGCGTTGAGTCTCCCGGACTGCTTGAAGACCCAACAATCTCTGTTGATATGGTTTGCAGGCTTCCCGGGAGTAGTGTGAATTTGGCATATCTTGTCCAAGATTTTGTTTAAGTTGGATAGCTCATCGCTATTATCCTTAAGAGGCACTTTTTTTATTGTTCTGCCATGAGCTTTTGAATCCGGCGTTGACTACCGTGCTCTTTGGACTGTTTCCCTTAATCCGGCGCTGGTCCTTGCTGCGTCATGGTTTCCCGTTCCCATCCCTGACTTCGGATGTACTTGGGTCGTTGGTACTGCACCTTGCTAGCCATCTATCCTCTCCCTCGCAAAAGCGGGTCATGAGGCTTGTTAGTGCGGCCATTGCTCTTGGCTTTTCCTGGCCGAGGTGTCTGGCGAGCCATTCGTCTCGGACATTGTGTTTAAAAGCTGCTAAGGCTTCGGCGTCCGGACAGTCGACTATTTGATTCTTTTTGGTGAGGAACCTGTTCCATAATTTTCGGGTTGACTCTCCGGGCTATTGGGTTATGTGACTTAAATCGTCCGAGTCCGGAGGTCGGACATAGGTTCCCTGGAAATTGGCCCGAAAAGCATCCTCAAGCTCTTCCCAACTACCAATGGTGTTTTCGGGGAGGCTTTTAAGCCAATGCCGAGCTGGCCCTTTGAGCTTGAGGGGCAGGTATTTTATGGCGTGGAGATCATCTCCTCTTGCCATGTGTATGTGGAGGATATAATCCTCAATCCAGACTCCAGGGTCTGTTGTTCCGTCGTATGCCTCTATGTTTACGGGTTTGAATCCCGCTGGGAATTCATGATCCAGCACCTTATCGGTGAAACATAAGGGGTGTGCGGCGCCCCTGTATTTGGGTATGCCGTGACTTTCGGACACTTGACGTGTTGTATTGTTTGCTAAAGGTTGTTTCCTCGGCCCATAGATAGATCTGACTGGGCTGTCCTTTTTGTGCGAATCCTTATGCGGTTCGCGTGTCGGATTGTGTGCGGCACCGCCTGCCGCTCTATGTTTGCCATGTGGTCGTCTATCCGACCCGGCTACCTCTTTGTTTTTTGATCGTGGGGGCTCTACGGCTTCCTCATCGAATTCGGGCAGTAGTTTGCGCCTTGGGTAGCTCTTTGCTTGGCGGCTGCCGCCATATTTGTCTGCGGTGTTGAGTACTTTACTCCGTCTCATTCGGAGTGTGTCTTCCGCTGTTCTGAGCCTCTGTTTCTGCTTTTTCAAGCTACGCGCAGTAGCGAGGAGCTCTTTGTGGAGGTTCTTTTGATCCAATGACGTGTCCGGCGTGAGATCGTCCGGACTGTTGTCCTTGCCGGGGACGGGTTGTTTGTCCAAGTTGGCCTGTTCGGATGGTTGCTCAATGGCATGCTCGCCGTCGGCCGGCTCACCCTGCTGTATGGCTGGGTCTGTGTGGGCGCTATCTTTGTCGAGGTGGGGTTCTGAGCGGCGCTTGCGCCGCCGCTTTGAGTGCTTCCTGAGGGAATTATCTTCTGCAGCGTCCAGTCATTCCTTGTTATTGCTTCCCTTAGGTGTGTCCACCATATATACATCGTAAGTTGAGGTGGCCCTCCAGTGCCCTGTGGGTACTGGTTCATGTTTGTCTCCGGCGTCGTCGTCCATACCGTCGACGTCTTGGGAGTCGAAGTCGAGCATGTCGGTTAAATCATCGACAGTGGCTACAAAGTGGGTGGTGGGTGGGCGTTGAATTTCTTCGTCGTCCGAATCCCAACCTTCCTGACTGTAGTTGGGCCAGGGCTCATCGTATAGCCGGACTATCATCATCGGCCGGACTCCAAGACTATGAAGATACAAGATTGAAGACTTTGTCCCGTGTCCGGATGGGACTTTCCTTGGCGTGGAAGGCAAGCTTGGCCATACGGATATGTAGATCTCCTACCATTGTAACCGACTCTATGTAACCCTAGCCCTCTCCGGTGTCTATATAAACAGGAGGGTTTTAGTCCGTAGGACACAAAACCATTACAACAATCATACCATAGGCTAGCTTCTAGGGTTTAGCCTCCTTGATCTCGTGGTAGATCCACTCTTGTACTACCCATATCATCAATATCAATCAAGCAGGAGTAGGGTTTACCTCCATCGAGAGGGCCCGAACCTGGGTAAAAACATCGTGTCCCTTGTCTCCTGTTACCATACGCCTAGACGCACAGTTCGGGACCCCCTACCCGAGATCCGCCGGTTTTGACACCGACATTGGTGCTTTCATTGAGAGTTCCTCTGTGTCGTCACCGATAGGCTTGAAGGCTTCTTCAATCGACAACAACACATTCCAGGGTGAGACTTTTCTCCCCGGGCAGATCTTCGTGTTCGGCGGCTTCGCACTGCGGGCCAATTCGCTTGGCCATTTGGAGGAGATCGAAAGCTACGCCCCTGGCCATCAGGTCAGGTTTGGAAGCTTAAACTTCACGGCTGACTTCCTCGGAGACTTGATCTTCGTTGGATTCGAGCCACAACCAAGTGCGCCGCACTGTCACGGTGGGAACGATTTAGCTCTGCTACCGGATAGTGCCTTGGAGGCCGCACACGAGTCCGCTCTGACCCATAGTTCGGAGCCGACCGTGCAGATCGAGGACAGGTGGCTGGACACCGCCTAGGGGGCTGCAATCTCTACGGCGATGGAGCCGAATACTGACCTTGTTCCTTGCAAAGCCCATGACTCCGAGGCGCCGGACTCCTTGCCGGACTCCGAACCTCCTGCGCCCCCGCCAATCGAATCCGATTGGGCGCCGATCATGGAGTTCACCGCTGCGGACATCTTTCAGCACTCACCCTTTGGCGACATCCTGAATTCGCTAAAGTGTCTCTCGTTATCAGGAGAGCCCTGGCCGGACTACGGTTAGGACGGTTGGGATGCGGACGACGAAGAAATTCAAAACCCTCCCACCATCCACTTTGTAGCCACTGTCGACGATCTAACCGACATACTAGACTACGACTCCGAAGACATCGACGGTATGGACGACGATGCCGGAGATGACCAAGAACCAGCGCCTACCGGGCACTGGAAAGCCACATCAATTCATGATATATACATGGTGGACACCCCAAAAGGGAGCGATAACAAGGAACAACGGGACGCGGTGAAGGAGAATTCCCACGAAAAACAACCAAAACGACGACGCAAGCGCCGCTCCAAGTCCCGCCTCGATAACAACAGCACTCATAATGACCCAGCCATAGCGTAGGGCAAACCAGTGGGCGACGAACATGCAACCAAGCAGCCATCCGAACAGGATGAATCGGATAATCAACTCATCCTCTGCGAAAACAACAGTCCAGACGATCTCACGCCGGACACACCACCGGAGCATAAGAACCACCAAAAAAGGCTTGTCGCCACTGCAAGAAGTTTGAAGAAGAAGAAACGGAAGCTCAAAACAGCGGAAGACATACTCAGAATGAGGTGGAGCAAAGTACTCAAGACCGCGGACAAATACGGCAATAGCCAACAAACAAAGAGCTACCCGAAGCGCAAGCTGCTGCCCGAATTCGACGAGGAGGCCGTAGAGCCCCCACAATTAAAAAGCAAAGAGGCTGCCTGGCCGGATAGACGACCAGAAGACAGGCCAGGAGCGGCAAGCGGTGCCGCACATAAGCCAGCACATGACACACATAAATATCTTCGCAAAACGGATGGCCCGGTCAGGTCCATTTATGGGCCAAAGAAAAGGGCCCCAGGAAGCAACACAACACGCCGAGTGTTCGAAGATAACGGCACACCCAAATACAGGGGCGCTGCACACCCACTATGTTTCACCGATGAGGTGCTGGATCATGAATTTCCAACGGGGTTCAAGCCAGTAAACATAGAGGCATACGACGGAACAGCAGACCCCGGAGTCTGGATTGAGGATTACATCCTGCATATACATATGGCTAGAGGAGATGATCTCCACGCCATAAAATATCTACCCCTCAAGCTCACAGGGCCAGCCAGGCATTGGCTCAAAAGCCTCCCAGAAAATACCATTGGAAGCTGGGAAGAGCTCGAGGATGCGTTTAGAGCAAATTTTCAGGGGACTTATGTCCGCCCTCCGGATGCAGACGATTTAAGTCACATAACCCAATAGCCCGGAGAATCAGCGCGCAAATTCTGGAACAGGTTCCTCACCAAAAAGAACCAAATAGTCGACTGTCCGGACGCCGATGCCTTAGCAGCTTTTAAACATAATGTCCGAGACGAATGGCTCGCCAGACACATCAGCCAAGAGAAGCCGAGGACAATGGTCGCGCTAACAAGCCTCATGACCCGCTTTTGCGCGGGGGAAGACAGCTGGCTAGCAAGATGCAACAACAGCGACCCGAGTACATCCGAGATCAGAGATGGAAAAGGAAAATCACGACGCAGAAAGGACCAGCGCCGAAATAAAGAAAAGAGCCCAAAGAGCACGGCGGTTAACACCGGATTCAAAAGCTCGCGGCCGAACAACAAAATACTGCCCCTTAAGGACAACAGTGATGAGCTATCCAACTTAAACAAAATTTTGGATCGGGTATGTCAAATCCATAGTACACCCGGGAAGCCTGCAAACCACACCCACCGAGATTGTTGGGTCTTCAAACAGTCCGGCCGACTCAACGCCGAACACAAGGGGCTCGACGCACCAAGCGAGTATGACGACGAACCCCACCAGCAGAGCGCGGGAAAACAAAAGACTTTCCCACAAGAGGTCAAAACAGTAAACTCACTTCATGTGATACCACGGAACAACAGCGCGACACTCGCTGAAGTACGTGTCGCACGGTCCACCCCAGCGGAACCCCGAGATTGGATGTCAAAACCAATTACTTTTGACCACCTGGACTACTCCAGAAGCGTCCGAAACGCAGGATGGACTGCTCTGATATTGGATCCTATAATCGATGCATCGCAATTTACACAAGTCCTAATGGATGGCGGCAACGACTTAAACCTGCTATATCCGGACACAATCCGCAAGTTGGGGGTAGACCGTACTAAAATTCGACATAGCCGCACTTCCTTTAAAGGAGTGACGCCAGGCCCTTACGCCAAGTGCACGGGCTCCTTACTACTAGAAGTTGTGTTCGGGTCACCCGACAACTTCCGACGCGAAAAGCTAATCTTTCATGTCGCCCCATTCAAAAGTAGCCATCAAGCACTATTGGGACGTGAAGCTTTTGTCCGCTTTAATGCAATACCACACTACGCGTCTCTTACACTTAAAATGCCCGGTCCACGCGGATCATCTCATTAAAAGGTTGTTCAAGACCCCGGACACGGCTAGAACGAGTCCGCATAAATAAACTAGGGGCTCCTTTAGCCACACACCCCTTTACAAGGGGCTGTGTTTATGAGCAATAAGAAGCCAACAAAAGCTCAACTTTATTCATTTATTCATGCTCTATTTTAAATAAATTTTTGACACGATTTGTTTTCAAACTAAGTTCCTCTCTTTTATAGATGAACAACGTGTTACACCCGTCCAGGATACAGCACAACGGAGACACAGGCGCAGACGTTCAGTAGGGACCCGTTGCAAGGATTCTTTTCAGATTAAGACCCTGCGTAAACCTTTTTTACTGTCTCTTGTTGCTTTACATCCCCTGGTTTCTAATCATAACCAGAGAGGAGGCTGACGTTTTGGCATCTGCCGGATCAGAGGATCTTGCGTGTACCTGGACACTAGGGGCTTAGGGCATTGATCTTCCCGTCATCATAAAGACCGAACACCTCAGGGAGTGTTCGGCGTCTCGAGTTAGGCCTTATATGCATCAGCTCCGAATCATGTCTTTGGTCAAATGTTGGGTTTGCCCGGCTCCTATGTTTTGCTGCCTGACGTTCCGTATCATCAGCTAACGCGGCACCAGGAGAACTACTGCGATTGTGCCCCGGTTCGGCCGGGTGAGCACCTCAGTTGAGAAAGCCGAAAACTGACTTTCATGATGTAGCCAGAGACTGTTCAACCACTCGATCGACTTCCGGAATGTTTAGAATTCCTCCGCTTTGACGAAGGGCCGCTGCCCGGTCAGGCACACACGCGCCCCAAATCTGGAGAGCTCGGTGCCCCTAGGGGCTATATCGTAGCCCCACCTTCGAACTCCTATGGCTAAGTGAAAGTGATAAAGCATTATAGTCCGGTTGCCTCGTTTGCTACGCTATCACCTCCTTCATAGGACCAAGACGTTGGATTAAGTGTGAAAACGCGCTATTTTGCAAACACCCTCGCACCATGTGCGTGGGGGCTGAAGCCGAAGACTGCCATCTTTCAGGTTATACACAAGTATACATTAACGGCCGCACAGGAGATATTTCATTACTTGAACGCACAAGTACAAAAAGCGCTTATATTATAAACATTATTTTACAAAACCATAAAGATCATTTGAACATGACATTTTTTGAGCACTACGACTCTATTACACGAGCACCACGCAGAACTTCCCCAAAGTAATGCTCAGCAGGTAACCGGCTCTCGTCCGAACCCCGGGTCGCAATAACGGTGGCATCCATTTCCGTCCAGTGTGTCTTCACACGGGCGAGGGCCATCCGTGCACCCTCTATGCAGGCCGACCGCTTCATTGCCTTTATATGCGGCACCGCCCCAAGGAATTGTTGCAATAAGCTGAAATAACTCTTCGGCTTGGGCCTATCCGGCCAGACATGAGCCACGATATCCGTCATGGCAAGTCCGGACAATCTATTTAGCTCGGCCCACTCAACCAACCGATCGGTCAGCAGAAGTGAACGCTCCGGACTATGGAATTGAGACCAAAAAAGCTCTTCCGTCTCGTGATCCTTTTGACTTCGGAAGTGCACAACAGCATCTGCCGCACTCGCCGCTAAGTCCATATAAGGATCCTCCGGACCCCACAGCTGGCCAAGCTGAGCGTACTTTGGATAAGTAAACCTCTTGCGCAGGAGAAAGGGCTTGCCAGCCACAATATCTTCGGCCTGGCACAGCTCCTCCTTTGTAGCCCTCATTGCAGAACAGGCATCCTTGGCTTCGGCGGTCGCCTTCTTCAGGTCTTCCTGCTCCGCTCGGCGTTCTTTTTCAAGAACATCATAGCGGTCGGTAACATCTTTCAACTTCACGGCCATTTCGGCCATCTCCTCCCTGCTTCGGCAGTGAGCAGCCCTCTCGGCTTCTAGCTCTTCGGGCGCCCTCGAGGCAGCCGTCACTCCTTCCGCCTGCTCCTTGGCTCGAGCAAGTTCTTCCCGAAGGCTCTCCACAGCAGCGGCACCATCTGCATTGAGCACACACGTTGGAAGGAATGGGCTTCGGCTCCCTTACTAGGTGACCGCGGAGAAAAAACCTACCTTGTGACTCGTCAAGTCGCTTATTGACCAGCGCGATGTCCGCATCCACAACGTCAAGTTGCCGCTTTAGTTCGGCAACTCCATCAGTCCGGCTGGCCACCGGACCATCCGCCACCTGCATAGGAAAGGCGAAAATAAATACCTGCGATTTTGATCCTTGGCACGCTGTCGCTCTCGACAACCTACCGAGTCTCAGGGGCTACTATCTATACAGGCGCACTTTATGTGCAAAACTGTCAAAAGGTATGTCATTTTACGTACCTCAAACCCCGCCCAAAGAACTCCTCGACGGCATTATGCAACCGCCTTGATGACGAAATTCTTCCAATCACCATACTCATCAATGTACGGTGACCTTCTGAGATAGACGCCCTCTCAAGCAGATCCTTCAGCTCCCCCGGCCGCACACCAGTTGGTGCCGAACTCTCCGGCCCTGCCGGACTCGGGGACACCCTCCGTGACGACACATCAGGTTCGTCCGCCCTATCCGACAGCGTGGCGGATGGAGGCGTCTCGCTCTCCATCATCTCCAGACGAAGGTCCCCCGAAGACGAGCTCATCTGAGAAGGACGGAGATCCGAACTACAAGGTAAAAACTTCGGTTATCCTCAGAAGCGAAAATAGGGATGTCTCTTATTACAGAACCCCCCTTTTTCTACTTACGGCTCACTGGAGGGCTGATTCCTTAGGGGAGATAGTGCGGCCGGGGCCCCTCGGATGCAGGACCCTCTGGCGAAGATCTCTTCCCCCGCTTCGAGGCCTTGGCCTCCGGGTTTTCGGAAGCAGTCCTCTTCTCCCCTTCGAAGGAGGGATTCTCGATCCCCCTTTCTTAAAAGCCTCCTTGGCAGAGGTGGCAGTGTCCCTGTTCTCCCCTTCGCCTTCCTCTGAAGGCGCAACCTCCAGCATCCTGCCAGCACGGGATCCGGCACGGTCTCCGGGAGGGGGGCTGGACACCGTATCAGTTTCGCTTGTGCTATCCACTCCTATTCAAGAGACGATGGGTTAAAAGGCAAATTCAAGAAGGCGCAAACAAACGGTGTGTCCGGACGCAGGGCCACTTACCTGAGCATCTGGGCGATTGCAGCTTAGGCCGGAATCCTCGGTCAATTCCAGACACATCTCTTGTGATCCGAAGAACAATTTATACATCTCCACGGGTGTCGTACCCATGAAGTGTTGGAGAGCTCCTGGCCCCTCTGGATTGAATTCCCACAGACGGAGGGGACGACGCTTGCAGGGCAGGAGACGCCGAATCAGCATAACCTGCATCACCATGACCAGATTGATCTCCCTCTCTTGGAGGTCTCAAATCCGGCCCTGCAGTAGGGGTACGTCCGTTGACGGCCCCCAGTTGAGCCCTTGGTTGACCCACGACATCAGCCACTGTGGAGGGCCCGAGCGAAAGATGGGCGGCCGCTTCTGCCTGCTCCCCCTAGGAGCGGTGATATAGAACCACTCTTGTTGCCACAAGCCGAGCTCCTCCTGGAAAGAGCCGTCGGGCCATGGAGCATCAGCCCTTCTGCTTATAACCACCCCGCCGCACTCTGCTTGACGCCCCTTGATCATCTTCGGCTCCACGTTGAAGGTCTTGAGCCACAAACCGAAGTGGGGAGTAGTGCGGAGGAAGGCTTCGCAGACAATGATGAATGATGAGATGTGGAGGATGGACTCCGGAGCCAGATCATGGAATTCCAACCCGAAGTAAAACATGAGCCCTCTCACAAGAGGATCCATCGGGAAGCCTAAACCCCGACGGAGGTGGGACACAAACACGACCCTTTCGCCGGGCTCTAGGGTGGGAATGACTTGCCCTTTGACGGGCAATCTATGGGAAATCTCGTAAGTCAGGTACTTGGCTTCTCTCAGCTTTTGCACGTCCTCCTCCGTTGCATCCACCGGCCCTGAAGGTCGGAGCCGGACATTGTTAAAGGTCCGAAGCGCTCGAATCTGGTGCTCTGGGTGTTGGAACTCGGGGCAAGGGGTAGATTCGATTGAGGATTGAAGAAAGGAAACGAGCCTTGGTCTCATTATAAAGAGGGAGAATACCAAGAGCCGTCCCCGTGACCGTTTGGGAATCGCCTTCGATAAAGGAGGCGTGGCAACGAACACGGTTGGGTTACCCCACGTCCCGTATTGATGGGAATCCCGAAATAAAGGGGAACACGATCTCTGCTTCGACAAGCCGTGCCAAGGAAACGGCTTCGCTAAACGCGCTGAGGTGGTATAATGAAAACGATTCAAGTAAAGGCTTGGTGGTGGTGTGACGTCATGCCACAAAATACGTCAGCAGATTGAACTTGTGTACATATTATTCTCTCTCTGGTGGTACGTTTAATTTATTTTGCAGAGCCGTACACTATCCTGGTGTTCATAATCTTCTATGGATTATTCGGAGGAGGAACCCGCTTTGCAGTGCCGAACAATATGCGCGCCGGACTCATCGTCATTGAAGCCTGGTTCAGGGGCTACTAAGGGAGTCCTGGACTAGGGGGTGTCCGGATAGCCGGACTATCATCATCGGCCGGACTCTAAGACTATGAAGATACAAGATTGAAGACTTCATCCCGTGTCCAGATGGACTTTCCTTGGCATGGAAGGCAAGCTTGGTGATACGGATATGTAGATCTCCTACCCTTGTAACCGACTCTGTGTAACCCTAGCCCTCTCCGTGTCTATATAAACCGGTGTCTATATAATACCCTTCTCCTACTTGATTAATATTGATGATATGGGTAGTACAAGAGTAGATCTACCACGAGATCAGAGAGGCTAAACCCTAGAAGCTAGCCTATGGTATGATTGTTGTTCGTCCTACGGACTAAAACCCTTCGGTTTATATAGGCACCGAATAGGGTTAGGGTTACACAGAGTCGGTTACAATGGTAGGATATCTACATATCCGTATCGCCAAGCTTGCCTTCCATGCCAAGGAAAGTCCCATCCGGACACGGGGTGGAGTCTTCGATCTTCTATCTCCATAGTCCAGGAGTCCGGCCAAAGATGATAGTTCGGCTATCCGGACACCCCCTAGTCCAGGACTCCCTCAGCCGTCATGAGGGAGGAATTCTACATCACCATAGCCCCTCGATGAAATGTGAGTAGTTTACTTGCACCTTCTGGTCCATAGCTAGTAGCTAGATGGCTTCTTCTCTTTTTGGATCTCAATACAATGTTCTCCCCCTCTCTCGTGGAGATCTATTCGATGTAATCTTATTTTTGCGGTGTGTTTGTTGTGACCGATGAATTGTGGGTTTATGATAAAAATTATCTATGAACAATATTTGATTCTTCTCTGAATAATTTTATGTATGATTGGTTATCTTTGTAAGTCTCTTAGAATTATCCGTTTGGTTTGGCCAACTCGATTGGTAGTTCTTGCAATGGGAGAAGTGCTTAGCTTTGGGTACAATCTTGCGGTGTCCTTTCCCAAAGGATGTATAAGGCAGCAAGGCACGATTGTATTATTGCCATCGAGGATAACAAGATTGGGTTTTTATCATATTGCATGAATTTATCCCTCTACATCATGTCATCTTTCTTACATGCTACTCTGTTTTTTAACTTAATACTCTAGATGCATGCTGGATAGCGGTCGATGAGTGGAGTAATAGTAGTAGATGCAGGCAGGAGTCGGTCTACTTGTCTCGGACGTGATGCCTACATACATGATCATACCTAGATACTTTCATAACTATGGTCAATTCTGTCGATTGCTCAACAGTAAATTGTTCACCCACCGTAGAATACTTATGCTCTTGAGAGAAGCCACTAGTGAAACCTATGGCCCCCGGGTCTATTCTCATCATATCAATCTTCATCACTTTAATCTTGCTTTCTTTTTACTTTGCCTTTTACTTTCTACTTTGCATCTCTATACCAAAAATACCAAAAAAATATTATTTATCTTCTCTATCAGATCTCACTCTCGTAAGTGACCGTGAAGGGATTGACAACCCCTAATCGCGTGGGTTGCGAGGAGCTATTGTTTTGTGCAGGTACGAGGGACTTGTACGTAGCCTCCTACTGGATTGATACCTTGGTTCTCAAAACTGAGGGAAATCGAACGCAGTGCTCAAGAGGTAGCAAGAAGAATTTCTGGCGCCGTTGCCGGGGAGGCTTACGCAAGAGCAAGTCAAGACTTGGACTCCTAACAACAAGCCACTTCTGGCGTCGTTAAAGTCAACATACCAAGTACCCATCACAATCCCTATCTCCCGCATTACATTAGTTGCCATTTGCCTCTCGTTTTCCTCTCCCCCACTTCACCCTTGCCGTTTTATTCGCCCTCTCTTTTTTGTCATAGCCCTAGAATAATGCATGTAATTAGTTGCATCAGAGTGCATCATGCATCATGTTTAAATTCAGTTGAAATTTGAATTGAGGAATTTCCAAAGCCTCAGAGACCTTTTAAAAATGATCAACATTAAAATCTTCTCAAAGAAGCCCAAGAAAATGTTCCTGCTAAACCTTGAAAAATATTGGCAAGAATAAAGTTCAAACCAATATTTTTGGAGGCTTTAAAATATTTATTTTGGGCCTTTGAATTAAATTAATAACATATTTGAGTTGGACTTATTTCTGTTATATAAGAGATAAAGTTCAAATAATTTACAGAAAGTTTCCTGAGCTCACATAAAAACTTACAGAAAGTTCTAAATGATTTGATGCCTCAAATCAAATCAAACAAATTACAGAAAATAGCAAAACAGAAAGAACATTAGAAAGGACACGGAGAGAGAGAGAGAGAGAGAGAGTTTACCTGTGTAGCCCACCTGGTGGCCCACTTACCTGGCCCAGCCCACCAGAGCCGCCACCGTCTCCCACCTCGCACCGGAAGGACGCGAGGCGTGTGGCCACCGCGCGCCGGCACGCGCCCGGCCACCTCCACCCAGCCAGGCTGCCCCTTCCTCTCGACGCCTCGGACGCCGACACGCACTTCTCCCGCCCCTCTCACTCTCTCTCGTTGCTTCCTCCTCTCCCTCGCTCTCTCTCACTGCTACCGAAGGCCTGCCCTCGCCGCCGCACGCCGTTGCCGCGCCACCACCACTGCCTCGCCTCTCCGTCAAGCCCATTAGCTCCGCGCTGCCGTCCTCGACTTCTATGACGACACACGCAAGCCGGGATGCCCTGCAGAGCTGCCCGACATCGCCCTCCTCGCCGGTGCCGCAGATGGTCATTGCCAAATTGGTCGCCGCTCGGGCTTCCCGAAGCTCGCCGTCCACCTCTACGGGATCCACGTGAGCTCGCCGTCCTGCTTCTATTTTGTTCCTTTTGCTCGCGCGCCGTAGCTGCGGTTAACCACCGACCCGAAGCGGTCGCGCCATTGCGGATTCTCACCTCGCGCCGTAGTCACCGCAGCTCGCGCCACAAGATGCCATCACGCCAGAGCCTCCCATAAGACCAAAGCCGCCGCCCGCAGCTCCTGCCGTGCCCTGCAGCACCCCGCGCGCACCTGGCCGTGCTCCGGCCACCGCCCCGAGCTCGTTCCCGGCGAGCTCAGGCCGCCCCCGCCTCTCCCGCTTGCTCCAGACGACGCGGACGAGCCCTGGCTCCTCGCCCGTGGCCTCCGCCGCCCAAATGGTCGCCGGAGCGACGCTTCCGACGCCCTCCGCTGCCTCGGTCGTCGCAGACGGCTAAACGCCGCCTAACCCCGCTTTTAGTTAGTGTTAATGACGCCTAACTTAACACCGACCCACTTACAAGTGGGGCCCGTGACCTAATTAACCACGGGTAAACCCCTGTTTAGTTTTTAACTAATCACCCTGCCCACGCTACAGCGTCATGACCATGCCGACGCGGTTGTTGACCGGCTGACGTCATGCTGACGCAATTAATCTTTTTCTGGAATAAAGATAATCCAGGAAATTTCAGAATATAGTCAAAACTTCTAAAATTCATAGAAATTCAACCGTAACTCCAAATGAAATAATTTATATATGAAAAATGATCAGAAAAATCCAATCTATCCATCTGTACCATTTTCATGCATGTTAGAACAACTTATGTCTACTGTTTAGGACAATTCAATCAAATGGCATTTAAAACATCACATATGGAGTTTGAATTTGAATCGTTGATTCAAACCAACTTCATTTAACTCAAAGCATATTGTCATGTCATGATCATGCATCATATTGTGCATTGCATTGATTGTGTTCTTCCTTGTTTGCCGGGTTTGTCCCTCTCGATAGACGTGGTTCCGACGATGAGTTCGATGACACCAATGAAGAGCTATATCTTCTTCGTATGCCGTGCAAGCAAAACCCCTTGTTCATTCCGATACAATCCCACTCTCTCGCTTCCTGTTCTCTTTTACTGCATTAGGGACAACAACGACATATCTGTTACTTGCTGCGGTAGTTGAACCCCTTATCCTCTGCATGACCTGTCATTGCCACAGTGAATAGATGAAACCCACTAGCATGAGTAGGAGTTGTTTGAGCCCTGATGTGCCTACTCATTCATGCTTGTTTGTCATGCCTGCTACTGCTTAGAGTTGAGTCAGGTCTGATTCATCGGGAATGAATCGGAGGTGTGTAAACATGTCCTACAGTGATTGAGCTAATTTAGTGAAAACGAATTGGTAAAGTTAGCGGAGATAGGCCATGTAGTAGTACATGGTGGGTTGTCTCATTACAGCCGCCCTCGTGAACTGAGTTCTGTGTTTGTGATCCATGAACAGTTACTACCACACACTAGGCTCCAGGCACTCCAAGATCTCTTGACTTATTAATCAACTTGATCTCTGTCCAGGAGTTGCAACTAGTTTCTGGTGTTTGTAGGTAGTGTTAGTAGTCTACCAAGTGGCACCCGGTACAGGTGGGCTTGGGACAGACTAGGCACAGTGGCACGGTGTACCAAGTGGCACCCAGATGGTGGGCTTGGGAACCCTGCTCACATCGTTTGGGGCCGTGAGCGACACCCCGGCCGGATCTCCTTGCGGATGGAACCCGAATAGGCGATAAACCTGGACGAGAGACTTGTGTGGTTAGTCAGGTTGTGGACGACACCCTCGCTAGGCTTCCGCTTGAAGGTTGTCGAGTACATGTCGTGTAAACGGCGGTAAGTGGTGAGAGCGTGTGTGAATAAGTACACCCCTGCAGGGTTAATATGATCTATTCGAATAGCCGTGTCCGCGGAAAAGGACTTCGGGTTGCTGTACAGTTCATAGACAAGTGAAATTGATACCCTAAAATGCGCAAGATAAGCGTGAGTGCTATGGATGGCATTCTCGTAGGGAGACGGAGCGGATCCATAGTGGTGTATTGATATGGTGAATATGTGGACTCGTGCGCCACCTCAAAAGAGTTACTTGCAATCGTAGTTCAGGTTAGCCACCGAGTCAAAGCTGGCTTGTCGCAGCTTAAACCCCACCATCCCCTTTGTTGATAATGATGCATATGTAGATAGTTCTGATGTAAGTCTTGCTGGATACATTTGTACTCACGTTTGCCTATTTTACGTTTTTGCAGAGAGACCTCAGTCTCGCTAGTAATTCCGTTTGGACTTCGACGTTTAGCTTGTTACCTCAGCTACGATCTTGTGCCATCGGCAGGATCTGGTAGATAGTCAGGCTTCTCAGCCTTTTTCATTTATAGATGTCTGTACTCAGACATGATAGCTTCCGCTTGTGCTTTGACTTGTATGTTTCAATGTTGGGTCATGAGACCCATGTTTGTAATATCTCGCCCTCGGCCTAATGAATAAAATACTTGAGTCGAGAGTCATGTTGTGATGCCATGTTGTATTTGCACATATCGGGCATATTGTGTGTATGTTATTGCAATGCTTGGTATGTGTGGGATCTGACGACCTAGTTGTTTATCCTTAGTAGCCTCTCTTACCGGGAAATGTCTCCTAGTGTTTCCACTGAGCCATGGTAGCTTGCTACTGCTCCGGAACACTTAGGCTGGCCGGCATGTGTCCTTCTTCGTTCCTGTGTCTGTCCCTTCAGGGAAATGTCACGCGATGAATACCGGAGTCATGTTAGCCCAGTGCTACAGCCTGGATTCACTCGCTGATGACCGACACGCTCGATGCTGCGTCATGGATGCCTGTCCCTGTAAGTTTGTGCCACTTTGGGTTTACGACTAGCCATGTCAGCCCGGGCTCCTTATCATATGGGTCCTAGCGACACTATCATATACGGTGCCAAAAGGCTTAATCGGTCCCGGGCAAAGGTAAGGCGACACCCGTGGGAATACCGTGCGTGAGGCCGCAAAGTGATATGAGGTGTTAGATGCTAGATCGATGTGGCATTGAGTCGGGGTCCTGACATTTTTCGTTTGCCTTCTTCCCGTATGTATCTTTATTTGTGTTTCCTTGTGCCTTCTATATGCTTGCATCTTCGCTCGCTGAAAATCTATTGATATGGATCCACTTAAATTGTTCTACTTGGATCATCTTCGATCCTTATGCGCTGCAGGTCAAACCCCAACTAGCCTAGTTGATGGGAAATCTTTAGATGAGCATGCTCATTATGTGCGTCACTGTTTGCCTGAAAAAGGGAGACTCTTATGGAGTCAAATAAACAGATTACTGTGTTATGCTTGGAATCTTTATGAAATTTATGATTTTACTTGCCGCTCTAAGAACCCTAAAAAACACCTTCCTTAACTATGTGAGTTTAATGAAAATGAAATGTTATATTCTTATGCAAAGGGTGTTTATAGTTACTATGATATCGAACAAATTGAAGAATTTGTTGCTTTTAAGGGTTCTTATGAAGTTGCTTCTTTGATTGAAAAGTATGATATTACCCTCTACGAATCTGAAAATTTCGACATACTTAAATATTGCTATGAAAACTATGCTCATAATGTCTATGTCAAAGAATTTATTGAGATAATGACCATTGCTTTGGAAGGAAATAATGATATGCATGAATCTATAGATAATGATGATTCCGATGATTTGATTGAAATATCCCTTGATGAACATGATGCTTGCTATTCTTGTGGCCATGATGCCAATATTTATGAAGATGAATTTGCTATAGTTCCTTATGTTAAACATGAGATCGTTGCTATTGCATCCATACTTGGTAGTTCCTTCGATGAAAAGCATGATTGCAGTGATCTTACTATAAATTCTCTTGATGTCAATCATGCTAATAATATGCAAAACCCTAAGCTTGGGGATGCTAGTTTTGCTATGTCTACTTGTCGTGGTTTTGTCACGGCAGATGTCCTCGCAAGGACTTAGTCGTGGAGCCATCGCAACTAGGAAGCTTAAAGGGGTTAAACGGGACAAAGGACACGAGTGGTTTATACTAGTTCAGCCCCTTGCGGTGAAGGAAGGCCTACGTCTAGTTGGGTTGATATTGCTTGTTGTTTCGATGACCAGGGAGCGAGATACGCTATGACCGGCTCTCGATGGGTTGTTTCTTGCCTAAGCCGCCATCAGGTCATCCCCTTATATACACGGGTTGACGCCTGGAGCTTACAGAGTCCCGGCCGGCTCATAAACAGTGTCCGTCTCGGTGACTATTTAAATCTACCTTATGATACAAGTCATGTCATGATGGCGGTTTATAACAATGGGCCTTAAGTCGCCTGTGGTCCTTAAGCCCTTTATTGAGTCGCCATCTTCATGCCTTGGTCTTGGTCTTCTTCTGATGAGTCCTCTTTGCGTAACCCGGCCGCTCTTGGGCGGCTTACACAAATAGTTACATCCCCAACATTAAGCCCCAGATTGATTTGAACCTGTTCATGTCAATCTTAAAATATATTAAGAAATAAATCTTTAGTCTTTTGACTGTGTGGAGAGCTTTCTTTAACCCGCCATGACGTCATCTTGTGGATCCGTCTTAACCGGGCGTGACGTCATCCTTTCCTTGATTCATTTTCTATTCCATCGTATCCTTCAACGGATCTCTGCTTTTATTGACTGTTCCGAAGATCGAGGCGTCGGGGCCGCTGGATAATAATTCTTATCTCCTCGTTTCTCGCGTCGTCTCAGTAATCCTCTCCCTATAAATAGGCGCGACGTCTGGTCTCTCATTCTTCTCCTTCCAGTCGTCTTCTTCCTCTCCTCTCTGGCACTCAAGCTCCGTCGCCGCCGCTGTCGAACTCCTCGTCTCCATCGACTCCGGCCGCTGCATCAACCTGACTTGGACCAGAAATCGTCGATGAACCTCAAGAGCTCGAATTCATCCGTGAGTTCCTCCCCTTTCCTTTCTTTAGATCTGCATCGGAACTTTTCTGAGTTCGTCGGTGTTCATTGCTGCCCGACACAAACCCTTGCTAGTTTGAACCTCCACAACCTGCTTAGATCGTAAAAACTGTGCAGAACCGTCGCGGTAGTTGTTGGTGGTTACCTTGTACATGAAACAAATCTCATTTCTCTTATTTGGGAACCCCCTTGAATGCATGAACTTCTCTGTCCTATTTTTAGGTCTAGAAAATTTTCCTTTTAGAACAATAATTTGATCAAAAATAATAACAGTCGTCTGTGAAACTTGTTTCTATCACCCGGAAAATTTCTTCTGATGAATGCCTTTAAACACAACTGTCCAGGCGTCCGGTTTAAATAAATGATACTGAGCTGTAATCCTTGCCTTCTTCTCATGACTTTAAGAATTTTGAATTGATCTTGGTGTTTGTAGCGGCTTAAATATTGTTGCACAATCACCCTTATATCATTAGGCCCCTTGGTAAGCCGCTACCTTCAGTAATTTGGATATTTTCCTCCCGGGTTAAAGTCTAAACCGGAACTTCTTATTCTGTAATAGGCCAGCTGTTGTCATGGCGCCTAAGGCAGCAAAAGCTCCTGTAACCTGCAACTGGGACCCATCCACAGTCACTAAGAGTAAACTGGCTGAATCTGTGAAGTCTGGCCATCTGCCAAAAAAGGAGGTCATGTCTTATCGTGTTCCTGACCCATCCAAAGAAAAGCCTCAACCGAAAGACGGGGAAGTGCTAGTTTTCACAGATCACACGAACCGGGGATTTGCCCCTCCCAGCTCAAAAATTTTCAGAGAAGTTCTGAATTTCTTTGACCACAGACCTCAAGACATCGGGCCGAATTCCGTGTCAAATCTCTGCAATTTTCAAGTTTTCTCCAAAGTGTACCTGGGAGAAGAGCCAAATCTTCTTCCGTTCAGAGAACTTTTTTATTTGAACCGGCAGAATGAACGTGCCAACGGGCCTAGTCTTGAACTTGGCGGCATCTCAATCCATCGACGGAGGGATTGTCTTTTTCCTTATGCTGAGCTACCGAGTCACCCAAAAGATTGGAACCAGACGTGGTTCTACTGTCAAGACACTTCACCGGCTGATGAGAGGCCTCTGCCACTTTCGCCTTCTCGCGCCTTTGAGTCCAACCATCCGCTAGCGGATAAACTGTCCGCTACTGAGCGTATAACTCTCAACTCCACCATCCGGAAGATTAAAGCCCTTCTAGGGAACGGTTTAAATGGCATCGATCTGGTTCGAGTGTGGGTCACCTAGCGGATATTACCATCAAGCCGCCGCTCCAGCTTAATGTGTACTTACACAGGCGAAAAGGATGACTCAATGCGTCATAGTCTGGCGACTTATCGACGATGCAGCTTGATGCTACAGTCCAATCTCTGTTGAAGGAAGGCATCAGAACCAGTAATTCCTTCAGCTTACTGCCCTTCTGCAAGAAGAACCCGGCCCCTGCAGTAAGTTACCAATCTTTAACAAATATTCCTTAACATGTTTACCTCCCTTGTACTTATAACTCTTTATCTTTCTCCACAGGCCAGTGATGATTTCTGGAAGGTCAAATATGACCACGAGGCTGCTAAACAAGCCAGGGCAGCCAAGAAGACTGAAAGGAAAGCGCCAAAATGGGAACTTCAAGAAAGAAGAAACCTGACGCCTCTAATATGTTTAAATTAGATGAATCTTCTTCGGATGAGGAAGAGGTAATATGTTTTGATTTTCGTTAACTCTTTTTCCATTACTTTACTGACATTCGATCCTGTCAGGAGGATACTGGAAACAGTCAACCAGCTGGCGAAGAGGTAACGATAATTTCCTCCGACTCAGAGCCTTTGCCAACACAAAAAATCCGAAGGGTGACCCGGAAAGTAAGGTTTTCACACCCTCTAGCTTACCAAGATCCTCAATTTCTTTTGAAGGAACAACAGCTTGAGAACCTGAGGCAAACTCGGGCCACTCAAGACGCAGAACTCTCCTCCGGCTTACCCGACATAACCAGGAAGCGCCGGACCGAGGTTATCTCCAATTAACGTTCTGTTTATCCTTTGGCGGGTTTAATTCATCAACCTCTCAATTCATCTGACTCCAATTATCAGGATACTTCTCCTTCTTCCGGTGAGTCAATGCAATCAAACATGCCGGCTTTTAAAACAGCTCCCGGGTAATGCAACCTTACTTACTTTAAGTTTTTCCATACTCATTCGTTGATACTCATCCTTCCACCTTGACTGACAGCCTGCAGGTGAAGCCTAGCAAGAGGGCCAAAAAGAATAATTCGTCCCGAGACCCGGAGGTCATTGAACCGGCAATTGGCTCATCTTTTCCTGATAGCACCACTCATCAGCCACCGCCTGAACCGGCGGTTGATATTCCGGTGTCAACCTCTGACCCGCCTGCAGAAGACGTTGTCCATGATTCTGATAAGCCGGAAATCCCTAGCCCGGTCAATACGACTGAACCAGAAGTTGAATTTCTGAGAAGCCAATATGTTGAACCGAGCCGACCTACTGTCCTTGCTCAATGCACTGCCAAGGAAGAGTTTGCCCAACGTCGGAAAACCAAACAGACATCACTGATTATGCTCACCTAAGCATTGGTGATATAGTCTCGGGTTATCTGAACTAAGTGCATAATAGCCGTGACCTAGAAATTGACATGGTGAAGCAAATACAACATAAATCTGAGGTATGACTTTTGCTTTTTTCCTGCACCTTACTTACTGTATCAGCCCCCAAGTCTATTGCTTATGAATGAATATGCTGTAGACTTAGAAATCTCCTTACTGTTAATTTGTCCGGTTTAAAGTGAATACATTTAACCCGGTGATACCATGAAACTGTGAATTGTCACATTAGCCCCCAAGTGTCAAGTGCCTTTACTTGTAAAGTGCTTGAGACTTGAATATATATAACTCGGTAAAATAGGTTAAGAAATTCTTAAGCATACATTAGCCCCCAAGTGTCAAGTATCTTTACTTGTAAAGTGCTTCGGACTTGAATGTGATCTTACCGTGATTCTTACCATAACCTGATGTCGATGCAGGCCACCATAAGTCAATTTGGGGCGAAGATTGCTGATCTAAAGAGTCAGTTGAAAACCAAAGAGCTTGAAGCTCAGAAAGCCAACTCCAAGTTTAAATTCAGTATCTCCGAACAAGAGGAACTGAAGAAAAAAATTGAATCGGTAAGAAAGCTTGGGTTGATGAGAGGGCTTCACTGGTGACCCGGGCTGAAACAGCAGAGGCATCTCTTGCCGAGGCAACCGCCGAGCTGTCCGTCTTAAAGCGCCAGATATCTCAAATGGTCTCAAAGAATCTTTGGTAAATCACTCAGATAAATTGGAACATCTCAATTCTTCCTTTGATGACTATTTCACTTATTATCTCCGGCTTACCTTATGTGTATGAACGCAGGCCCCAGGAGCACAAACCTGAAGCAAAATATGTTGATCATTCTTAAGGCGGTGTATACTCTAGTAGAGCAGCTATACACCAGGTCACAACGTGCTTTAGCCGGTGTGGCTTTATCAAATGATGCCCCTTATCTCCTGCAGGACGTGCTAAAACGGCTCGCCGTGTTACCCCAACTGATTCAGGAGCTAAGGCGGGCCGCTGCTAGAACCGGGGCCGTAGCCGCCTTAAGCCGGGCCAAGGCACTGCTTCCAGAGTTAGACCTGGCAGACGTGGCTCTCGGATACCCCAGCTTGAAGGAGGACGGCTCTGTATTCGATGAATCAGACTTCTCTACCTGTGTGAGAGTCGTACGCCCTGTGGCCACCATCATCGGCAATGATAGTGATCTTACTAAGTACCAGCCGGGTTACGACAACGAGAACCAGAGGATCGCAACTCCACATTATAATGATGTCAGCCTGATCCCTCCAACTCGTAAGCATACCTTTGCTCCTGAAGTTGACCCAGCCAGTTTAATAGATGACGGCTGAATTTGAAGCTTTAAGCGGCATTGACCGACCTCGCCAATCTTCCGTGACAAAACAGTGGACGAAGAGGTGGAGAAGGATAACCCGGAGTCGTCAAGCCAGCCGGAGGAATGAGCCGGCAGATGTGTTATAACTTTTGCGAAACAATGCTTCACTTATTTTAGACTCGGGGAGTCTTGTAATAGGATAGAGAATACTCCTTAATGCCTGTCATGCCTTTGCGCATGTTTATGGTGCTTATTGCCTTCGTAAGCCGCCATCCATACATTTTGCCGACTTAAGTGAACCATGTATTTCCATGATGGTTTAACTTGCTTTACCTTTCCCTGCACACAAACAAATACAAACTTCCTGGGCGGTTTACTGTACCAGGGGATTATAAAATATTGATGACCCGGAACCTGATCAGAAGACCGCATGTATAAATTGGTTCATGATTAATTAAGATATAATCATAACAGCATATCTGTGACCTTTGTAATAGCCTCTCCGGCTCATACAAATTATTTACCTGGCATTTTTAGGACCTGAGGTAATCAATATAAACCGGAAGGATCAAAAAAACCATCTCCTCAAGAAGGTTTCAATGATAGTTAAAGTAAACATACTTATAAGCTATATTTATAGGCTCCTCGATTCAATACGATCGTAGAACCGCTCCAAAGGGGTTAAGCTAAGATTCAGATATGATCATATAGCCCCCAGTGGCTTTGGCGATTCCGATCAAGTGGGTATCGACAGCTATGTTCTCTTTGGTTCGAATACGACCTATGTTTGAACAGGAAGCCCCAAGTGACCATGAGAGTTGTTTAATGACGCTGATTCAATACGATCCACGCTGCACTCCAAAGGAGTTAAGCTTTGATTCAAATATGGTCAAGAATCCCCCAAGTGGGTTTGGTAGTATGCCGGTCAAGTGGGTATCGACAGCTATGTTCTCTTTGGTTCAAATACGACCTATGTTTGAACAGGAAGCCCCCAAGTGACCACGGCTAGATTCAGATATGATCATAAGCCGGACCAAAGGGAAAGCCGAATTCAGATATGATCCGCTCCGTGTTGGTTGTTTCCACCACCTGGTACAAAAGATAAATAAAACTCATAGGGTGGAAAGGAAAGAGGTCCTGCTTTATTGCCTTATACAATATATACATTGCAAGAAGGAAAAAACAAATATACTCTGAGAGCTGGTGGCTTAGTAGGGTCGGAGATGCGCTATGTTCCACGGCCGGCGGGTCTCTTCCTCCGACTTACGTGAGTCTTTGTGCTCTCGAATATCAATGAGGTAATATGACCCGTTGTTGAGATTCTTGCTGACCACAAAGGGTCCTTCCCAAGGAGGGGACAGCTTGTGCATATCGGATTGATCCTGGATGAGCCGGAGCACTAAATCGCCTTCCTGAAAAGTTATGCTTCTAACCCGGTAATGTGATAACGGCGCAGGTCTTGCCGGTAAATCGCCGAAGCAGGCTATTGCCAAGTCTCGCTCCTCATCCAACAAGTCAAGTGCATCCCGACGAGCTTGTTCATTATCCGCCTCAACATAAGCCACCACTGAGGTGAGTCATGCCAGATGTCACTTGGCGTAATCAAGATCTGCTCCATACACCATGAAGAAAGGTGTATAACCTGTAGATCTGTTAGGTGTTGTGTTGATGCTCCATAGCACAGAGGGCAACTCCTCCACCCAACAACCCAGCGTTCGCTATAAGGGAACTAAGAGCCGGGGTTTGATACCCTTCAAGATCTCTTGATTAGCCCTTTCCGCTTGACCATTGGATTGCGGATGAGCAACAAAGAAAACTTTGAGCCGGATGTGCTCTCGCGATGTAACTCTTCCATGGCACCTTTGGAGAGATTAGTACAATTATCAGTTATGATGCTGTGTGGAAAGCCAAAACGAAAGATCACCTTTTTCATGAACTGAACCGCCGTGGCTGCATCACACTTACTGACCGGCTCGGCTTCAACCCACTTAGTAAATTTATCCACTGCGACCAACAGGTGTGTCTTCTTATCCTTAGACCTTTTGAAAGGTCCAACCATGTCAAGCCCCCAGACTGCAAATGTCCAAGTAATTGGAACCATCCTCAATTCTTGAGCCGGCACATGAGCTCGGCGTGAGAATTTTTGACATCCGTCACATTTGTCACCAAATCCTCCACATCAGCATGAGCCGTCAGCCAATAGAAACCATGACGAAAGGCCTTGGCCACCAGAGATTTTGAGCCGGCATGATGACCACAATCTCCTTCATGGATCTCACGAAGTATCTCCTTACCCTCCGCAGGCGACACGCAACGTTGAAACGCCCCAGTGATGCTGCGGTGATGCAACTCGCCATGAACAATTGTCATAGATTTGGACCGCCTGATGATTTGTCTCGCCAAGGTCTCATCCTCAGGCAACTCTCCCCGGGTCATATAGGCCAAATATGGGACTGTCCAATCAGGGATAGCATGGAGAGCCGCCACCAGCTGTGCCTCCGGTCCTGCATCATGAAGTTCTTCCTCTGTAGGCACTCTAATGTATAAGGTTATGCAAAACATCAAGGAAAGTATTAGGCGGCACCGGCTTACGCTGAGACCCCAGCCGGCTTAAAGCATCAGCCGCCTCATTCTTTCTTCGATCAATGTGCTCTACTTGATAACCTTTGAAGTACCCGGCCACCGCATCAACTTCACGATGATAAGCCGCCATAAGGGGATCCTTGCCTGACACCTGTTGAGCGACGAAGTCTGAATCGCCTAAGCACCTTACCCGGCTCAAATTCATCTCTTTGGCCATCCAGAGACCATGGAGTACAGCCTCGTACTCAGCTGCATTATTAGTACAAGGAAACATAAGCCGGAGCACATAGCAAAATTTGTCACCTCGGGGAGAAGTTAGAACAACTCCAGCCCCCGAGCCTTCCAACTGCTTGGACCCATCGAAGTGAATAGTCCAGTATGTGTTGTCTGGCTTCTCCTCAGGTGCCTGTATTTCTGTCCAATCATTGATAAAGTCTGCCAAGGCTTGAGACTTAATAGCTGTACGTGGCATGTATTTCAAACCGTGAGTCCCAAGCTCAATGGCCCACTTCGCAACTCGTCCTGTGGCTTCCCTGTTCTAGATGATGTCTCCCAAAGGGGGCAGAACTTACAACAGTTATAGGATGACCTTGGAAGTACTGTTTTAGCTTCTGGCTTGCCATAAACACCCCATAAACAAGTTTCTACCAATGTGGATACCTTTGTATGGACTCTATGAGCACGTCACTGATATAATAAACCGGCCGTTGAACCGGATGCTCCTTGCCAGCCTCCTTGCGGTCCATCACGATGGCAACACTGACAGCTCGTGAGTTAGCAGCGACATATAACAGCAATGGCTCTTTATCAATGGGAGCCGCAAGCACCGGCGGCTCAGACAATTGCCTCTTCAAATTTTCAAAGGCAGCATCAGCAGCCACACTCCAGACAAAAGTATATGTTTTCTTCATCATCTGATACAGTGGTAGAGCATTCTCACCCAACCGGCTTATAAACCGGCTGAAAGCAGCAACGCGACCCGCCAGTCGCTGAACGTCATTGATGCACGCCGGTTTAGCCAGAGAGGTGATTGCCTTGATCTTCTCCGGGTTAGCTTCAATGCCCCTGTTCGAGACCAGGAATCCCAAAAGTTTGCCTGCAGGTACACCAAATACACACTTGTCCGGGTTAAGCATCATCTTATAGACCCGGAGATTGTCAAAGGTTTCCTTTAAATCAGATATCAAAGTTTCCTTCTCTCGACTTCACCACAATATCATCCACATAAGCATGAACATTGCACCCAATCTGATTGTGAAGACAATTCAGACACACCGGGATAAGTCGCTGGGCACTCTTGAGCCCAAATGGCATAGATACATAGCGTATAGGCTCCAAAGGGAGTAATGAAAGCCGCCTTCTCATGGTCCTTAACTGCCATTTTGATCGATGATAACCAGAGTAAGCATCCAAAAAGCTCAAACGCTCGCAATCCTCCGTAGCACCAATGATTTGATCAATACGGGGTAAAGCAAAGGGATCAGCCGGACAAGCCTTATTTAAATCCGTGTAATCCACACACATCCGCCAGGTGCCATTCTTCTTGAGCACAAGCACCGGGTTGGCCAACCATTCCGGATGAAAAACTTCCACGATAAACCCGACCGCTAAGAGCCGGGCGACCTCTTCCCCAATAGCCTTCTGTCTTTCCTCATTAAACCGTCGCAGAAATTGCCTGACCGGCTTATACTTTGGATCAATGTTAAGAGTGTGCACAGCGAGTTCTCTTGGGACACCCGGCATGTCAGAAGGTTTCCATGCAAAAATGTCCCGGTTCTCAGGGATGAACTCGATGAGCGCACTTTCCTATTTGGGATCCAAATTGGTACCGACATCGAACTGCTTGGAAGAGTCACCTGGGGTGAAGTCAACTAGCTTCGTCTTGGCGGCTGATTTAAACTTCAACGCCGAGTCTTGCTCTGTCGTTGGCTTCTTCAAAGAGGTCATATCCGCCGGGTCAACATTATTTTGATAAAACTTCAGCTCTTCTTCTCACAAGACACGGACTCAGCATAAGCCGCATCCCCTTCTTCACATTCCAAGGCTACGTTCCGACTCCCATGTACAGCGATGGTGCCCTTGTAACCCGGCATCTTAAGCTGCAGATATACATAACACGGTCGTGCCATGAACTTGGCATAAGCCGGCCGTCCAAACAGAGCATGATACGGGCTCTTGATCCTGACTACCTCAAACGCCGCTTTCAGCCACAGAATCGTATTCATCTCCAAAGGCAACTTCCAGCTCAATCTTACCAACTGGATATGCCGATTTACCTGGCACCACTCCATGAAAGATAGTGTTGGATGTCCTCAAGTCCGTATCAGTCAACCCGATGCGGCTAAAGGTCTCATAATAGAGAATATTGATGCTGCTTCCTCCATCCATGAGTAACTTAGTGAATTTGTATCCCCCAACCTGAGGAGCCACCACTAAGGCCAGCTGTCCCGGGTTATCAACCCGGAGGGGATGATCTTCCCTGCTCCATATGATAGGCTGCTTTGACCACCTCAAGCAACGAGGAACTGCCGGCTCAACCGAATTCACAGCTCTATTATGAACCTTCTTATCACGTTTGCACAAGTTAGTGGTGAACACATGGTATTGCCCACCACTTAGCTGTTTCGGATGGCTCTGATAACCTGACTCCTGCTGCTGGTGTCCCCCTTGACCGGGTTGCTGCTGATTATAGCCACCTTGACTTCCCTGAAAGCCGGAACTTGAACCGCCACCTGGGCCATGAGAACCGCCAGCCCTCGAGCCCGCTCGATCCATGATTGCCATCAAACATGTTGGAATTCTTGAAAGCTTTCATGATTGCACAGTCTTTCCATAAGTGGGTGGCGGGACGTTCCCGAGTGCCGTGTCTCGGGCAAGGCTCATTAAGAAGCTGCTCCAGAGATGGGCCCGAGCCGCCAGATCGAGGGGGCGGTCTTCGCTTATGCTTCTGGTTGTTACCCTGCGCATTGGCATTGGCCACAAACTCCGGGTTACGATCCGCCTTACGCTTGTTGCCTCCTTGATGTGCCGGGTTATGCTGCTGACCCTTTCCATTGACGTTCTTCTTTCCCTTCCCTGTCTTTTCCTCGCCAGACACGGGGTCATCAGTAGTATCAGAATCGGAATACTTGACCAAGGCTGCCATCAGCGTACCCATATCATTGCAATCACGCTTAAGACGCCCCAGCTTCTGCTTCAGCACCTCAAAGCGACAATTCTAATGGAGCATAAGTACTGCAGAGCCGGCATCCATCTTATCAGATGAGTGTATTATTTCCTTAACCCGGTGCACCCAATGAGTTGTGGACAATTGGTCAAGTCCACAATTGACATAGACTGCTTGCAAGTGTCCTTGAAGTTCTGGATAAACCGGGCCTTTATCTCTGCCCATGAACTGATGGAGTTGGGGGGCAAGCTTTTTAACCAAGATCGGGCCGTTCCATCTAACATCATGGTGAAATACTTAGCCATTGCCGCGTCGCTGACCTCTAATAACTCCATGGCCATCTCGTAACTTTCAATCCAAGCCCCGGTCAGTAAGTCGGCCGTGTAATTCGAACCTTTCGAGGTCCCTTGAAATCCTTGGCAGACATACATCCCTTGAGCCGGCACTGCATAAGGGACACCACGGTTCTAGTGGCCACTCCTGCACCAACAGTAAGTCGCTTGATACTCTGGAAAACCGGTTCATCATACGCTGTCTCACGAGCCGCTTAATCGAGCCGCCTGCTCGTCCTCCCCGACGTAATCGGTCTGTGCGGGTTATAACCACCGGGTTGGTTACGGCGTTGGGCATTGCTTGACAAAGCTTCCGACTCCATGTGTCTGCTGTAACTCGGGCTCCGATTCTGGCGAGGTGGTGCTACCCAGGGCGGGGGAGTTGAATGATTCATGTCCCGGCTGTAAATAAATAGAAGTGTGATGATCATCATTTTCTAGAGCATTGTCCCAATAAAAAAAGAAAAAAAAGAGAAAGGCCAAAGAAAAAAAAGGAAGGCCCAAAAAAAGGAAAATAAAAAGGGGCAATGTTACTATCTCTTTTTCGACACTTGTGCTTCAAAGTAGCACCATATTCTTCATATAGCGAGTCTCATATATTGTGCTTCAAAGTAGCACCATGTTTTTCATATAGAGAGTTTCATGTTTTGTCACTTTCATATACTAGTGGGAATTTTTCATTATATAACTTGGCTGGTATATTCCAACGATGGGCTTCCTCAAATGCCCTAGGTCTTTGTGAGCAAGCAAGTTGGATCCACACCCACTTAATTTCTTTTGTTGAGCTTTCATACATTTATAGCTCTAGTGCATCTGTTGCATGGCAATCCCTACTCCTTGCATTAACATCAATTGATGGGCATCTCCATAGCCCGCTGATTAGCCTCGTTGATGTGAGACCTTCTCCTTTTTGTCTTCTCCACATAACCCCAACATTATATTCTATTCCACCCATAGTGCTATGTCCATGGCACGCTCATATATTGCGTGAAAGTTTATAGGTTTGAGATTTCTAAAGTATGAAATAATTGCTTGGCTTGTCATCGGGTTGTGCATGATGAGAGCATTCTTGTGTGACGAAAATGGAGCATGACTAAACTATATTATTTTGTAGGGATGAACTTTCTTTGGCCATGTTATTTTGAGAAGACATAAATGCTTAGTTAGTATGCTTGAAGTATTATTATTTTTTATGTCAATATGAAATTTTGTCTTGAATCTTTCGAATCTGAATATTCATACCACAATTAAGAAGATTTGCATTGAAATTATGCCAAGTATCACTCCGCATAAAAAATTCTCTTTTTACCATTTACCTACTTGAGGACGAGCAGGAATTAAGCTTAGATGCCCGATACGTCTCCAACGTATCTATAATTTTTGATTGCTCCATGCTACTTTATCTACTGTTTTGGACTATATTGGGCTTTATTTTCCACTTTCATATTATTTTTGGGACTAACCTATTAATCGGAGGCCCAGCCCAGAATTGCTGTTTTTTGCCTATTTCAGTTTTTCGAAGAAACGAACGGAGTCCAAACGGAATGAAACCTTCGGGAACATGATTTTCTCACCGAACGTGAACCAGGAGACTTGGACCCTACTCCAAGAAGTAACAGAGGCGCTCACGAGGGTGCGGGGCGCGCCCCCCTACCTCGTGGGCCCCCTGTTGCTCCACCGATGTACTCCTTCCTCCTATATATACCTCACGCACTTCAAACGACTGTGGACGGAGCCAAAAACCTAATTCAACCGCCGCAACTTCCTGTATCCACGAGATCCCATCTTGGGGCCTGTTCCGGAGCTCCGCCGGAAGAGGGCCGTCATTACGGAGGGCTTCTACACACCATAGCCCCTCCGATGAAGTGTGAGTAGTTTACTTCGGACCTTCGGGTCCATAGCTAGTAACTAGATGGCTTCTTATCTCTTTTTGGATCTCAATACAATGTTCTCCCCCTCTCTCATGGAGATCTATTCGATGTAATCTTCTTTTTGCGGTGTGTTTGTTGAGACCGATGAATTGTGGGTTTATGATCAAGATTATCTATGAACAATATTTGATTCTCTCTGAATTCTTTTATGTATGATTGGTTATCTTTGTAAGTCTCTTCGAATTATCCGTTTGGTTTGGCCAACTCGATTGGTAGTTCTTGCAATGGGAGAAGTGCTTAGCTTTGGGTTCAATCTTGCGGTGTCCTTTCCCAAAGGATGTATAAGGGGCAGCAAGGCACGTATTTTATTGTTGCCATCGAGGATAACAAGATGGGGTTTTTATCATATTGCATGAATTTATCCCTCTACATCATGTCATCTTGCTTAAGGTGTTACTCTGTTTTCAACTTAATACTCTAGATGCATGCAGGATAGCGGTCGATGAGTGGACTAATAGTAGTAGATGCAGGCAGGAGTCGGTCTACTTGTCTCGGACGTGATGCCTATATACATGATCATACCTAGATACTTTCATAACTATGCTCAATTCTTTCAATTGCTCAACAGTAATTTGTTCACCCACCATAGAATACTTATGCTCTTGAGAGAAGCCACTAGTGAAAACTATGGCCCCCGGGTCTATTCTCATCATATCAATCTCCATCACTTTAATCTTGCTTTGTTTTTACTTTGCCTTTTAATATTTACTTTGCATCTCTATACCAAAAATACCAAAAAAATTATTATTTATCTTCTCTATCAGATCTTACTCTCATAAGTGAGCATGAAGGGATTGACAACCCCTAATCGCGTTGGCTGCGAGGAGCTATTGTTTTGTGCAGGTACGAGGGACTTGTGCGTAGCCTCCAACTGGATTGATACCTTGGTTCTCAAAACTGAGGGAAATACTTACACTACTTTGCTGCATCATCCTCTCCTCTTCGGGGAAATCCAACGCAGTGCTCAAGAGGTAGCAAGGATACCCAAAGAGAAGGAACCATCACAGGATCATAGCTCCGGTCATCTCCCCAAAGAACCTGCGAGGTATTGAAGAACCTAACGTCCATAGCAGCCATGTAGCGACGCACGTGCTCGTCCTCCTCCCTGACACGGCGATGCACCACCTCCAGCGGGGCCGACTCCCTCTGCACCGAACGTGGCCCACGCGAACGCCACCAAACGAGCTCAGGGTCGACGAAGGGACCCGGGGCCGGGTTCCTCACCAAGAGGCGAGCCCCGGAAGGTAGCTCCTCCCAATGCCAGCCAGTGAGCCCAGTCCTGCATATGGGTCCTTTGAACCAGGACGGCGCCATAAACGGGTCGACGGCGAGGATGCGGGCGGGCATCGTTGACGTCGATAACAAATTCTGATGAAAAATTCCTATATATGCAATGTCATTATATTAGTAAATTATGAGCAAATTTTTCCTAAGCAACATTTTTATCTGCGAATTTTTTCTATACTCGGATATGCAATAGAAACACTAATTAAGCATCTAACACTGAAAACAGGAAAGGCAACTTCTATACATCCATTAAAAAATAGAAAAAACAACATTATATACCAAAATTCCATACTAATTAAACACTAATTGTATCCATCTAACGTGCATTCATACATATATACTAGTGAAAAAAATCTAAAATATCTAAACTAATTAAACATACAAAAATACATATATACTAATTAACTTAAGAAAATCTGAGTGTGTGTGTGTGTGTTCATCATGCATGTGTGTGTGTGGGCTCGGGGAGGGGCGGCCATGGTGGCCGGAGGCAAGGGAGAGGGGGGAGATGGAGGAGAGCTCACAGCGGGGCGACGACGACGGCGAGGGGAGACGACGGGAGCGGAGACGGGGGGCGGCGACGTGCCGGGGCTTGATGTCTACTACACAACCTTCTTCTTGTAGACGTTATTGGGCCTGCAAGTGCACAGGTTTGTAGCACAATAGCAAATTTCCCTCAAGTGGATGACCTAAGGTTTATCAATCCGTGGGAGTCGTAGGATGAAGCTGGTCTCTCTCAAACAACCCTGCAAACCAAATAACAAAGAGTCTCTTGTGTCCCCAACACACCCAATACAATAGTAAATTGTATAGGTGCATTAGTTCGTGAAGAGATGGTGATACAAGTGCAATATGGATAGTAGATATAGGTTTTTGTCATCTGAAAATATAAAAACAGCAAGGTAACTAATGATAAAAGTGAGCGTAAACGGTATTGCAATGATAGGAAACAAGGCCTAGGGTTCATACTTTCACTAGTGCAAGTTATCTCAACAATAATAACATAGATAGATCATATAAAAATCCTCAACATGCAACAAAGAGTCACTCCAATGCCACTAATAGCGGAGAACAAATGAAGAGATTATGGTAGGGTACGAAACCACCTCAAAGTTATTTTTTCGGATCGATCTATTCAAGAGTTCTTACTAGAATAACACCTTAAGACACAAATCAACCAAAACCCTAATGTCACCTAGATACTCCATTGTCACCTCAAGTATCCGTGGGCATGATTATACGATATGCATCACACAATCTCAGATTCATCTATTCAACCAACACAAAAGTACTTCAAAGAGTGCCCCAAAGTTTCTACCGGAGAGTCAAGACGAAAACATGTGCCAACCCTTATGCATAGGTTCATTGGCGGAACCCATAAGTTGATCACCAAAACATACATCAAGTGGATCACGTGATATCCCATTGTCACCACAGATAAGAACGGCAAGACATACATCAAGTGTTCTCAAATCATTAAAGACTCAATCCGACAAGATAACTTCAAGAGGAAAACTCAATTCATCACAAGAGAGTAGAGGGGGAGAAACATCATAAGATCCAACTATAATAGCAAAGCTCACGATACATCAAGATCGTGCCATAGAGAGAACACGAGAGAGAGAGAGAGAGAGAGAGAGAGAGAGATCAAACACATAGCTACTGGTACATACCCTCAGCCCCAATGGTGAACTACTCCCACATCGTCATGGATAGCGCAGGGAAGATGAAGATGGCCAACGGTGATGGATTCCCCCTCCGGAAGGGTCTTGGGAGCAGGGCTCCGAGAGGTTTTGGTGGCTACTGAGAGGCTTGTTGCGGCGGAACTCTCGATATATCTTCGTATTCGATGTTTTTAGGGTATATGGGAATATATAGGCAAAAGAAGTTGGACGGGGGTCGCTCGAGGGGCCCACGAGACAGGGGGCGCGCCCAGGGGGGTGGGCGCGCCCTCCTATCTCCAGGCCTCCTCGAAGCTTCCCTGGCTTGTACTCCAAGTCTGCCGGATCATGTTCGCTCCAAAAATCACGCCCCGAAGGTTTCATTCCGCTTGGACTCCGTTTGACATTCCTTTTCTTTGAAATCAAACAGGCAATAAAACAACAATATGGGCTCGGCCTCCGTTAATAGGTTAGTCCCAAAAGTAATATAAAAGTGTATAATAAAGCCCGTAATCATTCAAAACAGATAATAAAATAGCATGAATGCTTCATAATTATAGATACGTTGCAGGCGTGTCGAGTATAACGGGCGGTGATGCGGGACGGCGACGGGACAGCCGGGCGGCGATGCAGACGTAGGCGGCAACAGGGACAGGGGCGCCAACGGCAACGGCGCGCGACTGGGGCGCCAACAACGATGACGCGTGATGGGGGCGCTGTCGGTGTCAAAACCGGCGGATCTCGGGTAGGGGGTCCCGAACTGTGCGTCTAGGCGGATGGTAACAGGAGACAAGGGACACGATGTTTTTACCCAGGTTCGGGCCCTCTCGATGGAGGTAAAACCCTACTCCTGCTTGATTAATATTGATGATATGGGTAGTACAAGAGTGGATCTACCACGAGATCAAGGAGGCTAAACCCTAGAAGCTAGCCTATGGTATGATTGTTGTCATGGTTGTTTGTCCTACGGACTAAAACCCTCCGGTTTATATAGACACCGGAGAGGGCTAGTGTTACACAGAGTCGGTTACAATGGTAGGAGATCTACATATCCGTATCGCCAAGCTTGCCTTCCATGCCAAGGAAAGTCCCATCCGGACACGGGACGAAGTCTTCAATCTTGTATCTTCATAGTCTTGGAGTCCGGCCGATGATGATAGTCCGGCTATCCGGACACCCCCTAGTCCAGGACTCCCTCAGTAGCCCCTGAACCAGGCTTCAATGACGATGAGTCCGGTGCACATATTGTTCGGCATTGCAAGGCGGGTTCCTCCTCCGAATAATCCATAAAAGATTGTGAACACCAGGACAGTGTCCGGCTCTGCGAAATAAATTCCACATTCCACCATAGAGAGAATAATACACACACAGGTTCAATCTATTGACGTATTTTGTGGCATGATGTCACACCACCACCAAGCCTTTACTTGAATCATTTTTTATTATACCACCTCAGCGCGTTTAGCGAAGCGGTTTCCTTGGCACGTCTTGTCGAAGCAGAGATCGTGTTCCCCTTATTCCGGGATTCCCATCAATGCGAACGTTGGTAACCCAACCGTGCTCGTTGCCACGCCTCCTCTATCGAAGGCGAGTCCCAAACGGTCACGGGGACGGCTCTTGGTATTCTCCTTCTTTATAATGAGACCAAGGCTCATTTCTTTTCTTCAATCCTCAATCGAATCTACCCCTCGCCCCGAGATCCAACACCCAGAGCCCCAGATTCGAGCGCTTCGGACCTTCAACAATGTCCGGCTCCGACCTTCAGGGCCGGTGGATGCCCTCCTCCGTCACGGAGGAGGACGTGCAAAAGCTGAGAGAAGCCAAGTACCTGACTTACGAGATCTCGCATAGATTGCCCGTCGAAGGGCAATTCATTCCCACCCCAGAGCCCGGCGAAAGCGTCGTGTTTGTGTCCCACCTCCGTCGGGGTTTAGGCTTCCCGATGGATCCTTTTGTGAGAGGGCTCATGTTTTACTATGGGTTGTAATTCCATGACCTGGCTCCGGAGTCCATCCTCCACATCTCATCATTCATCGTTGTCTGTGAAGCCTTCCTCCGCACTACTCCCCACTTCGGTTTGTGGCTCAAGACCTTCAACGTGGAGCCGAAGATGATCAAGGGGCGTCAAGCAGAGTGAGGCGGGGCGGTTATAAGCCAAAGGGCTGATGCTCCATGGCCCGAGGGCTCTTTCCAGGAGGAGCTCGGCTTGTGGCAACAGGAGTGGTTCTATATCACTGCTCCTAGGGGCAGCAGGCAGAAGCCGCCGCCCATCTTTCGCTCGGGCCCTCCACAGCAGCTGATGTCGTGGGTTATCCAAGGGCTCAACTGGGGGCCGTCAAAGGAAGTACCCCTATTGCAGGGCCGGATTCGAGACCTCCAAGAGAGGGAGATCAATCTGGTCATGGTGATGCAGGTTATGCTGATTCGGCGTCTCCTGCCCTGCAAGCGTCGTCCCCTCCGCCTGTGGGAATACAATCCAGAGGGGCCACGAGCTCTCCAACACTTCATGGGTACGACACCCGTGGAGATGTATAAATTGTTCTTCGGATCACAAGAGATGTGTCCGAAATTAACCGAGGATTCCGACCTAAGCCGCAATCGCCCAGATGCTCAGGTAAGTGGCCCTGCGTCCGGACACACCGTTTGTTTGCGCCTTCTTGAATTTGCCTTTTAACCCATCGTCTTGAATAGGAGTGGATAGCGCAAGCGAAACTGATACGGTGTTCAGCCCCCCTCCCGGAGACCGTGCCGGATCCCGTGCTGGTCAGGATGCTGGAGGTTGCGCCTTCAGAGGAAGGCGAAGGGGAGAACAGGGACAATGCCGCCTCTACCAAGGAGGCTTTTGAGAAAGGGGGGATCGAGAATCCCTCCTTCCAAGGGGAGAAGAGGACCGCTTCCGAAAACCCGGAGGCCAAGGCCTCGAAGCGGGGGAAGAGATCTTCACCAGAGGGTCCTGCGTCCGGGGAGGCCCCGGCCGCACCATCTCCCCTAAGGAATCAGCCCTCCAGCGAGCCGTAAGTAGAAAAAGGGGGGTTCTGTAATAAGAGACATCCCTATTTTCGCTTCCGAGGGTAACCGAAGTTTTTACCTTGTAGTTCGGATCTCCGTCCTTCTCAGATGAGCTCGTCTTCGGGGGACCTTCGTCCGGAGATGATGGAGAGCGAGAAGCCTCCATCTGCCGCGCCGTCGGATAGGGCGGACGAACCTGAGGTGTCATCACGGAGGGTGTCCCCGAGTCCGGCAGGGCCGGAGAGTTCGGCACCAACTGGAGTGCGGCCGGGGGAGCTGAAGGATCTTCTTGAGAGGGCGTCTATCTCAGAAGGTCACCGTACATTGATGAGTATGGTGATTGGAAGAATTTCGTCCGCCGAAGGCGGGTTGCATGATGCCGTCAGGAGTTTGCTGGCGGGGTTTGAGGTACGTAAAAATGACATACCTTTTGACAGTTTTACACACAAAGTGCGCCCTGTATAGATAGTAGCCCCTGAGACTCGGTAGGTTGTCGAGAGCGACAGCGTGCCGAGGATCAAAATCGCAGGTATTGATTTTCGCCTTTCCTATGCAGGTGGCGGATGGTCCGATGGCCAGCCGGACTGATGGAGCTGCCGAACTAAAGCAGCAACTTGACGTTGTGGATGCGGACATCGCGCTGGTCAATAAGCGACTTGACGAGTCACAAGGTAGGTTTTTTCTCCGCGGTCACCTACTAAGGAAGCCGAAGCCCATTCCTTACAACATGTGTGCTCAATGCAGATGGTGCCGCTGCTGTGGAGAGCCTTCAGGCAGAACTTGCTCGAGCCAAGGAGCAGGCCAGAAGGAGTGATGCGGCTGCCTCGAGGGCGGCCGAAGAGCTAGAAGCCGAGAGGGCTGCTCACTGCCGAAGTAGGGAGGAGATGGCCGAAATGGCCATGAAGTTGAAAGATGTTACCGACCGCTATGATGTTCTTGAAAAAGAACGCCGAGCGGAGCAAGAAGACCTGAAGAAGGCCACCGCCGAAGCCAAGGATGACCGTTCTGCAATGAGGGCTATAAAGGAGGAGCTGCGCCAGGCCGGAGATATTGTGGTCGGTAAGCCCTTTCGCTTGCAGGAGGTTTACAGATCCGGCACGCTCAGCTTGGCCAGCTGTGGGGTCCAGAGGATCCTTATATGGACTTAGCGGCGAGTGCGGCAGATGCTGTTGTGCACTTCCGAAGTCAAAAGGATCACGAGACGGAAGAGCTTTTTTGGTCTCAATTCCATAGTTCGGAGCTTTTTTGGTCTCAATTCCATAGTTCGGCGAGTGCGGCAGATGCTGCTGTGCTGACCGATCGGTTGGCTGAGTGAGCCGAGCTAAATAGATTGTCCGGACTTGCCATGACGGATATCGTGGCTCATGTCTGGCCGGATAGGCCCAAGCCGAAGAGTTATTTCAGCTTATTGCAGCAATTCCTTGGGGAGGTGCCGCATATAAAGGCAATGAAGCGGTCGGCCTGCATAGATGGTGCACGGATGGCCCTCGCCCGTGTGAAGACACACTGGACGTAAATGGATGCCACCGTTGTTGCAACCCGGGGTTCGGACGAGAGCCGGTTACCCGCCGAGCACTACTTTGGGGATGTTCTGCGTGGTGCTCGT
The DNA here is from genome assembly GCA_021605145.1 of Aegilops bicornis. NCBI lineage: Eukaryota > Viridiplantae > Streptophyta > Magnoliopsida > Poales > Poaceae > Aegilops > Aegilops bicornis. The sequence goes on along the minus strand of CM038673.1, from coordinate 244,695,326 downwards.
GTAATAGAGTCGCAGTGCTCAAAAAATGTCATGTTCAAATGATCTTTATGGTTTTGTAAAATAATGTTTATAATATAAGCGCTTTTTGTACTTGTGCGTTCAAGTAATGAAATATCTCTTGTGCGGCCATTAATGTATACTTGTGTATAACCTGAGAGATGGCAGTCTTCGGCTTCAGCCCCCACGCACATGGCGCGGGGGTGTTTGCGAAATAGCGTGTTTGCACACTTAATCCAACGTCTTGGTCCTGAAAGACGGCGTCGATCGAGCGGGGCAGGCGCGCGGGGCATCATCGATCGAGAAACAGAGGAAGAAACAGAGGGAGAATGAAATTTTTCCAAGTGTTGTCTTATATAGGAGGGACCATTAGTACTGGTTGTATCCACCAACCGGTACTAAAGGTCAAATATGGCCAGGCCAAGCGGCGGGAATGGCACCCCTTTAGTACCGGGTCATGGCTCCAACCGGTACTAAACGGGGGGGGGGGGGGGTCTTTAGTACCGGTTGGTGCCACCACCCGGTACTATAGATGGTGCGCTGCTAGGCGAGGGGCGCAGAAGTTTAGTCCCACCTCGCTTGCCGAGGGGCACCCGCACCTGCTTGTAAGCCCTGCCGCCGCTGCTGTCTCGAGCTCCTCCCTAAAGCAGGCCTTCTGGGCCTACCTCTGCTGCGATGCCCTGTTGGGCCTACTGGACTAGCTGGGCTGCATCCTGTCCCAACTAGTGGTTGGGTTTCTAGTCGTATGCCGGCCGTTGTGGCCCAGTAGGCAGACTTTTTTTATTTAGTTTTCTCTTCTTCTTTTTCTTTTATAATTTATTTATTTTCTTTTATTTATTTTTGAGTTGTTTTTTGCTGTATTTAGAGTTTCTTTGCGAATATTTTTGCTTTAGGTACAAAAAATTACAAACTTTCTGTTAGTGCCGGTAGTTTTCAAATTTGAATAGTTTAAATTCGAATTATTTGAAATTTGTGTGAATCACTAGTTTGTGAATAACTTAACCTTAAATATATATTTTTCAGTGATTCTTTTTTCTTATGTTTAATATTAGTGTGTCTTATCACTATATTCAATTTGGTAATACTTAGGTTATTTAAAAAATGAAATGCCCTTGTAACAGATGAATTTTCGTCCAAAACCCTGATACTTCGAAAGAGATTGTCCATTTTGTACACGAAGTGCATCCAGTTTTTGCCGTAACCCTCTCTGCTTTTTTGCACATACTATGTGGGTGAAATTATGATACCATGCCAACTTTCAACCTTTTCAGAGGTTCATTTGAAGTGTTTTTCAACTTGAGGGTCATTTAGCTGAAAAAAGTAGTAAATGCATGAAAGAATTTGTTTGCACATGAACTTTCTTCGTGTTTCAAATGCCAAAACACATAAGTACCCTAACTATTACAAAGATTCCCTCCGGTTTGTTCGAAGCGGGACTTTCCAGATATATAAGTCTGGAAACTCACTAGAGAAGAAAGTGATGACAATGAGAAGCCGATCACATCCCAGAGTGGGATCTTTGGGCCATGTGAAACTTTTTCTTCGCGTGTGTCCCTCTGCGCCGTAACCATGGACAATATTCATCATTTAACTAGATGCTCGTGTCAATATTCACTATGAATGGAGCAATTTCATGAAACTTTTAATAATCTTCTGACATGTCTGTCTTGTCGTTCACTCCCACGATGTTTCTTTTTCCAGAAAGAACTATGTGGCGCTTTGGCTCATCGTATGATGCATTCGCTACCTTATCTTTTCTTTTTCTCGGATTGGTGGACATGTCCTTCACATAGAAAATTTGTGCCACATCATTGGCTAGAACGAATGGTTCGTCTGCATACGCAGGATTGTTGAGATCCACTATTGTCATTCCGTACTGCGGGTCTTCCGTTACCCCGCCTCGTGTCATATTCACCCATTTGCACCGAAACAAAGGGACCTTCAAACCACGTCATAGACAAGTTCCCATATGTCCTCTATGTATCCATAATATGTTTCCTTTCCCGTCTTGCTTACTGCATCAAAGCGAACACCACTATTTTGGTTGGTGCTCATCTTATCTTGGGCGATCATGTAAAATGTATTCCCATTTATCGCGTACCCTTTGAAAGTCATTATATTCGAAGATGCTAACTAGGACAGCAAATACATGTTATCTTCAATAGCGGCGTCATACATGGCACATGTCTGCAACCAGCCGGCGAAAGTCCCTGTTTGTTCACGTGTAATCCAGTCGTCAGACTGCTCCGGGTGTTTGGAGCGTAGAAAATTCTTGTGTTCGTCCATATACGGAGCCACCAAAGCAGAATTCTGTAGAACTGTGTGTGTGCTTGAGTGAGAGAATGCCCATCCATACATATTATTTGATCCCCTCCTAGCGTGCCTTTTCCATCCAGTCTGCCTTTATGCCCCGATTTAGGAACACCAATCGGCTTAAGGTCAGGAATAAAGTCAATAAAAAACTCAATGACCTCCTCATTTTCATGGCCCTTGGAGATGCTTCCTTCTGGCCTAGCACGGTTATGAACATATTTCTTTAGGACTCCCATGAACCTTTCGAAGGGGAACATATTGTGTAGAAATACAGGACCAAGAACGTTAATCTCTTCGCATAGGTGAACTAGGACATGCGTCATGATTTTGAAGAAGGATGGTGGGAACACAAACTCGAAACTGACAAAACATTGCAGCAAATCATTCTCTAACCTTGGTGTGATTTCTGGATTGATTACCTTCTGAGAGATTGCATTGAGGAATGCACATAGCTTCACAATTGCTAATCGAACATTTTCCGGTAGATGCCCCCTCAATGCAAACAGAAGTAGTTGCGTCATAATCACGTGGCAGTCATGAGACTTTAGGTTCTGGAACTTTTTCTCTACCATATTTATTATTCCCTTTATATTCGACGAGAAGCCAGACGGTACCTTAATACTGAGCAGGATTTCAAAGAAGAATTCATTCTCCTCTTTTCTAAGAGCGTAGCTGGCATTACCCATATGTATGATGTCTTGTCCATGCATATGTTGCTAGTCCTTCCGTGCCTCCGGTGTATCTTTTGCCTTCCCATACACACCCAAGAAGCCAAGCAGGGTCACGCAAAGATTCTTCGTCACGTGCATCATGTCGATTGCGGACCGGACCTCTAGGTCTTTCCAATAGGGCCAGTCCCAAAATATAGATTTCTTCTTCCACATGGGTGCGCGTCCGTCAGCGTCATCCCGAACAGGTTGTCCGCCAGGAACCTTTCCGACTACCTTCAAATCCTTGACCATATCATGTACATCAGCACCAGTACGGTGGCGAGGCTTCATTCGGTGATCCACCTCACCTTTGAAATGCATGCCTTTCTTTCTTATGGGGTGCCTGCTCGGAAGAAATCGACGATGTCCCAAGTACACATTCTTCCTACAATTATCCAAATATATACTGTCGGTGTCATCCAAACAGTGCGTGCATGCGCGGTATCCCTTGTTTATCTGTCTTTAAAGGTTACTGAGAGCAGGCCAGTCATTGATGGTCACGAACAGCAACGCCTTTAGGTCACATTCTTCCTGTCCGTGCTCATCCCATGCACGTACACCTGTTCCATTCCACAGCTGTAAGAGTTCTTCAACTAATAGCCTTAGGTACACATCAATGTCGTTGCCGGGTTGCTTAGGGCCTTGGATGAGCACTAGCATCATAATGAACTTCTGCTTCATGCACAACCAAGGAGGAAGGTTATACATACATAGAGTCACATGCCATGTGCTATGGTTGCTGCTCTGCTCCCCAAAAGGATTAATGCCATCTGTGCTTAGACCAACCCATACGTTCCTTGCATCACCTGCAAACTCCTCCCTATAATTACTCTCCAGTTTTCTCCACTGTGACCCGTCAGCGGGTACTCTCAACTTTCCTCTTTATTACGGTCTTCTCTGTGCCATCGCATCGCCTTGGCATGCTCTTTGTTTTGGAAGAAACATTTCAGTCGTGGTATTATTTTTCCTTGGCAGGAATATTTTTCCTGGGGCGCTCGCCCTCGACATCACCAGGGTCATCGCGGCTGATCTTATAGCGCAATGCACCGCATACTAGGAACGCGTTCAAATCCTCGTACTCATCGCGGTAGAGGATGCAGTCATTAGGGCATGCATGTATCTTCTGCACCTCTAACCCTAGAGGGCAGACAACCTTCTTTGCTTCGTACATACTCTCGGGTAATTTGTTGTCCTTTAGAAGCATATTCTTTATCATAACCAGCAACTTTCCAAATCCTTTGTCAGATACACCATTCTCTGCCTTCCGTTGCAGCAATTCTAGTGTGGTGCCCAACTTTTTCTTGTCAGCTTTGCAATTCGGGTACAACAATTTCTTGTGATCCTTTAACATGCGTTGCAACTTCTTCTTCTCCTTTTCACTTTGGGCAGTTTCTCTTTGCATCGGCAATGGCCCGACCTAGATCATCAGCGAGCACATCTGATGCCACTTCTTCAACTTCTTCCCGCATTGCTGGCTCAGCTTCTTCCCCCATTGTTGTATCATCATATTCAGGGAACCCATGGCCAGGGTAGCTGTCGTCGTCCTCTTCTTCTTCATTGTCTTCCATCATAACCCTTCTTTCTCCATGCTTGGTCCAACATTATAGTGGGGCATGAAACCAGACTCAAACAGGTGGATGTGAATGGTTCTTGAGTTAGAGTAATCGTGATCACTCTTACAACCAGCACATGGACAAGGCACAAAACCATCCGCCACTTGTTTGCCTTAGCCGCAAGCAGAAAAGCATGCACGCCATTAATGAACTCGGGAGAGCATCGGTCATCGTACATCCATTGTTGGCTCATCTTCATTACACAACACCGAAAAGACCAAATTAATACAAGTTCATACATAAAGTTCATTCATACAAAGTTCGTACATAAAGTTCGTACAACTTAAATGCAGCAAACAAATAATTCTCTAGCTAAATCATTTAAATGCAACAACAAATGCGATCAAGATCGCAACTAAGGTAGCAATTGATCCAACAACATAATGGTACCAAGCCTCGCTATCAATGGCATATTTTCTAATTTTTCTAATCTTCAAGCGCATTTTCTCCATCTTTATTTTGTGATCATCGACGACATCGGCAACATGCAACTCCAATTCCATCTTCTCCCCCTCAATTCTTTTTAATTTTTCTTGCAGATACTCGTTTTCTCTTTCAACTAAATTTAACCTCTTGACAATAGGGTCGGTTGGAATTTCCGTTTCACATACCACCTAGATAAAAATATCTATGTCAACTTGATGGGCATAATTTGTCATAAACACGAAATGCAACAAATAGTTTTAAAAGAGAATATACCACATCTGAATCATAACACGGACGAGGGCTGACGGGGACGGATATCAAAACCATGGCACTATGTATAACAAACAACGTGCGGGTAAGATAATTATACGAGTAATTATATATCCAAATCACACAAACATGATTTTTTAATATAAAAAAGATAAGAACAAGAGGCTCCCCACAAGGTGGTGCCGGCGACGGGACGGTGTGGGCGATCGATGGTGGCCGGTTACAACGGAGATTTAGAAGGCACTAAGTAAAGCACACCTACATATGCAAACTAAGTGTTATTTTGACCTCAAATTGCATATAAATCAAATACTACCATATATATATAATTCCTCCCAAATTACTAAAACCCACAAATTAATCACTATATAATCCATTGCAAGAGCTAATCTAGAAATGAGAGATGAAAGGACAAAGTTGCTAACCTTCATGATCATTTGAATGGATGGGGGCCTACAAATCTTACGAAAATTTGGGCAAAAATTTGTGATGAGCTCGAGAGGAAGAAGGGAAGAACAGAGAGGAGAGGGGAAAGGGGGAAGAACGGAGCAAGGGTGGACGAAGGGTTTATATAGGATGTCCTTTAGTACCGGTTCGAGGTGCTGGAGGGGCCCCAGACTGACAACATCCCGCCACCATACTCTTTAGTACCGGCTCGTGGCACGAACCGGTGCTAAAAGTTCAGCACGAACCGGTACTAATGAGAGCGGCCCACCTAGCTGTTGGGACCGGCACTAATGGTCACATTAGTGCTGGATCAAATTCAAACCGGGACTAATGAGCTGAATAGTTGACCCTTTTTCTACTACTGTATTGTACAATATACTCCCTATGATCCCCATAGACCCCCCCCCCCCCCCGTGGGTCATTTCTATCATTCTATCATAGAATCAGACTAAACCTTTATCTCCTTGCACGACACACAATTGATCTCTCAAACATCAATCGATCTCGTCAAGATGTGTCGGGGCATGAACCGAATGGGATGTCAAAACTAAGATGGGAAGCGACACGTAGTGGAGGCAAAGTGAAACTTTAAATGAACCATTTGTTTGTATGCATGTCGTACAAATTACAACATTGGAAATACAAGCGAATGATACTCAGCGGAATCTTCAAATGACGCATGCGGGAGGATGGACTCGACCGTAGGGCGGCATGATCGATGGAGAAGAGGGTTGGAGAGGAATGAAAAATAAGCAACGCCGCATGATTATACTTGAATGGCTCAAATAAACAATAAGTTGTCTTGTTTTCCCTTCCGTCTTGGTCACGGAGTAAGATACTCCCTATGTTTTTATTTACTCTGCATATTAGGTTTGTCTGAAGTCAAACTTCATAAAATTTGAGCAAGTTTATAGAAAAGTAGCAAGATGTCTGTGCCTTGCACGGAACATCAAGATCTTGTCGGAGAAAAGGATGAACGAGGGAAGGCCTTATCTGCAAATGTGGAGAGGACTGCGGGTAAATTGTCCTAGTTTCCATCCCACCCGTTAGATATAAATCGGACGGCCTATATTGCAAGATGGTAAGCACACCATCATCACCAACTCTTCTTTTTATTTACACTAGCAAGATGCCCGTGCGTTGCACGGAACATCAAGATGCATTTGTATGAGTAGTTTATCTTGTGGGAGAAAAGTTGAATGAGGGAAGGCCTTATTTGCAAATGTGGAGTGGGGTGTGGGTACCTTTTTGCAAAATTGCCATAGTTTCCTTCCTATCCGTCAGATATATATCGGACGGACTCTTATAAAAAACATAGTTGGTGATGATGGTGTGCCTACCATCCGGCACTATAGGCCGTCTGATTTATATCTGACAGATAGGAAGGAAACTATGGCAATTTTGCAAAAAGGTACCCACACACCTCTCCACAATTGCAAATAAGGCCTTCCCTCGTTCATCCTTTTCTCTCACAAGATAACTAGTCATACAAATGCATCTTGATGTTATGTGCAACGCACGGGCATCTTGCTAGTAAGAGTAGAAATATGAACATTTACAATAGCAAATATATATGATGTGAAAGTATATTCAATAATGAATCTAATGGTATTGAGTTGTTATTGTATATGTTATTATTTCTGTCAATGAACTTTGCCAAAGTTTACAAAGTTTGACTTTGAGCAAAGCTAAAATGCGGAGTGAATAAAAATAGATGGAGTACGCAGGGACTAGTATAGTTACTACTGCCGGAACATGGTAAGTAGGACCCGTAAATGCGGGCACGGACCGGGCACACCTCAATTATTCTTTCAAACAGTCGGACACCTACATTTAGGACACCATCCGGCTGCTTAATCAAGTGTTACGCTTCACTACTTGAAAAGTAAAAGGTTGGCACCGTACCCAAAACCACCACACTTGGGGCTAGGGTAACTACTTGGTACTGTACCACATTTGAACAAGGGCACAAAAACCACCTGTTCTGCGCGTAATGCGCAACACGGAGCACTGATGCTTGAATATGGCCAGGAAAACAGGGAAACCGACATGTGGGGCACACCTGTCGGGATGACATGGCGCAGACTAGTCCAATGGAGGAGCTGGCCCACGACCTCCTCGCCACCGGCAACCGTTCATGTGGGTCGTGGGGGCCAGCAACGTGGCGCAGCTCCAGCACCGCCTCTGGACAGGGCGACCGAAGTGAGTGACACGCTCATCGTCGCTGGACACGGTCGGTTTCAGTGTGCCGAGGGTGGCATTAGTGCTGTGGCACGACCAGCATATCAACACCCGGCTCGTCGAGGATGCACGGGGCGCCGAAGTGCGCGCGTGCCGCAACGCATCCACGGAGTGGTGTAGCGCGGCCAACTGCATCCCCAGGACCTAAGACCATGCCGGGTCGTCTTGCTTTTTCAATGACATGTGGGGTCTCATGTGAGCAAAGGGCATCTCCAACGTTGCCACGACAGCAGCTGGCTACCCTAGCACACCAAAAACCCTCGTCCCTCGTGTCGTCGTGCAGGGCGTTCCCAGCCGGTGCCAGCTGCCCGCATTCATGCCGTCCGTCCGTATGCCGTCGTTAAGAGGCTCGGTGCCCGAGGAACAAACTTTGATGACTTAATGACGCGCCCGGACGCTTTGGCCTCACCGGAACACGCTACTTAAAGCGGCAATGCCCAGCTAACCTCCACACCATAGCGCATTGTCCTGCAACCTAGCACCACATCCGCCATGACCGCGAGCGCGAACACTCTGCGAGAGAGCTTTGTCTTCAGGGATGAAGATCGAGGTCGCCGCCCTCGCTCAAGTCGCTGCTCGCGACCCAATAGCGGCGTAGCCGGACGCAGACGCGACCGCACAAGCGGTGGCCACGATGGCGGCCGACGACGGGAGCACCGTCAGCCATGCGTCCTACATGCCGCCGTCCAACGTCCGGCACCGCCGAGGTCGGGGACTCCTCCGAGGATGAGTAGGGCATGGGAGGCGGCAGGGCATGGTGTGCCAACTGGCCGGTCCGTCTCCCGTGTTCTACTCTTCCTCGCCGGAGACCGCACCTTCGTCTTGAACCCCGCCCCCATACATGGAGATCGCAGATGGAGGACGTCGGTCGCCGCCGCAGAATAGGTTTAGGGTCGGGTTTCTTTTTATTTTCTGGCCTATAAAAGTTTGAAATGTAATGAAACTCTGCTATGTTTGCATTAATCTCGGTCGGTGTATATGAACTTTCACAATAATATAGTATATTGCAGGAGTACTAGCAAGATGCCCGTGCGTTGCACGGAACATCAAGATTTGTGGGAGAAAAAGATGACCGAGGGAAGGCCTTATCTGCAATGTGGAGAGGAGTGCGGATAAATTGTCGTAGTTTTCTTCATATCCGTTAAATATAGATCGGATGGCCTATATTGCAGGATGGCAGGCACAACATCATCACCAACTCTACTTTTTATTGAACCGAGACAAAACTAACATGCGAAGTAAATAAACACATAGGGTCTACATACACAATTTATCTTAGGCACTCCAATTGTACGTCCACTACACATTCACGCATTTCACATCTTTTTACATCTGCAGGAACCTATGAAAGGGTTAACATAAATTGACTCTCTCTCTCTCCTCCCTGATTTTCATAGTGGTGGGCCCCTCCCTCCCCCCAATCTACAATCAACAACTCTCACGTTTCACATTACGTTAATTACGTAACTGGGATTACATAGGTGTAGCATGACTCGTCCAAAAAAAACCAACTAAGCCAACCTCCCAAAGATATCGCGGGAAAAAGACACAGCAGCGCCCGTTTTAGTCGGGATTACCGGATTATAGTAGTAGTATCGATGGATCGCGCAAAGCACCAAGTTTTTTTAGGGGGTGAAACACCTAGTTTAAAAGGAAAAAGGGGGTACACTCATAGCACCCTCGTCGCGGTCGCATTGCACCCCACACACGTTCGGTCCTGCACACGGCTCACGCAAACGGAACGCGCTTCGGCTTGACTTTTCACTCACACATGGGACTGCACTTGGAGAAACCAACCGTGTGCCAAACTCCCCACGCCCACCGCACGAAACTGCCCCCCCAAAAAGTCACCCCAAATCCCAAATTCAACCGCCCATCGGCGAACTAGCCAATAATATTCCCCAAACCCCCCTCCCCCCGTCCCTCCTTCCCCCTCCACTCCATTCACTCCGCTAAAGCCTCCCTGTCCGCCGTGCCGAGATGTCGGCGCCGCGGTTCATCGAGGGGATGCACGGCGATCCTCTCGCTCCCACAGTACACTCTCGTAGACTGCCCTCCTCGAGCCGCTTTGCCACCGCTGGTGACGTTCTTGTGGAGGCGCACGGCGGTCAGTGCCGCCACAACTAGCGATGTTCGCGTGGAGATGCACGGCCGTCAGCTTCTCCCACGGTACGTGCATTCTAGACTGAGGCCCCGTGCATGTCGGTGTAGCGCTGAATGTTAGCTGATAAACGCTGCTAATCTCAATGTTTGTCGAACTAGTTTACAGTCAATATGCTCTGCTTAAGAAGCTTCCTTGCCCTGTTCTGCACTCAATCTTCTTAGCTGAGATGGCATGCCAAGCCCGATTAGTTGCTAAAATATCCTACCATATATTTATTTTGACGTAGATTGCCATGGTCTAGTAGCCAATCTGTTAGGTGAAATAGCTCTACACTGTTTTCTACTCGATCTTTGTTGCTGCAATGGCCTTGGATAATTCGATGGCTGTGTGCTCGGCATCATTGACTGCTGAAACAGCCTGCCATAATTTAGCACTCAAATCTGTTTGCTGAATTAGCTTTAAATATATTTCGTTACTTAGATCTGCTCGTCCAAATATCTTGCCATAGCTTTAGACATCGACCTAGGTATTGTTTTTCTTGACTTCATAAAAAAGCATATATGTTTTTCCTGTAATATCTAGTAGAAGAACTAATTTGTATGTCTAACAGATGGACATGACTTGGATAACTTCTGCTCGAAGATTCTCCGCTACATATGTCGAGGGGGTTGAAAACTTCATGAACTTTATCAGAGCTGAGTACGGTGGTCTGAAATCAGATGTGCTCTGCCCGTGTAGCAGTTGTATGAATTATGTTACAAGACCCTAGTCAACTGTGCAAAATCATATACACTTGTATGGGATGTCGGTCACATATACTAGGTGTGTTCATCATGGTGAAGCTGTGAACGTCAATGTTACTGACTACGTGGAAGCAGCAGATCACCATCTTGATCTTCCTGATGCTCAGGTGGAAGAGGAGGAGGAGTTGGTGGTGGCGGAGCCAGCGAATTTGACGAACATTGAAACAATGCTACGAAATGCTCGTGCATTTTGTGAACTTTCACCTGTAGAAGAAAAACGGTGGGCCCGCATGTTGGAACAATGCAGCATGGTTGTCACCCCAGGAAATAAGCTGTCAGTATTCTCAGCTATGGTCATCTTTCTTCAGGTGAAGACATCTGAGAGGATGACCAACAAATCATTTGATGCGATGTTGGCTGCTTTCCGCAAAGCTTAACCAGATGCGTCTGAGCTGCCACACACCTACAGTAAAATGAAGATTCTTCCTTCGTGTAGTTGGAATTGGATATGATATGATCCATGTTTGTAAGAATAATTGTGTTTTGTTCCTAAAGGATTATGCCAACTTAAGTGAATGCCCGAAATGCAAATCATCAAGATGGAAAGATGGCGATGCTGTGAAGAGGATTCCTCATAATGTTCTGAGACATTTTCCAATTACAACAAGATTACAGATGTTGTTTCATGATGCTGAAACAAGAGAGGATGTACTGTGGCATTCTAGGAACCAGGAGTTCAGAGATCGGAATGTAATGAGCCATCCATCACATGATAGTGAGTGGAAAAGCTTCAATCAGAAACACAAAAAGTTTACTGCTGACCCGAGAAACATTAGACTTGCTGAGCTTCAGATGGATTTAACCCATTTGACCACCAGAGCGCCACATATAGAATGTGGCCAGTGCTTGTTATCCCTTATAACATGCCTCCACACGTCTGCACCAAAGAATCAAACTACATGATGGCCTTGCTCATCCCAGGTCCAAAAAGTTCTGGAAATGATTTTGATTTATTCATGGAGCCTCTTGTGGAGGAACTTTAATAGCTATGGAGGGATGTTCTCACTCGAGACCTACATAGCAGCCCACCAGCTGATTTCTTTCTACGTGTTGTTATAATTTGGTGCATCCATGATTATCCGGCTTTCGGCACTATGTCAGGGCGAAGGACACATGGTTACATTGCATGTGTTCGCTGTGACAGGAATCTGCTGTCATACGCAATACTTAGCAAGATCTGTTACATTGGACACTGCCGTTTCCTAGCCAAGGACAAGTCACGTCCTAAAAAATACCGAAGACATGTGTTCAATGCAAAGCATGAAAACCGCGATGCGCCAAAGAGGCTCACCGCCGATGAGTTTCAAGTGGCATTAGAGAAGGTCAGGCATATTACACCAGGAAACCATCCTTATAACGGTAGCGGGAAAAGGAAGCATGGCAGGGCAGAAGAGAAATTATACATAGAAGTTTGCCAGTAGCGCGTGTTAAGGTCCCAACGCTACTGATAAGTACCACTAGCGTCTGTTATAAAGTGCACTACTGGTACAGCTTAGCACTAGCGTGGCTCTCCAGTGGGCACGCTACTGGTAAGTTAGCCACACCACACCCCCCGGCCAAAAAAAAGTAGCAGCGTTGGTACTCTAACAAGCGCTACTGTTAAGGAAATAGCAGTAGCGCCTGTCCACCAAGAAGTGCAACTGCTACTTGTTCTATGTGTAATCTTTTACCAGTAGCGTGTGTTTTGGACAAGCGCTATAGCTAGTTTTACTTACTAGTAGATATTGTGGCTGGCACACATAGCAGTAGCATTCTTTGGTCGCCAGCCAAAATATCTGCCACCTTTTCCCCCTCTTCTTCCTCCCCCCTTTCTTTCTCCCCCCTCCCTCTTGCACTTGCTTGTTCTTCAATGCTTCTCCTCTTCTTTGTCCGTCCTCCCCCTCCATTAATGCCATCCCTCCTTTATCTTCCTTGTTTTTGCCCCTCCTCCCCTTCTCTTCTTTGCCCCTCCGCCACCCCCTCCATTAATGCCCTCCCTCCTTCCTCTTCCTTTATTTTGCCCCTTCTCCCCTTCTATTCTTTGCCCCTCCACCACCCCCTCCATTAATGCCCTCCCTCCTCCCTCTCATAGCTCTCTCTCTCTCTCCCTAGCTAGTTGGAGCTATATTTATGTTGGTACCTCACTATCTAGAGCTACTAGCCAATTATTAGAAGGTGCTCGATATCCCTCTCGACAAATAGGTGAGCAAAAAAAGAGTTGTGCAAGAATGGAAATATGTGTGTTTGCGATTAGGACCGAAACCATGTGCGATATGAATATACCGAATTGTTTGTGGCATGTGAGTGACATGACTTGCCTATATTTTGCCGAAATGTCGATTCAATTCCTTTTCGGTGAATTTTGGGCAAACTCAATATGTCCTATGTTTAGGGAAGGTCATGCCAATTTTTTGTATGAATTTGATCCATGCATGCATATATATGTGGTTATAATATTTTCTCCACGTGCAGGTGATCATGAAGGTCAATGGAAGGATGGTGGAAAGATACTGGCAATCCGTTGTGAACGACATGTATGAAAAAAGACTGAAGGATGTTTTATGTCCGTGTCAAAAATACAAAGGAATAGTTAGGCTTGATACGTCTCCAACGTATCTATAATTTTTTATTGCTCCATGCTATATTATCTACTGTTTTGGACCATATTGGGCTTTATTTTCCACTTTTATATTACTTTTGGGACTAACCTATTAACCAGAGGCCCAGCCCAGAATTGCTGTTTTTTTGCCTATTCTAGTGTTTCGAAGAAACGGAATATCATACGGAGTCCAAACGGAATGAAACCTTCGGGAACGTAATTTTCTCACCGAACATGATCCAGGAGACTTGGACCCTACGTCAAGGAAGCCACGAGGTGGGCACGAGGTAGTGGGGCGCGCCCTACCTCCACAGGCACGCCCCCCACCCTCATGGGCCCCATGAAGCTACACCGGCGTACTCCTTCCTCCTATATATATACCTACGTACCCCCAAACGATCAGATACGGAGCCAAAAACCTAATTCCACCACCGCAACCTTCTGTACCCACGAGATCCCATCTTGGGGCCTGTTCCGGAGCTCCGCTGGAAGGGGAATCCACCACAGAGGGCTTCTACATCATCACCATAGCCTCTCCGATGAAGTGTGAGTAGTTTACCTCAGACCTTCGGGTCCATAGTTAGTAGCTAGATGGCTTCTTCTCTCTTTTTGGATCTCAATACAATGTTCCCCCCTCTCTCGTGGAGATCTATTCGATGTAATCTTCTTTTTGGGGTGTGTTTGTTGAGACCGATGAATTGTGGGTTTATGATCAAGATTATCTATGAACAATACTTGAATCTTATCTGAATTCTTTTATGTATGATTGGTTATCTTTGCAAGTCTCTTCGAATTATCAGTTTGGTTTGGCCTACTAGATTGGTTTTTCTTGCAATGGGAGAAGTGCTTAGCATTGGGTTCAATATTGCGGTGTCCTTTCCCAGTGACAGTAGGGGCAGCAAGGCACGTATTGTATTGTTGCCGTCGAGGATAACAAGATGAGGTTTTTATCATATTGCATGAATTTATCCCTCTACATCATGTCATCTTGCTTAAGGTGTTACACTATTTTCTTGAACTTAATACTCTAGATGCATGCTGGATAGCGGTCGATGAGTGGAGTAATAGTAGTAGATGCAGGAAGGATTGGTCTACTTGTCTCGGAGTGATGCCTATATACATGATCATACCTAGATATTCTCATAACTATGCTCAATTCTGTCAATTGCTCAACAGTAATTTGTTCACCCACCGTAGAATACTTATGCTTTTGAGAGAAGCCACTAGTGAAATCTATGGCCCCTGGGTCTATTCTCATCATATCAATCTTCCATCACTTTATTATTGCTTTGCTTTTTACTTTGCCTTTTATTTTACTTTGCATCTTTATACCAAAAATACCAAAAATATTATCTATCGTCTCTATCAGATCTCACTCTCGTAAGTGACCGGGAAGGGATTGATAACCCCTAATCACGTTGGTTGCGTTGAGCTATTTGTTTTGTGCAGGTACGAGGGACTCGCGCGTAGCCTCCTACTGGATTGATACCTTGGTTCTCAAAAACTGAGGGAAATACTTACTCTACTTTGCTGCATCACCCTTTCCTCTTCAAGGAAATTCAACGCAGTGCTCAAGAGGTAGCAGGAAGATTTCTGGCGCCGTTGCCGGGGAGTCTACGCAAAAATCAACATACCAAGTACCTATCACAATCCCTTATCTCAGGCATTACATTATTTGCCATTTGCCTCTCGTTTTCCTCTCCGCCACTTCACCCTTGCCGTTTTATTCGCCCTCTCTTTTCCGTTCGTCTCTTTTCTCGCTTTCGTCATCATGGCTAGTTTTATATCTTCTCCGTTGTCTCCCGAGAATGAAGTTCTAAATTTTAAGCAAAGGGAGGGAGAAAATTTGAAAGACGCTTGGTATAGAATTTGCAATGCTCAAAATAGATATACCAGGAAGCAATCTACTTCAGTTCTTCTTCGTAATTTTTATGTAGATGCTAATACTTGGTATAGATATATCCTTGATACCATTTGTCATGACCGGTTTTTCAATAAAATACTTATTGAGAAACCGATCCTTTTTAGTTTCGGTATAGGAGAATCCTCCTTACTGGTAGACAAATTCTTGATACAGAAGTCCAGAAGCACCAAATATATTACAGGGTTGAGCCGAGGATGCTCAATAAATTTATTAGAAGCACGCCAAGATTTTACATAAGGGCGGATATGACACCAGGGTGTGGTGGCACACTACTGGCTCGTAATAAAAGTGGTGGTGGATATGTCACAGTGGAGTGGGTAACATGACCCCTAATCTTACAGCTCATCGAGCGTCAAAGTGAGGCCCGATGAATCTATTCGGGTAGCGGAAGCGAAGCGTATATGGTGCAAGTGACCAAATCCAGGATCGCACGGGAATGACTGGGACTCCTCTAGGCGTCGGACTCGCTATCGTACTCTTCATCCATAAGATCGCCTTCGTCAACATCTGGCCAAATCAACAAGCCAGGTGAGTACTTTGAATGTACTCGCAAGACAGTTCGGACATAAGATATAACAAATGCAAACATGATGCACCATGAGCAGTTAGCAATGCACACTCATATAATAAAATTTGTACGGCATGTTAAATAAAAGGAAGTCAGGCAGTAGTCCTCCCGAAATCCCAACAAAATAACTGAAACCGATCGGGTGTCTCAAGCGACGCCTCGAAAGGTAAAAATAAAATAAATTAACATGTCATGATCGAGGCGTCTGGCGACACCACATAAAGGGCTTATATTGAAATGTAAATGACGGTCGTGCCCACGATCGGACGCTCTGCGACATCTCGAAAAGGGCTTATATCGGAACTAAATCACAAGAGTGCCACAGTCGGACGTCTGAGCGACATCACATAATGGGCTTATATCGAAAGTAAATAACAAGAGTGCCACAGTCGGATGTCTGAGGGACATCACATAAAGGGCTTAAATCGAAAGTAAATAACAAGAGTGCCACAGTCGGACATCTGAGCGACATCACATAAAGGGCTTATATTCCATCATTCATATTCAATAAATTCATGAAGATAAATCTCTCACAGGAAATACTTAGTACATAATAATAAACGGGTTAGTCCATCCACATGAGTAATTGTTTAGCCGGACTTAACACTCATGTTTGTTCACCGGAGATTTGGCACTGAGACTGCCATTGAGACTAGCAAAGATAAGTTGAACACCGTCCTTGACCATAGATGGGATTGTTCGAAGGATTTTGACTCTGCAAAGTTTGTACTATTTAACCACAGCCAACGGATTTCCGTAGTCATGAAGGACTAGTTCCGTTTATGGTATTTCAGAAGGAACACATCTAACCAGTACACACCATTTCCACTTTCCGTTGCCAGGAATCACCCTAGGCAACGTCAACAAAAACTCTAAGACGGGGAGGTCACAACCTCGAATAGCATGGGATCAAATTTATATCGCGCGCTCTAAGGGGTGCCCCCCTCTCGGTCCCAACCGGAAACACCCATGCCCCTGACCGAATGACTGGCTTTAATCCAGGTCCATGGAACCCTCATCACGGCCTCTCTATCTGGCGTGTACAAGGGAAGCGGTTGCAACTTACTAAACCATATTCCTTGCAGAAAACATGTGGTAGTACCATATTCCTTGCAGAAAATGTGACTTGATCCACGTTGACACTGGAGTTAAATGGTTTGGCATAAGACTGGCATGCTTCAACACTGCCATCTTACCTCCTCTCATGTCACCACATGATCATGCAAACTCCCATCAAAATCATATGGAGTTTCGAAGCTCACTTGCATCAACTTTGCATGCAATATAACACTTACCGCTATGCATATAAACATGCCATGAACTGACTACTTAATGCAAACATGCAAAACACTCATCATATCAAAGGTTCAAACATGCTTGCCTGGTTCGGAGTAGTCGGAGTCTAGCTCATTTGAAGCTTCATGATTCCGTCACCTCCTCCAGTATCTACGGTATAAGAAAAATACGTACTAACTTAAATAACGTGTGTGCATAAAAAGTGTTTCAAATATTTTCTAAATAAACATGATAAAAAACTAGACAGAAAAATAAAGGTGACAGAAAAAGAATCAATTCAAAATCATTTTCTGTTTAAAAGTTATTAAGGTTTTAGCCCAGGGACTTGTCTGTAATGAAACAGAAACTTTCCAGGGGGTAGAACAGAAAAAGACAGAAAACATTTCAGATTGAAAGCATATTTTCCCGAAGGCGTTTTCAGAAAATGTTTCAAAAAGCAGAAAAAGCTGACGGGGGGTCCCCCCCGTCGGGTTTAAATTTTGAAACAGAGTTGCCGGCGCCCAAAGGCTGCGGTGGTCGCCGGCGGTGATCCACGGCGAGGTAGGGGGAAAGGTGGGTACCTACGGGTTCCTTGGGTTCTTCCGCACCTGTGGGTAGTGGAGTTGGTCGTCGGCGAGCACCACGTCGACGGCGGCCTCAACTCCGGCGGACGGCGGTTCGGGTGTTGTTGGATCTCGCCGGGGAGGGCTGCAAAGCTTCAAATTGGGGCTCGGGTTAGAGTACTGGGTGCACCAGAGGGCTGCTGGCGCGGTTTGGGAGGCGGGGAGGGCCTCGCCTGAGTGGATCAAGCCGGAGCCCGAGGCGGATCGGGGCGGCCGGAGTCGAGGAAGGAGACCTCCTCGGGGTCCTCCTGGTCGCTTGGCGGGGCTCTGGTGTGGAGGAGGTGTGGTGCGGGGTCAAGAACGAGCCCGGGGGCTCCTTTTATAGCTGATCCGAGGCGGTGGCCGCGAACGGCTAACTCCGATGACAATTACGGCGAGGCGATGGCTGGACGGTTGGTTTAGGTGGCTGGGTGTCAACATGATGGTGCACTGGTGTCATTCAAACGCTAACCTTGGTTGGATTAGTCCTGCTATGTGGTTTCGATGGAACGGCACTTCGCGGGCCCGTCGGCAGCAGAGAGCACGCCCTGTGCTCGTCAGGCCATGGCGACGGTGCTACGGTGCGCGCAGTGGAGCAGACAGCCACGCGGAGGCCTCGGGTGGTTTGGGCGGTGCTGGACGGCGCCGAAAGATGGTGCTGGCTCCTGCTGGCCGCCACAGGTGGCTCTGCCACCGCAGAAGTTGCCGGCGTCGGCGAGGCACGCCGCCACCAACACCTGCGCCCGTCCAAAAGAGCGTGCGGTGCTCTGGATAGGGAGGAGGAGCAGTGCGCAAGATGCCAGCGCGTGCACTGGTGAGATCGACGCCGACTCTCTGAAGAAAACGACACTGACGGCCGAACTGAAAACAATGAAACTCTGAATCCACTGAATCTGAACAGCAACAGTGCCTGCCAGGTGTTCGATGAAATGTTTTTGGCATGAGAAAAAAAATTCTTGCACTGATCTTTGGTGAGGTGACCTCTCAATGCACCTGGGGGCTGCCTGATTTTTGCCAGAATTATTGGTGAAGAAAAAATATGAATTTCACCAAAAATGATGAATCTGGTCCAAACTTGAAGTGAGCAAAACTTGAAAATTTTGAACTGAGGAAGAGTGGATCTTGCTGGATGTAGGTTGTGGGTGCTAAGGACTAGCCAGAGGAGTTGGTTTGAGATCAAAACTCCAAGGGAATCAGATACTTCCTTTGCAAATCACCTAATACCAAAAATAAAGGCAGAAATAGTTTTGGAGTTAAAATAAATGGAATAAAAATCCAAAAATGGGTTGAATTGGTAGGAAATGAACATTTGGCTTGACCCAAGTGGAGGGAGGTGTTTTGGAAGAAATTTAAACATGGGGCATGGTAAAAATGGATGGTTGCAATAAAAGGAAAAATTCCAAAAACCCATATGATTTCCTTTCAAATGAAAAAAACTTTCCAAAAATAAATTGAGAAGGGTCAAAACCAGAAGAGAAGTCTTCAATGCCAAACACCAAGGTGAGGAAGACAAAAAAATAAAATATTAGTCATAAGAGAAAGTTTTTGAGAAGGAGGGTCTTTTCAGAAGGATTTTAAATAGCCTCCTTCAAATCAAAATAATTTTTTTGATAAAACCAACTCAAAATATTTGGAGTGTCACAACACATACCCCCTTAGGAAAAATCTCGTCCCCGAGATTTCAGCTGATCCTCAAATAGGTGTGGGTGTTCTTCCTGAAGAAAATCCTCTCTTTCCCACGTTGCCTCATCCTCGGTGTGATTGCTCCACTGAACTCTGAAAAACTTAATTGTTTTCTAACGGGTCCTCCTTTCAGACTCCCCCAATATTGTTATCGGACGTTCCCTGTAGGTGAGGTCTGGTTGCACGTCGATGTCTTCATGGGATACATGCTTCTCTGGATTTCTTACACATTTCCTCGACTGTGATACGTGGAATACGTCGTGGACGTCTGACAAGTCCTCGGATAGGTCTAGCTGGTAGGCTACGGTGCCCCTTCGTGCAACTACACAGAACGGTCCGATGAATCTTGGTGCTAGCTTTCCTTTAACCTTGAATCGCTGTAGGCCCCTCATAGGTGATACTCATAGGTACACATACTCACCGGGTTCAAAACTGACTCCCCGAAGTTTTCGATCGTAATAACTCTTCTGTCGGCTTTGAGCTGTCTTGAGTCGGTCCCCGATTAGGTTAACTTTCTCCTCAGCTTCCTTGAGCATATCTGGGCCGAAGATACGACTGTCTCCTGCCTCTGACCAATTCAGTGGAGTACGGCATCTCCGTCCATACAAGGCTTCGAAAGGTGCCATTTGAAGGCTGGCTTTGTAACTGTTGTTGTATGCAAACTCGGCATATGGTAAGCTTTGTTCCCAAGTGGTTCCATAGGTGAGGACACATGCCCTCAGCATGTCCTCTAGAATTTGATTTACGCGTTCAGTTTGTCCATCAGTCTGGGGGTGGTATGCGGTACTGAACGCCAGTTGAGTTCCCAGAGCTTGTTGTATTTGATCCCAAAATCTAGAGACGAATTGAGTGCCTCTGTCCGATATTATAGTGTTCGGGACTCCATTCAGACAAACTATGCGGGAGAGATAAAGCTTAGCAAGCTTCTGAGTGGTGTAGGTTGTCTTTACGGGAATGAAATGTGCCACCTTGGTTAATCTATCTGTGATGACCCATATGGCATCATTTCCGTGTTGTGACCGAGGTAGTCCAACAATAAAGTCCATCCCAATTTCATCCCATTTCCACTCAGGTATCCTGTTTGGCTGTAATAACCCTGCTGGTTTTTGATGCTCGGCCTTAATGCGTTGGCACGAATCACAACATGCAATGAAGGTGGCTATATCTCTCTTCATACCGTGCCACCAAAATCCATCCTGAATGTATTTATACATCTTGGTCCCTCCTGGGTGGATTGAATATGGAGTGGTGTGGCCTTCGGCTAGAATTTTCTGCTTGAGGTCTTCTATATTTAGTACGCAAAGTCTATCTCCGTACCATAGTATTCCTTTATCGTCTATGACAAATCCTAAGGCCTTGCCCAAACTCAATTTTCTTTTTATGCCTTCAATGCTGGGGTTTCCCTGCTGAGCCTCCTTAATTTGTTCCATTATGCTAGGCTGTATTTCCAAATTTGACACATTTCCCTTAGCGACCATCACCGAGTTGAGTTTGGCAAATTCCTACTGAAACTAAGGTCTCAAGTTTGGCGGACTGTCATTGCCTGAACTGGGGTTTCGGCTAAGAGCATCGGCCACTACATTAGCCTTCCCTGGGTGGTAGTGAATACCAACATCATAATCTTTCACTAATTCCAACCAGCATCGTTGTCGTAAATCGAGTTCTGGTTGTGTGAAAATATACTTGAGGCTTTTATGATCCGTGTATATTTCACAACGATTTCCAAGTAAAAAGTGCCTCCACTCTTTGAGTGCATGAATGACTGCTGCCAACTCCAAGTCATGAGTAGGATAATTTTCTTCGTGCTTGCGTAGTTGCCTGGAGGCATACGCGACTACCTTGCCTTCTTGCATCAATACGCATCCGAGGCCCTTCCGGGATTCGTCGCAATATACTTCAAAACTCTTGTGTATGTCTGGCACAACCAAAACTGGTGTTGTCGTCAATTTCCTTTTGAGTTCTTGGAAACTTTTCTCGCAGGCTTCGATCCATACAAACTTTTTATCCTTCTTGAGTAACTGGGTCATTGGTGTTGCTATGGTGGAGAATCCTTCAATAAATCTTCGGTAATATACTGCCATTCCCAAGAAACTTCGTACATCCGTTACGCTGGCTGGTGGCTTCCAGCCAAGTACGGCCTTGACTTTTTCCAGGTCCACGGCAACACCTTCTTGGGTTAGTACGTGGCCTAGGAAACCAACCTGTCTTAACCAAAATTCACATTTGCTGAACTTGGCGTATAATTGATGTTTCCTTAGCTCTCCTAGTACAAGTCTGAGATGCTCAGCATGCTCTTCTGGTGTCTTGGAGTATACCAGAATATCATCGACGAATACCACAACAAATTTGTCCATAAATTTCATAAATACTTTGTTCATGAGGTAGACAAAATATGCGGGGGCCTTTGTCTGTCCAAACGGCATTACTGTGAACTCATATAGTCCGTATCTGGAGGTAAAGGCTGTCTTTGGAATATCCTCTGTCCGTACCTTCAACTGATGATACCTCGACCTCAAATCAATTTTTGAGAAGACCTTAGCTTGTGCGAGCTGGTCAAATAAGTCATTTATCCGCGGCATTGGATATTTGTTTTTGATGGTGACCATGTTGAGTGCTCGATAGTCTATACATAGCCTTAGCGTCCCATCCTTTTTCTTTGGCAAATAATACTGGTGAACCCCAAGGTGACGAGCTGGCTCGTATAAATCCCTTGTCCAGTAATTCTTTCATTTGCTTCTTTAATTCTCCCAACTAGGATGGTGCCATTCTATATGGTTTCTTGTAAATGGGGGTGGTTCCAGGTGCTAGTTCAATGCCGAATTCTATTTCAAGGTCTGGTGGCATGCCTGGGAGTTCTTCGGGAAATACATCTGGAAACTCACATACCACTAGAACTTTGTTTAACTCCGAAACGTCCAACTTGTTCAACCTTGGTCGTCGTGATATTTGTCTTTCTTGAGCCGTAACTTTTATTTTCTTCCCGTGATGATGGGTAAGAATTACCGTCCGGTTGAAGCAGTCAATAAATAATTTGTTGGTGGTTAACCAGTCCATTCCTAGGATAACATCCAGTCCCTTATTTTCCAATACAATGAGGTTCGCATGAAATTTTAGTCCCTCGAACTCAATAATCACACCTTGGCAGTAACTCTGAGTGATTTGCTTAATCCCGGGGGACTTGATGATCATGGATTTCTCCAAGGGAAGCATCGAAAAATCATTTTGCAAAGAAAATTCCTTTGAAATGAACGAGTGAGAAGCTCCAGAATCAAACAAAACTGTGGCAGGTATTGTGTTGACAGGGAACGTACCGAGTACGATATCCGGGGGATTCTGTGCTTCCTCCTTGGTCACATGGTTCAAGTGACCCTTCTTGTGATTGTTATGGGGGTTGAAGTTGTTCTGCTTGGGTGATGAATTATTGCCACCGTTGTTCGGCTTGGGGGCCGAGTTTCTTGGCTTGGGACATTGCTTGGCATAGTGTCCCTCTTCCCCACAAGCGTAGCAAGTAACGCCTGGGCGATATGTGAACTCCTTGTCCCTTGCATGGAAATTTTTCATTGGGCGCGTAACATTGGTCGTGGGTTTGGTTGCCCCACCTTTCTGAAAATCTGTCTTGCTCCGGTGGTTGCGTGCGAGAGTAGTCTAGTCTCTTTTGCGCTTGCAGAAGTCCTCCAAGCTGCATCGCTCATTTTCCAAGGTAATAGCCTTATCCACCAGTGTTTTGAAATCTGGGAAGGTGTGTACGACCAGCTGGCATTTAAGCGCTGGTGCCAGACCGTCCAGGAATTTTTCCATCTTCTTGTTTTCAGTCATATGCTCTTCGTTGGCGTAGCGAGACAATAGAGTAAACTGACTGTTGTATTCAGTCACTGTCATGGTCCGCTGCTTGAGGTCGTCAAACTCCCTCTTCTTGATCTTCATAATACTTCTTGGAATGTGTGCCCCACGAAAACCTTCTTTAAATTCCTCCCAGGTTATATTATTTTCATTGGGGTGCATGTGTAGGAAATTTTCCCACCACGATGCAGCTGCTCTAGTAAGGTAGTGGGGTGCATATAGTACCTTCTCACGGTCTGAACATTCTGCAATAATTAATTTCCTCTCCATGTCTCGAAGCCAATCATCGGCCTCAAGAGGTTTGTCCGTATGAGAGAACGTTGGGGGATGCATCTTTTGTAGCTCAGACAATTTGGATTGTTGCTGATATGGTCCACGGTGATTTCCCATATTGATGACTTGATTCATCATTTCTTGGTGTTGTTGCTGGCTTTGCTCATAAAGGCGGCATACTTGGGAAAATGCTGCTTCACTGCCCTGCTGACTCGACTGTCCCTGTGTGAAATTGTTGCTCGTTTGGGTGCCATAATTCTCTTCTGGCGGATTTGGCATGCAACGAGTCCAAGGACGAGACATTTTCCACTCTGGGGATATATTTTGTAAAACTCATAAGAAAAATGAAATTGAGTCGCAAAAATAAATAGATGCGCAAAGGCGGAAACTTTAAATACACAAGATTTTTCAAGAAAACATTTGATCGCGCATGGAGAAGGACCGCTCAGTACATATCTTACACGCAAGTAGTAATTATTCAATACATCACTCAGGATGTGCGTACACATTCCTGACATGTTATTTAGGCTAGTGCACTTCTCCCAGTTCCTACATGGTGCGCATACAAACTACTTCTCACAACCTATGTACATATAAACATATCACACAAGGTGGTACATCGCATGGCTGCTAAGCGCACTCAGTCGGAGATGTTAAGGATTTCCCTCTGCCTGCCGAGGGTAAGACCCAGTGATGCTGGGGACTCAACCTCCTCCTCACTAATAGGCTCCAGACGTGAAGTGCTGTGTTGAGGAGCTGGTGCGGGTGCGATAGGTGGTGCAACACAGAGTGGAGTGGGCGCAATAGGTGGTGCACCACGGACTGGAGTGGGCGTGATGACTTGGTCGAACTCCTCAGTGGTAGGCAGGTGACGAGCGGTGGCGAGGATGGCAGGTGAATAGGATGCTGAGGACGAGATGAAAGTCAGTGGTGGTGCTGTGTGGAGGAGCTCCCTCCTGTTGGCGGAACAGCTATGAACTGATTCCATACGAGCAGCCACAAGGTCGTCCATGAGGTTATCAAAAGCTGCCTCGAGAGCCTGGACATACTCAAGAAGCATCTCAATATCCTCATCTCGCTCTCCCCTAGGGCAAGCGAATGCATAGTGACAAGTGTATGGCACGTGGCATGGGAGGTAGCGGTAGCGACGGGTCTTCATCGAAGGAAGAACATCTCGGAGACGAGCTATTGCCTCCCGGGCAGCCATCTGCATGGCATGCCTCTCCGTAGGCATGGCTCTACCAACAAATCGGAGGTGGCGTGACTCCGAACGCCCTCCCTTGAATTGCACCGCGGCCTGGTGCATGGACAGACTGTCGCTTATCTTGTGCTGGTAGAGTGTGAACAATGGGTGAACCGACAACCCAATCGCGACCTTGACGATGAAGGAGAGGAGCTTGACAAACCCCTCTGGTACATTGGCGAACACCTGAGACTCACACTCGCTGCTAGCCATCTACAAAAGTAGACAAAAATCCCGAATAGTCAGATCATAAATTTATGATGACTAACAGAAAATTGCTACATTTTGTAAAAATATTAAAATCGCACTAAGACACTAATAACCTATCGTACTCTTCATCCATAAGATCGCCTTCGTCAACATCTGGCCAAATCAACAAGCCAGGTGAGTACTTTGAATGTACTCGCAAGACAGTTCAGACATAAGATATAACAAATGCAAACATGGTGCACCATGAGCAGTTAGCAATGCACACTCATATAATAAAATTTGTACGACATGTTAACTAAAAGGAAGTAAGGCGGTAGACCTCCCGAAATCCCAACAAAATAACTGAAACCGATCGGGTGTCTGAAGCGACGCCTCGAAAGGTAAAAATAAAATAAATTAACATGCCGCACTCGGGCATCTGACCGACACCACATAAAGGGCTTATATTGAAATGTAAATGACAGTGCGTGCCACAATTGGACGTCTACGCGACATCTCGAAAAGGGCTTATATCGGAAGTAAATCACAAGAGTGCCACAGTCGGACGTCTGAGCGACATCACATAAAGGGCTTATATCGAAAGTAAATAAAAAGAGTGCCACAGTCGGACGTCTAAGCGACATCACATAAAGGGCTTAAATCGAAAGTAAATAACAAGAGTGCCACAGTCGGACGTCTGAGCGACATCACATAAAGGGCTTATATTCCATCATTCATGTTCAATAAATTCATGAAGATAAATCTCTCACAGGAAATACTTAGTACATAATAATAAACGGGTTAGTCCATCCACATGAGTAATTGTTTAGCCGGACTTAACACTCATGTTTGTTCACCGGAGATTTGGCACTGAGACTGCCATTGAGACTGGCAAAGATAAGTTGAACACCGTCCTTGACCATAGATGGGATTGTTCGAAGGATTTTGACTCTGCAGAGTTTGTACTATTTAACCACAGCCAACGGATTTCCGTAGTCACGAAGGACTAGTTCCATTTATAGTATTTCAGAAGGAACTCATCTAACCAGTACACACCATTTCCACTTTCCGTTGCCAGGAATCACCCTAGGCAACGTCAACAAAAACTCTAAGACGGGGAGGTCACAACCTCGAACAGCATGGGATCAAATTTATATCACAAGGCTCTAAGGGGTGCCCCCCTCTTGGTCCCAACCGGAAACACCCATGCCCCCTGACCGGATGACTGGCTTTAATCCAGGGCCATGGAACCCTCATCACGGCCTCTCTATCTGGTGTGTACAAGGGAAGCGGTTGCAACTTACTGAACCATATTCCTTGCAGAAAACATGTGGTAGTACAGAAAGGAATGGATGGTAACGTGACTTGATCCACGTTGACACTAGAGTTAAATGGTTTGGCATAGGACTGGCATGCTTCAACACTGCCATCTTACCACCTCTCATGTCACCACATGATCATGCAAACTCCCATCAAAATCATATGGAGTTTTGAAGCTCACTTGCATCAACTTTGCATGCAATATAACACTTACCGCTATGCAAATAAACATGCCATGAACTGACTACTTAATGCAAACATGCAAAACACTCATCATATCAAAGGTTCAAACATGCTTGCCTGGTTCGGAGTAGTCGGAGTCTAGCTCGGTGAAGTTCGTGATTCCGTCACCTCCTCCGGTATCTACGGTATAAGAAAAATACGTACTAACTTAAATTACGTGTGTGCATAAAAAGTGTTCCAAATATTTTCCAAATAAATATGATAAAAAACTAGACAGAAAAATAAAGGTGACAGAAACAGAATCAATTCAAAATCATTTTCTGTTTTAAAGTTATTAAGGTTTTAGCCCAGGGACTTGTTTGTAATGAAACAGAAACTTTCCAAGGGGTAGAACAGAAAAAGACAGAAAACGTTTAAGATTGAAAGCATATTTGCCCAAAGGCGTTTTCAGAAAACGTTTCAAAAAGAAGAAAAAGCTGACGGGGGGGTCCCACCGTCGGGTTTAAACTCTGAAACAGAGTTGCCGGTGCTCGAAGGCTGCGGTGGTCGCCGGCGGCGATCCACGGTGAGGTAGGGGGAAAGGTGGGTACCTACAGGTTCCTTGGGTTCTTCCGCACCTGTGGGTAGTGGAGTTGGTCGTCGGCGAGCACCACGTCGACGGCGGCCTCAACTCCGGCGGACGGCGGTTCGGGTGTTGTTGGATCTCGCCGGGGAGGGCTGCAAAGCTTCAAATTGGGGCTCGGGTTAGAGTACTGGGTGCACCAGAGGGTTGCTGACGCGGTTTGGGAGGCGGGGAGGGCCTCACATGAGTGGATCAAGCCAGAGCCCAAGGCGGATCGGGGCGGCCGGAGTCAAGGAAGGAGACCTCCTCGGGGTCCTCCTGGTGGCTTGGCGGGGCTCTTGTGTGGAGGAGGTGTGGTGCGGGGTTGAGAACGAGCCCGGGGGCTCCTTTTATAGTTGATCCGAGGCGGTGGCCGCGAACGGCTAACTCCGCTGACAATTACGGCGAGGCGATGGCTGGACGGTTGGTTTAGGTGGCTGGGTCTAAACGTGATGGTGCACTGGTGTC
The DNA here is from genome assembly GCA_021605145.1 of Aegilops bicornis. Lineage (NCBI taxonomy): Eukaryota > Viridiplantae > Streptophyta > Magnoliopsida > Poales > Poaceae > Aegilops > Aegilops bicornis. The sequence goes on along the minus strand of CM038673.1, from coordinate 244,667,655 downwards.
ATTCAAACGCTAACCTTGGTTGGATTAGTCCTGCTCTGTGGTTTCGATGGAACGGCGCTTCGCGGGCCCGTCGGCTGCAGAGAGCACGCCCTGTGCTCGCCAGGCCACGGCGACGGTGCTGCGATGCGCCTAGAGGAGCAGACAGCCACGCGGAGGCCTCGGGTGGTTTGGGCAGCACTGGACGGCGCTGAAAGCTGGTGCTGGCTCCTGATGGCCGCCACGGGTGGCTCTGCCACCGCAGAAGTTGCCGGCGTCGGCGAGGCACGCCGCAACCAACACCTGCGCCCGTCCAAAAGAGCGTGCGGTGCTCTGGATAAGGAGGAGGAGCAGTGCGCAAGATGCCATGGCGATGCCTTTGGTGAGATCGACGCCGAGTCTCTGAAGAAAACGACACTGACGGCCGAACTGAAAACTCTAAAACTCTGAATCCACTGAATCTGAACAACAACAGTGCCTGCCAGGTGTTCGATGAAATGTTTTTGGCATGAGAAATTTTTTTTTGGGACTGATCTTTGGTGAGGTGACCTCTCAATGCACCTGGGGGCTGCCTGATTTTTGCCTGAATTATTGGAGAAGAAAAAATATGAATTTCACCAAAAATGATGAATCTGGTCCAAACTTGCAGTGAGCAAAACTTGAAAATTTTGAACTGAGGAAGAGTGGATCTTGATGGATCTAGGTTGGGGGTGCTAAGGACTAGCTAGAGGAGTTGGTTTGAGATCAAAACTCCAAGGGAATCAGATACTTCCATTGCAAATCACCTAATACCAAAAATAAAGGCAGAAATAGTTTTGGGGTTAAAATAAATGGAATAAAAATCCAAAAATGGGTTGAACTGGTAGGAAATGAACATTTGGCTTGACCCAACTGGAGGGAGGTGTTTTGGAAGAAATTTAAACATGGGGCATGGTAAAAATGGATGGCTGCAATAAAAGGAAAAATTCCAAAAACCCATATGATTTCCTTTCAAATGAAAAAAAAATTCCAAAAATAAATCGAGAAGGGTCAAAACCAGAAGAGAAGTCTTCAATGCCAAACACCAAGGTGAGGAAGACACAAAAATAAAATATTATTCATAAGAGAAAGTTTTTGAGAAGGAGGTTCTTTTCAGAAGGATTTTAAATCGCCTCCTTCAAATCAAAATAAAAAGTTTGATAAAAGCAACTCAAAATTTTTGGAGTGTCACACCATTACCGGGGGAAATTTCTTGGGTAGCCATACTTTTGATTCTTATAATGCTATGATAGATTTATTTGGCTCACCACCTCTTTTGGTTAATGGGACAACGTTAACTTTGGAGCATGTAATGCAAAGACTTGAAATTATTGAAAATAAAGTTGCCACTATTGAGTTAATTGAAAATCTAGATAAAAAGATCCACAATCAAATTACTCAATATGGATCTAAGGTAGGAGTAACTTTGAAAAATATTAAGGAAAATGAACCCATAGTTAATGAGAGAATAAATCAAGATTCCATTAAAATCGATAAACTTGAGGGTATCATTAGCAACTGGGGAACCGCTTTTTCTTTCGTGAAGAATACCCCAAGTCCTCCTACTAAAAATTCCAAGCGTATATATGTTCCTAAAAATAAGGGTGAATCCTGTAGTAAGGAAACTGCGGATCTTAAATCTATAAGTGTTCATCCCAATCTTTTTGCTATCATTAAGGAATCATTTGCTACGAATTATTTTTTTGATCTTTTACCTAAAAATTTGATAATTACTAAAAAGAAAGAAATTTCTAAAGAAGGTAGATGCCGAAGATTTACCATACCACTATTATGGCAATACCTAGATCTAACCTTGCTTTTATGCCTTGCTAGGGGCGTTAAACGATAGCGCTTGTTGGGAGGCAACCCAATTTTATTTTTAGTTTTTTTTGTTTTTGTTTCTGTTTAGGAATAAATAATCCATCTACCTTCTGTTTAGATGTGGATTTATGTTTTAATTAGTGTTTGTGGCAAGTTAAACCTATAGGATCTTCTTGGATGATAGTTATTTGATCTTGCTGTAATTTCCAGAAACTTTCTGTTCACGAAAACAATAATTAAAAATTATAAGAACGTGATAAAATACTGATTCCAATTGCTGCTGATCAATAAACAAATTTCCTAGGTCGTCCTATGTTGGCTGAATTTTTGGAGTTCCAGGAGTTTGCGTTAGTTATAGATTGCTACAGACTGTTCTGTTTTTGATAGATTCTGTTTTTCGCGTGTTGTTTGCTTGTTTTGATGAATCTATGGCTAGTAAAATAGTTTATAAACCATAGAGAAGTTGGAATACAGTAGGTTTAACACAAATATAAATAAAGAATGAGTTCATTACAGTACTTTAAAGTGGTCTTTTGTTTTCTTTCGCTAACGGAGCTCACGAGGTTTCTGTTGAGTTTTGTGTTGTGAAGTTTTCAAGTTTTGGGTGAATTTTTTGACGGGTTATGGAACAAGGAGTGGAAAGAGCCTAAGCTTGGGGATGCCCATGGAACCCCCAAGATAACCCAAGCACACCAAAAAGTCAAAGCTTGGGGATGCCCCGGAAGGCATCCCCTCTTTCGTCTACTTCCATCGGTAACTTTACTTGGAGCTATATTTTTATTCACCACATGATATGTGTTTTGCTTGGACGGCTTGTATGATTTGAGTCTTTGATTTTTAGTTTACCACAATCATCCTTGCTGTACACACCTTTTGAGAGAGCCATACATGAATTGGAATTTGATAGGATACTCTTTGTGCTTCACTTATATCTTTTGAGCCTTATAGTTTTGCTCTAGTGCTTCACTCATATCTTTTAGAGCACGGTGGTGGATTTGCTTTATAGAAACTATTGATCTCTCATTCTTCACTTAGATTATTTTGAGAATCATAAATAGCATGGTAATTTGCTTAATAATAATAATATGCTTGGTATTCAAGATTTTTAAAACTTTTTTTTGAGTGCGTTGAATACTACACTACAGGAATCTGGTACTTTGCCGTCTCCCATAGCGGACGGCAAAGGCAAGGTTGGCGGATGGCAAAGGACTTTGCCGTCTGCCGCGGATGGCAAAGGGCTCCGGCAAAGAAAGGATCGGCAAAGGCCTTCTTTGCCGTCTGTTTTTTGCAGCGGACGGCAAAGAGGCCTTTGCCATCAGTGGTAGACGGCAAAGGGCATGGCTCTTTGCCATCTGCGGGCAGACGGCAAATGATGCAGGCTCTTTGCCATCTGCTGGCAGATTGCAAAGAGACCAAATAGGCATTAATTCTGTTTCTTCTTATATCAATTCATTTTCACAGAAAATCAAACACACACACACACACACACACACACACACATATAGCATATCCAGCACATATTACCAATACTCATGAACACATATATATATCCAACACATATCCAACAAATATTACAAGGAATGATCTAAAACTAAATATCTATTTTCCTAAAAACTATATTATTACTAAAATCTTCTTTGGATCTTCTTCTTTTCTTCCAACCTGCATAAGAGAATCACTAAGAAAGAGAGAATGGGTTAGGAGTAGAAATGTAGCATTTCGCTTGCTGAAATGCAATGTTGTAGGAACGAGTACTTGAGATCAAGATAATCTTAGTTAAGAACCTGATTTTCAAAGTGATCTTAATTAGAAAGCCAAATAGAGTAAACCAATACCAAAGAGCCAAAGGAGAGAACCAGCCAAGGACCCAATCAAGAAGCCACCACAATTAGCAGTTAGTTAAATGCCAACACAAAGACCACTATCAGTACTAACTCCAGGAATTAAGCCAACTAAAAACTAGTGATTAAAGCCAAAGATCAGACTTCATCACCACAATCAGTTTTGTCCAATGACAATAGGTACATGTCACTGTGCAACGCCAAAAACAAAGCTCCAGGAGGAGATATACATCACAACCAGCCAACCAGACCAAGTCCCAACACATCCAGCCACCAGCAGCTTAGAACACTACTGGAATCAGCTACTTTGCCATCTGCCAGATCTTTGCCGTCCGCTAGCGGACGACAAAGAAGCTCTTTGCCATCAGCTACCGAAAAGCAGACGGCAAAGAAACGGCAGACGGCAAAGAAGCTCTTTGCCATGCGCCATTTCGTTGCCGTCCGCCAGCTGACGGCAAAGAATCTTTGCCGTCAGCCAGCTGACGGCAAAGATGGAGGTGGCCCCCACCCACCCGCCCGTTTAAAAAAAACTTAACACCCCACCTCTTTGCCGATAACGGCGGACGGCAAAGAGCCGAGTAACTAACGGACGCCACCCCCGCCCGTTACTCTCCCTTCTCTTCCTCTCTCCTCCCCGACACCCCGCCCTAGCTAGATCCACCGCCGCCCCAGCCGCCCCCGCCTCTGCCGCCCGGCACCACCCCCGCCCCCGCACCCTTGGCGTCGCGCCACCACCCTCCGCCCACATCACCCGCCGACGCCCGTCGCCCACCACCGCCACCGCCGCCCCGCCCCCGCCGCCCGCGCCCGCCTCGCCGCCCTGCGCCCGCCCCACCACCCCTCCGCCCCCACCCTACCCGTCGACGCCCCGTCTCCCCGCCACCCGCCGCCCGGCGCCGCACCCGCCGCCCGGTGCCCCCCCGCCGACCATCCCATTGCTCCGGCGAGGGACTACTACTTTTTTTTTCTGTTTTTTCATTTTTGTTGTTGTTTAATTGTTAGTGCTAGATTGTGTTAGTGTTAGTGTTAGAAAAGAATTAGAAGAAGTAGAAAAAGTAGAAGTAGTAGAAAGACGAAAAAAGAAGAAGAATAAAAGAAGTAGAAGAAGTAGAAGAAGAAGAAAAGAAGAAACGAAAAGAAGTAAAAAAGTAGAAAAAAGATCGAAGAAGAAGAAGAAAGGAAAGAAGAAGAAGAAGAGAAAGAAAGAAGAAGAAGGATAGAAGGAAACACACCGACCCCCTGACCCCCCTGACCCCGACACCCCGACCCCCTGACCCCTGACCCCGACACGCCGACCCCGACACGACAACCAGACACCCCGACACCGGACCCCCCCGAGGCCGACAGGGTCTTATATTTGTGAATTATTAGGTAGGTCATATATTTTTTGATTTTGTTATGAAAAACATCATATATAATTTTGTTGATCGGGTTGATTTAAATGTGCAGTTGTTTCACCGCTGCGAAACAAGAAGAGGTTACTGCTGCGGACGACCTCTCAATGCTTGACCGATTACGTAAAGGTGGCCTTCCACATGTTGATGCCACTGAACCCTATGAGCCCGTCATTGATTATAGTGATGATGATGATTATGCATTTATTGATGATACCGATCGAGATTGTTAGTAGTGTCAGGTATTCAATTTTTTTATGTTGTACTTGATGATGATACACTTAAGTGATATACATATTATTATTCATGTCGGTATTTTTTTTATGTTGTACTAATTTCGTTTACTCTTTGTCATGGCAGGTGTTGAAAGATGGAAGGGGAGCCAACTGAGGCCAAGGACAAAAGTGCCCAAATTGAAGGTGTGCCACACCCTCAAGGTAGCTCCAGGGCGGAATTGGGTATGTGGTTTGCTTCATGATTAATGCAATTCATTCATCATGCTAGCTTGAGCCCTTTAATTACTAATTTACTTTGTTTCTCTCTTTCAGGCATGCTACAATAAGACGGATAAGGTGCCAGAGGGGTACGACCTATATGCCATGGCCCACATTGCCTCTTACAAGCAAGTCAAGGAGAAGGCGAGGAAAGGGGAGGAGTTTAACCCGAGCCAGATTCCCTACAATCCAGAGCAGGTGACGATATCTAGTGGCGGGAGGTCCCGTGGCTCCATAGCCATTGATCCAGAGATTGCTCCTGAGACCACGGTGAGTTTAATTTGAATGGACGTTACTTGCTAGTCTTAACATTTGAGTGTCATCATGCTAACGAAACATTGGAAATGATCTTTGGTGCAGCGTAACTCCACACAAGCATCACACGATCCTTCTCCAGCTACTGGCATGAGCCAGCCCGCTCCCACACGTCCATGATCAAGGTAAGTTTCTCTAGTTTTTTGCTTAACAAATGCATAAAGACCTAGACTTAGCTTTATTTCATCCAATATGCATAGTTAACTAGGTTTGCTCAATAATGACATGTACTTACCTTACTTATGTAAAAACGGCATAATTAGCTTAGTTAGCTCATAAACGATCCATTTTACCTACGTTAGCTCTAAAATGATGCATTTTACCTAAGTTAGCTCATAAACGATCCATTTCACCTAAGTTACCTCACAAACGATGGCGTGCTTCTTCTTCTAGTCTTCTTCTTCTAGTCACCTTTTCCTAACTTTCTTATTTGCCATTTTGCAGATTTCATTCACTTCTCGGAAGCTAGCTTGCTATGATGGAGTGCTTGTTTTTTATTTCATTCTCTTCTAGTATTCTTCAAGCTTGCTACGATGGAACTTGCTATCTTCATGAAACTTTGCATTGTAATATGTATGTGCAACTTCCTAATGGTTGCAACTTATGTGTATGTGCAACTTGCTATGTATGAGTGGATGGAACTATATATGTATGTACGATGAAACTTATGTGCTGTTAAATAGCCCTATGAAATATATCTATATATGTCATATATATTTGCTGTTAAAATTGTTGGATTTAAAAAGAACAGGAAAAAAGAGCCAATATGCAAGCTCTTTGCCGTCTGCCACCGACGGCAAAGGGCTCTTTGCCATCAGCAGCGGACGACAAAGAGGCCACGTGGCAGGCAACTGTGCTTCCTGGGAGGCTGACCAATTTGGTCAGTTTGCCTACAGTGGCTGACGGCAAAGAGAAAAAAAATTTGCCTACAGTGGCGAACGGCAAAGGCCTTCCGAAGTTTGCCGTCAGCGGCCGACGGCAAAGTTGCCGTTAACCACCTAACGGAGTAACAGTGCATTTATTGCCATCTGCATTCTTTGCCGTCCGCTGCTGATGGCAAAGGCCCCTTTGCCGTCAGCCGCCCGAAGCAGACGACAACGTAGCTCTTAGTCGTCCCGTACTTTGCCGTCCACTTTTGCCGTCCGCGGCGGACGACAAATACCTTTGTCGTCCGCCATCCATGCCTTTGCCGTCCGCCGTGGCTGATGGCAAAGTAGCTGATTCCTGTAGTGGAAGAGGTAACCATTAAGGAGAGCTACAGAAGACCTCAAGGTATACTTGAGGGATTATGTGCTCAGACAGCCTGGAAGTGCCAAGGCTAGTTCATCACAGCACAAGGATAGCCACATGTAAATTAAGCCTAAGAGAGGGGGGCTCAGACCAGCATCACTGCCCAAATCAGATGTAGTATCTATCTTATCAGTAGAAGACTAGGGTAGTAACAGCCAAAACCAAGAATAGCATCTGTTCATAGGCTATTAGAAAGAGACAAATAGGAATAGCCAAACCAAGTGGTATCTGTTCATATCAGTATTAGAAGTAAAATAACTAAGAACAAGTGAGTATCTGTTCATGAGTAAAATGGCGACCAAAGTAACAACTCGAGGATCAAATACACGTAATGAGCAAAGACAGAGTATATATACTTCACAAATACACATAGATGGTCACTGACCAAAACCCTGACACAGCAAGAATCCATCACAGAGAGCTCCAATACAAGTTGATGCTCATCTACAGCAGCTAACCACAGCTAATAGAGCCTCACATCCAACAAGATCAAATGCTAGAGCTATGCATTAGAGAGATCAGGAGGGGAGCAAGGAGAAGCTCACCAAGAGGAGTTGTAGCTGAAGCAGGATGGAGCCACACCATCACTCTGGTGTGACTAGCATCACAACCAACACAACCACAACAAGTCGGAGCTTGCCAGAGAGCACCACAACAACGGCGCCAGCGAGAGCACGGGCACGAAGGCGCCAACCAGGGGCACCGCAGCACGGAGGCGCCACCCAGGGACACCACCGCGCCACGGCACATCCAGCACCTCCAGAGGATCCTCACGGCGACGGAACCTAAATGTGGTCCGTCCACTTTGGTTGCACATGCCAAATCAGCGATGAATGAGCTACTTTTCCCGCACAGCAAGCAAACACTCCATTCAATAGAAGAAATGCCGGTTTTACAGAAGCAAAGATTAAAGGTGGAATGTTCAGAAGCGATGAATGATCGATTTGGCATAAGCAGGACCAAATGAAAACCATGGCAGAAACTAAATTGAGAACACATGATGATGCCTCCGAAGTAGACAAGGACAGCACAAGTTTTACCTATACATAACACAACGATCACTATACGAAATAGTAAGCATTTATAGTTTCCTTGTGTTTGATTGATTGACACTCATTATTACAAGTCAAGTTAAATCCCAGCAGCATATGTAGTAAGGACCCTATCAAATCGAGCTAACCACGGCAGTCCTCAAGCAGAGTAAACTGACTTATGGCACAATTACAGAAGTGAACAACTGAGGCCTCCTCAACCATTATTGCATATGCAGCAAAAACAAGATTGATAATTTTTCTTGTTTGTTTTAGAACTTGAGTGGACGGGTGCAAGGCAGGAAAAGAAGAAATCGAAGAGGGGAGGTGAGGAGAAGGGGCGGACCTGGATGGCGTTGGGGCAGTGGTGGAGCTGCGTCCTCCACGGCGTCCTTCCCGTCCATGGCGTCCTTCTTGTCCATGGCTTCCCGGCATGCTGGATCTGTGAGGAAGAGGAGACGTGACACGACGCAGTGAGAAAGAGAGGGATGGATGTGACGAGGAGGAGTGAAGAGACTCACCTGAGTCACTGGAGCAACACTGGAGCCACGCCGGCGATGTGGTGGCTGAAACCCTAGCCGCAGGGGAGCGTCACGCGTGGTTCCAGGAGGACGCGCGAGTCGGATCTGGTCAGAGGGGATGGATTAGCTGGGCGAGGGGGTCACGTGGGTGTGCTGGGCGCCGTCGAATCCCGTCGGAGATCGCCGAAATCGGCCGCCGTAGGTGCTCGCGCGAGGGAGAGGGAGAGACGAGCTGGAGAGAGAGAGGGGAGAGAGAGAGGAGGTGGGGGCCGAGCAAAGAGAGGGGAGACCGACAGAGGAGGTGGGGGCAACGATTTTCTTTGTACCTGCAAAAAAAGAGATAGCCCCACCTCTTTGCCGTCCGCCAGCACATGGCGAAGATTCTTTGCCATCTGCTGGCAGACGGCAAAGAGGTAGGGCTGGTGGGCCGTTACAGCGCTGGCATCCATTGGACCCCACCCAATCCTTTGCCGTCTGCCAGCAGATGGCAAAGAATCTTTGCCATCAGCTGGCAGACGGCAAAGGATTGGCTGATGGCAACTAGCATCTTTGTCGTCTGTCAGTTCTTTGTCGTCTGTTTTTTGCAAGCAGACGGCAAAGTGCCTCTTTGCCGTCTGCCAGCTGACGGCAAAGAACTGGCAGACGGCAAATAAGCTGATTCCAGTAGTGCTCAGAAAAATTTGATGCTTGATAATTGTTTTGAGATATGAAGATGGTGATATTAGAGTTATGCTAGTTGAGTAGTTGTGAATTTGAGAAATACTTGTGTTAAAGTTTGTGATTCCCGTAGCATGCACGTATGGTGAACCGTTATGTGATGAAGTCGGAGCATGATTTATTTATTGACTGTCTTCCTTATGAGTGGCAGTCGGGGACGAGGGATGGTCTTTTCCTACCAATCTATCCCCCCAGGAGCATGCGTGTAATACTTTGCTTTTATAACTTGTAGATTTTTGCAATAACTATATGAGCTCTTTATGACTAATGTTGACTCCACGGATTATACGCACTTTTCTTCCTTCCACCATTGCTAGCCTCTCTAATACCGCACACTTTTCAATCGTATCATACACCCACCATATACCTTCCTCAAAACAGCAACCATACCTACCTATCATGGCATTTCCATAGCCATTCCGAGATATATCGCCATGCAACTTTCCACCATTCCGTTTATTATGACACGCTCCATCATTGTCATATTGCTAGCATGATCATGTAGTTGACATCGTATTTGTGGCAAAGCCACCGTTCATAATTCTTTCATACATGTCACTCTTGATTCATTGCATATCCCGGTACTCCGCCGGAGGCATTCATATAGAGTCATATTTTGTTCTAAGAATCGAGTTGTAATTGTCGAGTTGTAAGAAAATAAAAGTGTGATGATCATCATTTTTAGAGCATTGTCCCAAGTGAGAATAGGATGATGGAGACTATGATTCCCCCCACAAGTCGGGATAAGACTCTAGACGAAAAATAAAAAAAATAAAAAAAGAGGCCATAAAAAAAGGAAAAGGCCCAAATAAAGAAAAAAAGAGAGAAAAAGAGAGAAGGGACAATGTTACTATCCTTTTACCACACTTGTGCTTCAAAGTAGCACCAGGATCTTCATGATAGAGAGTCTCTCATTTTGTCACTTTCATATACTAGTGGGAATTTTTCATTATAAAACTTGGCTTGTATATTCCAATGATGGGCTTCCTCAAAATGCCCTAGGTCTTCGTGAGCAAGCAAGTTGGATGCACACCCACTTAGTTTCTTTTGTTGAGCTTTCATATACTTATAGCTCTAGTGCATCTGTTGCATGGCAATCCCTACTCACTCACATTGATATCTATTGATGGGCATCTCCATAGCCCGTTGATATGCCTAGTTGATGTGAGACTATCTTCCCTCTTTTTGTCTACTCCACAACCACCATTCTATTCCACATATAGTGCTATATCCATGGCTCACGCTCATGTATTGCGTGAAGATTGAAAAAGTTTTGAGAATGTCATAAGTATGAAACAATTGCTTGGCTTGTCATCAGGGTTGTGCACGATTTAAATACTTTGTGTGCAGAAGATAGAGCATAGCCAGACTATATGATTTTGTAGGGATAACTTTCTTTGGCCATGTTATTTTGAGAAGACATGATTGCTTTGTTAGTATGCTTGAAGTATTATTATTTTTATGTCAATATGAACTTTTGTCTTGAATCTTTCGGATCTGAATATTCATACCACAATTACGAAGAATTACATTGAAATTATGCCAAGTAGCACTCCGCATCAAAAATTCTTTTTTATCATTTATCTACTCGAGGATGACAAGGAATTAAGCTTGGGGATGCCTGATACTTCTCCAACGTATCTATATTTTTTTATTGCTCCATGCTATATGATCTACTGTTTTGGACCATATTGGGCTTTATTTTCCACTTTTATATTACTTTTGGGACTAACCTATTAACCGGAGGCCCAACCCAGAATTGCTGTTTTTTGCCTATTTCAGTGTTTCGAAGAAACGGAGTATCAAACGGAGTCCAAACGGAATGAAACCTTCGGGAACGTGATTTTCTCACCGAACATGATCCAGGAGACTTGGACCCTACGTCAAGGAAGCCACGAGGTAGGGGGCGCGCCCTACCGCCCCAGGCGCGCCCCCACCCTCGTGGGCCCCACAAAGCTCCACCGACGTAGTCCTTCCTCCTATATATACCTACGTACCCCCAAACGATCAGATACGGAGCCAAAAACCTAATTCCTATGCCGCAACCTTCTGTACCCACGAGATCCCATCTTGGGGCCTTTTCCGGAGCTCTGCTGGAAGGGGAATCCACCACGGAGGGCTTCTACATCATCACCATAGCCTCTCCGATGTAGTGTGAATAGTTTACCTCAGACCTTCGGGTCCATAGTTAGTAGCTAGATGGCTTCTTCTCTCTTTTGGATCTCAATACAATGTTCTCCCCTCTATCGTGGAGATCTATTCGATGTAATCTTCTTTTTCTTGCTGTGTTTGTTGAGGCCCGATGAATTGTGGGTTTATGATAAAGATTATCTATGAACAATATTTGAATCTTCTCTGAATTCTTTTATGTATGATTGGTTATCTTTGCAAGTCTCTTGAATTATCAGTTTGGTTTGGCCTACTAGATTGGTTTTTCTTGCAATGGGAGAAGTGCTTAGCTTTGGGTTCAATCTTGCAGTGTCCTTTCCCGATGTGATGGGGCAGCAAGGCACATATTGTATTGTTGCAATCGAGGATAACAAGATGGGGTTTTTATCATATTGCATGAATTTATCCCTCTACATCATGTCATCGTGCTTAAGGCGTTACTCTGTTTTCTTGAACTTAATACTCTAGATGCATGCTGGATAGCGGTCGATTAGTGGAGTAATAGTAGTAGATGCAAGCAGGAGTCGGTCTACTTGTCTCGGACATGATGCCTATATACATGATCATACCTAGATATTCTCATAACTATGCTCAATTCTGTCAATTGCTCAACAGTAATTTGTTCACCCACCGTAGAATACTTATGCTTTTGAGAGATGCCACTAGTGAAATCTATGGCCCCCGGGTCTATTCTCATCATATCAATCTTGCATCACTTTATTATTGCTTTGCTTTTTTACTTTGCCTTTTATTTTACTTTGCATCTTTATACCAAAAATACCAAAAATATTATCTATCATCTCTATTAGATCTCACTCTCGTAAGTGACCGTGAAGGGATTGACAACCCCTAATCGCGTTGGTTGCGTTGAGCTATTTGTTTTGTGCAGGTACGAGGGACTCGCGCGTAGCCTCCTACTGGATTGATACCTTGGTTCTCAAAAACTGAGGTAAATACTTACTCTACTCTGCTGCATCACTGAGGGAGTCCTGGATTAGGGGGTGTCCGGATGGCCGGACTATAGCCTTTGGCCGGACTCCTGGACTATGAAGATACAAGATTGAAGACTTCCTCCCGTGTCCGGATGGGACTTTCCTTGGTGTGGAAGGCAAGCTTGGCGATACGGATATGTAGATCTCCTCCCATTGTAATCGACTCTGTGTAACCCTAAACCTCTGCGGTGTCTATATAAGCCGGAGGGTTTTAGTCCTTAGGACGAACAACAATCATATCATAGGCTAGCTTCTAGGGTTTAGCCTCTCTGATCTCGTGGTAGATCTACTCTTGTACTACTCATATCATCAATATTAATCAAGCAGGAGTAGGGTTTTACCTCCATCGAGAGGGCCCGAACCTGGGTAAAAACATCGTGTCCCTTGTCTCCTGTTACCATCCGCCTAGACGCACAGTTCGGGACCCCCTACCCGAGATCCGCCGGTTTTGACACCGACATTGGTGCTTTCATTGAGAGTTCCTCTGTGTCGTCATCTTTAGGCCCGATGGCTCCTCCGATCATCAACAACGATGCCGTCCAGGGTGAGATTTTTCTCCCCGGACAGATCTTCGTATTCGGCGGCTTTGCACTGCGGGATATGGCAACACGTGACGACAACCGTCACGCCGGATATGGCAATTCCGGCCGGGCCGAACACAGTAGACAAAGCTCATTTGAGCTGCGTCGTGATATAGCCCAATACAGAGGCGCCGCACACCCACTATGCTTCACAGACGAAGTGATGGATCATCAAATCCCTGAGGGTTTCAAACCCGTAAACATTGAATCATACGATGGCACAACAGATCCTGCGGTTTGGATCAAGGACTATCTCCTTCACGTCCACATGGCCCGCGGTGATGATCTACACGCCATCAAATACCTCCCACTCAAGCTTAAAGGACCAGCTCGGCATTGGCTTAACAGCTTGCTAGCAGAGTCAATTGGCTGTTGGGAAGACCTGGAAGCCGCATTCCTCGACAATTTCCAGGGCACCTATGTGCGACCACCAGACGCCGATGACCTAAGCCACATAATTGAGCAGCCAAAGGAATCGGCCAGACAATTCTGGACACGGTTCCTAACCAAGAAAAATCAAGTCGTCGACTGTCCGGATGCAGAGGCCCTTGCAGCCTTCAAACATAACATCCGCGACGAGTGGCTTGCCCCGCACCTAGGACAGGAAAAGCCGAAATCCATGGCAGCCCTCACAACACTCATGACCCACTTTTGCGCGGGAGAGGACAGCTGGCTAGCTCGTAGTAACAACATGACCAAGAGCCCTGGTAATTCGGATACCAAGGACAACAATGGCAGGTCGCGTCGCAACAAGCACAAGCGCCGCATTAACGGCGATAATGTCGAGGATACGGCAGTGAATGCCGGATTCAGAGGCTCCAAACTCGGTCAACGGAAAAAGCCATTCAAAAGAAATACTCCGGGCGCATCCAATTTGGACCGAATAGTCGATTGCTCGTGCCAGATACGCGACACCCCTGAAAAACCAGCCAACCACACCAACAGGGATTGTTGGGTGTTCAAGCAGGCAGGCAAGTTAAATGCCGAACACAATGACAAGGGGCTGCATAGCGATGACAAGGAGGAGCCCCGGCGGCCTAACAATAGAGGACAAAATGGCTTCCCCCCACAAGTGCGGACGGTGAACATGATATACGCAACCCACATACCCAAAAGGGAGCGGAAGCGTGCACTAAGGGACGTATATGCGATGGAGCCAGTCGCCCCAAAGTTCAACCCGTGGTCCTCCTGCCCGATCACTTTTGATCGAAGGGACCACCCCACTAGCATCCGCCATGGCGGATTCGCCGCATTGGTTCTAGACCCAATCATTGATGGATTCCGCCTCACTATAGTCCTGATGGACGGCGGCAGCATCCTGAACCTGCTTTATCAGGATACAGTGCGCAAAATGGGCATAGACCCCTCAAGGATTAAACCCACAAAGACGACCTTTAAAGGCGTCATACCAGGTGTAGATGCCAACTGTACAGGCTTAGTTACACTTGAAGTTGTCTTCGGATCCCCGGATAACTTCCGAAGCGAGGAGTTAATCTTCAACATAGTCCCGTTCCGTAGCGGCTATCACGCACTGCTCGGACGAACCGCATTTGCAAAGTTCAATGCGGTGCCGCACTACGCATACCTCAAGCTCAAGATGCCAGGCCCTCGAGGAGTCATTACGGTCAACGGAAACACCGAACGCTCTCTCCGAACGGAGGAGCATACGGCGGCCCTCGCGGCGGAAGTACAAAGCAGCCTCTCAAGGCAATTCTCGAGTCCGGCTATTAAACGTCTGGACACCGTCAAGCGTGCCTAGAGTAACCTACAACAAGACCGCCTGGCACGTTCCGACATGCGTAGCAATGCGGCCCCAACCCCAGCCCTCGCGACATCGTGAAACCAGTACTACGCGTACATAATTACGCTCTGGAAATACCATGGGCATAGGGGGAGGGGCACGACCATGGCATGCCCAAAATGCGGCTCATCCGCACTAGGGGCTCCCGATCGCGTCATTCTTCTTTTCTCTTACTTTCAGGACTCCACTCTCCGGAAGGCCTGTCCGGCAGTACAATCTCCGAACACACGATGCAACAGCCATGGAGGCAGAGAACTACGTCGAATATTCAAGGTGGTCTCTATCACGAGCAGTATACCTGTTTTACATACCATCCTGCAGCTCGCCCCTGGAAAGGACATGTCAAATAGTCCCATCTTTTGCTTATTGCACTACTTGTATCATTCTGCTTTTATCGCAACCCTTTAGAATAAACAATATATAGCTTTTGTCTATTATTGTATTTCCTTTTTTTTATCTATATATGTTCATTAATGACATGTTGCACCCGTACACTTTGGTACGGCCAAATACACCAGGGGCTTAAGTACCCCAAAATATGGTGTGATAAGTCTGACCACTTTCACAAGTGCGGCACCCCGAACTTATAGCACTATATGCATCGGCTCCGAATCATGTCTTGGGTCAATAGTTGGGTTTGCCTGGCTCCCATGTTTTGGTACCTTACGTATCTTTATATCGGCTAAGGTAGCGCTGGGAGAACCACTGTGATTGTGCCCCGGTTGAGCTGGGCTAAGCACCTCAGTGGAGAAAGCAAAAACTGACCGTCATGATAGGGTGAGAGCCGGTCGCTGTTCGAGAGGTCTTCGAGTCCCTAAAGACTTATGCCGCTTAGAGCGAGGAGTCGGCTTTGTCCGGCCTAGGCGTGGATAGCGCCCCGAACTCGGTCTTCCGAACACTAGGGACTTCGCAGAAATTTAAAATTATAGAATTCTATGGCTAAGTGAGAGTGTTCAAGCATTATAGTCCGATTGCCTTTTTCGTTGCATTGAGCGCTCCCTCGAAGGACCCAAGAATGGGAAAAAGAGCGCTCAAGTTTATCCCGAACACCCCAGCACTCGTGGCATCGGTGCAGAAGCCGACGACTCGCCATCTCTCAAATTTCATAAACGACCGCACAGAAGGTAATATTTTAAATTCAAAATCATTGCTTAACGCATATGAACAACTTTTCAGCATACAGGATAACAAATGCGAGTTTACTCAAAAATTACATCTTTGGAGCATTCATCCGCTATAAGGCGGGCACCCTTTAGGACGCCCTCATAATACATCTCGGGCTTGCGATGCGCCTTACCAGGCAGTGGTCCGTCCATCACAAGCTTCTCAGCGTCCATCTTGCCCTAGTGCACTTTAGCACGGGCAAGGGCCCTACGGGCACCTTCGATGCAGACGGAGCGCTTGACGACTTCAATCCATGGACAGGCGTCCACCAGCCGCCTCACCAGCCCGAAGTAGCTCCCAGGCATGGCCTCCCCAGGCCACAGCCGGATTATGAGGCCCTTCATGGCCTGTTCGGCCACCTTATGGAGCTCGACCAGCTGCTTCAGCTGGTCGCTTAAGGGCACCGGGTGTCCGGCCTCAGCTTACTGAGACCAGAACACCTTCTCCGTCGAGCTCCCCTCCTCGGCTTGGTAGAAGACGGCAGCATCGGACACACTGCAGGGCAGATCTGCGAATGCTCCTGGAGAGCTCCGGATTCGGGTAAGTAACAGGTAACTCACTTTCACGTGCTTGCTTTGCATAAAAAATGCCTTACCCGCCTCTATCTTCTTCATCGCCTCAATTTCCTGGAGGGCTTTCTGGGCTTCGGTCTTAGCAGATTTGGCGCTCTCAAGGGCCGAGGCGAGCTCGGACCTTCGAGTCTTTGAGTCACGCTCCAAACTCTCATGTTTTTCCATGAGAGCCTGGAGCTCTTGCCGCACCTCCGCCACCCGCGCCTCCTGCCTCCCTCGCTCGGTGCGCTCCGCGGCCGCATTGCTTTCGGCCTTGGACAGCGCTTCCTTCAGGGTCGCCACCTCGTTCGTGGCCCCTGCAATACTAACATTATTCCTGTCATTTTTTGCAACCACATCTTTTATATACTTCCATAAGGTATTACTTACCTTCCTTGTCCTCGAGCTGCTTCTTGGCAAGGCCGAGCTCGTTCTCGGACCGCTCGAGGTTCTGCTTCAATGCATTGACCTCCGCAGTCAGTGCGGCAGAGGTCAGCAGCGCAGCCTGCATTCCCATATTGACATACTTATGTTAGACTCCTGCGTACATCTTTTAGATCCTCAGTTCGGCTTTTCTTTCCGAACACCAAACTGAGCATCAGGGGCTACTGTCTATGCGGTAATATTTTTACATATCCTAAATACATACCTCAAAGCCTGTTAGAAGGCTGGCACAGGCTTTAGTCAGCCCGCTCTTAGAGGACTGAACTTTCGGGATCACCACACTCTTAACAGTGCGGTGCTCCTCGTTGATGGAGGCGCCGTTAAGCGCCTCCAGCAAATTATCCGGTGCCTCCGGTTGGACGGAGGTCACCGGCGTCACAGTCTTGCCCTCCTTAAGGAGGGGCTGCCTGCCGGACTCCAGAACCACTGAAGGTTCCGGTGCGGAGTCCGGCCCAAGGCCGGACTTAGAGCCCTTTGGGGTTTTACCCCTTTGTGCCTGGGGTCCGGGAGGTTGCCTTGCGGCGCCTCCTGGACCACCTCCTCTTGGCTGGGCCCCTTTTGGGACTCCACCGCGGCATCATCCGCATCGCGAGGAGACGAGGCAGCCGGAAGTGAAGTGCTATTCACATCCGATGAACCCAGGGAGCCGCTCGTTGAAACATCGAGCCCGTCCTTGGGCGGGCTGCATGGTAATATTCGGCGTTAGAAGATAATGTGCAACAAATGGAACGCCATGAGTTATTCTGATGTCCGGACACTTACGATTTTGCCAAGGGCTTGGCCCTCGGTGGCCACTCCTCTTCGCCGTCGTCGGCGTTGGTGGAGTAGTCTGGAGGAAGGGTCCTCCCCTTCTTGGACCCTCCGGCCTCCCCGGTTGGGGCGGCCTTCCTTGTCTTCTCTCCCTCCGCTGGGGGGGTAGAGGCCTCTTTTTCCTCCTCCTCGTCTTCGCGGGAGGAGTCCGCCTCAGAGTTGTCGCACGATGAGTCCGACACCACCTAGCGCCGGGCACTCTTTCGAGTCCCCGTGGCCTTCTTCTCGGCCTTCTTCTCCGGCACCACGTGAGGTGCCGGAACTAGTAGCCCCGCCAGGCGGGCGTCCGCTGGGTCTTCTGACAAGGGAGTCGGACAGTTAATCTGCCAGGACGTCTTCTGCCAATCCTGTCAAAGGTAAAGGGAGTTTAGATCCCGCATAGAGTCAAACTATGAAAAACAAGTGTCCCGTAAAGGGTAAAATAGCTTACCTCGTTGGCTTGATGCTGCGAGCTGAATCCACGATCTTCGGTAGTGGATGCGGGAGCCTCAGCGCCCTTGAATAGCACCTTCCACGCATCTTCGTACGTAGTGTCGAAGAGCCTGCTCAGGGTTTGGTGTTGTGCCGGATCAAACTCCCACAAGCTGAAGGCCCGTTGATGGCACGGGAGGATCCGGCGGATGAGCATGACCTGGACTACGTTGACAAGCTTGAGCTTCTTGTTCACCAGGTTTTGGAAGCAGGTTTGCAGCCCGGTCAGCTCTTCCGAATTACCCCACATCAGGCCCGTCTCCTTCCAGGAGGTGAGCTGTGTAGGGAAGCCAGATCGGAATTCGGGGGCCGCTGCCCATTTAGGGTCACGCGGCTCGGTGATAGAGAACCACCCCGATTGCCACCCCTTTATGATCTCCACAAAGGAGCCCTCGAGCCATAGGACGTTGTCCATCTTGCCCACCATGGCACCTCCACACTCCGCTTGGCGGCCGCCCACTACCTTCGGCTTGACATTGAAGGTCTTTAGCCATAAGCCAAAGTGGGGCCGGATGCAGAGGAAGGCCTCGCACACGATGATGAACACCGAGATGTTGAGGACAAAATTCGGGGCCAGATCGTGGAAATCTAGGCCGTAGTATAACATGAGCCCCCGGACAAATGGGTGAAGTGGAAAACCTAGTCCACGGAGGAAGTGGGTGAGGAACACCACCCTCTCATGGGGCCTGGGGGTGGGGATGAGCTGCCCCTGGTCGGGGAGTCGATGCGCGATGTCGTTGGACAAGTATCCGGCCTTCCGCAGCTTTTTGATGTACCCCTCCGTGACGGAAGAGGCCATCCACTTGCCTCCCGCTCCGGACATAGCTGGGGAAGGTTGAGGCGGGATGTGCAGACATGGGCGCTGGAGCTCGAGTGCGCGGAAATGGATGAGCAAAGGAGGAAGAAGGCGTGTGTGAAAAAGTGGATCCTTATCCCCTTATATGGGCGGACGAAGTTATGCGCCCCCACCAGCCTGGTAAAACTCGCTTATCTCCCAAGCACCGTAATCAATGGTGCGGTTGGGTTACCCACGCTCGTATTGATGAGAATCCCGGAATAAGGGGACACGATCTCTGCTTTGACAATACGTGCCAAGGAAACGGCCTCGCTAAACGTGCTGAGGTGGGACAGTAAAAACGATTCGAATAAAAGCTTGGTCGTGGTGTGATATCCCACTATGGAATACGTCAGCAGATTGAATTTGTGTAAATATTATTCTCTCTACGGTGGTATGTGGAACTTATTTTGCAGAGCCGGACACTATCCTTGTGTTCGAATCTTCTATGAAGTATTCAGAGCAGGAACCCGCCTTGCAATGCTGAAGACAATCTGCGCACCGGACTCGTCGTCATTGAAGCCTGGTTCAGGGGCTGTTGAGGGAGTCCTGGATTAGAGGGTGTCCGGATGGCCGGACTATAGCCTCTGGTTGGACTCCTGGACTATGAAGATACAAGATTGAACACTTCGTCCCGTGTCCGGATGGGTCTTTCCTTGGCGTGGAAGGCAAGCTTGGCGATACGGATATGTAGATCTCCTCCCATTGTAACCGACTCTGTGTAATCCTAACCCTCTTAAGTGTCTATATAAGACGTAGGGTTTTAGTCCGTAGGACGAACAAAAATCATATCATAGGCTAGCTTCTACGGTTTAGCCTCTCTGATCTCGTGGTAGATCTACTCTTGTACTACCCATATCATCAATATTAATCAAGCAGGAGTAGGGTTTTACCTCCATCGAGAGGGCCCGAACCTGGGTAAAAACATCGTGTCCCTTGTCTCCTGTTACCATCCGCCTAGACGCACAGTTTGGGACCCCCTACCCGAGATCCGCTGGTTTTGACACCGACAATCACCCTTTCCTCTTCAAGGAAATCCAACGCAATGCTCAAGAGGTAGCAAGGGTCGACCCCTTTGAGGGTGGCACAATCAAGGCGCACATGCTCATGCATGGTTTCATGCATGGCCATTATCGGTGGATAAGTGATGATTATGATGATGAGGAGGAGGAGGAGGAGGATGTCGACGGGGCAGGAAATAACGACATGGGGCCACCAGACAAAGAGATAACCAATTATGTGCCCGAAGAGAAGACTGCCTCGGAAATGTCAATGGCGAAGAGGCAGTTTAAGACGGAGAAGACACAGACACGCCGCCGTCTTCGTCGCTACTAAGTTCAGCCATGCGGGATCCGCATGTTCGAGACCTGCTTCGCAAGAAGACGACTAGCGATAGAGCTACTTCTAGAGAGGAGGCCAAACTGGCACAACTGGAGGTAGATTCGATGACTCCTTTGTATGATGGTTGCAATCCCGAGGTGACCCACTTGAGTTTCACACTAGAACTTCTAAAGACGAAGGCAAAAAACAAATGGACAAATACAAGCCTGGATGAGCTTCTGAAGTATCTAAAGAAGGTTCTTCCTGCGGGAAGCATGTGTCCTACTAGTGTTGAGGAGGCAAAGAAAATCGTGTGCCCTCTTGATCTGCCACACATTAGATATCATAGATGCATCAATGATTTCATCATATATCGGAATGATCACGCCGAAAAAACCATCTGTCAAGTGCAATGCTTCACGATATAAAAATGCCGGAAAGAAAGCTCCACAGAAAGTTCTATGGTACTTCCCGATCACTTCGTGTCTATAGCGGTATTTCGTAGATCCTAAGGAAGCAAAGCTTATGCGCTGGCACGCGGAGAGGGTGAAGCCAGATGACGGAGATGAGCCGAAGCTGAGACACCTCGCAGATGCTAGCCAGTGGAGAGCATTAAATGCTGAATTTGATTTTTTCGTAAATGATCCAAGGAACATCGTGCTTGGCGCTAGTAGTGATGGCATGAATCCATTTGGCAACCAGAACACCAATCATAGCACATGGCCCGTGTTTGTATGGATGTACAACCTCCCCCCTGGTTGTGCATGAAGGAAAAATACATACACATGGCTATGCTTATTCAAGGACCGAGACAACTGGGAAATGATATAAATCAGTATCTTGGGTTATTGAAAGAGGAACTACAGACCTTATGGACAATGCCGGCCAAGACATGGGATGCAAGCAAAGGAGAGTATTTCTACACGAGAGTTGCGCTGATCACGAGGGTGCAGGACTATATCGGTTACGGCTATCTCTCCGACCAGGTGTGCCACGGATATTGCGGATGCACGAGGTGCATGGATGATACAACTTCTCTGCAACTATCGAAAGATGGGCGGTCTTCGAAAATCGTGTACATGGGGCATCGAAGATGGCTCGATAAGGATGACCCGTGGAGAAAGCATGGAGATCTATTCAATGTAAGGTTGAGCATCGAGGTCCTCCACGTAAGCGTAGCGGTGCAGAAATATATGAGTTATTGAAGAACTGGGAAGAGTGCCCCTCGCTGGGAAAGATGAAGAAAAAGGCGCCGGAGCCCCTGCTGAAGGTATGGAAGACGAGATTTGTTTTCTTGGACTTGGAATACTGTCCCACACACGACACGCCTCATAGCCTTGATCAAATGCATATCACAAAAAATATCCTTGAGAGTTTGCTTGTAATATTGATGAACATGCCGGAGAGGACCAAGAATGGGCCGAAAGCAAGAAAAGACTTGGAATTTTTGAATATCAGGAAAGATCTCCAAATGCCCGATAAAAGGTCGTCAGAGGAGACCGAGACGGAGACAAAGACAGATGATAGGGGAAAAAAAGTAAACAAGAAGGAAGAACAATATTGCCCCCCCTCTTGCTTCACCTTAGATCCGAAGGAGGTCGATCAGTTGTTCAAGTGACTTGCCAGAATCAAAGTTAGTTCCGGATACAGTGGGAAGATAAGGAGATATCTAGACACTAAGAAAAAAGGTTTAGTGGGATGAAGTCTCATGACTATCATGTGATGATGACACAGCTACACCTGGTTGCACTTAGAGGGATTATGGACACACATGTGCGTGAGACGCTTACTGACCTATGCCACTTTTTTTATGCTATCTCTAAAAGTCGATCAATGTGAAGCAACTCCATAGGCTATAGGAAGAGATCGTTGTCATACTGAATGAGCTAGAGATGTACTTCCCGCACATCATGGACAACATCATTGAACTAGGGCCTACATTCCTGCACAACATGATGTCGTTCGAGAGGATGAATGGGGTCATCAGAGGATTCGTTCGTAACATGTCCCGTCCATATGGAAGCATAGCCAAGGGATATCTGACCAAAGAGTACATCTCTTTCTGCAAGAGTTATCTAGTAGGCACCGGAGACCCTGTTGTTGGTTTGCCCGTCAACAAGCACTGTGGAAGGGTCGAAGGCGAAGGTCACACCAATGGTCATAGGGATGTGAATGTGTTACGCTCGGGCCGACAAAATGACCTTGACAGGGAAAACTTAGTAGTGCTAAAACACCTACATGTGCTAGAAGATTTCGTGACACTGCACAAAGAGACCATCGCAAAGAAGTACCGTGACCGTGGGGTGCACAGGACGGACGCTGAAGTTATTAGAGAGCACAACTCCACTTTCTTGCGTTGGTTTAAAGAGCGAATTCTGGCTAATCCCCCGCAAGAGGGTTGTCCGAACGGAACGCTCATATACGCCTTAGCACATGGCCCCTCAACCAACCCCGCGACTTATAAAGCATACGATATCAACGGATACACATTCTACACGAAGGAGAAAGATATAAACACTGATGACCAAAACTCAGGGGTGACGATGGAAGCCATGACAGGGAATGTAATTGAAAGATATTACAGAAGGGTTGAAGAGATATGGGAGCTTAGCTACTCTGGATTGCATAGGGCGACGATGTTCCGTGTCAGATGGGCTAAGAATGTACAGAGAGAAAACCGACATTCCACTACCATGTGTATACCCAACTCCGATAGCGGTACCGTCAACGCCATCGTAAAAAATGAGCCATGGGTACACGCTAAACACGTGACACAATGTTTCTTCATAATTGATCCGATCAATCCCAGCCGTGTTGTCGTGAGGAGAAGCAAAAGGAGCATCGCCAGAATGGATGGAGTCGCCAACGAGGAAGACTACGACCAGTACGGTGATCCGATGAGGCAAGATGATGCTGATGATGATAAAACATACGCCAAAAGAAGAATGAAGACTACATTACCTACGAAAGATCGTAATCCATGGAGAAGGAAAAGTCACGACCATGGGCTCAATTATTCGACAACAAACAAAAGAGGGAAGAAGATCAGTTTAAAGCATCGTCATCGCCCAAGCTGACAAACTAATCCACAAATTTTGTGTGTGTCTATTTTGTATACCGGCGTTATCGGTCAAATGATGTAATATATATTATACTAATTATTATCCGGAGGGTAATAGTGGTTTTGCTCCAACAACAGACCAAACTAAAAGAAGGAAAGTGCAAAAGAAAGATAAGAAAAAGAAAAGTGCAAATGAAAGAAAAAGAAAAAGAAAAAGAAAAATAAAAACAAAGGAAGTTTTCAAAAATGAAATGGAAAAAAAGGAAAAGGAACTAATAAGTTGTGAAAAATGAAATGAAAGAAAAATAAAAATAAAAAGGAAGGAAGTTTGTGGAACATGAAAAAGAAAAAGAAAAAGAAAAAGAAAAAGAAAAAGAAAAATAAGAAAGCATAATAAAAGTAAAAAGAGAAATAAAAATAAAATAAAAAGGAAGGAAGTTTGTGGAAAAAGAAAAACAAAAACAAAAACAAAAACAAAAATAAAAATAAAAATAAAGAAAAAGAAAAAGTTAGCAGTAACGCGATTTGGCTAGGGCAGCTCTATAGCTAAGAAAGAGAAAAAGGAAAAGAAAAATAAAAATAAAAAAAGAAAAAGAAAAAGTTAGCAGTAACACGTTTTTGCTAGGGCAGTGGTATAGCTAAGAAAAAGAAAAATAAAAAAAGAAAAATAAAAAGTTAGCAGTAGCATGTTTTGGCGTGGAAAGCGCTGTAGCTAACTTAGCTATAGCGCGCTTTGCCAAGACGCGCTATAGCTAAGTTGTGTATACAGAGCCACTGCACCCATCTCTTTCCTCCCTCTCACACTCTCGCTCGATTCGATCCCCTTTCTCAGCTCACTCCACCGCCGACGCCGCACCCACCCACGCCACCGCGCGCCGACGCCTCACCACCCACGCCGCCGACGACGCCGCATCACCCGCGCCGCCGCTGGCGCCGCACCACCCATGCCGCCACCGACAACGGACACGACCTCAGCCCCGACCCCGATGCCGGCCACCGACCCCGGCCGTGACCCCCTCCCGCTCCGGTACGGCCCCCCGCCCCCTCTTCCTTCCTCTCCCAGGGCCCGACCCTGACCCCCTGCCGCTGCGCCCTAGGGCAGTACCCTGCATGTAACCTGAGCACCAGTGATCTCGGTTTCTCACATTAAGTTGGTTATCTTGGTTTGCATATACTTGACCAAGAGCTGCTACTGCTGGTTATTGGAAACATGGAGTACTTGTGTGTTGCTGCTGTTTTTTTGTTGTCTGCTGTTATTACTTGAATTCGAAATATGATCTCATTTTAGATGGAGAAGGCAAACTAGAAAACAAATACAGAAAAATTTTCACTAACAGAATTCAAAGCAAACTAGAATACAAATATGATCTCATTTGAATTCAGTTAGAGAAAATTGTTCAGTTAGAGAATTTTTTTAAAATTTTTAGTTAACTGAACATTTCAGTTTTGATAACTGTGCAAACTTCAGTAAACTGATTCGGTAAATTCAGTTAACTGAATCATGCAATTGACAGCTATTGACAGTAAATTCAGTTAACTGAATCATGCATGGTTCAGTAAATTGAGTGTGTGTGTGT
This sequence comes from Aegilops bicornis, assembly GCA_021605145.1. Classification (NCBI taxonomy): domain Eukaryota; kingdom Viridiplantae; phylum Streptophyta; class Magnoliopsida; order Poales; family Poaceae; genus Aegilops; species Aegilops bicornis. Next base: position 244,642,461 of record CM038673.1, on the reverse strand, counting down.
GATGATTTGACTGCTATTGACAATTTGTAGTAGACTAAGTTTGACTGTAAACTTATAAATTTGTATAGTAGTTACAGTGAAAACAGTAGAATTACACTCTAGAATTACTGAACTTCAGTTTATTTTGAAGCTTATGAATTAATTGAATGCTGAATTTTGTAGTTAAGAGAATAGATAGCTCTCCTACGAACGTGCATTGAGATCTTCTCGCAATGCTAGGCTTCTTCTTCCTCCACGGGAGGCTTCTTCTTCCTGCTGCTGGGATTTGTTACTCCTCTTTGTTTCCTTGATGGGAGGCCTGCCTTCGAACCACAGGTGAGTTGTGTTGCTGGTGATCATGACCGTGCACATTTAGTTAGATAATTTTTGCTCTAATTAATGTCTCTTATGCCTGCTCCAGTATTGGCAAACTTTTGAGAGTGCCTACACAAGTATTATGTTGGGTTGTGGGTTTACCTATTTTTCCTGTGTATAAGTTTCAGAGTGTTTAGGAGGTGTATTATGTTGCTGTAGTGGCCTCTAAGTTTCAGAGTTGCCAATCTATGTTGTTGTATTATGTTGTTGTATTACTGGCTCTAGTGGCCTCTTACGAGGTGTTTAGGAGATATTTTCAGAGTGTGTGGACTGAAAATATTAGTACTGTTTTCAAAGTAGATGAAAAATCATATTAAATGCTGGAGCAAAATGTGTGGTATTAGAATGCCAGAGCTGTTGATTGTCACTTTTACAGCACTGTAGAATGCCAGTTATAACTTTTGCAGCTTATGTTGCTGCTACTATGTCTGTGCTTGTTTTGCCGGAAACCGATTGCCAAGTGACCTATGTTTTGCCGGAAATGTTGATTCATTTCCATTCCGGCAAATTTGAGGTCATGCCGAAATTTTCCGTGAATTTCGGCATGACTTGTGCTTGAAAGTTGGACATATCGAGTGCTCGAGATTTGTCGCGACGGGAATGAAACGACATTTCCGACAAAATAAAGGTCACTTTTTTTCAATATTCACTTTATTATATAAAGCTTGATAATTAAATGACTACGACATTGAACCCTAGGAAACATGACCAACACCGATGAGGCCAGAGGTTCTCAGTCCCAATTAGGTCGAGCACACGCCTACCTCGACTTTCTGGCGGATCAGCAGAGACACCAAGCTGGGTGTCAGGACCCCCTTGTCATGAAGGATGACGACGGTGGTGGAGCCAGCACCGACACTGATGCCACCAACGACACTGGCACTGAGACTGGCGCTGATGATGTTCCTAGCTACAGCACGGAAGGTGGGACCTCCCAAGCCAGTGAGGGAAAGAAGTAAAAGACGACACGACACCGAAATGAGCTCGGCACCGGAAGACTAGTGGTCACGGTGGTGCACCCTGGTGAGTACGAGCCAATAGAGCCGCGGGAAGTGGCAGCATGTTACGGCAACCAACTAGCATGCATCCTAAGGGATACAACTAACGTCAACACCACGAAAATACAGAAGAATGAAAAATTGAAGAAGCTGCTCCTAACTAGGTTGCACGCAAGATTCCTGTTCCCCGATCAGAATGATGATGTCGACCCATGGAATGATGATGCCATGAAATAAATCAACAACAAAGCCCTAGAGAAGTTCAGCAATGCATTGAGCTCTTGGAAAACTAGGGTGAAAAGGGAGATTGAAGTAGAACATGAAACCTATGCCGAGATTGTTGCAGACAATCCAAAAAATTACGATAGAGGACTTTGAAAATTTCAAGGAGACTTGTAATGAAGAAGCTGCCAAGGCCAGGTCGGAGAGAGGCAATCAGCTGCAGGCAAAGAACATGGGGAACCACCGCCTTGGAAGTCATTGTTACACGGTAAGAGGCCCGTGTGGGCTAAGGAGGACGCAGAACGCAAACGTCAGGGGATCCCAGACCCATTGGCTGAGTTCACCGACCAGCAGGAGCACGAATTCATCAGGGCCCGATTCTCTTGGGACCCAAAAAAAAAGATTTTTTCACCGACGGGACGACTAGGAAATTCATGAGATTACTGTTAATTATCCTATCCTTTTACCACCTTACATATTAGCTTCTAATCAATGAAGTCGCATCCGTAAATGATTCACGGTCCATTTTGCAGAGTGAGAAAGACAAGCTTGCGGCCGAAAGCGACTCGTAGACTCAGTCGACTCAGTCGTCGGCGAAGTACAAGTGGGACACTCCTTTCAACCGGGCCATGAACATAATGATGGGACACCCACCCGGCCAGCGGCCGCAATATGGACTTGTGCACGGCGTCGGGGATGGCGCCACGTGGAAGTAATATTATAACAAGGACCCCGAGGCCAAAAGACAAAGAAAGAAGTTCAGTCAAGTGACTATCAACGAGAAGGTGGCGCGGGCGATGGAGAGAGCAAAATCTGAGACCAAAGCTGAGATAATCGCTGCCTGTAGAGATGATATGGTGGCTTCCTTTACAAGCTTGATTCCAACAATGGTCACATTGGTGCAACAAAATCCAAATGCACAACCAAGTGATTTTCCCATGCCCAGCTTCACCGGGAGCAACTCAATGAACACCGCACCCATACCCGTACCTAGTATGGCAACTGCACCCGCACCTCCTCTAGCACCTGCTCCTGCACCCATCTCTCACAGTAGCCCTAGCTCCGTCTCTGGCTTGTGGGCCGTCGACATTGGCTGAGCTCGACGCCCTCACGATAAATACACGTCGCACCTTCATCAACTCAACTAATTAATTAATCTTCAGCTGCCGTTCTTTTTGGATCTCTGACGCCGCACGTATATGTCTTTGTAGGCCGACTCAACTCCGTGCACCCTCCTTTACCACATGAAGGGCAGGTTGGTGGATGTGGGGAAGGGTACTATAGTGAAGCCTAAGGATCGATTGTTTCACCACCGGCAGATGCCTGATAACGCCTTAAGGGTATCTGTGGCGAGTGTGAAAGCAGGCTACAAACATTTTCCTTATCCGTTACAAACCGATGGAGAGGATGACGAGACACCCCCCAGCAACTTGGCCAATGTAAAAATTGGCCGATCATGTGGCCGAAAAATCTTCTTCGTGTCGAGGTGGCCGGGAGCACACCAATGGGACCTTAGGAAGGTATGACCACAACACCACCTACACAAGTACAACCATCGTTTGTGCTGCTTGCTGAGATCGAGAGACATGAGGAAGGAGGGCCAACCATTCCAGCAGATGATGCCATCTGCTGCATGGAAGAGGATATGGATCATGACATGGAGGAGCCGATGACCCTCTCCAATATGTCAATACTGCCTTTGACAACGAAGTAACAATGAGTCAACCATATGAATATGAGATGCATGTACCAGAGCCGGAACGTCCTCGGGAGTGCAAGAAGTCTTTGTTCATGCAATCCTCGTAGGACACGCCTCCAGATGCCGGATCCACCCAAGCTCAACTAATTAGTCAGAATCGTCCAATGCTGAGCCCGACAACACTAGGGGTGGTGCTCAGGGAGGGTCTGACAGATCCACCAGCACCTGAGCCCACCAAGAAGAAGCAGAGGAAGAGACAGACGACGAGAAAATCCAATAAAGCTGGCAATGTTGGTTCTAGCAGCCAGCCGCCTTCGACCAAGGTTGACAGTGTACCGATGAAACATGCGCCATTAATCCATGTCGTGGGAGAGCAAATTGTTTCGGCAAATGCACTAGCTTCCATAGCAGCGGATCTCAGGAGCTCCATGGCCATGTGCTTTTGACAGAGAGAAGCCTCCTCGCCTCGGATGATCCAGGATACCCACTTTATATGGTTAATGTGCCAAGAAGTTGCAAGATGCATGTCCACACATGCCCCACAGATCTCTTCTTCCTAAGGTTTGATTACATCTTCCAGATGTTTCAAATGAGGGCACCTGATTTTATGTTCGTCCGCTTGTATGCGTTGCACATGAACTACATCTTCAGGAGAGAGCAAGTCATTGGTCTTGCGGTCGCGGACCCATACTACATGCATGAGGGCTTCTTGTCAATCAACGACGCCAACCGTCAATATGCGAGTCGGTACATCAAAGAATTCTTGGTCATCAATAAGGACAAAGAAACGATTCTCCTACCTTATCATCCCAGGTAAGTCATCCGCGGATAGCACTATAACACATACATCCTTTCGTGCATTTCAATAGTTACTTTGCACGCATGGAGGCTAACTTGATCGTGTATTTTGTGCAGCGGGGGGTGCCGTGCCGTTCTCATCGTTCTTTACCTGCATTTCTCTCACGCTCTATATTTGGACCCGTTGAAGAACATATAGAAGAAAGACTACACACACATAAAGTATGTTCTGTATAGAGCTATGCTGGGCTTCAGCATGCGAGGTGGCTACATCCAATGCCAAAAAACAAATAAGGCCGGGCTTTGTTTCGGCCACAAGACTGACTTCTGTTGCATCCAGCAACCGGAAAGAAGTGACAATGATGGATTCTACGTCATCCATCTAATGATGGAGTACACAAGGGATGTGCAATCACTTTGCATGAAATCTTCATCCGATACCCATATCCAGAGACGGGCCGAAGCCTTTGGAGTCGTGCCGGATAATCGACTTTGAAATGATTTCTACCGGAACCAGTAGGAAATTGCGTCCATCATCATGAAAGATGTCCTCGAAGAGAATGGGATGTTCTACGGTGGCCCAATATCGTGAGCTGACGTCCGAACCTGCATTGCCCTACAGCGTCAGGACATGACGCCTTTCACTAAGCTTGGGTGCACCCTTCCGGATATGGACAGATGGGAAGTGTGCACCGCTTAAAAACAATGTGTATGTTTAGTTACTTGTTACTTTCTGTACGACAAAACTTCGAATCTCTCAGTACGACGAAACTATTAGATGTATGGTGTCGCGCTCTAGTTAATTACTTTCGGTACGATGAAATTTGTTAACTATGTTTACTATATATGTTGCTTCTATTTCATAACTGTTTCATTTATTTTTATTCACGATATATATATATATATATATATATATATATATATATATATATATATATATAGACATCTGGTCTATTATGCTAATATTAGCAGAATAACTATTCTGATAACACTTCTGCACTGCTTCATTTTCTGGTGTTCCACCCGCGTTTTTTGTGTGGAAACGGGTGTTGCGGGATGATTTAGTTTGTCTCTGTATCTCAGTTCACCTTTATTCTTTCTAATTTACAGGAAAATCTACTACAGTGCTTGCAAATCGAGGGATTTGGCGGACGAGCTATCTCTGTTCGTTCGTGTTTGCTTCAGATGCGATTTTTTGTGCTCAGATGTTGTTTTTAAGTAGGAATTCTTTGATTGCGTTCTTTTTAATCTGTCCGTTCACTCTAAAATTTGTTAATTTTTAGGAATTAGTTTTCAATTCCTGTTAAATTTATTGTGCGGGCAGGTGAGCTTCGTCCGCTCCTCTGTTCTTGTTGATTTTTTGGATTTTGCGTGTCCATGCATGTTTGAATGTTGTAATTAATGTTGGTATAGGTTTGAATTCATTGTATTGTGGGTATAATTGTCATTTTTTTGAACTGAATTTTTTAAATGAGAGTTGATGTTGTTCGTCCAGTTGCCGTGACTTCCATGTAATTTTTTGCGGGGGTATTTTTCGATAGTTTGGTGGTTGGACAATTTTTAGGCCAGTTATAGAAGTGTGAGTGATATTGACACCTCTGTTAGTGTACCACATGTCTAGAGTTCTTGTGCTTTAATTTTATTTGTTGTAGTCATAGCATACGTTGTAGTGCACTGCATTTTCGTTAGTAGTGTACTTCATTGTAGCTACATTACAGTGGTTGTGGCAGCTTATGAGATTTCTGTTTTCTTAAACTGAATTCTGTATTCTAGAGGACTGCATAATATGCACTTCCGTACTGCATTATCAGTGTGGTTAATGTTCTGTTGTGCTATTAGAATGGATGGTCCATTATATGCTTGTGTTAGCTGAATAGTTATACATTATAAGGATTTTTTTTGAACTTCATACTATGAGAATTGTTTCTGAACATCATATGTTAACTGCAAAGATTCAAACATTCGCATTTCCTTGTTACTTTTCAGACGACTACTTTTTTATTATTAGTACCACACTGTGTGTTTGAGAGAACTGCATTACTGCCAACAACAACTTGTCTAAAAAGGATGATAAAATTATGCAGTTGAGGTTGCATACTTTAAATAGGCATCGTTCAAATCGTCTGATGGACATAATTTTAAAAGCATACAACATAAGCTAAGCATTAGAAGTATTGGTTGCTTCATATTTAGACAACCTAGAGTGCAAAAATAGTAAACTTGAGGGAGTCTTCTTCTTTGTAGAAAAACACCATGGCCACTTCTCCGACCTCAAAGCCATTCTGGGAGACGAAATGTTTCCAACCAGTAGTTATGTTGATGCAGTCTTCAGAGTCGATGTGGTAGTCAGCTTGCATGTCTGCATACCCATTCTTGTGTTGTGTCTCCAAAGTAACCTTCCCTGAACTCGGAGCAGGAAATTTTATTGTGGATGGCAGTTTCTGCATATTGGAATGGGTGGAAAAAGAATTTTATAAGTAAACAGCAAATGTTTTTCTTTATACTTAGGATGATCTTTTTACGTTGACTAAAATACTTGCATATATATGGCTGCTATTTTCTAAAGTGGTTGCAATGTATGAACAAATTTATATAAGGAATTGACCTGTAGTTTTACTAGGATATACTAGTCATCAACCCGTGCAGCCGCACGGGCTAGTATTAAATTTTGAAAGAAAAAGCATAAATTATTGAACGCTTTGTCTAATACTCCCTCCTTCCCAAAATATAAGGCGCGATTGACTTTTTACGGTCTTTGATGCACAACTTTGACCACTAATATATATCAAAGTATATGGATTGAACATGTATAAATGACATCGCTGTATTTGTGTTGCAAAGCAATTTTATTTCATATATATGTATAATAATTTTATAGACATATAATACATAAAAAATATAGTGAAAGTTCTGCAACGAAGACCAGAAAAGTCAAACCGTGCCTTATATTTTGGGAAGGAGGGAGTACTTTTTTTGTCCGTGAATTTTTTGGCATACAATATAGACAATTATTGAATTTTTTAGAAAGATAATTGTTCATAACCATGTGTAGTACATGAGAAAATATGTTTCCTTTAGTTATTCTAAGATTAGAAGGTCAATTACCTTGCGATATGCGTGAAAGAACAAATTCCAATCCAAATAAAGAGTATATTCTAGAAATTCTTTTGTTTCAACAAATATATAGCTCAAACTGTTTTCAAATGATAGATCACATAAGCAAACGCATAACTACTCTCAACCTTCCTAAAAAAATCCCTAGCAACACATGTAAGCCAAACATAATATAGGTATATATGGCTTGGAGCTTATTCCATCACTCGAGTTTAGTCCACTTTAATCCAAAATTATCTTATTAATCTACACGTTAGTGAATTTAATCAAATTTCTACAACTGTATTTTTGAGTAACGTGCAAAACGTTCTCTGGTTTTTACAGACAGGAACGTGATTTGAAATAAGCATGTAGGTGTACAGAATGAGCCATAGACAAATTTGGAGAAGTACAAAACATACAGAGAAAATACTACATTTACCCGAAGTCAAAATCATCAGCGCTAGCCTTCAACATTATCGTAATTACATACAACAAAGGAAGCTGGTAAAATTCAGCTAATATCAGACACTATATATAAAGATTGTTTTAAATAATTACATTGTCGGATCAACTAATATAAGAAATCCATAAATCTAGAAGCAGAATATATCCGCATCATATTTGAGTATTTTACATGTAGTATTCATCCCCTTTTCCTAGCTAGACATGACATTGTATAATTTAATTTATATGAGGCAAGTTTATTTCTCTATCATCCACAATGTAAAAATCATTTTCGCTCCCTCTTCTTATTATGATGGAGAAATCAAGCATCCAAAAAAGCAACAATATTCTGCTCTAATCTGTACTAATGAACACTACTCAGCCGGTCCAAATCTGTGGCGGTTCTATTATAATCCTCATTAGTTGGACGACATAATTAGAAAGCAAGGGTCTCGTACTAATTTGTTGATGGACGACAGTACATAGAAAGCATCAAAATAAATTTAGCTATTAGAAGAATATTATAACAGAACCACATCATTCATGTTCTTATTCATGAGGAAGTCTATCTGTAAAAAAACCATCATACAATAGATATCTATGCTAAACGTGCAGTTGGCAGTTTATACATGACAATGGAGCCGAGTCAGCCAACACAAAGGAATAGAACGCAAGAAAATAAAGACCGTACCTTGAATTTTCTCGGCTTCTTGCAGTGCACCGCGAGCATGTCTTGCCGCTAGATAAAAGCATCGGCCGAGCTTACCAAGGAAATCAATTAGCCCAGGGTACGTCTGTGTGTTTCCTCCTTTCCGGCCGGTCGAAAAACTAGCTTTTCTTGGATCCAGCTGCCTCCCTTCAAAGCCAAATCTTATACTCGTGTGTCCCAGCGAATCAAGCCAAGCATGTACGTGCCTATTTGCTGGCCCGCAGCCGCGGATGTAGTCTTGATTAGAGGTTGGCCAATCGGACGTCCACGACATGCAGCCGCGCTAGTTTACGATGGGGAAGGACAGCATGCACTCCCGCATGGGAGCCCGTCAAGTCGAGGCGCTGCACTTCCTCCTCAAGGCTGTCCTGTATGAAACTTCAAAGTTGAGGATTCTGCGGCTCAGCACAGCCCGTCCTCCATCAACTGCCGATAGTAGCTCCTTCATCCTCCTCCATAGACCCCCTTCCCACACACCCCTTCCTCTAGAGAACAACGGTGGTGCAACATGCGATGTGCCATGAAAATTGGAACTCTACAGTAGGAGATTCATAGGTTGGAGAGGAACAGGATTAGCGAATACCCAGATTGGATCATAATTTTGTTCAGATGTGTTGCAGCGTTGATGGAGCTCCTAATGGCTGGCGAGGGAAGTTCATCCTCTGTGCGGCAACTGGTCTCGGACTCTGTTGTTGTTCGTCAATAGTTCAGATTTATTTTAAGGGGAGGAGAAGGCAGCGATGCTTTTATTAATCCACATGTTTTTTTTCTATCCGCAATCTGGTTAGAAAGGGCGTACCAGATCAAAAACATGGTCGTGGATTTTTTGTTGACAGATCGTTTTTTGTTGGACCATGAAGTTTTAATTGGTGGAGGCTTCTATATTTTTTCCACTACCAATGGACGTGAACGTGACAGATCCTTTTGTGTTTTTTTTCCACTACGCTGGACATGAGAGAACCTGTTTTGCTGGACCATCTTTTATCTTTCTTATATCTTATATCTTATATTTACTAATTGGAGGCACGCCATACGAGTCACCACGTTAATCCTAGAAGTTAAGACAATTCATCCACACGATTAATAAGTATTTTATCAATAGCCGTTGGATGAGCCGTGGGATGTGCTCATGATCCACGTACGAGAGTCCTGCTCTCACACGTAATGAACAAGGAGTCTGGCCTATCTCCTCCACGTTTCCATCTTCAAGGAAAAAGAAAAAATAGTATATTGCATCTGTCCAGGAAAAGATTCTAATAGGAAATATCCAGTAATTCCTCCATACCACACTGCCGCTGTATCCTCTCATCCCTCACGTCCTCACCTCCCATCCAGCGGCCATGTTCCTCATGTCGGCAGCGTTTCTTGCAGAATTGACCTCTGGTCCAGCGGCCACGTTCGTCAATACCTGCTCATGTGCTTCCCTTGCGTGATTCCATCAGCAGCGCCCCATCTATCTCCCTCCAGTATGCTGAGTTCCTTCTGTTGTGTGATTCCATCAGCACCGCCCCATCTATGGATCTCCCTCCAGTATGATTCAATCACAAGTTGCAAGACACTTTTCTGCCGGCCGGCGAGATGGTGTCAGGAATCAGCCGACGGTTAGTCCATGTATGTAAGATTTTTTTTTCTTTGATCAGAAGCCTCATTCCCTCAATTTGTTTGGATATAATCTGATCATATATTTTCTTACGCTTCACAATTCAAACGATTTGTTTTTCTGAAATTTTGAGAGACATAAAGATAGAACACAAGGCTTAAAAATATTCGGCAAACAGCCACATAAGGACCCGTTGTAGCAGCTGTTTGCACACCAGGCAACGAACATCGGGCATATGGAAGAAGCCAGCTGTGGCACTGCAAGAAACAATGAGGTTGCTTCTGATGGTTGCAATCGGGGCCAGAAGAGCAATGGCCGTGGTGGCCTGTACTTCGATGCCACGCTCAGGGCGGGCAGCGAATTGTACCGGGAACGGAAAACAGGCTGATGACTTCGTCCCGGAATACGCGCCTCTCCACTGCATCTGTGGTTCCTATCTTGACAAGCAGGCTCAGCTGCAACGTCTCTTTTGTTGCAAATAGAGGTATTGAATTCCAGGTATTTTATCTCTAAATAGGAGTGAAATTTTGTTCTTTTAATAATAAATTGACTAATAATAGCTGCCTGGAGAAGCATAGAAGTAGAGAAGGATGTGACGAGGTCTACGTGAAGCTGCATGCATACATAATTAGTTTAAGCACCATTATAAGTATTATGCGTATGTTTCCAGCATATAATGTGAAACTGTCAGTCATTTTACTCCAACCAAAGTGCATGTTTGATTTGGAGTTTACATGCAGGCTTGCACAACATGTGTGGCGCTTCTAATTTCTGGAGCAAATGCAAAGAACAGCGTTCTTATATTTATAGTTTTCAGTGCGACTCCATTCTCTCTTGATTTCTTGGCAGTAAGTAATGCATTATTTAACTGTTGGGTAATTAACGTGACTGTAGCGCAGTTATCACATCATGTTCACCAATGTTTCTTCTTAATTGGTAATTTGAAGGAGCCTTTAAGTTTCTATAGTTTGCGCTCCAAAAATCTGTGTTACAGATGGTCTATCTTTTTATTACATAAATCTTATTTCTACGGGTAAGCTTTTTCCAGTGTTTACATTTTTTTCTTTAGCCATCGATCCTCCAAGGTATTGCACACACTTATGTGTACATTCTGTGGGTACGAAAAACAACAAACTTTCCATGGTCATTAGTACGTGTGCGACTTATACTGCTGGAAGTGTTTTGATGTGTAAGAAATTCTTAAAAGTACTATTTGTTCACTGCATATTTGTAGGCCTACTGTCAGCCCAGTCAATCTTATTTCTATGGGTGCCCTTTTTCAGTGTTTGCATTTTTTCTGAAGCCAGAGATGCGCCAAGGTATTGCACACAGTTATGGGTACATTCTGTGGGTAAGAACATGAAACTTTCCATCGTCATCAGTACGTGTGTGACTTATACTGCTGGAAGTGTTTCAATGTGTAAGACATTGTAAGAAGTATTATTTATTCACTGTATTTTTGTAGGCTTACTGTCAGCTCAGTTTGTCATCCCAAATTTTGTTCATAATTACGTTGGCAAAATCTGAAACCACATATTCCTTAATTAATTTTGTCTTTAAGTTTGATGTCATCTTTTTCCAGCTCAGACTATATTCCAACTATTGCTTGGATTTCACATCCAGGTTTTCATACCACTTAAAATTGTGTGGCACTACAAATTTCTGGAGCAATGCATGCGATTGCTTCTTTAATTAAATTTCAGTATGACCTCATCGTCTTTATCTGACTTAAGAATTAGTTGTGTGTTCTCTGATGTATAGTGACCAGTAATGTGCTGTCATCATGCTTGCAAATGATTCCGTCCTTATTAGTTACTCCAACAGTTCTATTTTCCATAGTTTACACCTCTGAATGATCATCTTACAGATCGTACGTCTTCATTAGATGAATTTCATTTATTTGTTCCCGTTTCCAGTTTTACATTTTACTTCAGTCACCGGTGCGCTAGAATTAGAAATATCATGTATTCATTGTCTATTTTGTAGGCTTACTCCCATGTTTGTTCCTCACCAAGAAGTTTTCTGATGACTAATTAGTTTGCAAAAGATAAATCATCTGAAACCATGTATGATATTTAAATATGCATCTTAGTTGAGCGTGAGATTCCTAAATTTCATATATCCCTTGCGTCTCAATACGACATTTGTAGGCTAGGAGATTTTCAAAGGCTTGCATTTCCCATGCCATTTTATACTTTTGGTTTAGATTCCTGTTATGTATATATTGCACATATCCTTTGTACAATTGTGAGATTGGATTTAAAGAGCACGATCTAAGGAATTTATGATGCTCTAGATAAATGATTAAGTTCATTTATCACTTGTATATATGTTCCTCTAAATAATTGTTGAATCTGAGCACAAATTATGTATATTGGCATGCATTTAACCCAAATGGACAAAAAGCTATGAGTTTACGTTTATAAATATGATTGCTGATGTTCCTATGTGATTACTTTCTGAATAGGAAGATTGCTCTTATATATTGTAGGCTGTTGATACATTCGAGTGAAAACCAGGGAAAACATTTGAAATTCTGATGGACATTGGGTGCAATTAAGTTCCTTCCAAGTTATTTGTCAAGTCAAAAGTTGTTTTGCAAGTCGTAACCTCTCAATGTCATTTGGCTTTGAAGGAGCACTGGGCACTTTGTTGCAAATAACATGTTGCTTTACCTATTTAATGTGAAACATGCTTATATATTCCTTTTTTGTTTTCAGTTTTTCTGGATGTTGTTACAAAATCAAATAGATGCATTTTGACAAATTCTAGCCCGTGCAGTGGCACGGGTTGATGACTAGTGGAGTGTTAATTGGTGGAGGAGGATTCTATTTTTTTCCTCTACCGCTGGACGTGGCAGATCCTTTTGTACTTGACCAACTTTGTTACGCAAATTTCCTTTTATCTTAACCGTAAATTCTCTAATCCAACGCTAGAATTAATATTGATGATGTGGGTTAATTAAATGGCTTGAAAGCTGCCTCCAATTAGTAAATATAAGATATTATACTGCAACATGCTTGTACTGCAAGGTCAGTTACAGTGTACTTCGTTAGCATGTTAAGAGAACTGCATCGCTGATCTACTGACCCTTTTTTTTGTTCTTGTGTTGGGGCTCTGATCTAACTAGTGTCGATTCTTGGTGTGGTATAGAAGAAAAATAGGTGGAAGCATCTAGTCTTAATAGCTAACAAATCTGAACAAGAATATAAATTATGTATTGTATTTTGTTGACACTACTGAAAAAATTGATTGAACTATATATTCAGATGTGGATTTGCAGGCTAGATTATGTCCAAAGTTGTGATTGGAAAAACATACCCAACTTTCCTGCAGATCTGCGGTTCTGAGGCGATGAAGAAATGGCGCCCGAAACCCCCTCCTGGGTATCATCAGGCACTCGAGCATGCTGCGCCACTTGGTGTTGGTGAGCTGTAGACCTTCTGCGTACACGCATGTGTCCGCTACCGGCGCCATCCTTGCCAAACAACCGCACTTGCAGTTCATGGCGGGTTCAGTGGAATTCCAGAGAAGAGCTGGGGATGGGATGAACCCTAGATCTACGATTTGAAGAAAAAGAGGAACTGGGGGAGGAGTTGTGTTAGTCTGGAGCACGAATGGATACGTTTTTATGCAACCAATTGAGGTAAGGAAGTAATAAATGTTTTTGGTTGGTGTTAGGTAGTGGATTGTTTCTGATTCAGTGTCCGCGAATGCATTTGAGTAGCCATAGGACTGCTTAGTTGAACATAGCGAACTGCATTGTCATATAAAGACGAACTGCCGAACACGTGGTTGGGCCTGCGTTCTGTGTATGGTATGTGGGATTTTTTTTAATTTTCAAAGGCCTCTCTTTTTGTGTGTTGGGCCTTTGTTCGGGGAGTGAAGACGCATTGGGCCCAAGTCAGCTTGTGAGCGCAGCTGGTTCCTGGTGCGCTTTGTGTGTGCTCTAATGTTTAGTCCCACCTCGCCCGCGGAAGGCTCGCCCGACCTGTTTATAAGTGCTGGCGAGGCAACCGTGTCGAACTTCTTTGGTTACTTATTTGGGCACTTATACATGGCGCTCGCGGCTCTATGCTCTATGACCTGTGGGCCCATGTGTGCCCAGCACCATGCATCGTGGCTCAGAACGACTCGCCTACGGTGGGCGCAGACCTACTACGAGACTAGCTGGGGCCGGGTGCACCAGTGGTGGTCAATTTTTTTTCTTTGTATTTTCTATATTAAGTATTTTTTTCAATGTAAGGGCGTGCACTACTTAGCAAACCATCCTTGCACTGCATTGATCAGGGTTCTGTACTGCATGTGCACGCATTCGGTACTGCATGTACAGTTCTCATTTTTGTTTTCATGTTTTTGCTCTTATGTAATCTTTTTTCCAATGTAATGGAGTGCACTTCTTAGTAAATCATGCTTGTACTGCATTGATTATGTTTCTGTACTGCACATTCATATATTTTCGCACTACATATACAGATCACATTTTTCTTTTTGTGTTTTTTCTCTTTTGTATTCTTTTTTTCAAATTTAGGATTCTAGGTATTTTTTTCAATGTAAGGGTGTGCACTGCTTAGCAAACCATCCTTGCACTACATTTATTAGGGTTCTGTACGGCATGTGCACACATTCGGTACTGCATGTACAGTTCTCATTTTTGTTTTCATGTTTTTGCTCTTTTGCAATCTTTTTTTTCTAATGTAGCGGGGTGCACTGCGTAGTAAATCATGCTTGTACTGCATTGATTACGTTGATGTACTGCACGTTCAAATATTTCCGCACTACATATACAGATCACATTTTTCTTTTTGTGTTTTTTCTCTTTATGTATTCGTTTTTGCAAATTTAGGGGTGTGCACCGCTTTGTTGGGTATGTGTAAACTTCATTTGACAGAGTCTGTACTGCATTGGTACACAACTTGCACTACATGCGTCCTATTTTGCACACTGCTCGAATCTAATGATACATAAGCAAACAACAGAAAACGAATTATCACAGGCATTATGTACGACAAGTTCATCATCAGCAAACTAATTTCAACAGAAAGCAATCTAACATAATCAAAGTTCATCATTACAAGCGATTCTGCATGCCAAGCAAACTAATTTCAGCAAAAGCAAATGATCACAAGCAAACTAACGATACATAAGCAAACAACATAAAACAAATTTGATGATAATTCTAAAACGACGCTGGCATTGTTGGCTCTTTGGCCGGCACCGTCTTCTTCTTCACCAGGCAGCGTCTCCCCATCCCCAGATGCTCCTAGCGCGCTTCTTGGGGGGCTCCTCCTTCTCCAGCTTTTCACTGCGAAGCCCGTCCTTGGTGAGGGTGATGCGGTTCCATATCTCGTACGTTGCGTAAGCGTCCTTTGCCGCATACTCGATGTCCCTCATGGAGAGAGGCAGGGTGGCCCAGTGCTTGTGTTCGTCGTCGGTGATCTTCTTCTTCATGTTGTTGTAGTAGTCGTCGATGAGCATGCCGGAGACGTCTCCAAGGGAGTCCAACTCCCTGGTTGCCTCAGGCACCCTCCACTCCTTCTGGATGTCGACGAAGTTGGCGACCTCTAGATTGACGCGCTCTAGCCTTTTTTATCCCCATCGATGGAGAAGCCCGCAAAGGTGTACCTGGGGTCGGCGAGGAAGTTGTCGAAGACGGTGCACCTTTCAGCGGCGCTCAGTTTGAAGAGCAGCACCGGGTGTTTCTTGCCGATGGAGAGTTGGCAGAGGGCGGGTTTCTGCGGAGCTTTAGGCTCGTTGTTGTACTCGATATCAATGCCGATGATCTTGTGGCGCTAGAGGCTGAGGTGGTGCCCGTTCTGCGCGAGGGTGATCGCCATCTGCTTCTTGTCGTTGGTGTTGATGACGTGCAACTTGGTGTTGCCGTGTGCCTCCACGCCCTGGTACTTGTCGGCGAACGCCATGGCCGGTAGTAGGGCATGGTGTTTTTGCGTGCAGATGGATGTGATGGAGCGATTTGGTGGCACCGCAATGGATACTTGTGTTGTTGTGGATGAGAAGCCCTTTTGCAGGGGTCTGAATTTAAGGGGAGGACGCAGGGGTGGGATGGCCGCATCGGTTGAACTGCACGATCTTCCTGACGATGCGGTTGTGCAGATCGTAGTTTGGTGTCGCGTTTGTGATCGTGGGCTTGTGGCGTTGGAACAGCTCCGATTGGGTGGTTGTATGCCAACGTGCGTTTTTAAATGTGGTTTTTTTTATCAGTAATTTTTTTAACCACCAGTTTCTGTGCGAACGGGCATTTGTCACATTTATATGTATCCTGCATGATAAAGAAACTGCATTTGTTAGAGTTCTGCACTGCATCGTCTACAATAGAGAACTGCATATTGTCTATAGGTACGTACTTCACCGATTTTTGCGTTTCCTTGCTGCAGCCCCTGAATAAAGTACAATGTATTCCGCAATTTTTTAGTTTTTCGATGTGTTCTATACCATGTATTTATTCATGTAGGTAATCTTGAACTGGATTGCTATACCGCGCTACTTTGTGTAACGAAATGCACTGCATTTTTCTAGTGCTGCGTACTCCATATGTTTTTTTGCCTGTACTTACTGCAGTCCCCCCCCCCCATTTTTTGTGTGCCACTTATTTGAAGGTAGTCTTTTTCTTTTCGGATGCGTTTTCTTAACATGCGTGTTGTTTTTTATTTTAACTTTTTTTATGAACTGCGTTTTTTTTGTTTTACTTATTCAACTTAATTGTTCTTCAAAGAGAACTACATCATGGGCGTTTTGATGTGGTCTTTCTTATTTTAGCCGGGCCGTTTTTTGGGCCGTCCCGTTTTATGTTGCCCTTTGCCACACGCGGGCCTCCTACGTGTCCGTTCTAGGCGATCCCACTGCTCCGTTGACAGGGAGAGAGACCGAGAACAATCCCCTCTCCTCTCTTGCAGTTCCTCCCTCGAGCAAAACCGCCGTTGCCCGCAGCAACCGCCGTCGCCCGAGGAACCGCCTCCTCAAGAGGTTCTTATTCCTTCATTCTGCGTCGTCGTCCGCTCCGCGAGCCCTTGCCGCTGCGCTCCCGCAGCCCTTTGCTGTCCGTTCACATCGCCGGACCCTCCCCCCTCCCCGCCGTCGCCACACCTTCTGTGTGGTACGTTTCACTTATTCTCGGTCTTGATCGTCCCCTCGTCTTGTTTTGTTATTCTCGTAGTTGCTGTTGCTGTTTTTGCTTGTATAATTTTTCCGTAGGTAGCCGATTTTTTCTCGATTTGGAGTCGATACTCGTGTGTAGCAAGGTGGATCTAGGGTTTCATGAGATTTTCGCCGACTTTGTTGCTTATATCTCTCACTTCATCGTTGTGCTGCAGGCAAAGGCCATGTCTTCGTCGAGCAGAGTGGGAGGAGGAGTTCAGGGTATGTGGAGTGCTTATTTTAGGCTTTTGTTTATTTTTGTTTGATGTTTATGTAGTTTCCTAAATCATCCTGCATATATGGTTTATGCTCTGTTTGTTCTCAGCGTTCGTTTGCATTATTTTGTCACGTGATGTTTTGTAATTTCTGTTTCTGGTTCTTTTTGAATCAAGTAGGTGATTCAGTTCTCATAATGGTACGCCAATTGGCACTCGTTGTCCTGGTGGTAAGGATCATGGTGTCGAGGGAGGACATCAATTGAATTCGCCGATTGAAATTTCTCCCATAAGCGTGGCCCCTCCTTCTAGTATGTGATTGATTTTTTTTTTGTGTATGCTGGTTACTTTGATGTTGTACCAATTGGTGTTGCCTTGCTGTATCTAGTCTGGCATTCTGTTGGTAACAAACATGAAGTTAGTTTATGTAGCACTGTATTTATTTTTGTATATGTGAACTCCACTATATGTACGTTTTAACTGCATTGTTGTTTTATTCAAGTTTCTTGTGCAATGCATTATTTTTTATTTTTAGCTTATGGTTGGAGCACTGCATTTTATATGTCTAAGTGTACTGCATTTGTTCTTTTTGTGCACTTTTTAATGACCATAGTCAAACTTCATTTTGGCGCAGTGTCTGTTTTCCATGCTAGGGCGCCTGGGTTTGAGGAGGTTACTCAATTGATTGACCATTACTTTGCAGAGTGTAATGTTGGTGTGAGCTTTGACGACAGACATCCCATTTTGTCTGAGACACAATCGCAGTCTGTTGACGGTACAGAGGAAGTTACACATGATTGGATGGTCTCGGAACAACTTCGTGTATATGAGTTGAAGCAAAGCAAGAAGAAGTTGAGGTTTGAAAGTGACTCAAAAGAGTTTGCGGAGAAGGAGAAGCAGTGGAGAGCTGCAGATGGTGCCAAGGGTGCCAAATTTGCCAAGGGGAAGAAGCCTTCTTTGCAGAAGAAGAGGCTCAGTACTGTTGTTGAGGAAGGTGGTACACCTCGGCGGAGTCCACGTGTTGCTAGCACGAACAAGAATATTGGTAAGAGAACTGCTGAAGCTGGTGGAAAGCATGATCCTCAGTGCAAGCGACTACATGTGACTGAAGGTCCCAACTCTGATGATGACGACTTTGTGCTTGTTGATTTTGTGAGGGATGTTCATAGTGGTAGACGCAAAGACGGTGGTTCATCTAAGAGTCTACCCAAGCGTGCCCGTGATGATGTCGATGAAGATGTTTGTGGTGACTCTGGCGAAGAGGTGGATGTTGTTCCAAAGGTTTGTTGAAGTTGACTGCATTTTGTTTCCTTCATTGTTATTCTATCTGTGTTTTCACTGTCTCTTTTTTTATGGCTAGTCTTCTAATGTGGATTGCATTTCGCTTTACAAAGAGGAATAAGTCTAGTAAGAGCAATGTAGGTGAAGATGATGCTGAGGGAGATAATTCTCGATTTAACAAGACCGTACGTTTGTCGCTTCCCACTGTTTACAAGGCTGCTGCCTTGTTGAAAGAGGCACACTGTAGTCGTGTTCGGGATGATGGATTTGGTGTTGTCTTTGAACTGACAGTAAATAAAAATGTGTCGCGCATTCTTATGTGCTATCTGATGGGAGTGATTGACCCTGCCACCATGATAATGGACTTTGGGAATGGCAGGGTTCTTCGAATCAATCGTGATGCAGTTCATCACATTTTTGATTTACCCATGGGACGTCACACTACACCCATGCCTGCTGCCAGCGGCCATGATGACTCGTGGAGTGCCCTCAAGGATGAGCTTGGCTTTGACTGTTCAAAAAGAATAGGCGTCAAGGACTTGCTTGAGAAGTTGAAGGTGTTGATGGAGGAAGATGATCATATGACTGTTGACCTTGCTGTGAAGGTGTTCTTGCTAATACTCTACCAGAATTTGCTATGCCCCGGGCATGTAGTTTGTTTGGGTAGAGTTGTTGCAATGGTAGAGAATATGGATTATGCGGCTATGGCTCAGATGGACTTTTGCCAGCTTGTTGTTGATGAGTTGCAGGCAGCTGTGGTGAGGTGGCAAACAGAAGGCAGCAAGCAGAATTGTGCAGAGGGTTGTGACATTGTCCCCCTGATTATGTATCTTGACTGCTTGAAGATTCGCAATTTTTCAGTCATGCACACGTCGGCGTCACGTGTGTCATACTTGATGAACAAGGACCTGATGAAGTTATACAATGATGATGTGCTTGTGAAGAGAAAGATTTACTTGGAAACTTACAAAATTGGGAAGCTGCCGGTTAGTGCATCTGAGTTTTTAATATCAGTTTTTTTAAGGTGCAGCCATTATAAATCTGAACTTTTCTAGTACTCACATGTGTACTTCTCTTTGCCTCTTGTCTTTTTTTGCAGTGGAAGGCGTCAGTTGATATTGTGTATAACCGGCCTGTTGCAGTTGTATGCGGCAGCTCTGATGCGGGACCTAGCACCCATGCTAGGTTTTATGAACCTATATGTAGCCAGCTTCCTGCCTGTGATGATGAGGTGTCGCGTACTCGTGGTTTCATGGCTCGACAGATGTTTTATAATAGAAGCGCTTCTTAACATACATTTGTTAGCGGAAAAAACATGAGGAGATTGATGAGCTTCTTTTGACGGTTTTGAAGTTAACTGAAGATTTGCCAACATCTGGTGACAGGTTGAGGGCAGTTGCTGGTTTTTTCCCTGTTGGCCATGGCCCACGAGATGAAGATATTGTTGCTGCTCACAATTTTGATTGTGGCGTGGTTGAAATCCTAAAGATTGCAGTGACGAATGTTCGTTCTTCCTATGCTCAATTGAGACATTCACAGGAGGAAAAATGTGGTCGGTATGAGAAGGATGTTGGGCATATTTTGGATGAAATGAACCATCAGGACACTGGCGTTGGCGCTGATAATGTATTTTCTTGGTTTTTTGTGGCTTTGAACCTCTTTTGTGTGTTATGTGGACTACTCCTCACTATTTTTTGTTTTTTGTGATAGGCTGTGGTGGAATCTTCTGGTGTCCATGGAACTAGGGACGATGGAATTGGTCAGGTACAAGTACTTCTGCCATGTCTGTTCTGCCATGCGTCCCTCTTGTTAAAGTTGCATTTGTTGCTTTCCATTTTTATTGTTTTCTTGTGTAGTTCACGGTTGTAAAGTGTGTACTGCTTGTGCATGGTTGAAGTTTTTTCTTTTTGGTCGTTACCATCTTATTTTCGTTTTTGGTTTGTTCTATGCCCGTAGACTGAGTTGCTGCTTGTGATGTGCACAAAGAGTCCTACGATGACTCTGGGAAGGATGAGGTCTTGGCTGATGCATCGTCCCCTCCGGATGTTGTAGCTGATAAGGTATAGTTGTATTACTTGTTCTGTTAGTGTGTTGTAATCTAATTTTTTGTTCTTGTTACAAACTTGATGTACGTTGTTATGCTCAGTCATATGCATTTTCATTTACATATGTTAGCTGCAATAGTTTTACATGTGTGAGCTTCAGTTTTTGACAAAAGTGAACTGCATTCCATTTCGCATGTGTGGTCCATAATGTTTTACATAAATAAGCTTCAGTATTTAACATAACTGAACTACATCGTTTGACAAAGTGAACTGCAGTTCCTTTTTTTAGTATATGTGTGCTTGAAGTTGTAGTTGTTTTGATACACGTGGGTTGCAGTTGTTTGTTGTGTTAATTATCCCCACGCTCATGTTCGTGTTATTGTGTGTTTTTTAATCTTTCCGCAGCCTGGAGAAGAAAACATGGAAGTTCACATTGATCTGAATCAGGGCGGTTGTGCTGTTGATGGTGGTGGTAGTGTTGGTGCTTCTGCATTGGTTGCCGTTGATACTGTTTTCCCCAGCTGGCATGAAGATTCTGATTTAGGCATTGAAAAGCTGCGGGAGAATGTCGTCCCTGTTGTTAGTGTTGTTGCTGCCCCTGTTTGTATGGCGGCCAACGATGTTCCTGAAGTATCGAGAGTGGAGCCTCATGTAGTTGAAGTATCTAAGGACGTTGCAGTTGATCAGACTGTTGTAAACCCAGAGAATGCTGATGTTGCTGCAGAAGGCAGTCCAGTGAGGTTGTGGTGGATTCGTCGCAATCTATCCAAGAAAATGTTTTGGTCAGCTCTGAAGAACAACAGCATGAAGACTCTGACACTGAAGGCAAGAGTTTTGTTTCAAATAGTACAGTTGAAGTTTTTCTCATTTCAGTTTGTTTAATTACTATGGTATCTGTATTAGATGTTTAATGATAAGTGAAACTTGATCTTTTGTTTATGATTTTTAAAATAGCTAGCAGAATTTCCTTATCTTAATATTTGAACTTCATTATTTGCGTAAGTGAACTTCATCTTTTTATTACAGATGACGAACTTCCTGTTGTGACACCGTCGAGCATTGATCCAGCTCTTCTGAAAAGATACAATGAGTTGTACGCTTCTGTTATGAGGGTTCGGAAGGACAAGAAGAAGATGTATGGTTTTTTAGAATTTTTTTTGTTCATATGTATTTTCTAATTTTGGTTTTTAGCCCTTTTCTTTGTTGTTATTTTTTTGTATCTTATGTTTCTGTTTTTCATGAAAAATTTAGGGACATGATTGCTTTTAAAATTGAGATGGGTGATATTACCATTGGCGAAGTTGGTCAATCCTTTTGGGATAAAGGGCTGCTCACGACAGGACTTGTAGATCTTGGGGTTTCTTTGTTTGTAGATAAGTTTAAGGGATCTCCGACAATGGTTTTCCCGTACCATATTTGTGTAAGAATGCAGAATTTGTTTTATTTTTTTTATTTTCTTTTCTGATTTTGTGCGACGACATGTTTTCTTGAGCACTATTTGATTTTTGGTTTTGTATTGGCAGACAAATATTTGGAATGGTGGTACTGTAGGCAGGAGTGTTAAAATGATGCTCCCTTCAAAAGCCGAGGAGCGTGTTGGTAAAAAGGATATGGTGAGTAACGTTTTTATGTGTCGAAAACTATATTTTGCGTGTTTGTTTTTATAGTGTTCTGTTTTTTCTTCTTATAATAATTTTATTTATTTATTCGTGATTCGAGCAGGTCCTTTTTGCAACTTTTGATCCGCAGATACGAGGGATGGTGTTGGTCATTATTGTGTAGTTGTGTTAAATGTGAAAAAAGGCGGTTTGAATTTCTTGACTCGCTCAATAAACCTGGCAGCCCTTATGCGATCAGGGTTTTTAGGAGGATGGTTAAAAATATCAAGCGTGCATGGAAAGTAGGAAGCTCAAGTTCTGATGAGCCGCTAAATCCTCCTACACTTGATGGATTTGTGTTGAAACATGTCATTGTCCCAATGCAGCCCAAATGGGTGTGTTCCGTACAGCCCCTCTTCTCCATACTGCTCAAGTTTTTTTATTTCATTTTGTGAAACTGATGCTTTTTATTCTTTTATTGCAGGCCTGATTGTGGTTTCCATATGTTTCAATTCTTGCAGGCTTGGGATGGTGTTCGAGTTGCTCAGTTTGGGGTGGAGCACATTGGCTACATCAGAAAGGCCATGCTCTATAGTTGGCTCACATCGAGAAAGTGTTCCCTTGATTTAACATCACTTTTAATTTTTGCTGATAAAGGTTGTATTAGTGAACTTCTTTATCCTTCTTTTATTTATTTTTTGTGTACTGCTTGCTTCCGGTTCTTACGAGCTTTTTTTGCTAGTTTGTTTAGTTAAGTTCGTCATTTAGAATTGATGTGTATATTTATTTGTTGTGTTAGTGATATGCATTTTATTTTTTGGGCAAGTGAGCTGCATTGTTCTTTATAAATGGGTTGCATTGTTGTATACAAGTGGGCTGCATTGTTGTATACATTTTTGTTCTGCATTGCTGTAGACAAGTGGACTGCATTGTTGTAGACAATTGTGCTGCATTCTATTCTTTAGTGAACTGCATTTTTTTATTTTAATGAGATGTATTACATGTTTTTAGGTTTTGTATTTTGTGCTGAGTGTTTCCATGTTTTTTCTACACGGTTTTAGGTTTTGATGGGGGGCTTCATGAAGGTTGTACGTCACTGTTTGAGTCCCAGGGTTCTGAGGTGGTTATGGAGGATTGTGTCATTGAAATCTCTCCAGATAATTCTGGTTCTTTGGCTGGAGATGGTTTGAACACAGATGTGGCGCCTGGACCTGATGGTGGAAGTGTCTCTCGACCTAGCTCTCCACACGATGTATTTGATGTTGATGATGATGATTTTGGTACGCCGTGTCCACGCGTCACTAGGACTAGGAGCGCAGCTATTAATCGTCTTCCTGTGGATGAGGTTGAAGTATTTTCGAACAAGAGGGTAGGTGAGAGGGCTTTTAAGTTGAGATGCTCTATTGAGAAATTGAAGCTTCCGAGGTTCGAATATATTGATGAGGCGAGGAAAATATATTGATGATTTGGTCCAAATTTTCAACAAATATATGGTAGGTCCTTCACAAAAAAACTCATTTTGGGCACTCGGAAAATGGAAAATGCTTTTTTCGTCCAAAGAAAATGAAAACTTCCTTAGGAAACATTGTTTGACATTCCAATATGCACCTTTGTGCACAATATGGGATCATTTGAACAAACTTTGCCATGAATGTGGCCATATGATTGATCATTTGGCTTGAAATCTATTGATCTCCACGCATGATAGCTCGTTTCTGAGAACATTTTTTAAAAATAATTATCGTATTACAAGTTTATTATTTTCCCTGGTAACTTGGCCACATATAATGACACAATACGAAGGTTTTCCCTGGTAACTTGGCCACATATAATGACATAATTCGAAATGCGGTCAAAACGGCGAGAATCACCGTTCCTAGCTAGTGGTTGAATCTTGAAATTTTTTTGATGTTTCTATGATCAAATAGATACTTATGTACCTATAAATGATTTTTGGAAAAAATAAAGAGCAAACTATGAGGCAGCTGCAGTTCAAATTTGACCCGCTTCCTACTGAATGGGCGGAAATTTGTCTTTTTCACGAGAAGTGGATCAAATCTTTTGACACCCAACCATTTGGTAAATTGTGCATTAAATATGGCCTAGTATTTTAAAAAATTGATTTGGTCCAATTTTGCAACAAATATATGGTAGGTCCTTCACAAAAAAAACTCATTCTGGGCACTCAAAAAATGGAAAATTGATTTTTTGTGCAATGAAAATGAAAACTCTCCACATCAACATTGTTTGTCATCACAAGATAGACACATGTGCACAATATTATTTCATTTTATCAAACTATAAGTGGTTAATATGTCGAATGTTTGCCCTAAATAAGAGGATAAAAAATATAAGAGAAACATAAGCTGAATCATGATTGGTGGAATCCGTTGTGACATGGATCGATGACGTGGAAAACACCCGTCCATCCATCCATCCATACATCAATCCATCCATCCATCCAACCTAGTGCAGCCTCTCTCTCTCACACGCGTGTGAACCCTCCCCGCCCCCACTCCACTCCCCGATCCAGATCCATCCGCCGCCGCCCCGTCCTCCCCTTCCTTCCGTCGCCCAGCTCTCCCCTTGCCATGGTCTGCACCCTTCCCTTCCCTCCGCTCCACTCCTCCGTCGCCTCCGGCCAGAATCATCGCTCCCGCCTTCCACCCCCCACGGATAGCTAGGGTTTCGGCCGCCACCCCTAACTTCACTGGGTCCACCACTTCCAGCGACGGCGAGGCAAGATCACCGCCCCCAACTCCATCGGGCGGAGCTCGCCGCCATTCTCACCCGCGCAGCGCTGCAGGCACTATCAAGAACTTGTGCATGCCGGCTCTTCGCTGATTTCAAGACCCGAAACTCGCCGCGACCCCTAGCCCATGGCTATGGTTTCGGCTGCGCCGTTGTGTCCGTCGATAGCGTGTCTCAGGCGGCTCCTCTCTGTCGCCCACCGCGCCCCCTGGTGCCCTCTGCGCCTCCTGGATGGCACCCCCGTAGATTGGCGTGCTCGAGCGCGTTAGATGGACGGCGGCGACACCAACCTCCTCCGCTAGGTCTCCCAAGAGGCCGTGCATCCTGCCGCAACCACCTCTACTGCGCGACGGTGGTGGCCGACCTGCAATGTGATCACTGCATCGCAAGTAACCTCTTCGGTGAGCCCTTTACCTCTGCCTCCCTCCTCTGCCTAGATCCGGTGACTGAGCCACACTCTGTTGCATGTAGATTACTGCTTGCATGGTCGTGAGGAATGAAATAATTTTGCAGCTAATAATTCTAGTTTCTTCTTGGAGGAGTTGCTGCACCACTAGTTGTTTCTATTGTGTGCTGGACAGTAGATGTGGATAGCCTGCATGCTGTTTCTTAGGACATTAAGCTATGTAAGGATAAACTAACATAAGTATGCTAGTCTGAAGGGTCGATAACTCACATTAGTTTCTGAATTTAGTTGGTTTATCTGTCTGTGGTCCTCAATGTATTAAATGACAACCAAAGGTATCCATCTATAGAGGCTTTTCTACTAACTGTTGGACCTTGGAGGCTTATAGTGTAATGAAAGCCAAATGTATCTAACTAGCCAGTCGACAGGCTAAAACAACTAGCTATAAAATGACATCAAGCTCTGGTTTACATGCTATTCTCGTCATTCATGTCGACAGACCATTTGCTGTAGTTTTTAGAGTAGATTGAGTTTGTTGGCCCTCCTTTTTGTCTCTGTTCTTATTTTGGACAGATGCTTGGGGTGCATACTTTCTAGAATCTGCATTTGGATTTGCAGTTCGCGTTGTTGAAGAAAATTGTCGATTGTTTGATTGATGTTCTAAATTTTATGTGGACCAGTCGTCCATTCTCTAAATCATTCTTTTAATCCTGCTACCCTTTTTGTGTCCATGTACTTTTTATCTTGTTTAAGCATTAATGCATACTTTTCTTTCAGCAATGGCAACACAAGCAGGAACCTTGGCTACTCCTAGTTTAAGAATGCTTGTCTCTAACACTGTTATTCTTATGTTGATATATGTGCCAAGTTTTGCGTGTTTTGAGTCAATATCTTTCTGATTAATTACTAACCATGGTGAGCTAGACCCAAACAAGCAAGACACTTACATTAACTTGGCACTTTGAGTCCTTGTAATCCCGATAGCGTGGAACTATATTTTGTATACATAGTCAACTTGTTTTAATTTTATATTTGCTTGCTTATGTGGAACTATATTTTCTCATTTTTCTAATTATGACATGGATGATACAAAATATCAGAATTGTTTCTGTTACATGGTGCGCTGCTAGAAAGCCCCTGTGTAGGTTTATTATCTCTTAATTGGGCAATTATTTTCTTGCAGGGGGCCACCCCTAGTTTGATGACTTACTCCTCTTGATAGTCAGAAAATTGCAACTACACTTATGCTTCTTGCTTTGATATGATTCTTGCTTCTACTGACTGCATAATAGTGTGACAATGAGATTTTAAGTTTGAATTCGTATATCATTATATGGTTTATGATTTACATGTTCAAGGGTTTTTAATTATAACGTTCTTTTAAGTATGCGGTTGTTCTTTTGGAGACTAGGGAACAAGCTAACATACATTTTTTTTGGCAAGACTTTTAGCTACCCTTTGATTTTATAGATTGTTAATCCTGCAATACCATTTTGTGCAGATGGAACATGCACATTAACTTGTTGACATGTTTGGGCCAAAAAATATGGAACATGGAGGGTGTCTTGTCCTGAGACCTGAGCCATTCACATGTATCGTAATGCTTTCCCTTACCTCTGGTGCATCATGCCAATGTATTTCTTTTTTCTAATTCCCCAACTACTAATGAGTGACCTAAAGTTGAATCTATATTGAATACTCATTTACTTTAATAACTTGGTCGATACTTGATGTGTGCCAAGAAAAGTGTAGCTACACATTGGAATTTTAAATTTTATTTCAGGGTGGCTTTTGTATTCTTTATCTAGAAATAATACTTGCTTTTTAACCTCCACTGTACTGTCATGATAGCCATTGTTAAGTTACAATGAGAACATTTCGTCCAACTTTTGTCCTATAGTGGGTGGTTGTCTTGTGAAAAAATACCTTTGTACTGTACTTTCTTGTGAAAAAATACCTCTGTACTGTACTGTCATGACACTTTGGTTGGCTTATCATAATTGTAGTTGTTCCCTTCTTATTATAGTTTATGCATCTTACAACAAAGATGTCTCAATTCAATTGCTATGTGGTCTGTATGTTCTTCTCATGTGTGATCTTTCTTAATGCCAGGATATTCTGCAATCCATAAGAACTAGCTACTCAGAAGTGGATGGTCGTGAACAGGAGAAGCTATGGTTTCCTGATTTGTTGTTATGTGTATGTGTTGTCAGGAAACATAGTGGTTCTAGCTTTGTGTAAAATCATTATAAGTAGTGTACCTCTTTAGAGGAGTTGAACGCTAAAGTATGTACGTGATTCATGTACCTGAAGTATCCACTATGATGCCTATTGCTGAAACGAATATAACACTACTAGGGAAAACCTTATACACAGAACTTTAGCACTAGAGAGGGTCAAAAAAGCATGCTGGTGCTAAGTAGCAGTAGCGCGCCTGAGCAAACCGCGATGCGGATAAAGTTCTAGCAGTAGCGCGTCTTGCTCTAAACACGTTACTACTAAAATTCCCACGGCTTAGCCGATGGGCTACACATAGTAGTAGCGGCCTATAACGAACCGCGCTACCGCTACTTTATTTGTAGCAGCGCGTTTTAATCTAAACTCGCTTGTGCTAAAGGATATAAAATTAAATGGAAAGAAAATAGAAAGGTAATTGAAAATGAAAGAAATATAATAAGGTGAAAGGAAAAAAATAAAATGTGAAGAAAACTAAATGAAAAAGGGAAAAAAAGAGAAAGGAGTAGCAGTAGCGTGTATCCCAGAACGCGCTGTAGCTAACGTAGCAGTAGCGCGCTTCCTGGAACGCGCTACTGCTACTTCTGACTTAACCACGGGGTTCGTCCTTCCCCACGGCCACTTCCCCCAAATCCAACTCTCCACTCTCGCCGCCGCCGTCGCCCGTCGGCCGCCGCGCGCTCTCCGCACACCCTCTACGCCACCCGACCCCAGATTCAACGCCGCCCCCGCCCCCGACCTCAACGCCGCCCCGGACGCCGCCCCCGACCCCGACCTCGACGCCGCCATCCGCCGCGCGCCCGAGCCCTGACCCTTACCACGACGCCGCCGTGCCCCTCCCTCGTCGCAGGCACCCGAGGTGAGCACGCCTGCTCCTCCCTCTCCCCTACCTCTGCCTAGGGTTTCTTTATATTTTAGTTGCATCAAATTATTTAGGGTTCATGTAAGAGTGGAAACAAATCGGATGCGGATGCGGCCCAAATGAGTTAGGGTTCATGTAAGGGTGGAAAGCGAATCAAATTTCTAAGATGAATCATAAAAGCAGTAAAATTTGACCACTTATTTCACTTTATAGTTGGATAATTGGAATATCCGCTACCACTTTCCACCCCTATAGGTTCATCAAATTAGATGGTAATTAGGGCAGTAGTTCCTAGGTACTAATTAGTTAGTAAGAACTAGGTACTAATTAGGTACTAGAATATTTTTATATATAGTAAGTTTATTTTTGGTAAGAACTAGTTGAATTAATAGAACTAGTTAGTAAGAACTTGTTGCTATTTTTTAGTTATAGAAATTTCTCCCGCCTCGACGTGGACGATGCCTATCCCGTATCCCCGTCGTCGAGTCGGCGGAGGACAACACCTGCTTGACCAGATGGGCCATGTCTGGGACTGGGCTCCGCCGGGGTGGTACTGGGAGGCGCTACCTACCGGGGGGCGCAGGTTGGTGAGGATCCAGCCTGTCGTTGACCCGAACCTTCTTTGGTGGCGGTCGCGTGGGCGATGGCGGTCCGAGGCTTGAGGACCCCGCGGAGGTGGTGCGTCACCGTGTCAGTGAGGAGGACGCACACGTCCGTCGCTACTTGTTTGCGTTGGAGCACAGGTTCTCCAATACCTGGCAGGTTCTCCAGGGATCTCACTGGAGCTATGATCCCGTGATGGTTCATTCTCTGTGGGTGTCCACCGCCCGCGCCGATACCCGTCGTGTGTTAGGGTTTTAGTTGTATTAGTGATGTTATATGTATGACACTATTCGTGATGTATTAGTGATAATATTCGACGATGTACGGACGCATGAGATGATTTACTTTTGCTTATTGAACGCATGCTAATTTGAGTCCGATAAGATAATTTGAAATGTATATCTTGTGTTGCTCAATATCCAAGTGGCCGGTCATGTTTGCAGGTTACACCTCCGAATGGCTTATGTTTTGCCGGAGTGTTGACTCATTTCCGTTCCGGTAAATTTCAGGCGCTCGATATGTCCTATTTTAGCAAAGGTCATGCCGGATTTTTCCGTGAATTTTGGCATGACTTGTGCCAGAATATGTAGGACATATCGAGTGCCCCGGATTTGTGTGTTGAGTATCCTAGTAGTTGTCTTCGATCGATTTTCAATTAATGTTTTAACTATGAACATAGGAAATGTCTGACGACGAAAAGGATTTCGGTATTTGCAAATACTGCGAAGACGAGCGCGACCTGTGCGACGGAATCTTCCTAGATGATGATAGGCGCTTCAGCATCAAGCTGGACGAGAACTTCGAAGTGGATATAGTAAGTCACAACGACAAGTCTTTTTTCCTAATTAAGCATGACACCTGCTTCATTTGCTTCAACTTATATTTTTTTACTATTCTACTAGCTTATCCCCTGCCATGCAAGAGTTTTTGTATTGGATAAGATAGGTTTTAGTCATACTACGGAGGTAAAGAAAGTTTACTTGAAGACTGAGCATGGTTATATTTTCCACACAAAATTATACAATTCAGACGACTACACCTATTTTGGATGCAAAACATGGCGAGCACTATGCAAGACATGCATTTGAGCCTGATATGGTTATCACCTTTGATATTCGTCCGGAAGTGACATTGAAGGTAATACCGACATCTGGGTTGATGTGCAGACGCCTCCAGTTATACCATTATGTAAGTTTCTCAACCATATTTATGTCTTTGATATTGTTTATTCAAAAATAGTTGACAACTAATTTGTATTGTCAGCTTATTTCGGTGCAAGCAAACATGTCCAGCGCTTGATAGACAGGACCTACTACTGTCCCGGGGCTGAACTAAACTATGAGGAGCTAAGTCATTATGTTTCATGGCTTGAGGATCTTGATACTTTCAAGACAAATTTTCTTCCTGGATTTAGAAATGTTAGTACTGAAAATGTGTGATCAATAGTGTTCGTAATGAACTACGGTCACATCTATTTAGGAAGGATGGTAAGATTTTTACTATTTGTCCTCAGTGCACCTTTTCCATACATTATTTTTGAAGCTAAACTTCATTGCTAAGTATGTTACCATACGATGTTCTTCAACAGGACTCCGATGAATGTTGTGCCTTATGGGATCGAGACTAAAGGTACCATGAGTATTATTAGCTTACGGCCAAGATATCCTTCAGATTACTTTAGTGCATTCAAGATTAGCGACGGATGCTTAATAGTGCAAGACTGGACCGAATATGTGATGGGGGAGCACAGAGAAGTACTAGGGGCACCAAAGCAGGCGCTACCCACGATTAGGAGACAGGTTCATCTGCATGCTCCAACTTGATCAAGGAGGAGAGCTACACATATTTTATGTTATTTTACCTAAGAGAGAGCAGCAGGAGTGATTAGCTAGCTAGAAATGAGTTTGAGGATGATGATGTGCTACACTATTACTATGATGATAAAATAGCTAGTGTTGGTGGTAATGACTATGATGATTATTATTAGCTAGTGTTAGTGGTGATTAAATAAATACTGTTGGTGGTAATGACCATGATGATGATTAAATATCTTGTCTTTGGCGGATTAGATTCAAGTGGAGGCAACATGTGGTGCACATCGAAAGTACTACTAGTCCAAACTAGATCAAGTTTGGATTAGTAGTATACTTTTGACATGCACAACATATTGCCTCCACTTGAACCTAATCCACCTTCATTTGACACACTGTTATGGACATAATGATGTAAAGCTCATAACTGGTATTGTACCAATATTTTACGATGGCGCATAAATACACTAAAAATGAAAAAATAAAAAAAGAATACTAGTAGCGATGGAGAGAAAACACGATGCCACTAGTTACATTAGCAGTAGCGTGGGGGTGAACAAACACTGCAGCTATTCGTCCTAGCAGTAGCGCGTGCGGGCACGCGTTACTGCTAAGCAATAGCTGTAGCACCTTATTAGTAGCGCACCTACCCGCGCTACTAGTGAGCACAAAACCAGCGCTGCTGCTAGGGTTTTCCCTAGTAGTGTAACCATTTACTGATAATATTAGTTTCTGGCTGGAATTATCTATGATGCCTTTTTATGAGGTAAATCTACGATGCCTAGTGTAAAAAATGTGCAAAATAATGACTCGGCCAAATTAACAAAATTAATGGGATAAAATTGATAGGATTGGTTTCTGGATGTGTCCCAAAAATGAAACGGGCTAAAACGAATGGGCTGTATTGTTGGGCTTTGCTCATTTAGATACCTTATTGGACTGGGCTAGTGAAAATTGTGACCTTATTTTTCAGTCATCGGTAATGCCATCAAGGCCGCCACATCATCATCTTAGCCACGTGGCTGAAGCCATGTCAGATCCTACATGGTTCAAGTAGACCTCTAGTGACAAAACAATTAGTCAAAGATGTACCGACCAAATGTTTTTGGTCATAGAATCTTTGACCAAAACATTCAAAAGGTCCTGTTTGTTCGTTCTTGACGGACAACTGTGGACCATCCAAATATGGTCATAAAAAGTTCATAAATGGGTAACAACGACTATTCTTTGACCAAAATTGAGGGTCAAAATTGAGTGTTTTTCTTGTAGTGCACTGCGCCTGTCAACCAAGCGCACTGCGTGCATTAGCGTGAGGCCGAGCAGGGGGAGGGGGGTCGTGACCCCCCTCCCCCCCCCCTGCGAGGCCGAGCCTGGAACGAGTCGGAGCAGGCGGTGACGCGGCGTGCCGCAGCACCGCATGCGTAGGCGAATCCGTCACACCCCATCGCCTCCCTCTCTATCTTAGCGCTGTGGCTCTGGGGTTGCGTGCGTCCTATTGTTCGAAAAACAGAATGTCCGCACTGCGCCTGTCAACCAAGAGCACTGCATGCGTTAGCGCGAGGCCGAGCAGGGGGGTGGCGGGGAGGCCGAGCCTGGAACGAGCCGGAGCAGGCGGCGACGCAGCGTGCCGCGGCGCCGCATGTGCAGGCGAGTACGTCACACTCCGTCGCCTCCCTGTCACAGCCCGTGCGCCTGTCAACCCCGTCACCGTTGTAGCCTAGTGAAAAGATTCGCCGTGGTAGTATTTTCGATTGGCTGGAAAAAATATTCATCTGAGGAAACTGCAAGGCTATATTGAAAGCACATCTTTCTGTCCCATACTAGACTGCAGAGCGGACTGCAATTTTTTTAGGTGAGGGGGTACTGGAGTTAGTTGCTAGTTGTGCGTTGTTGGGCTATGTTTGTTTTTGGGCTGTGAGAACTTCTTGGGTCTGTTGGGTTGTAAGACGCATTGGGCCCAAGTCATCCTATGAGCACGGCTGGTTCCCGGTGCGCAGTGTGTGCGCTCTAATATTTAGTCCCACATCGCCCGCGGAAGGCGCGCACGACCTGTTTATAAGCATTGGCGAGGCATATCTGTTGAACTCCTCTGGTTACTTGTTTGGGAGCTTATACTCGGCGCTCGCTGCTCTATGACCTGTGGGCCCATGTGCGCCCGGCCCCACACATCGTGGCTCGGAATGGCTAGCCTACGGTGGGTGCAGACCTATTACGGGACTGGCTGGGGCCTGGTTGCAGCTGGGTGGTCAATTTTTTGTTCCTTATCTGAAGCATTTTTTTCTTTTGGAGTATATATATTTCGTGGTAGTACAAATGATGTCATTTTTACAGCTTGTACCAACGTTGTGCGCTGCACTGCGGGTACCAAGTCTGTGTGTTGTGCACTGCACGAAAGTTGCCGCAGGCCCTCCCGTTCTGCATTTATGCATGTACTGCACTTCATGTATACACTTTGCGAACTGCCTTATATTTGTTATGTGAACTGTATTCATGTATGTTTATAATGGTCTACGGATTATATTTTTTATAAATACTAGTACAATGCCCGAGCGTTGCCACGGCCAAAATACAGAAAAATAAATCAAACTGATGACTAAGTGACATGAGTGAAGTCTTACTAATATATATCATGTTTTATCAAATTCTTTAGTAGATACTATAAGAGCAACTATGCACCGGTCGCCTGTTTTTTATCGGTGGTAAATTTTGTGATCATCGTCTTCTTCCTCCTCTTTGTCTTCCTCCTTCCGTCCCAATGACCCATCCTCCGATGCTAGTCCTGGCCGATGTCAATATCGTGTGCAACCCTACCCGTACCGCCTTAAGCTTCTTCGTTGGTTCACCATTGCCGTGACAGTGATCGAGGCCGGTGTTGATGCTGCCCTGCCCATTGAGGGAGTCCTGGACTAGGGGGTGTCCGGATAGCCGAACTATCATCATCGGCCGGACTCCAAGACTATGAAGATACAAGATTGAAGACTTCGTCCCGTGTCTGGATGGGACTTTCCTTGGCATGGAAGGCAAGCTTGGCAATACAGATATGTAGATCTCCTACCATTGTAACCGACTCTGTGTAACCCTAGCCCTCTCCGATGTCTATATAAACCGGAGGGTTTTAGTCCGTAGGACGAACAACCATTACAACAATCATACCATAGGCTAGCCTCTAGGGTTTAGCCTCTTTGATCTCGTGGTAGATCCACTCTTGTACTACCCATATCATCAATATTAATCAAGCAGGAGTAGGGTTTTACTTCCATCGAGAGGGCCCGAACACAGGTAAAAACATCGTGTCCCTTGTCTCCTGTTACCATCCGCCTAGACGCACAGTTTGGGACCCCCTACCCGAGATCCGCCGGTTTTGACACCGACATTGGTGCTTTCATTGAGAGTTCCTCTGTGTCGCCATTGATAGGCTTGATGGCTCCTTCGATCATCAACAACGACGCAGTCCAGGATGAGACTTTTCTCCCCGGACAGATCTTCGTATTCGGCGGCTTTGGACTGCGGGCCAATTCTCTTGGCCATCTGGAGCAGATCGAAAGCTAGGCCCCTAGCCGTCACGTCAGATTTGGAAGTCTAAACTTCACGGCTGACATCCGCGGAGACTTGATCTACGACGGATTCGAGCCACAGCCGAGCGCGCCGCACTGTCACGATGGGCATGATTTAGCTCTACCGCCGGACAGTGCCCTGGAGGCCACACATGAGCCCGCTCCGACCCCTAGTTCGGAGCCGACCGCGCAGATCGAGGACGGGTGGCTAGACACCGCCTCGGGGGCTGCAACCTCTACGGCGATGGAGCCGAATACTGACTTTGTCCCTTGCAAAGCTCGTGACTCCGAGGAGCCGGACTCCGAACCTCCTGCGCCCCGACCAATCGAATCCGATTGGGCGCCGATCATGGAGTTCACCGCCGCGGACATCTTTCAGCACTCACCCTTTGGCGACATCCTGAATTCGCTAAAGTATCTCTCGTTATCAGGAGAGCCCTGGCTGGACTGCGGTCAGGACGGTTGGGATGCGGACGACGAAGAAATTCAAAACCCACCCACCACCCACTTTGTAGCCACTGTCGACGATCTAACCCACATGCTAGATTATGACTCCGAAGACATCGACGGTATGGACGACGATGCCGGGGACGACCAAGAACCAGCGCCTACGAGGCACTGGAAGACCACCTCGTCATATGACATATACATGGTGGACATCCCAAAGGATGGGAACGGCGAGGATGCAGCGGAGGAAGGCTCCTCCAAGAAACAGCCCAAGCGCCGGCGTCAGCGGCGTCGCTCTAAATCCCGCCACAGCAAGAATGGAGATTCCGGCACCGGAGATAATAACACCCCAGAGAGTGCCGAAGACAACCCCCTCCAGCAAGATTCAGCACAGGAGGACGGAGAAGCCAGCCCTCACGAGAGAGCGGCAGATGAAGAGGTAGAGGATGATAATTACATGCCTCCCTCCGGAGACGAGGCAAGCCTCAACGACGACGAATTCGTCGTGCCCGAGGATCCCGTCGAACAAGAGCGTTTTAAACGCAGGCTAATGGCCACGGCGAACAGCCTAAAGAAAAAGCAGCAACAGCTTCGAGCTGATCAAGACCTGCTGGCCGACAGTTGGACCGAAGTCCTTGTGGCCGAAGAGCATGAACTCGAACGCCCCTCCAAAAGCTACCCAAAACGCAAGTAGCTCCCCCGATTAGAGGAGGAGGCATATAAACCTTCATCACCAGCGCACAATACGGCAGACCGACCACCTCGTGGCCGCGACAGAGAGGCCTCTAGACCCTCCGCCAGAACCATACCCCAACACCGCTCAAAAAGCACGAAGCCACGGGGGAATGCGCCGGACTTGCGAGACATATTGGAGGACAAGGCAAGACAATCAAGATCGATCTACGGATCACGTGGGCGCCCCACGGTGCGCGACGAATACCGTTGCGCTGGATACAGCAACTCCGGCCGGGCTGAACACAGTAGACAAAGCTAGCTTGAGCTACGTCGTGATATTGCCCTATATAGAGGTGCCGCACACCCACTATGCTTCACAGATGAAGTAATGGATCATCAAATCCCTGAAGGGTTTAAACCCGTGAACATTGAATCCTATGATGGCACAACAGACCCCGCGGTTTGGATCGAAGACTATCTCCTTCATATCCACATGGCCCGCGGCGACGATCTTCACGCCATCAAATATCTCCCACTCAAGCTTAAAGGACCAGCTCGGCATTGGCTTAACAGCTTGCCAGCAGAGTCAATTGGGTGTTGGGAGGACCTGGAAGCCGCATTCCTTGACAACTTCCAGGGCACATATGTGCGACCACCAGACGCCGATGACCTAAGCCACATAATTCAGCAGCCAGACGAATCGGCCAGACAGTTCTGGACACGGTTCTTAACAAAGAAAAATCAAATCATCGAAGGTCCAGATGCGGAGGCCCTCGCAGCCTTCAAACATAACATCCGCGACGAGTGGCTGGCCCGACACCTAGGACAGGAAAAGCCGAAATCCATGGCAGCCCTCACATCACTAATGACCCGCTTCTGCGCGGGAGAGGACAGCTGGCTAGCCCGCAGTAACAACCTCAGCAAAAATTCTGGCAGTCCGGATAACAAGGACCGCAATGGCAGGTCGTGTCGATACAAAAACAAACGCCGTGTTAACGGCGATAACAGTGAGGATATGGCAGTCAACGCCGGATTCAGAGGCTCCAAACCCGGTCAGCGGAAAAAGCCATTCAAACGAACTACTCCGGGTCCGTCCAATTTGGACCGAATACTCGACCGCTCGTGCCAGATACACGGCGCCCCCGAAAAACCAGCCAATCACACCAACATGTATTGTTGGGTATTCAAGCAGGCAGGCAAGCTAATCGCCGAAAACAATGACAAGGGGCTGCATAGCGGTGATGAGGAAGAGACCCGGCCACCGAACAATAGAGGACAGAAGGGTTTCCCCCCACAAGTGCGGACGGTAAACATGATATACGCAACCCACATACCCAAGGGGGAGCGGAAGCGTGCACTTAGGGACGTATATGCGATGGAGCCAGTCGCCCCGAAGTTCAATCCATGGTCCTCTTGCCCGATCACTTTTGATATAAGGGACCACCCCAACAGTATCCGCCATGGCGGATTCACCGCATTGGTTTTAGACCCAATGGTCGATGGATTTCACCTCACCAGAGTCCTGATGGATGGCGGCAGCAGCCTGAACCTGCTTTATCAGGATACAGTGCGCAAGATGGGCATAGACCCCTCAAGGATTAAACCTACAGAGACGACCTTCAAAGGCGTCATACTAGGTGTAGAGGCCAACTGTACAGGCTCAGTCACACTAGAAGTGGTCTTCGGATCCCCGGATAACTTCCGAAGCGAGGAGTTAATCTTTGACATAGTCCCGTTCCGCAGCGGCTATCATGCTCTGCTCGGATGAACCGCGTTTGCAAAGTTCAACGAGGTGCCGCACTATGCATACCTCAAGCTCAAGATGCCAGGCCCTCGAGGAGTCATCACGGTCAACGGAAACACTGAACGCTCCCTCCGAACGGAGGAACACACAGCGGCTCTCACGGCAGAAGTATAGAGAAGCCTCTTAAGGCAATTTACGGGTCCGGCCGTTAAGCGACCGGACATGGCCAAACGCGCCCGGAGTAACCTACAACAAGACCACTTGGCACATTCTGAGCACGCGTAGCAATGTGACCCCAACCCCAGCCCCTGCCAACTTGCAAGACTGGTCCTTCGCGTACATCATTACGCTCTGGAGATACCATGGGCATAGGGGGAGGGGCACGGCCACCACAGGCCCAGAATGCGGCTTAACCGCACCAGGGGCTCCCAAGTGTGTGGCTCTTTTTTTTCCTTACGCACAGGACTCCGTTCACCAGAGGCCCTCTCCGGTAGTGGACCTGCCGAACACACGATGCAACAGCCAGGGGAGAAGAAGGGCTACGGCAAGTATCCAGGTGGTCTCCATTACGAGCATTAAATCCGTTTTCATACACCATTCCGCAGCCTACCCCTGGAGGGGGACATGTTTAATAGTCTTACCGTTTGCTTACCGCACTATTTGTATCATTCTGCATTCATCGCAGAATTCCTTGAATAAACAATGCATCGCTTTTCGCTCATAATTGCATTTCTTTCTTATACATATGTTCATCTACGACATCTTGCATCCGTACACTTTGGTACGGCCGAATACACCAGGGGCTTAAGTTCCCCGCATTATAGTGTGATAAGTCTGAACACTTTCACAAGTGCGGCACCCCGAACTTATAGCATTATATGCATCGGCTCCGAATCATGTCTTGGGTCAATAGTTGGGTTTGCCCGGGTCCCATGTTTTGGTACCTTACGTTCCGTTTTATCGGCTAAGGTAGCACTGGGAGAACCACTGCGATTGCGCCCTGGTTGAGCTGGGCGAGCGCCTTAGTGGAGAAAGCTAAAACCGGCCGTCATGATAAGGCGAGAGCTGGTCGCTGTTGAGAGGACTTTTCGAGTCCCTAAAGACTTATGCCGCTTAGAGCGAGGAACCGGCTTTTTCCGGCCCAGGCGTGGATAGCGCCCCGAACTCGGTCTTCTGAACACTAGGGGCTTCGCCGAAATTTAAAATTATAGAATTCTATGGCTAAGTGAGAGTGTTCAAGCATTATAAGTCTGGTTGCCTCGTTCCTTGTGTTGAGCGCCTCCCTAGATGGACCCAAACATGGGAACAAGAGTGCTCAAGTTTATCCGGAACACCCCAGCACTAGTGGCATGGGGGCTGAAGCCGACGACTTGCCATCTCTCAGATTTGATAAACGGCCGCACAGAAGGTAATATTTTAAATTAATAAGCGTTGCTTAGCGCATATGAACACAGTTTTCAGTGCACAGGATAACATAATGCGATTCTACTCAAATATTACATCCTTGGAGCACTCATCTGCAATCATGTGGGCACCCTTCAGGACACTCTTATAATACATTTCGGGCGTGCGATATTCCTTGCCCGCCGGCGGCGCGTCCGTCAGAAGCTTCTCAGCGTCCATCCTGCCCCAGTGCACTTTTGCACGGGCAAGGGCCCGACGGGCACCTTCAATGCAGGCGGATTGCTTGACGACTTCCACCCAGGGACACGCATCCACCAGCCGCCGCACCAGGCCGAAGTAGCTCCCAGGCATGGCCTCCTTGGGCCACAGCCGAACTATGAGGCCCTTCATGGCCTGTTCGGCTACCTTGTGTAGCTCGACCAGCTGCTTCAGCTGGTCGCTAAGGGGCACCGGATGTCCGGCCTCGGATCTTGAGACCGAAGACCTTCTCCGTCGAGCTCCCTTCCTCGGCCCGGTAGAAAGCGGCAGCATCGGACACGCTGCGAGGCAGATCTGCAAACGCTCCTGGAGAGCTCCAAATTCGGGTAAGTAACAGGTAATTCACATTCACATGCTTGCTTTGCACG
This sequence comes from Aegilops bicornis, assembly GCA_021605145.1. Classification (NCBI taxonomy): domain Eukaryota; kingdom Viridiplantae; phylum Streptophyta; class Magnoliopsida; order Poales; family Poaceae; genus Aegilops; species Aegilops bicornis. The sequence continues at coordinate 244,603,129 of CM038673.1, read as the reverse complement.
AAAAATGCCTTACCCGCCGCTATTTTCTTCACCGCCTCAATTTCCTGGAGGGCCTTGTGGGCTTCGGCCTTAGCGGCTTTGGCACTCTAAAGAGCCGATGCAAGCTCGGACTCTCGAGTCTTCGAGTCGTGCTCCAAACTCTCATGCTTTTCCACGAGAGCCTGGAGCTCTTGCTGCACCTCCGCCACCCGCGCCTCCTGCTTTTCTCGCTCAGTTTGTTCCGCGGCCGCATTACGTTTGGCCGCGGACACGGCCTCCTTCAGGGTCGCCACCTCGTTTGTGGCCCCTGGAGTACCCACGTTATCCTTGTTATTTCTCTTGCAACCAAAATCCTTTTCTGTAAGGTACAAATTTAATACGGTGTTACTCACCTTCCTTGTCCTCGAGTTGCTTCTTGGCATGGCCGAGCTCGCTCTCGGACCGCTCGAGGTTCCGCTTCAAAGCATCGACCTCCGCAGTCAGTGCGGCAGAGGTCAGCAGCGCAGCCTGCAATCCCATATTGACATATTTTTTAGACCTCCTGCATATATCTTTTTAGATCCTCAGTCCGGCTTTTCTTTCCAAACACCGAACCGAGCATCAGGGGCTACTGTCTATGTGGTATTATATTACATATTTTAAATTTCTTACCTCAAAGCCTGTTAGAAGGCTGCTGCAGGCTTCGGTCAGCCCGCACTTGGCAAGCTGAACCTTCTGAATCACCACACTCATGATAGTGCGGTGTTCTTCCTCGATGGAAGCACCGTTGAGCGCCTCCAACAAGTTATCCGGCGCCTCCGGTTGGACGGAGGCCGCCGGTGTCACAGTCTTGCCCTTCTTGCGAAGGGGCCGCCTGCCGGACTCCAGAACCACTGCAGGTTCCGGTGCGGAGTCCGGTGCAAAGTCCGGGAGGTTGCCCTGTGGCACCTCAGGAGCCTCCCCCTCCTGGTGGGTCCCCTCCAGGGATCCCACCTCGGCGTCATCAGCGTCGCGAGGGGTGGAGGCGGTCGGAAGGGAATCCATATCCGACGTAGCCAAGGACCCGCTCAATGAAGCGGGAAGATCGTCCTTGGCCGGACTACAGATTGTATGCGGCATTAGAAGGACACCACGTGGCAAAAAGAGAAATTATAAATCATCCAGGAATCCGGATACTAACGATCTTGCCAGGGGCTTGGCCCTTGAGGGCCACTCCTCGTCGCCGTCGCAGACATTGGCAGAGCAATCCGGAGGAAGGGTCCTCCCCTTCTTGGACCCTTCGGCCTCCCTTGCTGGGGAAGCCTTCCTTTTCTTCTCTCCCCCCGCTGGGGGAGAGGCCTCTTTCTCCTCCTCGGGGGAGGAGTCCGCCTCGGAGTCATTGGACGATGTGTCCGATACCACCTGGCTGGGGAACTCCTTCGGGTTCCCGTGGCCTTCTTCTTGGCCTTCTTCTCCGGCACCACGTAAAGTTTCGGAACCAGCAGCCCCGTCAAACGGGTGTCCGCCGGGTCTTCTGGAAGGGGAGCCGGACAGTTAACCTGTCCGGACATCTTCTGCCAGTCCTGTTAAAGGTATTGGGAGTTTAGATCCCACATAGAGTCAAACTATGAAAGAGATGAGTGTCCCATAAAGGATAACATAGCTTACCTCACCGGCCGGGCGCTGCGTGCTGAATCCGCGATCTTCAGTTGCGGATGCGGGGGCTTCTCCGCCCTTGAACAGCACCCTCCAGGCAGCTTCGTACGTCGTGTCGAAGAGCCCGCTCAAGGTCCGGTGCTGTGCCGGATCAAACTCCCACAAATTGAAGGCCCGTTGCTGGCAGGGGAGAATCCGGCGGACGAGCATGACCTGGATCACGTTGACAAGCTTAAGCTTCTTGTTCACCAGGGTCTGGAGGCAGGACTGGAGTCCAGTCAGCTCCTCCGAACTACCCCATAGCAAGCCCTTCTCTTTCTAGGAGGTGAGCTGCATGGGGATACCAGATCTGAACTCGGGGGCCGCTGCCCATTTAGGGTCACGCGGCTCGGTGATGTAGAACCACCCTGATTGCCACCCTTTGATGGATTCCACAAAGGCACCCTCAAGCCAAGTGACGTTGGGCATTTTGCCCACCATGGCGCCTCCGCACTCCGCTTGGACGCCCTTCACCACCTTCGGCTTGACATTAAAGGTCTTTAGCCACAAGCCGAAGTGGGGCTGGATGCAGAGGAAGGCCTCGCACACGACGATAAACGCCGAGATGTTGAGGATGAAGTTTGGTGCCAGATCGTGGAAGTCCAGGCCGTAGTAGTACATGAGCCCCCGGACGAAGGGGTGAAGTGGGAAGCCCAGTCCGCGGAGGAAGTGGGGAAGAAATACGACCCTCTCATGGGGCCTGGGGGTGGGGATGAGCTGCCCCTCGTCGGGCAGCCGGTGCGCGATGTCGCTGGACAGGTATCCGGCACCGCGCAGCTTCTCGATGTGCCCCTCCGTAACGGCGGAGGCCATCCACTTGCCTCCCGCTCCAGACATGGCTGGAGAAGGTTGAGGCGAGATGTGCGGACTTGGGCGCTGGAGCTCGAGTGCGCGGAGATGGATAAGCAAAGGAGGAAGAAGGCGTAGGTAAAAAAGGTGGATCCTTATCCCCTTATATATGGGCGGACGAAGACTATGCGTCCCCACCGGCCTGGTAAAACTCGCTTATCTCCCAAGCGCCACAATCAATGGCGCGGTTGGGTTACCCACGTCCGTATTGATGGGAATACCGGAATAAAGGGGAACACGATCTCTGCTTCGACAAGACGTGCCAAGGAAACCGCTTCGCTAAACGCGCTGAGGTGGTATAATAAAAACGATTCAAGTAAAGGCTTGGTAGTGGTGTGACGTCACGCCGCACAATACGTCAGCAGATTGAACTTGTGTAAATATTATTCTCTCTAAGGTGGTATGTGGAATTTATTTTGCAGAGCCGGACACTATCCTGGTGTTCACAATCTTCTATGAATTATTCGGAGGAGGAACCTGCCTTGCAATGCTGAAGACAACACGCGCGCCGGACTCGTCTTTATTGAAGCCTGGTTCAAGGGCTACTGAGGGAGTCCTAGACTAGGGGGTGTTCGGATAGCCGAACTATCATCATCGGCCGGACTCCAAGACTATGAAGATACAAGATTGAAGACTTCGTCCCGTGTCCGGATGGGACTTTCCTTGGTGTGGAAGGCAAGCTTGACAATACGGATATGTAGATCTCCTACCATTGTAACCGACTTTGTGTAACCCTAGCCCTCTCCGGTGTCTATATAAACCGGAGGGTTTTAGTCCGTAGGACGAACAACCATTACAACAATCATACCATAGGCTAGCCTCTAGGGTTTAGCCTGTTTGATCTCGTGGTAGATCCACTCTTGTACTACCCATATCATCAATATTAATCAAGCAGGAGTAGGGTTTTACCTTCATCGAGAGGGCCCGAATCTGGGTAAAAACATCGTGTCCCTTGTCTCCTGTTACCATCCGCCTAGACGCAAGTTCGGGACCCCCTACCCGAGATCCGTCGGTTTTAACACCGACACCCATTCTCACAACAATTATGCAAATCTCAGATGATCTGTTAAATAAAACATGTTATCAGTGCTTGGCAAGATGGCATGTGCATAACTTATATGAAGCATGTGAAATAGGGTATCATGTTTTTAGAGTTATGGATTGATCAGTACCAGCATGAATGGAAACTTAATGCTTTCCAGAATTAAGCCACAATTTTTTTAAGCAAACCACCTTATTTTTCTTATGCTCTAGAAGGATGAAGGAACTGAAATCAACCTTAATGTTTGGCACAATTTTTCAACAATTTATTGAAACTCCTAGACACTTTGTTCCTGTATTGAAACTCCTAGACCTTTCACTCCAGCTTTGCTTGGTTTCTCTGACCACCAATGACACATGAAGATAACCACAAGTCCACAGGTGTCCCGTCTTCAGTGTGGCCATGACACAGTCCAGGATCCTAAGCCAAATATCCTCAAGCATGAGTACAACACTACAAGCCATGCCCGCTGCACTTTCTTGTATATCTCATATTAAATTATTAACAAAACAAGAAAATTGTAGATTGGTGCAGCTAGGATAGACAACTTTGGTACTTTCCAGTTAACATGAAAACTGTAGACCTATACAGAACAGAAACAACTTCTGCAGGAAGAAAATCGGATAGCAGAAAAACTGTTTGATAGCCAAATGCATACTAACAAACTATTAGTACCACTGGTGGAAAAAAGGCCTTTGGTCGCGGTTCGCAACTGCCATTAGTCGCGGTTGCGCAACCGCGACCAAATAAGCGCGACTAAAGCCCCCCACCTTTAGTCGCGGCTGCTTAAGAACCGCGACTAAAGGCCCGTCCACGTGGGCGCCAGGCGGCCGTCGGGGCGGAGGACCTTTAGTCGCGGTTCTTCTGGCCAACCTCGCTAGTTGAGAGAGCTCGAGAGTGGTTTATAAGCGCTGCTGCGCCCACCCTCTCGAGCTCCTCTCAACTGCAGGCTTTCGGGCCTAATCTGTCACTAGCTATGTGCCTGTGGGCCTACTTGCCCTCCTGCGGGCCTGAATCTGGCCCATGTAGGGTTTCTAGTCGTATTCAGGCCGTGGGGGTCCAAAGAGCGGCACTATTTTTTTCCAGTTTTTTGTTTTGTTTTCTGCATTATTATTTATTTTTTGTTGTTTTTGCTTTATTTTTAATTCTTTTGCTTTTAGTTTTAGAAAAATTATAAACTTTCTGTTAGTGCCATTAGTTTTCAAATTTGAAAACACTTTTTTGTTTTCTTTGTTGCTTTATTTATTTTATTTTGTTTCTACTTACAACAAAATACTTATTGTTGCTATTTTAGTCGCGGGTCGCCTGCCCAACCGCGACTAAAGGCCGCCGCAGGTTTAGGGTTTTAGCCCCCCCCCCCCAAACCTGTTTTCTGTTTAATTTGTATTGTTTTCTTTTTAATTTGTATTGTTTTCTGTTTAATTTGTATTGTTTTATTTCTTTTGTGCTTTATTTTAATTTTGAAGGAGTTTCACATATTCTACGGTACTACATACATGCATCTTCCCGCCAGTTCTTTCCCGCCTATGTCTTCCCGCCATTTCTTCACGCCTCTATCTTTGCGCGTATCGATGCTCCTTTTATAGGCACGGCGCTGCTTCTGCTTTGTCTTGTTCCTCCGACAGGGCGTCGTGCGCTACCCACGCGTCCTGTCTAACCTTTAGTCCCGGTTGCACCAACCAGCCGGGACTAAAGGTTAGATGACCAGCTCTGGATTCCTCTTCTTCCCGCCATTTCTTCCCTGTCTTCCCGCCTCTTTCTTCCCGCCTCCTGTCTTCCCGCTCCCATTTTTCCCGCCATTTCTCACTACATATATGTAGCCCGGCTTGGCCAGCATTATCACATCTCTACAATCTCTCATCACTCTCTCATGGCTTCCACCGCACCCACTCTAACCTACCAGCAGGTGGAGGAGCTTTGCGCCTCGAACTACCCTTGTCCACCGGGCTATCAAGGCCCACCGGCTGGAGCCTAGCGCCGGCGGCGTGCCGTCCCTCCCTCCCTCAGTGGTACTGCCGGGCGGCCATCACGAACCACTACTACCTCGACCTCACGCCGGAGCAGCGGATGAATCACCGGCATCCCGATAACCAGCATACTTGGGACGCCTTCTTCATCAATCGGGCGTGAGAGGGCGCCGCCAGTATGAGGAGGACGGTCTGCCTCCAGGAACTTCCACGAGGCCGGCCGTCGGCTATGGTGGTATGGCGGACTCTGCAGAGCGTCATGGACTACATCACGGCGGCGATATCCCCCGCTGCGCTACCCTCGCTCGAGCCACGAAGCGCCGTTCGACGACAGCGACGACAAAGAGCGACGACAGCATTTACGACGGCGGCAACTTAGAAGGCGGCGACTACCAAGACAACGACGGCGACGGCTATGAAGACTACGAGTATGCATATTATACGCCTAGGCAGGAGTATGACTAAATCACTCCAAATTTCATGTATCATCGGTGGTATCTCGAATCATTCAAAATGGACACCAAACACATCACGGGTAATATAATTCACATGATCCATTCAACAAAGTTTGGTACAATAAATTATTACACATCATTTTTCTTCCCTTGTGTCCCTGCTTGCTTACGATTGTGCCGTATCCATGGAGCATCCTCATCATTTAACTTAATGCTTGGGTCGGTGTTCACTTTGAAGGCGGAATTTCAGCAAACATATTATAATCTTCGACATGTCTATCTTGTCCTCCACTCCCACGATGTTTCTTTTCCCGAAAGAACAATGTGGCGCTTTGGATCATCGCATGATGTCTTGATCGTTTTCTTATCTTTCCGCTTCCTCGGTTTGCTACTCATGTCCTTCACATAGAAAACCTGAGCGACATCTTTCGCTAGGACGAATGGTTCGTCAAGGTAACCAAGATTGTTGAAATCCACCATTGTCATTCCGTATTGCTGGTCCACCTTTACCCCACCTCCTGTTAGCTTGAACCATTTGCACCGGAACAAAGGGACCTTAAAGGAGGGTCCATAGTCAAGTTCCCATATCTCCTCTATGTAACCATAATATGTGACCTCTTGCCCATTCTCGGTTGCTGCATCAAAGCGGACACCACTGTTTTGGTTGGTGCTCTTTTATCTTGGGCGATCGTGTAAAATGTATTCCCATTTATCTCGTACCCTTGGAAAGTCGTTATAGTCGAAGATGGTGTCTTGGCCAACATATACAGCTGATCTACAACATCATTGTCATTCATTAAATGTTTTCTCAACCAACTGCCGAAAGTCTCCATGTGGGCCTTCCTAATCCAGGATTCAGGCTTCCCCGGGTTGTCAGAACGTAAAATATTCTTGTGTTTCTCAAAGTACGGAGCCACCAAGCTGGAATTGGTCAGTATAGTGTGGTGTGCTTCAGTCAGAGAATGGCCGTCCATACATATCGTTGATTTCATTCCGATCGTGCCTTTTCCACTTAGTCTCCCCTCGTGCCGCGATCGAGGAAGACCAATCGGCTTAAGGTCAGGAACAAAGTCAATACAAAACTCAATTACCTCCTCATTTCCATAGCCCTTGGCGATGCTTCCTTCTGTCCTAGCACGGTTACGAACATATTTCTTTAATACTCCCATGAACCTCTCGAAGGGGAACATATTGTGTAGAAATACAGGACCGAGAACGAAAATCTCTTCGACTAGGTGAACCAGGAGGTGCGTCATAATATTGAAGAAGGATGGCGGGAACACCAACTGAAACTGACAATACATTGGATCACATCGTTCTGTAACCGTGGTAGAACTTCTGGATTGATTACCTTTTGAGAGATTGCATTGAGGAATGCACATAGCTTCACAATGGCTACTCGAACATTTTCCGGCAGGAGCCCCCTCAAAGCAATCGGAAGCAATTGCGTCATAATCACGTGGCAGTCGTGAGACTTCAGGTTTTGGAACTTTTTCTCCGCCATGTTTATTATTACCTTTATATTGGACGAGAATCCAGACGGGACCTTCATACTGCTCAGGCATTCAAAAAAGATGACCTTCTCTTCTTTGGTCGAGCGTAGCTGGCACGACCTTGAAACCATTCCGGATGCCGGTCATCGTGGTCTTTCAAACGTTGCCGGTCCTGCCGTGCTTCCTTTGTATCATTTGTCTTCCCATACACGCCCAAGAAGCTTAGGAGGTTCACGCAAATATTCTTCGTAACGTGCATCACGCCGATTACAGAGCGGACATCTAGGACTTTCCAATATTCTAGCTCCCGAATATAGATTTCTTCTTCCACATGGCTGCGTGCCCGTCAGCTCCCTTCGAACTGATTGTCCGCCAGACCCTTTCCAAAGATGACTTTCAAATCCTTGACCATATCAAATACCTCAGCACCGGTCGTTCCGCAGGCTTCGCCGGTGATCTGCCTTGCCGTTGTAATGCTTGCCTTTCTTTCTTCGATGAATTTTGGAAGAAATCGACGATGCCCAAGGTACACGTTCTTCTTACAATTTGGCAAATGTACACTTTCAGTCTGATGTAAGAAGTGCGTGCATGCATTGTATCCCTTATTTGACAGTCCCGAAGGTTACTAAGAGCAGGCCAATCGTTGATGGTTCTGAAAAAGCAACGCTCGTGGGTCAAATTCCTCTTGTTTGTGCTCATCCCACACACGGACACCACCCACAGCTGTAAAAGTTCATCAACTAATGGCCTTAGGTACACATCGATGTCGTTGCCGGGTTGCTTCGGACCTTGGATGAGCACCGCATCATAATGAACTTCCGCTTCATGCACAACCAAGGAGGAAGGTTGTAGATGCATAGAGTCACGGGCAGTGCTATGGCTGGAGCTCTGCTCGCCAAAAGGATTCATGCCATCCGTGCCTTAGAGCAAATCTTATGTTCCTTGCGTCAGCTGCAAAATCTTTGAACCATCTGTCGATCTTTCTCCATTGCGTTCCATCTGCGGTGTGTCTCAACTCCCCGTCCGACTTACGGTCCTCTTTGTGCCATCGCAACAACTTGGCATGCTCTTTGTTCCTGAACAGACGCTTTCAACCGTGGTATTATAGGAGCATACCACATCACCTTGGCGGGAACCCTCTTCCTGGGTTTCGGCCTCAACATCGTCACCGGGGTCATCGCCTCGATCTTATAACGCAATGCAAGTGCATACCGGCATTCATTCAAATTCTCGTATTCACGCGGTAGAGGATGCAGACGTTGATGCATGCATGTATCATCATAACCAATAAACCAAGATGGCAGACAACCTTCTTTGAATCGTACGTAATGGCGGGCAACTCGTAAACCTATGGAAACATAATCATCAACATTTTCAGCAATATTTCAAATGCCGAGTCAGCTACACCTGCCTCTGCCTTCCATTTCAGCAAATCCGATTGTGCAGCCCAGCTTTTTCAGACCATCATCGCATCCGGGTACAGCGCCTTTCATGATCCTCTAACATGCGATCCAAATTCTCCCTCTCCTTTTCAGTTTCGCAGCGTCTCCGTGCATCAGCAATGGTCCAACCAAGATCATCAACGGGATCATCACGTGCCTCTTCTTCACCTTCCCCTTCACCTTCAGCATCCTCCATGAAAGTATCACCGAAATGAGCAAGATAGCTTTCATCGATGAAATCATCCCCTTCTTCATCTTCTTCCATTATAACCCCTCTTTCTCCATGCTTGGTCCAACAATTATAGCTTGGCATGAAACCGTGCCGAAGCAGATGCATGTGAACATCTCTTGAGGAAGAGTAACCCTTCTGATTCTTACAGATAACACATGGACAGATAACAAAACCCCCCCGCTTGTTTGCATTAGCCACTACGAGGAAATCTTTCAAACCCGTAGTGAACTCGCCGGAGAGTCGGTTACCGTACATTCATTGCCGATTCATCTGCATTATTATAATATAAAATATATAATTAACCATCATGCATTTGTTAAACTAACTAGCTACAAACAATATAAATTAAACAATGAACTACACACATGCATATTTTATCAATGACACATCAAAGGTTCATCAAGTTGCTAACGCGATCGAGAGTGTGGCTCCAACACTTCATGTCATGTTTGTTTCATGCTCTTGGGGCATTTCATCAAACACCTTATGTGCATAAGAGGAACCAAAAGCAAACCTACACCTTGTGAAGAGAATGGCTCCAAATGGCTAAGTGTTGGCTGCTGGATGGGTATATATAGGGGAGGGGCTTTAGTTGCGGTTGGCCTGGCAAACCGTGACTAAAGGTGCCCGAAGGCCTTTAGTCGCGGTTGTCCTGGCAAACCGCGACTAAAGACCCTCACGTGCGCCAGCTGGCCACCGAGCGCCCTGGGCCCAGGCCTTTGGTCGCGGTTCACCTCCAGAACCGCGACTAAAGGTCCCATTAGTCGCGGTTCCTACATCTTCGCGACTTATGGGGCTGGACGGAAGCCTGTTTTTCCACCAGTGTACAGATTTTGGCTCCCAACAAATTTAGAGAGAAGCACTAAAAGAAGCATGTAGAACGCCACCATACTTACCAACGGCAACACGGCGAGATGAGCGGGCAACATGTATCTTGCCTAATCAAAGTCATTAAACCTTGATTCGTCGTTCTGTGTCCATAGGTGGTGCCAGACAGTGCGGACGACAGCGCAATGCGAGATTGCATCCAGTAGGTTCGAAGGGGTGTGTGGACGTGGAGGCCGACGGCGGCGGCTGCGGAAAATAGGACAGCGTCAGCGTCAAGGGCGCACATGAGAGGAGTAGCACGGCGGACCGGCAATCGTGGCATCGGCGATGCACTTGATCCGGCCTACATACAAAGAATTAATGTAGAAACAATAAAATTACAGACCAATAATCATACTGATTAGCAAGTACCACTAAGAATTGCAGTGTTACTAAAATAGAAGGGGGGTGGCCATTCACTGAAGTATGTATACATTTTTCTCTTTCAAAGAGAACTGCTTACAGACTTACAACTGAAGTACTCAATATGTTGGCAATGCCGGAAAACATTCCATGAATGATCGGATCGTCAAAGCTAGTGTAACTTCCTAACATAACTATTATTCATTTTTTATTTGCAAGCAAAGGCATCCAGATCTGTGAACGTCTAGCACAGACAACTGTGATTGAATGAACGGACATCTATGGTAGCCTGATGGCCTAGTTCCGCAAGAGTAGTTAGGAGTGTACCTCTTAATAGTGCATTCAGGTGACCCTCCCAGAAGGAAAATATATATTAGAGCACATGCACCCAGGCCCTCTGTATCTGGCCATCCATTTCCCGCATCGTGATTCATGCAACAAAACGTATTTTGTATATTTATGTTTAACAAAAGAATCTGAAAGATTTAGCCTAGATTCTACTTAGAAAGCTTTGCCACGCTGCATATGTTTGAACTTCAATATATGTTCTATGTGGGAGAAACAAAAAAGAGAAAATTTCGTATAGAAAGTTAGATGTGTCGCGCGGATCTTAAAGCGATATTGGAGGGTTAGGATAGCAGGGCCGGAGTGCAAGTGCTCTAAAAATCAACGTCCCCTCCCAGAACCATAGGGACGCTGAGTCAAGCAAAACACTCACTCCAAAGCAAGAAAAGGAAGTACCGAGTTAACTATATATATAATACAAAACCTATGCAAAAATCCACTTTTCTATACATCAACTTGCAGTAGATATATTCTGTTTATTTAGCTAAACTTCTAAAGTCACACCTTTAAAAGATGCATCTTGTTCTCCTCCACAAGAAAAAAAGAGACAAGAAAATACAACTGTTAAATCCCGAGATCTCAATCATGAAATCATTGTAAGCAATGTGATTCACAAGAGAGGCTCCGGACATCTTGGGTTCACCCTGCTGCAATTCATGAATCAGTGATTGTTTGAGAATCAAGTGGGATTGTACCTCGAGACAATGTATTCTGCAGTTGTGAATGCGTGATATTCAAATCAGGGAATTCTATTCCAAATGGGTTAACCAGCCCAGGGTTACTGTGGAAATGCTCCCCCTGCAGTAGTTTGAGTGTTCGGGCTCAGATATTGACTACTTGAGAGTAAAAATAAACTTTGAAGCTGATATAGTATGATTAAAACCTAAATAACAACATTTGTCAAGTGAAATTGCATTGGAACCTGCTGTCTTCATCATAAGTTTTGGAAGTAAAAAAATCTATGGGAGGTACAGTAGGGCCTAGAGGATGTTTCTCCTGCTCTTTGCTTTCAGAAGTTCTGAAAGTTGTTCAATATATTCAGAACTGAATGTGCCAACTTCAGTTGTGCATAAACACTCGATCATGTGAGCTTCAACGACACAACCACCAGATGCAATGGAACATCATTAACATCCAGAAGATAATGTGTCAGTTTCAGTCTTGCAAGAGCATAACACATAATCAGGGGTTTGATGATTTGAGGCATTTTCTTCATCGGTCAAATGTGCATGTGTGTACAGAGGGATGATAGCAGCAGCAGGCTAATAGCATCTACAATGCGAGTCACCTGTGTAAATGCTTAGAGATTGAGAAAATATATACGAAGTCGTAAAATTTAAAATCATCAAAATGCCTCTCTCAATGTTTGATGCTAAGTAGGGCGCTAATTACAGGCTGCAAACACCTTTAGTATTCTATGGTTTTCACTTTCAGTTTCAGAAAACTTTCATCACCAACCGAAACCACCTAAATTTAGTGAATTTCAGTGATTTTGGTTAGCGTTTCGACAAAAAGGCCGAAATATTCACGAGCTACCCTTACTTAGTGGAGTACACGTACGGGGTAGTTAGTCCTTAGATGCCATCGGTTCATCAATTGATTCAAAAGAAAATGATCTGACAAAGCATGCTTGAGTACATCCAAGGAGCTCCTAGCATTGACTTGTAATGGTTGTGGGCAGTGGCCGCAGTTCTAGCCCCAAAAATTATATACATAGGAATCATAGGTTGAGATGAACCCATATTTAAACATTTCTAGCTGTATCTCTATATAATCATGTCAAATAACAAATTTTCCCACCATGGAGAATTATTTTCCGTATGAAGCTACCCTCCCCCTACTGGTCCAGTCACATGAAGTTTTTTACAAACCAATGCAACTTTTAACTCTCGGACTGAAACCAAAAGCTTCAGGCCTGAAGAACAAAAGTCACAAATCTCAAATTAACTAACCGGCCACTTCTACTGCAAAAACATATCTCTCTGTACGGCATTATAGCATCATGTTAAACCAACCGGCACCCGATAAACCAGCTTTGACAGTTCAAAATTAGATCCCCCCCAAATAAAAGCAGAGCAACACGGCACCAGCAAATTACAACCTTATTAGAGATGCAAGCTGAAGGGCAGGAGAGGAGGGCATATCTAAACACTAATTAAATGGTCAAAAGACCCAGTACTCTTAAGCTTTGACCCATAGCGAACGTCTCCATAAGAAAGTCCCGCTGCAAAATCACAAAGGAAAAGAAACTTTTTCGATCTGAGGCTATAGTTCCCCTATTTTATTGGACATCACGGATAGAGCTGATTTTTATGGTCTTTGTGATGAGCTCAACATGTCAGATTATACAGAAGTTAATTTCGATATGGAAGGTTCTTGTCTGGCGAGGAATTGGCAAAGGAAGATCTCAAACAGTAATGCCTAGGCTACCTCATCAACGATGCACATGTGATGGCTTTGATTTTTGAGAAAGAGTGGACATGGGTAATGAGATATGGCTACCTTGTCCAGAAAGAGGACGTGGGATAGATAGCACGCCATGGCCACAACTTGTTTCTCGTGGAAGTCTTGCCTTGAAGCCTCCTCAGATCAGTTCGAGGTTGTGAGACAACCTCCGGCCATGGTTCCTGCAATCGTGTTGTCCTCGCGGAGATTGTGAAAGGAGGAACCACGAGGGGAGAGAACCACGAACGTGGCAGAGGGCCTAAGAGGAGGTCGTGCCAGGGGTTGTGGAGATGCGGTGCGATGCGTAGAGGGGGCGGCGACATGCTTCCCGGATATTGGCATGGCGGCGGATCGCACGGGCACCTGCAGGCTTTCCTGCTTCTGGCAAAGAAAACACTCGAGCAAGGGATCCCATGGCCTCGGTCAGACCAATCTGGGCAAGGAGAGGGCTCCTGATCCCCTGCGCCTCCTTCTGCTTCGCCTCGTCGCGCACTCCAAACACCATCGAGCTCGGAGCTCTGCCGCTGGCCTCGCCTTCCTCTTGTCCAGCGCGGTTGCTGCCACTGCAAGCCACTCACCATGGAGCCTTGTGGCCATTGCTGCCCACGACCCTACCCCCAGTCGTGCCTCGCGCGGAAGCGCCGCCATCCGCCTGGTTTCGGTGAAGCTTTCGGCCGTCACGCCGCCCTCCTTCCTTCCCTTTGGCTCCCCTTCTCGTGCCTGCTTCCCTCCATGGCCGTCCCTTGGCTAGGTCATGCCCTTCGTCCCCAACCCTGCGAGGCCGCGGCAGTGGCAGCTGCCGGTGCTGCAGCTCGGCGGCGTGTGGAGGTGATGGGCCGCGGCAGTTTGGGCGACGGGGGCGGCGGCGCGTGCGGGATTGGCGACGATGGGGTAGGGTGTGCGGGAGGATTCGCTTGGGTAGGGTTTGCTCTGGCTCGGGTGCGAGTTGGGGATCACGAAACGTTTGACGACAGACGAAACTACACACGGTTCCCTGAATTAGTACCACCTTGTGTATATATTTTACATTTAAACTGAAAGCGTAAATTCACGGAAAGAAGCGTATTGTGACGGTGAACCCGAGAAAGTCAATCCGTGCATTATTATTAGGGAGAGATTCATATTAATGTTCTTTTTCTATAATTACTTTTCGTGGACTGCATGTGTACAAATGTGTAATGCTAATTTTTTACCATGTGAACTGCATTAATCTTTGTTTTTTAAGTATGAGTTATTGTCGGATTACTTAATTTTTTTAAACAATTAAAATTTTCAAAGTTTTCTGTATACTTGTTCTAACACAAACTAATTTCAGCGAAAGCAATTGATTACAAGCAAACTGAACTAAGTAAAGTGAAATAACCGAAAGAAAATTTGATGATAATTCTAAAACGACATTGTTTTTACAAAAGAAATATTCAATATGAAGCAATGGACATAATCAAAAGCTTGCATGCATGAAACAAAGAACAACACAACGACTAAAGTAAAGTGAAAATAAAACATGGCCCTGATTATTTCTAGTTGATGTATTGGATTACAGCATTGTTCTTCTTCTACTTTGCTTCTTTGTCTGTTTTTGCCCTGTCCACTCCCATTATGACATCGTAGATGATTCTCCATGACTCATATGTTGCGAATGCACCTATTTCTGCATACTTGATAAGCTTTTCTGGCAGTGGGCAAAATCCCCACAGAGTATGGTCCTCCTTGCGGTTAATTTTTTTTCTACATGTCATGGTAGTGAATGTCTATCATCCTGCCGGCAACATCAGCCAAAGAGTCAGACTTATTTTTATTGTATGGGTCTCTCCATTCCACCTGAATATCAATGTAATTGTCGGAGTTGATCTCCAAACCAGATAGCTTCAGCTTGCTTTTGTCTCCTTCAATAGCGAATCTGACGAAGGTGTACTCACCGTTCATGAGGAATTTGTCTAGTTCCATTGGCCTGCAAGATGTTTGTATAGAGTGAATATAGTTTATTTTCTTAGAACTACCAATGTTTTGTTTTTTCTGAAACTGAACTGCAATATGAATATCTGAATCTGTTGCATTGAGTAGTTGCTAATACTTTGTTCAGCATAACTAGTAAATCTAATAATATATTGCATAAACAATGCATGTTTTGTGCATTATTTTTATTCTTCAAATGAATTTTATACATGTTTTGTATAGTAATGTTGCAGTTTTCTATTGTTCAGTCAAATAGTTTTTTATTTGGTAAAACAGAATAAAATTGTGTGTATTGCTAGATCATATATTTCAAGAATTGAACACAAGAGTGACATACATGGAGCCAGATGAAAACTGTCAATGAATTCATATGCCATGCTTTTCAAAATGAGAACCAAAGTTTAAATATTGGCAATTGCAGTGAAGAAAATTTAAAATCAATATTGACAAGCAATAGTACAGATTGATAGTTATTCTGACCTGTCTTTAGCTGCAGAGATGTGGTAGACAAGGCATTCTTTTTCTACGCATAGCTGGAGCACTGCTGCCCGCTGTGGCTTCACGTAGTGCGTGTACTCGACATCAACGCCGACTAGTTTGACGGGTATTCCACCGAGCTTCCTCCTGAGCGTGGACAACATCTTGTCCACGTCTTTACCCTTGCTTGGGCAAACAACGTGGAGCTTGTGGTTGCCATGGAGGTCGACGTCGTGGAGCCCCTTGGTGTACCTGCGGCGCTGCTTGTAGAGAGGTGCATCCACAATGACTCTGCTCTGCTCTCTCGTGTTTGTTCTGGAGAGAGAGGTTAGTGAAAGGAACTGTGGAGAAGAAGATGCAATGGGGTTTTTTGGGTACGAAGCAGTTGTGTTTTCTCCTCTGCTCTCCCTGACAGGGCGTGGGAGAGGTGGAGCAGGCTGGTAGCATGGTAGGGCTCTGTTTTCAGTTACGTGGCAACTACAGAGAGGTTCTGCTATGAGGAGGCTCTGTTAGTGCGTTGGAAATCTGGAACGTCGTCGCCTCTTTTTTCGTGACTTGTTCAAGTATGCACGCAACTGTCAGAACGTGTGATGATTGTGTATTCGGTGAATTTTCCTAGTAACTGCACTTCTTTGCTATAAGAACAGAACTGCGTGTGTCCACATAGTGTACTGCATGGAAGTGAAGTTTATTTTTCGTGCATTGAATTATATCGGATAGTATTCATACAGATGTCCGCACATTTAGTTCCTTTGATGGAGTTCTTTCATGCAGTTCTTTATTTTATTAACAGACTGCTTTGCTCAACTAACAGGGATGCGTTCTTCATTTTAGCAATACTGCAATGCAGTAGAAAGAGAACTGCATTTCATTACAATTAATACTTCATGCTTACACGTTGGGAACTGCATTTGTTGGACGTCGCGGACTGCATTTCTACGTTGACTTCGGGCTTCCTGCGTTTTTATTTTTCTTTGATGTTTTATTTTTGAAGTTATTGTTTTTTCATAGTGGGCCTTGTTGGGTCTGTGCTCGGGGAGTGAAGACGCATTGGGCCCAAGTCGGCCCTCGAACACGGCTGGTTCCCGGTGCGCTGTGTGTGCGGCCTAATGTTTAGTCCCACCTCGCCCGCGGAAGGAGCGCCCGACCTATTTATAAGTGCTGGCGAGGCGGCCGTATCGAACTCCTCTGGTTACTTGTTTGGGCGCTTATACACGGCGCTCGCTGCTATATGCTCTCTGACCTGTGGGCCAATGGGCGCCTGGCCCCATGCATTGTGTCATAGAACGGCTCGCCTACGGTGGGCGCAGACCTACTACAAGACTGGCTGGGGCCGGATGCACCTGTGGTGGTCAATTTGTTTTATTTGTATTGTACATCTTAAGTATTTTTTTCAATGTAGGGACGTGCATTGCTTAGCAAATCAACCGTGCACTGCATTGATCAGGGCTCTCTACTGCATGTGCACGCATTGCCGTACTACACATGTTTCCGCTACATTTTGTGCACTGCATTGGTAGCTTTTATCTTTATTGTTTTTCCCTCTTACATAACAATTTTTCTAGTGTACGGGTGTGCACTGCTTTGTTGCGTCTATGTGCACTGCATTCGTCATGGTCCTGTGCTGGAGGTGTACACATTCTGCACTGCGTGCATGCTTCTTTGTGCTAAAGTTGTGACTGGTTATGCCAACACCGCGGATTGCATGGTTACATTTAAGGACTACATCAGGTGCACTAATTCTGCTTTTGTGCACTGCGCGAAAGTGCTTTTCTTTGTGCTTCATTTTGAGCATGTACTGCACTTCATGCACACATATAGTGAACTTCCTGGTAAGACTTTGGAGAACTGCACACATAAAATGGTCTGTGGATTATAATTTTTTAGAGATTTATTATATTAATGATTTGCGGTTAGTTCGTGGGAATTTGTGTAGTCAAAGTCTTTGTAGAACTTCCTGGTAAGACTTTTTTCTTTGGTAACATAAACCTTTATTGATTGTCCTTAATTCTTGGTAACGTAATTTTCATTAAATCCCCTTTAATTTTCAGTTTTGAGCTTTTTGCATTCCTCTTCTATAAATGTAGGCCAACTTCTACCCTTCCTTTGCAGTTCATTTCTGCTCTAGCCGCAATTTCACTCCTTTCTCTAGCCTCTGTTTATTTTTTCCTTTTTCTAGATTTTTGTTGCGATGGCTCCAGGCCCCTGCGCGAATCTCTCCTGCTGCGGCCATGGTTGTGGTGTGCCGACGCACTGCGATTGCTCAGCTTGCTCGCAGGCCCGTCGTGCTCGTCGTGGGGGGAAGGTATTGTGCCGAGCTGGGCGAGCGGAGCAGCTTGCATATGGCACAGTATTCACAGAAGGATTGGATATGGGCCACATCAACGTTTCTGCGTTCTATTCCGCCCTGCTTCGCCGTGGCCTTGGCCGCACAAGTCCTTTTGTCCATCAGCTTACGCCAACAAATGTGGAGACTCACTAAAAGATGGTATTTTTCACTTGATCTGATTTTTTCTTTGTGTTCTCTATTTTTTGTATAATTCCATACTAGTCTGAACTTCTAGTTTTTTAGGAATGCACTTATTTTGTTTTATTGAAGTGTACTGCACTTTGTAGTTATATCTTGTTTTATTGCTTGTGTGCATGGAGCTCGTGTTTTATTATTCATGGTTACAATATGTGAACTGCTTAGATCTTGAAAAAGGCGGGTCCAATGAAATGGACTCCGGAAGCGGAGGCTGCGCTGCAAGATTTGAAGAGATACCTGTCCTCCCCCCCAACACTTGTCGCACCAAAACCACAAGAGAAGTTGTTGTTATATTTAGCAGCAACCAATCAAGTGGTTAGTGCTGCGTTAGTAGCGGAGAGGGAGGCGGATGATGAGCTAACAACCACGGCAAGTACGTCCAGCGACAAGCAGGGGGCTTCTCCGACAAGCTCTGGTCCCGACAAGGATAGCTCTGCGCAGGATTCCGGCAAGATTCAGAAAAGAATGGTGCAGCGCCCAGTCTACTTTGTTAGTTCCCTTTTACAGGGAGCTAGGTCGAGGTATTCTGGTGTGCAGAAGTTGCTTTTCGGCCTCCTCATGGCCTCGAGAAAGCTGCGCCATTACTTCCAAGCACATGAGATAACAGTTGTCACTCGCTTTCCGCTAAAGAGGATATTGCAAAATCCAGAAGCGACAGGCAGAATAGTCGAGTGGGCGCTGGGACTGTCAAGCTTTTGTCTCAAGTTTGAAAGCACTTCAACTATCCAAAGCAGAGCATTGGCGGAGTTCATAGCAGAATGGACGCCGACGCCAGACGAAGAGATTCCAGAGACGAGCATCCCCGTCAAAGAAGCAAGTAAAGAGTGGCTGATGTACTTTGATGGTGCCTTCTCGCTGCAAGGCGCCGGTGCCGGCGTGCTGCTTATCGCACCCACCGGAGAGCACCTCAAGTACATAGTCCAGATGCACTTTCACAAGGAACAAGCAACAAACAACACTGCAGAGTATGAAGGTTTGCTTGCCGGTCTTAGGATCGCGGTGGGCCTTGGGATTAAGAAGCTCATTGTCAGGGGTGACTCGCAACTTGTCGTCCGCCAAGTGAATAAATATTATCAGAGTCCGTTGATGGAGGCTTACGTCGATGAAGTGAGGAAGCTAGAAGAGCACTTTGAAGGCCTGCAGATGGAACATGTTCCAAGAACTCTGAATAATGTTGCTGATGGCCTGTCAAAGTGCGCCGCACTCAAGCTACCTGTGGAACCAGGGATCTTTGTGCTCAAGCTGACTCAACCGACTGTAACACCATCAACAGGACAGAATAAGAAGAGGAAGTTGATTTCTGGCGACTACTTTCCGGCAGAGCTTCCCGAAGCCGCCGCCAAGAAGGTCTCCAAAGTCAACACCGAGAGCGCTGAGGAGCAGTCTGCTCCGACAAGCCCTAGGGTTTGTTTCGTTGAAGCAAACGCTCCCGGCAAGCTTTGCTCCGGCAAGCTTGCCGGGGAATGTCAAGCTCCGCCAGAAATTCAGATTCTTGCCGTAGAAGCTGATGTTCCCGCAGCGATAGATGTGCCTTTAGTCCTTGTTGTTGAGCCGCAGGCTCCGGCATGGGCGCAGCAGATTGTTCATTTCCTCCAGACAGGAGAACTTCCCGAAGAGCAAGAAGCAGCGGAAAGAGTAGCCCGGCAGTCAAGTATGTACCAGTTTGTTGACAACATCCTGCATGTAAGAAGACTCAACGGTGTGAAATTGAAGTGCATTTGCGGGAAGATGGATGTAAGCTGTTGGCGGAGATACACGGAGGCATATATGGTCACCACATTGGCGCAAGAGCTCTTGCCGCAAAGCTTTCCGGCAAGGTTTCTTCTCGGCGAAGCCCTCCAGATGCAACTGCACAAGTAACCAAGTGTGAAGCGTGCCAGTTCCATTCCAAGCAGATACACCAGCCAGCTCAAGCTCTCCAGACAATCCCTTTATCCTGGCCCTTCTCGGTCTGGGGGCTCGACATCCTCGGCCCCTTCCACCGAGCTGTCGGGGGCTTTGAGTACTTGTACGTAGCAATCGACAAGTTCACAAAGTGGCCGGAAGTGGAACCAATGAGGAAGGTGACAGCACAGTCAGCCGTCAAGTTCTTCAGGTCAACTGTTTGCCGTTTCGGGATTCCTGACCGGATCGTCACCGACAACGGCACCCAGTTCACGAGTCGCACCTTCATGCAGTACGCCCAAGATCTTGGTGCCAAGATCTGCTTTGCTTCCGTTGCTCATCCGAGAAGCAACGATCAAGCAGAGAGAGCAAACGCTGAAGTGCTGCGAGGACTCAAGACCAGAACTTTCGACAGGCTGCACAAGTGCGGAAGGAACTGGATCGAGGAGCTGCCAGCGGGTTCTTTGGTCGATCGGGACGACGCCAAATCGAGCCACCGCCGCACACCCTTTGCTCTAGTCTACGGAGCAGAGGCAGTTCTCCCCACGGAACTCGTGTACGGGTCACCTCGAGTGCTCGCTTATGATGAGCTTGAGCAAGAGCAGCTGCGACAAGATGACGCGCTGCTCCTCGAGGAAGATCGTCTTCGGCTGCTGTCTGAGCTGCTCGTTACCAGCAAGCTTTTGCGTCGCTACCATAGCCGCAGTTAATGCCGTAAGCTTCGAGGAAGGCGACCTTGTTCTTCGGCGCGTTCAATCTGCCAAGAATTCCAACAAGTTGACGCCGAAGTGGGAAGGCCCTTATCGGGTAAAACGAGTCACTAGGCCCGGCGCTGTCCGCCTTGAGACCGAAGGTGGCTTTCCGGTGAGAAATTCCTGGAACATAGAGCATCTTCGCAAGTTTTACCCGTAAGGCGCGGTTGCCGGAACCCGTTCCGGCAACCATCCTTTTGTACAAGTCTTGCCGCTGTCGCATGTAAACCTTTGTACAAAGCCGGGCGCAGACCCCGTGCATCAGTAAAGCCTATGGTTGCGCACATTTTGTCAATACATGCTTTCATAATCAAATATGCATGTGTTTACTAACATCTTGTGCAGCACCCACACCCGGTAAGCGATAATTAGCCATTAGGCTCCATAACTTTATTTTTCTCTTCTTTCTTCTCAAACAAGGAGAAGGTTCATCCACCCACAAGTTAACCGGGGGGGAGGAGGAGATAATGATATGGGCCGACAAGCGTCGCTCGAGGAACTGTCGCCTTGCCGGAAGATGGACAACAGAAAAGCTAAGTTGTTAAGTTTAAACGGCCAGTTTTAAAATTTTTAAGTTATCTTCCTCGAACGACCGCGCTTTGTATGGAAAACCCATGAGCGGAGGAACCAAATCGTGACTGATCGCGCCCTTATTTTGTTTCGAGTCCGCTCAACAACTTAAGTGAGCTGCGGTTTAGTCCGCGACAAGGTTGCTCGTCGGTAGCGACCCGCCAAAGGCTGCTGAAGTCCCTTTTCGGCGCCCATGCAAGGGTGCCTGCACCGGCGAGTTCCCTCCAAATCATGACTGGCCGCGCCCTTACTTTGTTTCGAGTCCGCTCAACAACTTAAGTGAGCTGCGGTTTAGTCCGCGACAGGGTCACTTGTCGGTAGCGAGCCCGCCAGCAAGTTGCTGAAGTTCCGCACTCGGCGCTCGCGGCAAGGGTGCCTGAACCGGCAAGTTTCCCTGAAAAGCGTAGGGCAATAACATACAAAGCCAAGAGTCAAGTAAAGGAAGTAACGTGGCCAGTGTTGCCCAGAATAAAGTTATATTACAGAAACAACTTGTTATGGCACGGGCTAAATTGCTCTCAATACTGAAATAACAGCGAAGAAGAGAAGAAAGGTGCGCCAGCATCCAAGCCCCGGCAAGCCAGAGTTGCCGGGGGCTGCGGCAAGCCGGAGTTGCCGGGGGCTGCGGCAAGCCGGAGTTGCCGGGGGCTGCGGTATCAGATAAGCCTTTCGTTCTTCCTCAAACATCCCTCTTTCATTAAAAACATTCTACTCGGATACAGTCCGTGGAGAGTGAAAAACATGAAAGAGAGGATTACAAGTTCTTAAATGCAGATAAGGCCCGAAGGCTTACAAATTAAAAAGATAAGGTGCCCGTAATCCTTTTCCTATCCCTAGTTTCAGGAGGTAGGTCGAGGAGACGAGAAGGGCAAAAGAAACGCCTAGGCGAGCTATGAGTGCCAGAAGGCACCAAAGGAACATGCCGGGAGATCCCCAAGGGCTTGACGGAGATGGCAGCGCCGGAAGCGGGTTCGAAGGTGGGGCGGCAGAACGTCAGCACGCTGTCGAGGGCATTACGCCCTCGTACTCCGACTTGACGGCCTTGTCGCCATCCCTCTTCCCCTTCCGCAGCCTCCTTACGCCAGTCGCCCAAGGAGACGACCCCGGGGAGTTCAGGGAGCCGGCGACACGGATGATGGGGTCGCCGGCGACGCCCGAAGCGGCGCCCGACAACTAATCGGGCCCGCTACCCTCGTCGCCGCTGTCGCTCTCCTCCTCGTCACTCTCGCTCGAGGGGGAATCTTCGCTGTCGGAGGAGCTATCCACGCAGCACTTCGCCCAGTGCCAAGGTCCCTCAAGACCTTGGACGGAGAGGAGATCACCCTCCATTAACTTAAAATGGAGGGTAAACCCCGCCTTCAGACTGTGGATGCGAGCGAACGTCTTCCACCCGCGATCAAGATACATCACATTAGGGGCTGGGAATGCAACGCGGACTCGCATGCCGCTGATTCCACAGCCCCTCATGTGCAGTCTCAATGTCTCGGGCGGATCCGACTCCATCGCTTGCAAAGCGGGCTGGAAAGGCAGAAGCGGCGACGAGGCGCCCAGCGCAGCAGCGAAGAACTCGCAAGGGTCGTCCCCGGTATGGACCGCCGCGGGGAGGGAAATCGCCGGCGGAGGTGGAGACGGCGCGCCGCCCCGTCCGCCTCTTCCCCGAGCGCCTCGACCTCGTCTGCGACCTCGTCCACGACCTCGCCCCCTCCCTCTTCCTCTTGGGGCTGGCTCTGCCCCCCCGGGCGTGGGGTCGGGAGGGTTGCGCTCTCTAGTGGTGACCCTCGTCGCCACCGATGAAGAACCACGGTTCCCTTTCTCCATGACGAGTGTGAGAAAGGGGAGCAGAAGTTGAGGGAAGGAGGAGATGGGAGAGTGCGGGTTTTCTGCGCTCCCTTTCCGCCCTCTTTAAAGAAGCAAGGTGGGGGCTCGGCCACCCCGCTCGGCGAATCAGGGCATAGGAAGAGCAGGGAATCAGGACCGACCTACTGCCTCTGCTCGCAGCGGCCCAGCTTCCCACTTCCACCGCCCGTGACCCCGAGAGCATGGGAACCACGCGGCGGGGATGCAGAGCCGAAACGATGGGTGGAGCGGCTCCGCACGTCGCCCACTTCCCCCACGACGCCGCAATTGACGCGTGCCGTTCGTGGGGGACGTGGTGGGTCCAAGGCAAATAATGGCGTAATCAAGACCACGCGCGCCCGTGCACTGTTTTGGGCCTGGCCCAACAGAGCTTGGCGCCGTGTGTGGCCCAGCCGGGGCTCTGCCGGTGTACTAGAGTAGGGGTGCCCTAGTACCCCGAACTCGTGCATCAGACGATTCTGGCGCCCACGGCAGCGCTGGCTTGATGGCCACCAAGATCCTCGCCTCCTCTGAGTCATTCAAGAACAAAGTGTTCTCGATCAAAGAGTCAAGACCCGGCAAGAGGAGCTTGCCGGAAGGCCACTCGGGCGCGAAGGAAAACAAGGCCCCGACAAGAGGAGCTTGCCGGAAGGCTTGGCGGCGCTGAACCCCCACGCGCGACAAGGTTCCTGCCGCGGCAAGGCGCTTGCCGGGGCAGGTAACCTCTCTTCCTCTCCGCTCCAGCTCATCCACCAACGTGTCGCCGCGGGGCTTCCCCAGGCACACGTGTGGACGGGCTGTGTAGCCAGCGGAGAGTGGCGACAAACGGCGCTGGCAGGCTATCGTCGTGGCAAACGGAGATGCACCTGACGGTCCAGGTCGCACTTTTTCAGGCGACAGGGACGGGCATTTATGGCGTTTGTCCCTTGCCGTCAGAGTTATGTATAGTCCACTGTACACTGTACAAAGCGGTGTACCAACCTCTGTTTTTCCTATTCTACCCCCGTCTACTTGCCACCTGTGGTGACCCCTTTGTACCTATAAAAGGAGGCCCGAGCGCAACGTAGAAGGGGTCGGGGCTCGTTCGATTCAGCTCGTACGAGGCCACAGACTCCCGAGCTAGGTTTTGTAGCTCCCGACGCTCCCTAGCAAGAACACAATACAACCAGACAAGCAGCAGTAGGAGTATTATCTCTCCGGAGAGCTCCGAAGCTGGGTAAAATCCCCTCGTGTGATCGCCTCGATCCGCTCTTTGCGCAGTCTTCGCCCCCTGCCGAACCGAAAAGGGGCCCCGGCCCCATAGGTGTACGTGGTGGTGCAGATTTCCTCCCCAGACACTTGGTGCTATTTTTCTTACCAAACTTCCAAATTCTACATACTAAAGAGTCCGATCAAGTAACCAAACTGTCCTAATTACTTAGCAAAGTGGACCAGGTCGCTTATGTGATCAGACAACACATCCGGGATACCAGTAAATATCATTAGTTCCTTTTATTTGTTCAGTTTGTGGACTTAAAATTTTTAGACCAAACAAAACTGTGAGAAACTGTGATAACACTTGAAGTCTAATGGAAGAAAGGTGTCTTGTAAATATGGCAAATGATCATATTGATCATGTACATCAATAAACAAATGCATATCAACCAGCTTAGCCAAGAACTAAATGCATATCAATCATGTACACCAAAGGAGAACACTTATCTTCTTTATGGAGCTGCTGAGTATTTGCATTTAGTGAACATCACTGGTAGGCCTCAAGTGTCCCATAGATGTCCAGCATCAGTAGATAAAAACATGCTTAGACAGTGTGATGCTCAAAAAACTGCCCTTCGTGCTGAAAAGAAGGCAATATCCTGTATCAGGTAGTGTCGCAATGGCAATAAATAAAAGCTACGGTCAATCCCTAAAAAGGTGTTCCTTTATGTTCCTAAGCATGCCCTCTGCATTGGGAAACTATATGTCGCATTATCAAAAGTCACAGATAGAGAAGTATTAAAGGTATTGATCGATGACATGGAGCGCCCAAGCAAAGATAGTGCAATGAATATAGTATACACATAGATCTTCAATTTTTTTTGTTAGAAGACAAATTTCCATATTCAAGATAAGAAACCATATCTGTAACTAACTCACACACCTTGTTGTTGTGTGTGCACCATAGTACCTTGTGTATGTTGTCCGTATAGCATTGTGTATGTTCACCATATAAGACGCAAGAAGCCGACAAGAAAACTAACCGCACCTAAATAACTGAAGTACAAAACTTAAACTGCAGCTAACCGCATGCATGTTTCACGCTAAGCTGATGCTTTTGCTACATAGCACATTAAAAGTGCATGTAAACCACCTTCTTTTTATGACAGTCAATACTTAGATGCAAGGGTTTCCTGCTAGGTTCAGTTAGACTTAATGCAAGTGTCTCTTATTTTGATTTCAAGCTTGGAGCTATTTTTCTAAGCAAACTTCCAAATTCTGCATACTAAAGAGCCTAATCAAGTATGTAAACTATCCTAAATACTTAGCAAATTGCCAGTTCACTTATGTAGGATCATAAATTATAAGAATTGTCAAAAAATAGGAAAAAATACTAAAAAATTTTAAAATACATTTCCCCAAGATTTTCTTGAATTTTAAACATGTTTTAAGTTTGGTACTGCTCCTTATAAAAACCACATAGATGTAATTCCATGTATAAAATGATCGAACAGAGTTTAATTATATCAATGATATAGGAAAGAAAATCAAAAACTCACTTGCCGTTGCACATGATCTCTGTATCTGGCTCTCTATAAAGCAGGAGCTTGTACTGTTCTGTGAGACAATATTGTGTGCCACTGTTTTTAAGTTTCTAAAAACAAGAAACTAAAATTGCATAAGTATAGACTCGACATCCCTAAATATGGGAGATAGCCTTCATGTATGGCATGTCATTATTGTCTCGCTTCTCTGAATTGTGAGGAGAAGCACCAAATAGGATGTCAATGAAATGCAAGCTAGCAAAGTATAGTCCTCCTAGAGAGGTTATATACAGCTAGAGAAACACAAGTTCCAAATGATACCTTTTTAGTATTGATAACACCCTCCATTTCATCTACTGGACAGGAAGATTGGGACTGTAACGCACTTGCCGGCATTGATTCACACCACCGGAACTCATGCACATTCAACAGCAACCCAAAATGACAAGTTTAGGAAGAGAATATTCATGATCATCTAAGTAACACATTGCACAACACCTACATTAGGGCAATTTAAGAAAACGACTAAAAAACAAATATCGTCTGCTTTAGACAGTAACAACTAGAAACAAACAAGTAACAATTCTTCATTAGATTCTAGAAGCATGAGGTAAAACCAAGTGTAGTATCGTACTCTGGACAGTTAAAACCTCAACATAAACCATGGTGGTGCCAAAACTATGAGCAATTGTTTGTCTCCATCTAAGAAGATAAATCATGCAAGCCCAAAGATAGTCATGCAGAATTTCATTGATCACATGGTTTACCTTGGTCTCGATGCAGCGCCTTCATCTCGACAAGTGACTCCACGTGTCCCTTGAGCCTATCAAGTTCTCTCAGCCAACAACAACCCAAGTCAGGCATCTATCGAATCAACAGACCACAAAATGATACGCCCTCCGTCCCAAAAAACAGTGTATTAACCTTAGTACAGTTCTGTACTAAAGTCATTTCAAAGTTTAGACGCTTATTTTAGGACGGGGGCAGTATGTGATAGCATAACAACAGTCGAAATTAATCAACACATGGCCATGGAACCTTTTTTACAGTTAACCTTAGTACAGTTCTTTACTAAAGTCAGTACAAAGTTTAGACGCTTATTTTAGGACGAGGGCAGTATGTGATAGCATAACAAAAATTGGGATTAATCAACACATGGCCATGGAACCTTTTTTTCAGTACTAGCCAACATATTATAGACCAGGACCACACATCATAAAACAGTGTGCAAATTTCTAACCTCTGTAGGATCATAAATTATAAAAATTGACAATAAAAATGATAAATTCATAAAATTTGTTAAAAAATAATCAAACCACATAGATGTTATTCCATGTATAAAATAATCAAATAGATATTAATTATATCAACGATATAGAAAAGAAAATAAAAAACTCACTTGTCATTGCACATGATCTCTTTATCTGGCAGTCTAGAAACCAGGAGCTTGTACTGTTCTGTGAGACAATATTGTGTGCCACTTTTTGTAAGTATCTGAAAACAAGAAACTGAAATTGGATAAGCATATACTCGATGTCCATAAATATGGGAGATAGCCTTCATGTATGGCATGTCATTATTCTTGGTCTTATCTGAATTATGAGGAGAAACAAATAGGATGTCAGGGAAGTCCAAGCTAGCTAATCATACACCTATAGGTATAAGTATAGTCCTCCTAGAGTTGTTACATACAGCAAGAGGAACACAAGTTCCAAATGATACCTTTTTAGTATTGACAAAACTCTCCATTTCATCTACTGGACGGGAAGATTGGGACTATAACGCACTTGCCCGCATTGATTCACACCACCAGAACGACTGCACATTCAACAGCAACCCAAAATTACAAGTTTAGGAAGAGAACATCCATGATCATCTAAGGAACACATTGCACAACACCTACATTAGGGCAAGGTAAAAAAAGTACTATAAAACAAATATCGTCTGCTCTAGACAGTAACAATTAGAAACAAACAATTAACACTTCTTCATCAGATTCTAGAAGCATGAGATAAAGCCAAGTGTATTATGGTCCTCTCGACAGTCAAAACCTCAACATAAACCATGGTGATGCCAAAACTATGAGCACTTGTTTGTCTCCATCTAAGAAGATAAAAATCATGCAAGCCCAAAGACAGTCATGCAAGTCCAAACATCACATGGTGTACCTTGGTTTCGATGCAGCGCCTTCAGCTCGACAAGTGACTCCACGTGTCCCTTCAGCGTATCAAGTTCTCCAAGCCAACAACAACCCAAGTTAGGACAAGGGGAGTGTGTGATAGCATAACAACAATTGAGATTAACCAACACATGGCCATGGAACATTTTTTTCCAGTACAAGGCAACATAGTCAAGACTAAGGTCAATAATATGAACAGAGATAGCTACTACCATGCCAGAAGGAATAAAAAAAATCCTAAACCCTATGAACTAAGAATCACAGGATCGTGATTAAATAAAGAACATACAAAGAAAATGATCATAATATTGAGTCCAGGAGCAGTCCAAACACAAGTAGGCATCAGTCAACAGCCTAGAATTACCAACACATGTCATCCTGATAAAAACACATAACTAAACAGTTGTGAAAGTAATAGATGAAAGACTTTGATCATCCAAAGTTTAACAGTCCGCTTGCAATTTATATCAGACAAAGAAAATCACATAGACCTTGCTAATCCTTGTTCTCCTATACGTATGTCCGGCCATATATTAACCATCGTGTGTGATTCGTCCAAAGTTTGCCGTGTGCATATCACTTCTCCTAAAGGTAATAGTAGCAGAACACAACCACATAGCACGGGCACTCAACATCAATAGGTATACACTATGAAAGTACCCCAATTTGGCGGTAAAATCCATGGACCGTAGCCCCTTGGGTTGTTAAGGTCTTCAATTTGATTTCTCAGACAAACTGCATCAATGTCTATGTCTGGTTCCACACATAAACCAGATCTATCTCTTTCTTAAATAAGAAGATGAATAGACACAAATACATATAGAGGTGGGGATTCCTCCCCCATAATGAATGAATCAAAGATAGGGTGATTCTTATTGTAATGTGCATCACCACATAGTAGGTGAAAGAAGCTTCTGTATATTTGCCTTCTCTGTGAAAATGGAAGGTATTACGTAGGTACACTGCATGACCGAGATTGTATCTACCAGGGGTGTATTTGAAGTTGGTTGGGCAATCGTCAGAAGAGTTGACCATGTGCAAGCAATCTGAAACACTTTGCTCTATCGATCTGTTGTCTCATATCCCTCTCTCTTCTCCTAACGCTAATGTAGTAGCAGTACACGCTCACGTAGCTAGCCCTAAATTACAGCAAACCGCGGACCTCCGGCCAGCAACATCGCGGATCTGAACGGACCGCGACCGGATCCAGCACCCGCGCATGCGCCATGAAGCTCGATGCGGGCGTCCCCTCAGCCGCACACGGCTCGCCGGGGACGCAGCTGTTGCCGGGCGGAGTCTTGGTGGTTGCGGTCTCGGCGACGTGCGCGGTGATGCGTCGGGGGGAGGTGAGAGGGCGATAGGTGGCGACTGAGTGGAGAGGAGAGGTGAGTGGAGATGAGAGGAGAGGGCCTGATGCGGCGGTCGCCGGGCGGAGCCGCGCGGCCGCCAGCTCGTGGACGCACGCGGCGACGCGGCGGTGGAGGGGAAAGTGGGGCGACAGGGGAGTGAGTGGAGGGCAGAGGAGTGAGTGGAGGGGAGAGGAGCGAGTGATTGGATAAGGTAGGCGGCGGGGTAGGTGGAGAGGCGGGGAGGTGGGTCGTCGCGCGGGGAGGTGGAAAGGCAAGCGCGTCGGGGGAGGTTGGCCGTCGCGCGGCAGGGGGCTGGGCCACGCAAAGGGTTCATCCCGACTGGGCCGGCCCAAAGTTTTTTTCTTTTTATTATTTTTCTTTCTTTTCTTCTTCATCACTTTATTTCTCTTTTGAAAACCTGACCGAAAAAACTTTGAATTTCAATATTACTTTTTGAAAACATGAATGTTTTTTAAAACAGAGAGCAAATATGAAAAGGCGAACAATTTTTTCAAACATAATTTTTTTTGAATTTTGAGAAGAAACTTTTAGACAAATAATAATTTTGATAAATTTGAACAAATTTGGGACCACGAAAAGTTTTTGAATCTTTAAAAATAATTCGAAAATTAGAACCATTTAAAAAAACGAACAATTTTGGAAGCGTGAACAGTTCTTTACAAGCACAAACATTTTTTGAATATTGATAACAAACTTTGAAAATCGTAACCATTTTAAAAAATCCATAATATTATCATAAACGTGAACAATTTTTAAAATATGAACATTGTATTAAACTTGAGAACTAATTTCAATAAACAATAACTATTTTTAAAAATACAGTACAATTTTTCAAAAGTCATAACATTTATTGGTAAATCCATAAAAAAATTCTAAAAAGCAAAAACATTTTTCGAATTTGAGGAACAAATTTTGAAAATACCTAATTTTTTTGAAAATAAATATCAGTTTTCTTTAAAAGCAATAACACTTGCATAATTTGAATAAAATATTATGAAATATCAAAACATATTATGTAAATCAAGAACATTTATGTAAAAAGCAAAAAGATTTTTCAAATATAATGAACATTTTTTGAAAATTGTGAACATTTTTATAGAAAGATGGGGTATGACATTTATTTAAACGACATATATTTCTAATAATATCAAATAGGTTTTCTTTTTTGCATACAAATAATTTGTGTTACAAACATTTTTAGTTTTTATGATGCAGTAGGAAATATCATTTATATTTTATCATATATATTTCATCATGGTATACTTGTTATTAATGTTGGGATGATTTTTTTTGTAATTAGTTTTTTACCTCACAAAATGATATTAAACAAAGAAATTGTAATTATTGATTTGTAGTTAAACAAAATTGTATATATATAAACATGGTTCATGAAAATAAATATTTTTATGCTTGTTACATAAATTAAGGGTATCACAAAAAAAATCATAGCAAAAACAAGTTAACTTTATTAATGTTGGGTTGTTTGTTTTAGTTTTTGTTTGTCAATTTTCCATAGCCTATCATTTAATTTAAAAGAGTTTAAGCAATTTCAGACGCCTACTAACTTACATAAACATTATAGTTTGTTGTTTTCCCCGAATTGTTTTGTTTGTAAAATGATTTAAGCCGCATATTTTTCTAATATAACCAAATGCTTTTCTTATTATCAGATAAAACAGTTGTTTTAGTTTCTGATACAGTTCTATTATATAATATATATAGTTCTATGATGCAGTCAAAAATTAGAGCGGCATTTCAGCATAGATATAAATTGATGGGTTCCGACATACGCACTGATGCAACGATGACAGACCGCACTGAAACACCGCGAGAAGAGGTGCATATAGCTAACCTTACTCTGTATCTATATTATATACGATAAAATGAATGTTGTATTTATATTTTTGTTTTTTCAGAATATAGTATACATGGATATGGACTCTGGAGATGCACGGAAAGAATCCATTGACGGTTCAGATGCAATGTCGCTACAAGGGGCCGGAAATTCACAGCATAATCACGTCGAAGAGATTATATCTCATAATAAACCAAAAAAGGATGCTAATTTACATGTTATCCCAGAAGGTATTTTTTTATATTATTGTCAACATTTTTTTGTGATATTGCCTTTTGTATTCAACTAATTTGGCTTTTATTGCTTACTAAGTTGGCTCACTTTTTTATGAATTTCATAGACTATGTTTGTACCCCTAGAGATATTACAGTCATCGAATCAATCAAGTCTGCCCCTAAGAATACCCAGTTTGTGGACATTGGAGATACCTTTTTATCAACTGACAATTTGGAATGCCTTATTGAAAATGACATGTTCTTACATGACGGTGTAAGACCAATTGCACAAACTTTGTATTTAATTGATTATATATAATATCATAATTTATAAATATAATCTAAATATTGTTTGCAGGTGATAAATGCTTATATATATTGCATGCCTGCTCACGAGCATCTACAAGACAGGGCGGCTGAAAAGGTACACATTATTAGCTCGTTTGTATCGGGCCAGATAAAAGAAGACGGGGAAAGAGACATAGACCCATCAAAATATCGTCGCATCGTGCGTCATGTTAATACTTATCTACAACAAGATATGGTTAGTTTTTGTCTCGTAATTCATGCATATAATTATGGATTGTTTTTATTTGGTTCATATGTTTAATGATTTATTAATAACTATATCTAATTGTGACTGTGACTTGAATCTTATTTACACCAGTTATTCATTCCGATTAACATGCCGGGCTACCATTGGTATCTAGCTGTTGCCAACGCCAAAAAACGAGAGATCCAAGTATTGGACTCACATGGTGAGAATGTCAAACGCAATGACCTTGCTATTACGGTAACTATCTATTTCTTTTCTCATCTTAACATTTATTTTGTTTGACATCATCCTTAGCATTTCTCATATATATATATATATATATATATATATATATATATATATATATATATATATATATATATATATATATATATATATAAGTTACTAGGGCTCAAGAAATGGCTGAAACTTGCAGAGCATAGTCCGGAGTTTACCAGAGGTCATAAGTGGCCTGATCTCAATGTTACAAAATGGACGGTTGTAGAGCAAATTCAGGAGGCAATACAAACCGATGGTTAAGCACTTGTTACAATGTTTTGTTTTTAGATTCATCTGTGTGATATTCTAAAGCATTATTTTATAATATTATAGTATATCATGTGGATTGTTTATGCTAAATTATATGGAATACTGGACATCACATGGACTGTCAGACCAGTTCACGCAGGTATTTCAGTTTTATACATTATCTCATTCTTTTTTATCAAAATATCTTATAAATTGTTTTCGTATTTTTTTGTAGGAGGATATGAAACATTTTCGACAAAAATTAGCAATTATTTTGCTCGATTCAGAGCTTAATAAGCTAAAAGGATGTCCCATGTACCATCAACCTCTCAACGAAGAAACTTTAGCTAATTCCGATCTTGAGATCCCGCATAATCCATCTGACGTGGCCGAAGACAAACGTCCTGCCCCAATCACTATCATTCCCACGGACCAACGTGAAATATTTGCCGGCCTCTGCAACTACATCATGTCGATCAATGATGCTGGGTGTTTGGAGTAAGTATCATGTATCAATATTTAATGTGCGGATGTATATTATTGTTCTTCTTACCATCCAAATTACAGGAAGGTATGGGTCCGGAGCTCCACACCCGATCCAATGGGCTTAAGTCTTAAGAAACTTCAGTGCATACTTAACATGGAGCAGCCCATGGACAATGATTGCTTCAACACCGCCGTGCTTATGCTGGCATGTGACGAGGGACTATTGTTCACAGACCCTCCTATACACTACATGGATCTACGATTTTGTGTAAGTTACCGTAACTCTTTGTTCTAGGTGTCATTAGTATCAACATGTTGAAACAATATTTTTTCTTTTACTTAGTCCATGCTGCTAGAGTCAACACGAGGTCAGAAGTTCTGTGAGAAGGAAACTATCCAGACGTTGGTAACATTATTTGATAGCTGGCCTGGGATGGAGACCGACATATCATCTTGCAATAAGGTAAATAAAATATTTTGACCATTGTTATCATGGTTTGTTTTTGTTTCTAATAGCTCAACTTGTAGATTTATCTTCCCTGTGCATCCATCGGTCGATACATCTTGTACATCATCAACAAAGAGGCACGTCGTCTATATATTATGGATCCTATTCAATCATCACAATCGTCAGATAATAAAAACTTGAGGCATTCACTGATATTAAAAAGTTTTTCAAGAGATTTCAAAGAAGCACTCGAAATAAAGCTTCCTGAGTGGAATTCTGATATATCTAAATGGCATCGTTTATTTTCGGCCGGTGTTCCAACGAGTATAGACGGGTAATGAATTCATAACAAGAATATTTCCTTTTGTTATCATTATATTATTTATATTATTAATTGAAAGTTTTCCAGGAATGTGTCTGGCTATTTTGTTTTTCATTTTATGCTCTGGTGGAATGGTAAAGAATTGGTCAAGCCGGTTTGCGCGGTGAGTATTGTGGGTTACATGTTTTAAGACCTTCAGCGTGAAATTTTCATACTAATTACATTTATTTTTTCTGCAGGATGGGTATGAATTGAGGAAGCATTTTTTATTATACTTGCTAAAACATCGTGGGAATTAAGCTAGAGGAAACTTTCCTGATATTGTTAAAGAATTTCTTAAGCGCATCATCTAGATATTAATATTTTTGTAATAGATGTTAAGTTGTAACAACACTCAGTTTGTTACATTGCAATAATGGACTTCAGTTTGTGTTATATTGTTTGTATGTCTTGATTTTAACATGTAACTCTGGTAAACTATTTCAAGAGCCCGTGGCAACGCACGGGCACTCTACTAGTTGTTTTGGTTTATTGGTCAGATATTTGAAAACTTCGGTTTTTTCCCTTTTCTTCCTGCTTCGATATAGTGTTGCTCTTATATGACTTTGCTATTTGTCGAGGTCTTTTATTTGTGTTTGTGCATTTATGTTGTTTGTGTGCTTCTTAACTATACAGAGGTCAAGTATATGCTCATTGTGTTTGTATCTGCTTGATGCTTCAGTTTGAGTGAATAAAATCCACCATTTGTCAAAAAAGAAAAGAAATCATTTTCGACCATGTTGACAGTAGCCCATGGATGCCGAGCTTCGACAAGCATGAAGGATGAAATCCATATCAGCTTCTCTATCATTTCCTTCTCGAATGCATCGTTTTCAAGCACCTGAGAGTTATTGTATTTTCCGATATGGCTCATGACTAACTATGAGTTCACTAAATGTGTTAAATATTCTACAGTCTACACTGATGAAGTGAGCACACTGAGCTATGAGTAACGAAACCACCTTGTGGCGGTGAGCTCCTCGGGGTTAGTGTTGATTATGCCGTTGTTGGAATTCGTCGCTTAGGATTAATCACATCGAACTATCACGACGAACACTCAAGAAACTTTGGGCACAGCCATGTGTAGTGCCTCTCTTTCCTGTTCTATCTTCATCCCATATTAATTATCGCTGAAACGAGTATGTCCAGACGTAGTTTTTCCGAAGTTACAATGTGTACCCTATCCGTGGATGGGGATTTGCCACACACAAGTGCGGGGGCACTCTGGTCCGTGGACCGACTTTTTTTTATTTTGGCTTCCGATTTTTAGGTAGGTGGATGCCAAATTGGTAAGTTTATCATGTTCTTGTCACAATACAGCCGGACCTGTCCAGAGACGGGTGCTATACTGTGTAAGATGACAAAATATGTTTGGACCACGTGGTCCGGATGGATGGGGCATGTCTTAGACCACGTGGTCCGGACGGACGTGGGTGGTTTGAGGATTCGCGTTGAAGATGCCCTAAAATCTGTCCTCCATTATATCGGTATGTATGGGATATTTTGTCTTGAATAAGTGAATCAGAATAATGAATTAATAATTACATAATCGTCCATGAGCATAGCCTTAGGGTCAGTTTTTTTGGCAACTTAAAAATAAGCCGCCTCCTCCCCAGGTTATCCCATAAGTCGCCTCTCTTATTAGTTGGGACTTCTAAACTAGTTATGGGATAACTAATTCATAAGTCCCAGCAAATTTTATGAGCGGCTTATTTTTTAAGCTGGGAAGAGGTAGATTATTTTTTAAGACGCCCAAAGGAACTGGCCCTTATTTCTACGTACGTTGTGATTTTTGGAATTAACCATCAATTTGTTGTCATCCATTTTGGTGTAAGACGGGGTCTTTGGTACATGCTCAAACACGATCAAATATTACGAAAAAGGGTTTCCCCCGCTTTGTATTACAAAGCAACCAACTTCGATACAACCAACGATAGGTGCTGGGGCGAAAGCACCACGGTCACGCCTAAAAAAATGAAAGAGAAAACAAATGCGAACAACGACGGATCAACGAAAACGATGACGACCCACAACCGTTGCGCCCACCGGAGAATTCTACCACACTCCGAGCACTCCGGACCGCTGCATACGAAGCAACACCTTGAAGAAGGACCGTGACGCCGACGACGCTGTTGCCCGGACAAGTCTTAGGGTTTCCCCAGGTATGTAGAGGATTGCGGGGGAAGGGGCAAACCCGACGCCCTTCAGGAAGGCACAGTGGCGCCCACAAACGTCACCGCGTCGGTGCCGGACAAGCCGACACGGATTTCTCCGGACAACCAACAACCCAATACTCCAGACGATCCACCATGCGCCACCAAACACGCCGCCCCACCAACATGCGCCACCACGGCCGTGCAGTCCCCATCGCTGTCTCACCGTGACAAACGAAGCGCGACCGACTGGAACAGAGAAGGCAACTGGGAACGAGGGGCGGCAGCAACAGCAGCCACGCAGGAGGGGACAACCTCCACCGCCCGTCGCGGGAACCGACCGGACGTAGCAACGGTGCAAACCGGGCAACCGCGACCAAATCGACCGGGGGAAAGGGAAGCTGGAGAAGTGGCCAATGGCCATGACCGGCGTTGTGCCGGCTCCAGTTCCCCCACGAATCCATGTTTCGCCCCCGCGCCGAAGGCCCGGATAGGCCCGGCCGAGCCCGAGACGGGCTCGTGAAGCCCTCGTCGCCGCGCTGCAGTACACGAGTCATTGTCGCCGCTACCCCCCCGCACGAGTCGCCCCGCCGTCCGTAGGAGACGCCGCAGAGGAGTTCTGGACAGGCCTGCCTAGACCAAGACGGGGCCCAAAAGGGCCTAGATCTGGGCCGGGAGGGCATCGCGACCAGCCACTGCAGCGCCCCGCCACCACGCAACCCGGCACCGCGCCATCCAAGGAGCCACGCCGCCGCCGGATCAGCAGCCGCCGAAGTACACCGCCGCCAGCCGCCAGCCACCCGAGCCGTGGCGCAGCGCGGGGGGAAGGAACGGGGCCGCCGCCGTCGGCACCACCCGAGGAAGGCCCAGTGGCCGAGGCCGGCGGCGGAGCCGCCGATGAAGAAGGGGAGGGGAGGCTCTGGGGAGGGCGGGGAGTGAGCCCCCGGTCGCCTCGCTCGGGGAGGCGACGTGGGGGTACGGTGGAGGGGGAGGGGGGAGGGGGAAGGGAGGTGGACAGGGACCCTAGGGAGGGGGAACCCTAGGGAGGGGGAACCAGCGTTCACACGATCAAATATTTGCTCGTATAATTTTCATTATTGCCTCAAACACATAGGACCGACGAAGAAATACCTGCGAGCTAAGTACCGATCACGAAGTGAATCAAAAGAGATAAGAAAATGTACCGATCGAGGCCTAGCAACTACGTACGACCCAAGGACTTGTTGAATCCTTCGCTTGCCAAAAAAATGGATTCTTTATTAGTCTGCACGGTTAGGGTCAAGCTGTCCATCACGCATGATAGGTAGCGTTGATGAAGATGCAGCCTTGGGCACGCACGAACGGATCCAGCTTTGCTTTCCAGCGATCACGAACAAGTGTACTTTACCGGCGGAAAGCCTGCTCAAGATCGTTGCAAGATCGGACCCTGTCACCCTTGTTCGCTCCGCCGCCGCCTGATACGTCTCCGTCGTATCTGTAATTTTTGATTGTTCCATGCCAATATTATTCAACTTTCATATACTTTTGGCAAATTTTTATATTATTTTTGGGACTAACATATTAATCCAGTGCCCAGTGTCAGTTCCTGTCTGTTGCATGTTTTTTATTTCGCAGAAACCCAATATCAAACGGAGTCCAAACGGGATAAAAACGTACGGAGAATTTTTTTGGAATATTTATGATTTTTGGGAAGTGAAATCAACGCGAAACGGTGTCCGGGGTGGTCACGCGGTAGGGGGGCGCGCCCTTTCTCCCATCTAGGGAGGAGGTCAAGGAAGAAGAAGAAGAAGAAGGGGCCCTCTCTCCCCCTTGCTTCTGGTGGCGCCGGAGCGCCGCCGGGGGCCATCATCATCACCGTGATCTTCACCAATACCACCATCATCTTCACCAACATCTCCATCACCTTCCCCTTCTATCTACAGCGGTCCACTCTCCCGCAACCCGCTGTACCCTCTACTTGAACATGGTGCTTTATGCTTCATATTATTATCCAATGTTGTGTTGCCATCGTATGATGTCTGAGTAGATTTCCATTGTCCTATCGGTGATTGATGAATTGCTATGATTGGTTTGAGTTGCATATTTTATTGGTGCTGTCCTATTGTGCCCTCCGTGTCGCGCAAGCGTGAGGGATTCCCGCTGTAGGGTTTGCAATATGTTTATGATTTGCTTATGGTGGGTGGCGTGAGTGACAGAAGCACAGACCCGAGTAAGTAGGTTGTTTGCGTATGGGATAAAGGGGACTTGATACTTTAATGCTAT
The DNA here is from genome assembly GCA_021605145.1 of Aegilops bicornis. Lineage (NCBI taxonomy): Eukaryota > Viridiplantae > Streptophyta > Magnoliopsida > Poales > Poaceae > Aegilops > Aegilops bicornis. Next base: position 244,564,865 of record CM038673.1, on the reverse strand, counting down.
GGTTGGGTTTTACCTTAATGAATCTTTAGTAGTTGCGGATTCTTGCTAGAGTTCCAATCATAAGTGCATATGATCCAAGTAGAGAAAGTATGTTAGCTTATGCCTCTCCCTCAAATAGAATTGCAATAGTGATTACCGGTCTAGTAACATAGTCAGTTGCCTAGGGACAATTCCACAACTCCAACCACCACTTTTCCACACTCGCTATATTTACTTTTTTTGCCTCTTTATCTAAACAGCCCCTAGTTTATATTTACTTGCTCTTTATTGTCTTGCAAACCTAGCCTTTCACACCTACAAAGTACTTCTAGTTTCATACTTGTTCTAGGTAAAGCGAACATCAAGCGTGCGTAGAGTTGTATCGGTGGTCGATAGAACTTGAGGGAATATTTATTCTACCTTTAGCTCCTCGTTGGGTTCGACACTCTTACTTATCGAAAACTGTTGCGATCCCCTATACTTGTGGGTTATCAAGACCTTTTTCTGGCGCCGTTGCCGGGGAGTCATAGCGTGGGGTGAATATTCTCGTGTGTGCTTGTTTGCTTTATCATTAAGTAATTTTTATTTGCTGTTCTTTGTTGTTTTCTATCTTTAGTTATGGGTAGGTAACGCAAAATACCAAAAAAATTAGTTGTACCTACTGCTCCAATGGTTGAAGAACCACTCAAAATCTATCACACTACTGAAGCTTTTTACTTGGATCATCTTCGATCCCTATGTGCTCGTGCTGAAACCCCAACTAGCTTAGTTGAGGGCAAATCTTTAGATGAGCATGCTTGTTATGTGCGACACCGTATATCTGAAAAAGGGAAACTATTATGGGGTGAAATTCAACGTTTGCAATGCTATGCTTGGAATTTATGCTATTATTATGATTTTACTTGTTGTTCTGAAAACCCTAAGAAACACCTTCCCTACCAATGTGAGTTTATTGATAATGGGATCTTATCTTCGTATGCTAAGGGTGTTTATAGTTACTATGATGTTGAACAAATTGAAGAATTTGTTGCTTTTAAGGGTCCTTTTAAAATTGCTACTTTGATTGAAAAGTATGATACTACTCTTTACAAATCTGAAAATTTTGCCATACTTGAATATTGCTATGAGAATTATGCTTCTAATGCCTATGTTAAACAATTTATTGTGGAAGGCTCCGCTGTCCAAGAAGAGACTAATATTTTGCAGGAAGCTATGGAAGAAGAAATTGATGAAACTGTGAGCTCATTGGATGAAAAAGATGATGAGGAGAGCGAAGAACAAAAGGAGGAAGAGCAGATTAGCTACCCGTGCCCACCTTCTAATGAGAGTAACTCTTCAACTCTTACATTGTTTAATTCCCCTTCGTGCTTACCGAAGGATGATTGCTATGATGACTACTATGATCCCTATGATTCTTTTGAAATATCCCTTTTTTATTATGCTTGCTATGCTTGTGGCCAAGATGCCAATATGAATTATGCTTATGGAGATGAACTTGCTATAGTTCCTTATGTTAAACATGAAATTGTTGCTATTGCACCCACGCATGATAGTCCTATTATCTTTTTGAATTCTCCAAACTACACTATATCGGAGAAGTTTGTGCTTCTTAAGGATTATATTGATGGGTTGCCTTTTACCATTACACATGATGATTTTGATGAATGTAATATGCATGTGCTTGCTGCTCCTACTTGCAATTATTATGGGAGAGGAACTATGTCTCCACCTCTCTATGTTTCCCATACTATGAAATTGCAAGAAACTGCTTATACTATGCATTGGCCTTTACTATGTGTGCATGAATTGTTCTCTTATGACATGCCGGTGCATAGGAAGAGAGTTAGACTTCGTTGTTGCATGATATATGTTACTTTGTTCTCACTACTAAATTACAAATCATTGTTAATTAAAATTGGCTTTGATATACCTTGGGATCCGGGTGGATTCATTACTTGAGCACTAAATGCCTAGCTTAATGGCTTTAAAGAAAGCGCTGCTAGGGAGACAACCAGGAAGTTTTAGAGAGTCATTTATTTCTGTTGAGTGCTTTTATATAGTTTAAAAAAATAAAAATAAAGAGGGGAACCTAAAAACTTTTCAAAAAGGAAAGTGGAAGTGAGAGAGACGAGCATTGTTGAAGTGGGAGAGCTCTTTGAAATTTGTTCATGCTCACAGAAACTTTATGAATCTTGATTACATAAACTTTTCATCAAAAATAATTATCCCCTAGTATAATTCCATTGTATTATAAAAATAATGTACCAAGGTTTTCCTTTAGGGTTGTTTACAATGCTTGTTGGTTTGTATATATGGTGCAGGACAGAAACTTTCGCTGTAGTGCACGATTTTACATTTTTACCTGGAACGTCAATTGGTTATGATTCCTTTTGCACTGTCTTGCTATACAACTGGTTTATTTTTCATAATTTTGGTAGAATTGTTGGGGTACCAGAAGTATGGTGGATGTTCAGATTGCTACAGACCGTTCTGTTTTTGACAGATTCTGTTTTTGATGCATAGTTTGCTTGTTTTGATGAATCTATCAATTTATGTCAGTGGATTAAGACATGGAAAAGCTATATTACAGTAGACACAATGCAAAAACAAAATATGCATTGGTTTGCAACAGTACTTAGAGTGGTGATTTGCTTTATTATACTAACGGATCTTACCGAGTTTTCTGTTGAAGTTTTGTGTGGATGTAGTGCCTAATCGAGGATGTTTCGATGTGAGAAGAAGGAAGAGCGGTAGGAGCTCAAGCTTCGGGATGCCCGAGTCACCCCAAGTAAATATTCAAGGAGACTCAAGCGTCTAAGCTTGGGGATGCTGGGGAGGCATCCCCTCTTTCTTCAACAAGTATCGGTATGTTTCAGATTCGTTTCGTTCACGCATTATGTGCAAGTCTTGGAGCGTCTTTTGCATTTAGTTTTCATTTTTATTTTATGCACCATGCTGGTATGAGATAGTCCTTGGTTGATTTATAGAATGCTCATTGCACTTCACTTATATCTTTCGAGTATGTCTTCATAGAATGCTTCATGTGCTTCACTTATATCATTTTATGTTTGGATTGCCTGTTTCTCTTCATATAGACAACCGCCATTTGTAGAATGCTCTTTTGCTTCACTTATATTTGTTAGAGCATGGGCATATCTTTTGTAGAAAGAATTAAACTCTCTTGCTTCACTTATATCTATTTAGAGAGATGACAGGAATTGGTCATTCACATGGTTAGTCATAAAATCCTACATAAACTTGTAGATCGCTGAATATGATATGTTTGATTCCTTGCAATAGTTTTGCGATATAAAGATGGTGATATTAGAGTCATGCTAGTGGGTGATTGTGGATTGTAGAGACACTTGTGTTGAGGTTTGCAAGTCCCGTAGCATGCACGTATGGTAACCGTTGTGTGACAAATTTGAAGCATGGGCTATTTCTTTGATTGTCTTCCTTATGAGTGGCAGTCGGGGACGAGCGATGGTCTTTTCCTACCAATCTATCCCCCTAGGGGCATGCGTAGTAGTACTTTGCTTCGAGGGCTAATAAACTTTTGCAATAAGTATATGAGTTCTTTATGACTAATGTGAGTCCATGGATTATACGCACTCTCACCCTTCCATCATTGCTAGCCTCTTCGGTACCGTGCATTGCCCTTTCTCACCTCGAGTGTCGGTGCAAATTTCGCCGGTGCATCCAAACCCCGTGATACGATACGCCCTATCACACATAAGCATCATTATATCTTCCTCAAAACAGCCACCATACCTACCTATCATGGCATTTCCATAGCCACTCCGAGATATATTGCCATGCAACTTCCATCATCATCATATACATGACTTGAGCATTCATTGTCATATTGCCTTGCATGATCGTAAGATAGCTAGCATGATGTTTTCATGGCTTGTGCGTTTTTTGATGTCATTGCTACACTAGATCATTGCATATCCCGGTACACCGTCGGAGGCATTCATATAGAGTCATATCTTTGTTCTAGATATCGAGTTGTAATATTGAGTTTTTTTGACTGAAGACTGCAGGGTTTACACCCCACAGCATTTTATTAAAACTTGAAACAGCAAGTACAGAAAAGAGTTCCTTAAGAGAAGGAACAGGGCAGAAAGGAAGAGAATAAAAACTGTACAACCTAGTCTAAGCATAGAAAGAAAGATCTAACTAAAGAAAGTACAAGTGTGTGGCCCCTCAAGGAGGCAGGATATCAATCCATTTAATCAAAACCTCCCTATGTCTTGACTTGATTCTGTGAGCCAAGAGAGAGATGTCCTAGACAAAACCATTTCTCCACTGCCTGAAGGTAGGTCTGATATACCTAAAGACTTTATCATTCCTTACTTTCCAAATATTCCACCAAGTTAGGAAAACCACCTCAGAGAAGAAAGGCTTATTGAAATCCTTCCTAGCATGGCGTGCAATCTGAACCATATCCTGAGTATTGAGCCATGTGATTTGTAGATAGTTCCACACTCTCATGCTGAAGTTGCACTGAAAGAACAGATGGTTCCTGTCTTCAAGAGCTCCTGTGGGACAAAGAACACATTCAGGCCCATCATTAATCTTCCACTTCCTGCGTTGAATCATATCCTTGGTGTTTACTCTGTCCATAATGACCAGCCAGGAAAACATTTTAGTTGTCATAGTACAGCAGGATTTCTAGACCCAACAGAGTAGAGGGTTGGTAGGAATTGGCTCATGAACCAAGTCATAGTATTTTTTTTGCTGTGAACCCAACTTTCTTCCCATGTTTCCATTGCCAGCAATCATTAGAAGCAGCATCCAAGGACATCGCAGACAAGATTCCAGACAGGTGATTGAACTCTCTGTAGGCCATTTCAGATAATGGCAAAGAGAACATGCTATGAAACTCATCAGTCTGCAACACTTCCATAACAGAGGAATTCTTTTGTAAGCAGTATGAGAAAAGCCCGGGGAATCTGTCTTCAAGTTGGGTGCAAGAGTTATCCACTTCCCAAGAATCTGACCAGAAAAGCAAAGAGTCCCCTTTTCCAACAGTTACTGAAGATACAACCCTGAAATTGTCCATTAGCTTACAGATGTCCCTCCACCAAAAGGAGCCACACAAAGCAGTGTCATGAGGAACCCTCTGATAATAATAACTGTCCCAGATCAAATGAACCCATGGCACATCTACTTTGTTATAGAACTTATTGAGGAATTTCATTAACAAAGCTTCATTCTGCAGACCCAGGTTGAGTATGCCAAGCCCACCCTTTAGTTTGGGTCTACAGACCAAGGGCCAAGCAGCCAGAGAATTCCCCTTTTCCTGGCCATATTTTCTCCATAGGCAGTGTCTTTGTATTCTTTCCAGTTGTTTTAAAATCCCTTGTGGTATTGATAAACTACAAAGGAAGAAGATTGGCAATGAAGAGATAACAGAGTTTACCAACTGCAACCTGCTACCTTGGGGCAGAAACCATGAGCTAGCAGTCAATCTTCTTTCCATACAGTCGACAAGTGGAAGCAGATCCACAATTTTGGGCCTAGTGGTGCCCACTGGCAATCCCAAGTATGTGAATGGCATAACCCCCAGTTGGCACCCAAATTGTGCAGCAAGAGCATTGGCAGAAGTGGCATCCACATTGATTGGGTACATTGAAGATTTGTGGTAATTAATCTGCAAACCAGTTGCAAGGGAGAAAGAGTTCAGAATAGATTTGAGCACCTCCAACTGAACAGACTCAGCAGACACAAACAGCAGTGTATCATCAGCATACTGAACCACTGGGTAGTCAGGATCATGAGTTACTAGGGGTAAGGAGAGAAGTCCTTTACTGAGGTGATCATTAATCATAGTCTATAACAGATCAGCAGCAATCACAAATAGCAAAGGTGAGATAGGATCACCTTGCTTTACCCCACACTTACACTTAAAATGGTTTCCTGGAACCCCATTGAGCAGGATTGATGAGGTTGCAGAGGACAACAATTGCTGTATCCAGGATATCCATTTATTATCAAAACCCTTGGCCACCAAAATCTTTATAATCGCCTCATGCTGTATTGAATCGAACGCTTTTTCAAAATCCAACTTGAGTAACATGATTGGCTTTTTTGACTGATTGCACTGATGAATGTACTCAAATGTCCATGCAATGCAATCCTGAATGGTTCTTGATTTGATAAAACCATATTGATTCTTATGAACACATTTAGTTATTTCATCTTGAAACCTGTTAGCAGCAAGTTTAGTGAGGAATTTCAACCCCACACTGGTCAAAGAAATTGGCCTAAAATCACCAGCAGTTTCAGGTGACAACTTCTTAGGGATCAGAGTTATGTATGCCTCACTGAGATTTTCTAGCTGAGCAGTTCCAGCATGAAACTCATTAACTAGAGCAATAAAGTCACCAGAAATGATTGGCCAACATTTCTTCATGAAAAGACCATTAAATCCATCAGGTCCAGGAGCCTTGTCAATGGGCAATTCCTTGATAACCTGCTCAATTTCCTTGACCTCAAAAGGCTTAGTGAGAACATCCAGTCCCTGTACCTTAGGGATAATAGAAAGGATGTCATTACGCAATAAAATTGGTTTCACTGTTCCCATTCCGCCTTTAGAAATCTCTAGAAATTCCTTTGCAATTCTGTCATGGTCTGAAGAAACTGTTCCATCTGACAGTTGAAGAGAGGCAGTTGAATTTTTTCTATATCTCTCAGTTTCCATTGCCTGGAAGAATTTTGAGTTTTCCTCACCCCCCTTGATATATCTAATAGTGCATCTGTTCTTCCAGTATAAAAATTGCAAATGGAGAAGATGATCATGGTGCAACTTCACCAATTTTCTGAAATTGGATTCAGTTAAGAAAAGAGGCTTGTAATCTTCCAAATCATCCAACCAAAATATCACCCAGTTACATTTCTCAATCAGATTTTTAATATGTGACAAACCCTTCTGCCATTTCTTAAGAGGAAACCTCAAAAATTTGAGTTTGTCCATAATAATTGCTGATATGTGAGATTTGTGAGAATGTTTTTGCCATACCCGTTGAACACATTCCATAAAACCAGGTTGATGGACCCAATAGTTTTCAAATCAGAAAATGTGAGCTTTTGGGATGCTGGTGCATATTGAAACCACACATGGAACATGGTCTGATGCAGTTTTGGCAAGAGGAGTGACCCGGTATTTGGGTATTGATCAATCCAAATTGGCAGAGGTAAAACCAGTCCAACTGTTCAAGCAGAGGGAAATCCTGCATATTAGACCATGTGAACCTTCTTCCCTTTAGAGGTAGTTCAAGCAGACCCAAATGACCTATGATCTCATTAAAAATAAAAGTATCATTGATATCACCACCAGGAAGATTTCTATTATCAAGAGATCGAATGAAGTTAAAATCCCCTAGCAAAAGCCAATTCTGCTCAGGTTCCACATTTAAGTTATAAAGCCAACTGACAAATTCATCCCTCAAGACACCTTGACAGGGTCCATAAACATTGACCAGGTACCATTTGTCATCATTATGCACAGACTTGAAACTAATCACAATCCCGTAAGGTTTAGCTTCAATTAAAGCCCCTGAGAAAACATCAGAGCGCCACACAGCTAAAATACCACCAGAAGCTCCCCTAGAAGGAGATTCGATGAACTGATCAAAACTTGCAGGACAAATGCTCTTAATTAAATTTCGAGGGCACTCCGAGAGCTTAGTCTCCTGCAGAGTAACACTGATGCATCCGTTGCATGGCAATCCCTACTCACTCACATTGATATCTATTGATGGGCATCTCCATAGCCCGTTGATACGCCTAGTCGCACTAGTAGAAAAGGGGGCAATGGTCCAGGCCGGGTCAGCCCATTAGTCCCGGTTCAGTCCAGAACCGGGACCAATGGTGGCATTGGACCCGGTTCGTGAGCCCTGGGCCGGCTGGCCACGTGGGCCATTGGTCCCGGTTCGTCTGGACCTTTTGGTCCCGGTTGGTGGGACGAACCGGGACCAATGGGCCTCGCTCCTGGCCCACCACCATTGGTCCCGGTTGGTGGGACGAACCGGGACCAAAGGCAGCCCATTAGTCCCGGTTGGTGGCACGAACCGGGACTAAAGGGTTGGTCCTCGTTCTATGATCGAGTTTAGTCCCACCTCGCCAACCAAGGGCGCTCACACCCGCTTATAAGCCCTCCCTCTCTGCCTTGTTGAGCTCCTCTCAAAGTGAAAATAGATGCCCTTATACAGGGAATTTGACCTAAATTCATATTGAATTTCTCTGAAGTTTGTAGAAATTTATTATGAATTTAGTTCTAATTTTCTCTATAAGCGCATCTATGCTCATTTTTTAAGTAAAGTTGATCACAACTATTTTTTCTTCTATTTATTTCTGAGTAGTTTTTTATATAGTTTTTTTCTTTTCTGCTATATTTATTTTTTTCTATTTTTTTCTGAGTTGTAATAAGTCTTTAAAAATAAAAAAGAGGCGCAATGCTCGTTAATTAGCTTCAAGCCTTTCAGAATAGTGTAAACTGCACTGCACATAGCTCCGCGCAGTCTACCCTATTCCTCAAGGCTTAAAGCTAAGCAACGTCTTGAGTTAGCATTGAGCCTCTTCGCATCATCTCTGCACTGGGCTTATAAACCGCTGAAAGTGCCTCTCGCCATGCAGGTGGGACTAAAAATAGTTGCAGAAAGAATCAACTAAAAAACTCTTTTACCGATTCATGGCACGAACCGGTACTAAAAGGTGCTCGTGGGGCACCAGCCTTGAAACCTGTACCAAATAAAATTCCTTTGTAACAGCCTTAGAACTGGTACTGAAGGAATCAACTAAAAAGCTTTTATAAACCTCTAGTATTATTGAAACTAAAATTATATAGAATTTTGTTACAAACTTTAATAGCAAAAAGGATTATCATAAAAATAGCAATAATAAGTATTTTGTTGTAAGTAGAAACAAAATAAAACAAATAAAGCAACAAAGAAAACAAAAATACAAAAAAGTGTTTTCAAATTTGAAAACTAATGGCACTAACAGAAAGTTTATAATTTTTCTAAAACTAAAAGCAAAAAGAATTAAAAAAGAATGCAAAAAACAAAAGAAAATAAATAATGCAGAAAACAAAACAAAAAATCTGGAAAAAAATAAATAGCGACAAGAAGTATTTTGTTGTAATTATTAACGAAATAAAACAAATAAAGCAAGAAAGAAAACAAAAAAACAAAAAAAGTGTTTTCACATTTGAAAACTAATGGCACTAACAGAAAGTTTATAATTTTTCTAAAACTAAAAGCAAAAAGAATTAATAAATAAAGCAAAAAACAAAAGAAAATAAATAATGCAAAAAACAAAACAAAAAAACTAAAAAAACTAAAAAAACTGCCACCTATTGGGCCACCACGGCCTGAATACGACTAGAAACCCAACCTGGGCCAGGATTCAGGCCCGCAGAAGGCCCCAATAGGCCCACAGCAGAATAGTGTGAGATTAGGCCCGAAAGCCTGCAGTTGAGAGGAGCTCGAGAGGGTGGGCGCAGCAGCGCTTATAAACAACTCTCGAGCCCTCTCAACTAGCGACGTGGGACTAAACTTTGGCCGCGATGCGGGCAACACAGGGGCCTTTGGTTCCGGTTGGCGGCACCAACCGGGACTAAAGGGGGGCATTGGAACCGGTTCGTGGCACCAACCGGTACCAATAGCCCCCCTTTAGTCCCGGTTGGAGCCTCCAAGCAGGACCAAAGGCCTTCGCTTCCGCCCTTTGGGCTGAAAAGAGGTTTTGGTCCCGGTTGGAGGCACCAACCGAGACTAGGGTTGCATTGGTCCCCGTTGGTGCCACGAACCGGGACCAATGCTTTTGCTATATAAATAGCACTTAGGAAAATTTCAGACACCGCCCATCCCCACTTCAATCTCTTCTCCGGCCTGCTCTCCCCCGACGGCGGCGAATCCATCTCCCCGGCCCGTCCCGCCGCCCGTCCCTTACCGCCCGCCCGCCTGCACGCCGCCCTAACGTCGTCGCCGCCCGCCGCCGCGCCTGTCGCCCGCCCGCCCGCCCTTGAGCCAGGCCCAGGCCCGACGCCGTCGATGCCCGCCGCCCGCCCGTCGCCGTCGCCCGTCGCCGTGAGCAACTAATTTTGTTAGATGTGTAGTAATTTTGTTAGATTTTTTTGTAGTTTATAGATTTTTTTGTTAGATGTGTAGTAATTTAAATGTGTAGTTCATAGATCTTTCATATTGTGTTAATTTAGATGTGTAATTAATTTGTTCATATTGTGTTAGATTTTTTTATGATTTTTTCTGTTGTAATTTAGATGTCAAATTTTTATGATTTGTTTCTGTTGTAATTTAGATGTCAATTTTTATGATTTGTTTCTGTTGTTAATTTAGATGTGTAGTTTATAGATTTTTCTGTTAGATTTTTTTTCATATTATGTAATTAATTTTTTCATATTGTGTTAGTTTTTTTATGATTTTTTCTGTTGTAATTTAGATGTCAAATATTTATGATTTTTTTCTGTTGTAATTTAGATGTCAATTTTTTTTCGTATTGTGTAAGTAATGTAGATGTCAAATTTTTCATGTTCTTCATAGTATTTTCTTTGTCAATTTATTGTATATGTATAGGAAAATTAGTTAGAAAAATAATAGAACTATAGTTAAACTAGTTTATTTTTAGTAAGTAGTACTTTATTTTATTTATAGTAAGTGCTTCATATATAGTTGAACTAGCTAGTTGATTTAATAAACCAATTTATTTTACTATATATAGAAGTAGTTTATTTTTAATAAATACTACTTTATTTATTTACAGTAAGTGCTTAGTAGTTGAACTAGTTGATTTAATTAATAAAACTACTTATTTAACTATATATAGAAGTAGTTCCGCATCGACGTCGACGATGCCTATCCCGCATCCTCGCTAAATCGACTCGGCGGTGGTGGAGGCCTGCTTGATCAGGGCCATGTTCGGGACTGGGCTCCGCCGGGCTGGTATTGGGAGGTGGTACCTTCTGGGGGACGTAGCTAGGTTGGTGAGGAGGCAGCCCGTGGTTGACCCAATCCTTGTTTGGTGGCGGTCGCGTGGGCCAGTGACGGTGCCGAGGCTTCCAGACACCGCGGAGGTGGTACGTCACCGTGTCAGCGAGGAGGACGAGCACGTCCATCGCTAAATGGTTGCGTTGGAGGGCAGGTTCGACAATACCTGGCAGGTTCTTCAGGGATCTCACTGGAGCTATGATCCTGTGATCGTTCCTTATCTTTGGGTGTCCACCGCCCGCGACGATACCCGTCGGGCGCTACGGTTCTAGCTGTATTAATTAGCGATGCTATATGTATGATAGTATTCGAGGAGTATTCGACGATGTACGGACACAAGAGATGATGTACTTTTGGTTATAATTGAATGCATGCTAATTTGAATACTACTTTATTTTACGATTTGGTTTTCTTATTGAATGCTCATATTGGAAAAGTACTCCTACTTTGAATGCTAAAATTGAAGAGCACTCGATGCAGAAATCTAGGAGCCCCCTCCATCATCCACGCCGTCGTGGGGGTAGCTTCTCCTTCATTCCCGTGTGCTAGACAATTTGTTGTGATAATGAATGAAAGGAGGAGCTACGTACCAACACCGATAGTCAACCCATGATTAATAATAATGATCTAATTTAGGTTTTTTAGTACATATATTTAATATTTGAATTATGAACTTAGGCCGGAAATGTCATACTCAGACGCATTTAAAACCGCCTGGGAGTGCGATCGGTGCCACGCATTTAATCCGAGGTATGTGCGACAGGTTCATTGAGCTGGACGAAGATCGGCGCTTCAGCATTAAGCTCGAGGAGACCTTCGATGTTCATACGGTACACAACGACGACAATAGTTTTTTTCGTAATTAAGCACGACTTCAACTATTTTAACATGTATTTTTCATCTTGTCCAATTCGACTAGCTTATCCCATGCTATGCAAGACGCCATGTCTTGGAGAGGATGGGTTTTGAAGACCATGAAAGTATGGAAACCAAAAAAATTCTCTTAAGGACCCATCATGGTGTGGATTTTCAAGTAAAGTTGTACAATGCTGAGAGTGTAACCCATTTTGGTTGCAAAAATTGGGAAGCACTTTGCAAGATGTATGGTTTTGATGAGGGTATGCTTGTCACCATGGATCTTGGTGATCCTACAATCCAGCAAGACAATATGGGCATTTGGGTCCTTGTGGATACACCTCCAATTCTTCCCTCATGTGAGCTTAACATAGTTATTAAGTAATTTATATTGTTTATTTCAAAATAGTTGACAGCTTGTTTCCATTGACAGCTTATTTTCATTCTTTAAAGAATGTGCGGAAAATTGTAGACAAAACCCACTACACCGATGGCTACGAATTAAATTATAAGGAGAAAAATCATCTGATCGCATTTTGTACTGATCTTGAGAATTACAATGTCTACAATCGAAGTCCTCAACATTATGGTCAATACGTGCCACTAGTGCATGTGTTGAACTACGGTAACTACCATGGAGATACCCTGGTAAGATTTTTTACTATTACGACATCCCGGCAGCTTTTTTTAAATACTTCTAAAACTAGTACATCATTGCTAACTACGAAGTTAGTACTATGTTTTTCAACACATAATCCCGAATGATTGTGTGCCTCATCTGATGTATACGCACGGTCGCCTTGATGTTTTGAAGGCGGTTGACGCTCTTCTTTTGGAGCAAGAAAGCTAATTTTATGAGAAAGATCTGGGCGAAAGATTCACCCCAATCGGAGTTACGGATCTCCGGATATTTAAGAAACGGTGAAGGGGTAGAACGCGGAGAACGCAGAAACAGAGAGATAGATCGAATCTCGGAGGGGCTCTCGCCCCTCCCAAGCCATGGGAGCCAAGGACCAGAGGGGAAACCCTTCTCCCATCTAGGGAGGAGGTCAAGGAAGAAGAATAAGAAGGGGCCCCCTCTCCCCCTTGCTTCCGGTGGCGCCGGAGCGCCGCCGAGGGCCATCATCATCACCGCGATCTTCACCAACACCACCATCATCTTCACCAACATGTCCATCACCTTCCCCCTTCTCCCGCAACCCGCTGTACCCTCTACTTGAACATGGTGCTTTATGCTTCATATTATTATCCAATGATGTGTTGCCATCCTATGATGTCTGAGTAGATTTCCATTGTCCTATCGGTGATTGATGAATTGCTATGATTGGTTTGAGTTGCATATTTTATTGGTGTTGTCCTATTGTGCCCTCCGTGTCGAGCAAGCGTGAGGGATGCCTGCTGTAGGGTTTGCATTATGTTTATGATTTGCTTATGGTGGGTGGCGTGAGTGACAGAAGCACAGACCCGAGTAAGTAGGTTGTTTGCGTATGGGATAAAGGGGACTTGATACTTTAATGCTATGGTTGGGTTTTACCTTAATGAATCTTTAGTAGTTGTGGATGCTTGCTAGAGTTCCAATCATAAGTGCATATGATCCAAGTAGAGAAAGTATGTTAGCTTATGCCTCTCCCTCAAATAGAATTGCAATAGTGATTACCGGTCTAGTAACATAGTCAGTTGCCTAGGGACAATTCCACAAATCCTACCACCACTTTTCCACACTCGCTATATTTACTTTTTTTGCCTCTTTATCTAAACAGCCCCTAGTTTATATTTACTTGCTCTTTATTGTCTTGCAAACCTAGCCTTTCACACCTACAAAGTACTTCTAGTTTCATACTTGTTCTAGGTAAAGCGAACGTCAAGCGTGCGTAGAGTTGTATCGGTGATCAATAGAACTTGAGGGAATATTTATTCTACCTTTAGCTCCTCGTTGGATTCGACACTCTTACTTATCAAAAACTGTTGCGATCCCCTGTACTTGTGGGTTACCACCGCCTGCATGCTCCTTCATCACGATATCCTTGATCCCTCGTTCATCCGCCGCGTCACAACGCAAGGAGGAATCGTGCCCCCATGCATCCTGTTCTCACTCAATACACATCCTTTGATGGCCGATCTACTACCACTCCCCTCTTTGGTCCACCCGACCACGCCTGCTATCATGTCGTTTTTTGACGACCACTTGACTTCTGTGAAGTCGTGTGACCTTCGTGACCTACTTCACGACTATATGTCGTGACATCCCATGGCGGTCTCGTCCTCCTACGGGGCCGCAGTTTGTACTGCTCTGCCTTGTGCGTGTACGACCCCATGACCATTGCTAAAATAGTACATATCGAGCGCCTAAAATTTGTCGGAACGGAAATGAATCAACACTCCGGCAAAACATAGGCCACTCATAGATGTAACCTGCAAACATGACCGGCCACTTGGGAAAGCACATATCCTATTTGAGCAACACAAGATTCTACTCAAATCATACCAAAATCATATAAAACTATTGTAAACATGGCATGAATACTTCATAAATTATAGATACATTAGAGACGTATCATCAATCTACCATAACTTTTCTGTCAACTTGACAATTTCTGGCCGTTACCAAAAAGGGATTGACAACACCTCATAAGCGTGGGGTTGCAAGTACATTTGTTATTTGTGTGCAGGTACCATTTACATAGTGTCGTTTGGTTCTCCTACTGGTTCAATAAACCTTGGTTTCATCACGGAGGGAAATACTTACCGTAGCAGTGCTGCGTCATCCCTTCCTTTTTGGGGAAATACCGACGTAGCTTCCACTAGTAGAAAACGGGGCTTTGGTTCGGGCATGGCCAGCCCATTAGTCCCGGTTCTTCATGAACCGGGACCAATGGGCGGCATTAGACCCGGTTCATGAGCCTAGGGGGCTGGCCGGGGCCTCGTGGGCATTGGTCCCGTTCGTCTGGATCCATTTATCCCGGTTCTAGGCAAGAACCTGGACCAATGGTCCATGCTCCTGGCCCACAGCCATTGGTACCGGTTCGTGCCATGAACCGGTATAGAAAGGGGGGATTTAGTCCCGGTTCATGCCACGAACCGGGACAAATAAGTTGCCTATATATACCCATCGCCGCGGCAGAGCACTCTGTTTTTTCTGGCCGGTGAGGGGAGGGCATTTGGGTGCTCTAGCTCACCTCCTATGCACATGAGGTGTTCGATGAAATGTCCGAGCCACGCTAGTTAATCGTTGTCCTCTCGAAACTCGACCTTCGAGCTCCATTTTCCCCGAGATTTGTCTAGGTTTAGCGGTCCCTCACGTCCTGTCCCCGTCTTCACCGCCGTCGATCGACCGCACCGCACCACCCTGGAGAGCCTCTTGTTCTTATCTGCTTTCTGAAAGAAAAAAAAGTTCTTACTTCAGATAGATACTTGTCTAATTTTCTTACTTTTATTATTTCTTGTTATTATACAGTGCGATGGTTTTGGTATCCGCCCCCGTCGGCCCTCGTCCTGTCTATTATTCGGATGTGGTATATATTATCTTTTGATAACTATTTGGTTCATTTATTGTTTATGACAATTATGCCGACCAACGTGACATAGATTTTATTCATCTAGGAGGTGGGTGAACCGGAAATTCCAACCGACCCTATTGTTGAGAGGTTAAATTTAGTTGAAGAAGAAAACAATTACTTGAAGGAAAAAATAAGAAAAATTGAGGAGGAGAAGATGATATTGGAGTTGCATGCTGCGGATGTCGTCGATGATCACAAGATCAAGATGGATGCAATGCGGTTGAAGATTAGAAAGATTAGAAAATATGCCATTCATATCGATGCTTGGTATCATTATGCAGTTGGATCAGTTGTTACCTTGGTTGCGATTATGATCGCATTTGTTTTTGCATATAAATGTTTCTCATAATTTCAATGTATGGTTTAATTAGATGCTCCAGAGAGCTATATGTTGCACATGCTATGTAGGTGAAATCCCTTTGTAATAGACGAGTTTCCGTATGAAACCCTGATACTTCGAAGGAGATTGTCTGTTTTGTACACGAAGTGCATCCAGTTTTTGCCGTAACTCTCCAGGACACCCAAACCCTAGAGAAAAACGATGTTGGTCTCCTACCCCCTCCCGCCGCGCCCCTACACGACAAACTCTCCCGAGGCCACCCAAATTTACCAAGTTAAAAGAGCGTTGTCGTCGAGGCCACCCCAAACCCTTGAAGCGTTGTGTCGAGGCCACCCCAAACCCTTGAAGCGTTGTCGATGCCACCCCAAACCCTAGAGAAGCAGCGTCGAGGCCACTAATATGATTCCTTATTGTGATTAGCTAGCTAGTTCTACGTTTGCCACTAATATATATCCATCTGTCATGTTTGAATAATAATTGACATGTTGTAAATATTTGCAGAAACTATGGAGCACCCCCGAGACGAAGCAATAGAAGCGATGTTGGGGGACATAATCGCACAAGGAAGTGATGTCATTGCATCGTTTCTCAACGACACCGATGGTCTGAAAGGACGGGGTAGTGAAGAAGGCTATGATTATGATATCTCCGGTGACTCATTAATGCCGGTACAAGAAGAGGGCTATGATTATGATGGCTCCGGTGACCCAATGGAGGTACAAGAAGGAGACCATGATGACGGCTCCGGTGACCGAACCGTGTCCGACCAGGTATATATATTAGTTAAGCCTGTGCTGACTAGCTAATTGATGCATTCATTGTTTCCATATGTACACATATTAATTAACTCTCGTCTTTCTTCTTTTCTCTAGCCCTCCGGATCGAGCTCAACTTCGGTAAAGAAACGAGGCCCGAAGAAAAAGTTGCGTTCGGATGAAAGGTTTGAGATGACAGCAATCGCGCGCGATGGCATGCCAATTGAACCCATCCGGACAAGGGATGCATTTCGTGCTCAGTGCAGGGTTCTTGTTAGGGACAAGATCCTGATCAGTATCCAACAATGGTTAAAGCCTAAGAAAGAAGACCCTCAGGTGTATTATGTCTCCGATATCCAGAAAGAAGATATTTGGACAATGCTTAAGGCAAATTTCACCCTACTGCCAGAGGAGGATCTGGAGAAGCCAGTTATAGAGCAATTGATCAAGTCTCATGCTCTTAAGAAGATGGCAGAACTATTCAGAAGGTGGAAGAATGAGCTGAAAATGTTTCTGGACAAAGAAAAGACACCGGAATTCATCGGAAAGTATGAGAAGATCAGAGATCAATGGCCCGCATTTGTGGCCCAAAAGACATCGGAAAAGAGTAAGAAGATGTCAGTGACAAACAAGTTAAATGCTATGAAGAAGAAGCATCACCATCGCACGGGGTCAGATGGCTACCTCAAAGCCCGACCTTTGTGGGACAAGGCTGAGAATGACCTGATTGCTAAAGGGGTCGAACCAGAGACATTGAACTGGCCAGACCGTTGCCGGACTTGGTTCTTCGGGGTTGGCGGAACCATGGACCCTGTATCAGGGAAGTGCATTTGGACAGAAGAGCAACTGCGAATACTCGTCACGAGGCTTAAGGAGTATATCGAGAAAGTGCAGCAAGGGACGTTCGTTCCAGACAGAGAGAAGGACAAGCTCACAATGGCCCTCGGGAATCCTAAGCACCCTGGACGGACACGAGGCACGCCAGGCTCCGTTCCGTGAAAGGCTGGGTTTCCGGACGCAGGGGGTTACAAAAGCCAGGAGAGGAGGAGGAAAGTGGAGCATAGCCAACTGCACGCACTGCACGAAAGGGTACAAGGGCAAGAGGAACGAGAAGCAGATCGCATCAAATGACCTGCCGAAGCTTCCCTTGAAGCTATCCCGCCATCTCAGCGTAGAAGCATCATGGCTTCCACCGAGTAGACTCAACAGCTGGAGCCTGTCTTCACGGCTCCTACTAGCTACCCCGTGGATGCTATCACAGAGTCTCAACATTGCCACCTTATGGTGCGATGGATGACATTGAAAGTGAAGGCGGCTGTTGGCTCTGTTTTACCTACTGGACCTGCCACAACCTACCACGGCCGGTCGATTCCAGAAGGATATGCTAGGGTGATGGTGGATCAAATAACGGACGGATTTGAGGACGTTCAGCTGACCACCCTACGGGTGAAGGGGAGATTTGGCTGGGTTCTTCTTTGAAGACTCCATGCCTATGGCGGAAGGAGCTCATCAACCTTCCGAACTGGACGCCTCCGCCTCCTCCTCCTCCTCCTCCGGCGAGTCAGGGCACTCCGCCTCCTCCTCCACCTCCTCCGGCGAGTGATCAGGGCACTCAGCCTCCTTCTCCGGCGCGTGGCGGCACTCCGCCTCCTTCTCCGCCTACGCCGGTGCGCCCGAGCAGCCAGCCTCCTCCTTCTCTGCCTCGTCACCAAGGGCGGAAGAGACCCGCCGCCGCTCCGGCTGCTCCGGCGCGTTGTCCTTCTCCTCCGCCTAGTAAGAAAGGAAAGACAGCCGCAACCGCTCTGTCTGCTCCGGCGTCTACCAGTACAGCCAGAGGCAGGCAATACAAATACGGTCCTTCTCTGAAGACTCCAGAGAAGTTACCATATGAGAGGAGCCAGGAGGAAAACGCGAAGATCGTGCAAGCCGAAGTGACCAACTTCTTTGAAGGGGTCAAAGAAAAGAAAAATCCACCTCCGGAGAAGAAGATAGATCAGGTAAAAGCGAAGCTTACTCTGGCTGCCTTGAAGAAACCACCAAAGTTTCCGGTGAAAGACAACTATGAGCGCATTCTTACAAAGTCATTTATCGAAGCGGAGCGGTCGGGAAGTACTGTCAGTGGTCAAAGATTAGCAGAACGATGAGCTGGGAAAAAAGTTGCCCAGCTCGGCGAACAAGCGAACCAATTGTTTCCCCCGCTCCAGGTGTCTAGCATCGTCGCGAATCATCCGGGCGGGACAATGGTGCCCGATTATAACGATCTTGGAGATTACCTGCCTGACGATACACATTTCGATTTCTTGGAGGTGGACGAACACAAATACGTGTACGGGTAGCCTCTCGTCAAAGATGAAAGATCTCTAACAACGATGATGCGAAGATTCCGTGATTGGTATATGAAAACCTGTAGAGAGTCTCAGGGGAGGAATATTTTGACGCTGAGAGTTAGAGAGGAGCATGACCTCGTTGGAATTGAACTGTTGAATGTTCCATTTGAGGAGTTCTTCGAGTTTTTCAATCTAAAGGCCCTCGATAAGTTAATGGTCACTTGCTACTGCCTGTAAGTAGTACTACTTCTATCATTAAGTCTCTATATATAGGTCAGCTCTTTCATTGCATGTATTTTTAATTATCCTCACTATATTATGCAGATTGAAGATCGCCGAATTGAAGAAAAGACAAATCGGTGATATTGGGTTCATTAACACAAATCTCATATATGAATATATGGTTAGATTTAAGGCCAAAGATACCGAGGCCAAGATGCTACAATCATTTGTATTAAATCAAAACAAAGCTATAATACTCTTCCCTTACGAATTCAAGTGAGTGTTACTGTCTTGTGCATATTCGGTTTCCCTTATTAGTCGAGGTTATAGTAATGTAATTGATGAGTTATGCATGCGTGCGCAGCTTCCACTATATTCTCCTAGAGATTAAGCTTGACCAGGGACTAGTAACCGTCTTAGACTCGAGACGAAAAGATCCCAAGGAGTATGCGGACATGACTGCAATTCTAGAGAAGTAAGTTAAATCGATCATTATCAGACCATATCGGCTACTTCAATTTGTTCGTTTCCTGATATGAAGTAATTGTTTTCTTTGTCTGGCAGGGTTTGGAATAAATTCACCTCAAAAACTTTGGGACTGCCGAAGAAGCTGCAATTTAGACACCCGAAAGTAATTACTATAGTAGCATGTTCCACGCATCTCCTATAGTGATTCAAGCGCTAGTTTCATCAATACCATTTAGCATGCTTGCTAATTATCAGTTTGATTGACCTTTCTTGTAAAGTGGTTGTGGCAGGAACAAGGGAATAATTACTGTGGATACTACATTTGCGAGTCCATCCGCCACACGACCTGTGAGCGGGGCTACTCCGACAAACAATATGAAGTCCGTAAATAATAATATTCACAATTTTATTTTATTACCATCATTTGTGTTCAGTTTCATTTATTCATATATATGTATTGACCCCCTTCTTCAAATTAGATATTTCGGATGCGGGATGAACTCCTACCACCAGATCGTATGCGAGGAATTCAAGAGAAATTGGCGGCATTCTTTCTTGACCACGTGATCGCCAAAGACAGAGAATACCATGTGGACCCTGAGTTCATTTGGAATTAGGAGATTATATTGTAAGAGATAATTATATTGTATATATATAGCCAGTAGCGTCGGATAGATATACAAGAACTTGTTTTTCGACCAATCTCTCAAAGAAGGATAGGTGGTCGATATCACTTCTCTCTGTATGCATACGTTCATGACGATCTTCTGTTTCCTTCATTTGCTTACTAGCTAGCGTGTCTAGTCCTCTCTGTACGTATAGTACGTACCGTCGACCAAGCACGGAGATAAAAGAGGACACTTCTCTGTATTAATTAGCTAGCTAACACAATATATGAAACACCTAAGTTAACCCCCCAAAACCCCCTAACCCCCCCCCCCCTCCTTCAAAAAAAACAAAAACCCCAGCACCTGAAATGCTGACGCGTGGAAGCCTATTGGTCCCGGTTGGTGCCACCAACCGGGACCAACGGCCCTCCTGCCTGGGTTCGCCGCACCGGCCACGTGGAGGCCAATCTGTCCTGGTTTGTGTAAGAACCGGGACTAAAGATCAAGGGCATTAGTAACGACCTTTTAGTCCCGGTTCCAAAACCGAGACTAAAGGCCCTTACGAACCGGGACGAAAGGCCCTTTTTCTACTAGTGTTCAAGCGACATCAAAAGGAATTTCTGGCGCCGTTGCTGGGAGACATCACCAACATCTATTAGGATCCTCTCATTTTCATCTCCCGCACTTCACAAAAATTTGCCGTTTTATTCGCCCTCTTTTCCGTTCACCATTTTTTCTGTCCAATCTATCTTGTGTTCTTGAGTGTGTAGTCATGATGACCCAAGATAACACTAAGTTGTACGATTTTTCTAATACCAATAACAATGATTTTATTAGCACGCCAATTCCCCCCGCCGCTAGTGCGGAACCTTATGACATCAATGTTGCTTTGTTGAATCTTGTTATGAAAGAGTAATTTTCTGGCACTCCTAAGGAGGATGCTTCGTCCCATCTAAACACATTCGTGGAATTGTGTGATATGCAAAAGAAAAAAGATGTGGGCAACGATATTGTGAAGTTGAAATTGTTTCCGGTCTCTTTGCGTGATCGTGCTAAAATTTGGTTTACTTCTTTACCTCGCAATAGTATCGATTCTCGAAATAAGTGCAAAGATGCTTTTATTACTAAGTATTTTCCGCACGCAAAACTTATTTCCCATAAAACTCAGATCATGAATTTTAAGCAACATGAGCATGAATATGTTGCACAATCGTGGGAAAGAATGAAATTGTTTCTAAGGAATTTCCCAACTCATGGGTTAACTCATTGGATGAGCATACAAAAAATTTATGCGGGGTTAAATTTTGTTTCTAGAAATCTATTAGATTCCACCGCTGGTGGTACTTGTATGGAAATTACTTTGGGGAAGCCACTAAATTGCTTGATAATATTATGGAAAATTATTCACAATGACATATCGAAAGGGCTCCTACTAGTAAGAAAGTTAATTCCATTTAAGAAATTAATTCTTTGAGTGAAAAAGTTGATGCTCTTATGAAAATGGTTGCTAGTAAAAGTGCTCCTATTGATCTTAATGACGTGCCTTTCTCTACTTTGATTGATCAAAAATAGTGGTCCCATAGATTTGATTTCGTCTCGCAAAATAATTTCAATAACAATGCTTAGAGAGGAAATTTTAATCTTAAGCCTTTTCCTGAAAATTCCTCAAATAATTTTGTTAATTCTTCCTAAAAAAGTAATAGGAACCCCTCTAATCTTGAGAATAATATTAAAGAATTTATCAATACTCAAAAGGTTTTCAATGCTTCGATTGAAGCAAAGTTGAATAAGATTGATGATATGGCTAGAAGTATTTATAGAATTTCTAATGATGTAGAAAATCTCAAGTTGAAATTTTTAGTGCCAAAGATTGATGAATCAATTAAAGCTTTATATATTTCTATGGATGAAAGTGAGAAAAGAACCGCTATGCTTAGGGCCAAAAGAGAATTCTTAGAAAAAGCATTTTCTAGTGATTGCTTTCATAAAATTGATGAAGATCTTAAAGTGATTGGTGTTTCTTCTCTTGATTCCTTGTTTAGTAAAATTAAACTTGATGATAAAGGGACTCGAGAAGAGTCAACTTTAGCTAGAAGGCGTCCCCATAATTCGGGGGGTGAAAATCTTGTTGAAAAAATTGATAAAAGTGGGTTTGGAGAGGTTAAAACAACCTTCATGGGACCCGTGGGTCTCCCCTCGTGCACTTCCTTGACTCCCAAGTTTTCTCCTGGTCCAAACAAATTCTCCAAAAAAATTCGTGGCATTTGGCTACCGTTTGATATTGATTTTCTGCCATGGGAAAAAATAAGCAAAAAGCAACAACTGGCACTGGGTTCTATGTCAATAGGTTGGTCCCAAAAAAGATATAAAGTTTCTAGAAAATGATTATGAAACATCCAAGAATGATAATCTGATAGCATGGAATAATAAAAAATTATAGATACATTGGAGATGTATCGCACAGTTGCGGATTTGCACATTGTCATCGGCATAGTCGCACACACACGGTTGTGGAGTTGCACACACTCATGGGCACTAGTTTCTCACGTATGGGCGCGGGAGTTGCACACGCGCAGTGGAGTAGTTGCTCACACGTGACTGTAGAGTTTCTCCCCCTCGGCATAGAGCGAGGTGCACTCTCGTCGAATAATAGTCACGCATGGCTATGGGAGAATCACGGTTACGGAAGTTGCATACGTGCGGTGTCATAGTCGCACACGCACATCAGCAAAGTTTCATGTCCACCGGGCTGGGAAAAGTTGCACATCGAGTGTCAGGTTGTTGCACATTGACTTAGGCAGTTGCACCAAACAGGGAGTAAATTGCACAAAAAGAAGTTCGTCGATACATAGCCATGCGGGATCTAGTTTCGAAGAGCATGTCATAATGTTTTTGATGGTGAAAGCGGATCTTAATTACGATGTGTGGTTCGAAAGTTATGACAGATATTAGATAAATAAAAATTGAATTAATTGTGTTCATACCTGTTTGCATTAGTGAAAACTACATGCACACGAGTAGGGGAAAGTTGCACGTCAACTATGAGGTAGTTGCACATAATTACTAGGCATTTACACCAAACGGGGAGTAAATTGCACACAAATGATTTTTGTCGAACATATTTATGTGGGATCTAGTTTCAAAGAGCACGTCACGAGGCTTTCAATAATGAAAACAGGTCTTAATTTTGATGTTCGGTTTAAAAGTAATGGCTTTTTGAAATTATAAAATCCAGATTAAATACGTTCACATGAATCTTTTTTTCCTATTCACATCGTACTTTTCCTATTGTGGATTAGGAGAGACAAATTATTTTCATTCATGTAAAGCAACAGGGTTGGATGGTTAGTAGGACAGTGATATTCTCAGCCCAGCAGAGTTCAAACCCTGATGCTCGCATTATTACTGGATTTATTTTAGAATTTTCGGCGACATGCATTCAGTGGGAGAAGATGTTCTCTTCTACTACGAGGCGTCTGTAATGACTTCGTCGATCTCAAGATGAGATGTCGGCTCCTTCTCCCAAAGCTGCTCATAGAGGTAGGGTCTACGTATGTGTTAATAAGGAGTGTATGCACTTATATATGAGCGTCTACGTCTATACCGTGTTCTAAAAAACTATTTTCATATATGACCGGTCACTCCGGATATCTAATGAGCCAACAGCCACTCGCTAGACGCGTTAAAGAAAAAGGGACGTCACATTGAGGCAGACAATAATCTCTTACGCTACGTTTGATCCTGATTCAGCGAAGCTGATGGATTCCACTTCCGTGGCATGTGTCTCTGTGGTTCGCCCCGCTACCGTCCTCCCTCCCACCATGTCCTGCTGCTCCAGGTGTCGGCAGCCGATATCAAGATAATATGTCAGCTCCTTTTTTCGAAGATACTCGTAGAGGTAGGGTCTATGTGTGTTCATAAGAATGAGTATCTACGTGTATATATAAGCGTCTATATCTGTACCGTGTTTTAAAATAATATTTCCATATATGACCGGTCACTCCGAATATCTAATGAGCCAACGACCACTCACTAGATGCGTCAAAGAAAAAGAGACGTCATAGTGAGGCAGACAACACGCTCGTACGCTACGATTCGATCCCGATTCAATGGAGCTCATGGATTCTGGTTCCGTGGCCACAAACACCATGCGGCGGTAGTCTTCCTCAGCCCCTCCTCGACGACAAACTTCACTGGAGCTGCTTCACGGGGACCTGTGCGGCCCAATCACACCAGCAACGCCAGGAGGGCATCACTACATCCTGCTGCTCGTCGACGACTACAACAGGTTCATGTGGGTGCTGCTCCTCACCTTCAAGGACGAGGCAGAGCGAGCCATCGTGTAGTAGCAAGCGGCAGCAGAGGTCGAGTCGGGCCACAAGCTGCGTGTGCGGCGCATGGACCATGGCGGCTAGTTCACGTAGGCCACATTCTACAAGCACTACGTCGAGAAAGGGGTGCAGCGTCACCTCACAACCCCTTACTCGCCGCAGCAGAACGGCGTCGTTGAGCGGAGGTACCAGACGGTGCTCGGGTTGGCATGCTGCATGCTCAAGGCAAAGCAGGTGCCTAGCATGTATTGGGGGGAGGCCGTTCTCACGGTTGTCTTCATCCTCAACCGCTTCTTCACAAGGAGCGTCAACGGCAAGACACCTTACGAGGCGCGGTACGGGATGAAGCCCGACGTATGCTTCCTCCGCACCTTTGGCTGCATTGGGCATGTCAAGACGACAAGTCCACAGCTGCAGAAGCTCGATGACAGGAGCACCCCAATGGCGTTCGTGGCTAGGAGACGGGCTCTAAGGCATACAAGATGTACGGCCCCATCTCAAAGCATGTGCATGTCTCGCGAGACGTCATCTTCGACGAAGACGTGCGATGGACTTGGGAGGCGTCGAGGGAGGCCCTGGCAAGCAGCTCCTTCACCGTGGAGTACCCAATGTACTCTACAACCACGGGAAGCCCGGGAGGTGTGGATCCAGGAACCGTAGCCCCAAGAACACCGTCCCTGGGTACGGTGTCTCCAGACACCACGACGACAAGCAAGGTGGGTCCCGGAAGGTAGTTCGAAACCCCACCAACGTCGAGGTCGGAGCTGTTTGACGCCAATGACATCGTTGGCGCTTCATACAGGTTCGGACGCATGGGGGATCTTCTCTGCGAGCCTACGACAGCACGGCAGCAACCCGAGTAGGTGGATGTTGATGGCGACGAGGTCCTGCATCTGAAGGCCGCCGAGGAGCTGACCACATTCGCAGAGGCCGAGCAATAGGATTGCTGGCGCCACGCGATGCTGGACGAGCTGGCGTCGATCAATGACAACACCACTTGGATACACTCACCACACTGCCCACTGGGCACCGAGCCATCGGTCTCAAGTCGGTGTTCAAGGTGAAGAAGGACGAGCAGGAACCCATTGTCATGCACAACACTACTAGGGAAAAGATTATACACAGAAGCTTATCAGTAGCGCAGGCCAAAAGGAGGCGCTACTGCTCATTATCAGTAGCACGTGTATTCATATAGCGCTACTACTATCCACCTAGCAGTATCGCGGCAGGAGTAAAACATGCTACTACTAAAATTGTCAGACCCCTCCTAACAACGTAGGTATAGTAGTAGTACCCCTCTAGAAATGGCGCTACTGCTAACAGGGTAGTAGTAGTGCGTTTTTATGTCTATGCGCTACTGCTAAGTTTGGACTTGGCCACATGTTGGGGCCCTCTTAGCAGTACCGCCTGTTTTAGTAGCGCGTTGCTGCTACTATTTTAGCAGCAACGCCTTTTCCTCCCCTACGCTATTGCTAAAGCGCAGCCACCTTTTTCATCCCCTTCCCCTCCCCCTCCCCCATCCTCTCTTCCTTTCACTTTCCCCTAGCTCCCACCTTCTCTTTCCCTCACTTTGCTTCTTCCTCATTACTTCTTCCCCCATTACTCTCTTTCTTCTATCTCTCTTTCTCTCTCTTTATTGCTCCTAACTAACTACACTACCTCCATTAATGCAACTCCTTTCTCTTTTACCTCCCCCTTCACTAGTTAGAGTCATCTCCTTCCCCAACTAACTAGCACTACTAGGGAAAAGCCTAGCAGCAGTGCGGGTTTTAGGCCTATCAGTAGCCCGGGACGATGCGCTACTGATAAGGCGCTACAGCTAACGTATAGCAGTAGCGCCCGTCGTCCCACGCTACTGCTATACATGGATAGCTGTAGCGCGCTTTAGGGAAGAGTGCTGCTGATATTATCTGCAGCGCTTTTTACAGGAAGCGCTACTGGTAAGGAGGCGCTACTGCTAAATTTTTTCCCCTCGCTACTACTAGTTTTATTAGTTTTTTTCTGCATATTTGTTTTGTATTTGAATAGGCTTTATACAATAATCTTAGCATATCATACACATACAAATGTAATCATAGCATATACATACAACTAGTCCCATCAAATCATGTCATCATCATAATCATCATCCAACACAAAGTGGTCTCTCGTCATCATCTCGAAAATAGTGATACAAGTCTCGATTGCTTGCAAATACATCGTCATCCATCTAAACAATGATATACGCGAGAAGAGCTATCACTTTGAGTGAGAGCGGAACTATGCAGTACATGAGTTCGTATCCCTCTCTCGCATTAGCGTGAACCTAAACTAACTGCTGCCTGTCGCTCGGAAACCGGAAACCGGTACACCTGGGCCTGACACTCCGGCCACTCGTCGTATATATACTCCTGGCGTAGCACTTCTTCGCCATTGATGATCTATGCACCTGCATCGTCACATGAGTCGATGATATGCATGCAACATATATAGTTGAGCAACAGAAAGAGACATACTTGGAAAAAATAGAAACAACATATCATAAGCATAAATAACAGAAGTTCATCGTACCCAAAATGCCCTAACTAGAGTGATCTTCACTAGTCGAGGAGGAGGACGGTTTAATTACATCACAAATAAAGTTTCGCCGCGCATAACTCAAAGTTTTGTCATACATAAAGTATGGACTAAATGGACACATTGTCATATATCAACAATCACGCCAACATGTCGTGCCATCCATCGAGGTCAGGGAGATAGTCCCCGAGCTTAGTGAAAGGCTTCATGTCGAGACGCTGAGAGGCTACCCATGTTCGGACGTATTCCCACGACATTTGTCCTTCTTCGTAGAACATCCCTGTTTTTTCGACGACCTCCTTCATGATGATTTGGGCAAGTTCGCGCTGGATGTGATAGAACTCAGCTCGAAGTCGATGATCCTCGATATCTCCTAAGTTCTTTGCCCATTGCAGAATATGGGCATCGCCGGATCTAGGTGACATGCGAAGGTTCTGGTGATCCCGTCTGTACTCCAGCATGTGGTGTAGGACATAGAATCCATCATTAAGAGAATCACTCGGTTGCTAGATGCAGCAGAAGTCGGTCTTATGGCTGAAGGCGACCCTGCCGCCCCTTTTCTTCTTATCCCTGACCTCTCCACCCAGTGATTGGTAGTAAAACATAGCACTGTCGAGAACATCCTTGATGTGGGACTAATCCTTTTTGTGAATGTTCTTCGACGAGTCCAAATAAAGAGCGTGGGAGTATCGGGGGTAGAGGATGATGAGGACGGCACGCCCACTAATGCGCAAAATAAGTACACCTCAAATTAATTAGCCTCCACCGTGCAAATGAATGATTGAAATCGAAGGAAGGATATCTGTGCGGATGACTTACACGGGATGATAAGGCACGAGAATCGTCTCCTTGTCCTTATTGGCGAGCATGAAACTGACGATGTACTCCCTCGCGTATTCACGGTGCTTTGTGCAGACTCCCAAGAAGGCCTCATGCATGTAGTACGGATCAGCGACACAGATATAAGGTATCTGCTCAAGCCCGATGATGTAGTTCATGTGCAAGGCATAAAGGCGGACAAACATAAAATCTAGCTTCTTCACGTGAAACATGTCGAATATGTAATCAAACTGAAGGAAGAACTTATCCGCGGGGAAGCAGTCGACGTATGACAATTGCCGCGGAACTTTAACCACGTAAAGTGGGTATCCTGGAGATTTCGAGGCGATGAGTCCTTTCTCTATCCGCAACACATCGTCATGAAGTCTCCTTAGATCGCCGTATCTGGCCCCTAGCGCTCTTGGAGGTAGGATTGGTTGACCGGGGATATGCCATTTATCCGCATCGGGGATATCTATACGGTCCTGAAGTCGAGGCTGCTGAGGCGGCTGGATCATAGAATCAACTTTTTTGCCTTTCCTTGCTCTCTTCCTAAACTTCTTTACTACCGGAAGGTCCTCCATAATACGTTCAGCCTCCGGAGACAACAATTCAGTCACCGACTCAAGACGCTCAAACAATGAGTAGGCCCCAGTATAGACATACTGTTGAGTGCCATCGTCATCCTCATCCTCATCCATGGCGACGTCATCAACGACTAATGGAGCATCTTCCTTACCGCATCCGCTATCACCCAACCCGACACCCGAGGCTAATTAGGTAGGTGGGGTGTTGATGTTCATACCTTGCTGCTGCGTGCTCGTGAGTGTGCTCCCGGCTGCCTCCAGACGAAGTAGACTCTTTGGCCACAAGAGGACCCACCCATTGCAACAATCACCAAGCCGCCGCGGGGTCTCGTTGTCATCCCCCACTAGTACCAGACGAGGCAAATTCTCGTGGCCCGGTTTGACACTGGCCACGGAAACCTTGAAGACGTGAGGGGGCATCGGCCGGCTGTGGAACAATGGTTCCTTCGGCTCCATTATCGTCGCCTTCCCCATGTCCACCTTCTGGTTGCCGATGGTGTACAATATGGTGCACGGGGTTTCGTCGGCCTGCAAAGAAAAGTATGCGACGTGAGACATCCGAAAGGCAACGAAAACGGGAGATTATACATTTATTGAAGGGGCGCCAGTGTGACAGATACCGTGAGGGCGTCGAGCTCAGCCAAAGACGAAGCACCACCGAGCACGTCCGGTGCCGGAGCAGGTGCGGGAGCTGGTGCGGGAGCAGGTGCGGGAGCAGGTGCTGGTGCAACGTTCCCCAAGAAGTCAGCAAGGGGAAAGTCGGCTACATTTTTTTCTGGATTTTGCCTGGTCCAATTGAAAATGGCCGGAACCAAGGAAGTAGACATATCTACAACCACCTGTTTTGCGGCAGCTACCGCTGTTGCGACTGTCTGAGATGATTTCTTCTCAACCGCAATCTCAACCTTCTTGTCGATGTTTTCTTCAGTTAACCTCCGTCTTTCCTTTCTCTCCTCCTGGTCTCACGGTAGTACTTCTTCCACGTGTCGCCATCTCTGACACCGTGCACGCGTCCATACGACGGTCGAGTATCCACCGGGAGTCGTTTCAATATGTTCAACGCCCGGTTGAACGGAGTGTCCCACTTGGGCCTCGCCAATGCCTCAGACGGCGAGTCGCTTTCGGCCGCAATCCTGTGCTGCTCTCTCTGCAAAAGGCACAAGGATCGTTTACAAATATGACTAACATGTGTAGTCGAATTGATTAGAAACTAAAATTACCATCAGTCTAATGAACTCCGTCGTGACCGCATTTGTCTCGTAAACCTTCTTCACTCGGTCCCAACGGTGCCGGGCCCTGAGGACATCATGCTCCTGCGGGACGGTGAACTCCGCCAAGGGGTCTGGGATGCCCAGACTCGCGTCTTCCGCGTCCTCCTTGGCCCATTTGGACCTCTTCCCGCCGTAACCACGGCTTCCGAGGTGGTGGCTCCCAATGTTCCTCTCTTGAAGCCCCTTCATGTACTTAGACTTTTTTTGGGCAGCTTCGGCCTCGCAAGTCGCCTTGAATATTTGAAACTGCTCTTCCGTGATTGTCGGATTATCCTTTACAATCTCGGAGTAGGGTTCCTTCTTGTCGATGATCCTTACTTTCACTCTTGTTTTCCAGGCGGCCAACGCGTTGCTAAACTTGGTCATGGCGTGTTTGTTTATCTTCTTCATTGCCGGGTCCTTATCTGGATCTTTATAATCCTTTTCATTCCGGACCGGGAACAAGAATATCTGGTGAAACTTCTTTAGGAGGGAGGGCCTCATATTATCTATCTTCTGTAGTTTCTCATCGTTGATGGTGGCAGTTGTCCGTACGATGCAGCCTATTTGATTGCCGTAGCACCTGCGCGCTTCCTCGGGCGCCTTTGGCTCAAAAATGCCGCCGTCCACCTCTGTGACCACCAGTCTAGTAGTCCTGAGTTTGTTAGGAAGCCGTTGCCTCTTTGCTTTCGGTTCTACACCGGCTCCGCTCCCCGAGGCAGCGCCGGTCTCAGTCTCAGCGCCGGTCTCGATGCCGGTCTGAGTCTCAGCGCCGGTCTCAGTCTCAGCACCGGTCTGCATGTCGGTCTCAGTCCCCGATGCCACCGGTGGGCCTAGAAACAACATCGGTTGATCGTCGGCAAGTCTCAAAAATTCGTCTGCCTCCTAGTAGACATCGTCGCAATCACCAGCACCCTGTCCTTCATCGTTGCTAGCCATGTTACCTACGATTAAATCTACTCAATTAATTCTAAACCTAATAAAATGAATAATGACATAAAAAAGGCCTATTGTTTTGCAGGAACGTTGACTCCTTCCGGGTGAGGCAAATCCCGCGCACTCGATATGTCCTAGTTTGTAGCACAAGTCCTGCCGAAATTCACGGAAAATTTCGGCATGACCTTTGCTAAAAAGTGGACAAATCGAGAACCTGAAATTTGCCGGAACGGAAATGAATCAACATTTCGGCAAAACATAGGCCACTCATCTTCATTCCCTGGAAATAGTGTTCAAATATCCCTCTTGGACACCGCAACACATGTCCAAATATACACGGGCAACCACATGTCCAAATTTCACAAGCTAATTCAAAAACAAAGTGTACAAGAAAATTCATTTAACTACTAATAGAACAAAATTCGGTTAACTTTAGTGCTCTATAATGTTGAAAGGAAAAAAATTCAGTTAACTACTAATTCCATTCATTTAGGTTATTCATTTAACTTCACCTAATTAACCTACTGTACCACCACTATTAGCAGCAGCACTACTAACCTAATTAACCTAGCAAAACTCTACTGCCCTAACTGAAAAACATCTAATTAACATCTACTAGTACCACTACTGCCCTAACCTAATTAACATCTACTAGTATCACTATATACTATACAAGCAGCATCTACCCTAATTAAACCCTACTGCCCTAACTAACTTTTGTTGTAAACCAAATTTTGTTCTCTAAACTAGTTTTTGCTCTAACATCTACTACTTAACACCCTTTGCTCTAAACTAAATTTTGCTATAAACAAACTTTTGCTCTACTAATTTTTGCTCTAAAATGCAGAGAGAGAGAGGAGTGGGGGGGAGGGGTGGGGGACTTACAGAGAGGGGAGAGACGGTGGCGGGGAGGTGCTCGGCGACAGAGGCAGGGGCGGAGAGGGCGTGCTCGGGCACGGGCAACGGCTGTCCTGGGCAGGCTCGGGCGGTGGTGAGGTGGAGGGCGGCGACGGTGAGGTCGAGGGCGGCCTCGGGCAGTGACGGTGAGGTCGAGGGTGGCCTCGGGCGGCGGCGGTGAGGCTGAGGGCGGCCTCGAGCGGCGGCGGTGAGGATGACGGCGGCCTCGGGGGGAGACGGCGGCGAAGTGGGGCGACGAAGAATTAGGGAGACGGTGGCTAGGGCGAGGGATTTGGGGAAGAAGTGGTGGCTGGGGGGACCGCTGTTTAAGTGAAAACTTAACGGTCGCGAGTTTCCGAAAAGGCTCTATAGCTAAGTTAGCTGCAGTGCGTTTCCTGAAACTTGCTACTCCTATTCCTTTCTCCTTTTTTCCTTTTTTCATTTATTTTTCTTTACATTTTATTTTTTTCCTTTCTCCTTTTTCTATTTCTTTCATTTTCATTTACTTTTCTACTTGTTTTTCAATTTATTTTATTTTCGTTAGCAGTAGCGCCTTACAAATAAACACGTTGGTACAATAAAGTTAGCGGTAGCGCTGTTTATAAAATAGCGCTACTACTATGTGTAGCCGATCGGCTTAGCGGTGGGAATTTTTGTAGTAGCGCTTTTACGCCTGGACGCGCTACTGCTATATGTGTGTCTGCAGCGCGGTTTTCTCGCGCGCGCTACTACTATCTAGCAGCAGCGCCCATTTTTAACACGTGCTACTGCTAAAGTTCTGTGTATAGGCTTTTCCCTAGTAGTGTAGGTAGATCTACCCATTTAATGAAGTGACCTATGTACCTGCCTAACTAGATATGCCATGTCGATTTATTTCCGTTTCTGCGAATTTCGGGCAAACTCTATATGTCCTATTTTTAGGAAAGGTCATGCCGAATTTTTGTATCACTTTGATGCATGCATGCATTTTTATAGTCAACTTATTTATTATTACCGTGCATGCGTTCAAGATGGTCAGTGAAACAATGGTGGAAATGTGGTTGCGGTCCACGGTGCAGGACATGAATGAAAATAACCGGACAAAGATTATATGTCCGTGTTGAAGATGCAAAGGAGGAGTTTGGCTCGATCCCTATAAGGATGGTCGTTTGATTTCATGGATGGCTATACTCGGTGGATAATTGAAGATGATAATGATGATGAGGAGGACGCCGACGGAGAAGCCAATGACAGCACGGGGCAAGACGAAAAGATGACGATAATGACGGCGGAGAAGGGGCCGGGCATGGCGTCGGGGAAGAGGCCGGATATGGCGGTGGAGAAGAGGCCGGACATGGCGGCAGAAAAACGTGGACTACATGCCGCACACTTTGTCACTACTAAGTTCAATCGTGCGGGACCCTCATGTTCGAGACCTGCTTCGCAAGGAGACGAGTACTGACAAAGCTGCTTCTAGAGAGGAGGCCAAGCTAGAGCAACTGGTGGTAGACTCGAACACTTCATTGTATGATGGTTGCGATCCCGAGGTGACTCGCTTGAGTTTCAGGCTCGAACTTCTAAAGACGAAGGCTAAAAGCAAACGGACTGACACTAGCCTCGATGAGTTTCTCAAATACCTAACGAATGTTCTTCCCACAGGTTATGTCCTACTAGTATGGATAAGGCCAAGAAGATCGTGTGTCCTCTTGATCTGCCGCACGTTAGATACCATGCATGCACCAACAATTGCATCATTTATTGAAAGGAGCACGCGAAAAAACCCGGCTATCCAATATGTAATGCTTCTCGATACAAGAAGGCCCGAAAGAAATCTTCCCAAAAAATTGTATCGTACTTACCGGTCACGCCCCGTCTGCAACGTTATTTTGGAAATGCCAAGTAAGCAAAGCTCATGCCATGCAGGTTGCCTCAAGCGCACTGTAACCCACCTTGTCGTGTCTCCTATCCGGCAATAAGGTCGGCAATAACTGAACTGAAATTGATTTTGGGAACAGCGTTCGCTGGATGCATGCCGTAATAGTGATTCAGTGGAGCTTTTCCAATTCACATTGAGAAAAGTGTAACAGCTCCCGGGTGCCTAGGCACACTCATGAACAGTAAACACATAAAAAATTGAAAAAAAGTAAAAAAATATATGAAACATTCATGGATCAAAGATTTGATGTTCTTGCAAAGTTTAACAACAAAAACCTTCATGGAGCCCCCAGCAAAAAAAAAACAAAATTACTGCTAAAAAATGTACATAAACTTTGAACGATGGTTTTGTTTTTTTAGGTGAGGGATCCTCGAATGTTATTTTTAGTTAAAACTTTGCAAGATCATCAATAGATTGATCATGTTTGATGTTTCAAAGTTTCAAATTTTTTTGACTTTTTTTTGTTTTAAATTATGTCTCATTCACAATACTATTAAGCATAAACCACCGGAGTAGAGCAGATGGATTCCAATAATTCTTGATATTTTTTACCAACCAAAGACAACACGATGGTTTAGACCACAATGGCCGTTCAATTAGTGGCTCGTCCATCTTCGTCATTGTTTTTGTAGGAGAGCAGGTGGGGTTCGATTTGCTAGCTTTGTCCTTGGCACCAGACTGTAGCGTAACAAACATAACTAAATTAATTTCAATCACATGGAGCAGCAAATTGGGACTTGTACGAATTAATTTACAATGGTTGAGATTGGACACGCATTATAGACTATAATCACATCTACTCTTTTTTCTTATTGTTGAAACAGCTACCTAGTACCTAACTCAATGACTTGATCGTATCTGAACATGCGAGTCTTCCTTGTCAGCATGTACGTCAATGATGGTGATGAGGATCACATTATATGTAGACTTTGAAATATACCAATGGCAGGTTTAGTATCTAAATACGACAAAGTGTCGATCACGGGTCATGATCGCTAGTGTACACTAAGTTATCTTGGCGTAGTACAAACAATAATGTCTAGCTTGGGCTAGCTTAAACAATGTCTTATGACGGACACATTTTGTGCAATGATAGTCTTTCAAATTTTGTCTCTTCTCAACAATAATTGAACTTTCTTTTGAGGCCAACATATGACTTTTTAAGGCAGGTGTAGAGTCAGTCAAGTCAACCTAATGCTGGAGCAACTTTTATACCTTCGGTCTCCCCCCAGTATACCTTCACAAGATCTGGCATCACCAATACAACCTCTCTCTCTCTCTCTTCACAAGATCTGGCATCACCAATACAACCTATCTCTCTCTCTCTCTCTGTGTGTGTGTGTGTGTGTGTGTGCGCGTGCGCACCTGTTGAAGACAAGCCTTGTGCAGCAGCAGGGCTTGATATATCTCCAGGTAATTACCTTACCTTCTTAATTTGAACGTCTGCTTAATTAGGAGAGTAGTTTAGGATACTCTAGTCTCTCCTCGAAGCTTTATGTTTTACGGGTCAAGAAAACTTCCAACTCATTATGCTTGGTGGATTGGAACTTGGAAGGCAAGGTGAACTATGAAACTAAAAATAACTACAGGTTTATCCAAGAGGTGTGCTTGCTCTGTTCATTGCATCTTATTGAGTGCTCTCCAATCTAATTAAAGCACTCTAAGTTAAGGAAGTTTATATTTGGATTTTCCTATTTGCATGAGAAAGGTGTGATAGCTCCAAGGCGTGCCTAGGCACCGCTATCAACAGTAAATTCAAAAAAATAGACAAAAAATCAAAGAAAAATGAAAGTTTGCAACAACAAAGATGGTCAAACTTTTTAGTTTCTTGCAAGTTTCATGCCAAAATGTCATGTAGAGAAAGGTGTACGGACGAGTTTCATATTTCAGTGCTAAAAGTGCTCAAAACTTCAAGCACTGAACTCTTTTCCGTGTGTAGAGCTCCTCGAATGGTTTTTTGGCATGAAAACTTGCAAGCACCTAAAAAGTTTGATCATCTTTCATGATGCAAGGTTTTGTTTCTATTTGTTTTGATTTTACTGTTCATAGAGGGTGCCTATGCACTCGGGAGCTGAAAAACCACTCTCTATTTGCATATATGGCTCGATATGACGCCAGCTCGCTTTAACTACTTCTCCCATATGTAAAGATGATTTGTCCGCAAACTCTTGTTTCCTGCTAGTGCTGCTGACATCCTATATAATCAGGGTACGCAATGGTTGGACAAGCTATTATTACACAACGTGACCTGGAGTATATGCTAGTGGATCCAACCCTAGAGCCCACGGCCCTGCCTTTGTCACTTTTGATAGAAATCACACACGGTTTCTCCGATGACATGGAAATTGGCAGAGGCGGCTTTATGACTGTTTATAAGGTACAACACCCTCACAGCTGCCCCTTCTCAACCTCCCATTCATAAAATTTTGTCAGAAATGAATACTCATGTTTATCCATGCATCTCCTGGCCGGCTGCAGGCAACACTTGAGAATGGATATGTCGCTGTAAAGAAGTTGCTCAAAACGCACATGCACGAGAAAGAATTTCAAGAAGAGGTTAAATGTCTCGTGCAGGCGAAGCACAAGAATATCGTACGATTTCTGGGATATTGTTCTGACACACAAGGAAATATGGCAAATTACAACGGAACATTAGTCATGGCAGATGTGCAACAAAGATTGCTCTGCTTTGAGTATCTGCCAAAAGGAAGTCTTGATGTTTATATCAAGAGTAAGACCATGTTTACATCTTAATTTTCTTCATTGGGTATTGCTTGGTTGGTTCAACCAACTTAGGCATATAACTGAAATTATCTTCTCATCTTGCGTCCACAAGTTAAGAAAGTCAAGTGTCTAATATATGTACTAAACTAAATCCCATTTCTCATCTCTCTTTTGTAGATTCATCCAGAGAACATGAATGGATAGAGCTTTACCGAGTAATAAAAGGGATCTGTGAGGGGTTAAATTATCTTCACAATCAAAATATTCTGCACTTGGATTTAAAACCGGGAATATATTGTTGGATGAACATATGATGCCGAAAATTACCGATTTCGGACAGTCAAGGTGTATTGAGGAAAATCAAACAAGATTCATGACTAATAATGTGCGAGGAACTTTGTAAGCCAACTAAAGCATATTGAGAGCTAAATCTTTAACTTTTTTGGCCATAATGTAATTTTATATCACATTCACTCTGCATATTACTATTTTATGAGGCTATATGTGTCTTTTAGGGGATATTGGGCACCAGAATCGCATGAGAGTGAAGGAGAGGTATTACAAGTCACACGCAAGTTTGACTTGTACAGTCTTGGTGTTATAATTATGGAGCTTTTGACTGGAATGAAGGGGTCTCGAAGTATTGAAGATGTAAGAAAAATTCTATATGTGTGCTTTCCAAGTTAAAATTTAAAATAACGATCTTATGCATTAAAGTTGAGTTTCAATTGAAAAAGATTGTTCCCTTCGTAATGTACTCATTATTGGAATCGCCCCAGGTACGTGAAATTTGGAGCCATAAGTCAGATATATCATGGTGGGGTCAAATACAAGTATGTGCTGAGATTGGGATTGAGTGCACTAACTTAATACCAGCCTACAGACCAGAAAGTATGAAGAATATAATTGATAGGCTTTTATCAGCAGAAAGCAGTACACATGTAATCCCAGAGGGTGGGTCCAACAATCTTCTTATCCTTCACCCGCCAGCACTTCGCTTCCCCTTCGAGGCAAACAAGGTTATCATGTGCCCGCTTCAGCTAACAAATAACACCAACAAACACATCACGTTTACGCTTAGGGAGAAAAGTGGGGGACCCTCCTTCCTAAGGCTGCCATTGTATGGTGTTGTGCCGCCTCACACCCATTGCACCCTCATCGTACCGACACAAGCAAAAGAAGAGTTTCCACGAAAATGGATCACAGATCTGATCCTCCATAGTGCTACATTTACACCAAGGGATTTTGATTCTATCGAACGAAACCGTTTAGGCCATTGTTTTAGTGTGAAGAGGAATGCAGTGCAGACGATGGTGGAGTTCAAAGCACCTTATACTATGACTCGACACATCACGACACCGCTGCCTATGGTAAGATATTACTTTATCAACATAGACACTATGAACTAGCTCCGCGACCTCCACATTTGCACGTCAGTATTGTTAATTAGTATGTACGTTATGATGAAATCTTTTGTTAACATTGATATATTAATAGTTCTTCCTTATATGTTGAAAAATACAGAACACTACAACTAATAAAAACAATGCAAAGTTTGATTCCACAATTAATTTCTATATGAGTTGTTTTCCCATTAAAATGTTAGTTAGGGCAGTTATGTGTGAGTTATTCACCCATAAATATTGCTAGTTAAAGCAGTTCATTGTCACATTGTTAATGATATGTCATTATAATAATACAAATAACTGTTGGAAATAACATCTTATGGGAACATTACTTCAATCTTACCATCAAGTGATTAGGTAGAAAAACGATCAAAGATGAACATCAGTCTCCTTTTAGCACGACTAATATTATCCATTCCTTTTCTACTTATTTAATACTTCCTCCGTCCCAAAAGAAATATCGCTGATTTACAACTTTGCTGGGAGAAATTGTAAGGTTGATACTCCTGTGTAAATATTAATTCACCTCTTGTGTTGTTTCACTTGTATTTTGTGGTGGTGGCCGGTTCTGGACTGCACTTACATATATTTAGCCAACCACACCCACAATAAAGGTATGAATTGTTTCTTCTCTGTCAGGTTTACTATGTGTGAGCAGTAAAACTTCAAGGTGGACCCCAACCAATTGTTAACCATACCCTTGTTGAATCAGATTATATGCAAGGTAATGGGTTGTCAGCCGGTATTCCTTGGATACAAACCCGGACAAGCAATGGTGAGTGCAGTCCATTATATATATTAGCAAAACAAAAGTCAAGATGAAGTTATATTTCTTACTTTGTTTGTTCATTGTTGAATATTCATATGGCACATCCACCTTTATTTTGAAAAGGTGTGGTTCAACCCGGGTGCACCTACATCCTTTATGCCTACAACTTTCTCCTTCCATATTTCTTCGAAGATGTACAGCGATTTTTTTGATTGATATTAACATGGAAAGGAAGCAACAAGTCGCCAGTGTTATTTAGATCAGGAATGGGCCCTTGGCCAGTTCATAGTTCGGCATTGGGACCTCTCCTTTTTACTGAACATACATGATTGTTTTTTTATGGGTGGGCAGCATATTGTACATATATGTTTCGTGGTTAATTAATCAGATAAATATTTTGTGGCAGGATAATAGTTGGGGAAGATTCAGGACTTGTTAGTATTTGGGACTATCGTATTACAGGCAAGTGTATACTGTTATTTTTAGATAAAGACAATTGGTCTGTTTTGGCATTCTTTGGTCACCGTTTACTAACATACTAATTTCTCTATTATATTATGGCAGAGAAAAGTGGATTCATTTGAACTCTCATCGAAACAAGGCATGATTTCTTATCAACTTCATTTAATTCTTATATCACGCAATGTGACCACTTCCCTCGCTGCAGATCTTAGAAGCGTTATATTTATTCAACGGAAACAATGGGCTGTTACCGGCACAGGAAATGGTCACGTCCATGTGTATAACTATGAAAAAATGGAAAAGATCACAAGTTTTAGAGTTACTAGATCTGAAGGGTTTCTCACGACAATGGCTGTTCACCCAACCCGGCCGTATTTGCTGACAGCGGGTACACACATGAAACTTTGGGACTGGGACAAGGGTTGGGAGTGTGTGCAGGCATTTAATGTTGCGAATTTTATATACGGGGACAGAGTATGTCATGTGGCATTTAACACAAATCACACCTTCGCTACTGCTTCAGCAAGTTCAGACAACACTGTGGAGGTATGGGACTCTCTCTCTCTCTCTATTAATTTTAGTCTGATGAAGACAGGTGTGTTGGCTTTTTACGCACGTGTGTATCCGAGGCCGGCTTCCTGTATGGTGCAGACGTGCGGTGCATATATCGACGTAATGAGACTTCGTTGTGATTCCATCGGTAGGAGTGTCTTGCATCGTCGCTGTTGGATCGTTGATTGTCACGAGTCGCCGCAAAGTACTCTCAATGACATGGACTGGGCTAACCAAATGTTTCTACTGTACCTTTATTTTGTTGAGTAAATTAGTATTATTTATTAACTTAATACAGAAATAAATCATAAACATGACGTTGACAATATTAAACACATACTGATATTTGATCACATAATTACGTACTAGACATATAGCAGATATATCTTTGCAAATAGCTAGTACGACCAACACAAAAATAAATAGGAGCAGGATAAACGAATTATACCTATTAGTTGGCCACGGCGGCACCTTCTTCACGGGAGCGAGTTTCTCCGCTTCGGTGGACATGTTAATGACGACGAAGGCGACGAGGATGTAGATGAAGTAGTGGACAAAGACAAACCGCGGCAAGCAGTTAGGTAGGAGATGCTCCCCGAAAACCAATAACCCTTCTCCCGGTGCAGGATTGCAAAGGGCGGGGTTCCGGAGGTCCGCTCTCTCATATAGTCGTGCACACGGTGGACGAGATCTAATAGCATGTAGCAGGAGCAAGAGGAACGATGGTGGGCAGTGTGCGGGAGGTGGCAGATGCGATCTGATCTAATGTCGTGGCTATGGTTGCCGGCACTTCCAGATATAGGCTGGGTCGGGTAGCGAGATGTCGGTAGAAATACATTGGTGTCGGCAAGTTCCCACGACCTAACGTCTCATATTCTTGGCTCGCTCGTTAATGACACATAATTAATGACCAACGTTCTTGACCGGCAAAAACTAAGTGCATGCATGACATAGATCTGAGCTCAGTTCAATCAGGAAGCACGACGCACTCGCGGGTGAGGCATGGCGAGGTGAGGCGTGTAGCATAGTGGGAGCGTGAGAGAACAACCCCTTCTCAAGCTCCGATAAATGTGGAATAGAACGACTTTTAAAGAGGTCCCAAACGCCTACCACTAGCGAGGTGGTACCAACCCTCACACCACCTAGTCATGACACCCACATGGGACCTTAGGGATTTTATGAAATTGTTAGATGTGCCTGAAGCACACCAAATATTTGAACAATCCCTTATGATATCTCGAAGGCCCATAGTGTTCTCTGTTTCAAACACTGTTTTGATATATTAATATTTTCACTGCAGACCAGTTAAGGTTGAACATCCACCTGGGGGAAGTACCTACACTTCTTGAAAACTAAGAAATGGATTATGCCTTGAATTGTTAGTTTGGCTTAAAGAAGTTTCACTAAATGTCTCACCGGTACTAGGGATTCGCAGGCTGATCCCTTGGGTGGAGCATATTAGTAACGCTCCTGGCCTATTCATTAGCTTACTCGAGATCACCCTATATCATAGATTGTGACCAGGAGTCGAGCTCATATAGGTGTGTTCTTCCAAAGATTGCTCAGTATTACAACATCTTTTTTATAAAGCCTCAACACATATTAAGACAAAAGTCAACATGCCAACAGTTTCAGAGAGTATTGCATCTTCAATGGAGTGGGTTATTACGTTATGCTCCTTAGTTACTAGTAGCTTATTTTCCGAGATCATGCTTCACATGATCTCTGGTCATATAGGTTGGGTAACCACCATGGAATCTTATGTGTGCCTCATACCCATCTCCTTCTTTGCATTTTCAATCAGGACACATTATACTCCTTTAGTGAAGGAATCTGTCAGATTCTTAGCCGACTGGATATTATCCAACACTATCACTCTAGAGTCTCTTGCGTATATGATAGATTTTAATCTCCTTCTTGTTTGCTTTGTGGATTTTATGCTTTTCTTTGAACTCTTTGCCTTGAGAACAACTGTCACATTGTCATAGTTCATAAGAATAGCCGGAGCAGGCTTTTCAACCACTGGCAAGTGCACCAAAAGCTCTCGAAGTCATTATGCTTTGACACAGGATGTGTTAAATGTTATGAGTTGTCCTTCCATTATCGACTTCGCTAAGATAGTCTGGTTACAAGACTTCCATGAAACTGCGCCACCTCCAAGTGTGAACATATATCCACTTGGGGCCTTCATGTCATCAGCATCGGAGATCCAATATGCATCACTATACCATTCAAGTACCGACAAGTATCAGGTATAGTGAAGTCCATAGATCATAGTATGTTTTAGATAGCACATAACTCTTTCAACATCATGCCAAATGTACATCTCCCAGATTGGCGGAAAACCGACAAAATTTGCACACAACAAACATGATATCAGGCCTTGTAGCCCAAACTAGATACACGAAAGTGAACCAATAATTTGAGATTATCTCAATTTATCTTTAGTCGTGCCTTCAAACTTTTGAATTCGCACACCAGGAATCATATGGCGTTGGAGAAATTTTGTAGTACAAATGTACAAAACAACTCAAAATCTTCTTAACTTAGTGGAATTACAGAAGTGTAATCGAACCCTCATTATCTCTCAATAGCTTGATGTTCAAGATAACATCAGCCACACCAATGTCCTTCATCTCAAAGTTCTGAGATAGAAAAGTATTAGCCTGCTCAATAACTTTGAGGTTACTTCCAAATATCAGTATGCCAACAACATGCAAATATAGTATAACTCCTTCACTCCCACCGGCGATAGTATACACATTTGTCATCTTCTTTAACAACAAAGCCAACATATGTCAATGTTTTATCAGACTTCTCATCCCATTGCTTACATGCTTGTTTCAGGCCATTTCCCTTCGTGACTATCTGTTACAAAGCCATCTAGATGTTGCATGTAGATTCCTTGTCTAGATCTCTATTTAGGAAAGCCATCTTAGCGTTCATCTTATGGACGAGAAGAACATGCTTGAGGCAGCAAACGAGGGTAACACTTGAATGGTTGTCAGTCTGGCCTGTTGGGCAAGTATAGAAGAAAGCTACTTCTTCTTTCTAGGTATAATATTGGACACAATACTAACCTTTTACTTTTCAATTATACCACCAAGCCTAAGCTTCTCTCTCAACACCCAATTACATCCCAATGGTTGCAACCATAGGGACGCTCAGTGATTTCCCATGCCAACTTAGCAAAGATGGAATCCATCTCGCTACCGACCGCATCGTTCCAGTAGTCACCACCTGGAGAAGCATAAACTTATGAAATAGAAGTGGGAGTAACATCCAGTAGGTACACAAGGTAATCATCTCCAAAACCTTTTGTAGTCCTCTATCTCTCGCCCCTACCAAGAGCTTCCTCGTCACCCTACACATAATTTTCATCATGTGTTCGTTCATAATATTTCATAGGAATGATAGGTTCAGGAGTCTCCTCAGATTCCGTCTAGAAATGCTTTGCATATCTCTTACAGGAAAAATATCATCATAG
This sequence comes from Aegilops bicornis, assembly GCA_021605145.1. Taxonomy (NCBI): domain Eukaryota; kingdom Viridiplantae; phylum Streptophyta; class Magnoliopsida; order Poales; family Poaceae; genus Aegilops; species Aegilops bicornis. The sequence goes on along the minus strand of CM038673.1, from coordinate 244,522,054 downwards.
AATGTGACATCTTTAGACTCCATTGTTGCACTGGCCTTCCATCAGGTACCTAATATTTCACCAGTATAAATCTATGGCCAACATTATTCTTAGCATAGCCAAAATTAATGCATTCTACGGTACTTGGTCCAAACTTACACTTTTTGAGCATCGACACATTGAGTTCTGCCAAATAACCCCAAGTAGGTAAGTAAGAGAATGTCCTTCATTTCCTCCCATTGATCATAGGGATCTCATTTTCTGTTTGATGGCCCCGTTTGGCTGGACTGAATAGGGAGGCGCCTCTCATGAATAATACCATGTTCAGTATAGAAGAATAAAATTCCTTGGGTAAGTATTCTTCACCACAATCTGACCCGGCTCATTTTTAAAAAAATTTGATTCTCAACTTCGGCTTAATAGATTTTAAACATATGAAAATATATACTCGCCATAAAAAATATTTTATGTTACGTAAAATTACGAACGTAAAAACATACATAAAATGCGATATTTCTGGTCTTATAACCTATTTCTTTTGTTTTCTTATACCAAATTTTACGTAGTGAATCAATATGAATGTAACTACTTGTATTCGAAACATAATTTATTTATGACGCGATCGTAGGATTATCTCGGATGAAGAATAACTTATTCTGCATCCTGGGTGATGAATAGTATCGAGTATAGTATTAAGTATTTCTTTCAACCTTTAGTCAGCACTACATTGATTTCATAATTAAAGATCAGCATGTATGAGTTCTAATTGTGCCAAGTATCTCTTCTCCGCAACCTTGTTAGGCTTACAAGGTTGCTTGCTTGCACACATGAATGCCTATTATTACCTTTGGTTAAAGTGAAACTTTAAAGTAAATTCAACTTATCAAGCCACATCATACAACCTAAATTAATGTGACAAAAATACGTGCATGTCAAACTTCATATTCATTAACACTCCAATGAATATGGTTCATAACTTTATTAAAAAATTGCGACCAAAAGGTGGAACAAACTACCGCGTTCATAATCTTTTTCAACAAAAAGTCCATATTTCGAAATAACTACTCTATTAGACTCGAAGACCAACCTCAACCCTTCTTTATAGAGAAAGGAACCACTAACGAGATTCTTCTTGATGGCGGGGAAATGCTGCACGTTCTTCAGTTGCACGATTCTTCCTGAAGTAAATTTCAAATCAACCATGACAATACCATGAGTAGAAGCACATGTGCCATTCACCATCTGTATAGACCAATTTCACGTACACTGGTATGAAGAAAATAAGGAAATATCATCACACACATGAATATTTGCATCTGTATGAACCCATAATCGGTAGACCGACAAACTGACAACATAGGAAATGGATAACTGTAACCAAATGCCCCATTATCATTGTTGCCCCATCCTGGCTTTTGTACTTGTTCGGACATTTCTTGGCCCAATGTTTCTGAATTGCACTTGATGCAGCCATGATTCTTCTTGTACATCTTGAAGGTCTTCTTACCCTTCGTCTTGAAGTCGGTATTCTTCTACCCTATTCTTTCCCTTGAACTTTGTGGAAGTTCTTATGTGCCATATTGGGGACAGAAATTCCCTTGGACCTTCTATCGCGTGAGTCCTTCGCTCTCGAATTTCGATCAATATTCAGAAGAACGATGTTATCCTCTGCTTAGATTTCACATTTCTGATGTTTGAGAGTGGTAGCAAAGCTCTTCCAAGGAGGCAATTTACCAATTATTTAACCCACGACGAACTTGCCACGTAACTCAGACTTAAGAAGCTCGCGCTCGTTAATAATGCATTGTATCTCATGAGTCGGTCCACTAGGTCCTCAACATTTTTGTAATCATGAAACTGTTCCATGGCATATATCCCGCTTTCGGCATCGGTTCACTAAATATAATTAAGCGCATCCCACAAGTACTTGGTGACCCGCATATATAAATGAGCGTCAACTAGCTTATCACCGGTCACACTCAGAACAACTCCAACAAAGACGACGATGGCTTTCTTGAACGGCTTCTATTGTTGAGGTGCAATTGTTATTCAGGAGTACCACTAGTGACCTAGAAAACGTTCATCGCTGTGAGCCCCAAGGTAGTTTTTGTCAGCCAATGCTTAAAACATGTCCTCATAAACGGGGCTGATTTTCGTGCAACAACAAAGCCATGAATCAAAAATTTCCTACAAATATTACGTTTTTGGATTGTTGAGTAAAATATTAATTTATTGATTAATATAATCTAGAAGTAAATCATAGACATGGCATTGACAGAATTAGACATGTACTGATATTTGATCATGTAAGCATGTAGTAGACAAATAAGAGAGATATCTACGCAAATAACTAGTACCACCATCACAAAAATAAATAGGAGCGGGACAAATGAGTTATTCCCTCAAGTTAGCTAGGTTGAAGCCGCGATGACGGCGGCCTCAGTGGCCTTCTTCTCGACAGTGAGTTTCTCAGCATCACTGGACATGTTGATGATGACGAAGGAGACAAGGACTTATACGACGTAGTGGAAAAAGACTAGCAGTAGTGAGCAGTCGCGTAGGAGATGCTCCCTTCTTGCAGTTAATGGCTAACTAATTATCCATTGTTGAGACAAAACTAAGCTCACACATGACATGTGTCTGACCTCGCCTCCATCATGAAGCACGAGCGCACGTGCGAAGCAGGCCGTGGAAGAGGAGCGTGCGGGAACGTCTCCTCTTCTCTAGCTCCAATACTGTGTGGAAGAGAAACCCTTTTGAAGAGGCCTAGAACATTCACCACTAGCGAGGTGGTACTAAAGTTCCCACCACCTAGTCATGACACCCACATGGGCCCTTAGAGATTTTATGAAATTGTTGGATGGGCCTAAGGCCCACCCTATATTTCAACATATTTTCTTTATTTTCTTTGGTGATGACCTCCCACACAGATGGTTGTGAAGGTTTGGAGTCTTGATTGTCCAAGCTCTAACTATGCGCTATCTGGGCATTTGCACAAAGTGAACTGCTTGGATTTCTTCACATGCCACAGTAAGGAGTTTTTGATTACGGGATCACATGATCATACTGCCAAGGTATGCCACTCTTATGGAAAAACATGCTAAAACAGTACGTACGTGTATATATGGCAATGCTCGTAACGCATGCTTTAATCTCTTCTGCCCAAATCAGATATGGTATTTGCAGAAGAAGATATGTGCATATACACTAACAGCATTCGTAGCTCCAGTTACAGCTGTCCTGTACCAACCCAGTCTTGAGACTCTAATTACAGGTACAGAAGATGGTGTTCTTTATTTTTGGAGCACCAAAAACTGGAGGTAATATTAAATTTAGTTACTGTAGATGGTGTCCTACAGAAGCACATGCATTAGTGAACCATTTGTTTTTGACATAGCATTAGTTAGTCGACTATTGATGTCTGCACTAAATATACTCGACCATACATGGATTTCCATTCTACTTTCTGATAGAACAAATTCCCATAGGAAATATACATGCCCCCCAACGCTCCAAAGAATTATCAACATTGACTGTTTCGGAGGTGTCCACCATCTCGCATGTGTGATGGGAAGGTATATTTTCATCCTTTTTCCTTATATGCATAAGAGCGCATATTGCCATACTTCATAATTTGAATGCAGACTAATAGTGTTACACAAGTATGTATGTTAGGGTCGTGATTGGAAATTATAACACAGTAGCAATTATGGAAATTGCTAATGACAATTGGCAGCAGCAATCAACAAATTACAATGAGAAGCAGTTAAGTGCGAATATGGGACAACATGCTGGAGACACAGAGTCTAAGGTGAGTTCATTAAATAAAGACTTTGAGTTTATTATTTGTGAAGCTGCTTACCAAGTTCACTTGTCTAGTTTCAGTCATAATAGGTTCCTTCCACAATTTAAGAGGCTAATTGGTTCGCTGCCAAAGTTTGGCATTGCCAATATTTGGCAAAACCAAAAGTTGCCAAAAATTGGCAACTTTTTGAGAGGTGGGCAAGAACCAATTGCTAGACAAACAATTGAGCGCCAAATTTTTAGACTTGCCAACAATTGGCATGCCAATTATTGGCACCAAACCAATTAGGCTCTAAATCGATCTCTCAAAGTAATTATGGAATTCATATTGAATTGATAGGCAGCTATTAAAGCCATGACAATCTTGGCACTGTACAACTCTAGCCCCTACACAGTTTTCATCCTCAGCGATTGGTTCTGTTTGTCTTCCTCGTCTCCTGTGGCCGGTTTTGGCGCCCCGCAGTATGGGAGACTACGTAACTTCACACCCGCTGAGTGTCTTGGTATAGTATGTTAGGTGTTGCTATCCTCATGTCGTTTTTTCTGGTGGTAGAGGTGACAACAAAGTGAAATAAGTTCCTTCAGTCCCATCCCCATATCATTGGCGGTGGTTATAGAATTGCGGCTGACAAGTGAGGATTGGTTTTCCTAGATCCGATCTGTGTGGTTGTGCGGGGGAGATTTGTCAATAATGATGTTTCTTGCTCGTTTCTCCATTGTATTGGTGGTCTCGTCAATCAAATCATGCGAAGCCTCTTTTAGCGGTGACTTGGGGTTGGGTCTCCTTGTCCAGACTTAATCTTTGCTTTCTTCTCCAAGTCGATGGTCCGTCCATCAGATCGTTGTCGCTAGCATATCTGCGGGCAATATCTGGTGACTTTCCTGAAATAAATCCCTGGCTCCCTCGATGTGGAGCAGGTGTGGCATATAGATAGGCTCACGACGCCTTGTCAGCTTGTGCAGGTTGAATACAGGGACAAATTCCCTTTGAGCATGTTTGTTATTTATATTTTTGACAGGGGTGTTACTCTGTCCTTCACAAAATATTAATTAGTTCATACGAGTTCTGCGCATTCTTAATTAGCTCCTATTTTTAAGACCTGTGAATTCTTACCTAGATGGCCAATGCTTCTATTTAGCAGATCACAGGGCCCATGAGCAAGCTACTTGATGTCAGCCCGCAGGAACTCTGCTTCCCCTATCATCCTAATGAGCCCTATCCATGCTTATTGCACCTAACAAACAATACTGATGAAGAAGTGGCATTTAGACTTGTAGACAGGAGCGGCAAGTCCCCGTGGTGCTTTACCAAACTGCCATTGTATGGCATTGTTCCGCAGAGATCCACTCAAACTTTAATGGTGACAACGAAAGAGGAGATGAAGTTGGAGAGAGCGAGAGACTTTGATCTAGCCATCCAGAGTCATTTCTTGCGAGACAATTACACGGTATTCAAAGACAGATTGGAGTCTGATAATTTTTTCATGGAGGCTGAACAATTCAAGAATATGGTGCATGAGGTGACCTTGGAAGCCGTCTATCCGATGTACGAAGAGATCCGGTCTGAGGTGAGTTAATTCAATTGGACACAAAAAATTATCTTAAGTTATGCTCCCAGGAGAGAGTTGGAGAGTTCAACACTACGTTGATGTGTGTATGTGTGTGTGTGTGTGTGTGTGTGTGTGTGTGTGTGTGTGTGTGTGTGTGTGTGTGTGTGATAGTAGAACTACCACACTACCGTAGTAGTATAGCACTACTACACTAATAACATAGACAATAGAGGGTGCTCCCCGCCTCCCGGATCCGCTACAACATGACAAAAGAGAGTGGATGGTGGAACTTCCCGCAATGGCTGAGCTATAGTGGGAAAACCAGGAGGGGTAGGGATGGCGATGCGTCGATGGGAGGGAGGTTGAACACCCTAAGCGGTAGTTGACGAGTGGGGACCACAACCCGCGGCAAATCCACAACCAGATGTAGGCGGCAACGGTGTTGGAGGTAACACACTTGGGATCTACGACCCAGGAGAGGTGCATCGAATGCAGATAGATGCAGGATGACTAGCCCGGTCATCGTAGGACGAGTACAGGGATGGTGACACACCTCCCGGGTCCACACCCCGGGAGAGGTGGTAAGAGTGGTGCACCGAGATCCGAGACCCATTAATATTAGGAAATCGTAGGTTAACGTGGGATGACCACCCTAGGCCGTGGTGGATTAACGGGCATGGTGATCCCATTCCCACCCAAAGCTCTAGCTGTGAAGCAGGGCCAGCTTTGGAACACAGCACGAGTGTTAACTGCCTTGGGCCCTGCACTGGGTGCCGGGGTGGGGTCTGCATTTTAACGTCTGTTTATACGCAAAATTTAGCGAGCCAACATCACAGACTTAAAAAAAAGAAAGGCCCTAATTGCCACGAATAAGGCTCGGGAGAGGTACATCATTAGCTCGCTAATTGCATGACACATCATTAGCTCGCTAATTGCCACTCACTTAATCGTGACCTTTCATCTTTGTCTCGAAGACTAGAGGGCACCTTGCCTCCTCCTCTGCACCCCACATCACATGCACTAGGCATGCGTTGTTGCTCTCTCGGCCTTCTGCTTCGGCTAGTGATAGGCGCCGGCACGCCGGCCCTAATTTTGGCCGGTCGCAGCGCACCCGTCCGATTCATCCACTAACAGCCGACAGATCTGACGCCCCCTCCCCCACCCTCAAAAATAAAAAGGACGCCCCCTACAGTCATCTTCTTTCCCCGTTCCCCATGCTCCCGCACAAAGAGCATCGCCCCCTCCCCTTCCCCTGACTTGCCGCCATCGGGGCTGTGGCCGACGAGCTCTGGCGCGGTCCCTACATGTGGCCGTCCGGATTGCATCATTGACGCCAGTGGGCCCCCCAAATGCGCGGTCAACGATGGATTGCAGCCCGAATCCCCCGGCTGGTTCCAGCTCATGTTCCCCATGGTTGCAGCAGGCCCGGCGTCACCGTCGCTAGCTTGCCGCGACCATTGACTTGCATCTTGGTGTCCAACAAGAAAATTATGAAAAACAAGCAAAATCCTCGAGTGGTCGGTTGAAGCAAAATATTACTAGGTTCCAGCAAAAAAAAACTCCAGTTCCAGCAAAATAAATTTGGTAGGAAGAAAGCTCCAGTGGTTGTAGCAAAAAAAATACCAGCTTCCAGCAAAAATATAAGCCGGTTCCAGCAAAAACAAATTTAGCATGGAAGAGCTCCAAGATCGATTGTAGCAAAAAAACAAGCTAGTTCCAGCAAAATAATATGCCGGTTCCAGCCAAAAACACCTCGGAAGCAAACGACGGCTAACGGTTCCAGCACCGGCGAACCCGCGGGGTGCAGCTTCGCCCCGCTGGATGCAGCTTGGCCAGACGACGGTTGCAGCTCCGCCGTTAACGGCTGCAGCTCCAATAGCAGTCGGTTGTAGCTTGCCCCCGTCGGATGCAGCTCCGCCAACCAGGGGTTGTAGCTTCCCATCGCCGCGGTTGCGACTCCGCTAGGCCAGCTTCTGCTCGCATATCGGTGGTCGCCGTTGCCGGCACCGGTGGTGGTCTCGCAGCACTCCGGTGGTGAGCTGAATAAGGAGATGGAAGAGAGGATGCGAGAGGAAAAGTGATGCCGTGTGCTGGGGAAAAGGAGTGGCTGAGAGCACCTCCTGTGAAAGAGATAATATGGATGGAGCAAAAGGCGGTGCGTGGGCCTGTGAAAGATATAAGATGGATGGAGCAAAAAGCGGTGTGTTGGCCCATGCTACAGGAGCGAACAGAGGCGCTGAATTTTTCTTCTAATCCCACGACGCGCGCGAGACCGGCCGAAGATTCGGCCGGCGCGCCGGTGTTAAACATTTACCTTCTGCTTTAGGCATTTCCAACCGCTGCATGTGTGATTTACCTTCTTCTCTTTATGACTACAACCAATTTACTGAAGCATTTTAGATGTTAGGGTTATAAATTTATTTTGAAAAATCTAGGCATTTACTTTTCTTCACAATTTAGGTGTTATATTGTTGCTAAGAAGCATTTGTCGAATGAAAAAAAATTGAAAATGGGCTAATCAATTTATTGTATCGCAAGGGGTGCTTTAGTAAGTTCTTTTCAGTTTCAAGTAACGTTGATGTCTATGATCAGTCCCTGTCTATGATTCCATAATATGGGATATTCTTGACAATAATGAAATTGATGTTTTAATTGAAAAAAGGACATATGACTTTGCATCAATAGTGGTGTGGGCTGTTTGGATTGTGGCCCTACATCGACTATTGCTGTGCGATCACAGACAATGACCATGATCAACCTTCAGTGCTGTTACCTGGTAGGTGTTCTGGTGACAACTGGAGGGTGGCCTGTTAGTGGAATTGTTAACACGGGCCTCTCACGGCACCCTATTTAAGTCATTTTTCACAAAATTTTATTACACACAACCAAACTCGATCAACACTTCTGTTTCTCTATGTATTGAATTCAATGCATTTGCTTTCCTGCGGGAAATTGGACGACAACGACCTGCCAAATGTAGTCGACTTGCATACATGTGTCCTCCAACTTAATTTCAGCTATTGTTTCTCGTGTTGACTGGTGTTTTGTTTGGTCAGCATATATCAGTGAAGTATAATCCTGACAGTATATGTTCCCTGGATACACATCCAACAGAACAATGGTGGGTGACATATTTCATTCTATCCCTGTTTCTTTGTTTAAATGAATGTGGATTTCATTATAACAGACAATAAATTTCTTGTTGTCACACAGGATTTTAACTGGCCATTATAGTGGATCTGCTCACGTATGGAACCATGAGATGAAGGCAAGCTAATTCATTCTCTTATATAGTTACATTATTCTTCGAATATATATACCGCACCTAAATGTTAAGGGTGATCATAACAAAAAAACGATTAGTATGTTTATATGCTGGTAAATTTACACCTTGGCCTTTTCCGTTGAGCTGACAAAGTTATTTTGTACGACATGTAGCACCCACTGAACTCGTTTAAAGTCTCAGCCGATGAAGGTATTCTTTCTGACTCGTATCTATGAGTAGTAATTAAGCTTATATATGTCATATAAATATAGAGTACCATAGAGTACTAATTAAATTGATCACTCCCATTGCAGTTTGCTCCATGAAATTTATTGCAAGGGAATGCATTGTAGCTGTGACACGTGATAATCACCTCCATGTGTATGATTGTGCGTGTGTATCGAAAATCGAAAAGATTAGGAGTGTCATACCTCCGCATTATGTGTCCTCCAGTCCAATACTAGCCGTTCATCCAATCCTACCGTATGTGTTGTTATCACAGGCAGTGGTTTTAGACTGGGAGCAGGGCTGGAAGCCCAAACAAAGATTTTGGACTGGTTGGTCTGATGTACCAGAGGCGACCGCATTTAACCCTGGAGATGCCGAATGTTTTGCGACTGGGTGTAAGAATGGCAAAGTACAGGTTTGTCTGGCCAGACTTCTCCTTTTTTTGCTAGTTAAACTTTAAAGTTATGAAGATAACTTTTACTGCTAGACCTTCAGTCCTCCTTGTATATGCTTGGTGATATCCAGGTTTGGCTGCTTGGTTCTAGCTACCCTAAATATTCTTTCTGTGGGCATTCCGGTACTGTGAACTGCGTTGATTTTATCCCACATCGAGGTCAACACTATTTGGTCAGTTGCTCTGAGGATGGCACTATCATGGTATGTACATGTACCATTATGATCAAACCGCCCACTAGCTAATTTATATAGTAGGCTTGTTCTAAAAATGGTAGTTGTAGAGGTCGGGAAGATCCACCTTTTTGAAAAAGAAACAATACTAAAGAATATTCGCTGTGTTTCTTTGAAATCAGATCTGGGACTTGCAGAAAAGGGAGGGCATTTGTACGATCGAAGTCAGGGCTCCAGTTCTTTCTGTCCTTGCCCATCCAAACCTCCCGCTATTAATTACAGGGACATCACATGGCATCATTTACGTGTGGAGCTCTACAGATTTCAGGTAATCATCATCATATTTTTATGATGACACTATGAATGCCCTTCCGAACTTCTTTGTAGAGATTTCAACAATTGACTACATACGGAGCAAAATGAGTGAATCTACACTCTAAAATATGTCTACATACGTCCGTATGTGGTACTCCATTTGAAATGTGTAAAAGGACAAATATTTAGGAACGGAGGGAGTATATGTTATTGCACGTAAACCTCAAGTAATGCTATCATGCAGTGTAGTGCCAAGTATATAACACGTAGGTCCTTATGTTGTATATGTCAACTTTTTGCTCTCATATGGCGAAATTTTGCTGTAACTCATGATAAATATGTAACTGATTGCTCAATATCCATCAGGCTAAAGAGAACAATTAAATTAGGTGGTGGTGGACCTATTGTCTCTCTTGGATATTTGATGGCTTTACGAAGGTACTTGTTTTTGCTATTTTTATTTCATTTCCGCTGTTAAAGAATGATATAGCTTTGACACATATGCTAGTTTATCATGCTTTTTTTTTGTTCATACAAGCATATGTATGTAATTTGTTCTGGACTGCCAGGTCCAAATTTTTTTAATGGCATGTCATAGTTTTTTACGTTGCTATTCCAATTGCATATGGCACCCAACTTATGACCTTTGTGGCAGGATTGTGATTAGGCAAAAGAACACAATAACTAACATGGAAATCACCGATGAGGAAGCGTTGGGACCCGAAAGTACGGCGACGAAGGGAGCTGAAGCGGAGCGCAATCAAGACAGAGCAGAGGACAGCGAAACAGAGGAACTGGTTGAAATGCAAGAGCAGCAAGGATCTGAAGCGGAGCGCATTCAAGACAAAGCAGAGGACAGCGAAACAGAGGAACTAGATGAAGTGGAGGAGCAGCAAGAGTTGCAACCCACGATTGTAAAGCCCGAGCACAACGCCGACAGGAGAAGAAACATGCCCGCGTGCTAGCAAAGCGAGCTGAAGTGGAGCGCAGAAAAGCTGAAGCAGAGCAACGCCGCCGGGAGAAGCAACACGCCCGGGTGCTGGCAATGCGAGCTCAAGTGCTGCAAAGTCAAGCCGAAGCAGAGCATTCTGACCCAGAAGAATGGGCTGAAACACAAGAGCAGGAATTGCTGGATGTTGGGACCAACGACTCAGGTCGCCAGTCTCATGTTGTTGAAACTTCTCAACGCTGGTGGGTCCATTTCTTTGGTTCATCATCGACTCCCGTTGAAAGAGCAGGTGGACTTGCTTTGGTTGCTCTCTTGTTAGCACTAATCTTCACCGGAGCAGCATCAGGGGGCCGGAACATACCCATGACTGAGCTATGACTGCTTTTGTTGTCTCGTTGGGTTCACCAGACTTTAAAAAGTTGAAGAAAATTATTGTTTTTCCTTTCTAAAAAAATTCTATATATCAAAGAGAAATTGTATAGCTGAAAATCTCAGTTTATCATAATCTTATTTCTCCACTCAGTTTGTTGCTACTTTGTTTAATAAAAATGGCTGTGTGCATAACATGATGCACAGGCCGTGGATTATCACGCTGTTCGGAAAAAAAAATTCAGCACCATGGAACCTTGCATGGCGCGATTTACTGCAGTTCAGCACCTACACTACTAGGAAAAAGCCTAGTAGTAGCGTGGGGTAAACACCTAGTAGTAGCGGGTGTCCTTGCTACTCCTACGATGCTACACCTTACTTGTAGCAGTAGTGTTGGTTGAAACAGTCATACTGCTATCCGTACCTAGTAGTGTGGGTTGGCCCCGCGCTACTGCTATCTAGTAGTAGCGTTTCTTTTATACTCGCGCTGATTCTTTTGTCTAACTAATGATACTGCTAAACACATCTGTATTTTTTTCTGCTACGTGTTTCCGCTGTATTTGTACATGTTTTACACGGTAGTCTGATCATATCATAAACATAGTGTATTCTCATGATATCATACACATAATAGTCTCATCATATCATACACATAATAGTCTTATCATATCATCACATCATCCAACACAAATGATGTCTCATCATCATCTTGATAGAGCGATACAAGTTATGTGACATGTCTGAAAAAGCGATCACATACACATATTTCGTCATCTATATCTAAACTATAATATAGAAGAGAGGAGGGATCACTATGAGCAAGACCGCGATTATGTAGTAGTTCTTGAGGCGCCGGTTTTGATCCCTCTCTCGTACTAGCATGAACCTCAAGTTACTATCTTCCCTTCGGCTCTGCTATCGAAACCTCTCTGGTTGCCGCCCGGGAATCGATACACCTGGGCCCGACACTCTGGCCACTCGTCGTGCACTCCTGTAACCTTCCCTGTGTACACGGCGTAGTACTTCCTCGCCATCAATGAACTATATACCTGCATCGTTACATGATGAATTCATCGATAATATGCAACATAATATATAGTTAGCAACACGAAGAGACAGAATTAACAAATACAAGCAACATATCATAAACATAACTAACAAAAATCATCATACCCAAGATAATTAACTAGAGTGATCTACGCCATGTTCAAAGTTTCGTCGTGCATAAGTTTAAAGTTTCGTCATAGAGAAAGTAGATACTAACTAAATAGACACATTGTCATCGTCAATCACTCCAACATGTCGAGGCATCCATCCAAATCAGGGAAGATGTCACCGAGCTGCGTGAATGGCTTCATGTCCATACGTTGAGCGGCTACACGTGTTCAGACGTCAGCCCACGACATTGGCTCTTCTTTGTAGAACATCCCTGTTTTTTCGACGACCTTCTTCATGATGATTTGGGAAAGTTCATGCTTGATGTGATAGAACTTAGCTCGGAGTCGATGATCCGGTATGTTTCCTAGTTTCTTGGCCCATTGCACAATATCGGCATCGCCGGAAGTAGGTGACATGTGAAGTTGTTGCCGACCCCTTCTGTACTCCAGAATTTGGTGGATGTGGTTGAATCCATCAATGAGACTATCATTCGGTTGCTGGATGTAGCAGAAGTCGGTCTTATGGCCGAAACCGGCGCCCGGTTCCTTGTCTTCTTGAGCTTGATATCTTCACCCCATTGGGCGTAGGCTATGATAGCACTGTCGAGAATACTCTTTATGTGTCTTTCCTTTTTCATGTTCTTGACGAGTTCAAATAAAAGGCGTGGGAGTATTGGGGTAAAGAACGATGGCGACAATGCGCACCTCGCTGCGCAAAATAAGTACACCTCAAATTACCATCAATGTCAAAGTAATGATTTAAATTCATGAAAGGATGTATAAATGTGCCACAGAGGATATCCGCAGATGACTTACATGGGATAATAATAAGGCAGGAGAATCGTCTCTTTGTCCTTATTTACGACCACGAAGTCGGCGATGTGGTTCCTCGCATATTCACGGTGCTCTGGACAGACTGCCAAGAAGTCCTCGTGCATAAAATGCGGGTCTCTGACTGAGATAAGAGATACTTTCTCATGTCAGATGATGTAGTTCATGTGGAGGGCATAAAGGCAGAATGACGTAAAATCCAGCTTTGTAATGTGAAACATGTTGAAGGAAGAACTTACCCAGCGGGGAATGTGTGGACGTACGACCTTTGGTGTGGCATGTTAGTCGAGTGGAGCGGGTATCCTGGATCTTTCATGGCACGAAGGCTGTTCTATGTCGACAGGACATTGTCATGAAGTCTCCTTATATCGATGTCTATGCCCTCTAAGCGCTGCCTTGGGTAAGGTCGGATGGCCAGAGATATGGAATTGCGGTGAACCTTTGAGGGTATATTTTCTGCAACCTAGGCTGCAGGCGGCTGGCTGCTAGAAGCACCTCTGGTGCCAGTAGGTCCTTACCTTGGTCTCCTCCTGTGCTTCTTGTGTACGGAAGTGAGCCTAATGTACCGTGACAGGCCACCACCCCCAGTGTTGTCGGGCTCAGCATTGCGTGACCGTCACGTTGTTCTTGCTAGGTTGAGGCGGCATCTGGTGGCGTGTCCTACGAGGATAGCATGAAGAGATACTTCTTGCAATCAGTATTAAGACATTACTCCTCAGGCCGTTTAGGAATTAACTCATCACGCTCAAAGTTTGAGTCATACTGCTGAGCCATCAATCCTCCATCGTCATAGGCGCCAGTATTGAGAAACCGTGAGGGTCATCCTCCTCATCCATGACATCATCCTTTGCTTCTTCAACGGCGGTGATGTCATCAACCAATAATGCAGCCACTTCCTTAAGTCATCCGCTATCACCTTGCACAACAAGCGCCGCTAATTGGGTAGGTGGGGGGTGATTTTCATACCTTGCCGAAGCATCATTGTCGTTGGTGTGCTCCCGGCTGTCTCTAGACGAAAGAGACTCTTCGGCCACAACAGGACCCAACTCTTGCAATCGCCAACCTGCAGTAGTGTCTCGTCGTCATCTCCCCCTAGTGATACCGGAGGAACCAAATTCTCGTGGCCCGCTTTGACACTGGCCACGAAAACCGTGAAGACGCCAGGGAGCATCAGATGGCTGTGGAAAGAGCGTTCTATCGGCTTCACTATCGTTGCATTCCCACGTCCACCTTCTGGCCGCTGATGATGTACAGTACGGTGCACGAGGTTTCGTCAGCCTGTTAAGACATGTCTGTGACGTCAGACATCTGAAAGGCAATCAAAACGAAAGGTTATATATATGTTGAAGAGGGCCGGTGTGACAGGTAGTTACCGTGAGGGCGTCAAGCTCAGCCAAAGACGAAGCCATGCCGAGCATGCCAGAGACAAAGAACGGGCTGCTTCGAGCAAGCACGGGAGCAGGTGCAGTTGCGTTAGCAGGTGCTGGTGCAATGAGCACCGAGTTGCTCCCAACGAAGCTGGGAAGGGGATAGTCCGCTGCCCCTTTATTTGGACTTACCTTCGTCCAATTGATAATATTCGGAATCAAGGCAGAAATCGATGCTCCAAATTCAATTCTGCGTGCATCTAACGCTGCATTGACTGCCTCGCGGACTAAATCAGGTTGTATCGCTTCTCTCGTCTCAGCTGCTTTCTTCTCGGCCGCAATCACAACATTCTTGTTGATGTTCACTTCATTTAACTTCCATCTCTGCCTTCTCTCCTCGGCGTCCTCATGGTAGTAGTACTTCCGCGTGGTGCAGCCTCCCATAGCATGCACATCCATACGACAGCCGTGTGTCGAACGGGAGTCCTTTCATTATGTTCAACACTCGGTTGAAAGGGGTGTCCCACTTGGGCCTTGCCGACAACTCGGACGACATGTCGCCTTGAGCCGCAAGCCTGTGCTCCTCTTTCTGCAAAAGGAATGTGGATCGTTTATAAATGTGACTAACCGTGTAGTCGAATTGATCAGAAAATATAATAAGGGGGTACAACAATAATTATCAGCAGTCTCATGAACTCCCTCGTGGGCATGTCCGTTCTGAAAACCTTATTTACTGGGTCGCAAGTGTAACGGGCTCCTGCGGACAGTGAACTCCATCAAGGGGTCTGGGATCCCCAGACTTCCACGTTCTGCATCCTCCTTGGCCCATATGTGCCTCTTGCCGGTGTAACTACGGCTTCCGAGGCGGTGGTTCTCCATGTTCCTTTGCTAAAGCCCCTTCTAGTACTCCGATATTTCGTTGACAGTTTGGACAGCGCAAGCCGCCTTGAATATTTCAAACTGCTCTTCTGTAATTGTCGTGTTTTACTTAACAAACTTAGAATAGGGTTCATTTTTTACGATCGCTCTTTTCACCCTTACTTTCCAGAAGGACAACGCGCCGTTAAACTTGCCCGTGGCTCCGTGGTTTATCTTCTTCATTCATTCCCTTGTCTAGCTTGCACGGACGACATGGTCCTAGTTATGCATCTAGCAATCATTTTCTTGGGCAATAGATATAGTGCAATAATTTATACGTTGATGCAGTGCCTTGCTCGATTTGGACACATGTTTGATCAGGCGAACCAACCTATGATTGGATTGTTAGGTGGACAGTGGTATCCTCAGCCCACTAGGATTCGAATCCTAATACTCGCATTTATCCTGGATTTATTTCAGGAATTCCGGTGGTCCGCGTTCAGTGGGAGGAGACTCCGGTCAAATTTTTTTTTTAAAAAGGAGGATGACCCCCGGCCTCTGCATCTGGCCGATGCATACGGCCACTTTATTAATTATTCTCACAAGACCTTAAAAAGTCATACAACAGTAAGACTAAAGCCGCCGTTAAAGCAACAAACTGTCGCTACACCTATCCGATTGATGAAGGCGCGAATAGCCTGAGCCTAATACCAAACAGACATCGCAGCCAAGCCTAACATCTAAGACCTGAGACCACAACCTAGCCACTTGCGGGTATGGGGCACACACTGGTCCGTCGGCGTGCTCTCGAGAGGCCGCCGCCAACTGCCACCGCCCCATCTTCAGAACTGTACTGATGCATTAACCTTGCTCGGTCTAGCTATCGTCGACGCCACCACGGCGCCCAACGGCACCTCCTCCCTGCACGCAAATAGCTGAGCACATCGCGGTCGCCATTGATACACCTCAGCGCCATACTGCCAAGTACCACCAGCCGACACAGCTTGAAGTCCTTGGAAAATCTTTCGTGCGTAGCACCTGTCGACCAGGCATGACAAAGTGTAGCACCTGTCGGTCAGGCATGACATGACATCTCCACCGAAGCTCCGTGCAAGACGAAGCCACTCCACCTCCTGCCTATGACTTCCAGCGCTGCTCCCCAAACGATGCTCCCAAGAGAAAACGACACCGCAGTGTCGCCATCGTCCGATCTGGAACACCAGATCCTAGGGTTTCCCCCGGAGCAGCACGAGTGGGTTGACAGTAGTTACACGGCGATGCCTTCATCAAGGTAACGGCGTGAAACGCAGCCATCGCCTGCCGTCGGCTCGGTTTTCACTGGCAACCATGTTTCCCCAACTTCGCAGCGGGACTAGATGATGGATCTCGAGATCCGATCACCCAGCTTCTGGCCGGCCACCGCCGACGAAGAAGATGACGACCACCAATGGCTACACCGGCCAGAACAGATCTGCCATGGGTGCCGCTAAGCAGTCCACCAGGCCCTCGACGCCGCCACCGATCTAAAGCCAGATGACATGCCGCCGAAGACTGCATTGCACCGCCGCCCGATCCAGGCCATCCGTCGCAGCAGCCGCCCGTGACCCGAGGCAGGGCCGACCGCCGCCGCCGTCGAAGCCAACGCCGTCGCTTCTAGATCGGCCGCACTTCCACGCATGTTGGGGCCCCGCCACCCCTGAGACATGGGAGGGAGGAAGAGCCCCCGCCACCGCCATCGGCCTCCGGGCGCAAGCCGGCGGCGTCCTCCGGCGGCGGCGGGAGGCGGGGAGGAAGATGGGCTAGGCCCCGGCGGCGGCTAGGGTTGGGGAGCGACCCGAGTCGCCCGGGCGTGGGCGATGCGGACCTGAGACTCCCGTCAACTACGAGGTCTACGGTGACTTCGTAAAATTTCATGATGATATGCCGGAACAGTCTCTCGGATGTACGTATAAGGATATGATATGCGTGTGTGCATTGATAAGTCTATGTGTGCATATCTGAGCGCTTGCATGCATTATTAGCTGTGTAGTGTTGCTTACCAATGCATGCATCTTTGCTTCAGCTTAGTCGACCGTACATGCACTGCACGATGCATCAAACGGAATCGATTTTGTATCGTTTCTCAGGCAAACAAAAGCTCGAACTGGATTTGGTTCCTTCTTTGCGTGTTCAAGTCATGCTGCACGATCATGCTGATATGGATTCCCGTGTCCGATCACAGCTGCTAGCGGATTCCCTTGTCCACACCAAGTCGGTTCGCTGCGTCTCTGTCAATATCAACGCCCAGGTTTCTACCTGGAATATTAAAAGGGCTCCTAGCTAGCTGGTTTATACCAACTCAAGGCCTCCAACTCAAAATCGACACGATCGATGGAGCCACAGAACCACCATCGAGATACCATATGTGCGGCGACCCCAGCGCCAGGGATCATGGCACCATTGTCGCTCCCGGCCGATCTCATGGTCGAGATCATGGCACGCACCGACCTTGTCACTCTTATCCGTTGTGCCACGGCATGTAAACACCTTCGCCGTGATATCCTAAGCCAGCCGTTCCTCCGTCGCGTCACCCAACTCGGACCGGTAACCCCCCGCATTCTCGCCTACCTCTCCATCTTTCAAGAGCGGCCCTTGACTCTGGTCCACCCGGTCACGCCCGCAGCGAATCCTTCTGCCATGAGCACCTCTCACGGTTCATGTCACGCCCGCATCGGCAACATCTTTCGCCTGTACAGTCCAATGACATCAGCGGTAGCTTCATCGTCCTCTGCCGTCTACATGTAGAAGTAATGTCGACCCAAACAGATGCACTATTTTGACCTGTGTGTGTACAATACCATGACAGGTCACCCGACCTTCCTCTCAAAATCACATGATGTCCTAACTAGCGGTTCCTACACCCACGAGTATGTCTTGCTCACAGCCGCTGATGGCATCGACTACTCTTTCATGCTGCTTATCATCTATATTAGCATGTGGAGCATCAAAGTACACACCATCACATCCTCCTCTGGAGGTTGGAGGACCATCACTTGTGCAAGCCATTCTAGCTCCCCATGGAGGTCGGTCGGTCGCTACAGTGATCCTGCCATCCTCCATGGTGGCATTGTTCACTGGCTAGTGGACCAGGGCAACCAAATCCTCGCCTATGACGTGAGAACGGGGATGTCAGGACTGGTGAAGCTCCCACCTACCAACTGCAATGCAAGCCAACTCCACTTGACAACATCGCTGGACGGGAAACTATTAAAACTCCTCGCCATAGATGGGTTCAAGATATCCGTGTGGCTACAGCTTCCTACAGTCCTGGCCGGTGGTGGTGGCTGGGCACTGGAAACTGTGATTGACAAAGAGAAGAAGCTGCAGTCATTGTACCCAAACCTCCCCGTTAGTGGTTGTCATGATGTTCCAGTCGAGTTTAAGGCATCCGGGAAGAAGGGCAGTGACGTGGTCCTGTTGCGGGTACACGGTCGAGGTACCGTAGTTCTTGATTTTGAGACGATGGAGATACATAGGCATATGTGGTGCTCCACGTTGCTGGAGATCGACCTGCCATCTCACCTACAAAGTATGAAAGTGTTTTCGTAACTAGCTACCTAGCCAAGTGAGTTGGGCAGGTTACCAATGTACAGTATTTCCCACCTTGATATAGTGGTGCTTGGTTTACTCAATAAGTTGGTTTCATCCACTTTGTGAACTTATTTTTTTCTTCATGACAATGGTGCGGCCGCGGTAAACACGGATACCATTAGACCATTAGAGTCCGAACGCATTTGTAGCCCTGGCCGAGTCGGCTATGTATTAGGTAGACTATAGATACTATATATATGTACATAGCTTCCCCTGTTAATGTAATCACCAGATCAAAGCAATACGAAACATAGGACCGGCACGACCCTATTTTCCATCAATTATGTGTTGCGTGTGTTCCGCCGTGTTGTGCTAGTTACAGTCGATCAATCTCCCGGCGGCTGATCGTTAGCTATACGTGCATAGCTAGCTAGCTGCCAATCCATCCTGCTGTCAGTGTGCCTGCCTGGTACATAACAAAATGAGCACATATCCTGCCTCTGCATAATTAAAATGCACCCAACCCATAACACACACACATACACACGAAAACTCGCCGGCAACTAAGTAAAATCATATAAGACCACAGCTTTGCGTAGCCGTGGGAAAAAACCTAAAGCGACTAGATACACAATCGGCAACTAGATCTATGAACATATCCGCACCAATCATATCATGACACCAGACTGATGGTGAGATTCTTCAATAGTGACGTCTATAGGAAGGGAGTGACATTCAAGCTTCGTCATCACTGGATTCAAAAACCTAGGTCAGAATCTAGATTTTCACCCTGAAGAATCAATGCAAGTGTATTCGAACAATGACTTCAACAAGATAATGACCTAAAAAACATTGTCATTGTTAGGTATAATTAACCATCTTCAGTTAGACCTAGGCTTTTGCCCTGAGCTCGAGACCAGGTGCTCGGGTAGCACCATCGTCACAGTCACAAGTGTTGTCACCACCACTTTTGCACGATCCCAACAGCTATATGTGATACGACCATCGCTGCTGCACAACCATCCCTCCGATTCAAATCCCGATCCATAATTTGCATCTCACCGCCATAGTCAACAGCTAGATCTTGAGAGAAAGGCACTCCAGAATTCTTTTCGATGACCACCGCCACGGTGAAGCCATAGGAGGTCGCCGCAACAAAGTCTGCAGACACCCCAGCCGGCCGGATCTAGATCACCACCACCAAGCCGTGGACCGTAGCACCGCCAGTCCGAAAGGCCCGGATCATGTCATCGCGGTCCACTTCCCAACAAAGAGCAGATATCTTGGCAGAGAGCCTGCTAGATCTCGCCGCCGGAGCTGGATGTTGCCTCCAAGCGAAGCCGCGACGCCTCTTAGCCAGTGCCCAGCCACGCGTGCAACCCAGTGTGTCGGGTGCAAGGGCATGGCCGCCCGCACCCACTCGGCGCCACACAAGTCCTGACTAGGCGTCATCTGCGCAGCCTAGCGGCACTGTGTCGCTTGCAGGCGCAGCACCACATAATGGCCGGCCACACCCGCACAACATGCCTAGCAGCGCAAGCCAAATCGCTCTCTGCAAGTTGACCGTGCAGCACCGACCTAAAAAAGTGCCCGCCCTGCGGCTTCCTTGGGCCGGCCTGAGCTTCCCAGGGATGCTCTCCGGTGACGGCGCGACGAGGGAGGACGCTGCGGTGGCTAGGATTCTCGTCCTGAGCCACCAGGGAGGCGACGCGGGGTCACATGTCTCCAATGGGCCTCCGTTCCTAAATATAAGTCTTTGTAGAGATTTCACTATGAACCACATACGGATTTATATAGATGCATTTTAAATGTAGATTCATTCATTTTGCTACATATATGTAGTCCACCTAGTGGAATCACTAGAAAGACTTATATTTAGGAACGGAGGGAGTACTTGTGTGCGCATCTTCGTCTCCAGCTACGTATAGTTTGTGGACGGCCGGAAGCGGAAAGTACACGACCGGATCGCGAGCTACGTCTCGTCGAACATGAATGGAATGTGCTTTTCACTCATGATATTACACGGGATGTGCATAAAATAATTGCAACATCAAAAGCATAAGTTTATTTGTGAAAGAGAACTATCCGCACACTAGTTATTTTCCTACTTCCACTATATACAGCCCACATCAGAATCTCTTGCTGATACATGTGCTTGGGAAATATACATGTTCTCAGGATTATTTTTGATATTTAAAATGAAACGCGATGCAGTTCTCATTCTTTGCTACTGTGCATGTAGAACTTACAGAAAAGAGCTGCCACAGAAGTACGAATTTCTGCTTCAATAGTAACCATTTTCCAAATTTCACTATATATTGCACCCACGGAATCCATAATCTCCATAATCAAAGAAGATGGTTAGACGCCTGTTGCAACTGGTTAACTTAACTCAACTCTATAATTCAGGACCATAACTGTTATCAGAAATTTCAGAATAAACATTGTGTGACCACGTATGAGCCGTGCTGTTCCTCTACCATCTTGAATTTTCAGGAAATTGTGTGCCTTTGCAGTGTGGTGTTTCAAAACATATGGATCGTAGAGTCTTGACTATTCATATTGCAAGCAGGAACTGGTGGTGGCACAAGTTATTTACCCAAAACCACCATACTTGAGGTTAGGGTAACAACTTGGTACCACATTCAAGTCAGGGCATAAAAACCCACCAAAAATATGCCTAATGCGTAACACGGAGCACTGATGCTGGAATTTGGTCGTGAAAACAACGAAACCGACAGGTGGGGCCCGCCTGTCGGTCTGATGTGGCGTGCATATGTGGACAATTTGCTGAGTTGGACGAGGGCCCCACCTATCAATGACTTAAGTGTTTACCTTTTTCACTTTTTCTTTTTATTTCTCTCTCCATTTTATCATGGGCATTTCATCAAACAGCCTATCGGCTTGTCGTCGGTGGCACCATGACCAGGCGAGGCCGCGCGGCGGCGCACCGGGGAGCCGGCCGATGCAGCCGTGGCAAGGAGACACTCTTGGTGGTGCCCATGGTGGTCTTCTATGGCTGGCAAAGCGACGGTGAGCTCGGGCTCAGAGGACGTTTATGTGGTACCAAGAAGCCGATGGTGGACTCGCGGCCGCGGCCGGAGATGTCCTCCGCGCCAGCGCTCCGGCACAGGCGTGGCCAAGGCCTGTCTGCACACCCTCGCGGTGCCGCCGAGCGCTGTAAAACAACCCGGCGCCGCCCATTCGTGCTCCACTGGCGCCCATGGTGCCCAACGCGCATCTTCCGCCATTAGCTTGAGCAGGATGACCCGCTTAGGAGATGACTCAGGCGAGACCCGATACTTCTTCCATCGCCAGCCACTGGTCACGCCGCCGGTCGGCCGCCCGCCCCTGGTCGCTGCCCGGTCGGCCGCCAGCTGCTGGGGCCCGACACTGCATCCGCCTTGATGGAGGTAGATCGAGGTCCGGCCGGGGTGACTCAGCGTGGACGGTAGGTGGTTGTGGCAGCCAGGTGCCTCGCAGGTGGTGTGATGGCCCCCCGGAATTGGGCTCCGGCGGCGGCGCAGGAGGCTATTGTCGTTTCTTTTTTAGAGGAAGAAAGAGGGGAAGAAGAGATGCATCTGACAGATGGGGCCTTGGGCCAGCTCAGTGAATTATCCACATAGGCAGGCCATGTCAGCCCGACAGTTGGGACCAAGTTGTCAGTTTTGCTGTTTTCGCGGGCAAATAAGACAATCACTGCTCCGTGTTACGTATTAGGCGCATTTTTGATGGTTTCTTGTGCCCTGACTTGAATGTGGTACCAAGTCGTTACCCTAGCCTCAAGTGTGGTGGTTTTGGGTAAATAACTCCGGTGGCACAATAGTGTATTACTTTGAAGATACTCTGTTTTTCGTGATATTATTTTCTGAAGAAACAGTAGTTGTTTCGAGGAAATGATGCCACAGAAAACATGGTAGGGTAAGGAGAAGATGAAAATAAGCCTTACTCGAGCGGAGCACTGCATCAACATATACTCTAATTTCCTTGTTTGCACTGTACCCATTGATATAGAAAATGATTGCTAGATGCATAAGTAGGACTGTGTTCCTTGTTAGCTCTGCTGCGAAATTAAAGCATGCCTGAACGTTGGTTGGCATTCGGAAGGTCGGGTACTGATCAGAAGTGCTGATGCATAGTCGATCGAGCAGTCCACTTTACCGGGCAGCACCTCCATCCCGCGTAGCAGTGTTTTGATTACTGTTATTGATTAATCGTGCTCCTAGGTTACTACTAGTACATGTGTTGTAATCCCGCGTAGCCGTGAGCCATTGAAGTTTCAACGGAGACATTGAGTGAAGGCGGGATGCCAGGCCGTCGTGTGATACTGCGAGTATGATGAGATGCCGAAGGCGGCGTGAGGCTGCGGTGGCACGGCCGTGCGATACGGCAAGTGCGTGGGCGGTTGGAGCCTGAGCGGCTCGGCCATTAGTTGAAGCCAAGCGATTTGGCTTGATCAGTTAGTATGCATGCACGCATTAGTTTGTTAGCTAAACGGCGGGGTGGCGTGGCCGTTGAGGCAATGTTGGCACACGGTCGACTTGGACGTGCATGTGCATGTGTGCTCTGGATTGGGTTTTTCTTTTTGCCAATAGGCAGTCAAAGACAGTCTTTGCTCAACCTTAAGGACAACCTAACGAAGGTAATTTATGTGTAGTGTTCACGGGTTAAGGATACCTATCAAGCAACCGAATAATCTTTTTCATCCTGAAGCTTTGGAACTGTAAGTCAATACATAGTCCTACCTTTTACATAAACACCAAACAATTACCCAACCACCTTCAATACATATCCAATTGGGGAACATATAGGATGAACCTTTTGTTGATAGCCTCAGGTCTGAACATATTTAGTTGCATCCACTGGGTAGTACCATTCTCATGTGGCTGACCGATGGATCATCTGCAAGCTAAAGTAACATCGTAACCAATGTGTGTCATTGTTGAAAATTTTGGTCAATTCATCAACTTACTCTGAAGTTCCTGAGTATGTTAGTGACAATTGCATAATTTTGATTGCAACTTAGATAAAACCTGCAATAC
Organism: Aegilops bicornis; assembly: GCA_021605145.1. NCBI lineage: Eukaryota > Viridiplantae > Streptophyta > Magnoliopsida > Poales > Poaceae > Aegilops > Aegilops bicornis. Next base: position 244,498,143 of record CM038673.1, on the reverse strand, counting down.
GGCGATGAGAGCTCTTATAAGAACACATCTTGATTCCTTTTCAAAGAGAAGAAGAATATTTTGGATCTATTAAACGAAAATATCATGAGTTGGCCGTCTAATCCTCAAGAGTGCATCTCAGGATTTAGAGACTAGCTGTCAGGAGTTGAGCCAGAGGAGTACCTTACCTCAAAAGGATACGAAACAGATAAAAAGCTGGCATCAGATTTTTGGCATATCAAGCCGAATCACGTAGCTATGTTGCTGCCATGTCATCTTCTCCAGTCGTTCACTCTACGTGACCAACTGAGCGAATGGCGCAACCTTTCTTCCTGGCTCCTCGCTCTCATCCACTCATTTTCTCATCAACTTCACAAGCGCGAGCGGTTCCTTATCCATCCACTACACCCGCAAGATCCCACTCTCCACTATCCAGTGATTCTGGCCGAAGTGCAGCAGTGCAGCTGGTGGATCGGTAGCGACTCAGCTAGTTGGCCCATTAGAATCGTTACCCAAAAAAACTGAACATTTATGGGTGAAGTCGTTGGCTTAAAAATTAGAATACAAAATATTTGTCGGCGTTAATTCCTAACGTACTGGATCAAGGTTATGTATCACAAATATTGTTCATAATAATAGAGATAACTTAAATAACTATAACCATACTGCACAATATTAAGTAATACCAACTATGTGATGAAACTGCAGGTAGGTATGAACGGGGAGGAAATGTACATTTCATCAAGGTCTGATTGAATAGCTTTAGAATATTCCTAATTGATGGAACACCAAACTTTAGAACGTCCTTGCCTTAGGTACATAAATGTATCTAAACACAAGAAAATTATAGCAGGTTCCAAACCGGTGGGGGCCAATTCAATCTTGAAGAATGGGGAGCCAGTATATTCGTGAAACTACAATCTTCCATATAGAAGATGAAAACCTGCCGAAGGCCCTTGTCAATCAAAGCCCGTCTATCTGAAAATCTCTTGGAGAAAGTATTATGATTCAAGTCATCTGTATGGTAGATGCTATTGAGTATTAATGTGGGGAAGTCCTTGGCGGAACTAAAAATGAAGTGTTGAAACCCGTGAACAGTGTGTGACCTTTGAGATTGTGTACTTTGGTGAACTTTTGTTCGACAAAGTCGATTTTATGAACAACAAAGCGGGCTATCACACGCTCTTTCTCGTCATCGTCCTCCATGGTCGGCTCCTCCACAAGAACATCTGCATTTTCCACCTCCACTAACACGTCAGCATTCTGCGCCACCTCCTCCTCCTGATCCTCATCCTCCTCCCTTTCCACTAACTCTTCCACACCCTCATCGACATCGTTATCATCGTCCTCCTCCACCACCTCCTCATCATCCTCAAGATATCGATCCCATCTCCATATCTGAAAGAAATCGCCCCATGGTGCTTGTACAATATACTTACTGTCCGTATGGTAATCCGCCTTGTGCTTGTAGACAATATTCACCAGTGGAGATGGTCCATGGAGATGAATGGTATGCACATCACCACAACCTCGAAGAGCATAGAACAAACCATCGCCGTTATTGTAACAAACATCAACGTAGCTCTTGCATTCTTCGTGTGTATCAACCCAAGTCCACTTGGTGTCCTCAACCCTAGCATAGGAGAGCAGGTTTTGAGGCTTGTGTACACGTACCACGACGCAATTTTTACTGGACGGGTCGCACGACATGGCTACAATCATGTAGAAGCAAAAGCGACCTTGCTCCAGTGAAAGTCCATATGGCTTTTTTTTCGGTGCGGCACCGTGTCCATGTAAATAAGATCGTAGCCGTCCAGTTTGTGGCCTTCCTCGCCATAACGGAGATCGACGTTGTGCATGGTTTCTGGTGCCGGCATGGCGACCTGAGCGCCAGTTATGGGGTTCAGAAGGATGAGATGGGAGCGGTCGTCTGCTGTGATGAGCCAGCCGTGGGACGAGCCCATGACATAGCAGGAGCGAAAGGCAGGGGCCGGGATGGTGACGTGGCAGAGCATGTCTGTGGTCAGGTGGTGCAGTGTGGCCGTGCTGTCGTCACGGTCTGCCGCGGAGTAGACCAGGCAGGGGCCCTGGTGCAGTGAGCACAGCCGGAACCGGCGGGCTACCTACAAATTCCTTTTTCTGATATGTTATATGCCATACATATTACACAATCGTGCTATACCTGGTCTTTTAGCTGTCCGTAAAGAAGTAACTTGACATCATGTTTTTGCTTTTGTTTTGAGGAAAGGCTACAAGTCAAAAAAGTGTCCACTGTCCCCAAACATGAGGGATATACCTATGCCTTCACTACCTAAACACCTCCATGTACTGAAAAACCCTGACGAATGACTGTCAACTCGTGAGGCAGGAAAAGATTCCTGAAATAGGTCGAGGAAAGTAAGGTTTGATTCTCTGGTAAAATCTCTCCCATCTCTCCTTGTTGAGGATGTATTTTGTGTTGCATGTATATTGGAGTTATGGCCCACCTTCGAGTCTTGTATAGTTGAGGTAGAGGCTTACCCTATAATTATATATACGTGCACCAACACCCCATCAATACAACGTCAATTGTATTGCAAACTATCCCATCTACATGATATCATCTTGGTCGTTCCTTCCCTAGGGCTTGCCACCGCCGCCCCCACCACCGCCGCACCACACTGCCGCCGCGCCCTCCCTTCCCTTCTGTCGCGCCGCCGCCGCCCGTGCCGCTCACTTCCGCCTCCCGCCGCACCGATCGCCGCCGCCGCACACCTCCCACTTACGCCGCCACCGCCCGTTGCGCCGCCCCTCGCTGGTGCCCCCCTTCCGCTGCACGCTCCCGCAGCCGCCGCAACCCCCCTGCGCCGCTGCCTTCCCCCTCCCAAACCCTAACCCTACCCGCGCCGCCGTGCTAACCCTCCCGCGCCGCACTCCACCGCCGCCGCCATGTCCTGGCCATCTTCGCCCGGTTCGTCCACGACTCACTCGTCCAACCCGTTCGCCGGCCTCGAGCCCTCTGCTGCCGCTATCCGTGACCTCAACATTGAGGCCCGGGTCCCTATCCGTCTCGACAGCTCCAGCATGTCATACTACGCGCGGAAGACCTACTTTAACCTCATCTTCTGCGAGTACTATCTCACCGAGCATATCGATGGCTCCGTGGACAACACGTACATGCTCGGCGATCCGGAGTGGTCCGCCATCGAGGTCACGATCATCCGGTTGTTCTACCAGACGGTTTCAATGGACATCTTCCACACTGTTGTCGCCAAGGACGACAACACCTGTAACCTGTGGGCCAAGATCAACGCGCTCTTCACCGACAACAAACTTCAGCGCCTTGTTTCCTTGCGGCAGGACTTCTTCGGTTGTCACCAGGACAACTCCACCATCGACGAGTACAGCATGAGGCTCAAGATGCTCGCCCGGCGAAGCTTCGCGACATCGGTGCTAAGGTCTCTAACGACCTCATGATGAGCACCCTCACCGCCGGTCTTAACGAGGACTTCGGCAACGCGGCGTCCAACCTCACCCTGCTGCCGCAGCCCACTTTCCAGCGCGTCGTCGCGTACCTCAAACTTGAGGAGTGCCGAATGATGAAGCTGAAGCAGCGACATCTTGTAGTGTAATAAATCATATTTTATTTATTTTGGCTGTGTGATTTGTGATGCATTGTCAGGCTAGGTCATAGGCACCCACAAACCGTTTGAAAGCTCTGACCGATCATTCCTCCTTAGCACGGCTGCATTGGTAAGCGGTGATGGTTATTACGCGACTGCCAACGACAACCAGCTGATCTACTTTGACCTAGCGCAGAGGGGACGGTGAGGGTTTAGGTTTTATCCTCTAGGTATGTAATTTGACAACACAGATCAATTTTTCCTAAAACAACAACCAAAATTTATAATACTAGTGATGGTTTTTCATTCAGACATGTATACAATAATTGTTGTTTTCAGTATATCATAAATTTCTATATGACAATGTTTTGTAGCAAGGCATGTCAAGTCATATTTTGGAGTAGTTTGAATATCAACTTCTTGGTGCGTATGTGGAATTATTGACCTATATTAGCTATAGCTAGACACGATTCGAGCTGAAAAATAAAATAAAATTCTGTGTATCTAGGCAAAATAAAATGTTTATGATACTTGGATATAAAACTATTAGGTAGTTTGTGAAGCAAAATATTTTGGCTTTACCATGGTCTTGGCCCCCCCTATATCTAAACCCTGGCATCGCCTATGTATAATTAAGTTTGAAGTCAATGGGGTGAGGGAGCAACCCTGGCTAATAGCTCCACTACAACGGACGGGTAATCGATGATGAGTTGCTCAAAGCCCTCGCTCTTGAGAATTGCTTGGAGATTGCCTCTAGGAGGAGCAAGGAAATCGTAGCATGCGTCCTTGAGCGTATGACAGCCATGCCGGTGAGCCAGCTCCATCGTAGTGGCCACTGTGGTTGTGTTGATATGTCTGCGTAGCTTCTCCTCGCAGATGGACTTGAGCCTCTGGAGGTGATACCTGTCCGCGGCCACAAGCAGATGTTGAGTCATGTCGATTCTGTCACTCTCGTCAACGACATGAGGTGGCAGCAGGTTGCCTCTGTAGATGAAGCCGAGCATGGCCTCCAACACCCGGGGCTCCATGTCGTGGATCCGAACTGAAGGGGCGGTGTTCTCCCTCATAGACCCCGTGAACAAGGCAGCGAACACCGGCGACTGAGCGGCGAGGAAACGCCTGTGTGCCCGGAAGGTCTCATCGCCGACCTCCAGGGCCACGTCAGTGGGCACCTCGTTCGAGAAGACGTGGACTAGAGTCTCGTGCACGTCGGCGGGTACTTGAGTCGGAGTCGGACTGCTTGGCTCGTTTCGCGGCAGCTGGACGATGGTCTCCGTAACGATCATTGGCACGGTGAATTTGCACCGGACGGTGAAGGCATCGTCCTTGAGGTAAGCCGATTGCTCCAGGTCCGTTGCGCGAAGAGTCCGGACGTTTCGTAGTCTGCTGGTTCGCCGACGGTCGTCTTGTGGAAGGTTCTGTAGCCTTGTACTGGATTGCCGTCCGGGCCGAGCAAGGAAATATTATAGCCCACTGGCACTTTGTATTGGCCGGTGTCGCCGTCATCATGGTATAGCAAGAATGTTACACATCCCCTGTCGAATGAGCAGCAGCCGTTAGGGTAGTACCGCAGGTACCAGCGACGGCCTCCGGCAAGAAAGTTGGCTGATTTGATGTACGTGCCGTGGGTATAATAGATTTTGGTGGCCGAGTAGCCGCTTATCGCCACATCGTGGGACGCCCGCACGGTCTTTGCAACGATAGCAGACGCACTATTGTGCGACGCCATGCCGCCGAATCGGTTAAAATCCCTAGCCACAGCTCCGCACACCCCTACCTGCCTGCCTCTGCGTGCTACAAGGCTACGATCACCCCATCTTATAAAGGGCCAGCTGACTCCGGCTCCGGCTCCGGCTCCTAAAAGTACAACCTCTCTTGTACACGCTTATCGCCACATAGTTGGCCTAATATGTATGGCCTCTCTACATACACGGAATGTTCTAACAATTAGCACTTGTAGCTGGACTCTACTACAGCTAAGAGCATCTTCAGCCGCGCCCCCAACAGGCCCCCCGGGCGACTTTTTTCACGTCGGCATCAAAAATCCCCCCAGCGCGCCTCTAAGACGCCGAAATCCGCAGGCTCGGCCCGTTTTGAGCTCGGCGATCCCAGGCCGAACCCAGCGCACTGGGGGCTCGGGGCTCGGCGTAAGGAAAAACCATGTCTGGCCACACCTGTCGGCGAAAAGTCAAGACAAGCGGCCAGATTCGCCCCCCACCCCGCGACCTCCCGCCACCTTGCCGATCCCGGCTCGCCCACCGCCCACCACCGCTAGATAGGTCAGTCCCCGCCGGAAAAGAGAGGGGTTTCCACGCGGCAATCTCTCCACCACCTTCTTGGGCGAGTTTTCCAGCGCTCCTGCCACGCAGGACGGGATCCGGGCGGCCGTGTGCCCATCACGCTCGCCAGGTGTGTGACGATTTGTCTGCTCGGCGATGGACTCGCACGAGGAGGAGGCGCTCGCGGCGCTGCTGGAGGAGGAAGCCGATGCTGACGTCCAGGACGAAAAGCATCTCATGGTCCTCACCGCCCTGGCCGGCCTGCTCGCGAGCAATGCAAAGCCGAGGCGGCTGAAAGCAGAGAACCATCATCGTCTGGAAGGCTATTGCATGCTCTACTCCTACTACTTCACCGACGCTCCACTGCACGGCGACAAAGTATTCCGGTGGCCTTATGAGATGAGCCGAAAACTTTTCCTCATGATTGTGAATTCCATCCGGGAGTTCGACACCTACTTCAAGTGCAAGAAGGATTGCACCGACAAACTTGGATTCATCTCAATCCGAAGTGCATGACAGCTATCATGATGCTTGCATATGGATCTCCCGGTGATTCACTTTCGATGACCATGGCCGCATGGCCGAGTCCACGACCATTGAGTGTTTCTACAAGTTCTGCAGGGTAGTGGTGGCAGTGTTTGGACCGCAATACTTGCGATCACCCAATGCTGAAGACACTGTTCGGCTCTTAGCACAGAATGCAGCAAGTGGATTTCTTGGGATGCTTGGAAGTATCGACTGCGTGCATTGGAAATGAAAAAACTGTCCATTTGTTGGCAGGGGATGTACAAAGGCGCCAAACGTGGTTGCAATGTGGTAGGCAGTGGCCACACATGACCTCTGGATTTGACACTCCTTCTTCGGTATGCCAGGAACTCACAATGACATCAACGTGCTGTAGTGCTTCCCTATCTTTGCCAAGCTTGTTGAAGGTCATTCTCCTCTGGTGAACTTCGAGTTCAATGGGCGGCACTACAACAAGGGATACTACCTAGCGAATGACATCTATCCGAGATGGTCTACATTTGTGAAGACTATCTCAAACCCTGTGCCAGGAGGCAAGAACTCCAGTTTGCAAAGTTTCAAGATGCTTGCAGGAAGGATGTTGAGCGGGCATTTGGTGTGCTTGAATCTGGATTTCCTGTTGTCCGGTACCCCGCTCAGACCTGGTCGAAAGATGAAATGTGGGAGATCATGACTTGTTTTATCATCTTCCACAACATGATCATTGAGAGCGAGCAGGAAGAGATAGTGTTTGACACTGAACCATATCACAGGCAGGGTCCTCTTGCCCAAATTGATCTCCAGGTACCGGTAACCTGGACTACCTTGCTCAATATGCGTCAGGAGATCCGAGACCCACAGGTGCATCAACAACTGTAGCAGGATCTGGTGGAGCACTTATGGAGGCTCAAGGGCAACGCCTAGCTCGAGCTCTGATGAAATATGTGTTTTTATTTGTTGAACTATATAATTTGTATTGAACTATATAATCTCTACCTAATAATAAAGCGCCGGTTATTTCTACTCGTCCATCGTTCGCATTTTTATGGAAAAGTCCCTATACTTCTTCGTAATTAAACCCGCAGTCCTTTTTCAAGTGGATCAGGGAAATGTTATGTTTTTACCAAAAAGCCCCTGCATTTGTAATAATTCAACCTGCTATCCCTGATACGTCTCTGTCATATCTACTTTTCCAAACATTTTTGCCCTTGTTTTGGACTCTAACTTGCATGATTTGAATGGAACTAACCTGCATCGATTGTTTTCAGCAGAACTACCATGGTGTTATTTTTGTGCAGAAATACAAGTTCTCACAATGACCTGAAAATCCACGGAGAAACTTTTCAGAATTAATAAAAAATATTGGCGAAAGAATGAGCACCAGGGGGCCCACACCCTGTCCACGAGGTTGGGGGGCGCCCCCCCTTAGGGCGCGCCCCCTGCCTCGTGGGCCCCCTGGACCTCCACCGACCTCAACTCCAACTCCGTATATTCACGTTAACAGAGAAAAAACGCAGGGAGAAAGATTCATCGCGTTTTATGATACAGAGCCGCCGCCAAGCCCTAAACTCTCTCGGGAGGGCTGATCTGGAGTCCGTTCGGGGCTCCGGAGAGGGGGATTCGTCACTGTCGTCATCATCAACCATCCTCCATCACCAATTTCATGATGCTCACCGCCCGTGCGTGAGTAATTCCATCATAGGCTTGCTGGACGGTGATGGGTTGGATGAGATTTACCATGTAATCAAGTTAGTTTTGTTAGGGTTTGATCCCTAGTATCCACTATGTTCTGAGATTGATGTTGCTATGACTTTGCTATGCTTAATGCTTGTCACTAGGGCCCGAGTGCCATGATTTCAGATCTGAACCTATTACGTTTTCATGAATATATGTGAGTTCTTGATCCTATCTTGCAAGTCTATAGTCACCTATTATGTGTTATGATCCAACAACCCCGAAGTGACAATAATCGGGATACTTCTCGGTGATGACCGTAGTTTGAGGAGTTCATGTATTCACTAAGTGCTAATGCTTTGGTCTGGTACTCTATTAAAAGGAGGCCTTAATATCCCTTAGTTTCCATTAGGACTCCGCTGCCACGGGAGGGTAGGACAAAAGATGTCATGCAAGTTCTTTTCCATAAGCACGTATGACTATATTCGGAATACATGCCTACATTACATTGATGAAATGGAGCTAGTTCTGTGTCACCCTATGTTATAACTATTACATGAGGAATGCATCCGACTTAATTATCTATCACTAATCCAATGCCTACGAGCTTTTCACATATTGTGCTTCGCTTATTTACTTTACCGTTTGTCGTGGAATTAACACGTCAGATGTCCTTAGTGTGAGGACTTAGTCGCGAGGCCAATGCATCTATGTGGTAGCTTGAGAGGGGTTGAGCGGAATCGAGAGACGCAACACAAGACAAGGGTTTAGACAGCATCGGGCCCCGGAAACATCATCCAGTAAAAACCCTACATGCTGTTTGTGGCTAGGTCTCATTATCATCATGAGGAGTCGCCAGAACCGGCTCTCCTCTAGTTGTGTCTAGACCTAGAGATTATGGATTGTTGTCTGTAACTTGTCCCTCTTTGGGAGCCCTGCCCTCCTTATATATGTTGAAGGCGGGTTACATGTGGAGTCCTATTAGGATTAGGACTAGTCTATCTCTAATACAAACCGGATACAAGTCCATGTCTTAACTCCTCATAAGACAAATATTCCTTATGCCTTTTCTCTTAAACCGCCCACCATAGTTGAGCGGCCTTCATGAACCGCCCGATCGGGCCACCGGTCTTGTCGCTCCTCGACCGCTTTGCGGATTACCAATGAACCGTAAACCGCCGGGTCACCAGTGAACCGCCAAGTGTCAGCGGGTTCTTCAGGTAAACCGCCAAGTCCGGCCGGTTTACGCCGCGGGGTATATCCCCGACATTAGCCCCCAGTTTAATTTGGATTTATCCATGTTAAACTGATCCTGTGAAATAAACACAAGAACAAACTTGACAGATTATGCTCCGGGTTAAGAATTCTTGTAAACCGGCATCTGATCATCCTTAAATCCTTGTCATTTCCTCCTTCTAGAAAATCCGGTTTAATAGGCCAGCTTCATAATCAACTTGCTGACATTGGTTTCTCATAGAAAATATATTGTGAAGAATAACTCCTTTGATTCAGCTTCCAAATCGCCGGTTTAAGAAATATTGGTCTTGAAATACTCATCTGATATTCAAACCGGTTTGAAGATGCAGAACTTGCCGGTTTTATCATTGCCAAAGACTGTCGGGTTATAAAAACTTGATAATTTCGAGTCATGATTGTTGCAGACACGGGTTCATGATTGTTGCCAACGCCGGTTCATGATTATTAATGACGCCGGGTTGCAGCCACAGGGTCATAATGATTGGTGACGCCGGGTCAACCTAGTTTGCTCAATCAGAGAATTTGAAAATATTTCTTCGATAATAATATAATACCTGTAGCCCCCAAGTCTTGAGAAGAACAAAGTGGTGGCCTAAGACTTTGCTTCAATATAAATACTGCCACTTTCAAAGAAATCCATGTTGTTCATCCCAGTGACTAGTAAAAACTGAATACTCCATACTATGTAGCCCCCAAGTGTCGGGTTGTCATGCTTGCAGCAACCTGGGACTTGTAATTGTCTTATACTCATAAAAACTTCCACCAGTGTAGCCCCCAAGGGCCGGGTCATTATGCAATAATGAGCAGGGACTTTGAAAATATGATCATGTAGACTTTAACAGCAACGTGTAGCCCCCAAGGGCCGGCTCAGTAAGATAATATTGAGCTGGAACTTTATATATACTTCAATAAAAATAACATCATATGATGTAACCCCCATGATGGGGCTTGAATCCACATCCACAAGGTTAAAAGCCTTGTGCTTTATCAACTGAGCAGTGGACCCTTCAATATAATGGATAAAAAGTTTTGTACCTTGAATAGTTGACAGGAGCAATTGGTAGCCCCCAAGGGTCAGCTCATTACAATGTGATGAATCGGGTCTTCAATAAGGTGAGCAAACAATAACTTTGCATTAGCCCCCAAGTGTCATGGTGCATGCTCATGGCGACATGAGACTTGCATATTCGATATAATCTCAACTTAAATAATGTAGCCCCCAAGTGCCGGGTCGTAAGCCTGCAGCAACTCGGGACTATTCCCTCCATTGTAGAATAAATCATACCCATTGATGAAATAATAGCCATTGCGCTGAAGCGACTTTGAAAACCTCAATCATAATATTGTTTATTGATAACCATAATAAAAATCTAGCCATGTTGGCTATTTGAAGATTTGAATAATATAGTCCAATGATTTATGAGCGCATGATTCCAATGGCGCAATCCAAATATGTACTGGCGACTTATAGTCCAAAACCAGGCCGGGTTAACAAACACCGGATAATTTCTCATCATATCTTGGCGACTTATTTTCTTAAAGCCAGGCCGGTTTAATAAACACCGGATAATTTATCATCATGCTAACCTGTCTCTGTATACAACAAGTTTAAAGTGTCCTAGCGGTTTACCACCGGACGGGTCATAATGCCCAACATATAACCCAGGTTTATAACCAAGGCTGCACTTTAAGAATAATCAATGAAATATATCATACCTGTGACATTGAATCACATCATTGGTTTACCAATTTTTTGTAGTAAGGGTGATGACCCCAATCTTGAGTAATGATAACTCCTTTCATACTGTGTCGGTTTACGATGAAACCGTACCAGGTTGTAATAACCACCGGTTTAACCATATATAATACTGGCGACTCGTAGTCAAACCAGACCGGGCTGATAGTCTCCGGATTATGATTAGATAATGTGATGACAATTTGTAATTGAAAGTCAAGCCGGGTTAATGAACACCGGTTTACTCCATAATAAGATGGTAACATCAAACCGGGCAGATAGTCTCCGAATTAGGATTTGACCGTGTTCCGCCAATTTGTAATTGACAGTTTGAACCGGATTAATAATGTCGGTTTAAAAAACACAACAAAAAGTAAATAACAGCTATGAAAAGAATATGGAAGCAAAGGCAATGATAAGACCGTTTGCAAAAAAGAGGCTTTACTGAGCCGATCAGATGGTGTTACCATGGTCGGACACGACCAAGCTCCCAATAAGGTGTAGCTATGGTTCAAGTCAGCTAGGTCCCCAACTGAAACCGTGGCATTATGCCGATCAAGTGGCGTGGCAATGGTTCGGGTTCGACCAAGCCCCCAAGTGACTCTATGGCCTTAGGCCGATCAAGAGGCATGACTGGTTCAGACTTGACCATGTCCCCAAGTGATCTGGTGGCTTTCGCCTATCAAAAGGTGTTGCATTGGTTCGGACACGATCAAGCCCCCAAGTGATGTTGTGGCACTAGGCCGATCAAGAGGCGTGGCTATGGTTCGGATACGACCAAGCCCCCAAATGATCAATAATATGATAAGCCAATAAGTCATGATACCCATGTTTGAACCGCGCATCATGGCCGCAGGCCCTCTTTGGCACCCTTTAACTTTTTTGCAAGAGATAAATCCTTCTTGAACCGGAATTTTGAACCGGATTTGAGAGCTTCAAAGCTTTGTGGGAGATATCTTCCCCTTGAGCCGGATTTTAAACCGGAATCCCTCTTTTTAAGCCGGAAATTTTCTGACGGCCTTTAAATTTGCACCAATATGGCGGCTTAGGGTCCTGCATTAGACAACTTTGCAGGCCAAAGTAATTGCTCTTTTGAAGAAGGCAATATATAATATAAAAGATATTGGATGGATTTCACCTGATATATCATGCCAGGGTTATTCACCGTGGAGTTGATGCTCACCATGGTGAAGCTGAAATTAATGATGGCCGAGTCGGCCACGGCGTTGTAAACCGAGAATCGGCTGCGGGCGTCGTAAACCGAGAGTCGGCCGCGGGCGTCGTAAACCGGTGCGGACGGATAGTCGGCTGCGGGCATTTGTAAACCGGCACGGTCGATTGTCGGTGTAGACAAACGCCAGCAATGTGCTCTCCGTATCTGTGGCATGATAGCCACTCTTATAATGAGTAATTTTCCTGCACAAAGATCACAAACGAGAGTAATTGTTCTCGAAAGAATGAAGAAATATCATAAAAATTGATCGGATGGATTTCACCTGATTCATCTGGACGATGGACGATCAGTATGTGGCATCCGTAGATAATTTTGCAAAAGATGTTATCCTCCCAAAAACTTCCTCACGTAGATAATCTCCACGGGAATAACAATTCTAGCGGCCAGAGCACTAGTACAGAGAGCATCCGATGGATTTTTGCATGACGCTTCAGTAAGGCACTGAATTCACTCCTTTCTTTAAATATCGATTGGCCCTTGAGATCCAAGTCAATATGCTTGACACACAGCAAGCGTTCATTAGTAATTGATGCACGTGGATAACAATGCTACCACTGCTGTTGAATAATGGTTTTCTTGCAATGTATCAGCTTGATCATCAGAGTTGCTTGTCCGGGCGTACAGGGATCCAACGCCGGTCAGATTGAAAGCAGCCGGGTCTGCCCGCAGCGGCTCCGGCCAGAGACGGTAGACCAAGGAAACGCCCAGGCCGAGGCGCTTTAGAAGCAGCTTGCAGCGGAGAAGGCGACTCGGGGGCCGCGGCGGCTTCTCAACCCGAGGTCGAGCGGAGGCGGCTCGACAGAGCCGGGTCCCAGAGAAGACGATGGTAACCCGGAGTCATGTCCGGAATGGCTTAACGCTGAGACCAAGCAAACCACGGCAGTGGCGGTTCAGGCAAGCAAGGCCACGCTGCGCGGCACGGCCGTCGGGGGTGGACGACGGTTTAGAAACGGGGCCGCCGACAAGCGAGCCACCAGGCGGATCAGCGGGCGCACCAGCGGATTAGAGAGATGCAGCCGTGGCCGGTTCATCCGCGTCGAAGGTGGAGCAGCCGTGGTCGGTTCATGAGGAGGTGGTGCGACGAGGCCGGGTCACAGCCAGCGGACATCCCAATGGCGGAGCAAGCAAACGTGGCGGCGGGCCAAGCGCCAAGTGATCCCGGAATTTGTCACAGTAGAAGCGGAGGCAGCCCGCGAAGCCTCGGAGGTGGCGGAAGTAGCGACTTCGGCGGAGGCCACGGATACAAGAAATAGGCCGGAGGAGCGGCTGAAACCACGGCGTCTCGGAGGCGAGCGACCCGGCTCCGGGCGAGGGGTGACGACTCGTCCGCGGCGGAATGAGGTCGAGGCCGGCCCAAGTGAGGCGGGCGATTCGTTATCATCATCAACTTCAGTAGGCTTCCACTCATCGAGCAGATTGAAAAGTCAGTTCACATAGTTACCTCCAGCAGGCTCTTCCAAACCTCAGCACAGAGCTCGAGTGCAGAATCTACAGACCTTCTGAACTTTTCTTTGTCAAGCATTTTTCTTCTGAAGATTGTTACAAGATCTGTTGTGGTTTTGTCATCAGGTAATGAGTCACCAAGTACTTCCTTCCAGTAATCATCTCCATTAGTACATGACGCCATATGTAGAAACGTCAACTTTTGTAGTTACTTTCCCTGTAGTAGTGTAATCAGGCGCAAGGTATCCAAGTGTCCCTGTCATCCTTGTCATCATCGCGCTGTCTGTGCTATTTAGCGAGCTTGACCAACCCCAAGTCTAAAACTTTGACCGACACAGCAGACGGGGCGAAAGAACACAGGCCGGTCTTGCAGCTGTGGGTCGCGAACTGGCAGGTTGGAGGCGCGGTTTGAGGTCATCCCGCGGTAGTGTAGGCGAGGAGAAGCGCCGGCGCCTCAGGCACGGTGAAGGGAGCAGTGCGTCCCTGATGGCGAAAACCAGTGACTTGGCAGGGTCCGCGGCGGTTTGTGGAGGCAGGGTCGTAGGCCATGGAGGAGCAGGCCGCGAGGGCGGCTCAGAGCAAGGCCGTCAGCGGTGGCTTCGAGGCGGCGCAAGGCGAGCCATGGCGCAGGCGGGGCGATTCCAGCGAGGCCCGTCGGCTTAGGTGAGTTTTGAAGACTGAGAGGCCGGGCGAGGCCGTAGTGGCAGCGGAGCGGGCGGCTCGTGGTGGCACCGATGGCTCAAAACCACTCGGAGGCGAGAGCCGCCGCAGGAGCAGCGGGTCGAGGCCGGCGGCTCAAGGCTATGGAGGCGCAGCCGGCAACGGTGGCTAGAGTGCTGCGGAGGCAGTAACCGCGGCGGCGACGGGCAGCTCAAGACCCCCTTGGTCAGGCCATGGAGGGTCACAAGCGAGGCCGCAGCTGTAGCTGTCCGAGGCTGAGTCTGGTAAAGCAAACAGGAAGCAGAGGCGCGCCGGACTCATCCTTCTTCTCATGATGATTGATTGATTGACCAACTGATGCACGGGACGTGGTACTTACCCTTTTTTTTAAACCGGACAAGAAACCAAGGTAGGTAAACCGGCTCAGATTGGATTCTTTCTCGGTCTGGTGTCCTCTTGAGCGGTCAACCGATGGCCAGATGGTTCCTGTCTTTTTCCCTTCCGATCTGCTGCGGTGCATATTAGCAGTTTGTAGCAGAAACGAACTCGAGCCATGAATAACGGTGATAGTATGAACTTCGGCGACTTGCGGTTTCTGGAAACACATTCGATGTCATCCTAATATCTTTTGATTGTGGAACTAAGCGGATTAGACGGATCTGATCATCAAATAACGAATCTGCTGATTTCTTCATCTTCATCTAGTCAATCGCGAGCTTCTCGAATCCTGAAGAGCTCCCTTCAAGAACTCAACACCACCGTGCGCAGGCCCCACGGTGGGCGCCAACTGTCGTGGAATTAACACGTCAGATGTCCTTAGTGTGAGGACTTAGTCGCGAGGCCAACGCATCTATGTGGTAGCTTGAGAGGGGTTGAGCGGAATCGAGAGATGCAACACAAGACAAGGGTTTAGACAGCTTCGGGCCCCGGGAAACATCATCCAGTAAAAACCCTACATGCTGTTTGTGGCTAGGTCTCATTATCATCATGAGGGAGTCGCCGTAAACCGGCTCTCCTCTAGTTGTGTCTAGACCTAGAGATTATTGATTGTTGTCTGTAACTTGTCCCTCTTTGGGGAGCCCTGCCCCTCCTTATATATGTTGAAGGCGGGTTACATGTGGAGTCCTATTAGGATTAGGACTAGTCTATCTCTAATACAAACCGGATACAAGTCCATGTCTTAACTCCTCATAAGACAAATATTCCTTATGCCTTTTCTCTTAAACCGCCCACCATAGTTGAACCGGCCTTCATGAACCGCCGATCAGCCACCGGGTCTTGTCGCTCCTCTGACCCGCCTGACGGATTACCAATGAACCGTAAACCGCCGGGTCACCAGTGAACCGCCAAGTGTCAGCGGGTTTTTCAGGTAAACCGCCAAGTCCGGCCGGTTTACGCCGCGGGGTATATCCCCGACACCGTTGCTGCTGTTACAATTACTACAAAACTGCTACTGTTACTTTTGCTACCGTTATTGTTACCTCCATACTACTTTGCTACTAAACACTTTGCTGCAGATACTAAGTTATCCAGGTGTGGTTGAATTGACAACTCAACTGCTAATACTTCAGAATATTCTTTGGCTCCCTTGTGTCGAATCAATAAATTTGGGTTGAATACTCTACCCTCGAAAACTGTTGCGATCCCCTATACTTGTGGGTTATCAATCCCGTCTTCCTCTTACTCAACACCTCCGCCAAAACAGAGGTGGCGATCTCCGCCGGCCAGCCTCCAGATCCCCGGCGACTGCGAGTGGTTCACACGCGCCCACTCCCGGCGGCCCTTCTCTTCGCCGCCGTCTGCCCTCCCCTGGCCAGGACCTCCTCCGCCTCTTTGCCACCACTCCCGTGAATCAAAAAAAGCATCACTGGCTTCCGAGCTTACAGAGGAGAAAGGTAGCAACTAATTTGCCATTTAGGCTAATCTTATAGAAGAAAGAGAGCCCATGTGAAGATTCAGAAAAAATCATCCAAGCGTCCACCGGCGAGATCTTGTCCCCAAGCCCCGCAGCAAGGCGCCATCGGAGGAGGGTGGGGTGGACACTACCACGCCGATCCGGAGCCCGGAGCCCCGGCGCAGATCCACGCGGCCTCGTCAAGCAGCCGCCAAGGTCGATCCTGACCAGACCACCGCTGCCGCGCCTCCAAGGTCGAGGCCACCGCTGCCGCACCCTCCGCCACAAGCCCAGCCAGCACCATGCGCGTGGCCCGACGACCACGAGCCCATACCCGATATGCGATCGGCGTAACAGGGCGACAAACGCAAAGCAGCCGCCATGGGAGTGCGTGAGTTTGGTGTGGCTGGAGCACAGATAGAAGAGGAAGGAGAGCAGCCGCTTAGAGAGAAGAGAAGGAGAGCAGCGCTAACGAGTGATGTGGCTTCGTGGGCTCGGTGGATGGATGAAAAGAGGGAAGAAGAAGAAGAAGAGCAGCTCTGTTCTAGAGGACTGGAGTTGTGGAAGAAGAGCAACACAATTTGGAGTTGTGGAAGAAGAGCACCGACCAGAAAGTTGAACTCAGCCGGATCTGGCAGTGGCTGGACTTGGTCGGGACAGCGGGTCCTGCGTTGGTCGAGGAAAGCGGATCCGGCAGCGGCTACGGCTGGACTTGGGGAAAAGAAGGAACGGAGAGGAGTTGCAACGAGGTGTTGCAGGCGGTGGCATGGCGGCGTAATAGCCGGGACGTGGAACTCCTGCAGGCGGTCTCCACTGGCTGTGCAGGGTTACCCGGCGGCGGTGGGCGTAGACGGCAGCGGCGTGTCCCGGGGTGAGGGGTCGTGGTATGTGGGGCAGTGGATAACCAGCAAGAGCCGAGCCTCGCGGAAGATAACCGCTGTCAACATGAATGGCTTACGAGCGAGGAGTCCATATACATAGCTGAAGGAGCGCCATCGAGGTTGCTTGTTTTTTCCAGACCAGCCGATGTGTTAAGCTCGCATGCACACATACACGTCGGCTGGTCTGGAAAAAATAAGCAGCCTTGGTGGCGCTCCATCAGCCATGTATCTGGACTCCTCGCTCGTAAGCCACTCATGTTGACAACGGTTATGTGTGCATGCGAGCTTAACACGTCGGCTGGTCTGGAGAAAACAAGCAGCCTCGGTGGCGCTCCTTCAGCCATGTATATGGACTCCTCGCTCGTAAGCCATTCATGTTGACAGCGGTTATCTTAGATTTTTCATTTTGATGAGCCTCGCTTTGAGGAATTCATGGAATAATCCATTTTTATGGAATAATGAATTAAGTTCCGTGAGGCTCTGCTCTTGCCGGTTATCCACTGCCCAACATACCACGACCCCTCACCCCGGGACACGCCGCTGCCGCCTACACCCATCGCCGCCGGGTGACCCTGCACAGCTAGGGAGACCGCCCCAGAGGAGTTCCCCGTCCCTGTCAGTTACGCCGGCCACGCCACCGCGTGCAACACCTCGTTGCATCCGCCTCTCCGTTCCTTCTTTTCCTTAAGTCCAGCCGCAGCCGCCGCCGGATCCGGTTGCCCTCGACCGAACGCAGGACCCTGCCGCCTGATACGTCTCCAACGTATCTATAATTTTTGATTGTTCCATGCTATTATATTACCTGTTTTGGATGTTAAATGGGCTTTACTAAGCGCTTTCATATTATTTTTGGGACTAATCTATTAACCGGAGGCCCAGCCCAAATTGTTGTTTTCTTGCCTATTTCAGTGTTTCGCAGAAAAGGAATATCAAACGGAGTCCAAACGGAATGAAACCTTCGGGAGAGTTATTTTTGGAACAAACGCAATCCAGGAGACTTGCAGTGGACGTCATGAAAGAAACGAGGCGGCCACGAGGCAGGGAGGCGCGCCCCCACCCTCATGGGCCCCTCGTGGCTCCCCTGACCGACTTCCTTCGCCTATATATAACCATATACCCTGAAAACATCCAGGAGCACCACGAAACCCTATTTCCACCGCCGCAACCTTCTGTACCCGTGAGATCCCATCTTGGGGACTTCTCCGGCGCTCCGCCGGAGGGGGAATCGATCACGGAGGGCTTCTACATCAACGCCATAGCCTCTCCGATGAATTGTGAGTAGTTTACCACAGACCTTCGGGTCCATAGTTATTAGCTAGATGGCTTCTTCTCTCTCTTTGAATCTCAATACAAAGTTCTCCTCGATCTTCTTGGAGATCTATTCGATGTAACTCTTTTTGCATTGTGTTTGTCGAGATCCGATGAATTGTGGGTTTATGATCAAGTTTATCTATGAGAAATATTTGAATCCCCTCTGAATTCTTTTTTGTGTGATTTGTTATCTTTGCAAGTCTCTTCGAAATACCAGTTTTGTTTGTTCTACTAGATTGATCTTTCTTGCAATGGGAGAAGTGCTTATTTTTGGATTCAATCTTGCGGTGTCCTTTCCCAGTGATAGCAGGGGCAGCAAGGCACGTATTGGATTGTTGCCATCGAGGATAAAAAGATGGGGTTTATATCATATTGCTTGAGTTTATCCATCTACATCATGTCATCTTGCCTAATGCATTACTCTGTTCTTATGAACTTAATTCTCTAGATGCATGCTGGATAGCGGTCGATGTGTGGAGTAATAGTAGTAGATGCAAAATCATTTCGATCTACTTGTCGCAGACGTGATGCCTATATACATGATCATGCCTAGATATTCTCATAACTAAGCACTTTTCTATCAATTGCTCGACAGTAGTTTGTTCACCCACCGTAATACTTATGCTATCTTGAGAGAAGCCACTAGTGAAACCTATGGCCCCCGGGTCTATTTTCCATCATATAAGTTTCCGATCTATTTTATTTTGCAATCTTTACTTTCCAATCTATATCATAAAAATACCAAAAATATTTATCTTATTATTATCTCTATCAGATCTCACTTTTGCAAGTGACCGTGAAGGGATTGACAACCCCTTTATCGCGTTGGTTGCAAGGATCTTATTTGTTTGTGTGGGTACGAGGGGTTTGCATGTAGCCTCCTACTGGATTGATACGTTGGTTCTCAAAAACTGGGGGAAATACTTACCCTACTTTGCTACATCACCCTTTCCTCTTCAAGGGAAAACAAATGCAGTGCTCAATAGGTAGCAAGAAGGATTTCTGGCGCTATCGCCAGGGAGGTCTACGCACAAGTCAAGACATACCAAGTACCCATCACAAACTCCTATCCCTCGCATTAAATTATTTGCCATTTGCCTCTCGTTTTCCTCTCCCCTACTTCACCCTTGCCGTTTTATTCGCCCTCTTTTTCCCGTTCGCCTCTTTTTTGCTTCTCTTGTGTACTTGTGTGTTGGATTGTTTGTCACGATGGCTCAAGATAATACTAAATTGTGTGATTTCTCCAATACCAACAACAATGATTTTCTTAGCATTCCGATTGCTCCTCTTACCGATGCTGAATCTTGTGAATTAATGCAGCTTTGTTGGAGCTGGTCATGGAAGATAAATTTTCTGGCCTTCCTAGTGAAGATGCCGCTACTTATCTAAACAACTTTGTTGATTTGTGTGATATGCAAAAGAAAAAAGACGTGGATAATGATATTGTTGAATTGAAGTTATCTCTGTTTTCGCTTAGAGATCGTGCTAAAACTTGGTTTTCGTCTTTGCCTAAAAATAGTATTGATTCATGGAATAAGTGCAAAGATGCTTTTATCTCTAAGTATTTTCCTCCCGCTAAGATCATCTCTCTTAGAAATGGTATTATGAATTTTAAGCAACTTGATCATGAGGATGTTGCACAATCTTGGGAGAGGATGAAATTAATGATCCGCAATTGCCCTACACATGGATTAAATTTATGGTTGATCATACAAAAGTTTTATGCCGGATTGAATTTTGCTTATAGAAATCTTTTAGATTCAGTAGCCGGAGGCACCTTTATGGAAATCACCTTAGGAGAAGCTACTAAAATCCTAGATAATATTACGGTTAATTATTCTCAATGGCACACCGAAAGATCTACTAGTAAAAAGGTTCATGCGATAGAAGAGATTAATATTTTGAGTGGAAAGATGGATGAACTTATGAAATTGTTTGCTAATAAGAGTGCTCCTATTGATCCTAATGATATGCCTTTGTCTATTTTGATTGAGAATAATAATGAATCTATGGATGTGAATTTTGTTGGTAGGAATAATTTTGGTAACAACGCGTATAGAGGAAACTTTAATCCTAGGCCGTTTCCTAGTAATTCCTCTAATAATTATGGTAATTCCTACTACAACTCTTATGGAAATTTTAATAATATTCCCTCTGATTTTGAGATTAGTGTTAAAGAATTTATGATCTCTCTAAAGGATTTCAATGCTTTGCTTGAAAAAAATTGCCTAAGATTGATGAATTCGCTAGGAATGAGGATAGAATTTCTCTTGATGTTGATTCTTTGAAACTTATATCTATTCCACATAACCATGATATCAATGAGTCTCTCAAAGCCATGAGAATTTCAATTGATGAGTGCAAAGAAAGAACCGCTAGGATGCGTGCTAAGAAAGATTGCTTTGTAAAAACGTGTTCTTCTAGTTTTCATGATAATAGGGATGAAGATCTAAAAGTGATTGATGTGTCTCCTATTAAATCTTTGTTTTGCAATATGAATCTTTATAATGATGGGACTGGAGATGAGTCAACTTTAGTTAAAAGGCGTCCCAATGATTCGGAGTTTTTAGATCTTGATGCAAAAACTGGTAAAAGTGGGATTGAAGAGGTCAAAACTTTACATAGCAATGAACCCACTATTTGATGTTCTTGCAAAGTTTAACAACAAAAACCTTCATGGAGCCCCCAGCAAAAAAAAAACAAAATTACTGCTAAAAAATGTACATAAACTTTGAACGATGGTTTTGTTTTTTTAGGTGAGGGATCCTCGAATGTTATTTTTAGTTAAAACTTTGCAAGATCATCAATAGATTGATCATGTTTGATGTTTCAAAGTTTCAAATTTTTTTGACTTTTTTTTGTTTTAAATTATGTCTCATTCACAATACTATTAAGCATAAACCACCGGAGTAGAGCAGATGGATTCCAATAATTCTTGATATTTTTACCAACCAAAGACAACACGATGGTTTAGACCACAATGGCCGTTCAATTAGTGGCTCGTCCATCTTCGTCATTGTTTTTGTAGGAGAGCAGGTGGGGTTCGATTTGCTAGCTTTGTCCTTGGCACCAGACTGTAGCGTAACAAACATAACTAAATTAATTTCAATCACATGGAGCAGCAAATTGGGACTTGTACGAATTAATTTACAATGGTTGAGATTGGACACGCATTATAGACTATAATCACATCTACTCTTTTTTCTTATTGTTGAAACAGCTACCTAGTACCTAACTCAATGACTTGATCGTATCTGAACATGCGAGTCTTCCTTGTCAGCATGTACGTCAATGATGGTGATGAGGATCACATTATATGTAGACTTTGAAATATACCAATGGCAGGTTTAGTATCTAAATACGACAAAGGGTCGATCACGGGTCATGATCGCTAGTGTACACTAAGTTATCTTGGCGTAGTACAAACAATAATGTCTAGCTTGGGCTAGCTTAAACAATGTCTTATGACGGACACATTTTGTGCAATGATAGTCTTTCAAATTTTGTCTCTTCTCAACAATAATTGAACTTTCTTTTGAGGCCAACATATGACTTTTAAGGCAGGTGTAGAGTCAGTCAAGTCAACCTAATGCTGGAGCAACTTTTATACCTTCGGTCTCCCCCCAGTATACCTTCACAAGATCTGGCATCACCAATACAACCTCTCTCTCTCTCTCTTCACAAGATCTGGCATCACCAATACAACCTATCTCTCTCTCTCTCTCTCTCTCTCTCTCTCTGTGTGTGTGTGTGTGTGCGCGCGTGCGCACCTGTTGAAGACAAGCCTTGTGCAGCAGCAGGGCTTGATATATCTCCAGGTAATTACCTTACCTTCTTAATTTGAACGTCTGCTTAATTAGGAGAGTAGTTTAGGATACTCTAGTCTCTCCTCGAAGCTTTATGTTTTACGGGTCAAGAAAACTTCCAACTCATTATGCTTGGTGGATTGGAACTTGGAAGGCAAGGTGAACTATGAAACTAAAAATAACTACAGGTTTATCCAAGAGGTGTGCTTGCTCTGTTCATTGCATCTTATTGAGTGCTCTCCAATCTAATTAAAGCACTCTAAGTTAAGGAAGTTTATATTTGGATTTTCCTATTTGCATGAGAAAGGTGTGATAGCTCCAAGGCGTGCCTAGGCACCGCTATCAACAGTAAATTCAAAAAAATAGACAAAAAATCAAAGAAAAATGAAAGTTTGCAACAACAAAGATGGTCAAACTTTTTAGTTTCTTGCAAGTTTCATGCCAAAATGTCATGTAGAGAAAGGTGTACGGACGAGTTTCATATTTCAGTGCTAAAAGTGCTCAAAACTTCAAGCACTGAACTCTTTTCCGTGTGTAGAGCTCCTCGAATGGTTTTTTGGCATGAAAACTTGCAAGCACCTAAAAAGTTTGATCATCTTTCATGATGCAAGGTTTTGTTTCTATTTGTTTTGATTTTACTGTTCATAGAGGGTGCCTATGCACTCGGGAGCTGAAAAACCACTCTCTATTTGCATATATGGCTCGATATGACGCCAGCTCGCTTTAACTACTTCTCCCATATGTAAAGATGATTTGTCCATAAACTCTTGTTTCCTGCTAGTGCTGCTGACATCCTATATAATCAGGGTACGCAATGGTTGGACAAGCTATTATTACACAACGTGACCTGGAGTATATGCTAGTGGATCCAACCCTAGAGCCCACGGCCCTGCCTTTGTCACTTTTGATAGAAATCACACACGGTTTCTCCGATGACATGGAAATTGGCAGAGGCGGCTTTGCGACTGTTTATAAGGTACAACACCCTCACAGCTGCCCCTTCTCAACCTCCCATTCATAAAATTTTGTCAGAAATGAATACTCATGTTTATCCATGCATCTCCTGGCCGGCTGCAGGCAACACTTGAGAATGGATATGTCGCTGTAAAGAAGTTGCTCAAAACGCACATGCACGAGAAAGAATTTCAAGAAGAGGTTAAATGTCTCGTGAAGGCGAAGCACAAGAATATCGTACGATTTCTGGGATATTGTTCTGACACACAAGGAAATATGGCAAATTACAACGGAACATTAGTCATGGCAGATGTGCAACAAAGATTGCTCTGCTTTGAGTATCTGCCAAAAGGAAGTCTTGATGTTTATATCAAGAGTAAGACCATGTTTACATCTTAATTTTCTTCATTGGGTATTGCTTGGTTGGTTCAACCAACTTAGGCATATAACTGAAATTATCTTCTCATCTTGCGTCCACAAGTTAAGAAAGTCAAGTGTCTAATATATGTACTAAACTAAATCCCATTTCTCATCTCCCTTTTGTAGATTCATCCAGAGAACTTGAATGGATAGAGCTTTACCGAGTAATAAAAGGGATCTGTGAGGGGTTAAATTATCTTCACAATCAAAATATTCTGCACTTGGATTTAAAACCGGGAATATATTGTTGGATGAACATATGATGCCGAAAATTACCGATTTCGGACAGTCAAGGTGTATTGAGGAAAATCAAACAAGATTCATGACTAATAATGTGCGAGGAACTTTGTAAGCCAACTAAAGCATATTGAGAGCTAAATCTTTAACTTTTTTGGCCATAATGTAATTTTATATCACATTCACTCTGCATATTACTATTTTATGAGGCTATATGTGTCTTTTAGGGGATATTGGGCACCAGAATCGCATGAGAGTGAAGGAGAGGTATTACAAGTCACACGCAAGTTTGACTTGTACAGTCTTGGTGTTATAATTATGGAGCTTTTGACTGGAATGAAGGGGTCTCGAAGTATTGAAGATGTAAGAAAAATTCTATATGTGTGCTTTCCAAGTTAAAATTTAAAATAACGATCTTATGCATTAAAGTTGAGTTTCAATTGAAAAGATTGTTCCCTTCGTAATGTACTCATTATTGGAATCGCCCCAGGTACGTGAAATTTGGAGCCATAAGTCAGATATATCATGGTGGGGTCAAATACAAGTATGTGCTGAGATTGGGATTGAGTGCACTAACTTAATACCAGCCTACAGACCAGAAAGTATGAAGAATATAATTGATAGGCTTTTATCAGCAGAAAGCAGTACACATGTAATCCCAGAGGGTGGGTCCAACAATCTTCTTATCCTTCACCCCCCAGCACTTCGCTTCCCCTTCGAGGCAAACAAGGTTATCATGTGCCCGCTTCAGCTAACAAATAACACCAACAAACACATCACGTTTACGCTTAGGGAGAAAAGTGGGGGACCCTCCTTCCTAAGGCTGCCATTGTATGGTGTTGTGCCGCCTCACACCCATTGCACCCTCATCGTACCGACACAAGCAAAAGAAGAGTTTCCACGAAAATGGATCACAGATCTGATCCTCCATAGTGCTACATTTACACCAGGGGATTTTGATTCTATCGAACGAAACCGTTTAGGCCATTGTTTTAGTGTGAAGAGGAATGCAGTGCAGACGATGGTGGAGTTCAAAGCACTTTATACTATGCCTCGACACATCACGACACTGTCGTCTATGGTAAGATATTACTTTATCAACATAGACACTATGAACTAGCTCCGCGACCTCCACATTTCCACGTCAGTATTGTTAATTAGTATGTACGTTATGATGAAATCTTTTGTTAACATTGATATATTAATAGTTCTTCCTTATATGTTGAAAAATACAGAACACTACAACTAATAAAAACAATGCAAAGTTTGATTCCACAATTAATTTCTATATGAGTTGTTTTCCCATTAAAATGTTAGTTAGGGCAGTTATGTGTGAGTTATTCACCCATAAATATTGCTAGTTAAAGCAGTTCATTGTCACATTGTTAATGATATGTCATTATAATAATACAAATAACTGTTGGAAATAACATCTTATGGGAACATTACTTCAATCTTACCATCAAGTGATTAGGTAGAAAAACGATCAAAGATGAACATCAGTCTCCTTTTAGCACGACTAATATTATCCATTCCTTTTCTACTTATTTAATACTTCCTCCGTCCCAAAAGAAATATCGCTGATTTACAACTTTGCTGGGAGAAATTGTAAGGTTGATACTCCTGTGTAAATATTAATTCACCTCTTGTGTTGTTTCACTTGTATTTTGTGGTGGTGGCCGGTTCTGGACTGCACTTACATATATTTAGCCAACCACACCCACAATAAAGGTATGAATTGTTTCTTCTCTGTCAGGTTTACTATGTGTGAGCAGTAAAACTTCAAGGTGGACCCCAACCAATTGTTAACCATACCCTTGTTGAATCAGATTATATGCAAGGTACGGGTTGTCAGCCGGTATTCCTTGGATACAAACCCGGACAAGCAATGGTGAGTGCAGTCCATTATATATATTAGCAAAACAAAAGTCAAGATGAAGTTATATTTCTTACTTTGTTTGTTCATTGTTGAATATTCATATGGCACATCCACCTTTATTTTGAAAAGGTGTGGTTCAACCCGGGTGCACCTACATCCTTTATGCCTACAACTTTCTCCTTCCATATTTCTTCGAAGATGTACAGCGATTTTTTTGATTGATATTAACATGGAAAGGAAGCAACAAGTCGCCAGTGTTATTTAGATCAGGAATGGGCCCTTGGCCAGTTCATAGTTCGGCATTGGGACCTCTCCTTTTTACTGAACATACATGATTGTTTTTTTATGGGTGGGCAGCATATTGTACATATATGTTTCGTGGTTAATTAATCAGATAAATATTTTGTGGCAGGATAATAGTTGGGGAAGATTCAGGACTTGTTAGTATTTGGGACTATCAGACACAGGCAAGTGTATACTGTTATTTTTAGATAAAGACAATTGGTCTGTTTTGGCATTCTTTGGTCACCGTTTACTAACATACTAATTTCTCTATTATATTATGGCAGAGAAAAGTGGATTCATTTGAACTCTCATCGAAACAAGGCATGATTTCTTATCAACTTCATTTAATTCTTATATCACGCAATGTGACCACTTCCCTCGCTGCAGATCTTAGAAGCGTTATATTTATTCAACGGAAACAATGGGCTGTTACCGGCACAGGAAATGGTCACGTCCATGTGTATAACTATGAAAAAATGGAAAAGATCACAAGTTTCAGAGTTACTAGATCTGAAGGGTTTCTCACGACAATGGCTGTTCACCCAACCCGGCCGTATTTGCTGACAGCGGGTACACACATGAAACTTTGGGACTGGGACAAGGGTTGGGAGTGTGTGCAGGCATTTAATGTTGCGAATTTTATATACGGGGACAGAGTATGTCATGTGGCATTTAACACAAATCACACCTTCGCTACTGCTTCAGCAAGTCCAGACAACACTGTGGAGGTATGGGACTCTCTCTCTCTCTATTAATTTTAGTCTGATGAAGACAGGTGTGTTGGCTTTTTACGCACGTGTGTATCCGAGGCCGGCTTCCTGTATGGTGCAGACGTGCGGTGCATATATCGACGTAATGAGACTTCGTTGTGATTCCATCGGTAGGAGTGTCTTGCATCGTCGCTGTTGGATCGTTGATTGTCACGAGTCGCATAAAGTACTCTCAATGACATGGACTGGGCTAACCAAATGTTTCTACTGTACCTTTATTTTGTTGAGTAAATTAGTATTATTTATTAACTTAATACAGAAATAAATCATAAACATGACGTTGACAATATTAAACACATACTGATATTTGATCACGTAATTACGTACTAGACATATAGCAGATATATCTTTGCAAATAGCTAGTACGACCAACACAAAAATAAATAGGAGCAGGATAAACGAATTATACCTATTAGTTGGCCACGGCGGCACCTTCTTCACGGGAGCGAGTTTCTCCGCTTCGGTGGACATGTTAATGACGACGAAGGCGACGAGGATGTAGATGAAGTAGTGGACAAAGACAAACCGCGGCAAGCAGTTAGGTAGGAGATGCTCCCCGAAAACCAATAACCCTTCTCCCGGTGCAGGATTGCAAAGGGCGGGGTTCCGGAGGTCCGCTCTCTCATATAGTCGTGCACACGGTGGACGAGATCTAATAGCATGTAGCAGGAGCAAGAGGAACGATGGTGGGCAGTGTGCGGGAGGTGGCAGATGCGATCTGATCTAATGTCGTGGCTATGGTTGCCGGCACTTCCAGTATATAGGCTGGGTCGGGTAGCGAGATGTCGGTAGAAATACATTGGTGTCGGCAAGTTCCCACGACCTAACGTCTCATATTCTTGGCTCGCTCGTTAATGACACATAATTAATGACCAACGTTCTTGACCGGCAAAAACTAAGTGCATGCATGACATAGATCTGAGCTCAGTTCAATCAGGAAGCACGACGCACTCGCGGGTGAGGCATGGCGAGGTGAGGCGTGTAGCATAGTGGGAGCGTGAGAGAACAACCCCTTCTCAAGCTCCGATAAATGTGGAATAGAACGACTTTTAAAGAGGTCCCAAACGCCTACCACTAGCGGGGTGGTACCAACCCTCACACCACCTAGTCATGACACCCACATGGGACCTTAGGGATTTTATGAAATTGTTAGATGTGCCTGAAGCACACCAAATATTTGAACAATCCCTTATGATATCTCGAAGGCCCATAGTGTTCTCTGTTTCAAACACTGTTTTGATATATTAATATTTTCACTGCAGACCAGTTAAGGTTGAACATCCACCTGGGGGAAGTACCTACACTTCTTGAAAACTAAGAAATGGATTATGCCTTGAATTGTTAGTTTGGCTTAAAGAAGTTTCACTAAATGTCTCACCGGTACTAGGGATTCGCAGGCTGATCCCTTGGGTGGAGCATATTAGTAACGCTCCTGGCCTATTCATTAGCTTACTCGAGATCACCCTATATCATAGATTGTGACCAGGAGTCGAGCTCATATAGGTGTGTTCTTCCAAAGATTGCTCAGTATTACAACATCTTTTTTATAAAGCCTCAACACATATTAAGACAAAAGTCAACATGCCAACAGTTTCAGAGAGTATTGCATCTTCAATGGAGTGGGTTATTACGTTATGCTCCTTAGTTACTAGTAGCTTATTTTCCGAGATCATGCTTCACATGATCTCTGGTCATATAGGTTGGGTAACCACCATGGAATCTTATGTGTGCCTCATACCCATCTCCTTCTTTGCATTTTCAATCAGGACACATTATACTCCTTTAGTGAAGGAATCTGTCAGATTCTTAGCCGACTGGATATTATCCAACACTATCACTCTAGAGTCTCTTGCGTATATGATAGATTTTAATCTCCTTCTTGTTTGCTTTGTGGATTTTATGCTTTTCTTTGAACTCTTTGCCTTGAGAACAACTGTCACATTGTCATAGTTCATAAGAATAGCCGGAGCAGGCTTTTCAACCACTGGCAAGTGCACCAAAAGCTCTCGAAGTCATTATGCTTTGACACAGGATGTGTTAAATGTTATGAGTTGTCCTTCCATTATCGACTTCGCTAAGATAGTCTGGTTACAAGACTTCCATGAAACTGCACCACCTCCAAGTGTGAACATATATCCACTTGGGGCCTTCATGTCATCAGCATCGGAGATCCAATATGCATCACTATACCATTCAAGTACCGACAAGTATCAGGTATAGTGAAGTCCATAGATCATAGTATGTTTTAGATAGCACATAACTCTTTCAACATCATGCCAAATGTACATCTCCCAGATTGGCGGAAAACCGACAAAATTTGCACACAACAAACATGATATCAGGCCTTGTAGCCCAAACTAGATACACGAGTGAACCAATAATTTGAGATTATCTCAATTTATCTTTAGTCGTGCCTTCAAACTTTTGAATTCGCACACCAGGAATCATATGGCGTTGGAGAAATTTTGTAGTACAAATGTACAAAACAACTCAAAATCTTCTTAACTTAGTGGAATTACAGAAGTGTAATCGAACCCTCATTATCTCTCAATAGCTTGATGTTCAAGATAACATCAGCCACACCAATGTCCTTCATCTCAAAGTTCTGAGATAGAAAAGTATTAGCCTGCTCAATAACTTTGAGGTTACTTCCAAATATCAGTATGCCAACAACATGCAAATATAGTATAACTCCTTCACTCCCACCGAAGCGATAGTATACACATTTGTCATCTTCTTTAACAACAAAGCCAACATATGTCAATGTTTTATCAGACTTCTCATCCCATTGCTTACATGCTTGTTTCAGGCCATTTCCCTTCGTGACTATCTGTTACAAAGCCATCTAGATGTTGCATGTAGATTCCTTGTCTAGATCTCTATTTAGGAAAGCCATCTTAGCGTTCATCTTATGGACGAGAAGAACATGCGAGGCAGCAAACGAGGGTAACACTTGAATGGTTGTCAGTCTGGCCTGTTGGGCAAGTATAGAAGAAAGCTACTTCTTCTTTCTAGGTATAATATTGGACACAATACTAACCTTTTACTTTTCAATTATACCACCAAGCCTAAGCTTCTCTCTCAACACCCAATTACATCCCAATGGTTGCAACCATAGGGACGCTCAGTGATTTCCCATGCCAACTTAGCAAAGATGGAATCCATCTCGCTACCGACCGCATCGTTCCAGTAGTCACCACCTGGAGAAGCATAAACTTATGAAATAGAAGTGGGAGTAACATCCAGTAGGTACACAAGGTAATCATCTCCAAAACCTTTTGTAGTCCTCTATCTCGCCCCTACCAAGAGCTTCCTCGTCACCCTACACATAATTTTCATCATGTGTTCGTTCATAATATTTCATAGGAATGATAGGTTCAGAGTCTCCTCAGATTCCGTCTAGAAATGCTTTGCATATCTCTTACAGGAAAAATATCATCATAGAATGTGACATCTTTAGACTCCATTGTTGCACTGGCCTTCCATCAGGTACCTAATATTTCACCAGTATAAATCTATGGCCAACATTATTCTTAGCATAGCCAAAATTAATGCATTCTACGGTACTTGGTCCAAACTTACACTTTTTGAGCATCGACACATTGAGTTCTGCCAAATAACCCCAAGTAGGTAAGTAAGAGAATGTCCTTCATTTCCTCCCATTGATCATAGGGATCTCATTTTCTGTTTGATGGCCCCGTTTGGCTGGACTGAATAGGGAGGCGCCTCTCATGAATAATACCATGTTCAGTATAGAAGAATAAAATTCCTTGGGTAAGTACTCTTCACCACAATCTGACCCGGCTCATTTTTAAAAAAATTTGATTCTCAACTTCGGCTTAATAGATTTTAAACATATGAAAATATATACTCGCCATAAAAAATATTTTATGTTACGTAAAATTACGAACGTAAAAACATACATAAAATGCGATATTTCTGGTCTTATAACCTATTTCTTTTGTTTTCTTATACCAAATTTTACGTAGTGAATCAATATGAATGTAACTACTTGTATTCGAAACATAATTTATTTATGACGCGATCGTAAGATTATCTCGGATGAAGAATAACTTATTCTGCATCCTGGGTGATGAATAGTATCGAGTATAGTATTAAGTATTTCTTTCCACCTTTAGTCAGCACTACATTGATTTCATAATTAAAGATCAGCATGTATGAGTTCTAATTGTGCCAAGTATCTCTTCTCCGCAACCTTGTTAGGCTTACAAGGTTGCTTGCTTGCACACATGAATGCCTATTATTACCTTTGGTTAAAGTGAAACTTTAAAGTAAATTCAACTTATCAAGCCACATCATACAACCTAAATTAATGTGACAAAAATACGTGCATGTCAAACTTCATATTCATTAACACTCCAATGAATATGGTTCATAACTTTATTAAAAAATTGCGACCAAAAGGTGGAACAAACTACGCGTTCATAATCTTTTTTCAACAAAAGTCCATATTTCAAATAACTACTCTATTAGACTCAAGACCAACCTCAACCCTTCTTTATAGAGAAAGGAACCACTAACGAGATTCTTCTTGATGGCGGGGAAATGCTGCACGTTCTTCAGTTGCACGATTCTTCCTGAAGTAAATTTCAAATCAACCATGACAATACCATGAGTAGAAGCACATGTGCCATTCACCATCTGTATAGACCAATTTCACGTACACTGGTATGAAGAAAATAAGGAAATATCATCACACACATGAATATTTGCATCTGTATGAACCCATAATCGGTAGACCAACAAACTGACAACATAGGAAATGGATAACTGTAACCAAATGCCCCATTATCATTGTTGCCCCATCCTGGCTTTTGTACTTGTTCGGACATTTCTTGGCCCAATGTTTCTGAATTGCACTTGATGCAGCCATGATTCTTCTTGTACATCTTGAAGGTCTTCTTACCCTTCGTCTTGAAGTCGGTATTCTTCTACCCTATTCTTTCCCTTGAACTTTGTGGAAGTTCTTATGTGCCATATTGGGGACAGAAATTCCTTGGACCTTCTATCGCGTGAGTCCTTCGCTCTCGAATTTCGATCAATATTCAGAAGAACGATGTTATCCTCTGCTTAGATTTCACATTTCTGATGTTTGAGAGTGGTAGCAAAGCTCTTCCAAGGAGGCAATTTACCAATTATTTAACCCACGCATTTAACTTGCCACGTAACTCAGACTTAAGAAGCTCGCGCTCGTTAATAATGCATTGTATCTCATGAGTCGGTCCACTAGGTCCTCAACATTTTTGTAATCATGAAACTGTTCCATGGCATATATCCCGCTTTCGGCATCGGTTCACTAAATATAATTAAGCGCATCCCACAAGTACTTGGTGACCCGCATATATAAATGAGCGTCAACTAGCTTATCACCGGTCACACTCAGAACAACTCCAACAAAGACGACGATGGCTTTCCTGAACGGCTTCTACTGTTGAGGTGCAATTGTTATTCAGGAGTACCACTAGTGACCTAGAACACGTTCATCGCTGTGAGCCCCAAGGTAGTTTTTGTCAGCCAATGCTTAAAACATGTCCTCATAAACGGGGCTGATTTTCGTGCAACAACAAAGCCATGAATCAAAAATTTCCTACAAATATTACGTTTTTGGATTGTTGAGTAAAATATTAATTTTTTGATTAATATAATCTAGAAGTAAATCATAGACATGGCATTGAAAGAATTAGACATGTACTGATATTTGATCATGTAAGCATGTAGTAGACAAATAAGAGAGATATCTACGCAAATAACTAGTACCACCATCACAAAAATAAATAGGAGCGGGACAAATGAGTTATTCCCTCAAGTTAGCTAGGTTGAAGCCGCGATGACGGCGGCCTCAGTGGCCTTCTTCTCGACGGTGAGTTTCTCAGCATCACTGGACATGTTGATGATGATGAAGGAGACAAGGACTTATACGACGTAGTGGAAAAAGACTAGCAGTAGTGAGCAGTCGCGTAGGAGATGCTCCCTTCTTGCAGTTAATGGCTAACTAATTATCCATTGTTGAGACAAAAACTAAGCTCACACATGACATGTGTCTGACCTCGCCTCCATCATGAAGCACGAGCGCACGTGCGAAGCAGGCCGTGGAAGAGGAGCGTGCGGGAACGTCTCCTCTTCTCTAGCTCCAATACTGTGTGGAAGAGAAACCCTTTTGAAGAGGCCTAGAACATTCACCACTAGCGAGGTGGTACTAAAGTTCCCACCACCTAGTCATGACACCCACATGGGCCCTTAGAGATTTTATGAAATTGTTGGATGGGCCTAAGGCCCACCCTATATTTCAACATATTTTCTTTATTTTCTTTGGTGATGACCTCCCACACAGATGGTTGTGAAGGTTTGGAGTCTTGATTGTCCAAGCTCTAACTATGCGCTATCTGGGCATTTGCACAAAGTGAACTGCTTGGATTTCTTCACATGCCACAGTAAGGAGTTTTTGATTACGGGATCACATGATCATACTGCCAAGGTATGCCACTCTTATGGAAAAACATGCTAAAACAGTACGTACGTGTATATATGGCAATGCTCGTAACGCATGCTTTAATCTCTTCTGCCCAAATCAGATATGGTATTTGCAGAAGAAGATATGTGCATATACACTAACAGCATTCGTAGCTCCAGTTACAGCTGTCCTGTACCAACCCAGTCTTGAGACTCTAATTACAGGTACAGAAGATGGTGTTCTTTATTTTTGGAGCACCAAAAACTGGAGGTAATATTAAATTTAGTTACTGTAGATGGTGTCCTACAGAAGCACATGCATTAGTGAACCATTTGTTTTTGACATAGCATTAGTTAGTCGACTATTGATGTCTGCACTAAATATACTCGACCATACATGGATTTCCATTCTACTTTCTGATAGAACAAATTCCCATAGGATATATACATGCCCCCCAACGCTCCAAAGAATTATCAACATTGACTGTTTCGGAGGTGTCCACCATCTCGCATGTGTGATGGGAAGGTATATTTTCATCCTTTTTCCTTATATGCATAAGAGCGCATATTGCCATACTTCATAATTTGAATGCAGACTAATAGTGTTACACAAGTATGTATGTTAGGGTCGTGATTGGAAATTATAACACAGTAGCAATTATGGAAATTGCTAATGACAATTGGCAGCAGCAATCAACAAATTACAATGAGAAGCAGTTAAGTGCGAATATGGGACAACATGCTGGAGACACAGAGTCTAAGGTGAGTTCATTAAATAAAGACTTTGAGTTTATTATTTGTGAAGCTGCTTACCAAGTTCACTTGTCTAGTTTCAGTCATAATAGGTTCCTTCCACAATTTAAGAGGCTAATTGGTTCGCTGCCAAAGTTTGGCATTGCCAATATTTGGCAAAACCAAAAGTTGCCAAAAATTGGCAACTTTTTGAGAGGTGGGCAAGAACCAATTGGTAGACAAACAATTGAGCGCCAAATTTTTAGACTTGCCAACAATTGGCATGCCAATTATTGGCACCAAACCAATTAGGCTCTAAATGGATCTCTCAAAGTAATTATGGAATTCATATTGAATTGATAGGCAGCTATTAAAGCCATGACAATCTTGGCACTGTACAACTGTAGCCCCTACACAGTTTTCATCCTCAGCGATTGGTTCTGTTTGTCTTCCTCGTCTCCTGTGGCCGGTTTTGGCGCCCCGCAGTATGGGAGACTACGTAACTTCACACCCGCTGAGTGTCTTGGTATAGTATGTTAGGTGTTGCTATCCTCATGTCGTTTTTTCTGGTGGTAGAGGTGACAACAAAGTGAAATAAGTTCCTTCAGTCCCATCCCCATATCATTGGCGGTGGTTATAGAATTGCGGCTGACAAGTGAGGATTGGTTTTCCTAGATCCGATCTGTGTGGTTGTGCGGGGGAGATTTGTCAATAATGATGTTTCTTGCTCGTTTCTCCATTGTATTGGTGGTCTCGTCAATCAAATCATGCGAAGC
The DNA here is from genome assembly GCA_021605145.1 of Aegilops bicornis. Classification (NCBI taxonomy): domain Eukaryota; kingdom Viridiplantae; phylum Streptophyta; class Magnoliopsida; order Poales; family Poaceae; genus Aegilops; species Aegilops bicornis. The sequence continues at coordinate 244,463,360 of CM038673.1, read as the reverse complement.
CTCTTTTAGCGGTGACTTGGGGTTGGGTCTCCTTGTCCAGACTTAATCTTTGCTTTCTTCTCCAAGTCGATGGTCCGTCCATCAGATCGTTGTCGCTAGCATATCTGCGGGCAATATCTGGTGACTTTCCTGAAATAAATCCCTGGCTCCCTCGATGTGGAGCAGGTGTGGCATATAGATAGGCTCACGACGCCTTGTCAGCTTGTGCAGGTTGAATACAGGGACAAATTCCCTTTGAGCATGTTTGTTATTTATATTTTTGACAGGGGTGTTACTCTGTCCTTCACAAAATATTAATTAGTTCATACGAGTTCTCGCATTCTTAATTAGCTCCTATTTTTAAGACCTGTGAATTCTTACCTAGATGGCCAATGCTTCTATTTAGCAGATCACAGGGCCCATGAGCAAGCTACTTGATGTCAGCCCGCAGGAACTCTGCTTCCCCTATCATCCTAATGAGCCCTATCCATGCTTATTGCACCTAACAAACAATACTGATGAAGAAGTGGCATTTAGACTTGTAGACAGGAGCGGCAAGTCCCCGTGGTGCTTTACCAAACTGCCATTGTATGGCATTGTTCCGCAGAGATCCACTCAAACTTTAATGGTGACAACGAAAGAGGAGATGAAGTTGGAGAGAGCGAGAGACTTTGATCTAGCCATCCAGAGTTATTTCTTGCGAGACAATTACACGGTATTCAAAGACAGATTGGAGTCTGATAATTTTTTCATGGAGGCTGAACAATTCAAGAATATGGTGCATGAGGTGACCTTGGAAGCCGTCTATCCGATGTACGAAGAGATCCGGTCTGAGGTGAGTTAATTCAATTGGACACAAAAAATTATCTTAAGTTATGCTCCCAGGAGAGAGTTGGAGAGTTCAACACTACGTTGATGTGTGTATGTGTGTGTGTGTGTGTGTGTGTGTGTGTGTGTGTGTGTGTGTGTGATAGTAGAACTACCACACTACCGTAGTAGTATAGCACTACTACACTAATAACATAGACAATAGAGGGTGCTCCCCGCCTCCCTGGATCCGCTACAACATGACAAAAAGAGAGTGGATGGTGGAACTTCCCGCAATGGCTGAGCTATAGTGGGAAAACCAGGAGGGGTAGGGATGGCGATGCGTCGATGGGAGGGAGGGGTTGAACACCCTAAGCGGTAGTTGACGAGTGGGGACCACAACCCGCGGCAAATCCACAACCAGATGTAGGCGGCAACGGTGTTGGAGGTAACACACTTGGGATCTACGACCCAGGAGAGGTGCATCGAATGCAGATAGATGCAGGATGACTAGCCCGGTCATCGTGGGGCGAGTACAGGATGGTGACACACCTCCCGGGTCCACCCCGGGAGAGGTGGTAAGAGTGGTGCACCGAGATCCGAGACCCATTAATATTAGGAAATCGTAGGTTAACGTGGGATGACCACCCTAGGCCGTGGTGGATTAACGGGCATGGTGATCCCATTCCCACCCAAAGCTCTAGCTGTGAAGCAGGGCCAGCTTTGGAACACAGCACGAGTGTTAACTGCCTTGGGCCCAGACCTGGGTGCCGGGGGGTGGGGGTCTGCATTTTAACGTCTGTTTATACGCAAAATTTAGCGAGCCAACATCACAGACTTAAAAAAAAGAAAGGCCCTAATTGCCACGAATAAGGCTCGGGAGAGGTACATCATTAGCTCGCTAATTGCATGACACATCATTAGCTCGCTAATTGCCACTCACTTAATCGTGACCTTTCATCTTTGTCTCGAAGACTAGAGGGCACCTTGCCTCCTCCTCTGCACCCCACATCACATGCACTAGGCATGCGTTGTTGCTCTCTCGGCCTTCTGCTTCACTAGTGATAGGCGCCGCACGCCGGCCTAATTTTGGCGGTCGCAGCGCACCCGTCCTATTCATCCACTAACAGCCGACAGATCTGACGCCCCCTCCCCCACCCTCAAAAATAAAAAGGACGCCCCCTACAGTCATCTTCTTTCCCCGTTCCCCATGCTCCCGCACAAAGAGCATCGCCCCCTCCCCTTCCCCTGACTTGCCGCCATCGGGGCTGTGGCCGACGAGCTCTGGCGCGGTCCCTACATGTGGCCGTCCGGATTGCATCATTGACGCCAGTGGGCCCCCCAAATGCGCGGTCAACGATGGATTGCAGCCCGAATCCCCCGGCTGGTTCCAGCTCGCGGTTCCCCATGGTTGCAGCAGGCCCCGACGTCACCGTCGCTAGCTTGCCGCGACCATTGACTTGCATCTTGGTGTCCAACAAGAAAATTATGAAAAACAAGAAAAATCCTCGAGTGGTCGGTTGAAGCAAAATATTACTAGGTTCCAGCAAAAAAAAACTCCAGTTCCAGCAAAATAAATTTGGTAGGAAGAAAGCTCCAGTGGTTGTAGCAAAAAAAATACCAGCTTCCAGCAAAAATATGAGCCGGTTCCAGCAAAAAAAAATTTATCAAGGAAGAGCTCCAAGGTCGATTGTAGCAAAAAAAACAAGCTAGTTCCAGCAAAATAATATGCCGGTTCCAGCCAAAAACACCTCGGAAGCAAACGACGGCTAACGGTTCCAGCACCGGCGAACCCGCGGGGTGCAGCTTCGCCCCGCTGGATGCAGCTTGGCCAGACGACGGTTGCAGCTCCGCCGTTAACGGCTGCAGCTCCAATAGCAGTCGGTTGTAGCTTGCCCCCGTCGGATGCAGCTCCGCCAACCAGGGGTTGTAGCTTCCCATCGCCGCGGTTGCGACTCCGCTAGGCCAGCTTCTGCTCGCATATCGGTGGTCGCCGTTGCCGGCACCGGTGGTGGTCTCGCAGCACTCCGGTGGTGAGCTGAATAAGGAGATGGAAGAGAGGATGCGAGAGGAAAAGTGATGCCGTGTGCTGGGGAAAAGGAGTGGCTGAGAGCACCTCCTGTGAAAGAGATAATATGGATGGAGCAAAAGGCGGTGCGTGGGCCTGTGAAAGATATAAGATGGATGGAGCAAAAGCGGTGTGTTGGCCCATGCTACAGGAGCGAACAGAGGCGCTGAATTTTTCTTCTAATCCCACGACGCATGAGACCGCCGAAGATTCAAGGGCGCTACCGGTGTTAAACATTTACCTTCTGCTTTAGGCATTTCCAACCGCTGCATGTGTGATTTACCTTCTTCTCTTTATGACTACAACCAATTTACTGAAGCATTTTAGATGTTAGGGTTATAAATTTATTTTGAAAAATCTAGGCATTTACTTTTCTTCACAATTTAGGTGTTATATTGTTGCTAAGAAGCATTTGTCGAATGAAAAAAAATTGAAAATGGGCTAATCAATTTATTGTATCGCAAGGGTGCTTTAGTAAGTTCTTTTCAGTTTCAAGTAACGTTGATGTCTATGATCAGTCCCTGTCTATGATTCCATAATATGGGATATTCTTGACAATAATGAAATTGATGTTTTAATTGAAAAAAGGACATATGACTTTGCATCAATAGTGGTGTGGGCTGTTTGGATTGTGGCCCCTACATCGACTATTGCTGTGCGATCACAGACAATGACCATGATCAACCTTCAGTGCTGTTACCTGGTAGGTGTTCTGGTGACAACTGGAGGGTGGCCTGTTAGTGGAATTGTTAACACGGGCCTCTCACGGCACCCTATTTAAGTCATTTTTCACAAAATTTTATTACACACAACCAAACTCGATCAACACTTCTGTTTCTCTATGTATTGAATTCAATGCATTTGCTTTCCTGCGGGAAATTGGAAGACAACGACCTGCCAAATGTAGTCGACTTGCATACATGTGTCCTCCAACTTAATTTCAGCTATTGTTTCTCGTGTTGACTGGTGTTTTGTTTGGTCAGCATATATCAGTGAAGTATAATCCTGACAGTATATGTTCCCTGGATACACATCCAACAGAACAATGGTGGGTGACATATTTCATTCTATCCCTGTTTCTTTGTTTAAATCAATGTGGATTTCATTATAACAGACAATAAATTTCTTGTTGTCACACAGGATTTTAACTGGCCATTATAGTGGATCTGCTCACGTATGGAACCATGAGATGAAGGCAAGCTAATTCATTCTCTTATATAGTTACATTATTCTTCGAATATATGTACCGCACCTAAATGTTAAGGGTGATCATAACAAAAAAACGATTAGTATGTTTATATGCTGGTAAATTTACACCTTGGCCTTTTCCGTTGAGCTGACAAAGTTATTTTGTACGACATGTAGCACCCACTGAACTCGTTTAAAGTCTCAGCCGATGAAGGTATTCTTTCTGACTCGTATCTATGAGTAGTAATTAAGCTTATATATGTCATATAAATATAGAGTACCATAGAGTACTAATTAAATTGATCACTCCCATTGCAGTTTGCTCCATGAAATTTATTGCAAGGGAATGCATTGTAGCTGTGACACGTGATAATCACCTCCATGTGTATGATTGTGCGTGTGTATCGAAAATCGAAAAGATTAGGAGTGTCATACCTCCGCATTATGTGTCCTCCAGTCCAATACTAGCCGTTCATCCAATCCTACCGTATGTGTTGTTATCACAGGCAGTGGTTTTAGACTGGGAGCAGGGCTGGAAGCCCAAACAAAGATTTTGGACTGGTTGGTCTGATGTACCAGAGGCGACCGCATTTAACCCTGGAGATGCCGAATGTTTTGCGACTGGGTGTAAGAATGGCAAAGTACAGGTTTGTCTGGCCAGACTTCTCCTTTTTTTGCTAGTTAAACTTTAAAGTTATGAAGATAACTTTTACTGCTAGACCTTCAGTCCTCCTTGTATATGCTTGGTGATATCCAGGTTTGGCTGCTTGGTTCTAGCTACCCTAAATATTCTTTCTGTGGGCATTCCGGTACTGTGAACTGCGTTGATTTTATCCCACATCGAGGTCAACACTATTTGGTCAGTTGCTCTGAGGATGGCACTATCATGGTATGTACATGTACCATTATGATCAAACCGCCCACTAGCTAATTTATATAGTAGGCTTGTTCTAAAAATGGTAGTTGTAGAGGTCGGGAAGATCCACCTTTTTGAAAAAGAAACAATACTAAAGAATATTCGCTGTGTTTCTTTGAAATCAGATCTGGGACTTGCAGAAAAGGGAGGGCATTTGTACGATCGAAGTCAGGGCTCCAGTTCTTTCTGTCCTTGCCCATCCAAACCTCCCGCTATTAATTACAGGGACATCACATGGCATCATTTACGTGTGGAGCTCTACAGATTTCAGGTAATCATCATCATATTTTTATGATGACACTATGAATGCCCTTCCGAACTTCTTTGTAGAGATTTCAACAATTGACTACATACGGAGCAAAATGAGTGAATCTACACTCTAAAATATGTCTACATACGTCCGTATATGGTACTCCATTTGAAATGTGTAAAAGGACAAATATTTAGGAACGGACGGAGTATATGTTATTGCACGTAAACCTCAAGTAATGCTATCATGCAGTGTAGTGCCAAGTATATAACACGTAGGTCCTTATGTTGTATATGTCAACTTTTTGCTCTCATATGGCGAAATTTTGCTGTAACTCATGATAAATATGTAACTGATTGCTCAATATCCATCAGGCTAAAGAGAACAATTAACTTAGGTGGTGGTGGACCTATTGTCTCTCTTGGATATTTGATGGCTTTACGAAGGTACTTGTTTTTGCTATTTTTATTTCATTTCCGCTGTTAAAGAATGATATAGCTTTGACACATATGCTAGTTTATCATTCTTTTTTTTTGTTCATACAAGCATATGTATGTAATTTGTTCTGGACTGCCAGGTCCAAATTTTTTTAATGGCATGTCATAGTTTTTTACGTTGCTATTCCAATTGCATATGGCACCCAACTTATGACCTTTGTGGCAGGATTGTGATTAGGCAAAAGAACACAATAACTAACATGGAAATCACCGATGAGGAAGCGTTGGGACCCGAAAGTACGGCGACGAAGGGAGCTGAAGCGGAGCACAATCAAGACAGAGCAGAGGACAGCGAAACAGAGGAACTGGTTGAAATGCAAGAGCAGCAAGGATCTGAAGCGGAGCGCATTCAAGACAAAGCAGAGGACAGCGAAACAGAGGAACTAGATGAAGTGGAGGAGCAGCAAGAGTTGCAACCCACGATTGTAAAGCCCCGAGCACAACGCCGACAGGAGAAGAAACATGCCCGCGTGCTAGCAAAGCGAGCTGAAGTGGAGCGCAGAAAAGCTGAAGCAGAGCAACGCCGCCGGGAGAAGCAACACGCCCGGGTGCTGGCAATGCGAGCTCAAGTGCTGCAAAGTCAAGCCGAAGCAGAGCATTCTGACCCAGAAGAATGGGCTGAAACACAAGAGCAGGAATTGCTGGATGTTGGGACCAACGACTCAGGTCGCCAGTCTCATGTTGTTGAAACTTCTCAACGCTGGTGGGTCCATTTCTTTGGTTCATCATCGACTCCCGTTGAAAGAGCAGGTGGACTTGCTTTGGTTGCTCTCTTGTTAGCACTAATCTTCACCGGAGCAGCATCAGGGGGCCGGAACATACCCATGACTGAGCTATGACTGCTTTTGTTGTCTCGTTGGGTTCACCAGACTTTAAAAAGTTGAAGAAAATTATTGTTTTTCCTTTCTAAAAAAATTCTATATATCAAAGAGAAATTGTATAGCTGAAAATCTCAGTTTATCATAATCTTATTTCTCCACTCAGTTTGTTGCTACTTTGTTTAATAAAAATGGCTGTGTGCATAACATGATGCACAGGCCGTGGATTATCGCGCTGTTCGGAAAAAAAAATTCAGCACCATGGAACCTTGCATGGCGCGATTTACTGCAGTTCAGCACCTACACTACTAGGAAAAAGCCTAGTAGTAGCGTGGGGTAAACACCTAGTAGTAGCGGGTGTCCTTGCTACTCCTACGATGCTACACCTTACTTGTAGCAGTAGTGTTGGTTGAAACAGTCATACTGCTATCCGTACCTAGTAGTGTGGGTTGGCCCCGCGCTACTGCTATCTAGTAGTAGCGTTTCTTTTATACTCGCGCTGATTCTTTTGTCTAACTAATGATACTGCTAAACACATCTGTATTTTTTCTGCTACGTGTTTCCGCTGTATTTGTACATGTTTTACACGGTAGTCTGATCATATCATAAACATAGTGTATTCTCATGATATCATACACATAATAGTCTCATCATATCATACACATAATAGTCTTATCATATCATCACATCATCCAACACAAATGATGTCTCATCATCATCTTGATAGAGCGATACAAGTTATGTGACATGTCTGAAAAAGCGATCACATACACATATTTCGTCATCTATATCTAAACTATAATATAGAAGAGAGGAGGGATCACTATGAGCAAGACCGCGATTATGTAGTAGTTCTTGAGGCGCCGGTTTTGATCCCTCTCTCGTACTAGCATGAACCTCAAGTTACTATCTTCCCTTCGCTCTGCTATCGAAACCTCTCTGGTTGCCGCCGAATCGATACACCTGGGCCCGACACTCTGGCCACTCGTCGTGCACTCCTGTAACCTTCCCTGTGTACACGGCGTAGTACTTCCTCGCCATCAATGAACTATATACCTGCATCGTTACATGATGAATTCATCGATAATATGCAACATAATATATAGTTAGCAACACAAAGAGACAGAATTAACAAATACAAGCAACATATCATAAACATAACTAACAAAAATCATCATACCCAAGATAATTAACTAGAGTGATCTACGCCATGTTCAAAGTTTCGTCGTGCATAAGTTTAAAGTTTCGTCATAGAGAAAGTAGATACTAACTAAACAGACACATTGTCATCGTCAATCACTCCAACATGTCGAGGCATCCATCCAAATCAGGGAAGATGTCACCGAGCTGCGTGAATGGCTTCATGTCCATACGTTGAGCGGCTACGCGTGTTCAGACGTCAGCCCACGACATTGGCTCTTCTTTGTAGAACATCCCTGTTTTTTCGACGACCTTCTTCATGATGATTTGGGAAAGTTCATGCTTGATGTGATAGAACTTAGCTCGGAGTCGATGATCCGGTATGTTTCCTAGTTTCTTGGCCCATTGCACAATATCGGCATCGCCGGAAGTAGGTGACATGTGAAGTTGTTGCCGACCCCTTCTGTACTCCAGAATTTGGTGGATGTGGTTGAATCCATCAATGAGACTATCATTCGGTTGCTGGATGTAGCAGAAGTCGGTCTTATGGCCGAAACCCGGCGCACGGTTCCTTGTCTTCTTGAGCTTGATATCTTCACCCCATTGGGCGTAGGCTATGATAGCACTGTCGAGAATACTCTTTATGTGTCTTTCCTTTTTTCATGTTCTTCGACGAGTTCAAATAAAGAGCGTGGGAGTATTGGGGGTAAAGAATGATGACGACAATGCGCACCTCGCTGCGCAAAATAAGTACACCTCAAATTACCATCAATGTGCGCAAAGTAATGATTTAAATTCATGAAAGGATGTATACATGTGCCACAGAGGATATCCGCAGATGACTTACATGGGATAATAATAAGGCAGGAGAATCGTCTCTTTGTCCTTATTGACGACCACGAAGTCGGCGATGTGGTTCCTCGCATATTCACGGTGCTCTGGACAGACTGCCAAGAAGTCCTCGTGCATAAAGTACGGGTCTACGACTGAGATAAGAGATACTTTCTCATGTCAGATGATGTAGTTCATGTGGAGGGCATAAAGGCAGACGAACGTAAAATCCAGCTTTGTAATGTGAAACATGTTGAAGGAAGAACTTACCCGCGGGGAATGTGTGGACGTACGACCTTTGGTGTGGCATGTTAGTCGAGTGGAGCGGGTATCCTGGATCTTTCATGGCACGAAGGCTGTTCTATGTCGACAGGACATTGTCATGAAGTCTCCTTATATCGATGTCTATGCCCTCTAGCGCTGCCTTGGGTAAGGTCGGATGGCCAGAGATATGGAATTGCGGTGAACCTTTGAGGGGTATATTTTCTGCAACCTAGGCTGCGGAAGCGGCTGGCTGCTAGAAGCACCTCTGGTGCCAGTAGGTCCTTACCTTGGTCTCCTCCTGTGCTTCTTGTGTACCGGAAGTGAGCCTAATGTACCGTGACAGGCCACCACTCCCAGTGTTGTCGGGCATAGAATTGCACGAACGTCACGTTGTTCTTGCTAGGTTGAGGCGGCATCTGGTGGCGTGTCCTACGAGGATAGCATGAAGAGATACTTCTTGCAATCAGTATTAAGACATTACTCCTCAGGCCGTTTAGGAATTAACTCATCACGCTCAAAGTTTGAGTCATACTGCTGAGCCATCAATCCTCCATCGTCATAGGCGCCAGTATTGAGAAACCGTAGAGGGTCATCCTCCTCATCCATGACATCATCCTTTGCTTCTTCAACGGCGGTGATGTCATCAACCAATAATGCAGCCACTTCCTTAAGTCATCCGCTATCACCTTGCACAACAAGCGCCGCTAATTGGGTAGGTGGGGGGTGATTTTCATACCTTGTCAAGCATCATTGTCGTTGGTGTGCTCGGCTGTCTCTAGACGAAAGAGACTCTTCGCCACAACAGGACCCAACTCTTGCAATCGCCAACCTGCAGTAGTGTCTCGTCGTCATCTCCCCTAGTGATACCGGAGGAACCAAATTCTCGTGGGTTCGCTTTGACACTGGCCACGAAAACCGTGAAGACGCCAGGGAGCATCAGATGGCTGTGGAAAGAGCGTTCTATCGGCTTCACTATCGTTGCATTCCCACGTCCACCTTCTGGCCGCTGATGATGTACAGTACGGTGCACGAGGTTTCGTCAGCCTGTTAAGACATGTCTGTGACGTCAGACATCTGAAAGGCAATCAAAACGAAAGGTTATATATATGTTGAAGAGGGCCGGTGTGACAGGTAGTTACCGTGAGGGCGTCGAGCTCAGCCAAAGACGAAGCCATGCCGAGCATGCCAGAGACGAAGAACGGGCTGCTTCGAGCAAGCACGGGAGCAGGTGCAGTTGCGTTAGCAGGTGCTGGTGCAATGAGCACCGAGTTGCTCCCAACGAAGCTGGGAAGGGGATAGTCCGCTGCCCCTTTATTTGGATTTACCTTCGTCCAATTGATAATATTCGGAATCAAGGCAGAAATCGATGCTCCAAATTCAATTCTGCGTGCATCTAACGCTGCATTGACTGCCTCGCGGACTAAATCAGGTTGTATCGCTTCTCTCGTCTCAGCTGCTTTCTTCTCGGCCGCAATCACAACATTCTTGTTGATGTTCACTTCATTTAACTTCCATCTCTGCCTTCTCTCCTCGGCGTCCTCATGGTAGTAGTACTTCCGCATGGTGCAGCCTCCCATAGCATGCACATCCATACGACAGCCGTGTGTCGAACGGGAGTCCTTTCATTATGTTCAACACTCGGTTGAAAGGGGTGTCCCACTTGGGCCTTGCCGACAACTCGGACGACATGTCGCCTTGAGCCGCAAGCCTGTGCTGCTCTTTCTGCAAAAGGAATGTGGATCGTTTATAAATGTGACTAAACGTGTAGTCGAATTGATCAGAAAATATAATAAGGTGGTAAAACAATAATTATCAGCAGTCTCATGAACTCCCTCGTGGGCATGTCCGTTACGAAAACCTTATTTACTGGGTCGCAAGTGTAACGGGCTCCTGCGGACAGTGAACTCCATCAAGGGGTCTGGGATCCCCAGACTTCCACGTTCTGCATCCTCCTTGGCCCATATGTGCCTCTTGCCGGTGTAACTACGGCTTCCGAGGCGGTGGTTCTCCATGTTCCTTTGCTAAAGCCCCTTCTAGTACTCCGACATTTCGTTGACAGTTTGGACAGCGCAAGCCGCCTTGAATATTTCAAACTGCTCTTCTGTAATTGTCGTGTTTTACTTAACAAACTTAGAATAGGGTTCATTTTTTACGATCGCTCTTTTCACCCTTACTTTCCAGAAGGACAACGCGCCGTTAAACTTGCCCGTGGCTCCGTGGTTTATCTTCTTCATTCATTCCCTTGTCTAGCTTGCACGGACGACATGGTCCTAGTTATGCATCTAGCAATCATTTTCTTGGGCAATAGATATAGTGCAATAATTTATACGTTGATGCAGTGCCTTGCTCGATTTGGACACATGTTTGATCAGGCGAACCAACCTATGATTGGATTGTTAGGTGGACAGTGGTATCCTCAGCCCACTAGGATTCGAATCCTGATACTCACATTTATCCTGGATTTATTTCAGGAATTCCGGTGGTCCGCGTTCAGTGGGAGGAGACTCCGGTCAAATTTTTTTTTAAAAAAGAAGGATGACCCCCGGCCTCTGCATCTGGCCGATGCATACGGCCACTTTATTAATTATTCTCACAAGACCTTAAAAAGTCATACAACAGTAAGACTAAAGCCGCCGTTAAAGCAACAAACTGTCGCTACACCTATCCAGTTGATGAAGGGGCGCAGATAGCCTGAGCCTAATACCAAACAGACATCGCAGCCAAGCCTAACATCTAAGACCTGAGACCACAACCTAGCCACTTGCCGGGTATGGGGCACACACTGGTCCGGCGTGCTCTCAGAGGCCGCCGCCGCCAACTGCCACCGCTCCATCTTCAGAACTGTACTGATGCATTAACCTTCCTCGGTCTAGCTATCGTCGACGCCACCACGGCGCCCAACGGCACCTCCTCCCTGCACGCAAATAGCTGAGCACATCGCGGTCGCCATTGATACACCTCAGCGCCATACTGCCAAGTACCACCAGCCGACACAGCTTGAAGTCCTTGGAAAATCTTTTCGTATGTAGCACCTGTCGACCAGGCATGACAAAGTGTAGCACCTGTCGGTCAGGCATGACATGACATCTCCACCGAAGCTCCGTGCAAGACGAAGCCACTCCACCTCCTGCCTATGACTTCCAGCGCTGCTCCCCAAACGATGCTCCCAAGAGAGAAACGACACCGCAGTGCCGCCATCGTCCGATCTGGAACACCAGATCCTAGGGTTTCCCCCGGAGCAGCACGAGTGGGTTGACAGTAGTTACACGACGATGCCTTCATCAAGGTAACGACGTAGAACGCAGCCATCGCCTGCCGTCGGCTCGGTTTTCACTGGCAACCATGTTTCCCCAACTCGCAGCCGGGACTAGATGATGGATCTCGAGATCCGATCACCCAGCTTCTGGCCGGCCACCGCCGACGAAGAAGATGACGACCACCAATGGCTACACCGGCCAGAACAGATCTGCCATGGGTGCCGCTAAGCAGTCCACCAGGCCCTCGACGCCGCCACCGATCTAAAGCCAGATGACATTCCGCTGAAGACTGCATTGCACCGCCGCCCGATCCAGGCCATCCGTCGCAGCAGCCGCCCGTGACCCGAGGCAGGGCCGACCGCCGCCGCCGTCGAAGCCAACGCCGTCGCTTCTAGATCGGCCGCACTTCCACGCATGTTGGGGCCCCGCCACCCCTGAGACATGGGAGGGAGGAAGAGCCCCCGCCACCGCCATCGGCCTCCGGGCGCAAGCCGGCGGCGTCCTCCGGCGGCGGGAGGCGGGGAGGAAGATGGGCTAGGCCCCGGCGGCGGCTAGGGTTGGGGAGCGACCCGAGTCGCCCGGGCGTGGGCGATGCGGACCTGAGACTCCCGTCAACTACGAGGTCTACGGTGACTTCGTAAAATTTCATGATGATATGCCGGAACAGTCTCTCGGATGTACGCATAAGGATAGGATATGCGTGTGTGCATTGATAAGTCTATGTGTGCATATCTGAGCGCTTGCATGCATTATTAGCTGTGTAGTGTTGCTTACCAATGCATGCATCTTTGCTTCAGCTTAGTCGACCGTACATGCACTGCACGATGCATCAAACGGAATCGATTTTGTATCGTTTCTCAGGCAAACAAAAGCTCGAACTGGATTTGGTTCCTTCTTTGCGTGTTCAAGTCATGCTGCACGATCATGCTGATATGGATTCCCGTGTCCGATCACAGCTGCTAGCGGATTCCCTTGTCCACACCAAGTCGGTTCGCTGCGTCTCTGTCAATATCAACGCCCAGGTTTCTACCTGGAATATTAAAAGGGCTCCTAGCTAGCTGGTTTATACCAACTCAAGGCCTCCAACTCAAAATCGACACGATCGATGGAGCCACAGAACCACCATCGAGATACCATATGTGCGGCGACCCCAGCGCCAGGGATCATGGCACCATTGTCACTCCCGGCCGATCTCATGGTCGAGATCATGGCACGCACCGACCTTGTCACTCTTATCCGTTGTGCCGCGGCATGTAAACACCTTCGCCGTGATATCCTAAGCCAGCCGTTCCTCCGTCGCGTCACCCAACTCGGACCGTAACCCCCGCATTCTCGCCTACCTCTCCATCTTTCAAGAGCGGCCCTTGACTCTGGTCCACCCGGTCACGCCCGCAGCCGAATCCTTCTGCCATGAGCACCTCTCACGGTTCATGTCACGCCGCATCGGCAACATCTTTCGCCTGTACAGTCCAATGACATCAAGCGGTAGCTTCATCGTCCTCTGCCGTCTACATGTAGAAGTAATGCGACCCAAACAGATGCACTATTTTGACCTGTGTGTGTACAATACCATGACAGGTCACCCGACCTTCCTCTCAAAATCACATGATGTCCTAACTAGCGGTTCCTACACCCACGAGTATGTCTTGCTCACAGCCGCTGATGGCATCGACTACTCTTTCATGCTGCTTATCATCTATATTAGCATGTGGAGCATCAAAGTACACACCATCACATCCTCCTCTGGAGGTTGGAGGACCATCACTTGTGCAAGCCATTCTAGCTCCCCATGGAGGTCGGTCGGTCGCTACAGTGATCCTGCCATCCTCCATGGTGGCATTGTTCACTGGCTAGTGGACCAGGGCAACCAAATCCTCGCCTATGACATGAGAACGGGGATGTCAGGACTGGTGAAGCTCCCACCTACCAACTGCAATGCAAGCCAACTCCACTTGACAACATCGCTGGACGGGAAACTACTAAAACTCCTCGCCATAGATGGGTTCAAGATATCCGTGTGGCTACAGCTTCCTACAGTCCTGGCCGGTGGTGGTGGCTGGGCACTGGAAACTGTGATTGACATAGAGAAGAAGCTGCAGTCATTGTACCCAAACCTCCCCGTTAGTGGTTGTCATGATGTTCCAGTCGAGTTTAAGGCATCCGGGAAGAAGGGCAGTGACGTGGTCCTGTTGCGGGTACACGGTCGAGGTACCGTAGTTCTTGATTTTGAGACGATGGAGATACATAGGCATATGTGGTGCTCCACGTTGCTGGAGATCGACCTGCCATCTCACCTACAAAGTATGAAAGTGTTTTCGTAACTAGCTACCTAGCCAAGTGAGTTGGGCAGGTTACCAATGTACAGTATTTCCCACCTTGATATAGTGGTGCTTGGTTTACTCAATAAGTTGGTTTCATCCACTTTGTGAACTTATTTTTTTTCTTCATGACAATGGTGCGGCCGCGGTAAACACGGATACCATTAGACCATTAGAGTCCGAACGCATTTGTAGCCCTGGCCGAGTCGGCTATGTATTAGGTAGACTATAGATACTATATATATGTACATAGCTTCCCCTGTTAATGTAATCACCAGATCAAAGCAATACGAAACATAGGACCGGCACGACCCTATTTTCCATCAATTATGTGTTGCGTGTGTTCCGCCGTGTTGTGCTAGTTACAGTCGATCAATCTCCCGGCGGCTGATCGTTAGCTATACGTGCATAGCTAGCTAGCTGCCAATCCATCCTGCTGTCAGTGTGCCTGCCTGGTACATAACAAAATGAGCACATATCCTGCCTCTGCATAATTAAAATGCACCCAACCCATAACACACACACACATACACACGAAAACTCGCCGGCAACTAAGTAAAATCATATAAGACCACAGCTTTGCGTAGCCGTGGGAAAAAACCTAAAGCGACTAGATACACAATCGGCAACTAGATCTATGAACATATCCGCACCAATCATATCATGACACCAGACTGATGGTGAGATTCTTCAATAGTGACGTCTATAGGAAGGGAGTGACATTCAAGCTTCATTATCACTGGATTCAAAAACCTAGGTCAGAATCTAGATTTTCACCCTGAAGAATCAATGCAAGTGTATTCGAACAATGACTTCAACAAGATAATGACCTAAAAAACATTGTCATTGTTAGGTATAATTAACCATCTTCAGTTAGACCTAGGCTTTTGCCCTGAGCTCGAGACCAGGTGCTCGGGTAGCACCATCGTCACAGTCACAAGTGTTGTCACCACCACTTTTGCACGATCCCAACAGCTATATGTGATACGACCATCGCTGCTGCACAACCATCCCTCCGATTCAAATCCCGATCCATAATTTGCATCTCACCGCCATAGTCAACAGCTAGATCTTGAGAGAAAGGCACTCCAGAATTCTTTTCGATGACCACCGCCACGGTGAAGCCATAGGAGGTCGCCGCAACAAAGTCTGCAGACACCCCAGCCGGCCGGCCGGATCTAGATCACCACCACCAAGCCGTGGACCGTAGCACCGCCAGTCCGAAAGGCCCGGATCATGTCATCGCGGTCCACTTCCCAACAAAGAGCAGATATCTTGGCAGAGAGCCTGCTAGATCTCGCCGCCGAGCTGGATGTTGCCTCCAAGCGAAGCCGCGACGCCTCTTAGCCAGTGCCCAGCCACGCGTGCAACCCAGTGTGTCGGGTGCAAGGGCATGGCCGCCCGCACCCACTCGGCGCCACACAAGTCCTGACTAGGCGTCATCTGCGCAGCCTAGCGGCACTGTGTCGCTTGCAGGCGCAGCACCACATAATGGCCGGCCACACCCGCACAACATGCCTAGCAGCGCAAGCCAAATCGCTCTCTGCAAGTTGACCGTGCAGCACCGACCTAAAAAAGTGCCCGCCCTGCGGCTTCCTTGGGCCGGCCTGAGCTTCCCAGGATGCTCTCCGGTGACGGCGCGACGAGGGAGGACGCTGCGGTGGCTAGGATTCTCGTCCTGAGCCACCAGGGAGGCGACGCGGGGTCACATGTCTCCAATGGGCCTCCGTTCCTAAATATAAGTCTTTGTAGAGATTTCACTATGAACCACATACGGATTTATATAGATGCATTTTAAATGTAGATTCATTCATTTTGCTACATATATGTAGTCCACCTAGTGGAATCACTAGAAAGACTTATATTTAGGAACGGAGGGAGTACTTGTGTGCGCATCTTCGTCTCCAGCTACGTATAGTTTGTGGACGGCCGGAAGCGGAAAGTACACGACCGGATCGCGAGCTACGTCTCGTCGAACATGAATGGAATGTGCTTTTCACTCATGATATTACACGGGATGTGCATAAAATAATTGCAACATCAAAAGCATAAGTTTATTTGTGAAAGAGAACTATCCGCACACTAGTTATTTTCCTACTTCCACTATATACAGCCCACATCAGAATCTCTTGCTGATACATGTGCTTGGGAAATATACATGTTCTCAGGATTATTTTTGATATTTAAAATGAAACGCGATGCAGTTCTCATTCTTTGCTACTGTGCATGTAGAACGTACAGAAAAGAGCTGCCACAGAAGTACGAATTTCTGCTTCAATAGTAACCATTTTCCAAATTTCACTATATATTGCACCCATGGAATCCATAATCTCCATAATCAAAGAAGATGGTTAGACGCCTGTTGCAACTGGTTAACTTAACTCAACTCTATAATTCAGGACCATAACTGTTATCAGAAATTTCAGAATAAACATTGTGTGACCACGTATGAGCCGTGCTGTTCCTCTACCATCTTGAATTTTCAGGAAATTGTGTGCCTTTGCAGTGTGGTGTTTCAAAACATATGGATCGTAGAGTCTTGACTATTCATATTGCAAGCAGGAACTGGTGGTGGCACAAGTTATTTACCCAAAACCACCATACTTGAGGTTAGGGTAACAACTTGGTACCACATTCAAGTCAGGGCATAAAACCCACCAAAAATATGCCTAATGCGTAACACGGAGCACTGATGCTGGAATTTGGTCGTGAAAACAACGAAACCGACAGGTGGGGCCCGCCTGTCGGTCTGATGTGGCGTGCATATGTGGACAATTTGCTGAGTTGGACGAGGGCCCCACCTGTCAATGACTTAAGTGTTTACCTTTTTCACTTTTTCTTTTTATTTCTCTCTCCATTTTATCATGGGCATTTCATCAAACAGCCTATCGGCTTGTCGTCGGTGGCACCATGACCAGGCGAGGCCGCGCGGCGGCGCACCGGGGAGCCGGCCGATGCAGCCGTGGCAAGGAGACACTCTTGGTGGTGCCCATGGTGGTCTTCTATGGCTGGCAAAGCGACGGTGAGCTCGGGCTCAGAGGACGTTTATGTGGTACCAAGAAGCCGATGGTGGACTCGCGGCCGCGGCCGGAGATGTCCTCCGCATCGCGCTCCAGCACAGGCGTGGCCAAGGCCTGTCTGCACACCCTCGCGGTGCCGCCGAACGCTGTAAAACAACTTCGGCGCCGCCCATTCGTGCTCCACTGGGCGCCCATGGTGCCCAACGCGCATCTTCCGCCATTAGCTTGAGCAGGATGACCCGCTTAGGAGATGACTCAGGGCGAGACCCGATACTTCTTCCATCGCCAGCCACTGGTCACGCCGCCGGTCGGCCGCCCGCCCCTGGTCGCTGCCCGGTCGGCCGCCAGCTGCTGGGCCCGACACTGCATCCGCCTTGATGGAGGTAGATCGAGGTCCGCCGGGTGACTCAGCGTGGACGGTAGGTGGTTGTGGCAGCCAGGTGCCTCGCAGGTGGTGTGATGGCCCTCGAATTGGGCTCCGGCGGCGCAGGAGGCTATTGTCGTTTATTTTTTATAGGAAGAAATAGGGAAAGAGAAGATGCAAAGGACAGATGGGGCCGTGGGCCAGCTCAGTGAATTATACACATAGGCAGGCCATGTCAGCCCGACAGTTGGGACCCAGTTTTCAGTTTTGCGGTTTTCAAGGGCAAATAAGACAATCACTGCTCCGTGTTACGATTAGGGCGATTTTTGATGGTTTCTTGTGCCCTGACTTGAATGTGGTACCAAGTCGTTACCCTAGCCTCAAGTGTGGTGGTTTTGGGTAAATAACTCCGTGGCACAATAGTGTATTACTTTGAAGATACTCTGTTTTTCGTGATATTATTTTCTGAAGAAACAGTAGTTGTTTCGAGGAAATGATGCCACAGAAAACATGGTAGGGTAAGGAGAAGATGAAAATAAGCCTTACTCGAGCGGAGCACTGCATCAACATATACTCTAATTTCCTTGTTTGCACTGTACCCATTGATATAGAAAATGATTGCTAGATGCATAAGTAGGACTGTGTTCCTTGTTAGCTCTGCTGCGAAATTAAAGCATGCCTGAACGTTGGTTGGCATTCGGAAGGTCGGGTACTGATCAGAAGTGCTGATGCATAGTCGATCGAGCAGTCCACTTTACCGGGCAGCACCTCCATCCCGCGTAGCAGTGTTTTGATTACTGTTATTGATTAATCGTGCTCCTAGGTTACTACTAGTACATGTGTTGTAATCCCGCGTAGCCGTGAGCCATTGAAGTTTCAACGGAGACATTGAGTGAAGGCGGGATGCCAGGCCGTCGTGTGATACTGCGAGTATGATGAGATGCCGAAGGCGGCGTGAGGCTGCGGTGGCACGGCCGTGCGATACGGCAAGTGCGTGGGCGGTTGGAGCCTGAGCGGCTAGGCAATTAGTTGAAGCCAAGCGATTTGGCTTGATCAGTTAGTATGCATGCACGCATTAGTTTGTTAGCTAAACGGCGGGGTGGCGTGGCCGTTGAGGCAATGTTGGCACACGGTCGACTTGGACGTGCATGTGCATGTGTGCTCTGGATTGGGTTTTTCTTTTTGCCAATAGGCAGTCAAAGACAGTCTTTGCTCAACCTTAAGGACAACCTAACGAAGGTAATTTATGTGTAGTGTTCACGGGTTAAGGATACCTATCAAGCAACCGAATAATCTTTTTTCATCCTGAAGCTTTGGAACTGTAAGTCAATACATAGTCCTACCTTTTTACATAAACACCAAACAATTACCCAACCACCTTCAATACATATCCAATTGGGGAACATATAGGATGAACCTTTTGTTGATAGCCTCAGGTCTGAACATATTTAGTTGCATCCACTGGGTAGTACCATTCTCATGTGGCTGACCGATGGATCATCTGCAAGCTAAAGTAACATCGTAACCAATGTGTGTCATTGTTGAAAATTTTGGTCAATTCATCAACTTACTCTGAAGTTCCTGAGTATGTTAGTGACAATTGCATAATTTTGATTGCAACTTAGATAAAACCTGCAATACGGCGATGAGAGCTCTTATAAGAACACATCTTGATTCCTTTTCAAAGAGAAGAAGAATATTTTGGATCTATTAAACGAAAATATCATGAGTTGGCCGTCTAATCCTCAAGAGTGCATCTCAGGATTTAGAGACTAGCTGTCAGGAGTTGAGCCAGAGGAGTACCTTACCTCAAAAGGATACGAAACAGATAAAAAGCTGGCATCAGATTTTTGGCATATCAAAACGAATCACGTAGCTATGTTGCTGCCATGTCATCTTCTCCGGTCGTTCACTCTACGTGACCAACTGAGCGAATGGCGCAACCTTGCTTCCTGGCTCCGCGCGCGCACCCACTCCTTGTCTCATCTACTTCACAAGCGCGAGCGGTTCCTTATCCATCCACTACACCCGCAAGATCCCACTCTCCACTATCCAGTGATTCTGGCGAAGTGCAGCAGTGCAGCTGGTGGATCCCGGCCACGACTCAGCTAGTTGGCCCATTAGAATCAAGTACCCAAAAAAAATTGAACATTTATGGGTGAAGTCGTTGGCTTAAAAAAATTAGAATACAAAATATTTGTCGAGCGTTAATTCCTAACGTACTGGATCAAAGGTTATGTATCACAAATATTGTTCATAATAATAGAGATAACTTAAATAACTATAACCATACTGCACAATATTAAGTAATACCAACTATGTGATGAAACTGCAGGTAGGTATGAACGGGGAGGAAATGTACATTTCATCAAGGTCTGATTGAATAGCTTTAGAATATTCCTAATTGATGGAACACCAAACTTTAGAACGTCCTTGCCTTAGGTACATAAATGTATCTAAACACAAGAAAATTATAGCAGGTTCCAAACCGGTGGGGGCCAATTCAATCTTGAAGAATGGGGAGCCAGTATATTCGTGAAACTACAATCTTCCATATAGAAGATGAAAACCTGCCGAAGGCCCTTGTCAATCAAAGCCCGTCTATCTGAAAATCTCTTGGAGAAAGTATTATGATTCAAGTCATCTGTATGGTAGATGCTATTGAGTATTAATGTGGGGAAGTCCTTCGCCGGAACTAAAAATGAAGTGTTGAAACCCGTGAACAGTGTGTGACCTTTGAGATTGTGTACTTTGGTGAACTTTTGTTCGACAAAGTCGATTTTGTAGACAACAAAGCGGGCTATCACACGCTCTTTCTCGTCATCGACCTCCATGGTCGGCTCCTCCACAAGAACATCTGCATTTTCCACCTCCACTAACACGCCAGCATTCTGCGCCACCTCCTCCTCCTGATCCTCATCCTCCTCCCTTTCCACTAACTCTTCCACACCCTCATCGACATCAAGTTATCATCGTCCTCCTCCACCACCTCCTCATCATCCTCAAGATATCGATCCCATCTCCATATCTGAAAGAAATCGCCCCATGGTGCTTGTACAATATACTTACTGTCCGTATGGTAATCCGCCTTGTGCTTGTAGACAATATTCACCAGTGGAGATGGTCCATGGAGATGAATGGTATGCACATCACCACAACCTCAAGAGCATAGAACAAACCATCGCCGTTATTGTAACAAACATCAACGTAGCTCTTGCATTCTTCGTGTGTATCAACCCAAGTCCACTTGGTGTCCTCAACCCTAGCATAGGAGAGCAGGTTTTGAGGCTTGTGTACACGCATCACGACGCAATTTTTACTGGACGGGTCGCACGACATGGCTACAATCATGTAGAAGCAAAAGCGACCTTGCTCCAGTGAAAGTCCATATGGCTTTTTTTTCGGTGCGGCACCGTGTCCATGTAAATAAGATCGTAGCCGTCCAGTTTGTGGCCTTCCTCGCCATAACGGAGATCGACGTTGTGCATGGTTTCTGGTGCCGGCATGGCGACCTGAGCGCCAGTTATGGGGTTCAGAAGGATGAGATGGGAGCGGTCGTCTGCTGTGATGAGCCAGCCGTGGGACGAGCCCATGACATAGCAGGAGCGAAAGGCAGGGCCCGGGATGGTGACGTGGCAGAGCATGTCTGTGGTCAGGTGGTGCAGTGTGGCCGTGCTGTCGTCACGGTCTGCCGCGGAGTAGACCAGGCAGGGGCCCTGGTGCGGTGAGCACAGCCGGAACCGGCGGGCTACCTACAAATTCCTTTTTCTGATATGTTATATGCCATACATATTACACAATCGTGCTATACCTGGTCTTTTAGCTGTCCGTAAAGAAGTAACTTGACATCATGTTTTTGCTTTTGTTTTGAGGAAAGGCTACAAGTCAAAAAAGTGTCCACTGTCCCCAAACATGAGGGATATACCTATGCCTTCACTACCTAAACACCTCCATGTACTGAAAAACCCTGACGAATGACTGTCAACTCGTGAGGCAGGAAAAGATTCCTGAAATAGGTCGAGGAAAGTAAGGTTTGATTCTCTGGTAAAATCTCTCCCATCTCTCCTTGTTGAGGATGTATTTTGTGTTGCATGTATATTGGAGTTATGGCCCACCTTCGAGTCTTGTATAGTTGAGGTAGAGGCTTACCCTATAATTATATATACGTGCACCAACACCCCATCAATACAACGTCAATTGTATTGCAAACTATCCCATCTACATGATATCATCTTGGTCGTTCCTTCCCTAGGGCTTGCCACCGCCGCACCCACCACCGCCGCACCACACTGCCGCCAAGCCTCCCTTCCTTCCGTCACGCCGCCGCCGCCGTGCCGCCACTTCCGCCTCCCGCCGCACCGATCGCCGCGCCGCCAAGACACCTCCCACTTACGCCGCCACCGCCTGCGCCGCCCTCGCTGGTGCCCCTTCCGCTGACGCCTCGCAGCCGCCAGAACCCCTGCGCCGCTGCCTTCCTCCCAAACCCTAACCCTACCAAGGCCGCAGTTAACCCTCCCGCGCCGCACTCCACCGCCCGCCGCCAGGTCCTGGCCATCTTCGCCCGGTTCTTCCACGACTCACTCGTCCAACCCGTTCGGCGGCCCCGAGCCCTCTGCCGCCGCCATCCGTGACCTCAACACTGAGGCCCGGGTCCCTATCCGTCTCGACAGCTCCAGCACGTCGTACTACGCGTGGAAGACCTACTTTAACCTCATCTTCTGCGAGTACTATCTCACCGAGCATATCGATGGCTCCGTGGACAACACGTACATGCTCGGCGATCCGGAGTGGTCCGCCATCGAGGTCACGATCATCCGGTTGTTCTACCAGACGGTTTCAATGGACATCTTCCACACTGTTGTCGCCAAGGACGACAACACCTGTAACCTGTGGGCCAAGATCAACGCGCTCTTCACCGACAACAAACTTCAGCGCCTTGTTTCCTTGCGGCAGGACTTCTTCGGTTGTCACCAGGACAACTCCACCATCGACGAGTACAGCATGAGGCTCAAGATGCTCGCCGACGAGCTTCGCGACATCGGTGCTAAGGTCTCTAACGACCTCATGATGAGCACCCTCACCGCCGGTCTTAACGAGGACTTCGGCAACGCGGCGTCCAACCTCACCCTGCTGCCGCAGCCCACTTTCCAGCGCGTCGTCGCGTACCTCAAACTTGAGGAGTGCCGAATGATGAAGCTGAAGCAGCGACATCTTGTAGTGTAATAAATCATATTTTATTTATTTTGGCTGTGTGATTTGTGATGCATTGTCAGGCTAGGTCATAGGCACCCACAAACCGTTTGAAAGCTCGGACCGATCAATGCTTCCTTAGCACGGCTGCATTGGTAAGCGGTGATGGTTATTACGCGACTGCCAACGACAACCAGCCGATCTACTTTGACCTAGCGCAGAGGGGACGGTGAGGGTTTAGGTTTTATCCTCTAGGTATGTAATTTGACAACACAGATCAATTTTTCCTAAAACAACAACCAAAATTTATAATACTAGTGATGGTTTTTCATTCAGACATGTATACAATAATTGTTGTTTTCAGTATATCATAAATTTCTATATGACAATGTTTTGTAGCAAGGCATGTCAAGTCATATTTTGGAGTAGTTTGAATATCAACTTCTTGGTGCGTATGTGGAATTATTGACCTATATTAGCTATAGCTAGACACGATTCGAGCTGAAAAATAAAATAAAATTCTGTGTATCTAGGCAAAATAAAATGTTTATGATACTTGGATATAAAACTATTAGGTAGTTTGTGAAGCAAAATATTTTTGGCTTTACCATGGTCTTGGCCCCCCCTATATCTAAACCCTGGCATCGCCTATGTATAATTAAGTTTGAAGTCAATGGGGTGAGGGAGCAACCCTGGCTAATAGCTCCACTACAACGGACGGGTAATCGATGATGAGTTGCTCAAAGCCCTCGCTCTTGAGAATTGCTTTGAGATTGCCTCTAGGAGGAGCAAGGAAATCGTAGCATGCGTCCTTGAGCGTATGACAGCCATGCCGGTGAGCCAGCTCCATCGTAGTGGCCACTGTGGTTGTGTTGATATGTCTGCGTAGCTTCTCCTCGCAGATGGACTTGAGCCTCTGGAGGTGATACCTGTCCGCGCCACAAGCAGATGTTGAGTCATGTCGATTCTGTCACTCTCGTCAACGACATGAGGTGGCAGCAGGTTGCCTCTGTAGATGAAGCCGAGCATGGCCTCCAACACCCGGGGCTCCATGTCGTGGATCCGAACTGAAGGGGCGGTGTTCTCCCTCATAGACCCCGTGAACAAGGCAGCGAACACCGGCGACTGAGCGGCGAGGAAACGCCTGTGTGCCCGGAAGGTCTCATCGCCGACCTCCAGGGCCACGTCAGTGGGCACCTCGTTCGAGAAGACGTGGACTAGAGTCTCGTGCACGTCGGCGGGTACTTGAGTCGGAGTCGGACTGCTTGGCTCGTTTCGCGGCAGCTGGACGATGGTCTCCGTAACGATCATTGGCACGGTGAATTTGCACCGGACGGTGAAGGCATCGTCCTTGAGGTAAGCCGATTGCTCCAGGTCCGTTGCGCCGAAGAGTCCGGACGTTTCGTAGTCTGCTGGTTCGCCGACGGTCGTCTTGTGGAAGGTTCTGTAGCCTTGTACTGGATTGCCGTCCGGGCCGAGCAAGGAAATATTATAGCCCACTGGCACTTTGTATTGGCCGGTGTCGCCGTCATCATGGTATAGCAAGAATGTTACACATCCCCTGTCGAATGAGCAGCAGCCGTTAGGGTAGTACCGCAGGTACCAGCGACGGCCTCCGGCAAGAAAGTTGGCTGATTTGATGTACGTGCCGTGGGTATAATAGATTTTGGTGGCCGAGTAGCCGCTTATCGCCACATCGTGGGACGCCCGCACGGTCTTTGCAACGATAGCAGACGCACTATTGTGCGACGCCATGCCGCCGAATCGGTTAAAATCCCTAGCCACAGCTCCGCACACCCCTACCTGCCTGCCTCTGCGTGCTACAAGGCTACGATCACCCCATCTTATAAAGGGCCAGCTGACTCCGGCTCCGGCTCCGGCTCCTAAAAGTACAACCTCTCTTGTACACGCTTATCGCCACATAGTTGGCCTAATATGTATGGCCTCTCTACATACACGGAATGTTCTAACAATTAGCACTTGTAGCCGGACTCTACTACAGCTAAGAGCATCTTCAGCCGCGCCCCCAACAGGCCCCCCGGGCGACTTTTTTCACGTCGGCATCAAAAATCCCCCCAGCGCGCCTCTAAGACGCCGAAATCCGCAGGCTCGGCCCGTTTTTGAGCTCGGCGATCCCAGGCCGAACCCAGCGCACTGGGGGCTCCGGTGCTCCGGCGTAAGGAAAAACCATGTCTGGGCCACACTGTCAGGCGAAAAGTCAAGACAAACGGCCAGATTCGCCCCCACCCCCACGCGACCTCCCGCCACCTTGCCGATCCCGGCTACGCCCACCGCCCACCACCGCTAGATAGGTCATTCCCCGCCGGAAAAGAGAGGGGTTTCCACGCGGCAATCTCTCCACCACCTTCTTGGGCGAGTTTTCCAGCGCTCCTGCCACGCAGGACGGGATCCGGGCGGCCGTGTGCCCATCACGCTCGCCAGGTGTGTGACGATTTGTCTGCTCGGCGATGGACTCGCGACGAGGAGGAGGCGCCGCGCGCTGCTGGAGGAGGAAGCCGATGCTGACGTCCAGGACGCAAAGCATCTCATGGTCCTCACCGCCCTTGCCGGCCTGCTCGCGAGCAATGCAAAGCCGAGGCGGCTGAAAGCAGAGAACCATCATCGTCTGGAAGGCTATTGCATGCTCTACTCCTACTACTTCACCGACGCTCCACTGCACGGCGACAAAGTATTCCGGTGGCCTTATGAGATGAGCCGAAAACTTTTCCTCATGATTGTGAATTCCATCCGGAGTTCGACACCTACTTCAAGTGCAAGAAGGATTGCACCGACAAACTTGGATTCATCTCAATCCGAAGTGCATGACAGCTATCATGATGCTTGCATATGGATCTCCCGGTGATTCACTCGATGACCATGGCCGCATGGCCGAGTCCACGACCATTGAGTGTTTCTACAAGTTCTGCAGGGTAGTGGTGGCAGTGTTTGGACCGCAATACTTGCGATCACCCAATGCTGAAGACACTGTTCGGCTCTTAGCACAGAATGCAGCAAGTGGATTTCTTGGGATGCTTGGAAGTATCGACTGCGTGCATTGGAAATGAAAAAACTGTCCATTTGTTGGCAGGGGATGTACAAAGGCGCCAAACGTGGTTGCAATGTGGTAGGCAGTGGCCACACATGACCTCTGGATTTGACACTCCTTCTTCGGTATGCCAGGAACTCACAATGACATCAACGTGCTGTAGTGCTTCCCTATCTTTGCCAAGCTTGTTGAAGGTCATTCTCCTCTGGTGAACTTCGAGTTCAATGGGCGGCACTACAACAAGGGATACTACCTAGCGAATGACATCTATCCGAGATGGTCTACATTTGTGAAGACTATCTCAAACCTCGTGCTGTGGAGGCAAGAACTCCAGTTTGCAAAGTTTCAAGATGCTTGCAGGAAGGATGTTGAGCGGCATTTGGTGTGCTTGAATCTGGATTTCCTGTTGTCCGCACCCCGCCAGACCTGGTCGAAAGATGAAATGTGGGAGATCATGACTTGTTTTATCATCTTCCACAACATGATCATTGAGAGCGAGCAGGAAGAGATAGTGTTTGACATCGAACCATATCACAGTGCAGGGTCCTCTTGCCCAAATTGATCTCCGTGTACCGTAACCTGGACTACCTTGCTCAATATGCGTCAGAGATCCGAGACCCACAGTGCATCAACAACTCAGCAGATCTCGTGGAGCACTTATGGAGGCTCAAGGGCAACGCCTAGCTCGAGCTCGATGAAATATGTGTTTTTATTTGTTGAACTATATAATTTGTATTGAACTATATAATCTCTACCTAATAATAAAGCGCGGTTATTTCTACTCGTCCATCGCTCGCATTTTTATGGAAAAGTCCCTATACTTCTTCGTAATTAAACCCGCAGTCCTTTTTCAAGTGGATCAGGAAATGTTATGTTTTTACCAAAAAGCCCCTGCATTTGTAATAATTCAACCTGCTATCCCTGATACGTCTCTGTCATATCTACTTTTCCAAACATTTTTGCCCTTGTTTTGGACTCTAACTTGCATGATTTGAATGGAACTAACCCAGACTGACGCTGTTTTCAGCAGAACTACCATGGTGTTATTTTTGTGCAGAAATACAAGTTCTCACAATGACCTGAAAATCCACGGAGAAACTTTTCAGAATTAATAAAAATATTGGCGAAGAATGAGCACCAGGGGCCCACACTGTCCACGAGGTTGGGGGCGCCTTAGGGCGCCGCCTCGTGGGCCCCTGGACCTCCACCGACCTCAACTCCAACTCCGTGATATTCACGTTAACAGAGAAAAACGCAGGGAGAAAGATTCATCGCGTTTTATGATACAGAGCCGCCGCCAAGCCCTAAACTCTCTCGGGAGGGCTGATCTGGAGTCCGCTCGGGCTCCGGAGAGGGGATTCACATCGTCGTCATCATCAACCATCCTCCATCACCAATTTCATGATGCTCACCGCCGTGCGTGAGTAATTCCATCATAGGCTTGCTGGACGGTGATGGGTTGGATGAGATTTACCATGTAATCAAGTTAGTTTTGTTAGGGTTTGATCCCTAGTATCCACTATGTTCGAGATTGATGTTGCTATGACTTTGCTATGCTTAATGCTTGTCACTAGGGCCCGAGTGCCATGATTTCAGATCTGAACCTATTACGCTTTCATGAATATATGTGAGTTCTTGATCCTATCTTGCAAGTCTATAGTCACCTATTATGTGTTATGATCCAACAACCCCAAGTGACAATAATCGGATACTTCTCGGTGATGACCGTAGTTTGAGGAGTTCATGTATTCACTAAGTGCTAATGCTTTGGTCTGGTACTCTATTAAAAGGAGGCCTTAATATCCCTTAGTTTCCATTAGGACTCCGCTGCCACGGGAGGGTAGGACAAAAGATGTCATGCAAGTTCTTTTCCATAAGCACGTATGACTATATTCGAATACATGCCTACATTACATTGATGAAATGGAGCTAGTTCTGTGTCACCCTATGTTATAACTATTACATGAGGAATGCATCCGACTTAATTATCTATCACTAATCCAATGCCTACGAAGCTTTTCACATATTGTGCTTCGCTTATTTACTTTACCGCTTGTCGTGGAATTAACACGCCGATGTCCTTAGTGTGAGGACTTAGTCATGAGGCCAATGCATCTATGTGGTAGCTTGAGAGGGGTTGAGCGGAATCGAGAGACGCAACACAAGACAAGGGTTTAGACAGCTTGGGCCCCGGAAACATCATCCATTAAAAACCATACATGCTGTTTGTGGCTAGGTCTCATTATCATCATGAGGGAGTCGCCGTAAACCGGCTCTCCTCTAGTTGTGTCTAGACCTAGAGATTATGGATTGTTGTCTGTAACTTGTCCCTCTTTGGGAGCCCTGCCCTCCTTATATATGTTGAAGGGCGGGTTACATGTGGAGTCCTATTAGGATTAGGACTAGTCTATCTCTAATACAAACCGGATACAAGTCCATGTCTTAACTCCTCATAAGACAAATATTCCTTATGCCTTTTCTCTTAAACCGGCCCACCATAGTTGAGCCGGCCTTCATGAACCGCCAGTCGGGCCACCGGGTCTTGTCGCTCCTCTGACCCGCCTGCCGGATTACCAATGAACCGTAAACCGCCGGGTCACCAGTGAACCGCCAAGTGTCATTGGTTCTTCGTAAACCGCCAAGTCCGCCGGTTTACGCCAAGGGTATATCCTCGACATTAGCCCCCAGTTTAATTTGGATTTATCCATGTTAAACTGATCCTGTGAAATAAACACAAGAACAAACTTGACAGATTATGCTCCGGTTAAGAATTCTTGTAAACCGCATCCGATCATCCTTAAATCCTTGTCATTTCCTCCTTCTAGAAAATCCGGTTTAATAGGCCAGCTTCATAATCAACTTGCTGACATTGGTTTCTCATAGAAAATATATTGTGAAGAATAACTCCTTTGATTCAGCTTCCAAATCGCCGGTTTAAGAAATATTGGTCTTGAAATACTCATCTGATATTCAACCGGTTTGAAGATGCAGAACTTGCCGGTTTTATCATTGCCAAAGACTGTCGGGTTATAAAAACTTGATAATTTCGAGTCATGATTGTTGCGTACACGGTTCATGATTGTTGCCAACGCCAGTTCATGATTATTAATGACGCCGGGTTGCAGCCACAGGGTCATAATGATTGGTGACGCCGGGTCAACCTAGTTTGCTCAATCAGAGAATTTGAAAATATTTCTTCGATAATAATATAATACCTGTAGCCCCCAAGTCTTGAGAAGAACAAAGTGGTGGCCTACGACTTTGCTTCAAAATAAATAATGCCACTATCAAAGAAATCCATGTTGTACATCCCCGTGACTAGTAAAAACTGAATACTCCATACTATGTAGCCCCCAAGTGCCGGGTTGTCATGCTTGCAGCAACCTGGGACTTGTAATTGTCTTATACTCATAAAAACTTCCACCAGTGTAGCCCCCAAGGGCCGGGTCATTATGCAATAATGAGCAGGGACTTTGAAAATATGATCATGTAGACTTTAACAGCAACGTGTAGCCCCCAAGGGCCGGCTCAGTAAGATAATATTGAGCTGGAACTTTATATATACTTCAATGAAAATAACATCATATGATGTAACCCCCATGATGGGGCTTGAATCCACATCCACAAGGTTAAAAGCCTTGTGCTTTATCAACTGAGCAGTGGACCCTTCAATATAATGGATAAAAAGTTTTGTACCTTGAATAGTTGACAGGAGCAATTGGTAGCCCCCAAGGGTCAGCTCATTACAATGTGATGAATCGGGTCTTCAATAAGGTGAGCAAACAATAACTTTGCATTAGCCCCAAGTGTCATGGTGCATGCTCGCAGCGACATGAGACTTGCATATTCGATATAATCTCAACTTAAATAATGTAGCCCCCAAGTGCCGGGTCGTAAGCCTGCAGCAACTCGACTATTACCTCAATTGTAGAATAAATCATACCCATTGATGAAATAATAGCCATTGCGCTGAAGCGACTTTGAAAACCTCAATCATAATATTGTTTATTGATAACCATAATAAAAATCTAGCCATGTTGGCTATTTGAAGATTTGAATAATATAGTCCAATGATTTATGAGCGCATGATTCCAATGGCGCAATCCAAATATGTACTGGCGACTTATAGTCCAAAACCAGGCCGGGTTAACAAACACCGGATAATTTCTCATCATATACTGGCGACTTATTTTCTTAAAGCCAGGCCGGTTTAATAAACACCGGATAATTTATCATCATGCTAACCTGTCTCTGTATACAACAAGTTTAAAGTGTCCTGGCGGTTTACCACCGGACGGGTCATAATGCCCAACATATAACCCAGGTTTATAACCAAGGCTGCACTTTAAGAATAATCAATGAAATATATCATACCTGTGACATTGAATCACATCATTGGTTTACCAATTTTTTGTAGTAAGGGTGATGACCCCAATCTTGAGTAATGATAACTCCTTTCATACTGTGTCGGTTTACGATGAAACCGTACCGGGTTGTAATAACCACCGGTTTAACCATATATAATACTGGCGACTCGTAGTCAAACCAGACCTGGTGGATAGTCTCCGGATTATGATTTGATCATGTACTGACAATTTGTAATTGAAAGTCAAGCCGGGTTAATGAACACCGTTTACTCCATAATAAGATGGTAACATCAAACCGCAGATAGTCTCCGAATTAGGATTTGACCGTGTTCCGCCAATTTGTAATTGACAGTTTGAACTGGATTAATAATGTCGGTTTAAAAACGCAACAAAAAGTAAATAACAGCTATGAAAAGAATATGGAAGCAAAGGCAATGATAAGACCGCTTTGCAAAAAGAGGCTTTACTGAGCCGATCAGATGGTGTTACCATGGTCGGACACGACCAAGCTCCCAATAAGGTGTAGCTATGGTTCAAGTCAGCTAGGTCCCCAACTGAAACCGTGGCATTATGCCGATCAAGTGGCGTGGCAATGGTTCGGGTTCACCAAGCCCCCAAGTGACTCTATGGCCTTAGGTCGATCAAGAGGCATGACTGGTTCAGACTTGACCATGTCCCCAAGTGATCTGGTGGCTTTCGCCTATCAAAAGGTGTTGCATTGGTTCGGACACGATCAAGCCCCCAAGTGATGTTGTGGCACTAGGCCGATCAAGAGGCGTGGCTATGGTTCAGATACGACCAAGCCCCCAAGTGACCAATAATATGATAAGCCAATAAGGCATGATACCCATGTTTGAACCGCGCATCATGGCAGCAGGCCCTCTTTGGCACCCTTTAACTTTTTGCAAGAGATAAATCCTTCTTGAACCGGAATTTTGAACCGGATTTGAGAGCTTCAAAGCTTTGTGGGAGATATCTTCCCTTGAGCCGGATTTTAAACCGAATCCTCTTTTAAGCCGGAAATTTTCTGACGGCCTTTAAATTTGCACCAATATGGCGGCTTAGGGTCCTGCATTAGACAACTTTGCAGGCCAAAGTAATTGCTCTTTTGAAGAAGGCAATATATAATATAAAAGATATTGGATGGATTTCACCTGATATATCATGCCAGGGGTTATTCACCGTGGAGTTGATGCTCACCATGGTGAAGCTGAAATTAATGACGGCCGAGTCGGCCACGGCGTTGTAAACCGAGAATCGGCTGCGGGCGTCGTAAACCGAGAGTCGGCCGCGGGCGTCGTAAACCGGTGCGGACGGATAGTCGGCTGCGGGCATTTGTAAAAAGGCACGGTCGATTGTCGGTGTAGACAAACGCCAGCAATGTGTTTCTCCGTATCTGTGGCATGATATCCACTCTTATAATGAGTAATTTTCCTGCACAAAGATCACAAACGAGAGTAATTGTTCTCGAAAGAATGAAGATATATCATAAAATTTGATCGGATGGATTTCACCTGATTCATCTGGACGATGGACGATCAGTACGTGGCATCCGTAGATAATTTTGCAAAAGATGTTATCCTCCCAAAACTTCCTCACGTAGATAATCTCCACGGGAATAACAATTCTAGCGGCCAGAGCACTAGTACAGAGAGCATCCGATGGATTTTTGCATGACGCTTCAGTAAGGCACTGAATTCACTCATTTCTTTAAATATCGATTGGCCCTTGAGATCCAAGTCAATATGCTTGACACACAGCAAGCGTTCATTAGTAATTGATGCACGTGGATAACAATGCTACCACTGCTGTTGAATAATGGTTTTCTTGCAATGTATCAGCTTGATCATCAGAGTTGCTTGTCCGGGCGTACAGGGATCCAACGCCGGTCAGATTGAAAGCAGCCGGGTCTGCCCGCAGCGGCTCCGGCCAGAGACGGTAGACCAAGGAAACGCCCAGGCCGAGGCGCTTTAGAAGCAGCTTGCAGCGGCGATGGCGACTCGGGGGCCGCGGCGGCTTCTCAACCCGAGGTCGAGCGGAGGCGGCTCGACAGAGCCGGATCCCAGAGAAGACGATGGTAACCCGGAGTCATGTCCGGAATGGCTTAACGCTGAGACCAAGCAAACCACGGCAGTGGCGGTTCAGGCAAGCAAGGCCACGCTGCGTGGCACGGCCGTCGGGGGTGGACGACGGCTTAGAAACGGGGCCGCCGACAAGCGAGCCACCAGGCGGATCAGCGGGCGCACCAGCGGATTAGAGAGATGCAGCCGTGGCCGGTTCATCCGCGTCGAAGGTGGAGCAGCCGTGGTCGGTTCATGAGGAGGTGGTGCGACGAAGCCGGGTCACAGCCAGCGGACAGCCCAATGGCGGAGCAAGCAAACCGGCGGGCGGCCGGGCCAAGCGCGAAGTGATCCGGAATTTGTCACAGTAGAAGCGGAGGCAGCCCGCCGAAGCCTCGGAGGTGGCGGAAGTAGCGACTCGACGGAGGCCACGGATACAAGAAATAGGCCGGAGGAGCGGCTGAAACCACGGCGTCTCGGAGGCGAGCGACCCGGCTCCGGGCGAGGGGTGACGACTCGTCCGCAGCGGAATGAGGTCGAGGCCGGCCCAAGTGAGGCTGGCGATTCGTTATCATCATCAACTTCTGTAGGCTTCCACTCATCGAGCAGATTGAAAAGTCAGTTCACATAGTTACCTCCAGCAGGCTCTTCCAAACCTTAGCATAGAGCTCGAGTGCAGAATCTACAGACCTTCTGAACTTTTCTTTGTCAAGCATTTTTCTTCTGAAGATTGTTACAAGATCTGTTGTGGTTTTGTCATCAGGTAATGAGTCACCAAGTACTTCCTTCCAGTAATCATCTCCATTAGTACATGACGCCATATGTAGAAACGTCAACTTTTGTAGTTACTTTCCCTGTAGTAGTGTAATCAGGCGCAAGGTATCCAAGTGTCCCTGTCATCCTTGTCATCATCAAGCGCTGTCTGTGCTATTTAGCGAGCTTGACCAACCCCAAGTCTAAAACTTTGACCGACACAGCAGACGGGGCGAAAGAACACAGGCTGGTCTTGCAGCTGTGGGTCGCGAACTGGCAGGTTGGAGGCGCGGTTTGAGGTCATCCCGCGGTAGTGTAGGCGACGGAGAAGCGCCGGCGCCTCAGGCACGGTGAAGGGAGCAGTGCGTCCCTGATGGCGAAAACCAGTGACTTGGCAGGGTCCGCGGCGGTTTGTGGAGGCAGGGTCGCGGCCATGGAGGAGCAGGCCACGAGGGCGGCTCAGAGCAAGGCCGTTAGCGGTGGCTTCGAGGCGGCGCAAGGCGAGCCACGGCGCAGGCGGGGCGATTCCAGCGAGGCCCGGCGACTTAGATGAGTTTTGAAGACCGAGAGGCCGGGCGAGGCCGTAGCGGCAGCGGAGCGGGCGGCTCGTGGTGGCACCGATGGCTCAAAACCACTGAGGCGAGAGCCGCCAGGAGCAGCGGGTCGAGGCCGGGCGGCTCAAGGCTATGGAGGCGCAGCCGGCAACGGTGGCTAGAGTGCTGCGGAGGCAGTAACCGCGGCGGCGACGGGCAGCTCAAGACCCCCTTGGTCAGGCCATGGAGGGTCACAAGCGAGGCCGCAGCTGTAGCTGTCCGAGGCTGAGTCTGGTAAAGCAAACAGGAAGCAGAGGCGCGCCGGACTCATCCTTCTTCTCATGATGATTGATTGATTGACCAACTGATGCACGGGACGTGGTACTTACCCTTTTTTTTAAACGGACAAGAAACCAAGGTAGGTAAACCGGCTCAGATTGGATTCTTTCTCGGTCTGGTGTCCTCTTGAGCGGTCAACCGATGGCCAGATGGTTCCTGTCTTTTTCCCTTCCAATCTGCTGCGGTGCATATTAGCAGTTTGTAGCAGAAACGAACTCGAGCCATGAATAACGGTGATAGTATGAACTCGGCGACTTGCGGTTTACGGAAACACATTCGATGTCATCCTAATATCTTTTGATTGTGGAACTAGCGGATTAGACGGATCTGATCATCAAATAACGAATCTGCTGATTTCTTCATCTTCATCTAGTCAATCGCGAGCTTCTCGAATCCTGAAGAGCTCCCTTCAAGAACTCAACACCACCGCGCGCAGGCCCCACGGTGGGCGCCAACTGTCGTGGAATTAACACGTCAGATGTCCTTAGTGTCCGGACTTAGTCGCGAGGCCAACGCATCTATGTGGTAGCTTGAGAGGGGTTGAGCGGGATCGAGAGACGCAACACAAGACAAGGGTTTAGACAGCTTCAGCCCCGGGAAACATCATCCAAGAAAACCCTACATGCTGTTTGTGGCTAGGTCTCATTATCATCATGAGGGAGTCGCCGTAAACCGGCTCTCCTCTAGTTGTGTCTAGACCTAGAGATTATTGATTGTTGTCTGTAACTTGTCCCTCTTTGGGGAGCCCTGCCCCTCCTTATATATGTTGAAGGGGCGGGTTAAATGTGGAGTCCTATTAGGATTAGGACTAGTCTATCTCTAATACAAACCGGATACAAGTCCATGTCTTAACTCCTCATAAGACAAATATTCCTTATGCCTTTTCTCTTAAACCGGCCCACCATAGTTGAACCGGCCTTCATGAACCGCCAGTCGGGCCACCGGGTCTTGTCGCTCCTCTGACCCGCCTGACGGATTACCAATGAACCGTAAACCGCCGGTCACCAGTGAACCGCCAAGTGTCAGCGGGTTTTTCAGGTAAACCGCCAAGTCCGGCCGGTTTACGCCGCGGGGTATATCCCCGACACCGTTGCTGCTGTTACAATTACTACAAAACTGCTACTGTTACTTTTGCTACCGTTATTGTTACCTCCATACTACTTTGCTACTAAACACTTTCCTGCAGATACTAAGTTATCCAGGTGTGGTTGAATTGACAACTCAACTGCTAATACTTCAGAATATTCTTTGGCTCCCTTGTGTCGAATCAATAAATTTGGGTTGAATACTCTACCCTCGAAAACTGTTGCGATCCCCTATACTTGTGGGTTATCAATCCCGCCTTCCTCTTACTCAACACCTCCGCCAAAACAGAGGTGGCGATCTCCGCCGCCAGCCTCCAGATCCCGGCGATCGCGAGTGGTTCACACGCGCCCACTCCCGGGCCCTTCTCTTCGCCGCCCGCCTCCCCGCCAGACCTCCTCCGCCTCTTTGCCACCACTCCCGTGAATCAAAAAGCATCACTGGCTTCCGAGCTTACAGAGGAGAAAGGTAGCAACTAATTTGCCATTTAGGCTAATCTTATAGAAGAAAGAGAGCCCATGTGAAGATTCGAAAAATCATCCAAGCGCCCACCGCGAGATCTTGTCCCCAAGCCCCGCAGCAAGGCGCCATCGGAGGAGGGTGGGGTGGACACTACCACGCCGATCCGGAGCCCGGAGCCCCGGCGCAGATCCACGCGGCCTCGTCAAGCAGCCGCCAAGGTCGATCCTGACCAGACCACCGCTGCCGCGCCTCCAAGGTCGAGGCCACCGCTGCCGCACCCTCCGCCACAAGCCCAGCCAGCACCATGCGCGTGGCCCGACGACCACGAGCCCATACCCGATATGCAGTCGCGTCGCAACAGGGCGACAAACGCAAAGCAGCCGCCATGGGAGTGCGTGAGTTTGGTGTGGCTGGAGCACAGATAGAAGAGGAAGGAGAGCAGCCGCTTAGAGAGAAGAGAAGGAGAGCAGCGCTAACGAGTGATGTGGCTTCGTGGGCTCGGTGGATGGATGAAAAGAGGGAAGAAGAAGAAGAAGAAGAGCAGCTCTGTTCTAGAGGACTGGAGTTGTGGAAGAAGAGCAACACAATTTGGAGTTGTGGAAGAAGAGCACCGACCAGAAAGTTGAACTCAGCCGGATCTGGCAGTGGCTGGACTTGGTCGGGGCAGCGGGGTCCTGCGTTCGGTCGAGGGAAAACGGATCCGGCAGCGGCTACGGCTGGACTTGGGGAAAAGAAGGAACGGAGAGGAGTTGCAACGAGGTGTTGCAGGCGGTGGCATGGCCGGCGTAGCCAACCGGGACGTGGAACTCCTCTGGGGCGGTCTCCCTGGCTGTGCAGGGTTACCCGGCGGCGGTGGGCGTAGACGGCAGCGGCGTGTCCCGGGGTGAGGGGTCGTGGTATGTGGGGCAGTGGATAACCAGCAAGAGCCGAGCCTCGCGGAAGATAACCGCTGTCAACATGAATGGCTTACGAGCGAGGAGTCCATATACATAGCTGAAGGAGCGCCATCGAGGTTGCTTGTTTTTTCCAGACCAGCCGATGTGTTAAGCTCGCATGCACACATACACGCCGGCTGGTCTGGAAAAATAAGCAGCCTTGGTGGCGCCCATCAGCCATGTATCTGGACTCCTCGCTCGTAAGCCACTCATGTTGACAACGGTTATGTGTGCATGCGAGCTTAACACGTCGGCTGGTCTAGAGAAAACAAGCAGCCTCGGTGGCGCTCCTTCAGCCATGTATATGGACTCCTCGCCAGAAGTCATTCATGTTGACAGCGGTTATCTTAGATTTTTCATTTTGATGAGCCTCGCTTTGAGGAATTCATGGAATAATCCATTTTTATGGAATAATGAATTAAGTTCCGTGAGGCTCTGCTCTTGCCGGTTATCCACTGCCCAACATACCACGACCCCTCACCCCGGGACACGCCGCTGCCGCCTTGGATGTGCATGTGCATGTGTGCTCTGGATTGGGTTTTTTCTTTTTGCCAATAGGCAGTCAAAGACAGTCTTTGCTCAACCTTAAGGACAACCTAACGAAGGTAATTTATGTGTAGTGTTCACGGGTTAAGGATACCTATCAAGCAACAGAATAATCTTTTTTCATCCTGAAGCTTTGGAACTGTAAGTCAATACATAGTCCTACCTTTTTACATAAACACCAAACAATTACCCAACCACCTTCAATACATATCCAATTGGGGAACATATAGGATGAACCTTTTGTTGATAGCCTCAGGTCTGAACATATTTAGTTGCATCCACTGGGTAGTACCATTCTCATGTGGCTGACCGATGGATCATCTGCAAGCTAAAGTAACATCGTAACCAATGTGTGTCATTGTTGAAAATTTTGGTCAATTCATCAACTTACTCTGAAGTTCCTGAGTATGTTAGTGACAATTGCATAATTTTGATTGCAACTTAGATAAAACCTGCAATACGGCGATGAGAGCTCTTATAAGAACACATCTTGATTCCTTTTCAAAGAGAAGAAGAATATTTTGGATCTATTAAACGAAAATATCATGAGTTGGCCGTCTAATCCTCAAGAGTGCATCTCAGGATTTAGAGACTAGCTGTCAGGAGTTGAGCCAGAGGAGTACCTTACCTCAAAAGGATATGAAACAGATAAAAAGCTGGCATCAGATTTTTGGCATATCAAAACGAATCACGTAGCTATGTTGCTGCCATGTCATCTTCTCCAGTCGTTCACTCTACGTGACCAACTGAGCGAATGGCGCAACCTTTCTTCCTGGCTCCTCGCTCTCACCCACTCATTTTCTCATCAACTTCACAAGCGCCGAAGCGGTTCCTTATCCATCCACTACACCGCAAGATCCCACTCTCCACTATCCAGTGATTCTGGCCGAAGTGCAGCAGTGCAGCTGGTGGATCCCGGCGCGCGACTCAGCTAGTTGGCCCATTAGAATCATTACCCAAAAAAATTGAACATTTATGGGTGAAGTGCGTTGGCTTAAAAAATTATAATACAAAATATTTGTCGAGCGTTAATTCCTAACGTACTGGATCAAAGGTTATGTATCACAAATATTGTTCATAATAATAGAGATAACTTAAATAACTATAACCATACTGCACAATATTAAGTAATACCAACTATGTGATGAAACTGCAGGTAGGTATGAACGGGGAGGGGAAATGTACATTTCATCAAGGTCTGATTGAATAGCTTTAGAATATTCCTAATTGATGGAACACCAAACTTTAGAACGTCCTTGCCTTAGGTACATAAATGTATCTAAACACAAGAAAATTATAGCAGGTTCCAAACCGGTGGGGGCCAATTCAATCTTGAAGAATGGGGAGCCAGTATATTCGTGAAACTACAATCTTCCATATAGAAGATGAAAACCTGCCGAAGGCCCTTGTCAATCAAAGCCCGTCTATCTGAAAATCTCTTGGAGAAAGTATTATGATTCAAGTCATCTGTATGGTAGATGCTATTGAGTATTAATGTGGGGAAGTCCTTCGCCGGAACTAAAAATGAAGTGTTGAAACCCGTGAACAGTGTGTGACCTTTGAGATTGTGTACTTTGGTGAACTTTTGTTCGACAAAGTCGATTTTGTAGACAACAAAGCGGGCTATCACACGCTCTTTCTCGTCATCGTCCTCCATGGTCGGCTCCTCCACAAGAACATCTGCATTTTCCACCTCCACTAACACGTCAGCATTCTGCGCCACCTCCTCCTCCTGATCCTCATCCTCCTCCCTTTCCACTAACTCTTCCACACCCTCATCGACATCAAGTTATCATCGCCCTCCTCCACCACCTCCTCATCATCCTCAAGATATCGATCCCATCTCCATATCTGAAAGAAATCGCCCCATGGTGCTTGTACAATATACTTACTGTCCGTATGGTAATCCGCCTTGTGCTTGTAGACAATATTCACCAGTGGAGATGGTCCATGGAGATGAATGGTATGCACATCACCACAACCTCAAGAGCATAGAACAAACCATCGCCGTTATTGTAACAAACATCAACGTAGCTCTTGCATTCTTCGTGTGTATCAACCCAAGTCCACTTGGTGTCCTCAACCCTAGCATAGGAGAGCAGGTTTTGAGGCTTGTGTACACGCATTCAC
This sequence comes from Aegilops bicornis, assembly GCA_021605145.1. Classification (NCBI taxonomy): domain Eukaryota; kingdom Viridiplantae; phylum Streptophyta; class Magnoliopsida; order Poales; family Poaceae; genus Aegilops; species Aegilops bicornis. The sequence continues at coordinate 244,424,199 of CM038673.1, read as the reverse complement.
GACGCATTTTTTACTGGACGGGTCGCACGACATGGCTACAATCATGTAGAAGCAAAAGCGACCTTGCTCCAGTGAAAGTCCATATGGCTTTTTTTTCGGTGCGGCACCGTGTCCATGTAAATAAGATCGTAGCCGTCCAGTTTGTGGCCTTCCTCGCCATAACGGAGATCGACGTTGTGCATGGTTTCTGGTGCCGGCATGGCGACCTGAGCGCCAGTTATGGGGTTCAGAAGGATGAGATGGGAGCGGTCGTCTGCTGTGATGAGCCAGCCGTGGGACGAGCCCATGACATAGCAGGAGCGAAAGGCAGGGCCCGGGATGGTGACGTGGCAGAGCATGTCTGTGGTCAGGTGGTGCAGTGTGGCCGTGCTGTCGTCACGGTCTGCCGCGGAGTAGACCAGGCAGGGGCCCTGGTGCGGTGAGCACAGCCGGAACCGGCGGGCTACCTACAAATTCCTTTTTCTGATATGTTATATGCCATACATATTACACAATCGTGCTATACCTGGTCTTTTAGCTGTCCGTAAAGAAGTAACTTGACATCATGTTTTTGCTTTTGTTTTGAGGAAAGGCTACAAGTCAAAAAAGTGTCCACTGTCCCCAAACATGAGGGATATACCTATGCCTTCACTACCTAAACACCTCCATGTACTGAAAAACCCTGACGAATGACTGTCAACTCGTGAGGCAGGAAAAGATTCCTGAAATAGGTCGAGGAAAGTAAGGTTTGATTCTCTCGTAAAATCTCTCCCATCTCTCCTTATTGAGGATGTATTTTGTGTTGCATGTATATTGGAGTTATGGCCCACCTTCGAGTCTTGTATAGTTGAGGTAGAGGCTTACCCTATAATTATATATACGTGCACCAACACCCCATCAATACAACGTCAATTGTATTGCAAACTATCCCATCTACATGATATCATCTTGGTCGTTTCCTTCCCTAGGGCTTGCCACCGCCCCCACCACCGCCAAGCACCACACTGCCGCCAGCTTCTCCTTCCTTCCGTCACACCGCCGCCGCCGTGCCGCCACTTGCCTCCGCCGCACCGATCGCCGCCAGACACCTCCCACTTACGCCGCCACCGCCCGTTCGCCGCCCTCGCTGGTGCCCCCTTCACAGACGCTCCCGCAGCCGCCGCAACCCCCCTGCGCCGCTGCCTTCCCCCTCCCAAACCCTAACCCTACCCGCGCCGCCGTGCTAACCCTCCCGCGCCGCACTCCACCGCCGCCGCCATGTCCTGGCCATCTTCGCCCGGTTCGTCCACGACTCACTCGTCCAACCCGTTCGCCGCCTCGAGCCCTTCTGCTGCCGCTATCCGTGACCTCAACATTGAGGCCCGGTCCCTATCCGTCTCGACAGCTCCAAAGCATGTCATACTACGCGCTGAAGACCTACTTTAACCTCATCTTCATGCGAGTACTATCTCACCGGCATATCGATGGCTCCGTGGACAACACGTACATGCTCGGCGATCCGGAGTGGTCCGCCATCGAGGTCACGATCATCCGGTTGTTCTACCAGACGGTTTCAATGGACATCTTTCCACACTGTTGTCGCCAAGGGCGACAACACCTGTAACCTGTGGGCCAAGATCAACGCGCTCTTCACCGACAACAAACTTCAGCGCCTTGTTTCCTTGCGGCAGGACTTCTTCGGTTGTCACCAGGACAACTCCACCATCGACGAGTACAGCATGAGGCTCAAGATGCTCGCCGACGAGCTTCGCGACATCGGTGCTAAGGTCTCTAACGACCTCATGATGAGCACCCTCACCGCCCGGTCTTAACGAGGACTTCGCAACGCGGCGTCCAACCTCACCCTGCTGCCGCAGCCCACTTTCCAGCTGCCGTCGCGTACCTCAAACTTGAGGAGTGCCGAATGATGAAGCTGAAGCAGCGACATCTTGTAGTGTAATAAATCATATTTTATTTATTTTGGCTGTGTGATTTGTGATGCATTGTCAGGCTAGGTCATAGGCACCCACAAACCGTTTGAAAGCTCGGACCGATCAATGCTTCCTTAGCACGGCTGCATTGGTAAGCGGTGATGGTTATTACGCGACTGCCAACGACAACCAGCCGATCTACTTTGACCTAGCGCAGAGGGGACGGTGAGGGTTTAGGTTTTATCCTCTAGGTATGTAATTTGACAACACAGATCAATTTTTCCTAAAACAACAACCAAAATTTATAATACTAGTGATGGTTTTTCATTCAGACATGTATACAATAATTGTTGTTTTCAGTATATCATAAATTTCTATATGACAATGTTTTGTAGCAAGGCATGTCAAGTCATATTTTGGAGTAGTTTGAATATCAACTTCTTGGTGCGTATGTGGAATTATTGACCTATATTAGCTATAGCTAGACACGATTCGAGCTGAAAAATAAAATAAAATTCTGTGTATCTAGGCAAAATAAAATGTTTATGATACTTGGATATAAAACTATTAGGTAGTTTGTGAAGCAAAATATTTTTGGCTTTACCATGGTCTTGGCCCCCCCTATATCTAAACCCTGGCATCGCCTATGTATAATTAAGTTTGAAGTCAATGGGGTGAGGGAGCAACCCTGGCTAATAGCTCCACTACAACGGACGGGTAATCGATGATGAGTTGCTCAAAGCCCTCGCTCTTGAGAATTGCTTGAGATTGCCTCTAGGAGGAGCAAGGAAATCGTAGCATGCGTCCTTGAGCGTATGACAGCCATGCCGGTGAGCCAGCTCCATCGTAGTGGCCACTGTGGTTGTGTTGATATGTCTGCGTAGCTTCTCCTCGCAGATGGACTTGAGCCTCTGGAGGTGATACCTGTCCGCGGCCACAAGCAGATGTTGAGTCATGTCGATTCTGTCACTCTCGTCAACGACATGAGGTGGCAGCAGGTTGCCTCTGTAGATGAAGCCGAGCATGGCCTCCAACACCCGGGGCTCCATGTCGTGGATCCGAACTGAAGGGGCGGTGTTCTCCCTCATAGACCCCGTGAACAAGGCAGCAAACACCGGCGACTGAGCGGCGAGGAAACGCCTGTGTGCCCGGAAGGTCTCATCGCCGACCTCCAGGGCCACGTCAGTGGGCACCTCGTTCGAGAAGACGTGGACTAGAGTCTCGTGCACGTCGGCGGGTACTTGAGTCGGAGTCGGACTGCTTGGCTGCTTTCGCGGCAGCTGGACGATGGTCTCCGTAACGATCATTGGCACGGTGAATTTGCACCGGACGGTGAAGGCATCGTCCTTGAGGTAAGCCGATTGCTCCAGGTCCGTTGCGCCAAGAGTCCGGACGTTTCGTAGTCTGCTGGTTCGCCGACGGTCGTCTTGTGGAAGGTTCTGTAGCCTTGTACTGGATTGCCGTCCGGGCCGAGCAAGGAAATATTATAGCCCACTGGCACTTTGTATTGGCCGGTGTCGCCGTCATCATGGTATAGCAAGAATGTTACACATCCCCTGTCGAATGAGCAGCAGCCGTTAGGGTAGTACCGCAGGTACCAGCGACGGCCTCCGGCAAGAAAGTTGGCTGATTTGATGTACGTGCCGTGGGTATAATAGATTTTGGTGGCCGAGTAGCCGCTTATCGCCACATCGTGGGACGCCCGCACGGTCTTTGCAACGATAGCAGACGCACTATTGTGCGACGCCATGCCGCCGAATCGGTTAAAATCCCTAGCCACAGCTCCGCACACCCCTACCTGCCTGCCTCTGCGTGCTACAAGGCTACGATCACCCCATCTTATAAAGGGCCAGCTGACTCCGGCTCCGGCTCCGGCTCCTAAAAGTACAACCTCTCTTGTACACGCTTATCGCCACATAGTTGGCCTAATATGTATGGCCTCTCTACATACACGGAATGTTCTAACAATTAGCACTTGTAGCCGGACTCTACTACAGCTAAGAGCATCTTCAGCCGCGCCCCCAACAGGCCCCCGGGCGACTTTTTTCACGTCGGCATCAAAAATCCCCCCAGCGCGCCTCTAAGACGCCGAAATCCGCAGGCTCGGCCCGTTTTTGAGCTCGGCGATCCCAGGCCGAACCCAGCGCACTGGGGGGGGGGCTCCGGGGCTCCGGCGTAAGGAAAAACCATGTCTGGGCCACACTGTCAGGCGAAAAGTCAAGACAAACGGCCAGATTCGCCCCCACCCCCACGCGACCTCCCGCCACCTTGCCGATCCCGGCTACGCCCACCGCCCACCACCGCTAGATAGGTCATTCCCCGCCGGAAAAGAGAGGGGTTTACACGCGGCCATCACTCCACCACCATCTTGGGCGAAGTTTTCCAGCGCTCCTGCCACGCAGGACGGGATCCGGGCGGCCGTGTGCCCATCACGCTCGCCAGGTGTGTGACGATTTGTCTGCTCGGCGATGGACTCGCACGAGGAGGAGGCGCTCGCGGCGCTGCTGGAGGAGGAAGCCGATGCTGACGTCCAGGACCAAAAGCATCTCATGGTCCTCACCGCCCTGGCCGGCCTGCTCGCGAGTAATGCAAAGCCGAGGCGGCTGAAAGCAGAGAACCATCATCGTCTGGAAGGCTATTGCATGCTCTACTCCTACTACTTCACCGACGCTCCACTGCACGGCGACAAAGTATTCCGGTGGCCTTATGAGATGAGCCGAAAACTTTTCCTCATGATTGTGAATTCCATCCGGGAGTTCGACACCTACTTCAAGTGCAAGAAGGATTGCACCGACAAACTTGGATTCATCTCAATCCGAAGTGCATGACAGCTATCATGATGCTTGCATATGGATCTCCCGGTGATTCACTCGATGACCATGGCCGCATGGCCGAGTCCACGACCATTGAGTGTTTCTACAAGTTCTGCAGGGTAGTGGTGGCAGTGTTTGGACCGCAATACTTATGCGATCACCCAATGCTGAAGACACTGTTCGCTCTTAGCACAGAATGCAGCAAGTGGATTTCTTGGGATGCTTGGAAGTATCGATCATGTGCATTGGAAATGAAAAAACTGTCCATTTGTTGGCAGGGGATGTACAAAGGCGCCAAACGTGGTTGCAATGTGGTAGGCAGTGGCCACACATGACCTCTGGATTTGACACTCCTTCTTCGGTATGCCAGGAACTCACAATGACATCAACGTGCTGTAGTGCTTCCCTATCTTTGCCAAGCTTGTTGAAGGTCATTCTCCTCTGGTGAACTTCGAGTTCAATGGGCGGCACTACAACAAAGGATACTACCTAGCGAATGACATCTATCCGAGATGGTCTACATTTGTGAAGACTATCTCAAACCTCGTGCTGTGGAGGCAAGAACTCCAGTTTGCAAAGTTTCAAGATGCTTGCAGGAAGGATGTTGAGCGGCATTTGGTGTGCTTGAATCTGGATTTCCTGTTGTCCGCACCCGCCAGACCTGGTCGAAAGATGAAATGTGGGAGATCATGACTTGTTTTCTCATCTTCCACAACATGATCATTGAGAGCGAGCAGGAAGAGATAGTGTTTGACACCGAACCATATCACGTGCAGGGTCCTCTTGCCCAAATTGATCTCCGTGTACCGTAACTGGACTACCTTGCTCAATATGCGTCAGAGATCCGAGACCCACAGTGCATCAACAATCAGAAAGGTGATCTGGTGGAGCTCTTATGGAGGCTGTAGGGCAACGCCTAGATCGATCTCTGATGAAATATGTGTTTTTATTTGTTGAACTATATAATTTGTATTGAACTATATAATCTCTACCTAATAATAAAGCTACCGGTTATTTCTACTCGTCCATCGCTCGCATTTTTATGGAAAAGTCCCTATACTTCTTCGTAATTAAACCTGCAGTCCTTTTTCAAGTGGATCGTGGAAATGTTATGTTTTTACCAAAAAGCCCCTGCATTTGTAATAATTCAACCTGCTATCCCTGATACGTCTCATCATATCTACTTTTCCAAACATTTTTGCCCTTGTTTTGGACTCTAACTTGCATGATTTGAATGGAACTAACCCAGACTGACGCTGTTTTCAGCAGAACTACCATGGTGTTATTTTTGTGCAGAAATACAAGTTCTCACAATGACCTGAAAATCCACGGAGAAACTTTTCAGAATTAATAAAAAATATTGGCGAAAGAATGAGCACCAGGGGGCCCACACCCTGTCCACGAGGTTGGGGGCGCCCCCCCCTTAGGGCGCGCCCCCTGCCTCGTGGGCCCCCTGGACCTCCACCGACCTCAACTCCAACTCCGTATATTCACGTTAACAGAGAAAAAACGCAGGGAGAAAGATTCATCGCGTTTTATGATACAGAGCCGCCGCCAAGCCCTAAACTCTCTCGGGAGGGCTGATCTGGAGTCCGTTCGGGGCTCCGGAGAGGGGGATTCGTCACTGTCGTCATCATCAACCATCCTCCATCACCAATTTCATGATGCTCACCGCCGTGCGTGAGTAATTCCATCATAGGCTTGCTGGACGGTGATGGGTTGGATGAGATTTACCATGTAATCAAGTTAGTTTTGTTAGGGTTTGATCCCTAGTATCCACTATGTTCGAGATTGATGTTGCTATGACTTTGCTATGCTTAATGCTTGTCACTAGGGCCCGAAAGTGCCATGATTTCAGATCTGAACCTATTACGCTTTTCATGAATATATGTGAGTTCTTGATCCTATCTTGCAAGTCTATAGTCACCTATTATGTGTTATGATCCAACAACCCCAAGTGACAATAATCGGATACTTCTCGGTGATGACCGTAGTTTGAGGAGTTCATGTATTCACTAAGTGCTAATGCTTTGGTCTGGTACTCTATTAAAAGGAGGCCTTAATATCCCTTAGTTTCCATTAGGACTCCGCTGCCACGGAGGGTAGGACAAAAGATGTCATGCAAGTTCTTTTCCATAAGCACGTATGACTATATTCGAATACATGCCTACATTACATTGATGAAATGGAGCTAGTTCTGTGTCACCCTATGTTATAAGTATTACATGAGGAATGCATCCGACTTAATTATCTATCACTAATCCAATGCCTACGAGCTTTTCACATATTGTGCTTCGCTTATTTACATTACCGTTTGTCGTGGAATTAACACGTCAGATGTCCTTAGTGTGAGGACTTAGTCGCGAGGCCAATGCATCTATGTGGTAGCTTGAGAGGGGTTGAGCGGAATCGAGAGACGCAACACAAGACAAGGGTTTAGACAGCTTCGGGCCCCGGGAAACATCATCCAAGAAAACCCTACATGCTGTTTGTGGCTAGGTCTCATTATCATCATGAGGGAGTCGCCGTAAACCGGCTCTCCTCTAGTTGTGTCTAGACCTAGAGATTATGGATTGTTGTCTGTAACTTGTCCCTCTTTGGGGAGCCCTGCCCCTCCTTATATATGTTGAAGGGGCGGGTTACATGTGGAGTCCTATTAGGATTAGGACTAGTCTATCTCTAATACAAACCGGATACAAGTCCATGTCTTAACTCCTCATAAGACAAATATTCCTTATGCCTTTTTTCTTAAACCGCCCACCATAGTTGAGCCGGCCTTCATGAACCGCCACCGGGCCACTGGTCTTGTCGCTCCTCGACCCGCGCCGGATTACCAATGAACCGTAAACCGCCGGGTCACCAAAGTGAACCGCCAAGTGTCATTGAGTTCTTCAGTAAACCGCCAAGTCCGCCGGTTTACGCCAAGGGTATATCCTCGACATTAGCCCCAGTTTAATTTGGATTTATCCATGTTAAACTGATCCTGTGAAATAAACACAAGAACAAACTTGACAGATTATGCTCCGGTTAAGAATTCTTGTAAACCCAAGATCCATCATCCTTAAATCCTTGTCATTTCCTCCTTCTAGAAAATCCGGTTTAATAGGCCAGCTTCATAATCAACTTGCTGACATTGGTTTCTCATAGAAAATATATTGTGAAGAATAACTCCTTTGATTCAGCTTCCAAATCGCCGGTTTAAGAAATATTGGTCTTGAAATACTCATCTGATATTCAACCGGTTTGAAGATGCAGAACTTGCCGGTTTTATCATTGCCAAAGACTGTCGGGTTATAAAAACTTGATAATTTCGAGTCATGATTGTTGCAGACACCGGTTCATGATTGTTGCCAACGCCGGTTCATGATTATTAATGACGCCGGGTTGCAGCCACAGGGTCATAATGATTGGTGACGCCGGTCAACCTAGTTTGCTCAATCAGAGAATTTGAAAATATTTCTTCGATAATAATATAATACCTGTAGCCCCCAAGTCTTGAGAAGAACAAAGTGGTGGCTTAAGACTATGCTTCAATATAAATACTGCCACTTTCAAAGAACTCCATGTTGTTCATCCAAGAGACTAGTAATAACTGAAAACTCCATAAGATGTAGCCCCCAAGTGTCGGGTTGTCATGCTTGCAGCAACCGGGACTTGTAATTGTCTTATACTCATAAAAACTTCCACCGTGTAGCCCCCAAAGGGCCGGGTCATTATGCAATAATGAGCAGGGACTTTGAAAATATGATCATGTAGACTTTAACAAGAACGCAGTAGCCCCCAAGGGCCGCTCAAGAAGATAATATTGAGCTGGAACTTTATATATACTTCAATAAAAATAACATCATATGATGTAACCCCCATGATGGGGCTTGAATCCACATCCACAAGGTTAAAAGCCTTGTGCTTTATCAACTGAGCAGTGGACCCTTCAATATAATGGATAAAAAGTTTTGTACCTTGAATAGTTGACAGGAGCAATTGGTAGCCCCCAAGGGTCAGCTCATTACAATGTGATGAATCGGGTCTTCAATAAGGTGAGCAAACAATAACTTTGCATTAGCCCCCAAGTGTCATGGTGCATGCTCGCAGCGACATGAGACTTGCATATTCGATATAATCTCAACTTAAATAATGTAGCCCCCAAGTGCCGGGTCGTAAGCCTGCAGCAACTCGGGACTATTCCCTCCATTGTAGAATAAATCATACCCATTGATGAAATAATAGCCATTGCGCTGAAGCGACTTTGAAAACCTCAATCATAATATTGTTTATTGATAACCATAATAAAAATCTATCATGTTGGCTATTTGAAGATTTGAATAATATAGTCCAATGATTTATGAGCGCATGATTCCAATGGCGCAATCCAAATATGTACTGGCGACTTATAGTCCAAAACCAGGCCGGGTTAACAAACACCGGATAATTTCTCATCATATACTGGCGACTTATTTTCTTAAAGCCAGGCCGGTTTAATAAACACCGGATAATTTATCATCATGCTAACCTGTCTCTGGATACAACAAGTTTAAAGTGTCCTGGCGGTTTACCACCGGACGGGTCATAATGCCCAACATATAACCCAGGTTTATAACCAAGGCTGCACTTTAAGAATAATCAATGAAATATATCATACCTGTGACATTGAATCACATCATTGGTTTACCAATTTTTTGTAGTAAGTGTGATGACCCCAATCTTGAGTAATGATAACTCCTTTCATACTGTGTCGGTTTACGATGAAACCGTACCGGGTTGTAATAACCACCGGTTTAACCATATATAATACTGGCGACTCGTAGTCAAACCAGACCTGGTGGATAGTCTCCGGATTATGATTTGATCATGTACTGACAATTTGTAATTGAAAGTCAAGCCGGGTTAATGAACACCGGTTTACTCCATAATAAGATGGTAACATCAAACCGGGCAGATAGTCTCCGGATTAGGATTTGACCGTGTTCCGCCAATTTGTAATTGACAGTTTGAACCGGATTAATAATGTCGGTTTAAAAAACGCAACAAAAAGTAAATAACAGCTATGAAAAGAATATGGAAGCAAAGGCAATGATAAGACCGTTTGCAAAAAAGAGGCTTTACTGAGCCGATCAGATGGTGTTACCATGGTCGGACACGACCAGGCTCCCAATAAGGTGTAGCTATGGTTCAAGTCAGCTAGGTCCCCAACTGAAACCGTGGCATTATGCCGATCAAGTGGCGTGGCAATGGTTCGGGTTCGACCAAGCCCCAAAGTGACTATGGCCTTAGGCCGATCAAGAGGCATGACTGGTTCAGACTTGACCATGTCCCCAAGTGATCTGGTGGCTTTCGCCTATCAAAAGGTGTTGCATTGGTTCGACACGATCAAGCCCCCAAGTGATGTTGTGGCACTAGGTCGATCAAGAGGCGTGGCTATGGTTCAGATAATGCACCAAGCCCCCAAGTGACCAATAATATGATAAGCCAATAAGGCATGATACCCATGTTTGAACCGCGCATCATGGCAGCAGGCCCTCTTTGGCACCCTTTAACTTTTTGCAAGAGATAAATCCTTCTTGAACCGGAATTTTGAACCGGATTTGAGAGCTTCAAAGCTTTGTGGGAGATATCTTCCCTTGAGCCGGATTTTAAACCGAATCCTCTTTTTAAGCCGGAAATTTTCTGACGGCCTTTAAATTTGCACCAATATGGCGGCTTAGGGTCCTGCATTAGACAACTTTGCAGGCCAAAGTAATTGCTCTTTTGAAGAAGGCAATATATAATATAAAAGATATTGGATGGATTTCACCTGATATATCATGCCAGGGGTTATTCACCGTGGAGTTGATGCTCACCATGGTGAAGCTGAAATTAATGACGGCCGAGTCGCCACGGCGTTGTAAACCGAGAATCGGCTGCGGGCGTCAGAACCGAGAGTCGGCCATACGTCGTAAGCCGGTGCGGACGGATAGTCGGCTGCGGGCATTTGTAAACCAGCGCGGTCGATTGTCGGTGTAGACAAACGCCAGCAATGTGCTCTCCGTATCTGTGGCATGATAGCCACTCTTATAATGAGTAATTTTCCTGCACAAAGATCACAAACGAGAGTAATTGTTCTCGAAAGAATGAAGAAATATCATAAAAACTGATCGGATGGATTTCACCTGATTCATCTGGACGATGGACGATCAGTACGTGGCATCCGTAGATAATTTTGCAAAAGATGTTATCCTCCCAAAACTTCCTCACGTAGATAATCTCCACGGGAATAACAATTCTAGCGGCCAGAGCACTAGTACAGAGAGCATCCGATGGATTTTTGCATGACGCTTCAGTAAGGCACTGAATTCACTCCTTTCTTTAAATATCGATTGGCCCTTGAGATCCAAGTCAATATGCTTGACACACGGCAAGCGTTCATTAGTAATTGATGCACGTGGATAAAAATGCTACCACTGCTGTTGAATAATGGTTTTCTTGCAATGTATCAGCTTGATCATCAGAGTTGCTTGTCCGGGCGCATAGGATCCAAAGCTGGTCAGATTGAAAGCAGCCGGGCCTGCCCGCAGCGGCTCCGGCCAGAGACGGTAGACCAAGGAAACGCCCAGGCCGAGGCGCTTTAGAAGCAGCTTGCAGCGGAGAAGGCGACTCGGGGGCCGCGGCGGCTTCTCAACCCGAGGTCGAGCGGAGGCGGCTCGACAGAGCCGGGTCCCAGAGAAGACGATGGTAACCCGGAGTCATGTCCGAAATGGCTTAACGCTGAGACCAAGCAAACCACGGCAGTGGCGGTTCAGGCAAGCAAGGCCACGCTGCGTGGCACGGCCGTCGGGGGTGGACGACGACTTAGAAACGGGGCCGCCGACAAGCGAGCCACCAGGCGGATCAGCGGGCGCACCAGCGGATTAGAGAGATGCAGCCGTGGCCGGTTCATCCGCGTCGAAGGTGGAGCAGCCGTGGTCGGTTCATGAGGAGGTGGTGCGACGAAGCCGGGTCACAGCCAGCGGACAGCCCAATGGCGGAGCAAGCAAACCGGCGGGCGGCCGGGCCAAGCGCGAAGTGATCCAGAATTTGTCACAGTAGAAGCGGAGGCAGCCCGCCGAAGCCTCGGAGGTGGCGGAAGTAGCGACTCGACGGAGGCCACGGATACAAGAAATAGGCCGGAGGAGCGGCTGAAACTACGGCGTCTCGTAGGCGAGCGACCCGGCTCCGGGCGAGGGGTGACGACTCGTCCGCGGCGGAATGAGGTCGAGGCCGGCCCAAGTGAGGCGGGCGATTCGTTATCATCATCAACTTCTGTAGGCTTCCACTCATCGAGCAGATTGAAAAGTCAGTTCACATAGTTACCTCCAGCAGGCTCTTCCAAACCTCAGCACAGAGCTCGAGTGCAGAATCTACAGACCTTCTGAACTTTTCTTTGTCAAGCATTTTTCTTCTGAAGATTGTTACAAGATCTGTTGTGGTTTTGTCATCAGGTAATGAGTCACCAAGTACTTCCTTCCAGTAATCATCTCCATTAGTACATGACGCCATATGTAGAAACGTCAACTTTTGTAGTTACTTTCCCTGTAGTAGTGTAATCAGGCGCAAGGTATCCAAGTGTCCCTGTCATCCTTGTCATCATCGCGCTGTCTGTGCTATTTAGCGAGCTTGACCAACCCCAAGTCTAAAACTTTGACCGACACAGCAGACGGGGCGAAAGAACACAGGCCGGTCTTGCAGCTGTGGGTCGCGAACTGGCAGGTTGGAGGCGCGGTTTGAGGTCATCCCGCGGTAGTGTAGGCGAGGAGAAGCGCCGGCGCCTCAGGCACGGTGAAGGGAGCAGTGCGTCCCTGATGGCGAAAACCAGTGACTTGGCAGGGTCCGCGGCGGTTTGTGGAGGCAGGGTCGTAGGCCATGGAGGAGCAGGCCGCGAGGGCGGCTCAGAGCAAGGCCGTCAGCGGTGGCTTCGAGGCGGCGCAAGGCGAGCCATGGCGCAGGCGGGGCGATTCCAGCGAGGCCCGTTGGCTTAGGTGAGTTTTGAAGACTGAGAGGCCGGGCGAGGCCGTAGTGGCAGCGGAGCGGGCGGCTCGTGGTGGCACCGATGGCTCAAAACCACTCGGAGGCGAGAGCCGCCGCAGGAGCAGCGGGTCGAGGCCGGGCGGCTCAAGGCTATGGAGGCGCAGCCGGCAACGGTGGCTAGAGTGCTGCGGAGGCAGTAACCGCGGCGGCGACGGGCAGCTCAAGACCCCCTTGGTCAGGCCATGGAGGGTCACAAGCGAGGCCGCAGCTGTAGCTGTCCGAGGCTGAGTCCGTAAAGCAAACAGAAGCAGAGGCGCGCCGGACTCATCCTTCTTCTCATGATGATTGATTGATTGACCAACTGATGCACGGGACGTGGTACTTATCCTTTTTTTAAACTGGACAAGAAACCAAGGTAGGTAAACCGGCTCAGATTGGATTCTTTCTCAGTCTGGTGTCCTCTTGAGCGGTCAACCGATGGCCAGATGGTTCCTGTCTTTTTCCCTTCCGATCTGCTGCGGTGCATATTAGCAGTTTGTAGCAGAAACGAACTCGAGCCATGAATAACGGTGATAGTATGAACTCGGCGACTTGCGGTTTACGGAAACACATTCGATGTCATCCTAATATCTTTTGATTGTGGAACTAGCGGATTAGACGGATCTGATCATCAAATAACGAATCTGCTGATTTCTTCATCTTCATCTAGTCAATCGCGAGCTTCTCGAATCCTGAAGAGCTCCCTTCAAGAACTCAACACCACCGTGCGCAGGCCCCACGGTGGGCGCCAACTGTCGTGGAATTAACACGTCAGATGTCCTTAGTGTGAGGACTTAGTCGCGAGGCCAATGCATCTATGTGGTAGCTTGAGAGGGGTTGAGCGGAATCGAGAGACGCAACACAAGACAAGGGTTTAGACAGCTTCGGGCCCCGGGAAACATCATCCAGTAAAAACCCTACATGCTGTTTGTGGCTAGGTCTCATTATCATCATGAGGGAGTCGCCAGAACCGGCTCTCCTCTAGTTGTGTCTAGACCTAGAGATTATTGATTGTTGTCCGTAACTTGTCCCTCTTTGGGGAGCCCTGCCCCTCCTTATATATGTTGAAGGGGCGGGTTAAATGTGGAGTCCTATTAGGATTAGGACTAGTCTATCTCTAATACAAACCGGATACAAGTCCATGTCTTAACTCCTCATAAGACAAATATTCCTTATGCCTTTTCTCTTAAACCGGCCCACCATAGTTGAACCGGCCTTCATGAACCGCCAGTCGGGCCACCGGGTCTTGTCGCTCCTCTGACCCGCCTGACGGATTACCAATGAACCGTAAACCGCCGGGTCACCAGTGAACCGCCAAGTGTCAGCGGGTTTTTCAGGTAAACCGCCAAGTCCGGCCGGTTTACGCCGCGGGGTATATCCCCGACACCGTTGCTTTGTTACAATTACTACAAAACTGCTACTGTTACTTTTGCTACCGTTATTGTTACCTCCATACTACTTTGCTACTAAACACTTTGCTGCAGATACTAAGTTATCCAGGTGTGGTTGAATTGACAACTCAACTGCTAATACTTCAGAATATTCTTTGGCTCCCTTGTGTCGAATCAATAAATTTGGGTTGAATACTCTACCCTCGAAAACTGTTGTGATCCCCTATACTAGTGGGTTATCAATCCCGTCTTCCTCTTACTCAACACCTCCGCCAAAACAGAGGTGGCGATCTCCGCTGCCAGCCTCCAGATCCCGGCGATCGCGAGTTGTTCACACGCGCCCACTCCCGGCGGCCCTTCTCTTCGCCGCCGTCTGCCCTCCCCTGGCCAGGACCTCCTCCGCCTCTTTGCCACCACTCCCGTGAATCAAAAAAAGCATCACTGGCTTCCGAGCTTACAGAGGAGAAAGGTAGCAACTAATTTGCCATTTAGGCTAATCTTATAGAAGAAAGAGAGCCCATGTGAAGATTCAGAAAAAAATCATCCAAGCGCCCACCGCGAGATCTTGTCCCCAAGCCCCGCAGCAAGGCGCCATCGGAGGAGGGTGGGGTGGACACTACCACGCCGATCCGGAGCCCGGAGCCCCCGCGCAGATCCACGCTGCCTCGTCAAGCAGCCGCCAAGGTCGATCCCGACTGCACCACTGCTGCCGCGCCTCCAAGGTCGAGGCCACCGCTGCCGCACCCTCCGCCACAAGCCCAGCCAGCACCATGCGTGTGGCCCGGCGACCACGAGCCCATACCCGATATGCAGGCCGCGGCGTCATAGCAGGCGACAAACGCAGCAGCCACCATGGGAGTGCGTGTGTGTGGTGTGGCTGGAGCACAGATAGAAGAGGAAGGAGAGCAGCCGCTTAGAGAGAAGAGAAGGAGAGCAGCGCTAACGAGTGATGTGGCTTCGTGGGCTCGGTGGATGGATGAAAAGAGGGAAGAAGAAGAAGAAGAAGAGCAGCTCTGTTCTAGAGGACTGGAGTTGTGGAAGAAGAGCAACACAATTTGGAGTTGTGGAAGAAGAGCACCGACCGTAAAGTTGAACTCAGCCGGATCTCGGCAAAGCATCGGACTTGGTCGGGCAGCGGGTCCTGCGTTCGGTCGAGGAAAAGCGGATCCGCAGCGGCTACGGCTGGACTTGGGGAAAAGAAGGAACGGAGAGGAGTTGCAACGAGGTGTTGCAGGCGGTGGCATGGCTGGCGTAGCCAACCGGGACGTGGAACTCCTCAGGGCGGTCTCCCCGGCTGTGCGGGGTTACCCGGCGGTGGTGGGCGAGACGGCAGCGGCGTGTCCCGGGTGAGGGTCGTGGTATGTGGGGCAGTGGATAACCAGCAAGAGCCGAGCCTCGCGGAAGATAACCGCTGTCAACATGAATGGCTTACGAGCGAGGAGTCCATATACATAGCTGAAGGAGCGCCATCGAGGTTGCTTGTTTTTTCCAGACCAGCCGATGTGTTAAGCTCGCATGCACACACACCCGCCGGCGGGCCTGGAAAAAATACGCAGCCTTGGTGGCGCTCCAACAGCCATGTATCTGGACTCCTCGCTCGTAAGCCACTCATGTTGACAACGGTTATGTGTGCATGCGAGCTTAACACGTCGGCTGGTCTAGAGAAAACAAGCAGCCTCGGTGGCGCTCCTTCAGCCATGTATATGGACTCCTCGCTCGTAAGCCATTCATGTTGACAGCGGTTATCTTAGATTTTTCATTTTGATGAGCCTCGCTTTGAGGAATTCATGGAATAATCCATTTTTATGGAATAATGAATTAAGTTCCGTGAGGCTCTGCTCTTGCCGGTTATCCACTGCCCAACATACCACGACCCCTCACCCCGGGACACGCCGCTGCCGCCTACACCCATCGCCGCCGGGTGACCCTGCACAGCTAGGGAGACCGCCCGGAGGAGTTCCCGTCTCGCTGGGCTACGCCCGCCACGCCACGCTGCAACACCTCGTTGCATCCGCCTCTCCGTTCCTTCTTTTCCTTAAGTCCAGCCAGAGCCGCCGGATCCGGTTGCCCTCGACCAACGCAGACTCACCGCCGACACGTCTCCAACGTATCTATAATTTTTGATTGTTCCATGCTATTATATTACCTGTTTTGGATGTTAAATGGGCTTTACTAAGCGCTTTCATATTATTTTTGGGACTAATCTATTAACCGGAGGCCCAGCCCAAATTGTTGTTTTCTTGCCTATTTAAGTGTTTCGCAGAAAAGGAATATCAAACGGAGTCCAAACGGAATGAAACCTTCGGGAGAGTTATTTTTGGAACAAACGCAATCCAGGAGACTTGCAGTGGACGTCATGAAAGAAACGAGGCGGCCACGAGGCAGGGAGGCGCGCCCCACCCTCGTGGGCCCCTCGTGGCTCCTCCGACCTACTTCTTTCGCCTATATATACTCATATACCCTGAAAACATCCAAGAGCACCACGAAACCCTATTTCCACCGCCGCAACCTTCTGTACCCGTGAGATCCCATCTTGGGGACTTCTCCGGCGCTCCGCCGGAGGGGGAATCGATCACGGAGGGCTTCTACATCAACGCCATAGCCTCTCCGATGAATTGTGAGTAGTTTATCACAGACCTTCGGGTCCATAGTTATTAGCTAGATGTCTTCTTCTCTCTCTTTGAATCTCAATACAAAGTTCTCCTCGATCTTCTTGGAGATCTATTCGATGTAACTCTTTTTGCATTGTGTTTGTCGAGATCCGATGAATTGTGGGTTTATGATCAAGTTTATCTATGAGAAATATTTGAATCTCCTCTGAATTCTTTTTTGTGTGATTTGTTATCTTTGCAAGTCTCTTCGAAATACCAGTTTGGTTTGTTCTACTAGATTGATCTTTCTTGCAATGGGAGAAGTGCTTATTTTTGGATTCAATCTTGCGGTGTCCTTTCCCAGTGATAGCAGGGGCAGCAAGGCACGTATTGGATTGTTGCCATCGAGGATAAAAAGATGGGGTTTATATCATATTGCTTGAGTTTATCCATCTACATCATGTCATCTTGCCTAATGCGTTACTCGTTCTTATGAACTTAATTCTCTAGATGCATGCTTTGGATAGCGGTCGATGTGTGGAGTAATAGTAGTAGATGCAAAATCATTTCGATCTACTTGTCGCAGACGTGATGCCTATATACATGATCATGCCTAGATATTCTCATAACTAAGCAGTTTTCTATCAATTGCTCGACAGTAGTTTGTTCACCCACCGTAATACTTATGCTATCTTGAGAGAAGCCACTAGTGAAACCTATGGCCCCCGGGTCTATTTTCCATCATATAAGTTTCCGATCTATTTTATTTTGCAATCTTTACTTTCCAATCTATATCATAAAAATACCAAAAATATTTATCTTATTATTATCTCTATCAGATCTCACTTTTGCAAGTGACCGTGAAGGGATTGACAACCCCTTTATCGCGTTGGTTGCAAGGATCTTATTTGTTTGTGTGGGTACGAGGGGTTTGCATGTAGCCTCCTACTGGATTGATACGTTGGTTCTCAAAAACTGGGGGAAATACTTACCCTACTTTGCTACATCACCCTTTCCTCTTCAAGGGAAAACAAATGCAGTGCTCAATAGGTAGCAAGAAGGATTTCTGGCGCTATCACCAGGGAGGTCTACGCACAAGTCAAGACATACCAAGTACCCATCACAAACTCCTATCCCTCGCATTAAATTATTTGCCATTTGCCTCTCGTTTTCCTCTCCCCTACTTCACCCTTGCCGTTTTATTCGCCCTCTTTTTCCCGTTCGCCTCTTTTTTGCTTCTCTTGTGTACTTGTGTGTTGGATTGTTTGTCACGATGGCTCAAGATAATACTAAATTGTGTGATTTCTCCAATACCAACAACAATGATTTTCTTAGCATTCCGATTGCTCCTCTTACCGATGCTGAATCTTGTGAATTAATGCAGCTTTGTTGGAGCTGGTCATGAAAGATAAATTTTCTGGCCTTCCTAGTGGAGATGCCGCTACTTATCTAAACAACTTTGTTGATTTGTGTGATATGCAAAAGAAAAAAGACGTGGATAATGATATTGTTGAATTGAAGTTATCTCTGTTTTCGCTTAGAGATCGTGCTAAAACTTGGTTTTCGTCTTTGCCTAAAAATAGTATTGATTCATGGAATAAGTGCAAAGATGCTTTTATCTCTAAGTATTTTCCTCCCGCTAAGATCATCTCTCTTAGAAATGGTATTATGAATTTTAAGCAACTTGATCATGAGGATGTTGCACAATCTTGGGAGAGGATGAAATTAATGATCCGCAATTGCCCTACACATGGATTAAATTTATGGTTGATCATACAAAAGTTTTATGCCGGATTGAATTTTGCTTATAGAAATCTTTTAGATTCAGTAGCCGGAGGCACCTTTATGGAAATCACCTTAGGAGAAGCTACTAAAATCCTAGATAATATTACGGTTAATTATTCTCAATGGCACACCGAAAGATCTACTAGTAAAAAGGTTCATGCGATAGAAGAGATTAATATTTTGAGTGGAAAGATGGATGAACTTATGAAATTGTTTGCTAATAAGAGTGCTCCTATTGATCCTAATGATATGCCTTTGTCTATTTTGATTGAGAATAATAATGAATCTATGGATGTGAATTTTGTTGGTAGGAATAATTTTGGTAACAACGCGTATAGAGGAAACTTTAATCCTAGGCCGTTTCCTAGTAATTCCTCTAATAATTATGGTAATTCCTACTACAACTCTTATGGAAATTTTAATAATATTCCTCTGATTTTGAGATTAGTGTTAAAGAATTTATGATCTCTCTAAAGGATTTCAATGCTTTGCTTGAAAAAAATTGCCTAAGATTGATGAATTCGCTAGGAATGAGGATAGAATTTCTCTTGATGTTGATTCTTTTAAACTTATATCTATTCCACATAACCATGATATCAATGAGTCTCTCAAAGCCATGAGAATTTCAATTGATGAGTGCAAAGAAAGAACCGCTAGGATGCGTGCTAAGAAAGATTGCTTTGTAAAAACGTGTTCTTCTAGTTTTCATGATAATAGGGATGAAGATCTAAAAGTGATTGATGTGTCTCCTATTAAATCTTTGTTTTGCAATATGAATCTTTATAATGATGGGACTGGAGATGAGTCAACTTTAGTTAAAAGGCGTCCCAATGATTCGGAGTTTTTAGATCTTGATGCAAAAACTGGTAAAAGTGGGATTGAAGAGGTCAAAACTTTACATAGCAATGAACCCACTATTTTGGATTTCAAGGAATTTAATTATGATAATTGTTCTTTAATATATTTTATTTCCTTGTTGCAATCCGTGTGAAATTCTCCTCATGCTTATAATCAAAATAAAGCTTTTACTAAACATATCGTTGATGCTTTAATGCAATCTTAAGAAGAAAAACTTGAATTAGAAGTTTCTATCCCTAGAAAACTTTATGATGAGCGGGAACCTACTATTAAAATTAAAATTAAAGATCATTAATGTTATGCTTTGTGTGATTTGGGTGCTAGTGTTTCCACGATGCCCAAACTTTGTGTGATGTGTTAGGTTTCCGTGAAGTTGATGATTGCTCTTTAAACTTGCACCTTGCGGATTCCACCATTAAGAAACCTATGGGAAGGATTAATGATGTTCTTATTGTTGCAAATAGGAATTATGTGCCCGTAGATTTTATTATTTTTGATATAGATTCCAATCATTCATGCCCTATTATTCTTGGTAGACCTTTCCTTAGAACGATTGATGCAATTATTGATATGAAGGAAGGAAATATTAGATTCAAATTTCCATTAAGGAAAGGCATGTAACACTTTCCTAGAAAGAAAATAAAATTACCTTATGAATCTATTATGAGAGCCACATATGACTTGAATACCAAATATGGCAATACTTAGATCTATTCTGGCTTTTATGCCTAGCTAGGGGCGTTAAACAATAGCGCTTGTTGGGAGGCAACCCAATTTTACTTTTGTTCTTTGCTTTTTGCTCCTGTTGAGTATTAAATAATTGATCTAGCCTCTGGTTAGATGTGGTTTTATGTTTTAATTAGTGTTTGTGCCAAGTAGAACCTATATGATCATCTTGGGTGATAGTTAATGTGATCTTGCTGAAAAACAGAAACTTTTGCGCGCACGAGAATAATTTTAATAAATCACAGAAATGTGATTTTCAGTTAATTCTTTTTGAAGAAGATTAATAGCCAAATTGCCTAGGACTTCCTATTTTGTAAAAACAATTAAGGTTCCAGAAGTATTCGAAAGTTACAGATTACTACAGACTGTTCTGTTTTTGACAGATTCGGTTTTTCGTGTGTTGGTTGCTTATTTTGATGAATCTATGGCTAGTATCGGGTGGTATGAACCATAGAGAAGTTGTAATACAGTAGGTTTAACACCAATATAAATAAAGAATGAGTTCATTACAGTACCTTAAAGTGGTGGTTTGTTTTCTTGCACTAACGGAGTTTACGAGTTTTCTCTTGAGTTTTGTGTTGTGAAGTTTTGAAGTTTTGGGTAAAGATTTGATGGATTATGGAATAAGGAGTGGCAAGAGCCTAAGATTGGGGATGACCAAGGCACACCAAGGTAAAATTCAAGGACAACCAAAAGCCTAAGCTTGGGGATGCCACATAAGGCATCCTCTCTTTCGTCTTCGTCCATCGGTAACTTTACTTGATGCTATATTTTTATTCACCACATGATATGTGTTTTGCTTGGAGCGTCTTGTATGATATGAGTCTTTTCTTCTTAGTTTACCACAATCATCCTTGCTGTACACACCTTTTGGGAGAGACACACATTAATCGAAATTTATTAGAATACTCTATGTGCTTCACTTATATCTTTTAAGCTAGACAATTTTGCTCTAGTGCTTCACTTATATCTTTTTAGAGCACACGGTGGTTTTATTTTGTAGAAATTATTGATCTCTCATGCTTCACATATATTATTTTGAGAGTCTTTTAGAACAGCATGGTAATTTGCTTTGGTTATAAAATTAGTCCTAATATGATGGGCATCCAAGTTGGGTATAATAAAAACTATCATATAGAGTGCATTGAATACTATGAGAAATTTGATACTTGATAATTGTTTTGAGATATAAAGGTGGTAATGTTAGAGTCATGCTAGTTGGGTAATTATAAAATTGAGAAATACTTGTGTTAAAGTTGGCAAGTCCCGTAGCATGCACGTATGGTAAAAGTTGTGTAACAAATTTGAAGCATGGGGTGTTCTTTTGATTACCTTCCTTATGAGTAGAGGTCGGGATCGCACGATGGTTAACTCCTACCAATCCTTCCCCTTTGAGCATGCGTAGTAGTACTTTGATTCTAGGGATAATAAACTTTTGCAATAAGAATATGAGTTCTTTATGACTACTGTGTGTCCATGGATTATACGCACTCTTACCCTACCATCATTGCTAGCCTCTACGGTACCGTGCATTGCCCTTTCTCACCTTGAGAGTTGGAGCAAACTTCGCTGGTGCATCCAAACCCCGTGATACAATACGCTCTATCACACATAAACCTCCTTATATCTTCCTCAAAACAGCCACCATACCTACCTATTATGGCATTTCCATAGCCATTCTAAGATATATTCCCATGCAACTTTCCACCATTCCGTTTATTATGACACACTCCATCATTGTCATATTGCTTTTGCATGATCATGTAGTTGATATCGTATTTGTGGCAAAGCCACCTTTATAATTCTTACATACATGTCGCTCTTGATTCATTGCATATCCCGGTACACCGCCGGAGGCATTCACATATAGTCATATTTTGTCCTAAGTACTAAGTTGTAATTCTTTAGTGGTAAATAAATAAAAGTGTGATGATCTTCATTATTACAGCATTGTCCCAAGTGAGGAAAGGATGATGGAGACTATGATTCCCCCACAAGTAGGGATGAGACTCCGGACTTTATGAAAAAAAAGAGGCCAAAGAAGCCCAAATAAACAAAGAGGCCAAAGAAGCACACCAAAATAAAAAAAATAAAAAAATGAGAGAAAAAGAGAGAAGGGACAATGTTACTATCCTTTTTACACACTTGTGCTTCAAAGTAGCACCATGATCTTCATGATAGAGAGTCTCCTATGTTGTCACTTTCATATACTAGTGGGAATTTTTCATAATAGAACTTGTCTTGTATATTCCAATTATGGGCTTCCTCAAAATGCCCTAGGTCTTCATGAGCAAGCGAGTTGGATGCACACCCACTTAGTTTCTTTTGTTGAGCTTTCATACATTTATAGCTCTAGTGCATCCATTGCATGGCAATCCCTACTCCTCGCATTGACATCAATTGATGGGCATCTCCATAGCCTGTTGATTAGCCGCGTCAATGTGAGACTTTTCCTTTTTTTGTCTTCTCCACACAACCTCCATCATCATACTCTACTCCACCCATAGTGCTATATCCATGGCTTACGCTCATGTATTGCGTGAGGGTTGAAAAAAGCTGAAGCGCGTTAAAAAGTATGAACCAATTGCTTGGCTGAAACCGGGGTTGTGCATGATGGGAGTATTTTGTGTGACGAAAATGAAGCATGGCCTAACTATATGATTTTGTAGGGATAAGCTTTCTTTGGCTATGTTATTTTGATACGACATGATTAGTTTGTTAGTATGCTTGAAGTATTACTATTTTTATGTTAATATTAAACTTTTATCTTGAATCATTTGGATCTAAACATTCATGCCATAATAAAGAAGATTACATTGAGAAATATGCTAGGTAGCATTCCACATCAAAAATTCTGTTTTTATCATTTACCTACTCGAGGACAAGCAGGAATTAAGCTTGGGGATGCTTGATACGTCTCCGACGTATCTATAAATTTTTATTGTTCCATGCTATTATTACCTGTTTTGGATGTTAAATGGGCTTTACTAAGCACTTTTATACTATTTTTGGGACTAACCTATTAACCGGAGGCCCAGCCCAAATTGTTGTTTTCTTGCCTATTTCAGTGTTTCGCATAGAAGGAATATCAAACGGAGTCCAAACGGAATGAAATCTTCGGGAGAGTTATTTTTGGAACAAACGCAATCCAGGAGACTTGGAGTGGACGTCAAGAAAGAAACGAGGCGGCCACAAGGCAGGGAGACGCACCCCAAGGGTGTGGGCACGGCCCCCACCCTCGTGGCTGCCCTGACCGACTTCCTTCGTCTATATATATCCATATACCCTGAAAACATCCAGGAGCACCACAAAACCCTATTTCCACCACCGCAAACTTCTGTACCCGTGGTATCCCATCTTCGGGCCTTTTCCGGTGCTCCGCCAGAGGTGGAATCGATCACAGAGGGCTTCTACATCAACGCCATAGCCTCTTTTAGGAAGTGTGAGTAGTTCACCACGGACCTTCGGGTCCATAGTTATTAGCTAGATGGCTTCTTCTCTCTCTTTGAAACTCAATACAAAGTTCTCCTCGATCTTCTTGGAGATCTATTCGATGTAAATCTTTCTGCGGTGTGTTTGTCGAGATCCGATGAATTGTGGGTTTATGATCAAGTTTATCTATGAGAAATATTTGAATCTCCTCTGAATTCTTTTATGTGTGGTTGGTTATCTTTGCAAGTCTCTTCGAATTGTCAGTTAGGTTTGGCCTACTAGATTGATCTTTCTTGCAATGGGGGAAGTGCTTAGCTTTGGGTTCAATCTTGCGGTGTCCTTTCCTAGTGACAGCAGGGGCAGCAAGGCACGTATTGTATTGTTGCCATCGAGGACAAAAAGATGGGGTTTATATCATATTTCTTGAGTTTATCCCTCTACATCATGTCATCTTGCCTAATGCGTTACTCTGTTCTTATGAACTCAATACTCTAGATGCATGCTGGATCGCCGTCGATGTGTGGAGTAATAGTAGTGGATGCAGAATCGTTTCGATCTACTTGTCGCGGACGTGATGCCTATATACATGATCATGGCTAGATATTCTCATAACTATGCACTTTTCTATCAATTGCTCGAAAGTAATTTGTTCACCCACCGTAATACTTATGCTATCTTGAGAGAAGCCACTAGTGAAACCTATGGCCCCCGGGTCTATTTTCCATCATATAAGTTTCCGATCTATTTTATTTTGCAATCTTTACTTTCCAATCTATATCATAAAAATGTTGGGGAACGTTGCATAAAATAAAAAATTTCCTACGTTCACCAAGATCCATCTATGAGTTCATCTAGCAACGAGTGATAGGAGTGCATCTACATACCTTTGTAGATCGCGAGGCGAAGCGCTCAAGTGAACGGGGTTGAGGGAGTCGTACTCGTCGTGATCCAAATCACCGATGACCAAGTGCCAAACGGACAGCACCTCCGCGTTCAACACACGTACGGAGCGGATGACGTCTCCCGCACCTTGATCCAGCAAGGAGGAGGGAGAGGTTGATGAAGATCCAGCAGCACGACGGCGTGGTGGTGGATGCAGCAGGATTCCGGCAGAGCTTCGCCGAGCTTCTGCGAGAGGGAGAGGTGTAGCAGGGAGGGGAGGGAGGCGCCAGGTGTTGGGTGCGGCTGCCCTCCCACCCCCCTCTTTATATAGGGAGCCCAGGGGGGGCGCCGGCCCTAGGAGATGGGATCTCCTAGGGGGGCGGCGGCCAAGGGGTGGAGTGCCCCCCAAGGCAAGTGGGGCGCCCCCTCCCCTAGGGTTCCCAACCCTAGGCGGATGAGGGGGCCCAAGGGGGGGCGCACCAGCCCACCCGGGGCTGGTTCCCCTCCCACTTCAGCTCATGGGGCCCTCCAGGATAGGTGGCCCCACCCGGTGGACCCCCGGGAACCTTCCGGTGGTCCCGGTACAATATCGGTGGACCCCGAAACTTTCCCGATGGCCGAAACTCGACTTCCCATATATAATTCTTTACCTCCGAACCATTCCGGAACTCCTCGTGACATCCGGGATCTCATTCGGGACTCCGAGCAACTTTCGGTTTGCTGCATACTCATATTCATACAACCCTAGCGTCACCGAACCTTAAGTGTGTAGACCCTACGGGTTCGGGAGACATGCAGACAAGACCGGGACGGCTCTCGGTCAATAACCAACAGCGGGATCTGGATACCCATGTTGGCTCCCACATGCTCCTCGATGATCTCATCAGATGAACCACGATGTCGAGGATTCAAGCAACCCGTATACAATTCCCTTTGTCAATCGATGCGTTACTTGCCCGAGATTCGATCGTCGGTATCCCAATACCTCGTTCAATCTCGTTACCGGCAAGTCACTTTACTCATACCGTAATGCATGATCCCGTGACCAGACACTTGGTCACTTTGAGCTCATTATGATGATGCATTACCGAGTGGGCCCAGAGATACCTCTCCGTTTACACTGAGTGACAAATCCCAGTCTCGATCCGTGTCAACCCAACAGACACTTTCGGAGATACCTGTAATGTACCTTTATAGTCACCCAGTTACGTTGTGACGTTTGGTACACCCAAAGCACTCCTACGGTATCCGGGAGTTACACGATCTCATGGTCTAAGGAAAAGATACTTGACATTGGAAAAGCTCTAGCAAAACGAACTACACGATCTTGTGCTATGCTTAGGATTGGGTCTTGTCCATCACATCATTCTCCTAATGATGTGATCCCGTTATCAATGACATCCAATGTCCATAGTCGAAACCATGACTATCTATTGATCAACGAGCTAGTCAACTAGAGGCTCACTAGGGACATGTTGTAGTCTATGTATTCACACGTGTATTACGATTTCCGGATAATACAATTATAGCATGAATAAAAGACAATTATCATGAACAAGGAAATATAATAATAATCCTTTTATTATTGCCTCTAGGGCATATTTCCAACAGTCTCCCACTTGCACTAGAGTCCATAATCTAGTTACATTGTGATGAATCGAACACCCATAGAGTTCTGGTGTTGATCATGTTTTGCTTCTTGGAAGAGGTTTAGTCAACGGATCTGCGACATTCAGATCCGTATGCACTTTGCAAATTTCTATGTCTCCATCCTGAACATTTTCACGAATGGAGTTGAAGCGATGCTTGATGTGCCTGGTCTTCTTGTGAAACCTGGGCTCCTTGGCAAGTGCAATAGCTCCAGTGTTGTCACAGAAGAGTTTGATCGGCCCCGACGCATTGGGTATGAATCCTAGGTCGGTGATGAACTCCTTCACCCAAATTGCTTCATGTGCTGCCTCCGAGGCTGCCATGTACTCCGCTTCACATGTAGATCCCGCCACGACGCTCTGCTTGCAGCTGCACCAGCTCACTGCTCCACCATTTAACATATACACGTATCCGGTTTGTGACTTAGAGTCATCCAGATCTGTGTCGAAGCTAGGAAACGAGAAACATGTCCTTAGTCCTTTTCAGGTACTTCAGGATATTCTTGACCGCTGTGCAGTGTTCCTTGCCGGGATTACTTTGGTACCTTCCTACCAAACTTACGGCAAGGTTTACATCAGGTCTAGTACACAGCATGGCATACATAATAGACCCTATGGCTGATGCATAGGGATGACACTCATCTCTTCTATATCTTGGCCGTGGTGGGACATTGAGCCGAGCTCAATTTCACACCTTGTAATGTCTGAGGCAAGAACCCTTTCTTGGACTGATCCATTTTGAACTTCTTCAATATCTTATCAAGGTATGTGCTTTGTGAAAGACCTATGAGGCGTCTCGATCTATCCCTATAGATCTTGATGCCTAATATGTAAGCAGCTTCTCCAAGGTCCTTCATTGAAAAACTCTTATTCAAGTAGGCCTTAATGCTGTCCAAAAGTTCTATATCATTTCCCATCAAAAGTATGTCATCTACATATAATATGAGAAATGCTACAGAGCTCCCACTCACTTTCTTGTAAACGCAGGCTTCTCCATAAGTCTGCATAAACCCAAACGCTTTGATCATCTCATCAAAGAAAATGTTCCAACTCCGAGATGCTTGCACCAGCCCATAAATGGATCGCTGGAGCTTGCATACCTTGTTAGCATTCTTAGGGTCGACAAAACCTTCCGGCTGCATCATATACAGTTCTTCCTTAAGATAGCCATTAAGGAATGCCGTTTTGACGTCCATTTGCCATATCTCATAATCATAGTATGCGGCAATTGCTAACATGATTCGGACGGACTTCAGCTTTGCTACGGGAGAGAAAGTCTCATCATAGTCAACCCCTTGAACTTGCCGATAACCCTTAGCGACAAGTCGAGCTTTATAGATGGTAACATTACCATCCGCGTCCGTCTTCTTCTTAAAGATCCATTTGTTTTCTATCGCTCGCCGATCATCGGGCAAGTCTGTCAAAGTCCATACTTCGTTTTCATACATGGATCCTATCTCGGATTGCATGGCTTCAAGCCATTTGTTGGAATCTGGGCCCGCCATCGTTTCTTCGTAGTTCGAAGGTTCACCGTTGTCTAACAACATGATTTCTAGGACAGGGTTGCCATACCACTCTGGTGTGGAACGTGTCCTTGTGGACCTACGAAGTTCAGTAACAACTTGATCCGAAGTACCTTGATCATCATCATTAATTTCCTCTCCAGTCGGTGTAGGCACCACAGGAACATTTTCTTGAGCTGCACTACTTTCTGGTTCAAGAGGTAGTACTTCATTGAGTTCTACTTTCCTCCCACTTACTCCTTTTGAGAGAAACTCTTTTTCCAGAAAGGATCCGTTCTTGGCAGCAAAGATCTTGCCTTCGGATCTAAGGTAGAAGGTATACCCAATGGTTTCCTTAGGGTATCCTATGAAGATGCATTTTTCCAACTTGGGTTCGAGCTTTTCAGGTTGAAGTTTCTTGACATAAGCATCGCATCCCCAAACTTTTAGAAACGACAGCTTAGGTTTCTTCCCAAACCATAATTCATACGGTGTCGTCTCCACGGATTTAGACGGTGCCCTATTTAAAGTGAATGTAGCTGTCTCTAGAGCGTATCCCCAAAATGATAGCGGTAAATCAGTAAGAGACATCATAGATCGCACCATATCCAATAGAGTGCGTTTACAATGTTCGGACACACCGTTCTGTTGAGGTGTTCGGTAGCGTGAGTTGTGAAAGCGATTCCACATTTCCTTAAGTGTGTACCAAATTCGTGACTTAAATATTCTCCTCCACGATCTGATCGTAAGAACTTTATTTTTCGGTCACGTTGATTCTCTACCTCATTCTGAAATTCCTTGAACTTTTCAAAGGTCTCAGACTTGTGTTTCATCAAGTAGACATACCCATATCTACTTAAGTCGTCCGTGAGAGTGAGAACATAACTTGATATCCTCCATGAGCCTCAACGCTCATTGGACCGCACACATCGGTATGTATGATTTCCAATAAGTTGGTTGCTCGCTCCATTGTTCCGGAGAACGGAGTCTTGGTCATTTTGCCCATGAGGCATGGTTCGCATGTGTCAAATGATTCATAATCGAGAGACTCTAAAAGTCCATCAGCATGGAGCTTCTTCATGCGTTTGACACCAATGTGACCAAAGGCGGCAGTGCCACAAGTATGTGGGACTATCGTTATCAACTTTACATCTTTTGGTATTCACACTATGAATATGTGTAACATCACGTTCGAGATTCATTAAGAATAAACCATTGACCATCGGAGCATGACCATAAAACATATCTCTCATATAAAAAGAACAACCATTAAAATCGGATTAAAAAGAGTAGCCATATCATAATAAACGAGAACCTGAAAAAATGTAAATGCTCAAACTTGGCAATAAATAACAAATATTGAGGTTTAAAACTAATCCCATAGGTAAATGTAGAGGTAGC
This sequence comes from Aegilops bicornis, assembly GCA_021605145.1. Taxonomy (NCBI): domain Eukaryota; kingdom Viridiplantae; phylum Streptophyta; class Magnoliopsida; order Poales; family Poaceae; genus Aegilops; species Aegilops bicornis. Next base: position 244,395,261 of record CM038673.1, on the reverse strand, counting down.
GTGCCGACGACGATCACATCGACCTTGGAACCATTCCCGACGCGCATCGTCACCTCGTCCTTTGCCGATCTCCGTTTATTCCGCAGCTCCTGCTGTGAGTTACAAATATGAGCAACGCCACCGGTATCAAATACCCAGGAGTTACTACGAGTACTGGTAAGGTACACATCAATTACATGTATATCAAATATACCTTTAGTGTTGCCGGCCTTCTTGTCTGCTAAGTATTTGGGGCAGTTCCGCTTCCAGTGACCCTTTCCTTTGCAATAAAAACACTCAGTCTCAGGCTTGGGTCCATTGCCTGACTTCTTCCTGGCAACTGGCTTACCAGGCGCAGCAACATCCTTGCCGTCCTTCTTGAAGTTCTTCTTACCCTTGCCCTTCTTGAACTTAGTGGTTTTATTGACCATCAACACTTGATGCTCCTTCTTGATTTCTACCTCTGCTGACTTCAGCATTGAAAATACTTCAGGAATAGTTTTCACCATCCCCTGCATATTGTAGTTCATCACAAAGCTCTTGTAGCTCGGTGGGAGCGGCGAAGGATTCTGTCAATGACCGCCTCGTCCGGGAGGTTAATGTCCAGTTGGGACAAAGCGGTTGTGCAACCTGCACATTTTGAGTATGTGCTCCGACAGAACTATTTTCCTCCATCTTACAACTGTAGAACTTGTCGGAAACTTCATATCTCTTGACCGGGCATGAGCTTGGAAAACTAGTTTCAGCTCTTGAACATCTCATATGCTCCGTGTTGCTCAAAACGCTTTTGGAGCCCCGGTTCTAAGCTGTAAAGCATGCCGCACTGAACGAGGGAGTAATCATCAGGACGAGACTGCCAAGCGTTCATAACGTCTTGGTTCTCTGGGATGGGTGCTTCACCTAGCGGTGCTTCTAGGACATATTGTTTCTTGGCAGCTATGAGGATGATCCTCAGGTTCCGGACCCAGTCCGAATAGTTGCTGCCATCATCTTTCAGCTTGGTTTTCTCTAGGAACGGGTTGAAGTTCATGGTGACATGAGCGTTGGCCATTTGATCTACAAGACATTTTGCAAAGATTTTAGACTATTGTTCATGATAATAAAGTTCATCTAATCAAATTATTTAATGAACTCCCACTCAGATTTGACATCCCTCTAGTCATCTAAGTGTTACATGATCCGAGTCGACTAGGCCGTGTCCGATCATCACGTGAGACGGACTAGTCATCGTCGGTGAACATCTCCATGTTGATCGTATCTCCCATACGACTCATGTTCGACCTTTCGGTCTCTTGTGTTCCGAGGCCATGTTTGTACATGCTAGGCTCGTCAAGTTAACCTAAGTGTTTTGCATGTGTAAAACTGTCTTACACCCGTCGTATGTGAACCTAAGAATCTATCACACCCGATCATCACGTGGTGCTTGAAGCAGCGAACTTTAGCAATGGTGCACAGTTAGGGAGAACACTTTCTTGAAATTATTATAAGGGATAATCTTATTTACTACCATCATTCTAAGTAAACAAGATGCATAAACATAATAAACATCACATGCAATTATATAGTAGTGACATGATATTGCCAATATCATATAGCTCCTTTGATCTCCATCTTCGGGGCTCCATGATCATCTTGTCACCGGCATGACACCATGATCTCCATCATCATGATCTCCATCATCGTGTCTCCATGAAGTTGCTCGCAACCTATTACTTCTACTACTATAGCTAACGGTTTAGCAATAAAGCAAAGTAATTTCATGGCGTTGAATCAATGACACGCAGGTCATACAATAATTAAGACAACTCCTATGGCTCCTGCCGGTTGTCATACTCATCGACATGCAAGTCGTGATTCCTATTACAAGAACATGATCTCATACATCACAATATATCATTCATCATACATCACAACTTTTGGCCATATCACATCACAAGGCAATTGCTGCAAAAACAAGTTAGACGTCCTCTAATTGTTGTTGCATCTTTTACGTGGCTGCAATAGGGTTCTAGCAAGAACGTTTTCTTACCTACGAATAACCACAAGGTGATTTGTCAACTTCTATTTACCCTTCATAAGGACCCTTTTTATCGAATCCGCTCCAACTAAAGTGGGAGAGACAGACACCCGCTAGCCACCTTATGCAACTAGTGCATGTCAGTCGGTGGAACCTGTCTCACGTAAGCATACGTGTAAGGTCGGTCCGGGCCGCTTCATCCCACAATACCGCTGAAGCAAAATAATACTAGTAGCGGCAAGAAAGTTGACAAATTATTATCTGATCAAATTCCATTCTCGTAAAGGCCCTGAAGCAGGCGCAGGGGACTGATCTGTGTGCATTCTGCGTTTGCGAGAACATTTGCATGATGGCGTCCGAAAGGAGCAGATCTCAAAGACAGGAATGGGTACGCTTGTCAAAACACTATTCACAATTTTTACACCATTATCGATATCTAGTCACACAACTAATACACATGCATATTGATCTCTTCCTTAACAGTTCACAGAGGTGCGGGACAAGCTCATAGAAACGGAGCGCGTAGAAGCACTTCAAGAGGAAATAAGCGGGATTTTTGCTCGACCAGGTCATAAATCCGAAGGAGAATACTATTACCCGCTACCGCCCCATGAAAACCACTTCCAATTGTCATCGTGCTCCGAAGGCACCAATTAGGCTAATGCCACTGGCTCCGAAGGCAACATGCATATGTAGGAGAAATTGTATATAACTATACATGTGTGTTTGTGTGAATTAATTAATATGGTGGTTTGTGAGACATTGATGACATATATATGCATGATTGGTTCTACTAGAAATTCTATATATATATATATATATATATATATATATATATATATATATGTATATATATATATATATATGCATAACGTGTACAATGTGTAGTATCGTAAAATACCAGCAAAGAAAAAGAATTAAAATGGAAACACAAAATTAAATGAAAAAGAAATCATAAAACTAAAAAACCCCAAACCTTATAGTACCGGTTGGTATAACCAACCGGTACTAAAGGGCTCCCTGCCCCCGGAGTGGCCTCGTGCCACGTGGTTGGCCTTTAGCACCGGTTCGTGCTGAACCGGTACTAAAGGGGGGGGGGCCTTTAGTGACCACACTTTAGTGACCACACTTTAGTGCCGGTTGTGGACCCGGCACTAAAGGGCGTTACGAACCGATGCTATTGCCCGGTTCTGCACTAGTGCATTTAGGTGTTGGGCTAATTTCCGGCCCGGTGTGTCTTTCAGCCTGTTGACGGCCCATAAATCAGTTGGGCCATTTGTAGTCGAACCGGAGTTTTGGCCTTTTAGCAACCCATTTAAGTGTTGGGCCAATTCCCGGCCATGTGTGCCTTTCAGCCTGTTGATGGCCCATAAATGAGTTGGGTCATTTGTAGTCGAACCTGAGTTTTGGCCTTTTAATGGCCCATGCCCTTCATGGTCCAATACCAGCCCGGTTTCTCTTTCGGCCTGCTAAAGGCCCACAACACAGTTGGGCCATTTACAATACAACCTGACTTTCGGCCTCTTAGCGGCCCATGCTCTTCATGGTCCAGTACAAGCCCGCTGTCTCTTTCGGCATGCTAAAGGCCCACAGTATTGTTGGGCCATATGTAGCCCGACCTTAGTAACGGCATGTTAAGGCCCGTGAAATCAAATGGGCCCACCTGTTGCCCACTTTGATGTCGGCTTGTTAACGACCTCGGAGGTAAGAGCGCCAACCATTAAATTTCGGCCTGAAAACGGCCCATTAACTTAATGGGCCCACTAAAGTTCGTACATATCTTTAGGCCAAATTAGATAATTTGAGCCCATTATGACAAGCAATTATGCACAGGACCAAAACCGATCAAGCAAAGGTACCGCATACAGGGGGAAACGTTGCACAACCAGCATATATTACAGGAAATTACATCCATTGGGCAATCAATGATCGATGCCACTACAAATAAGAACAGAACCTAACGATCTACAACGTCACAATCTGCAACCTCAGCACAGATGACGCCCATAAGCATGTGGGCAAGTTCTTGTTGCTTTGCTACACTGTCTCTGAAAACATTAACCAGTTGTTGTTACGCACGAATCTGCACATCTGATTCCTCCACCATTTTCATCATTGCTTCAGCCATTAATTGGTTCACAAACATACATTTTTTCCGTTGCATTCGAGACAGAGGAAACTGAACAGATTCAGATGGCGATTTTGGCAGGCTTGTATTATTGATAGTGGAGAGTGTCTCGACCACTGCATCATAACATAAATTAGGAGGGCAACCAAACAGATTAATCATGAGTTATTGTCATGGGGTTGCCTTGCCTAGATTTATTGGAAAGAAACAATGGGGTTGCCTTGCTGTTTTCAGAGTTTGTCTTCTTATCTTCAGCAGCCTGCACCAAATTAACACACTAAGATTGCACATCTATCATCAGCCAGGTAAGGTAATACGAAAGCAATATTTACATAATGAATGAATGGGCAACCAGAGCAGCACTACAATTCAGAAATGTGCATGATATGAGATAGTACACTCATGCATCTCAGTATGCAAACACCTTTTACGGGTCGGCTTTGCGGGGTCTGCTCGGGCACCACCGCGACGACCTGCAAACAGAAAAACTGTAAATCTCGCATTTGACATAGGGTATCACAAACAAGTTCAAATTCAAACGACATAAATAGTTTTACGCGCAAATAAAAGCCAAGTTCATTACGGCAAACGCAAAAGAGGGCCCTGCAAAGGTTTGCTCCCATGTCCGGCATTATCTTGGTCGATCTTCACTCCGCGCCATCGAGTCCATCTTGAAGTTCATCGGCGCCACCGAATCCACCTCTGGTGCTTGTTCCAACTCCCACACCGAAATCATCCACATTGCCACCATACAGAGCAGAGAAAACATCACCGGAACTGTAGCACGGACTGGCCGACGCGACCATTCTCCTCTTCAAGATTTCTCTCCTTGCCCTATCATGCCATGTTTCGGTGAGGTCGTCCATGTCATTGCGGTTCATTGTCATGATCTTGTTCTCTTCGGCGAGCAACAAGGACATGGATTTGTTTTCAGTGGTGCGTGCTCTTCTCTCCTCAATGTCAGCTTTGCGGATCCCCTCTTCCTTGAGTATTTGCCACTGTTCTTGCTTCTCTTTTGCCTTCTTCTCGGCCAACTCTTTCTTGATCTCCAATGACTTCAACAACATCGACTCGTTTGATTTCACCATGGCATCAATCTTCTCCCTCAAGCTCGATGCTTATTGCTCTCTTTTCATCTTCTCCTTAGTCTTCTTATCGCCATCGGGCTTGTGCAAATTTATAGGGCCATCATCATCCTCATCTTCATCCATGTTTGTAAGTGAGCCTCTCTTTGGTGGGGATTCTTTGTCGATCAACTCCCACTTCTCGCATTTTTGGAGCAACTCCCAACAATGCTCAAGTTTGAAGAATCTGCCTTCCGAAGCTTCCATGTCCTTGTATCGATGTTGAGCAATCTTGTCCTACACAATGTGAACAAAGTGATCCAATCATTTCCCATGATGCAATATGATGATGCACAACTTGAACAAAGGCAAAACAAACTCACATAGTCCGACTCCACGGTGCCACTTGGAGGTGCATTGCGTACTTGCTCCAAGCAAGCTGCCCAACGGTTGCACATAGGCTTGATGTTCTCCCAACGGCCTTGAAGCGACTGAAATGTGCGTGGAGTCCTATTGGGATACTTTGCCATAATGCGGAAGTACTGATCTTCGATCCTTTGCCAATATCTCTTGGAGGTTTGAGAAGTACCCATGCATGCATCAAGAGACACCGCACTCCATGCTTGGATCAAAGCTTGATCTTCCAATATTATGTAGTTCTTCGATCCGTGGCTTTTCCCGGATTTTTATTGCGATTGCTCATACGCTTCCGCTTCGATCTCCTCCAATTCGTCCGCACAACCATGATCGTCCACGCCGCCCTCCGTTTCATTGTAGTCAAACGGTTCGAAAGAGGCTTGATCAATGTCAACCGCGTTCGTGTCCAACAAGTTCACGAACATGGTTGTTGCATTGTTGGAACCATCGCTATAGGGAACAATAACAAGCCACGAGATATCGAGAATAATGGCGGAAATCAAAAGGAAATTGCCAAGACCGAAGACGCATACCTTCTGGCCATTTCGTCGAACACCTCGCTCGCGGAGGGAGCGAAACCATTGAACGACATCGCCGAGAACCTCCTTGCGAGGGGATGGAGTAAGAGGATGAAGAAGGTGGCTTCTTTGAAGCAGGGACCATCCTCCGCTTCACGCTCGCGGCCTTGCCGACTTTCTCTGCCGCCGGTCAGGATCGCGCTGCCGCGTTGGCGCCCGGAGCACGAGCCATAGCGGCAGGGGCAGCCGGATTCCCGCCCTGCACGACCACGTTGCCTTGCCGCTTGCGAACAGGCGCGGCGTGTGCTTGGGTGATCGCGGCGGGGCCAACATGGCCGGCGACGAGATCAGCCCGAGGGGAAGGAGTGTGCGCGACCTCAACGGTGACGGGGGACAACATAGGGTCGTCCATGGCGGCGAGGGACAGCCGAGGAGGAGGAACCGGAGCTTGCGAAGGGAGTGGGGGGCAATGGTGGCTTAGGGTGCGGGGAGCGGGAAAGGGCGCGCGGAAATGTCCCTCCCGCCAAATCCCACGGCGGATAGCGGTTGAGCTCGGGTCGGCCTCCTAGCCCGTGAAGATAGAGGTTGGGGAGAAGATTTGCCACGCCCCGCAAAAATATTTGCGGGCCGGGGTGGGATGCGGGGTCTGCTAGAGTTGCTCTTAAGCATGGTGATGAGCATGAAAGGTGTGTCCTTTTTTAACCATGTACTCGAGCGTGGTGAGTATAGTGTTTTTTGTGTAATCACCTCTCAATTAAGTTGTAGCACAATCATCTTTCAACAATAATAAAAGAACAGTCCCTTGTGAACTTGTGGTGTCTCCTCTATCTCTAGCAGTTTGGTTTTGAAATCTATCATAGCGCATTGCACCTTTAGGGCTACTCAAACGCCGATCATTAAGAGTATTTCCAATAGCAACTCTATTTTAGGCACCATAAATTTGTTGAAGTAAAATTTGAAGCATGAAAACATGATTTTTAGGGCACTCGAAAATCTTCATCAGCATCAACGGCTTCCCTAACGTAGGGCACTTCAAACATTTAAATATTTTTTAAAATCTAAACATAGTTCACGTCAAATATTTAAAGTTTTAAACATATAAACATTGCATAGATTAAACGACCATTCAAACTACTAGACCATCCTAACATTACTACCATCTACTCCTATGGACACCCTACATGTTGTTCCAGTGGATTTCGTTGGACTCGTTACTCTGCCTGCTCAACCTCGTCGTCGGAACCGAGCTTGACCGCACCGAAGGGGCCAACCTCATTCTCCGTATTGCGCCCCACCTTCTTGGGCGCATTGTACCTCTTCCAGAAAAACTCCATCTTTGCCTGCACGAGGTGTGGGTTTTGCTTCGCGAACCTCACCATTGTCGCCGCATCCCTCTCCTGGGTGTCCCTCTGCTTGAGGACGATGCGGCTCTCCATCATTGTTGGGCAGGACTCAATGGTCGCCGGTGGCCCGATGAACTCCGCATCTACCTGCTTCTCGATCTCCAGGAAGTTGACCAGAAATTTGATCTCCTGGTCAAGCTTTGTGTCAACCAGGTCATGGCCAATACCATTGCATTGAGTCCCGCACCAAATAAAAAGATGGGGCCTGAGGGTTGCGGTGCTGCAAACCATGCATGTTCTCCCATGCATGCTATGTGGCAACATCCACCCACTCGAAGGTGCGGAGCCAATACCGCCGGTCTTTTTATGTAATTTCTGACTCCTCCAAATTTGCACTGCATGGTTAGCCAGCTTCTCAATCGCATCGCCAGGAGTTGGACCGTTTGGGTGCGCTCCAGATGTGGAGTTGTGGAGTTGGGAAGTCAGAGGGCTACCGAATAGGCCCTTATTCTTTGATTGCGTTGTTGCTAAGCAAATGTGGGAAATTGTGGCTGAGATTTTGCACATATCTGTTCCTTGTGGTTTTGAGTTGCTTGCTTCCTTCTGGAACCAAATTCAATTATATATTTAGAAACTAAAAAGGAAATCTTGATGTGAATAGTGTCATTTTAGCTTTTGTCTTCTTGTGACACTATTCATGTTGAATTTGTTTTTTTTTTGGTTTACAAATGTGTATTTTGAGTTTGGATCTCAATTTTTTTTTTGAGGTTATGGGCACATGTCTTGTGAAATTCAGAATTTTTTGAACCATCTGAAATTGATTTGTTTTGACATTGGAGCATGGGTGCAGTGGATATTCTCCCGGTGACAGGTGACTCATTTTGAATGGACAATGTCCGACCGGCTGTCCGCGGATATTTGGTGCCGCCCGTTTGATGATCCGCGATGTACAATGGAGTGGTAGTGTACAGTGGTATCATGTGATATTTTCCGACGCGTGCTGGTTGACAACAGCGATGACCAAACAGGATCCGCCTTGCCCTATGCAAACAAGTACGCCAGAGCCTTTCGCAAAAAAGAAAAAAAAGGAAAAGTATGCCACAGCCTTTCTAAAACCCAACGGCTAATCCGTTGACACAACACACAAACCACATAGCAACGCAGCGCGACGCAGATGCGACACCCAGCACGGTGAGGTACATGCATGGACAGACAAGGCATTGTACAGCTGAAGCTGTGCTCGATCTCAAGCGTGGTGACCAACTCCAACGCACAGCCCCAAATGACCTGTCCGCGTTCGTTTAGAGGTAAACGAACAGAACAGCCGCCCAACACGCGGGAGCAAATGGACTGTTGTTCGTTTTCGGTCCGCTATCGAGCCATTCATGCCCAAAGTTGAGCCGTGTTTGCGGCCGAACGGACAATGTGGATGGGCAGAGATCACCAAGCTCCACGCCGAATCGGCCGAGAGGAGGTACCGGCAGAAAAAGGCCACGGAGAAGAAGGCCGCTGCGGAGTATGCTGCTCAGGCCGCCGCGCTTCGTGACGCACAGTACCCAGGCGGACGTGGACGACAAGAAGTCCATCGTTGCCAAGGCGCACGCCCTTCTCATGTTAGGGTCGTGCCGACCCCCGCCGGCCATCCTCTCGGTCGTTGCCATGGCCGCGGCCAGCACAGGCTCGTCGGCGCTTGTCCTCCGCAGCACCGTTCCCCGAGCTCGTCCATCACGCCTAAGACGTATCACGCGCTACCGTTCCACGGCCATGGGCACACACAGTTCTCCACCTCGCTTGATTGCAGCATGGTCGCTCCGGCAATGCCCGCAGGTGTTACCGACTTCAACGTCACGCAAGGGTACAACGGCGCTGGGTAGCCGTCCGACGGGACGCAAAGGAAGCAACCCTAATCATTCCCTTCGGTCAACATGGCTGGCGCCCCCAGGCTGTTCAACGAAATGCCAATGCCGATGCCCACGGTCGATGACCCTGACTACGCGGCGTTCATGGAGAACTTCATCTTCGAGGGTCGTTGTGAGGCCTTCCACGTTGGCGGCCACGCCCAAGCTTTTGATCCCGACACCACCCAAAGTGAGGACGACCACGGCTACTATGAAGACACTCAATTCGCCGGCCATGATGAAGATGAGGACGACCATGGAACTCTTGGCATGAAGATGATGACTTGTAGTGTGAAGACGAGGCCGAAGAGGTCGACATTTTGGTCGAGCCATTGGTGTTTATAGATGAGTTCACCCAAAGGGCCGAGGCACAAAAGAGGAGGCAAAGCATTCGCACGGGATCGTACACCCAATAGGAGGACACTTTGATTTCCGAGAGTTGGATGGAGATAGGCCAAGATCCCATGAAACGTGTCGAGCAAAAATGATCTGTCTTTTGGACAAGAGTTCACAAGAACTTTCATGAGCGAAGGAAGTTTGCCATGTATCAATATGCGAGTGCCATTTATGTTTGATGCATTTTGTGACATTTCATGTTACAATTGTGGCCGCATCTTTGAATGCGTAGGCATTCCAATCTTTGGAGGTCTTCAAGGCCCGGGAAAGAACAAGCCGTTTACTCTCATGCACTGTTGGTCGCTCATCAAAGATTGTCCCAAGTTCAAAGACCAATATGCCGTTCGTGGAAGGAAGGAGTGAAGGCGGTCGTGGCCGAGGAGGGAGACTTGCTCAAGAGGCCGAGGGGGAAGACAAGCTCAAAGGCCGACGAGAAGCATGATGCTTCTTCCATGGCTTTGCAAGGAACTTTGAAGAACATGATGAGCCAAAAGGAGGTGAGGGAAGAGAGGAGGATCAAATGAAGATATACCTAGATCTTCAAAAAAGAAGCTTGACATGGAGGAGGCCGCGAAGAGGAGGAAGCTTGACATCGAGGTGGCCGCTCAACTCAAGAAGCTTAAGATCGAGGCCACCAATACCGAGACCAAAGCCAAAGAGGTGGCACTTGCATTCATGAGCGTCGTCAAGAACAACATGTCATCGGAGAGGAAGGCTTGGTTCGCGAACCGGCAGAAGGAGATGTTCAATCGCAATGGCCTGAACTAGGTGAGACCACGACCAAGATGGATGTCCATTTTGAAGGCTGGCTTTGTTGTCGGCGCCAAAACTTGTCATTTTTGAAGGCTGCTCGTGTGCCGGCCGCTGGCTTCGTTGCCGGCCCTAAAAACTTGTCCATTTTAAAGGCTGACTCATGTGCCGACCGCTGGCTTTATTGCCAGCGTGAAACTTGAGTGACCATTCTGTAGGCCACCGGCTTTATTGTCGACCGGCATGAACTGGCGAGAACACGGCTGTTAGCGTGAACTATGGCCATTTAGCTACACCCTTTGTTCTTTTCATATTTTGCATGCAGAACGGATGAGATTCGGCCGAAATGCGGCCGCGCGTTGGACGTACGACCGGCGCATCCACAAATTCAGACGAACACGACCCATTGCCGCCCCCAAACAGACAAAAAGCTGACAAAACGAATGACCATTTGAGGTCGTGCGTTGGAGTTGGCCTAATGGCGAGCAGTAGAGGCATGGCAGAGCAGGGCGGATGCAATGGGCGGATGCAATGCAGCAGAGCCTTCTTTGCAGGCACAGTCACTTCCTTGGCATTCACCAACGCTTTTACACGGTACTTTTTTTTTGCGGGGGACTTTTACACTATAGTTGATTAATTAAGTTCCTCAATAGTCGTCGACGAGGTCGATCAACTCTGGCTCCTACTACCTCCGTCTTAGTTTATTGGCCTTTGTATTTTATGCTAAATTTTGCTCATAGATCTAACTAACAAAATATTAGTGCATATCATAAAAAATAATATCGTCGGATTTGTATTTGAATATGGTTTTAAATGATATTATTTTTGTGACAAGCATTAACATTTTATTAATTAGATCTATGATAAAAAAAATTAACACAACTAAAAAAAATCAGGACGAAGGTAGTAGAACGCGGTGCTGAGACACGTGAGGAATAGCGCCCCCCTAGCCGGCCGTGGAGCTGACGAGCACAATGTTGAGCTAGATAACGAGCCAACATTGCTGCGTTGTCGTGATGAGCGTGATGTGTGATGCAGAATCGTCAAATAACTTTCGGAGACCAGCATCTCCAATAGCGCCTTTACCATAGAAAAATACTAGTATACCATTTTAAAGCTGAGCAAAAATAGTCTTGAGTAGATTGAAGAGACCCAGCTAACAATATCCCGCTGCTCCACCGCATTGACGCGACCAAGGAAGAAGAAGAAGAGAGCCGGCGAAGAGAAGATCTTACCCTGCTTGGACGGGATTTGGACTTCTCCGGGGCTTGATCCGATACGCACAAACTCAGAGAGGAAAAGCTGTGGAGGGGAAAAGTGGGGGATCGCCGTCCGTGCGTGCAATCCAGCGGCTCTACCGTCGCTAGAGCTCTCACGCTCGCTCGCCAAGGCCCGGCCCTGCGGAGTGGGGCGCGCGTCGTGCGACGTGCACGGTTCATGCGGTGGTCTTGTTCCTTGTCTGCAATTTCCACAATCGAAACAGGAAAGGACCTTCTTTATCTTCGGTGCACGCACGCACATAGCCATTGTGAAAGTATTAACTGTGGATGGTGTGCTAAACCACTATTGGGATGAAAGAAATATCACATTGTGTGTGTAATCCCTCCACGCTACAATGCATCATTTTTGGAACCGTTACTAAACTTAAGCCATTGGGCATGTCCAACAGTCCAAGGTGAACGATGACTAGGTGCCAGCATACGAGGGGCTCCTCCCCGTCCGGTACTCGGACTGGGAGGCCTAGCACTACATCGATTACCGGGTGTGCTAGGGCGGCGAGTGTTCGGGGGTTCTGGCGTGGAGGAGGAGCTCGCACTCTGGCCATCGCACCGGATGAGCTCATTGTTGGTGTTTCACGTTGACGGATTCAACATTGAGGCTGTGTGTGCGGGCACCGCGTCCAATGGGACATCAAAGATGTTAATGGACGGGCCGAGGAGATCCATGGTGGGGGCGGCGGTGGCCGAGGTGGATTTGGCGTCGGGGTCGTGGCGCTCGAAAAAAGTGAGGTGGAGTGTAAAAACAAGGGGTCCAAGGGCTTTTGGGATGGGTCCGAGCTAAGAGTCCGACGTGGCGTCCAGACTCCCCTATTCCGCCCCTCAATTCGGAGTCTGACTAGGAGATTTTGGACGTCCGCACAAGTTTAACCCAGAATGAAGATTCGTGTAGGAGACATCCATACTGTCTTCCAAGATGTTTTTTTAGAGAGCTGACAAATTTGGCAAAGGTTGCATACAATAATCAATGGTTTAGCAATCATTTTGATTTACACACAACATATTCAATGTATTAGCACCTCTTGTTTTATGGATTCTCTCGTAACATTATTATCTGATTAATACTAGCCTTGGATCCTTCGGAAAAAATAGTTTATAGGCAATCAAAATGTGGGCACTCTTTTCCTTTTTGCTGGGGAATAAAAAGGTCAACTTAAGATGTCGACACTCATAGTGACCTCACGGATCACCATTCTACATTCTTATCCAATACAGGTTAATTCTTCGAATCTATGTTCGGAATTGTTATTCTTGATGACTGACATCCAAAGTAGGTTTTTTTTAACAGTCAATGGAGGAGATCTTCCCCGCCTTATACTTAAGACAGAAGACAAACAAGCCATCACGTTAATCCACATAAGCTTAAAAAATATGCTCCGTTGATCTGAATAATAACGGTTGAGATTAAAAGATGAAAAAGTTACGTACAACATGAACAATGTACAAACAGGTCTATTGTTGACACGTTGGTCTAAAATAAAAAGGCCAATATTGGCACGCACAAAGATAACCAAATCTTATGGCAAAAAAAATAATCCAGTGTGGACACGTACATGGGCTGTACAATTCTTTCCGGGAAAAACATGCACGAGAAAGCAGGCATACAAATATGAGGCCGTACAAAACCATGTTACCTATACACGTTAGAAAAATATGGTCATGTCCTTCCGAAAAAAAAGACATGCCTAAGTAATTTTCTCTCGGGCGTGGACACGTACATGGAATGGAGACCTCCTCTTGGAAAAGAAATATGCACGTAAAAGGCAGGCATGCATATATGTGGCCTGTACAAAACCAGGTTACCTATACACGATAAAAAAAGGTGGGCAGGTCTTTTTGAAAGAAAAAAAAACATGCCTAAGTAATTCAATATATTAGGAAAAAAAGGGGGAAATCAGCTCCCCTACACACTTTAAAAGAACGTGGGCTTTCCCTCAAAAAGAAAAAAAGAAAAAAAAACATGGGCATGTCCTTGGGAGAAAAAAGGCACACGCCTAAATCACCAGTGGGAAATATACTAAAAAGTCTTGCCTCCAATCACATCTCACGTCTGATATGAATTTCAAGTCGTACTTGATAAATCTCTTACTGGATGTACAAACAATACACCACGATTTTTATATGAAGTTCAAAATAAATAAATAATAAATTCTCAGCTTCTGTTATATAAGGTCCAGCTATGACTATCATTATAGATAAAAAAACTGACCAGTATATCTAAGCATGAAAATAAAAATCAATAATTTGATTTGATTCCGGTCATATTAAACCGTAAGTTGATGAACATCAAAATGGACACAAAAACAATATATTGTACTACCATGAAACTGCAACCGCAACAAAAATAATAGATATAGATCCAGGAAGAGGGCATAAATAATGCATTTTATTAGTGGTGATATAATTTTGTGTGCCTCAATTCATTAGTCACATGGCGATGTCTTTAACAACAATATATATTTTTGCTAAGTCTTGATCATGTTTCCATAGGGTGCATATTCCAAACAACATTTTTTACTGTAAATTGTATCAATGGGAACTTTGCATGCCCCGTAGCATTTTTTTGAGAGTGCAAATAATTACTGATGGTGATAAGTAGAAGAGAGAAATACAAAGATCAACATGAAATTATACGGATGTGTTTGCCAACAATAATGTAATTAAACATAGGTTTCCAATCAAAGTCTTATTTATATCATTGATCAGGTGTACATTTTGGCTGTTATATTTCCATATAACTTAAATACTACATCAATGCAAACATGTCGAAAAAGTTAAATTATATAACATTCGGCTACAAGGGTGGATACTGATGGACACAATAAAACTATCACACAATTAGCCATGAGTGAGTGAATATTTTTATCAAATAAGTAAGGACGAACTCATGATGAGTATGTAATGGATAGTTTTACTTTTCTTAAAATTTCAAATAAGTGCACATGAAATAGGCATCATCAAATGTAACATGCTCTAAAGAGGGCCAATGAGAGAAGAGTTCAACATTTCACACAGCAATCAAAGATCAGAATGGTCTACACTGGTATAGAAAATACATTAATAAGAGAAGACGTGATAGCATGTATATGTCAATAAAACCACAAGCACAGTTTGTCCAATGACGAGGTAGATAATGAAACATATAACAATATAGTGGTACAAGTAATCAATGTTTATACTTTCTCAGTGAAATTTCTTCAATATAAGTAGCTAGGTACAAAGATAAATGTGCAAGAATGACAAAAGAGGGAACAATACTACTAAAATAGTTTGCATGGCGCAAACATACGCTGATTCTCTTGGCCTTCCATGTCTTTAAGAACAAATGTACGTATATGGTGGAAATATTTGGACCAAAGTTTAATAAAGCTTTCATAACTTCCAAGTCTTTTGCATAAATATTGAAAATAAAATTGAAAGAAGATATGTAGAAAAAACACCAATAGATAAATATGTACATCACGTCTAGCCGCGCAAATGCGCGGGTCACTCCGCTAGTTCTCTAGTAAAGTACAACCAAAATGATGCATTTTGCCATACTGCTCGTGAATATCGCATGGTTTTCTGCACTGAGAAAAAGGATGATATAAATCTGTACAGCCGTACAGTCACTCCATGCGCCACACCGTGAATATTTTTGGAAGGCAAGTGCTATATGTTTGAAATGATTTATACTGACCGGTTGAAATGATGCAGCTCGTTGAAAAAGTTTAAGCCAAGGTAGTAGTAGGCAAATGTAGCATCTCGAAGCTGCAGGAGATAAGGTTCGCGGAGAACTAGATGGAGAGCGGCTCGGAGGGCGACCCGCTGGGCGCCCCGCGTCCGCCCGCGCCGTCCCCGGCGGGCGACCCGCCCCCTCCTTCCACTTCAGTAGCCACCACCACCTCCCGGACCGCTGCTGATTGCTCCGCCATTGGCAGTGGACCTGTGTCGTCCCCTGCCGGCAACGACCCCCCCTGCACCCGCACCAGCATCGTCCCGCGGCCAGGTATCTCTTTCCACGCCCGTGTTCAGTCTTCCTTTCTTTCCGGGGTTTCCCCGCTCACCCCGGCGATGTCCCGTCGGGGTTCCTCTGGGTGGTCGCGCCGTTCCCGGCGGCGTCCTTCACGGCGGGCACGGTTACCGACCTTCTTTCCTACTTCTTCTGTGACCCCAGCGAGAGCCTTGTCGCCACCCCGGTGGCTGACCTCATCTTCTCCGTCCGCGTCGCTAGCGCTGCCGTCGCGCCATTAAATGCGCCGCCCGTTGGCCCCTGGGCTCATGACCGCGATCAACTTGTCTCTCCATGTCTCCTTGCGTGGGGCCCGTGCGGCTGCGCGAAAGGCTCAGGCGTGGGCGGCTCGTCCCGAATTCAAATCCCACCCCCTAGCGTTAATGCGGGCATGCGCCGTCGTAGGCGGCGTGGCCTCATGCCTATCTGGCGTCCCGTCGCGTCCAGGTTAAATGGCTCTGGCTTGCTCCCCCTTCCCCCGGATGACGTTTCGCCCTACGATTATTGCTGCGTCCGGTGGGGGCGCGGATGATCATGTTCCCGACGGCCGACGACCCTGCCTTCCCGCCCGACAACGCTGGTGGCGTTTCCGGTTGTCACCAGGCATTGATCGCCTTGAGGTTGACTACCTCGCGGCGCGAGGCCCGCAGCGTTGCCGCCAACCACCGCCAGGGACGTCTGAAGCGCTCCTCTCCCCTCCCCGCCAAACCCTAGAAACAAAACCCACCGCCCCATCCGCCGCTCTCGCGCTCTGGTTATTTCGTTGCCTCTCCGAGCTCCACCGCGTGCGTGGATCGCCGTGACCCGCTTCGCTGCCGGCGCTGCAGGTCTCGAGGCACCGCCGGCTCGCCTTGTTGCGCCATGGCCTCTCGCCGCTCGCTGCCCGCACCTACGGCCTCTGCTGCCTCCCCTATCCGCCGCACTCCCCCGCCGCCGCCTCCGCCCCCACCGGCGCGTCGGGCTCCCACCCCTTACCCCTCGGCCCGCCTCCGCATCACCTCGCACCTGGCCAGTCTAGCTACTGACATGCCCGCCCTTGCCTTGGAGGAGGGGGGCCCGCCGCTGCATTGGAGACGGGGGCCATCGACGGGCCGCGTTTCCGGGACATCTCCACGACTGCGGTGGTCTCCTCCCCTCCACCGTCCCCGGTGTCATCCTCCCCCGTTGGCGGGCACCCCCAACCGGTGCGGCTGCAGCCCGTCGGCGCCCCGGTGCCTGCCCCTGCCCCTGCTGTTGCGGTGGACGGCGCCGGGGTGGATGGAGAGGCCTCCCCCCTTGAGCTGTCTGGGTCGTCCTTCTCCTCCCGCTCCTCCGACGGCTCCTTTGCCGCCGAGTCTCAGCGCCCAGACTCCATCGAAGTATTCATGCCGGAGGGAGACATCGATGCGGCTCTGCGGCTGGCCGTCGTCACCATCGAGCCGCCCAACTGTTGGGGAACGCAGTAATTTCAAAAAATTTACTACGCACACACAGGACCATGGTGATGGCATAGCAACGAGAGGGGAGAGTGTTGTCTACGTACCCTCGTAGACCGTGGCGAAGCGATCACAACGTAGAGGAAGTAGTCGTCGTTCTCCTCGCGATCCTGCCCGATCCAGCGCAAGTTACTCCGGCACCTCCGAGTCGATGATGACGTAGAGGAAGTAGTCGACGTTCTCCTCACGATCCAGCCGATCCAGGCGCCGTTACTCGGCGCCTCCGAAGTTCTTGGCACACGCTCAGCTCGATGACGCTCCACGGGCTCCGATCCAGAAAGCTCGGGGAGAGGGAGTTCCGTCGACCTGACGGCGTGGTGACGATCTTGATGTTTCACCGACGCAGGCTTCGCCTAAGCACCGCTACGATATGACCGAGGTGGAATATGGTGGAGGGGGCACCGCACGGCTAAGGAACGATCTCAAGGATCAACTTGTGTGTTCTAGGGTGCCCCCCTCCCGTATATAAAGGAGGGAGGGAGGAGGTGGCTGGCCCAAGGGGCGCACCATAGGAGGAAACCTACTCCAAGTAGGTTTCCCTCTCTTTTCCTTATCTTATTTGGAGGGAAGGAAGGAGTACTAGTATTAGGAAGTAGTACTAGTAGTAGGAATAGGAAGAGGGGAAGGAGAAAGAAAGGGGGCGGCCCCCTCCCCAATTCGGATTGGGCTTGGGCGCGCCTCCCTTGTTCCTTCTCCTTCCTCCTACATGGGCCCAATAAGGCCCATATACCTCCGGGGGTTCGGTAACCTCCGAGCTCCAAACTTCTCCGAACCTTTCCGGTGTCCAAATATATCCGTCCAATATATTAATCTTTATGTCTCGACCATTTCGAGACTCCTCGTCATGTCCGTGATCATATCCGGGACTCGAACAACCTTCGGTACATCAAAATACACAAACTCATAATATAACCGCCATCGAAACCTTAAGCGTGCGGACCCTACGGTTCGAGAACAATGTAGACATGACCGAGACACATCTCCGGTCAATAACCAATAGCGGGACCTGGATGCCCATATTGGCTCCTACATTTTCTCTGAAGATCTTTATCGGTCGGAACCGCATAACAACATACGTTGTTCCCTTTGTCATCGGTATGTTACTTACCCGAGATTCGATCGTCGGTATCCAATACCTAGTTCAATCTCAAGCATCGCAAGTCTCTTTACTCGTTCGTAATACATCATCTCACAACTAACTCATTAGTTGTAATGCTTTGCAAGGCTTATGTGATGTGTATTACCGAGAAGGCCAGAGATACCTCTCCGAGCAATCGGAGTGACAAAACCTAATCTCGAAATCGCCAACCCAACAAGTACCTTTGGAGACACCTGTAGTACTCCTTTATGATCACCCGATTCACGTTGTGACGCTTGGTAGTACCCAAAGTGTTCCTCCGATGGCAGGAGTTGCATAATCTCATAGTTACAGGAACATGTATAAGTCATGAAGAAAGCAATAGCAACATACTAAACGATCAAGTGCTAGGCTGACGGAATGGGTCATGTCAATCAGATCATTCTCCTAATGATGTGATCCCGTTAATCAAATGACAACTCATGTCTATGGTTAGGAAACATAACCATCTTTGATTAACGAGCTAGTCAAGTAGAGGCATACTAGTGACACTTTGTTTGTCTATGTATTCACACATGTATTATGTTTCCGGTTAATACAATTCTAGCATGAATAATAAACATTTATCATGATATAAGGAAATAAATAATAACTTTATTATTGCCTCTAGGGCATATTTCCTTCAGTCTCCCACTTGCACTAGAGTCAATAATCTAGTTCACTCAAGAATGATTCTAACACCCATGGAGTCTTGGTGCTGATCATGTTTTGCTCGTGGAAGAGGCTTAGTCAACGGGTGCAACGCGTTCAGATCCGTATGTATTTTGCAAATCTCTATGTCTCCCACTTGGACTTGGTCCCGAATGGAATTGAAGCGTCTCTTGATATGCTTGGTCCTCTTGTGAAATCTGGATTCCTTTGCCAAGGCAATTGCACCAAGATTGTCACAGAAGATCTTCATTGGTCCCGATGCACTAGGTACAACACCTAGATCGGAAATGAACTCTTTCATCCAGACTCCTTCATTTGCTGCTTCCAAGCAGCTATGTACTCCGCTTCACATGTAGATCCCGCCACGACGCTTTGTTTAGAACTGCACCAACCGACAGCTCCACCGTTTAACAAAAACACGTATCCGGTTTGCGATTTAGAATCGTCCGGATCGGTGTCAAAGCTTGCATCGACGTAACCATTTACGACTAGCTCTTTGTCACCTCCATATACGAGAAACATATCCTTAGTCCTTTTCGGTATTTCAGGATGTTCTTGACCGATGTCCAGTGATACACTCCTGGATTACTTTGGTACCTTCCTGCCAAGCTTACAGCTAAGCATACGTCAGGTCTTGTACACAGCATTGCATACATGATAGAGCCTATGGCTGAAGCATAGGGAACATCTTTCATTGTCTCTCTATCTGCTGCTGTGGTCGGGCAGTGAGTCTGACTCAATTGCACACCTTATGTCTGAGGTAAAAAACCTTTCTTTGCACGATCCATTTTGAACTTCTTCAAAACTTTATCAAGGTATGTGCTTTGTGAAAGTCCAATTAAGCGTCTTGATCTATCTCTATAGATCTTGATGCCCAATATGTAAGCAGCTTCACCAAGGTCTTTCATCGAAAAACTTTTGTTCAAGTATCCCTTTATGCTATCCAGAAATTCTATATCATTTCCGATCAGTAATATGTCATCTACATATAATATCGTAAATGCTACTGAGCTCCCACTCACTTTCTTGTAAATACAGGCTTCTCCATAAGTCTCAGATAAACCCAAATGCTTTGATCACACTATCAAAGCGTTTATTCCAACTCCGAGATGCTTGCACCAGTCCATAAATGGATCATTTGGAGCTTGCACACTTTGTTAGCTCCCTTTGGATCGATAAAACCTTCCGTTGCATCATATACAACTCTTCTTCCGTAAACCCATTCAGAATGCGGTCTTTACATCCATTTGCCAAATTTCATAATCATAAAATGCGGCAATTGCTAACATGATTCGGACAGACTTAAGCATCGCTACGGGTGAGAAGGTCTCATCGTAGTCAACCCCTTGAACTTGTCGAAAACCCTTTGCGACAAGTCGAGCTTTGTAGACAGCAATATTACCTTCAACGCCTTCTTCTTGAAGATCCACTTGTTTTCTATTGCTTGCCGACCCTCGGGCAAGTCAACCAAAGTCCACACTTTGTTTTCATACATGGATCCCATCTCAGATTTCATGGCCTCAAGCCATTTTGCGGAATCTGGGCTCACCATCGCTTCTTCATAGTTCGTAGGTTCATCATGATCTAGTAGCATGACTTCCGAGAACAGGATTGCCGTACCACTGCAGTGCGGATTTTATTCTGGTTGATCTACGAGGTTCTCGTAGTAACTTGATCTGAAGTTTCATGATCAACATCATCAACTTCCTCACTATTTGGTGTAGATGTCGCAGAAACTGGTTTACGTGATAAACTACTTTCAAATAAGGGAGAAGGTACAGTTACCTCATCAAGTTCTACTTTCCTCCCACTCACTTCTTTCGAGAGAAACTCCTTCTCTAGAAAGGATCCATTCTTAGCAACAAATGTCTTGCCTTCGGATCTGTGATAGAAGGTGTACCCAACTGTCTCCTTTGGGTATCCTATGAAGATACATTTCTCCGATTTAGGTTCGAGCTTATCAGGTTGAAGCTTTTTCACATAAGCATCGCATCCCCAAACTTTAAGAAAGCGACAACTTTGGTTTCTTGCTAAACCACAGTTCATAAGGTGTCGTCTCAACGGATTTTGACGGTGTTCTATTCAGCGTGAATGCGGCCGTCTCAAGAGCATAACCCCAAAAGCGATAGCGGTAAATCTGTAAGAGACATCATAGATCGCACCATATCTAGTAAAGTGCGATTCTGACGTTCGGACACACCATTGCGCTGTGGTGTTCCGGTGGCGTGAGTTGCGAAACTATTCCGCATTGTTTCAAATGTAGACCAAACTTCGTAACTCAAATATTCGCCTCCACGATCAGATCGTAGAAACTTTATTTTCTTATTACGATGATTTTCAACTTCACTCTGAAATTCTTTGAACTTTTCAAATGTTTCAGACTTATGTTTCATTAAGAAGATATACCCATATCTGCTTAAATCATCTGTGAAGGTGAGAAAATAACGATATCCGCCACGAGCCTCAATATTCATTGGACCACATACATCTGTATGTATGATTTCCAACAAATCTGTTGCTCTCTCCATAGTACCGGAGAACGGGTTTTAGTCATCTTGCCCATGAGGCACGGTTCGCAAGTGCCAAGTGATTCATAATCAAGTGACTCCAAAAGTTCATCAAGATGGAGTTTCTTCATGCGCTTTATACCGATATGACCTAAACGGCAATGCCACAAATAAGTCGCACTATCATTATCAACTCTGCATCTTTTGGTTTCAACATTATGAATATGTGTATCACTACTATCGAGATTCATTAAAATAGACCACTCTTCAAGGGTGCATGACCATAAAAGATATTATTCATATAAATAGAACAACCTTTATTCTCTGATTTAAATGAATAACCGTCTCGCATCAAACAAGATCCAGATATAATGTTCATGCTGGCACCAAATAACAATTATTTAGGTCTAAAACTAATCCCGAAGGTAGATGTAGAGGTAGCGTGCCGACCGCGATCACATCGACTTTGGAACCATTTCCCACGCGCATCGTCACCTCATCCTTTGCCAGTGTTCGCTTAATCTGTAGTCCCTGTTTTGAGTTGCAAATATTAGCAACAGAACCAGTATCAAATACCCAGGTGCTACTGCGAGCTCTAGTAAGGTACACATCAATAACATGTATATCACATATACCTTTGTTCACCTTGCCATCCTTCTTATCCGCCAAATACTTGGGGCAGTTCCGCTTCCAAAGGACCAGTCTGCTTGCGGTAGAAGCACTCGCTTTCAGGTTTAGGTCCGGACTTGGGTTTCTTCCTTGAGCAGCAACTTGTTTGCTGTTCTTCTTGAAGTTCCCCTTCTTCTTCCCTTTGCCTTTCTTCTTGAAACTAGTGGTCTTATTGACCATCAACACTTGATGCTCCTTCTTGATTTCTACCTCCGCAGCTTTCAGCATTGCGAAGAGCTCGGGCATAGTCTTTACTAACCCTTGCATATTATAGTTCATCACGAAGCCTTTGTAGCTTGGTGGCGGTGATTGAAGAATTACATCAATGACACAATCATCCGGAAGATCAACTCCCAGTTGAGTCAAGTGATTGTAATACCCAGACATTCTGAGTATGTGCTCACTGACAGACCCATTCTCCTCCATTTTACAGCTATAGAACTTATTGGAGACTTCATATCTCTCAATCCGGGCATTCTGTTGAAATATCAACTTCAACTCTTGGAACATCTCATATGCTCCACGACTTTCAAAAGCGTCGTTGAAGACCCGGTTCTAAGCCGTAAAGCATGGCACAATCGAACTATAGAGTAGTCATCACTTTGCTCGCCAGACGTTCTTAACGCCGCTCGGTTACATCAACAGAGGCACAGCACCCTAGCGGTGCATCCAGACGTAACTCTTACAATGCAGCAATGAGGATAATCCTCGAGTTACGGACCCAGTCCGTGTAATTGCTACCATCATCTTTCAACTTTGCTTTCTCAAGGAACGCATTAAAATTCAACGGAATAACAAAGACGAGCCATCTATCTACAAACAGACATAGACAAGCAAGATACTATCAGTACTAAGTTCATGATAAATTTAAGTTCAATTAATCATATTACTTAAGAACTCCCACTTAGACAGACATCTCTCTAGTCATCTAAGTGATCACGTGATCCAAATCAACTAAACCATAACCGATCATCACGTGAGATGGAGTAGTTTTCAATGGTGAACATCTTATGTTGATCATATCTACTATATGATTCACGCCGACCTTTCGGTCTCCGTGTTCGAGGCCATATCTGCATATGCTAGGCTCGTCAAGTATAACCTGAGTATTCTGAGTGTGCTAAAATTGCTTTCACCCGTTGTAGATGGTCGTAGAGCTTATCACACCCGATCATCACGTGGTGTCTCAAGACGATTTAACTTTGGCAACGGTGCATACTCAGGAGAACACTACTTGATAATTTTAGTGAGAGATCATCTTAAAATGCTACCGTCAATCAAAGCAAAATAAGATGCATAAAGGATAAACATCACATGCAATCAATATAAGTGATATGATATGGCCATCATCATCTTGTGCTTGTGATCTCCATCTCCGGCACCGTCATGATCACCATCGCCACCGGCGCGACACCTTGATCTCCATCGTAGCATCGTTGTCGTTCGCCATCTATTGCTTCTCGACTATCGCTACCGCTTAGTGATAAAGTAAAGCAATTACAGGGCGTTGCATTTCATACAATAAAGCGACAACCATATGGCTCCTGCCGATTGCCGATAACTCGGTTACAAAACATGATCATCTCATACAATAAAATATAGCATCACGTCTTGACCATATCACATCACAACATGCCCTGCAAAAATAAGTTAGACGTCCTCTACTTTGTTGTTGCAAGTTTTACGTGGCTGCTACGGGCTGAGCAAGAACCGTTCTTACCTACGCATCAAAACCACAACGATACTTCGTCAAATAGACTCCGTTTTAACCTTCTCAAGGACCGGGCGTAGCCACTCAGTTCAACTAAAGTGAGAGAGACAGACACCGCCAGCCACCTTTAAGCACGAATGCTCGTAGCGGTGAAACCAGTCTCGCGTAAGCGTCTGGCGTAATGTCGGTCCGGGCCGCTTCATCTCACAATACCGCTGAACCAAAGTATGACATGTTGGTAGGCAGTATGACTTGTATCGCCCACAACTCACTTGTGTTCTACTCGTGCATATGACATCAACGCATAAAACCAGGCTCGGATGCCACTGTTGGGGAACGCAGTAATTTCAAAAAATTTCCTACGCACACAGGACCATGGTGATGGCATAGCAACGAGAGAGGAGAGTGTTGTCTACGCACCTCGTGAGACCGTGGCGGAAGCGATCACAACGTAGAGGAAGTAGTCGACGTTCTCCTCGCGATCCTGCCGATCCTGCGCTGTTACTCCGGCACCTCCGAGTCGATGATGACGTAGAGGAAGTAGTCGACGTTCTCCTCACGATCCAGCCGATCCCAGCGCCCGTTACTCCGGCGCCTCCGAGTTCTTGGCACACGCTCAGCTCGATGACGCTCCACGGGCTCCGATCCAGCAAAGCTCCGGGAGAGGGAGTTCCACAAGACGACGGGCGTGGTGACGATCTTGATGTTTCACCGACGCAGGCTTCGCCTAAGCACCGCCACGATATGACCGAGGTGGAATATGGTGGAGGGGGCACCGCACACGGCTAAGGAACGATCTCAAGGATCAACTTGTGTGTTCTAGGGTGCCCCCCTCCCGTGATATAAAGGAGGGAGGAGGAGGTGGCCGCCCAAGGGGCGCACCATAGGAGGGGAAACCTACTCCAAGTAGGTTTCCCTCTCTTTCCTTATCTTATTTGGAGGGAAGGAAGGAGTACTAGTATTAGGAAGTAGTACTAGTAGTAGGAATATGAAGAGGGGAAGGAGAAAGAAAGGGGCCGGCCCCCTCCCCAGTCGGATTGGGCTTGGGGCGCCCCCTCCTTGTTCCTTCTCCTTCCTCCTACATGGGCCCAATAAGGCCCATATACCTCCGGGGTTCCGGTAACCTCCCGGAGCTCCAAACTTCTCCTAACCTTTCCGGTGTCCAAATATATCCGTCCAATATATTAATCTTTATGTCTCGACCATTTCGAGACTCCTCGTCATGTCCGTGATCATATCCGGGACTCGAACAACCTTCGTACATCAAAATACACAAACTCATAATATAACCGCCATCGAAACCTTAAGCGTGCGGACCCTACGGTTCGAGAACAATGTAGACATGACCGAGACACATCTCCGTCAATAACCAATAGCGGACCTGGATGCCCATATTGGCTCCTACATTTTCTCTGAAGATCTTTATCGGTCAGACCGCATAACAACATACGTTGTTCCCTTTGTCATCGGTATGTTACTTACCCGAGATTCGATCGTCGGTATCCAATACCTAGTTCAATCTAAATTCTTGGCAAGTCTCTTTACTCGTTCCGTAATACATCATCTCACAACTAACTCATTAATTGTAATGCTTGCAAGGCTTATGTGATGTGTATTACCGAGAAGGCCCAGAGATACCTCTCCGAGCAATCGGAGTGACAAAACCTAATCTCGAAATCGCCAACCCAACAAGTACCTTTGGAGACACCTGTAGTACTCCTTTATGATCACCCGATTCACGTTGTGGACGCTTGGTAGTACCCAAAGTGTTCCTCCGTTAAACGGAGTTGCATAATCTCATAGTTACAGAACATGTATAAGTCATGAAGAAAGCAATAGCAACATACTAAACGATCAAGTGCTAGGGTGACGGAATGGGTCATGTCAATCAGATCATTCTCCTAATGATGTGATCCCGTTAATCAAATGACAACTCATGTCTATGGTTAGGAAACATAACCATCTTTGATTAACGAGCTAGTCAAGTAGAGGCATACTAGTGACACTTTGTTTGTCTATGTATTCACACATGTATTATGTTTCCGGTTAATACAATTCTAGCATGAATAATAAACATTTATCATGATATAAGGAAATAAATAATAACTTTATTATTGCCTCTAGGGCATATTTCCTTCACCAACGCCTTCCACAATGACACCGCGGCCGTCCAAGCCGCCCTCCTGCGCTTCATCGGCCACATCCTCTCGGAGACGGTACCGTCCTCCGTCGGTGCCATGTACCTCCGGTTCGCCTCCGCTGCGGACCGCGAGGAAGCGATGGGCCGACAGCCTTTTAGGCACGAGGGCGCCCGCATCGAGCTGCACCGTGAGGAGGCGTTTGGGCGGTCGACTTTCATGTTGGCCCTCGCGCTCTCTGGCGGCGATCGCTTCGCGCGAGAATTCATCAACCACTGCCGGCATCGATGCGGCGTTCGCTCCCTTTGCCAAGGTGCTCGAGATCGACCCCCTCACCCTTGCTGGTCGGGAGCTAGCCACGGTCAGGGTGGCCGTCCGCCTTCGGAGCCCGCACGACGTACCCTGCGACGTCTGGCCTCTTGGCGGTCGCTGGGGGGCCCGCGTGGTCTCCGTTTGGCCTGTCCGGGTCTGGGACGCCGCGGACTCCTTCTCCCGCGACGGCGTCTACATCCCTTTCTTCCGTCCCCCTCCGCCGCCCTTCACCCACAATCTCCCCGTCCTCCACGGCCTGCCTCTGGGCCGCGGGCGCGGGGGTGGTGCGGCGCCGTCTGCTGGCCGCGGTAGGGGGCGCCGGGGCGGGCGGCAGCTCGCCTCCGTCCTTCGTGTCCTGGGTGCGCCGCCGCTCCCATGGCACGCTATGGAGCTTGGGCCGGGCTGCATTGCCCCGTCCCCTCCCCGCGCCATCTCTCCGTTTTCGGGTTCGCCGCTCTTCTCTGACGCCGAGAGCTCGCTCTCTCGAGTTACCCTGGTTGAGTTGGAGGGCACGGGAGGCGGTGGCGACGACTTCGTGGCTGTTGCCGAGGACGCCCTCCCGGAGCAACGTCGCAGCGCGCGCCTGGCTGGGAGCTCGCTCTCTCGAGTTACCCTGGGTTAGGATTTGTGATTGAAAAGTATACGCTGAGTTTATTTCCGCATTAGGATATAGCCAAATCCACAAAAGATTTTAAAACCCCTATTCACCCCCCCCTCTAGGCGACATCATGGTCCTTTCAATAGGCATCACGTCCGTGACAAGTAGACCGACTCCTGCCTGCATCTACTACTACTCCTCCACACATCGACCGACTCTTGCCTGCATCTAGAGTATTAAGTTCATGAAGAACAGAGTAACACATTAAGAAAGATGACATGATATAGAGGGATAAAATCATGCAATATGATATAAACCTCATCCTTTTATCCTCGATGGCAACAATACAATACGTGCCTTGCTGCCCCTGCTGTCAATAGGAAAGGACACCGCAAGATTGAACCCAAAGCTAAGCACTTCTCTCATTGCAAGAAAGATCAATCTAGTAGGCCAAATCAAACTGATAATTCGAAGAGACTTGCAAAGATAACTTAATCACACATAAAAGAATTCAGAGGAGATTCAAATATTTCTCATGGATAAACTTGATCATAAACCCACAATTCATCGGATCTCGACAAACACACCGCAAAAAAGTTACATCAAATAGATCTCCAAGAAGATCATGGAGAACTTTGTATTGAGAATCAAAGAGAGAGAGAAGAAGCCATCTAGCTAATAACTATGTACCCGAAGGTCTGTGATAAACTACTCACAACTCATCGGAGAGGCCTTGGAGATGATGTAGCGGCCCTCCGTGGTCGATTCCACCTCCGGCAGAGCGCCAGTGAAGGCTCCAAGATGAGATCTCGTGGATACAGAAGGTTGCGGCGGTGGAATTAGGTTTTCATGGTCCGTTCTAATGGTTTCAGGGTACATGGGTATATATAGGAGGAAGAAGTAGGTCGGTGGACGCTCGAGGGGCCCATGAGGGTGGGGGCGCGCCCAGCCCTAGGGGGTGCGCCGGGCACCCTCGTGGCTGCCTCCTCTGTTGCTTGACGTCCACTCCAAGTCCCTTGGATCACGTTTGTTCCAAAAAGATCGCTCCCGAAGGTTTCGTCCCGTTTGGACTCCGTTTGATATTCCTTTTTTTCGAAACACTGAAATAGGCAAAAAAAACAGCAATTCGGGCTGGGCCTCCGGTTAGTAGGTTAGTCCCAAAAATGATATAAAAGTGTAAAGTAAAGCCCATAAACATCCAAAACGGATAATATAATAGCATGGAACAATAAAAAATTATAAATACGTTGGAGACGTATCAGGCGCCTACAGCGACCAACCATGGGTCGTGACCCATTAAGAAGATCGCTCCCTCTCCTCCCTTCTGTTCGCTCGCTCGCTAAACTCGCATCGCTTGTTTTTTTTCCGGGTTGTGCTGTACGCTGGTTCAGGGAAAAGACCGGCCTACGTTTTTTTTATAATTTTGAATATGTTTGTGAAAAAAGTTCATATTATTAAAAAAGTTCATCATTTTGAACAAAAAGGTTCACAATTCTGAAAAAAGTTCATCAACTTTGAAAAAGTTCATCGGAATTGAAAAAAGTTCATCAAATTGTAAATAGTTCATTGGATTTGAAAAAAAAATTCATAGAACCAAAAAAAGTTCATTGGATTTCAAAAAAGGTTCATCAGATTTTAAAAAAGTTCATCAATTTTTAAAATAAGTTCATCAAAATGTTAGAAAGTTCATTCATTTAAAAAAAAGTTAATCGAGTTCGAGAAAAGTTCATTGAAATTGAAAAAAGTATCAATTTAAAGAAAAAAATTCATGAATTAGAAAAAACATCTATTTGTAAAGATTTCACGCTTTTAAGAAAAAAAGAAAACATGATACGAAAAAGGGGGAAAACATAGAAAACATAAATGGCATTTCCTGTATTATAGAAAGATTGAAAGGAGATTTGTAAACACGAGTTAGGGCGGTGGTATTATTGGTTTGATTCCTGTGCTGCACACAATCTCCCTTGATCTTGTTTTTTGAGTTTCAAAATAGGGCGAAGATTGGTAGTTGGTCCGAGCCCAGCTAGCGCAGCTGCAGGCGCCGGTTTGCGGAAACCGCTATAACCGGCGCATACAACGCCAAATAGGAAATGCCCCAAGTTTCAATTGGATACCTCAATTGAATGTGGGCTCTTTGAAACTAGGGAGTTTAGCGTTATAGAGGATGGATAGATTGCATAAACTTAACTTATGATCACATTCATGACTTGATGATGCGGCATGGTAACATGAAGAGAAAAATTAAGTAATTATGACCACATGCATGATTTGATGATGTGTCATGGTTGCAGGAGGAGGAAAAATAGATAGTGGATTGCAACTATTGAAGAATAGAAGATACATGTATATATATCCTCAAGACCCAGCCCTCCCGGCCCGGCCCAAGCCCAAGCCCAACCCCGGGCCCGTTTGAGGAGAACCGCCTCGTCACCGACCGACGCGTTATTTTTTTTTTTGAAAGCGACCGACGCGTTATTAGCGAGGAGGCGAGCGGAAAATCCTCGCCTCTTTCTTTCCCCACCCCTCCGTCCCTATCCGCCTCCCCGCCCCCGGCGCGATCGCCCACGCAGCAGCCATGGCGGAGATCCTCGACCCGGCCGCCGCCGCCCCCGCCGCCGGCGAGCCGGCGGAGGAGCAGGAGGAGGCGCGGCCGCTCTCCGCCGCGGCGGCCGCCGCGGCCGCGGACGACGACGAGGACGACGAGGAGGAGGGGGACGTGTGCCGGATCTGCCGCAACCGCGGCGACGACGAGCACCCGCTGCGCTACCCCTGCGCCTGCAGCGGCAGCATCAAGTTCGTCCACCAGGACTGCCTCCTCCAGTGGCTCGACCACAGCAACTCCCGCCAGTGCGAGGTACGCATCACCTCACCTCCCCCCGACCTCCTCATCCCATCCCTAGGTAGCTAGCTGGCTCCCTTGCCTGGGGATTCGATTGGGCGGTGGCGGAATCGATCCATGGGGCGCCGGGCCGGTGCTCTCGGCGCCGATTCGTTCCGGAAATCTGCTCCTAGCTGTAGGTTGGGGATAAATTTGGTCAATAGGCGTTGTCATACCTGGATAATTTGGGCAAGTGATGGAGCGGCGATTTCATGCGTTGCAGGAATGATTTTGGTGCTCGTTGTTGCTATAATTGGTGAAGCTACGGTTTCAGAGCCATGTCCATGGAATGTTTTTTGTGAGTTGTCCTTCTAGCAATAGGATCTCGTTTCGTCGGCTACTTTGGTCTTTTTCAAGAACCATGTCCACGGAATGCTTTTTGGGAAGTGTCCTTCAGGTAGTAGGATCTCGTTTCGTATCAGAGCTACTTTGGTTCTGTACCCGGTGTCAAGAGATTGGCAGTTAATATGATCATGCTATTCTGGTGTCGAGATATCCCTTTAATCTGCTTGCGTCATAATCCTGCAGGGCAAGTTAGATTTAGCGCGAATATGCCGTGGTGAGGCTTCACTCACCACTCCAAGGCATGCATGATAACGGCTTTCAACTCCAACTTGCACGAAAAGGCTGATAGCGTTATACCACCATCCTGTTTGTTCTGCCCAACTCCAGTTTTAACAAACTGCGCTTCTGTGATTTTCAGGTCTGCAAGCACGCGTTCTCTTTCTCGCCTGTCTATGCTCAGAATGCTCCAACCAGACTTCCTTTCCAAGAACTTGTGTTTGGGGTTGGGATGAAAGCATGCCACGTGTTTCAGTTTGTCCTCCGGCTTGCCTTTGTTCTTTCAGTCTGGCTCATGATTATCCCCTTCATTACCTACTGGATATGGCGGCTAACATTTGTGAGAAGTCTCGGTGAAGCACAAAGGCTGTTCTTGAGTCACATCAGCGCTCAGTTGATCCTCAGTGATTGCCTACATGGGTTTCTTCTCTCAGCTATCATTGTCCTTATATTTCTTGGAGCTACCTCTTTAAGGGACTATATAAGGCACTTGCGGGAACTTGGAGGACATGAAGCTGACAGGGACGATGCAGGCCGTGAAAGGCATGGTGCCCGAGCTGTCAGAAGGCTAGCTGGTCCTAATAACAGGGTTCCTGGTGCAGATGGAAATATTGATGACTTGGCTGAGGCCCAAGGACTTGGTGCTGGGGAACTTCTGAGGAGAAATGCAGAAAATGTTGCTGCTCGATTGGAAAGACTAGAGGCCCAAGTTGAGCAGATGCTAGATGGTCTGGATGATGCGGATGGTGCGGAGGATGTTCCTTTTGATGAACTTGTTGGTATGCAAGGCCCAGTATTTCACTTGGTTGAGAATGCAATTACGGTAAGGATCTCTTCTTGTTATTCTTCTTTTAGTTACACAAAATGGGTTCCCTTGTATGTTTACATGTATCTGAACCGATATTCCAACTAATATTTTCATCCTATGCAAAGTATTAGGCTGTATTTTCTCAACAATCTTTGGTTGGACAGCATTTGTATCGATTATCCCTACTATGTCCCATCCAGATAGTTAGCCAGTTAGATGCCTTATATCTCGGTGTCCTCATTAACATGATGCTCAGCACTGTTATCTGTGACATCTTATCTTGCCTTTTTCCAGACTGTTAGATGCTTTAAAAGCACTATTCAATCTTGGTGTCCTCATTGGCGTCTCATCGCACTCCCAGAAATGCCATATTAATACCTGACATGAAAGAAATATGTTTATTCTAAAATTCAGAAGCATTTAGGATCCTTAAAGTGTAATTGTGATTTTTTGGTCATGCTGGCAGTGTCTGTTTCTCCCTTATTTTCTAATTTTTATATGCATATATTTCTCTTCAGGTTTTGGCCAGCAATGCTATATTCCTCATTGTTGTGATCTTTGTACCATTCTCGTTGGGAAGGATTGTCCTGTATTATCTATCATGGTTTTTCTCTTCAGCTTCCAGTCCTATGCTGGCTAGGGTGATGCCATTTACGGAATCTGCTATTTCTTTGGCTAATGAAACATTGAATAGTGCTTTTAATGCCATGAAGAATTTCTCTTCCGACAGTCACAATGAAGGTGTTATTGGGCATGTGATTGAGGTGGTTACTCAGTCCCTGAAGATAAATGCCACCGGTCTTGCTGGAATGCAGGGCACTGGGAAGATCAGTCTGGTGAAAGGAACAGCTATTGGCTCATCTTATCTTTCAGATCTGACAACTCTTGCTGTTGGATACATGTTTATCTTTTGCCTTGTGTTTTTGTACATTGGATCACTGGCTTTACTTCGATACGCCCGGGGAGAACGTTTTACTATTGGAAGACTCTATGGCATCGCTGCAATACTAGAGGCCATTCCATCTCTATGCAGACAGTTCTTTTCTGGAATGAAGCATCTCATGACCATGGTCAAAGTTGCTTTCCTTTTGGTGATAGAACTCGGAGTATTTCCCCTTATGTGTGGTTGGTGGCTTGATGTCTGCACTCTTAAGATGTTGGGTACCACAATTGCTCAAAGAGTTGAATTCTTTACGATGTCACCCTTGGCGAGCTCCTCGATCCATTGGCTTGTTGGGATTGTATATATGCTCCAAATAAGCATATTTGTCAGCCTTCTTCGAGGGGTATTGCTCAACTTTCCAATCCTAGTGATATTTCTGTTAGTTCATGAACTGCACACAAGGACTTGTATATCTTGTTTCTCATGTTTGTTTTGCCTTTGTGTGTAGGTACTGCGGAATGGAGTTCTTTACTTCTTACGGGACCCTGCTGATCCAAATTACAATCCTTTTAAGGACCTGATCGATGATCCTGTGCATAAACATGCTCGACGAGTCCTTTTATCTGTCGCTGTGTATGGAAGCTTGATTGTGATGCTGGTCTTCTTACCTGTCAAACTGGCCATGCGAGTAGCTCCTAAAACTTTTCCTCTGGACATTACGTGAGTCCTATCATCACAATATCTTTTTCATTGAGCCTTTTATCCTTTCCGTCTCATTTGGTTATCTTACACTTACATCTTTTTGTTGACCTGTTATTGCAGCATTTTTGACCCTTTTACCGAGATTCCAGTTGATGTTCTTCTGTTCCAAATATGCATCCCATTTGCGATTGAGCATTTCAAGCCTCGGGCAACTATTAAAGCTCTGTTGCATCATTGGTTCGCTGTGATTGGCTGGGCACTAGGCTTAACCGATTTCTTACTACCAAAACCTGAAGAAAATGCTGCTGGGCAAGAGAACTGGAATGGCAGGGCAGAAAGAAGAGATAGAGTACATGGTGGGATGGAAATGGTAGCCCCACAGCTTGAGCAGCGTATGATTCAGCATGCTGCCATAGATAATGATGGTAGGGGTAATGCAAATGAAGCCAATGACGTTGCTGAAGAATCTGATGTAGATGATCAAGGAGATTCAGAGTGAGTATAATATCTAGATAGCTGTAAAAGAATAGCTAACTACTTTCTGCACATTATTGTTGAACCTGCACAAAAGAAGATTATAATTTCTATATATCAAAAGAAAAGCAGTTTGGAGTATGATAAAAGAATAACTACTTGCTGTTCTTACATCGTTTTTGAACCTGCACAAAAGAAGATTATGTTTCCTATATCAAAAGTAAAACTTTTTGGAGTGTGGTTGAATTATTTTTCTTCTAACAAATTCTTCGGACTATAAACTCTGCCTTTGAACTTTGCAAGTGTTTTCTTGAAGCCCTCTCCCCTCCCTCCTCCTTTAGAGAAATCTAGCATCTATGTTAAGTAATCAGTATAAGCACGGAAATTGCTTTTGGATCCTGGGGCTCCATGGAGCCCGTCATATTTTGAAGTTTAATGTACATAGAGATGCATACCATGTTCCTGTAAATTTTCATGATGAAATATGTTTTGGTGTGAGCTGCACACACCAAAAAAAACATGTATTTCTAGCACATTTACTATTTGCTATGAACCATGTTTTTTTTCAGAATTGTTTGAAACTTAATCTCACTTTTGAATTTTTTTTAAAACGGGCTCCATGGTGCTCTGGGAGCAAGAAATCCTCTCTTATATTAGTATATATAATACTATTACTAAATTTTATCACTAGTTAAGTCTTCTTAATAATTCTTTACCTCTTGAAGGTACAGTTTTGCACTCCGTATCATACTCTTGCTTGTACTGGCATGGATGACGCTACTCATATTCAATGCTGGAATGATTGTTATTCCCATCTCACTTGGCCGTCTAGTTTTTGAGGCTGTTCCCCGCCTGCCAATCACACATGGCATCAAGTGCAATGGT
The DNA here is from genome assembly GCA_021605145.1 of Aegilops bicornis. NCBI lineage: Eukaryota > Viridiplantae > Streptophyta > Magnoliopsida > Poales > Poaceae > Aegilops > Aegilops bicornis. Next base: position 244,361,093 of record CM038673.1, on the reverse strand, counting down.
AATTTGCTGATGAGTACTGCTTACCTCCCCTTGTTTGCTATATAAGTTTCATATTTATGAGGTTAATGTAGTGATGCTTCACTAAACTTGTGGTTTTCTCGCCTCGATCAGATCTGTTCTCTTTTAGCATCGGTTGCTATATTATTTGGAGTGCAGCAGCTGGAACCAGATATGCAGTTGACTACATTAGATCACGACGTCTGGGCTTCCTGGTACAACAGATCTGCAAGTGGTGCTCTATTGTCCTGAAGAGTTCCGCTCTCCTGTCAATATGGGTAATTCATCTGGACTGAGCTTGTTCCAAGTATCTCATTTTGCATTTGTAAGCATGGTCTATGACTATGATTGACAAGGCCTGTACTCTAGTGTCTAACCACGAGTAATGTTCTTTCCAGATCTTCGTTATCCCCGTGCTGATTGGACTCCTTTTTGAGCTGCTGGTGATTGTGCCCATGAGGGTGCCTATTGACGAGAGCCCAGTTTTTCTGCTGTATCAGGATTGGGCACTTGGATTAATATTCTTGAAAATTTGGACTAGACTGGTAAGATTGCAAATCTCTGATTCTGTCTGTTATGCTTAAGCCCTCAATGACTTTGCAGTTACTTTTAAATCATTTAATCTGATATAAACTTCTTTGTAACCATGGGTAGGCACCTATAGGAATGTTCGAATTGTTTTGTTGATTGTTTTTCTTGGGTACTCTTTGCAGGTGATGCTGGATCAAATGGCACCTTTGGTTGATGAAAGCTGGAGGATGAAGTTTGAGAGAGTAAGAGAGGACGGCTTCTCCCGTTTGAAAGGTCTATGGGTCCTGCACGAAATCATAACCCCCATCATCACGAAGCTCCTTACTGCTCTCTGTGTCCCATACGTCCTTGCAAGGGGTGTGTTCCCGGTGCTGGGCTACCCACTGATCGTGAACTCGGCGGTCTACCGTTTCGCCTGGCTCGGGTGCCTGATATTCAGCACGCTCTTCTTCTGCGGCAAGAGATTCCACGTTTGGTTCACCAACCTCCACAACTCCATCAGGGATGACCGCTATCTGATTGGCCGGAGGCTGCACAACTTTGGCGAGGACTCCCGCCGGTCGAACGAGCCTGATGAGACTCCGGGTTCATTGGAAGACGATCTTGCGCTGATCCCTCTAGATCATCAGGACGACGACGACGTCGGGCTGAGGTTCAGGGGCAACAACCGTCATGCGCATGAAGACGCGGGGGTGGTTGTCGGTTAAGTAGGAGCGTGTGACCGGCATTGTAGAGTGAATGAGTTGCCCTGTAGTAGTGTTAGGGTAGTAGGCAAGCAAAGCATTGTTGTACAACACACATAGTAGCAGCAAGTGGAATAAGCTAGATAGAAGGATTTCGCGCCGAAAGCTGATGGTCAAGTGCCTTTTTTTGGGTTCCTGTGGTAGTCGTTGCTGAATGTATATATTGGTGGAGCACCTAAGAAGACATAACCTGATGTTGTTCTGATGTAATGTGTAAGGATAAATCCGATTTGACACTGGTGTAATGGCTGATGTTTCACGTTGGACCTACTCGTTCTGGTTTCCATCTCATGGAATGATCAGCTTGCGAAAGTAGCACCACTTGCTGGCTGTTTGTCTGCTCAGCTCTTAGGGCCGAGGTGTTGCCTTGATAGCCATCGACCAAAGTTTCATAGCATGGTGTATTATTATCAGTTGAGTGACAATGAAAGAATTAGAGAAACTATGCGCGACTCAATGACTTGTCTAGGTGTTTATGGAAGGCTAAGAAGGCCCTTTGAAATAAATCAGAGAAGCTCGTGGTTTTAGTTCAAACTTAATAACTTATTATTATTATGGATCGGAAGGAGAGTATATTTTGCTGCGCATGCACTTGTACAAGGACCAATTGGCCCAAGATCAAGCCGTGCTCAACTAACGAGGGACAACAGGCGCATCTTCCTGGGAGCACCCTCAGGACTGATCTACGTACAACCAACAGGTTTCAAGGCCTGAACTAACGCCGCCTGGAACACGCCAGCATTCCGTATGATGAATTAATTGGTGCATGCATACATATGCAAATGAGAAAGAGGATCACGGCATGCCGCGAAGCTGTCGATTCTCATCTTGATGCAGAAGCCAGGGCTCTGCTTTTAGTTTTAGGCCCTCAAGCTTGATTCTGCTGCTCGGCTCAACCAGGCAGCACCACACTCCTATTGACAAGCAGATCATACTTGCCTGCCTGAGTCATAGCTGTTGGAGATGTTCACTCCTATCCAGGCCGTTGGGAAATTACATCTGGTTTTGCAAACATCTCCGGCCTGTGCCAAGCTCACGATCTCAGTATTTATCACATCAAGAGAGATTTGAATGGTTTGGGCGATTGGCAGTTGGCACAAAAATTCCGCACTAATGGAGAGCTCTAGAATATGACCCAACAATGATCAGATGGCCGAGTTGGTCTAAGGCGCCAGATTAAGGCTCTGGTCCGAAAGGGCGTGGGTTCAAATCCCACTCTGGTCAATTTTCCTTTTTCTTTTCTATGATTTCAGATGTGCATGGTCCTTCTCTCTCTTTTTTTGCCACTGCTGGTTTAGGAATTCAACAAAATAAAGTGATGCCATGCTCTCCCTGTATTGCTGTTGTGTGGGATCGATGACAAGCTGGGTTTCCTCCATGGATCGGTTGATTGGGCGATGAGAACCAATCCAGTTTCTATCAGTTTTAGTAACATACAGCCCCTGTGGGTCAAAGCCTTGCTGGGAAGTTTAGGAATATGGACACTTCTCGTTTTTATTTGATCATATATATACAGTCCTAGTCCTGGTGGGGGAGGAGCTTGATCCAGGGGGTATTGGGGTATCAAGAATTGGACTGCAAAATGGAAGGAAGAGGCCGACCCTATTGCTCCTGCTAGTTAAGGGCAATCTGCGGACATGTCAAAACATGTCTGTGGAAAGCGGGCGAGGCGTCAACCATCCAACCAAATGTCCGGCTCATTTCAAACGACCGCTCACAAGCACGGATGAAATTGAAGCGATAAACAGAGCATGATCTATTACAAGCGAAGGATGAAATTAAACAAGTTGAACATAAATAGTATAAACTAATCCTAGCTAAAACTAGGCGAGGTACCAGATGGTGACCTCGTACAGATGGCATCGCATCGCGGTCCCCATCATCGTCGTCCAATCAGCAACATGTGGGTGCCGATATGAGCTGGGTGAGCGAGGTCTCTCTTCCGTCTCATACAGGATCGGCACATGCTAGATATCCCACACAATGGAGTGTGTTTTGGCATTCCAATCCGGATACTCATCGAGGGGAAGGATCCTCCTGCGCCGCTGGCGACGCATAGGGGTTGTTTGGTTGCTGCCCATGTTTGCCCCGCCAAATCATGGGCCGACCAAAAAGTTGGTGACCAAATTGCCTGCCTTGGTTTCACCACCAACAATTTGGCGTTGAATCATATGGAGGGAGTGTGGGCGAGCTGGGCGTGCCAAAAAAATCAGAAGTGACCAAACAGACGCCCACGTCCCAGTCAATGCCAATATTTTGGCTTGGCAGTTCAGGGCAGCAATCCGAACGCGACCCTATAATAACAGGGATCCTCCTCCTTCGCTTGCTCCTCCTCAAAAGCCCACACTTGTACACCGGTTGGGAGGGATTGCTTCATTTACAGAATTACAGTCTAAACAAATGTTAAGATTAGTTTTATCCAAATATGGGTGTGCAAATCTTAAGGCCTTAGGCCACTAACAATGCATAGTACCACGTGCTAGAACTTACTACATTCGCATTTTGTATAATATCATGCACTAGTATCATACTCCCTCCGTTCCTAAATGTAAGTCTTTTAAGAGATTACACTATAGACTACATACGGAGTAAAATGAATGAATCCACGCTCTAAAATATGTCTATATACATCCGTATGTAGTTTGTAGTGGAATCTCTAAAAAGACTTAGATTTAGGAACAGAGGGAGTATTTCACTTAAATTTCTTTTGCAAATGACATGTCACTCAATGTGTAATTTGTCTTTGATCTGTGGGTATGATGTCAGAAAATTCTCTAACATCCTCAATTCCAACGCCACATCATCTTTTTTCCCCCTCAAGTTTCACTTCATGATACTGTTATGATACTTGCACCCGAAAAGATCGTATGCGTGATGGAATATCACTCGCAATATTTTTATATCGAATTCCATTGCTAATGTTTATGACAAATAAACACATAGAGATTACCATGCCCGAGAAAATGCGATGAATTACTTTGGAACAAGCATTCAAGACGGCCGAAAGTTTGCCCGGATGCTGTCCACGGTGTGCTTGTCCGTGAGGAGCGTCTTGGCGAGGAGATCGTCGGGGAGTGCCCCCGCGAAGAGCGCGTCGGCGAGGAGCACCAGCCCGGGGTTCTGGCTGCTGAGGCTGGCGTAGAGCGCGGCGGGGGCGGTGCCGTTGTTGTAGAGGAAGTGCATGAGCCCCTGCGGCACGGCGAACACGTCGCCCTTGCTGAGCACCTTGGAGAAGAGCTTGTTGTCCGGGTAGGAGGAGACGAAGCCGAAGTAGACGGAGCCTTCCAGCACCACGGCCGTCTCGGCCGCCCTGGGGTGGTAGTGCGGCGGGAAGATGGCCCCCGGTGCGAGGTCGACGCGGGCGTACCGCTGGCCCTGCGTGTTAAGGCCCGGGATCTGCACGGTCACCGCCGAGTACCCGTAGCGCTCGCTCACCTCGTCGCGCAGCTTGTCGGCGCCGGCGAAGAAGAAGTCGTCGGACACCACGGCGGCCGGGTCCTTGCACAACAACCCATTCACGCGAACTGCAGTACATATATATAGGACTTTAAATGATCACATTACGAAGTACTCTCTATGTCCCCATTCATGTGGCATTATTGTTTTCATGATTTAGCTTTGATCATCAGTTACACCAATAATCAACTTAGTGTGGGGAAAACATTATAACACAAAAAAAATTGGAAGCATTATTTGTCAAAATAATTACTAAGTTGATTATCGAAAAGTGTGGACGCCATGTAAAATTACAAACGGAAGGAGCAGAGACTCGAAAGATAGATTGCAAGCACGGCCGGTGTTTCCTCACCTTTGGAAGTGGCGTCGGCGACGCAGAAGTCCTGGAGAGGGTTGGGGTCGAAGGCCTCGCCGCCATGGCCGGGGCCGAGAGCGACGAGCGCGGCCACGAGGAGCAACGACGCAGAAGCCATGGCGGGTGGGTCTTCTCGATCAGCACATGTGCAACGAGAAACGACTGCAAGTTAGATATATAGCGCCAGTGAACTTCCATGAATGAGGAGCCGTGGTGTGAACGTACATGGCGGAATTCCGGTGAAAACGAAGGCAGCTTTGCTGAAGGTCAACGAAGGCCCCTGTAGTCCTGTTTAGAAGCTTTGTCGAATCATGCATGCAGGGAGAAAACTAACCAGATTTCACGGACGGGGTAGGCCTCGTGTGGGGGCTCCGTCTGGAAATTAACGAAAGTTTTCAAAATCTATTCGTTATATTTCGGAGGTGTGCGCGAGCGCGTCATTATCTATCGTATCATTGCAAACTTTTCGCGTGCTTGACTGTAGAGAAGGACTGAATCGTAGCCATTAGTTGGCTTCGATTCCACGGTTGCAAGCCAGTTTAATCTAAGTTGGCAGCCACGCTTTGCTCAGCGGAGGCTAAGACGACGTCTCACCAGCTTTGATGGCCCCCAGCATGGTTGAAATGTGTGCATTGTGAGCGTCAAGGTTTGAATTAACATATTGCGCTAATGCAGTAGGTGATTTTCTTCTTCTTTTTGCGGGTGAATGTAGTAGGTGAATTTGGGGGTTGGTGGAAGCAAAACCACGCAACAAAAAACTTGGGGGCTGGTGCAAAATCATAATTTAGGCCTCGTGTATACAACTGTTAACCCCAAGATGGTGTGGAAGTTTCTGACCCTGATGGGAAAGCAAAGCTCTTGCATGAAGCTTTTAAGGAAAGGCTTGGCCAATCTGAAGACTTTGACATACCGGCTCACCTACTTGACCTACTTCCCACCCATCAGGGTCTCTCCTTTCTTGAGGTTCCATTTACCAAAGAGGAAATTGATGCTGTGATCAAGGATCTACCAACAAACAAGCCACCTGGGCCTGATGGGTTTAATACCGATTTTATCAGAAAATGTTGGCATGTTATACAACAGGACTTCTATGACCTATGTGAGCAATTTCAAAAAGGAGACATTTGTTTGCAGAGTATCAACAACTCCTTCATCACTCTTATCCCTAAAGAGGCAGGGGCAAACATACTTCAATCAGTTATATTGGAACTAGTTCATGTCAATCAGCATGGGCATTTAAAAACCAGAACCATACAAGACTACTAGGAAAACCCTTATACTCATAATCTTAGTAGTAGCGCTGGATAAAATAAAGCGTTGCTGCTACTTAGTAGTAGCGCGTGGCTGTAAAAGGCGCTACTACTATCCTTTTAGCAGTAGGGCGTGTTAGAAAAACGCGCTGCTACTAAGTTTGAACTGGGCGCACATGGCTAGCCTCACTTAGCAGCAGTGCGTATCCTTATGCAACGCTACTTCAACCCGCGCTGCTACTAACCCTAACTTATCGTCCCGCACGGCCGACCCTCTCACTCTCCCTCTCTTTCACTCTCCCCCGCACCCGCGCCGTCGTCCGACCACCATCGCCGGACGCTCCTGCTCCTCCGAAACTGAGGTAGTCTCTCCCGCGTCCCTCCTCCCCTCCCTCCTCCTCCGGCCACCCCTCCTCCCTCCTCCCACCCCCTCCTCCTCCCTCCTCCGATCCCACCGCCCCCCCCCCACCTCTCTCCTCCCTCCTCCCACCCCCTCCTCCCTCCATCTCTCCTAAACCGTAAACTCTTTTTTACTGTTCTTGTATAATGTAGTTTCTTTTACTGTCTTTTAGTAAGTGTTTAATATAATTAGTAAGAAAATTAATAGAACTAGTTGAACTAGTTTATTTTTTAGCAAGAACTAGTTTATTTATATTTATAGTAAGTGCTTAGTTGAACTAGTTGAATTAATAGAACTAGTTTATTTTTAGTAAGAAAATTAATAGAGCTAGTTTATTTTTAGGTGTACTTAACAGAATTCTAGGTTGATTCGTTTTGAAGTGGACATGTCATATTTTGAACATGTCACATTTTTTGTTATTTTTTAGTTAAAGCAATTATTCCTGCATCGACGTTGATGATGCTTATCCCGCATCCTCGTCGTCGACTCGGCGGAGGAGGCCTGCTTGATCAGAGGGGCCATGTCCAGGACTGGGCTCCGACGGGCTGGTACTAGGAGGTGTTACCTTCCGGGGGGCGCAGCTTGGTGAGGAGCTAGCCCTTCGTTGACCCGAACCTTCTTTGGTGGCGGTCGCGTGGGCCAGTGACGGTGACGGCGCGGAGGCTTTCGGCCCCAGCGGAGGTGGTACTTCACCGTGTTAGCGAGGAAGACGAGCACGTCCGTCGCTACATGGTTGCATCGGAGGGCAGGTTCGACAATACCTGGCAGGTTCTTCAGGGATCTCACTGGAGCTATGATCCTGTCATGGTTTCTTCTCTTTGGGTGTCCACCGCCCGCGCCGATACCCGTCGTTCGCTAGGGTTTTAGTTGTGTTAGTGATGTTATATGTATGATACTCTTCGGGATGTATCAATGATAATATTCGACGATGTACGGACGCAAGAGATGATTTAGTTTTGCTTATTGAATGCATCCTAATTTGAACACTAATTTATTTTTGTGACTTAGTTTTGCTTATTGAATGCTCAAATTGGAGAACTACTCCTATTTTGAATGCTCAAATTGGAGAGCACTACGCAAGGCGTATGCATTTGATTAGTTGATAGCTTATAGGGTTTCACTAAGTCCTAAGATGAGGATAATAATGTTTTTGTTTATATTTTGTTTTTGCAAAAATCAAGGAGCCCCTCCATCATCCCCGCCGCCGTCCTCGTCACTGAACCCCTCCGACCTCGAGGTGAGACCACTCAAATCTCCATGTCAATATGAGTCCTATAAGATGGCTCATAATTAACTTATCAGGAGAAAAATCATCTGATCTCATTTATTAATGATCTTGAGAATTACAATATTTATTATCAAACTCCTCCACATTATGGTAAATACGTGCCACTAGTGCACATGTTGAACTACGGTAACATCCATGAAGATGGTATGGTAAGATTTTTTTTACTATTACGACATCCGTGCATCTTTTGCATAAATTCTTCTAAAACTCAACTACATTGCTAACTACAAAGTTATTACTATGTTTTAAAAAAAAGCCCGAAGGATTGTGTGCCTCATGTGATGTTTCCGAAAGGTCGCCTTGATGTTGTGAACTTACGGCCAGGTCATCCTACGCATCACTGCTGTTCATACCGGATTTCTAAAACCGATGAAGACATGACAATCAAAGATTGGAAAAATGTATGGTCAATCGTAGGGAGCTACTTGGAAGCAACATTGTGCGAAGCGCAAGAATTGGAGACAAGATAATCTGCATTCTACATAATGGAGAGTCAGGGCCTATCTTGTTCTATGCTATTTTACGTAAGAGAAGGTAGTAGGTCCTATGAGAGAGGAGTAGGTCCTAGGTACAATGTGCTATTATGTGCTACAATGTGTTAGAGTTGATGATGAGGAGGAGGAGGAGTAGTGATTGTGACTAGTGACCAACTTGCTATATGATGTCTCATTGATGAAAATGATGATCATGAGGAGGTGTTATATGAAAATGATGTATTATGATGATAAGTTGTTAATGATATGATGATGATGATGATTTATTATATCATTAGGTGAAAGAACCGTGGATTAGTTTCAAGTGATCCATCCACTTGAAACTAATCCACGGTTCTTTCACCCAGTGATGTAGTAACTCATTATGATGTAAAAAAATCTCTAAATAGAATATGCAATAATAGTAGTAGCATGGGCACAGAGACGCGCTACTAGTAATTACCAGTAGCGCATTTCTCAAGAAGCGCTACTACTAAGTAGCTATAGCAGTAGCGTGGGCATACCAACGCTATTGTTAACCTTTAACTGTAGCGCCGTATCAGTAGCGCGGTTACCCGCGCTACTGCTAGGCCCAAAACCAGCGCTACTGCTAGGCTTTTCCCTAGTAGTGGATGGGCTTATGAGTACCTGTTCCAATGTCATAAAAGTAAACAACCAACTGTGGTTCTTAAACTAGACTTTGAAAAGGCTTTTGATAAGACAGAACATGGCGTGATCTTAGCAATCTTTAAGCAAAAGGGCTTTGGAAGGAAATGGTGTTCTTGGATTAAGCAGATTCTGGAGACAGCCACCTCATTTGTTCTTTTGAATGGCATCCCTGGGTCACACTTTAAATGAAGAAGGGGTGTCTGACAGGGAGACCCACTATCACCTTTACTATTTGTTCTAGCAGTTGACTTCTTGCAATCTATTCTGAATGATGCAAAGAACCGAGGGGTCATTACACCTCCATTCAGCTCCACCACTTGTCCTCACTTTCCATACTGCAGTATGCAGATGACACCTTGATTTTTATGTCTGCTTTGCCAGCAAAACTTCAACAACTGCACATACTAGTCCACCTATTTTCGAAGGCCTCTGTCCTTAAGGTTAATTTTCACAAATCCAGTTTGCTCCCAATCAAAGTCTCTAAAGAAGCAGTGCAACATCTGTCTACTTATTAGGATATGCTATTGGAACCTTCCCTTTCATCTACTTAGGCACACCACTGGGCTTCACTAAACCAAAAATGGAATTCTTCATGTACATTATTGAGAGAATACAAAAAAGGTTGTACATTTGCTCTCAATATTTAAGCTATGATGGTAGGCTGCTCATGGTTAATGCAGTACTCTCATCCTTGCCCACCTTCCTCATGAGTTGTCTCCTTCTTTATAAAGGCATCATTGAGGAAATTGATAAATACAAAAGGCATCTTTTCTGGAGAGGCAAAGATTTGAAAAAAAAGAACCCACCTCTTGCTGCTTGGGACATGATCTACAGGCCAAAGGATAAAGGGGGACTTGGAATTCTTAATTTACACACTCAGAACACATGCTTGCTAATGAAGACGATACACAAGTTCCTTAGTCAGTTCGATATTCCCTGGGTACATCTTATTTGGGAAGTTTATTATCAACAAGGGGTACCATCATCTGACATATCCCAATGTTCTTTCTGGTGGAGGGATTGTCTAAAGTTATTAAACACATACAAATCCCATGCTACTTGCATTCCTCAAGATGGAAAAACACTTGGATTCTGGCAAGACGCCTGGGATGAAATACCTAAGTCTCAGTTATGGTCACATTTACATTCATTCTCCAAACAACAACAGATCTCTGTTTATGAGATATTCCATACTGAGTATGTGTCAGATCACTTCCACCTACCGCTCTCCGAGGAGGCCTATGAAGAATATTTACAGCTAGAGCAATGCCTACAAGACCTGAATCTTAATGACATATGGCAATTCGCACCTGGACAGGTAACATACAAGGTATCCACAGCTTGTACCAGTTTGACCATTGCCCCAGAAGTCATACCAACCATCAAGTGGCTATGGAAAACTTATTGCCAACTTAAGCACAAGATATTCTTTTGGCTATTGCACTAGTAGATAAACCACCATTAGTCCCGGTTGGTAAGGGCCTTTTGTCCCGGTTCCTGAACCGGGACTAAAGGGTCGTTACTAATGCCCTGACCCTTTAGTCCCGGTTCAGTCCAGAACCGGCACAGATGGGCCTCCACGTGGCCGGTGCGCCGAGCCCACGCAGGAGGGCCTTTGGTCCCGGTTGGTGGCACCAACCGGGACCAATAGGCATCCACGCGTTAGCATTCCAAGGGCTGTGGTTTTTTTTGAGAGGGGGAGGGGTTGGGGGTTTTGGGGGGTTAATTTAGGTGTTTCATATATTGTGTTAGCTAGCTAATTAATAGAGAGAAGTGTCCTCTCTTATGTCCGTGTGCTTGGTCGACGCTACGTACTATACATAGAGAGGCCCTCGACACGCTAGCTAGTAAGAAAATGAAGGAAACCATTAAGTACAGAAGTTCGTCATGCATACAGAGAGAAGTGATCGATCGACCTCTCCTTCTCCGAGAGATTGGTCGAACAACAAGTTTTCGTATTATCTATCCGACGCTACTGGCTACATACATATACAATATGTAAGATCTCTTTCAATCCCCTAGCATTTGAAATCAACTTCCACATGGTATTCTCCGGCTTTATTGATGACGTGGTCAAGAAAGAATCCCGCCAATTCCTCTTGAATTTCTTTCATGCGATCTTGTGGTAGGAGTTCATTCCACATCTGCCACGTCTAATTTGAAGAAGGGGGTTAATACATATATATGAATGAAACTCAACAGAAATGATGGTGTAATAAAATGAAATTGTGAATATTATTGCTTACGCACTTCATATTGTCTTTTAGAGTAGCCCCGCTTATTTTTCAAAGTCGCGTTGTAGATGAACTCGCACACGTAGTATCCACAGAAATTATTCCCTTGTTCCTGCCACAAGCACTTTACGAGAAATAGAGGTCAATCAAACTGATAATGAAGCATTATAAATGGCATTGATGAAAGTATAGCTATAGAATCAACGGGAGATGCACGCAACTAGCTCGCTAGTAGTACTTACTTTCGGGTATGTATATATCGCAGCTCCTTCGGCAGTCCCGGAGCTTCTGCGGTGAACTATTTCCAAACCCTGCAAGACAAAGAAAATAATTATTATTACTTGAGATATCAGGAAATGAACAAAAAGTTGCCGATATGGTGCGATAATGATCGATTGAACTTACTTGTTGAGCAATTTAGTCATGTCCGCATAGGTTTCGGGATCTTTTCGTCTCGAGTCTAAGACGGTTACTAGTCCCTGATACGTCTTCAATGTATCTATAATTTTTGATTGTTCCATGCTATTATATTACCCCTTTTGGATATTTATGGGCTTTATTTTACACACTTATATCATTTTTGGGACTAACCTACTAACTGGAGGCCCAGCCCATATTGTTGTTTTTTTTTGCCTATTTCAGTATTTCGAAGAAAAGGAATATCAAACGGAGTCTAAACGGAATGAAACCTTCGGGAGCATGATTTTTGGAACGAACGTGATCCAGAGAGCTTGGAGTGCAAGTCAAGAAGCTTCCGAGGAAACCACGAGATAGGAGGCCGCCCCCCCCTATAGGGCGTGCCCCCTGTCTCGTGGGCCCCTCGGGCGGCCACCAATGTACTTCTTCCTCCTATATATACCTACGTACCCCGAAAACATCCAGGGGCACCACGAAACACAATTTCCACAGCCGTAACCTTCTGTATCCGCGAGATCTCATCTTGGAGCCTTCGCCGGCACTCTGCCGGAGGGGGAATCAACCACGGAGGGCCTCTACATCAACATCCTTGCCCCTCCGATAAGTTGTGAGTAGTTTACCACAGACCTACGGATCCATAGTTATTAGCTAGATGGCTTCTTCTCTCTTTTTGGATCTCAATACAATGTTCTCCCCCTCTGTTGTGGAGATCTATTCGATGTAAACTCTTTTTGTGGTGTGTTTGTCGAGATCCGATGAATTGTGGGTTTATGATCAAGTTTATCTATGAATAATATTTGAATCTTCTCTGAATTCTTTTATGTATGATTGAGTTATCTTTGCAAGTCTCTTCGAATTATCAGTTTGGTTTGGCCTACTAGATTGGTCTTTCTTGCCATGGGAGAAGTGCTTAGCTTTGGGTTCAATCTTGTGGTGTCCTTACCCAGTGATAGAAAGGGTTGCAAGGCACGTATTGTATTGTTGCCATCGAGGATAACAAGATGGGGTTTATATCATATTGCATGAGTTTATCCCTCTACATCATGTCATCTTGCTTAATGCGTTACTCTGTTCTTATGAACTTAATACTCTAGATGCAGGCAGGAGTCGGTCGATGTGTGGAGTAATAGTAGTAGATGCAGGCAGGAGTCGGTCTACTTGTTATGGACGTGATGCCTATATACATGATCATGCCTAGATAATCTCATAACTATGCGCTTTTCTATCAATTGCTCGACAGTAATTTGTTCACCCACCGTAATACTTATGCTATCTTGAGAGAAGCCACTAGTGAAACCTATGGCCCCGGGTCTATCTCTTATCATATTTGCTTTCAATCTACTTTTATTTGCATATTTACTTTTCGCATCTATATTACAAAATACCAAAAATATATTTATCTTATCTTACTATCTTTATTAGATCTCACTTTCGCAAGTGGCCGTGAAGGGATTGACAACCCCTTTATTGTGTTGGTTGCAAGTTCTTAGTATGTTTGTGTAGGTGCATGGGACTTTTGAGGAGCCTCCTACTGGATTGATACCTTGGTTCTCAAAACTGAGGGAAATAGTTACGCTACACTTGCTGCATCACCCTCTCCTCTTCGAGGAAAACCAACGCAAGCTCAAGATGTAGGAGTCCCCGCTCAAGCTTAATCTCCAGAAGAACATAGTGGAATCTACGCACGCATGCATAACTCATCAATTACATTACTATAACCTCGCTCGAGTAATAAGGGAAACCGAATATGCACAATGACAAAGAACACTCACTTGAAGTTGTAAGGAAAGAGTATGGTATCTTTGTTTTGATTTTTGATCAATGATTGTAGCAAGTTGGCCTCGGCCTCTTCGGCGTGCTTTTTAACCTGAATTTCATCTATGATATTTGTATTAATGAACCCAATATCATACATTTCTTGTTTTCTGCACTCGACGATCTTCAATCTGCATAATATAGTGAGGATAGTTAATTATAAATACATGCAATGAAAGAGCTGAGCTATATATAGAGACTTAATGACAGAAATAGTACTTACAGTATGTAGCAAAAGACCGTTAATTTATCGAGGGCCTTTTGATTGAAGCTCGAAGAACTCCTCAAATGGAACAGTCAACAGATCAGTTCCAACGAGGTCGTGCTCCTCTTTAATTCTCAGATACAAAGTATTCGTCCCCCCAGACTCTCTGCAGGTTTTCATGTACCAATTATGGAATCTTCGCATCATCGTTGTTAGAGATTTTTCATCTTTGACGAGAGGCTTCCCGTACTCATATCTGTGTTCGTCCACCTCCATGAAATCAAAATTTACATCGTCAGGCAGGTAATCTCCAAGATTGCTATAACTGGGCACCGTCCCCGGAGCATTAGCAACGATGTCGCTAGACACATTGAGCGGGGGGCACGATTGGTTCGCTTGTTCGCCGAGCCGGGCAATTTTTTTCCCAGCTGCTCGTCGTTCTTTTAACCTTTGATCACCGACAAGATTTCCCGACCGCGACGCTTCTTGATATGCCTTTTGAGTAATGCGCTCATAGTTGGTTTTCGGCGGAGACTTTGGTGGTTTCCTCAGGGCATCGATAGTGCACTTTGCTTTCACCAGATCTACCTTCTCCTCCGGAGGTGGATGTCTCTTTGCTTTCAACCCTTCAAAGAACTCCTTCACTTCAGTCCGCACGATCTTCGCGTTTTCCTCCACGGTCCTCTCGTACGGTAACTTCTCTAGAGGCTTGAGAGGTGGACCGTATCTGTATTGCCTCCCGCCTCTGGCTGTACTGCTAGACGCCGGAGCAGACGGAGCAGCTGCGACTGTATTCTTTCGTGCTTGCTTACGAGGCGGAGGAGAAGGACTATGACGCACCGGAGCAGCCGGGGCGGCGGCGGGTCTCTTCCGCCCTTGCTGGTGAGGCGGAGAAGGAGGAGGCTGCTGACTGCTTGGGTGTGCCGGCGCAGGCGGAGAAGGAGGCGGAGTGCCGCCACGCGCCGGAGAAGGAGGCCGAGTGCCCTGATCGTCACTCGCCGGAGGAGGAGGCGATGGAGGAGGCGGAGTGCCCTGACTCGCCGGAGGAGGAGGAGGAGGAGGCGGAGGCATCCAGTTTGGAAGGTTGATGAGCTCCTTCCGCCATAGGCATGGAGTCTTCAGAGCAGAACCCAGCCTAGTCTCCCCTTCACCGGTAGGGTGGTCAAGCTGGAGGTCCTCAAATCCCTCCGTTATTTCATTCACCATCACCCTAGCATATCCTTCGAATCGGCGGCGGTGAAAAGTTGCGCCGGGTTCAAGAGGATAAACAGAGCCAACAGCCGCCTTGACCTTCAAATTCATCCATTGCGTCATAATGTGGCAATTTTGAGACTCCGTGATAGCATCCACGGGATAGCTGGCAGGAGCCGTCAAGACATGCTCC
Source organism: Aegilops bicornis (assembly GCA_021605145.1). Taxonomy (NCBI): domain Eukaryota; kingdom Viridiplantae; phylum Streptophyta; class Magnoliopsida; order Poales; family Poaceae; genus Aegilops; species Aegilops bicornis. The sequence continues at coordinate 244,345,876 of CM038673.1, read as the reverse complement.
GGCTGAAGCAGCTCGGTGGAAGCCATGCTGCTTCTCCGCTGAGATGGTGGGGTAGCTTCAGGGGAAGCTTTGGCAGTTTGTTTGCTGCGATTTGCTTCTCGTTCCTCTATCGCTTGTACCCTTGCGTGCAGCGTCTGCAGTTGGGTCTGCTGCACTTCTTTCCTCCTCTCCTGGCATTTGTAACCGCCTGCGTCCGGAAAACCAGCATTCCACGGAACAGAGCCTGGCGTGCCTCGTGTCCGTCCAGGGTGCTCAGGATTCCCGAGGGCCATTGTGAGCTCATCGTTCTCTCTGTCCGGAAGGAACGTCCCTTGCTGCACTGCATCGATATAGTGCCGAAGCCTCGTGACTGGTATTTCCAATTGCACGTCCGTCAAATGCACTTCCTCGATACAGGTCCAAGGTTCCGCCAGCCCCGAAGAACCAAGTCCGGCAACGGTCTGGCCAGTTCACTGTCTCTGGTTTGATCCCATTATCAACCAGATCATTCTCAGCCTTGGCCCACTTAGGCCGGGCTTTGAGTTAGCCACCTGACCCCGTGTGATGGTGAAGCTTCTTCTTCGCAGCATTTTGCTTGTTTGTCGCCGACATCTTCTTACTCTTTTCCGATGTTTTGTGGGCCACAAATGCGGGCCAGTGATCTCTGGTCTTCTCATATTTGCCCTTGAATTCTGGTGTCTCTTTTTTGTCGACAAACGTATTCAGGTCTTTCTTCCACCTCCTGAATAGGTCTGCCATCTTCTTAAGAGCAAAATACTTGATTAATTGCTCTTTAACTGGCTTCTCCGGATCATCCTCTGGCGGTAGGGTGAAATTTGACTTCAGCTCAGTCCAAAGATCATTTTTTTGCATATCATTAACATAAGACACCTCAGGGTCTTCGTTCTTAGGCTTATACCATTGGTGGATACTGATTGGGATCTTGTCCCTAACCGTAACCCCGTGACCGAAAGCAACAAATGCGTTCTTTGTCCGGATGGGTTCAATCGGTTGGCCGTCGCGCGCGATTGCTATGATCTCAAACCTTTCATCCGAGCTCAACTTTTTCTTCGGGCCTCGTCTCTTTACCGAAGTTGTGCTCGATCCGGATGGCTAGAAAAAAGAACAAGGACGAGAGTTAATTAATATGTGTACATACCAAAACAATGAATGCATCAATTAGCTAGTCAGCACATGCTTAACTAATATATATACCTGGCCGGACTCGGTTCGGTCACCGGAGCCGTCATCACGGTCTCCTTCTTGCACCGTCATTGGGTCACCGGAGCCGTCCTCACGGTCTCCTTCTTGCACCGGCATTGGCGGGTCACCGGAGCCATCATAATCATAGACAGCTGCTTCTTCACCCTCTCCTTCCAGACCATCGGTGTTGTTGAGAAACAACAAGCAGACGACATCACTTCCTTGTGTGATTATGTCCCCCAACTACACTTCTTGTGCTTCGTCTCGGGGGGTGTCCATAGTTTCTACAAATATTTACAACATGGCAATTATTATTCAAACATGACAGATGGATATATTAGCTAGTGGCAAACGTAGAACTAGCTAGCTAATCACAGTAAGGAATCATATTAATTAGTGGCCTCAATGCTGCTTCTCTAGGGTTTGGGGTGGCCTCGACAATGCTTCAAGGGGGTAATATCGAAAACGACGAGATACATACACAGGAAAATAATGTTATCGGGGAGGGGGTATATCGACCCCCCCCCCCCACGTGTTGAAGTTATTGGGAGGGGGTATATCGACACCCCCCCACATGTTGAAGTTATCGGGAGGGGTTTATATCGACAATGACGACATACGTACATGGGAAAATAATATTATCGGTGAGGGGGTATATCGACCCCCCTCATGTCGAAGTTATCGGGGAGGGGGTATCGACCCCCCCCCCCCCCTCATGTTGAAATCCTGAAGAGTTAGGAACCGGAGGGGGACTCCTCCCCCTCATGTTTGATGAGTTTTTACTCCCTCCCTCCCATGAAACATTCATCGGACAAACTTAATACGAGTTTTAACAGAAAACATTCATCGAACTAAATTACAACAGAAAAAATTTACTAACCTAAAATGCACAAAAATGCTTGAAGAAGAAGAAATATACTAACCTAAAATTTACTAACCTAAAATGCACTAACAACAACTAACCTAAAATGCACTATAAATCAACTAACCTAAAATGCACTAACCTAAATCAACTAACTCAACATATGAAGAAGGAAATGCTATCGGAGAGGGGGTATATCGATGTAACGCCCCGGATTCGATGTGCCAGGTGTCCGCCAGTTATTCGCCGTCGTTGCCATGTCATCTGCTTGCGTGTTGCACTTTGCCATGTCATCATCTGCATTTTTATCATGTCATCATGTGCATTTCATTTTGCATACGTGTTCGTCTCATGCATCCGAGCATTTTCCCGTTGTCCGTTTTGCAATCCGGCACTCCTATGTCTCCCGGCGCCCTCTTTTACCTCTTTTCATGTGCGGGTATTAAACGGTCTCGGAATGGACCGAGGTTTGTCAAGCGGCCTTGGTATACCACCGGTAGACCGCCTGTCAAGTTTCGTCGCATTCGGAGCTCGTTTGATAGCCCAATCGTTAAATTTATAGCGGCATCGTTGCCGGTATTCTCGTCGGACGTTTCGGTCTTCGGAACAGTCCCCGGGCCTCACTTCTCCCCCTCTCTTCTCCGCTCGAGGCCTTCTAGACGGTCACTTGCAGCCCACCTAGGCCAACCCACCTCTCCTCGCGTCCGGAACCATCCGATGGCGATCGAACGGTCCGAAAACGGAGCAAAACACCCTAACCCAGCCCTCCTACCTATATATAGAACCTCCCTTGTCCATTTTCGGACTAAACCCTAGTCTAGCCTAGCCTACCCCCTCCCCTAACCTGCAGCCGCCGCCACCTCCCACCTCGGCCTCGTTTTCCGCGCCCGACCACAGCCCATAGCCCACTTGGCCCGCCATCACGCTGGCCCAACCAGGCGCCACTCGCCCTTGGCGCCCTCGGCCTCTCCCACGGCGCCACGCTGTCGCCCTCCTCCAGCGCCCCATCCGCCCGAGCCAGACGTCTGCAGCCAGAAGCCCATCTGGGCCGGGTCGGCCCGACCTCGCCGCCCGCTTCCCCGCCTCGCCCGCACCTCGGCTCGGTGCCGGGCGTTTCATTGCCGTCGCTGCAACCAGCCGATCCTGGCCGCGGCCTCCTCCGGCCGTCGCCCGGAGCGCCTGCCGTCTGCCAGTCGCCGCCTCCCTCTCTCTCCCGTCTCCTTCCTCTCCTTCTCTCTCTCTCTCAGATCCCTCTCTCTCCTTTTCCAGAGCCGCCGCCCTAGGTCTCGCCACGACGCCGGAATGGGTCCCCGACCACGACCTCCACCGGATCCGCCACCTGCGACCCTGTTCCGACCTCCCGCGCCTCCCCATCGCCCGTTGACCGCCGTCCTCCGTTGTTGCCGGTTCTTTGGCGCCCGCCACTTTGTCCTCGTTCGGGAGAGGACACGACCGCGTCGCTCCTGGGCCGCGTCGCCAGCGCCAGGAGGGCCCAGCCTCCCCACGTCGCCCGGCCTGTCTGCTTCCCCTCCGTCATGGGCCGAGCCCAGGGTGAGCAGCCCCCTAATCCCCGCTCTGGGCGTCTCGTAGTTATTCGACGCTCATCCTTTTTTTCTGTAAAAATGACAGTCCCCGAATGTGTGATATTTCGTGCCATTTTCATTGCATCATATCTCTGTCATCTTAGCTCCGTTTTGCGCGTATAATATGTCAAAATGTTCGTCTCGAAGAGTAGATCATTTCATCTCATTGCATCATTTTCATTTGAGCTCATCTTGATGCCCGAAATTCTGTTAGAAGAGTGCTATGTGATGTTAGTTTCTGATTCTTATCAGAACATGCACTTTTGTCATTTTTGCCATGATTGATGTGTGCCTCCTATGGACTTGAGCCCTACATGCGTTTTGTAAAATGCCATGTTTTCTTTCCAGTGGTGCTTGTTATGTATTTTTGTGACCTATGTGGTGACTAGCACAAGCATGCAAACTAGGTGTCTTGTTGTTGCTGATTTCAGCCCTGTTTTGCTGATATTTTGATGCCATGTTAACTTGATGATACCTAGAGTTCCATGCATATTTTGAGATACTTCAGTAAGGATGTTTTGTTATACATGTCTTGCTCTATCCATCCATGCCCTTGTTTGCAATTAAGGAGTACCATAGCTTGAGTCAATCGAGCTCTACTTTTGCTATAAAATGTTCCTGGCAGATTGTTTACATGTTATTCAATTTTGCCAAGGTTGTTGTGGTTGATCCATATATGCTATGATGTTGTTCTTGCCATGTATAGCTTCTATGCCATGTCTTCTTGCTGTTGGTTGCCTTGCCATGCCATGTATTGCTCTGTGGTGAGTGGTTCAAGCTCACCAACATGCCTACTTATTGTTGTTCCTGCCATGTAAGAATCTGTAATATAACTTGCCATGTTTACATGGGTGCCATCATATTTTCTGATCCTTTTTGGCTTATGGTCACTAAAGGAATTTTGTTCTATGCTTTGAGTAGATTCATGCCATGCCTTTTTTTGCCATGATAAGTTCCTGTAACATGTTGTTTGATAGCTCTAAACGTTGCAACCTGATGTTATTTCTGCCAATGCCTGAAACTGTTATAAGTTGCAATCTTGCCATGTCATTTTGAGCATGTTCTAGTCATTTCTGGAGGTAGCTCAGTGCTCATGTTTTGTAATGCTTTACCTGTACATCATGCCCATGCCTTTTGTTATTGTGTTGAGGTCATGTAGCATGTTGTTTTGATGCTTGCAATATGCCTAGTTGCTGTTTTGGACAGATTGTTGTTATGACTTGTATAGAGTGTATGTGTTGCACCGTTGCTTCGCTTTGGGTGGTCTCTATATGAAACTTGCTTGATTTTGCATGTAGTTTCATATTATCATGTTGGATCCTTGTTTTGAGGTGTTTTGCTTGAGGTTTGGGTGCATTTTGCATCAATGCCATGTTTAACTTGTTTTTGCTCATATCTTCTAGGCCGTAGCTCCGAATCTAATGAACTTTATATGTAACTTGACTAGAATTTCGTGTAGATCATCGTGGTGCATCTTAACTTGCTGTTTAACAACTTGAACATAAGGTTTATTCAGATCTGGACCAATTTCGAAATTTGCATATGAGGACTTACCGGAATTGTTATATGTTGTTTCCGGCCTCATTTAAACTTGCTTTGATGTGTTGCTCTTGTTTGCATCATCTCTTGCCATGAGTAGCTTCATCTAGATTTGTCATGCATCATGTTTGTTGTGCATCATGTCTTGTTCATGTGTGGTGTGTTTACTATGTTGTGTGCTTCTTCTTGTTAGTTCCTGTTTCGTTGCGATCGTGAGGATTCGTTCGTCTACGCTTGGTTCGGCTTCTTCCGCTCATCTTCTTCATGGACTCGTTCTTCTTCCTTCCGGGATTTCAGGCAAGATGACCGCTACCCTGGATCTCACTACTATCATTGCTATGCTAGTTGCTTCGTTCTATCGCTATGTTGCGCTACCTATTACCTGTTTATCAAGCCATCCCAAATTGCCATGAACCTCTAACTCGTTGTCATCCTTCCTAGCAAACCGTTGTTTGGCTATGTTACCGCTTTGCTCAGCCCCTCTTATAGCGTTGTTAGTTGCAGGTGAAGATGAAGTTTGTTCCTTGTTGGAACATGGAGATGTTGTTCCTTGTTGGAACATGTTTACTTGTTGGGATATCACAATATATCTCATTTAATTAATGCATCTATATACTTGGTAAAGGGTGGAAGGCTCGGCCTTATGCCTGGTGTTTTGTTCCACTCTTGCCGCCCTAGTTTCCGTCATATCGGTATTATGTTCCCGGATTTTGCGTCCCTAACGCGGTCGGGTGATTTATGGGACCCCCTTGACAGTTCGCTTTGAATAAGACTTTTCCAGCAAGGCCCAACCTTGGTTTTACCATTTGCCTCACCACCACCTACATTTCCCTTGGGAGTAATTAACCCAAGGGTCATCTTTATTTAGCCCCCCCCCCGGACCAGTGCTTCTCTAAGTGCTGGCCCGAACCGAGTAGACTGCGGGGCCCCCTCGTGGCAACTCGAGGTTTGGTTTTACTCGTAGGATGTCTCATCCGGTGTTGCCCTGAGAACGAGATATGTGCAGCTCTTATGGTGATTGTCTGCGCATCGGTCGGCTTTGTTGTTGCTGTTTTATTGCTGTAGAAATGTCTTGTAGCCGGGATTCCGAGACTGGTCGGGCTTCCCGGGAGAAGGTCTATTCCTTCGTTGATCGCGAGAGCTTATCATGGGCTAAGTTGGGACACCCCTGCAGGTATAAACTTCGAGAGCCGTGCTGCCATGTTATGTGGCAGATGGGAATTTGTTAATGTCCGGTTGTAGAAAACCCGAAGTGGATCTCAATTAAAATACACCAACTGTGGTGCGTAACCGTGAGGGTCTCTTTTCGGGGTTGATCGAAAGGAGAACACGGTTTCTGGGTTATGTTTGACGTAAGTAGGAGTTCAGGATCACTTCTTGATCATTACTAGTTGACGACCGTTCCTTTGTCTCTCTTCTCGCTCTCATTTGCGTATGTTAGCCACCATATCATGCTTAGCCGCTGCTGCAACCTCACCACTTTATCCCTTCCTTTCCCATTAAGCTTTGCTAGACTTGATACCCATGGTAATGGGATTGCTGAGTCCTCGTGGCTCACAGATTACTACACCACCAGTTGCAGGTACAGGTTTTGCGATGATCATGACGTGAGAGCGATGTTTGCTTGTATTGGAGTTCTTCTGCTTCTTCTTCGATCAGGGGATAGGTTCCAGGTCGGCAGCCTGGGCTAGCAGGGTGGATGTCGTTTGAGCTTCTGTTTATGTTTCATCTGTAGTCGGATGTTGGTCTTGTATATGATGTTGATGTATTCTTGTGGCATTTGGGCCTTATGTATGTATCCCTATGTATTATGTAATGTTGATGTAATGATATCCACCTTGCAAAAGCGTCTCAATATGCGGGTCTATCCTTGGTGGGACCGTCGAGTTCCTTTTGGATAGGGTCGCATATTGGGCGTGACAATCGACCCCCCTCATGTATCCACATACATACATCTATACTTACATACATCCATCTATGGATCATCATTGGAAAAAAATGCATCATCCATGGATCATCATTTCTCATATATATATATATATCCATCTATAGCCACATACATATATAAATGGAAAAAAATGCTATGAAAAAAATACATATATGAAAAAATACATATATACTTGGTAAATATTCTATGAACATCATTTCTCATATATATCAATGCATACATCCATGGATCATCATTGCTCATATATCCATAGTCATATATAAAAACTTTCTATATTTGAACAAAAACTTTCTACGAACAAAAAACATTTTTGACATATTTAGCATATTCTAAATTTTCCTAACTCTTTTACAACCAGAAAATTACTCTAACTTCATGACAGTACCCACACTCCATTTCACCAAAAACCTTCTGATCCATAGTTCAAATTTTTCAAATTTCATTCAAATGAAATTTGAATCAGATTCAAATTACTTTCTGAAAACATATTCTAAACCACTCCAAAAATTCTGAAATTTTGCCTCTCCTCTCCTTCTGCTCTTCTCTGCTTCTCCTCTCCTCTCCTCTCCTTCTCTCCTTCTGCTCTTCAATGCGTCGGGGCCGGCGGCAACCATGGAGCAGGGCAGCAAGGCGCCGGACCATGGGAAAGGGGCGGGGGCTCACTTCGAGGGCGGCAATGATGGTCGGAGTCCCGTGACGAGGACGGCGGGTTGGGCGGCGTATGCTGGCGACGACGGGCGGCGACGACGGCGGCGCGGGCGACGACGGGGGCGGCGACGACGACGAGGAGCAGGGCGGCGTCGGCGGCGGGGAGAATGAGGAACTGAATGAAAATTTTGACAAGTGTTGTATATATAGCAAGAGCATTGGTCCTGGATCGTGAAACCAACCAGGACTAATGCAACCTTTAGTCCCCGTTGGTGCCATCAACCGGGACCAAAGACCTCTTTTCAGCAGCCCAAAGGGCGGGAAGCGGCGGCCTTTGGACCCGGTTGGTGGCACCAACCGGGACCAAAGGCCTTGTGCTGGAACTGGCGCGATGCGGTGGGATGTTTAGTCCCACCTTGCTAGCCGAGAGGGCTCGACAGTGGTTTATAAGCGCTGCTGTGCTGACCACTTTGAGCTCCTCTCAAATGCAGGCTTACGGGCCTAAAGTCACTTATCTGCCCTCTTGGGCCCTCTTGGGCCTCCTGCGGGCCTGAATCCTGGCCCATGGTAGGGTTTCTAGTCGTATTCAGGCCGTGGGGGCCCAGTAGGAGGCACATTTTTGTTTTTTTGTTTTCTTTACTTATTGTTGCCATTTTTATTTTTTATTCCAGTTTTTTTGTTTTTTTCTGCATTATTTATTTTCTTTTGTTTTTTGCTTTATTTTTTAATTCTTTTTGCTTTTAGTTTTAGAAAAATTATAAACTTTCTGTTAGTGCCATTAGTTTTCAAATTTGAAAACACTTTTTTTTGTTTTTTTGTTTTCTTTCTTGCTTTATTTATTTTATTTTGTTTCTACTTACAACAAAATACTTATTGTTGCTATTTTTATTTTGTTTTCAGTTTTTTGTTTTGTTTTCTGCATTTTTTTGCTTTATTTTTTAATTCTTTTTTGCTTTTAGTTTTAGAAAAATTATAAACTTTCTGTTAGTGCCATTAGTTTTCAAATTTGAAAACACTTTTTTGTTTTTTGTTTTCTTTATTGCTTATTTATTTTATTTTGTTTCTACTTACAACAAAATACTTATTGTTGCTATTTTTATTTTGTTTCCATTTTTTGTTTTGTTTTCTGCATTATTTATTTTCTTTTGTTTTTTGCTTTATTTTTTAATTCTTTTTGCTTTTAGGTCAGCAAAATTATAAACTTTCTGTTAGTGCCATTAGTTTTAGAAAAATTATAAACTTTCTGTTAGAGCCATTAATTTTCAAGTTTGAATAGTTAAAATTTGAATCTTTGAAATTTGTGTGAATCACAAGTTTGTGATTAACTTTACTAAAAAAAATGAACATAGATGCGCCTATAGAGAAAATTCAACCTAAATTCATAATAAATTTCTATGAATTTTAGAGAAATTCACTATGAATTTAGGTCAAATTCCCTGTATAGGGGCATCTATTTTCACTTTGAGAGGAGCTCAACAAGGCAGAGAGGGACGGGCTTATAAACCGGTGTGAGCGCCCTTCGGTTGGCGAGGTGGGACTAAACTCTGAGCGCAACAAGGACCAACCCTTTAGTCCCGGTTTGTGGCACAAACCGGGACTAATGGTCATGGGCCAGGGGCGAGGCGCATTGGTCCCGGTTCGTGCGTGGAGCCGGGACCAAAAGGTCCAGACGAACCGGGACCAATGGCCCATGTGGCTGCCCTCTTGAGAGTGTTCTTGTTGAGAACATAGTTGACAAGGAGCGAACCGGGATTAATGGTATTACGAGGGCCGAACCATAAGACATTAAAGCATTTCAAATGAACTCTGAAAAAGTTGAAAGTTGGCATGGTATCATAATTTCACCCACATAGCATGTGCATGTACAAAACGGACAATGGTATCATACTCGTCTGTTACAAAGTTGGCATGGTATCATCATAATAGTTGCAGGAGAAAGTCTTCACTTTTTCTTCGCTTGTGTCATTTGCTTATTGCGCCGTAACCATGGATAATCTTCATCGTTTATCAGGATGCTTGGGTCAGCCTTGACTTTGAAAGGAGGAATTTCATAAAACTTTTCATAATCTCCAGACATGTCTGTCTTGCCCTCCACTCCCACGATGTCCCTTTTTCCTGAAAGAACTATGTGGCGCTTTGGCTCATCGTATGATGTATTCGCTTCCTTATGTTTTTTTTTTCTCGGTTTGGTAGACATGTCCTTCACGTAGATAACCCGTGCCACATCATTGGCTAGGACGAACGGTTCGTCAGTGTACCCAAGATTTTTCCGATCCACTGTTGTCATTCCGTACTGTGGGTCTACCTTTACCCCGCCTTCTGACAGATTGACCCATTTGCACTTAAACAAAGGGACCTTAAAATCATGTCCGTAGTCAAGTTCCCATATGTCCACTATGTAACCATAATATGTGTCCTTTCCCCTCTCGGTTGCTGCATCAAAGCGGACACCGCTGTTTTTGTTGGTGCTCTTTTGATCTTGGTCAATCATGTAAAATGTATTCCCATTTATCTCGTATCCTTTGTAAATCAATACAGTCAAAGATGGTCCCCTGGACAACAAGTACAGCTCATCACAAACAGTCTGGTCACCTCTGAGACGTGTTTCCAACCAACTGCTGAAAGTCCTGATGTGTGCACATGTAATCCGATCGTCGCCTTTGCTCCGGGTGTTTGGAGCGCAGACTGTTCTTGTGTTCATCGACATATGGGGTCACCAAGGTAGAGTTCTCAGAACTGTGTAGTGTGCTTGAGACCAAGAATATCCGTCCCTGCATATTATTGAGTGCCTTCCAAGCGTGCCTTTTTCCAAGTCTCCCCTCATACCGCGATTTATGGAGACCTATCTTCTTAAGGCCAGGAATGAAGTCAACACAAAACCCGATGACATCCTCTGTTCGATGGCCCATGGAGATGCTTCCTTCTGGCCTAGCGCGGTTACAGACATACTTCTTTAGGACTCCCATGAACCTCTCAAAGGGGAACATATTGTGTAGAAATACGGGCCCCAGAGTGAAAATCTCGTCGACTAGATGAACTAGGACGTGCGTCATGATATTGAAGAAGGATGATGGGAACACCAGCTCGAAACTGACAAGACATTGCGCCACATCACTCCTTAGCGTTGGTACGATTTCTGGATCGATCACCTTCTGAGATATTGCATTGAGGAATGCACATGGCTTCACAATGGCTAATCAGACATTTTCCGGTAGAAGCCCCCTCAATGCAACCGGAAGCAGTTGCGTCATAATCACGTGGCAGTCATGAGACTTTAGGTTCAGGAACTTTTTCTCTGGCATATTTATTATTCCCTTTATATTCGACGAGAAGCCAGTCGGGACCTTCATACTGAGCATGCATTCAAAGAAGATTTCTTTCTCTTCTTTCGTAAGAGCGTAGCTGGTAGGACCTTCATAGTGCTTCGGAGGCATGCTGTCTTTTTCGTGCAAGCGTTGCAGGTCCTCCCGTGCCTCAGGTGTATCTTTTGTCTTCCCATACACGCCCAAGAAGCCTAGTAGGTTCACGCAAAGGTTCTTCGTCACGTGCATCAGGTCGATCGAAGAGCGGACCTCTAGGTCTTTCCAGTAGGGTAGGTCCCAAAATATAGATTTCTTCTTCCACATGGGTGCGTGTTTCTCAGCGTCATTCGGAACAGCTAGTCCGCCGGGACCCTTTCCAAAGATTACGTGTAAATCATTGACCATAGCAAGTACGTGATCACCGGTACGCATGGCGGGCTTCTTCCAGTGATCTGCCTCGCCTTTGAAATGATTGCCTTTCTTTCGACATTGATGTTTGGTCGGAAGAAATCGACGATGGCCCAGGTACACATTCTTCCTGCATTTGTCCAGGTATATACTTTCAGTGTCATCTAAACAGTGCGTGCATGCGTGGTATCCCTTGTTTGTCTGTCCTGAAAGGTTACTAAGAGCGGGCCAATCATTGATGGTCACGAACAGCAACACCTTTAGGTTAAATTCCTTCTCTCTGTGCTCATCCCACGTACGTACACCGTTTCCATTCCACAACTGTAAAAGTTCTTCAACTAATGGCCTTAGGTACACATCAATGTCGTTGTCGGGTTGCTTAGGGCCTTGGATGAGAACTGGCATCATAATGAACTTCCGCTTCATGCACATCCAAGGAGGAAGGTTATACATACATAGAGTCACGGGCCAGGTGCTGTGATTGCTGCTCTCCTCGATAGGATAATGCCATCCGTGCTTAAAGCAAACCATACGTTCCTTGGGTCCTTTGCAAACTCATCCCAGTACTTTCTCTCAATTTTTCTTCACTGCGACCCGTCAGCGGGTGCTCTCAACTTCCCATCTTTCTTACGGTCCTCACTGTGCCATCGCATCAACTTGGCATGCTCTCCGTTTCTGAACAGACGTTTCAACCATGGTATTATAGGAGCATACCACATCACCTTCGCAGGAAGCCTCTTCCTGGGGGGCTCGCCGTCAACATTACCAGGGTCGTCTTGTCTGATCTTATACCGCAATGCACCGCATACCGGGCATGCGTTCAGATCCTTGTATGCACCGCGGTAGAGGATGCAGTCATTAGGGCATGCATGTCTCTTCTGCACCTCCAATCCTAGAGGGCATGCGACCTTCTTTGCTGCGTATGTACTGTTGGGCAATTCGTTATCCTTTGGAAGCTTCTTCTTCAATATTTTCCGTAGCTTCTCAAATCCTTTGTCACGCACAACATTCTCTGCCTTCCACTTCAGCAATTCCAGTACGGTACCGAGCTTTGTGTTGCCATCTTCGCAATTGGGGTACAACCTTTTTTTTGTGATCCTCTAACATGCGATCGAACTTCAGCTTCTCCTTTTGACTTTCGTGATTATGCGTCCTTGCATCGACAATGACCCGGCGGAGATCATCATCATCGGGCACATCGTCTGGTTCCTCTTGATCTTCAAAGCTTCACCTGCTCCAAAGATCATTGGGCACATCGTCTGGTTCCTCTTGATCTTCACCAGCTCCCCCGTTCTGCAAAGATCACCGTATTCAGGGGGCACATAGTTGTCATCGTACTCTTCTTCTTCGCCGCCTTCCATCATAACCCCTATTTCTCCGTGCCTCATCCAAACATTATAGTGTGGCATGAAACCCTTGTAAAGCAGGTGGGTGTGAAGGATTTTCCGTTAGAGTAAGACATCGTATTCCCACATTTAATGCATGGACAACACATAAAACCATTCTGCTTGTTTGCCTCAAACCGCTTGAGAAACTCATGCACGCCTTAATGTACTCGGAGGTGTCTGTCACCGTACATCCATTGCCGGTTCATCTGCGTGCATTATATATAATTAAGCGTGTCAAAAACCATTACAGAACATCATGAATAGATAAATAAGTGACCAAATTAATAGAAGTTCATGATCACATTAAAACCAAAGTACATACATAGTTCTCATCTAACAACATATAGCTCTCCAGAGCATCTAATTAATTAAACCATACATTGAAACTATGTAAAACATTTCAATGCGAAACAAATGCGATCATAATCGCAACTAAGGTAACAATTGATCCAACGGGCGTAATGATACCAAGCCTCGGTATGAATGGCATATTTTCTACTCTTTCTAATCTTCAAGCGCATTGCATCCATCTTGATCTTGTGATCATCGATTTACATCCGCAACATGCAACTCCAATATCATCTTCTCCTCCTCAATTTTTTTTATTTTTTCCTTCAAGAAATTGTTTTCTTTTTCAACTAAATTTAACCTCTCGACAATAGGGTCGGTTGGAATTTCCGGCTCACATACCTCCTAGATAAATAAAATATATGTCACGTTGGTCGGCATAATTTTCATAAACAATAAATGAACCAATAGTTATAAAGATAATATATACCACATCCGAATCATAGACAGGACGAGGGCTGACGGGCGGATACCAAAACCATCGCACTATATAAGATGCAATAATAAAAGTAATAAAATAATACAAGTATCTATCTAAACATACAAGTAAGAATATTTTTCCTTTCAGAAAGAAGATAAGAACAAGAGGCTCACCAGGTGGTGCCGGCGATGAGATCGGCGCGGGTGATCGACGGCGGTGAAGACAAGGACGGAGTGTGACGGACCGCTAAACCTAGACAAATATTGAGGAAAATGGAGTTTGGAGGTCGAGCTTGGAGAAGAGAAAGCTTAAGTAGTGTGGCTCGGGCATTCCATCGAACACCTTGTGTGCATAGGAGGTGAGCTAGAGCACCACGAAGCCCTCTCCCCCTCGGCGGCCAGAAAAAACAGAGCAGTGTGCTCTGCTCTTACACGAGGGGGTATATATAGGCACCTCATTGGTCACGGTTGGTGGCATGAACTGGACTAGGGCAGCCTTTGGTCCCGGTTCAAGCCACCAACCGACCAATGGTGGTGGGCCAGAGCGAGGCCCATTGGTCCCGGTTCGTCTCCACCAACAGGACCAAAAGGTCTGCATTTAACCAACCACGGCCCACGTGGCCCGGCCGACCCCCGGGGCTCACGAACCGGGTCCAATGCCTCCATGGGTCCCGGTTCTGGACTGAACCAGGACTAATGGGCTGACCCGACATGGATCTTTGCCCCCTTTTCTACTAGTGTTAATCAACGATAGGGTTAACACCAGGGCCCTTTTGCAGAAAAAACGTTTCTTTTTGTAGGATTACTCTTGTGTCATGTGCAATCTACAAGCCGTTGAGATGAGGGATCACCTTTTCTTTCATTGTCAATTTGCACAATTGTGTTGGAACTACTTTGCACCAACTGGCTACCGACACATATAGGCATTCAGGAAGAAATTTGCAACCTCAAGCAACTCTTGAGCGTGCCATATGGAATGGAGATTATCATCCTAACCTGTTGGGCAATCTGCACAACTAGGAACGATTACATTTTCCAACATATACCGCCAAGCATATACGATGCAGAAAGAAGCTAAAAGAACTCAAATGGATCACCTACAAAGTCAAGAGGAAGGAATACAGTGGATTTGAAAATATGGATCAAATCCTTTAGATAACTTGTAATGCTGCTGTTGTATTTGTTGCCTCCTATATTTTCTTTGTTTTCCTAGTTTCGCTTGTTTGTTTGCTGTATAGTTCCTTTTTTTCTGGACATTATTCTTTGTACCCTATTTTAAAAATCAATAAAAATACGCAGCAGAGTCCTGCCGTTTCCCTCAAAAAAATATATAATTTTATCAAAGAAAGAAACACAAGAAATATGGAGAATCGGGCCTTGAAGAGACAATTGGATGGAAGAATAATAAAAAATTACTCAACGCATAGGTGTTTGGAGCAGCCATAAAGTTTGTTGTCCTATTAGACTAGCCACAATGTAATATAAGTCTATATTAACCTAATAAATGAATCTTTGCATGACACCACACTTATGTTAGTACCCACTATAAAGATAGTAACATAGTCTAGAGACATGTGTATGTTACTAGTGTATGTTACTCTCCATGTTTTACAGTCAGATGATGAAGCCAGTGGAGGAGAACCAAAGAGGAAACGAAGAATCTAGGAGCTAGCTTGCGGTCATTTAATTTGCTCTTTTTGCATGAGACTAGAGAGAAAATGAGTCAAGGAATCCAAGAGCATGGATTTTATTGATACGAACTTTGCTTTTGAACTCGCAACCTCTGCATTTGAACGAAAGCGCACAAACCACTAGGCTATCCCACCCGTTATGAAATACATGCTTTTTTATTTCTTTTATCTTTTTCATCAGTTCGTGGTTTTTTCTCCGGAGGTTTTATTTGTTTTTTTCTTTTCTTTCTCCTTTTTGCATGGATTCTTTTCAAATTCATGATTTTTTTTCAAAACCGGTGAACATTTTTCCCCCAATCCATGAACTTTTACTGAAATTTGTGATTTTTTCCAAAATCAGCGAACTCTCTCCTAATTTTGAAATTTTTAAAAAATGATGAACTTTTTTTCTAATTCAATGAAATTATTTCAAATTCAATAAATTTTATAAATTGATTTTTTTTTCAAATTCGATTTTTTACAAATTTGATAAACATGTTTCAAGGTGATTTTTTCAAAATTTATCAACTTATTTCCCAAAAACAATGAACTTTTTCGAAATGGATTAACTTTTCTTCAAATTTGTGATTTTTTGAAGGACGTGAACTGAGTTTTTAAATCTATAACCATTTTTGAATTCATGGTATTTTTCGAATTTTTTAGTTTTTCGTATTTATTAAAAAGTCAACGGTTTAACCGGTCAACCATCACGGATAAAAAAAAGGAAAACAACTGCCTTTTTTATGGGTTGCATTTTAAGAATGAAAAAAGAAATGATAGTAGTATGTCTGGTGTGATGGACGACTTGGTCAGTCATCCGTTCTTTAAACTGGAACATCATGGTTCGAATCATGGTGTGCATATCTTTTTTGGGGATTTAAAGGGAGAGAAATCTTTATCTTTATCTTTATCTTTTCGTCATATGGTCCGACCCTAATATTAAATGGTGCACACAAATTTTCGTCCGTCAGGCATTTTCCCGTTCATCCCGATTTGTTTTCTGCGAAAGGAAAAAAATACTGCAACTCAAGGACTTGAACCCAGGCACTCAAGCTAGAGGGCTTAGAAAGCAAACAACTGGACTAGCCAAGAACTTACTTTTGTGGCAACGCTACGCCTTAAATTAAACTAACAGCCGTGCCTGAGAGCAAAAGAAAAACATTTTTTTGGCAAAAACTGAATATATTTTAGAACGCAAATATTTTGCAAAGTTGTCACCAAAAAATTTAAATTTGAGCACTTTAAAAAAAGACTTTTGTTATTTTTTAACCTGAATATTTTTTAAATTACGTTTATGTGGCAGCGCGACGCCTTAAATTAAACTAGCAGCCGCACGAGATACTGAGAGCAAAGGAAAAACATTTTTTTTGCAAAAACAGAATATATTTTAGAACGCAAATATTTTGCAAAGTTGTGAACAAAAAATTAAATTCGAGCACGTATAAAAACAACATTTTTTTATTTGTTTAACCAGAATATTTTGTAAAACATAATTTTTTTTTGAAAACTAGGAGGTACTATACTGATTTTTTTAATTTGAGAACGTTTTTATAAAACACAAAAAAATTGAACTTTCAATTTGAAAAGGCAAAGATTTGTTCAAAAATAAATATTCATGAAAAATGGGAGGAACTATAGCTAATTTTAAATCTATACCTACTAATAAAACGGGGTGAATTTTTGAAATACACCCATGAAATGCATTGTTTTAGTTAAATTTATTAAACTAGAGGTGTGAAAGGAATCCTTTTCTTCGTCGCCTCCTCACGTACGACTAGCCTAGCTCGGCCCAGTGACACCCATCACAATGCATGATGAGTCCAATCACGACTTCATGGTCTATCTGACACAAACTATCCAATTTATATGATAGCACATGCATATATTATGTGCATTATTTTTTCCTAATATATTACTCGGATGATAAAATAATCTTTGTTTAACGCTCGTCATCTCGCTGGACACGAAGGAGGCCTCAAGAACCTAGCCAGCCTTGGTTAGTGACAACTGGTACTGCGACCGTCGGCGACAAGGACAACAAAGAGGACAAGCAGAAACATCTGCCTTATGTCATACTGAAATGGAGAATGTGGAGTTGAGGACGAGGTATTAGTCAAATGTATTATGTTAGGGGAATGAGGGTGAGGTCTTTAGGCACGCTCAGTGGGTAAGGACGTGTGGGGGATGTTTCCTTCCGTTGCAACGCACGGACAATTTTGCTAGTAATAATAATGGGCAGACTGCCGAGCGTTTTAGTGGGTGTTGGTTGGGTTCCGCGGCCCTAGCAACGCTGAATAGGAGCTCCCGTCAAAGCAAGATGGTAATTTTCTTTTTGAGAAGAAGCGAGATGGTAATTAAGGGAGAGACGTGAGGTGGGCCTAGGTTCCAGCACGTGGGCCTCATTTATTTTAATTCTAATAGTCAAAATGAAGCCCAAAGCCTTTGATTAGCATTTTAGTACTCAATGGGCCTCTTATGCTTAATGGCAGCCCACACAATCTGATGTCGTACTAGTGTATTGTTTTTTTTTTCTTTCAAAACCCACAATAGAAACACAAATGCTCAACATACACAGATATAAGATCTCACCCCTACGAGTAGATGCACACACATCCTACTCAGTGGCCGAGCTATAAAGAAATAGTTGGGCAGGTCAGTCTAAAGGAGAACACACAAACAATAAAAACTGAACTATACATCATCAATACTACGAGGCCTGATTATTTTGAAAACCATTGCAAAGCTGAACCATCTCATTTTCTTCTGAAACCAAACCAATTCTTTGTTGATTGGCCTTAACCATGGCGAGTTATTTAGGGATTACAATTTGTAAAACTTCACAAGCAATTCTAGGAGCAGGAATGCTTGCTCCGGAGGCTTGCCGGGGAGCACATGGAGTTGTCGGACGACTCCGGCGACGGATCAACCTCCTGCTCCTCCTCCTCCGACCCTCCAGCCGCCGTCGCCTACAAAAAACGACCAAAGCAGCATCGCAAGGGGAAGGGGGCGGCGAGGAAATGGTGATTTCCTCCGCCCTTCCTCATACAATTAAGTTTTTTTATCATATGTTTAGAGTACTGTGCGATTAAGACAACATCTGTTGGTTCTCCAAAGATCGTTTAGGCTACAATTTGCCCGATTTAACTAGATTTGCTGCTAGTCCGAAGATGTACGTACGTTCATCTGCATACGTGCATGTGTTGCATGGATATGAGAAGCCGTATTTAAGATACACGTGTGCGGGCGCAGCAGAATGAGGCGCGCCAGCTCACTACTCGCGGGCGTTTGAGGGGCCATATTTGTCATATGTAGTTGTAGATGCTTTAAGATGGACCGTGGTGGGCTGCCGGCCGGACAAGCCGTGTAGGCGTCGTGGTCGATTGCACAATGCCGTGTAGGCGTGTCTGCTTGGTTGCTGGGTTGACTTGACTTGACCGACTGTGTACGTACGTGTGGGCGTCGGAGGGAAACTGTCTGCCATGGCAGTTGCATCGTAGTATCATGGCGGGTCCACCATAGTAGCGTCTATCCATTGTTTTGCACATGCATCCTACTCCTACTCCTAGTATTATCCACCCAATGGTCTTGACTTGACTCTCGAGTCCTGACGACCGAGGACGTCCAGCGGATACGGCCAACTCGGAGCTGCTGCATATGCACATGCACCCCGTGTGTTTTCCCCTTGTAGACCTGATAAGTCATGGTATATAATTTACCTTTTAGAAACCGTATACACATTTCCATGTTATGTTTGTGCACGCTACACATTGCTTCAGATGGAAATTTCATCCATGACTCATGACTGTACGTACACAGGCAACTCGGAGCTTTGCATTGCTTGCACGGCGAGAATAACGGATCCAACGCGCAGGCGACGCGGTTTACCGGGCAGCAGCGTCGTGGTCGTCACGTGCAGGCGACGCTAAGCCCGGCAGGCCCAGACGCGAGGCTCAAGTTCCAATCCGCTTGTGAGACAGCAAAGCGCGTCCGTGATTATTTATCGTTGGCTTCTCTTCTCGGACGGCGACACGAAACGGGCAATAAAGAGCCCCCGCGCCCTCGTCAGTCTCGGATCGGAGCAGCAGCAAAAGGGAAGTCGCTTTCGTCTCTCTCTCAGCCCGCGCCTCCTTTGCCGCCCGCCGCCGACGCCCGAAGACGGTTCAACGCCCGCCGCCGACGATTCAACCGCCCGCCCGCCCGCCCGAACGCCCATGTCGATCCAGGGCCTGCTCCTCGAGGTCAGAGGTAGGAACGCTCCTTTCCCTCCCCCGTTCCCACTCCTTCGATTGATTGATTGATTGATTCCCCGACGCGGTTGGGCTGGAGACCCCTCTTTTGCTCAGCTGATTTTCTTGGACGGTTGGTTTGCTTGGGGTTGGGGCAGTGACGGGGTGCCGGAAGCTGCGGGACACCGAGTTCTTCTCGCGCCAGGACCCCTACGTCATCGTCGAGTACGCCAACACCAAGCTGCGCACCCGCACCTGCACCGGTCAGTACGCCTACCCTACATCCCTCCCCTCCACCATTTTTTTTTCTGCTTGCTTCAGCTTATCTACATCGTGCAGCGTGCCTGTATGACGTTATGCGTGCAGTTTGTGCATCCACAAATTTGTTCCTCCCTGCATTTTGTGCCTGCCTCGCTGCCCAATTTGTTCCTCCCTGCAGTTTGTGCATCCACAAACTCTGCCCGAGCCTAGGTGCCCAAAAGGCCAAAACTGGTGGTATTCAAACTGAATTCACTCCATATTTCAACTGGATTTACCCGAGTTATCTAGTGTATTGTACAGTCTACCGCCAATTTAGTCTGCTTAATTAATTACTCAGCATGCTCGACTCAATTCGTTTCAGTAGTTGCACCTACCGGCACCACGCGGTGGTTGGGTAACCAGGTCAGCATTGCCTCTTCTATGTTATCGACGACAGTGGGCGGCGGACTAGCAACCAACGACTAGTTCTCAAGCGCACTTACAGTTTGCAACAGCAAGGCCCACTGTTTGATTACTATAGGGGCTGCTTTTCTCAAACTTGTGCTTGTCATTATTACGACTGGTGTCAACTGACTGCTCTCATACTCAGCCGACCATTACTAAAATCACTGTAGTAATCTAACAGTAATACTGTTTATTCATGGAAGCCGACATTATTGCAGTTGAGCTGACACCATAGGCTCATGATGTTTCTGTATCTTCGTCGGTTGCACGCGTGAACATTGTCTCATCTCCTTGGAGTCCATATATTCGATAGGGGTACACTCTGCCTCCTATTATTTTTGCGAAGATTCACGCGTCTCGTGATGAGGAGGTCATATTTGTTTCTTGCACACCTCCTGGTGGATTCGTTCCACCCTAGATTACAGTAAAAATAATAATCACGCCACCCTAGATTGGCATAAGATACTCAGGTCGATGGGAATATATTCTTCTATCTTTGTATGATGCGCTGCGCCCCTGATGAATATGATTCTACACACTAGCGGCCCACATTACTCATCCTAGTTTTTGCGGAAAGGCAATGTCGTGGTTATTTTTGTTTCTTTCACGTCTGCTAGCTGGTGGAAAAAAATGGCACCCTAGCTTGGCATTAGATACTCATGTCGATTCGAGAATATATTCTTTTAACTTTGTTTGATGCGCGTCCTATGAATAAAGTTGTGCGCGATAGTGGTACTCATTACTTGTACTGAAGGAATCCTATTTCCTTTGTAGTACTACAATTTGGCATCTACCTCTATATGTTTCGAGTGATGCTCTCAGGCTGCTGAGCTGGTTCTAGAAGTTGGGCAATTCAATTTTCTGGAACGCTATTTGCCAATGTCAACGAGTTACCATTTCTTATATCCTTATTATTGAAATTTGCTACTTGCCTTCCTTATCCTGACAAGGATTTAAAAATACAACAAACTGGTATGGTGTGCAATTCCCTTTTATTTTGTTCTCTATGAAACTGAAACCATTCCTTATAAAAGTACCCAGGCCTAGATTACAACCCTGTAGGAAAGTTCTTTTTCTGGTCTATCTTACAGTTACTATGCCGAATAGAAAATGCACTCTCATCCATCCTAGAGTTGACCTGAACAAGTCCTCAACTTTTTCCAAGAGGTTCTTCGATCTGCACTTCATAACATATTATTAATCTAGCAGACTATCACCCCTTGACTTTCAATTAATGTGGAGTGCACTGCAAGGACATTTCCAACGTTTGTACATATTTGACCTCCATAAGCTTACTATTTTTTTTCTTAATACAATCAGATGGGGGAAGGAACCCGTCCTTCGACGAGAAGTTCCATATACCACTCATCGAGGGGCTCCGTGAGCTGAGTATCAACGTGTGGAACAGCAACACAATCAACACCGATGACTTCATTGGCAGCTGCAGGTTTGTGCATTACGATGCAGCTCATTTTAGTCATTATACTGTTACCCAGTAAAGCGACTGATGGCTGATCGTTTCTGCATGCAGGGTGCCACTGAACAAGGTGCTCACGAGTGGCTACGATGATTCCTCATGGCCCCTCCAGACACGCCATATGAAGTAGGTGTTTTGTTACATATGCGTATTGTAATACCTTTCTCCTACTGTCACTTGCAGATTTCCTGACACCGAGGTCAACCTGTGCAGGTCTGCTGGGGAAGTTAAGCTTATCATGCACTTTGATGTCTCAGCAATGGTGAGTGAGAGAACGATCACTGGTCATTGTTTAATTGTTTCTGTTGATGTGTCATTGCCTCATTGTTTTTCTCTTGTGTATATCAGAAGAACAAGATGGCAGGTAAAACTTCTGGCCAGTACGCTCCTTCGCCATATGGTGCCTCCTCAGCTTCGTACCCAGCGCCTTCAGCATATGCTGCAGCACCCCCACCGCACCAAGCTTATCCAGCTCCTAGCCACGCACCATATCCTGCTCCTTCTGCGTACTCAACTCCGCCTCCTCAGCAGCCATACCCAACTGCGCCTCCTCAGCAGCCATACCCGCAGCAGGGGTGTCCTCCTACAAGTCACCCACCACAGCCATATGGACAACCGTACCCACCGCAGCCATACGGGCAACCGTACCCGCCACAGCCATATGGGCAGCAACCTTACCCGCCACAGCCATATGGGCAACCATACCCACCACCTTCAGCAGCGCAATCCCCTTATCCACCCGGTAAGATCTTGATGAGCCATCTGTTTTCATGACTCTAATCCGGTGAACTAATCTGATGATCTCACTGAATCTTATGCAGCGCCTCACCCTGGAGCTTATCCACCGCGGCCATATTGATGCACCGAAACGAAGAAATGATGATCAGTTGTGGCCGCTGAGCTGTTTCAAATGGAGTACAATTCACAAGCCTACTGAAGGTGTGTTAGATAACTGAAACAACATGTAAATCGTCTCCTTTGCGCTAGTGTTGCGAACAGCCTAGCAAATTATCAGAAACGTTTACTCTCTCTGGTATGCACTATATAAGTAGCCTGCAGAACGCGTGATCAAGTCGGTTCTATATTGTGGTTAGAAACCTTTCTTCTGTTTTGAAGCCATTATCGACTTTTCTACCCGCAAGTCTGTAACTATAGTTCTAGCTGCTTGAATGCCAGCGAGTGCGTGGCAACTGCAAAGCCTGCAGCGTCTTGCAGCCGACCTGAAACCTGAAGTGTTTTGTGATGCTCAATAAATTTGCCTTGTTTGATATACGCCATGGTATGTGGTGAATAGTATGTGATTCCGAATGAGATTTGTGGCCCAATAAATTTGACTCGTCTGATATACGCCTGGTGTGTGGTGAGTAGAATGTGATTTCGAATGAGATTTGCGGCTCAATAAATTTGCTTCAATAAACTGGAAGTGTTTTGTGATGCTCTTTGTTTGGATATACCCTTGACGTCCCTTGGCGAGACTCATTGTTTCTGTTTCGAAATAGTTATTGACATAGATGTAAGCCTAATTATAGTGTCACCTGTTTGAACCTGGTAGTGTTTTGTGAGTGGTCAATAAATTTGCATTGTTTGATGTACTAGTCATGATGAGTGGTGAATTTAGGTTTGTGGGATTTTTCAATCCCGATCGAGATTTTGAATGCTGATTCCTGAGTTCTGGTCTGGTGATGTTGGTAGAATTCACGTGTTGAATTTCAAATTTTAGTTTATATTGTTTTGGGGTTCGGAGGCTGAGCTTCGGTGCTGTTCTGGTGCTGTGCTCATGACTCCTACGCCACACAAGCCCTATTTGTTTTGTGTCAAAACCTAAGTAAGTCACTCATAGCACTCAAATTCTCTAACTATTTACAACAGAAACATTTTTTTTGCTTTCCTCATATGACATATATGTTTATGTCTTCCCCATTTCAAACGAGAACATGTCGATCACGCAGCTCGCGGCATGGTCACAGAAGTATCAAATGGTATAATGCCAGCCTATAAGGCTGTGTGCATCACTCAGAGGCTGAGGGGTACATCCTCTTTTCGAAATTAAAAAAAAATGCCGGCCTATAAGATAACACAGTACAGAACTTATTGCACAAGAAAAGCAGACATGTGTACATACGGATGTAGAATAGATGCTGTAATATTTGGACAGCTGATCAGTTTGGAGGGCATCAGGGTGGGGACTGCTCCTCGGATGCTCGTTCGTCCCGCCGCATGGTTCACCGCTTGGTGCATCGTCTCAACGCACCGTCTGTCTAATAAGCGGGATGATGCGCTCAACCCCTGGCCTGGGTCAGGGATGAAAATAAGCACCTGGCCTAGTTCTGACTTTGAATTTTTTTTAGAAAAGGAGGATGACCCCCTGCCTCTGCATCTGGGAGATGCATACGGTCACTTTATTGATTATTCTCGAGGACCTTACAAAGTATTACAACAATGAGCCTGAATCCACTATCTTGACAACATATGCCGTTACTCCTATCCAAAATGATGAAGGGGTAATAGCTGGGCCACTACCCAAACCACTCACCTAAGCTTAACATCAAACGCCGGAAACCGAAACATATTCGGAAGCCCCAGCCCAGCCACATACCTGGTCTGGGGCACAATCCGGTCAGACGCACTCGTGTGTCGTCGCCGCCATCTTTCACAGGTCCGTCTTCAGATCATATTGAGGCTTCTACCTTGTCTCGCCACTCTGCCATCGACGTCACCATGACGCCAGACAAAGAACCTCCTCCTCTGGCGCGCGATCGGGCGGCGAGCCTCCACAACACCATGCCGCCGATCTTCGCTGCCATCAATGAGTGAGATGAAGTACCGCTCCACCACGACATGTACAAAGTGAGGAAGGGCGAGGTCCCCATCGGAGACACGGCCGGAAGAGAAGCACCGCAGCCCCGAGACGCTGCCCGGAGCTGCGACGCAATAGATCAGGCGGGCCGCCACTAGGAACCAGACAAGCTCGCCATGCACACCCAGCATCCCCATTCCCAAGTCGGCGCCTTCAAGAAGGTGACGACGCTGTGGCGCCACCGCCGCTTAGCCACCGGGGCTAGGGTTTTCACCCGGGCGCAGGGGAAGGGGGGAGGCAGGGGAGGTTTAGCCTCGGTGCCGCCATCAAGAAGGGAATGGCGTCCGGGACGCCATCGACGCCGTGACCGCCACCGGCGGCCAAGGGTTTCCCCCGGCCAAGCACCCTGCCGCCACCTTCAAACCAGCCACAAAATCAGTAGGCGCGTGTACGCCGGAGATCCAGGCCGGCCGGAGGTCATGCATCACGAGCGGACCAGGATCGCCTCCGATCTAACGAGAGGAGCCCGGGGCCTCCCCGCGCCATGACCTACGCCCACCGGGACCTTGCTGCCCGCGCAGCCAAGGGAACCGGCCTACCTCACCGACGAGCACTCCCCGCTGCCGGAGGAGCACCGTCCGCACCAGCGAGGCCGCCGCCTCAGATCCGGACCCTCACCACCGAAAGGGAGCGGTCGACAGTTGGGAGGCTTGGATCCAGCCAAGTCGCCTCCGCCACCATCCGGAGCCGGCGCTTCACGGCCGTTCCTCCGGTGGCGGCGCGGTGGGGAGGGAGGTGGGGAGGGTGTAAGGCCACCGGATCTGGGTTCCCCCGTCGCCGCCAGGGAGGGCGACACGGGGGACGGGGGAGGGACGGGGAGCTAATATTTAGCTCGACGTTGTTTGTGGTTGGACTGAAGGGTGAATAAGTTACTTTCCAGCACAAGAGAGTTTCTAGAGGGAAGAAAGTACTCCCTTCGTCCCATAATGTAAGAGAGTTTCTAGAGGGAAGAAAGTACTCCCTCCGTCCCATAATGTAAGACGTTTTTTGACCCTACACTAGTGTCAAAAAACGTCTTACATTATGGGACAGAGGGATTAGGTAGCAGATGGACTTCATGACAAGAAAGGACAGATCGACACTCTCTTATATCCTTAGGAAAATCGTACCAAGAGCTTAGAAAACTTGAGCATGTAGAAATTATGAGATGATTGAATATTTGTGTTGTTGTATTGATCTGACCCAGGTGTGGGATATATATAGAGTATAATATGTGAGAGAGTCTTGGAGTAGGGGACAAGTCGTACATGGTTTAAACCAATCCTATCTCTAACTCCTAATCTCTTACTTAAACATAATTATACTTCTAACATTCCCCCTCAGTCGTAGCGGGAGTAAAGCGGACGATGACGACTGAATTTGAACTCTTGTGCTTTCGTCGTCTTCTCCGCCGCGCCATCATCAACTGCGTCTATGATGGGTCAGCACCTAGGGCGGTGACTGCGTCCCCTTCTGGTGCCTTCCTGCCTTCTCCTCTATTCCCTCCCGCAGTCACAGTGGGAGTGACGTGGACGCTAGTGATGACGCGGACACTGTTGACTGGAGTTATTGCCGATGAATTGCTGTAGACGTAGCCATTAATGTCAATGTCGAGGTAGCCGATCATGGTGATGTAGCCGTGGTCGATGGTGTGGTCGTCGTGGATGATGAAACCGCACAAAGCCGGAGGCGCAAAAAAATGCGTTATGACGGGGCTGCAGACGTGGACAATGCACCTTGCGTATGTCAGAGGGTGCCGTCGGCGATGAGTCCACCGGTTTTGCCAAGACCGGAGGAAACCCATCGTGCACACATCGGTTTTGCCAGAACCATGTGGCCGTGCAGGTTGTCACTGTAGTGACGACGTGTCGATGCAGTCGTGCCGTCGTGGATGACGCGGACTATGCCGTCGTCGTGGCCGCGTCTTGCAGAAAAGTCTGTCAGAGGACGCTAGGTGTCCATCTTGTGGACAAGACAGCGATGGTGTGTTGACGAAGATGCTGGTGAAGACCACGTTGATGAAGACCTTGGCGATGAAGTATCGGCGATAGCGTTGTAGCGGCGTGTCGACGGTAATGTGTCGCTTGAAGGCGTCCCTCGCGGCGACGAAGTGTCGATGCCCTGTCGTGCCGAAGAAGTCGATGAAGATTGCATCTCGTTCCACACCGGCCTGGCGTGTGGATGATGCGGATGTCGCTTCTTGTGTATCTCGACAATGATCTTGACTCGTAGTCAGCTTGGTGTCGTGGTTCGGCCTGGTGCAGTTTACCTTGATGCAGTGTAGATCGGTCGGTGTAGTTGTTCGGCTTGATGTAGATGCCATGTCGGCGCGCAGGTGGCTGATGGAGTCAGCCTGGTGAAGATCCCGTCCGTGCGCGTGCAGTGTAGTCGATGCAGATCGGGATCGCTCGGTGCAGTTTGCCGGCGCGTTGCAGATCATTGTTGGTGTAGTCTCAAAATAGAAGAAGTCGATGTAGAGACCATCCATGTACGATGGACCGGAGGCACGGCCGAGATCGGAGATCCGATCAACCGAAGCCGCCGGTGCTCCCAAATTCGTGGCTTCGTGCGTCTGTAGACGGGCACGCATAGACGTGACCAAAGTTTCACAGAGTGCATGCACATACCAGGGCTGCTGGTTGCTTCGAGTTTCGCCGCATGGATGCTGATGGAGCCGGGAGTTGTGGTTGGTTCGGTGCGTATCAGCCAGGCAGAGATCGGGTTCGATCCGGCCACCGCTCCGAACATGCTGTGCAGCCACGCGTTTGCTGTCGACGTACATCCGATCGCAGGGAGCCGAGTATCACCCTCCCGTGATCAGGGCGACGCGTCTTTGTTGGAGAAGATGGCTATGGCTGATCGGAGTGCCGCCGGCCGGCCGTGTGTCGATGTAGATCCGCCAGAGGCGCACGACGATGGGGCATTGATTATCACCGGATTTGAAGATCGTTGGTTTATTTGGTGGCTAAGAAAAATCAATCTACTACGAAATTTGGAAATTAAAAAATATCTAACCTATGGAACCGATTCAATCTTTGATCGATCAGATGTCGCGCCCCCGAGGAGATGAGATTAATCTCCCCGGGGGCGGCGTGCTGCGGAAGTGGTGAAAGGTCCTAGGATCGGCGTCATTGAACAAACCGCTCTAATATCATATGGAAAATATGAGATGGATGAATATTTGTGTTGTTGTATTGATCTGACCCAGGTGTGGGATATATATAGAGTACAATATGTGAGAGAGTCTTGGAGTAGGGGACAAGTCGTACATGGTTTAAACCAATCCTATCTCTAACTCCTAATCTCTAACTTAAACATAATTATACTTCTAACAGAGCAAAGCTGTAAATGGTAGTACATTAAAAGCGTTATATCTTTTTTTTGTCCATGAAGAGGGAATAATTGTACCAAAAGCTTAGCGCTTGGGTTGGGGCGGGCTCGTGGGTCGGGGAGGGCTGGTGCGGGAGCCACGTCGCCTCGGTTTTGGTGGATTGGTAAGGGAGGAAGATGGCATCGGCTTTGATGGGCTAGAGCTGGTGGGAGGAGGTACTGCTGCCCTTGACTTGCTAGCATTTACAGCTTTGCTCATCGGTGGTACTGCCTTTGATGACGCTCCCACTGCTTTGCTCCTCGGTGCATCTTGTTTGCTCATTGGTGGCCCCTGTTGTTGACGTTGGCCCCTTGTTGCATCTTGTTTGCCATCTTGGCCTCTGGCGGACCTGTCACGATTGAAGGAAAAATGATGAACAAATTAGCAGTGCAAGATTGGACGAATGCCCTGTTTATGCCTCCTTTGGTTCATTGAATAGGCATATCATCAAAATTGGAAAATCATATGAAGTGAGGTGACAAGTATGTCAAATTCTTTTTTTTTTTGAGCATCAGTACAGACACAAGCGCTTATATACACGCGCATACACTCACCCCTATGAACGCACACACGCACACCCTATCCCTATGAGCACCTCCGAAAGACTGAGCCGGCATGTCATCTTGAGATTTACGAAATATTTCATCTGATTCACAGGATATGATTTTTTCTTCATTGGGTTTGGGTCTAGGCTAATGCTTTTTTTTCCTTTTAAAAAGGAAGGATTGGTTTCTATGCTGGACAGGAATGGGATTCTATTCCTACAAATCACTGGGTTCTAACGAAATCCTTTTGTAAAATTCCTATCCTTTAAACCCCCTACAAAATTCTTGTAAACGGAAGAAAAAGCCGAACCTGCTTTCCTTGCCTTCTTGATACTGGTGAGTCGCGGTGCTATCATCCTCCTCACCATCAAAAATCACATCCACAAATTTGATTCTGATCCTAGGAGACTTGGGGTGATTCCTGACGACAGCCTCCAATGCCGACTCGGCAACTTTTACGTTGAAGTTGTCGTTGTTAGCAGCCCCAGCACCAAGTCTTACACAGACATCCGTAAGGCCTCTCAAGTGACTCAAGCCAACAGTTTCAAAGGTATCCGATCTCCATTGGTCTGAGTTGAATCCTAGGTTGAGCTTTCGGAGTCTGCGCATTGCTCCCTGTGCAAATGACAGACATGGTGCAGCGCACAAGAACTTGAAGTATGTGAGTCTATAGAATCCCCCTTCAGTCATGATCATCTTTTCTGTGGGAGTTGTCTGACTATACAGGGTGAGAGCAGCGAGGGCCGGCATTCTTTCCAGGATTTCAATATCACTCCTCGACAGACTCCAAATTGCAATCTTTAGGATGCAGAGGTTCCAGATCTCTCCAAACCACTTGGGGGTGTGGAAGAAGATGCAGCAGTGTCGCGACAGCTCAATCCTCTGAAGAAACATGCACGAAGGAGGAGACGCCATGCTGAAGCCATCAGGGGGAATAATTATGCTTGCAGGTGCAGCCTGAGCATCATCCTCATGAGAGGAGACTGAAGCAGGCACCAAAGTTATGGTCTGCAAGTAGCTAAGCTTCTCAACAATCGATCCTAGGAGTTGCACATTCTTTTTCAGAGTTTCTGCTCGCTGTACCATAGAACAGGTGAGCTTGAGATCCTGGAGGTTAGACAGCCCTCCAAGTTGTAATACATTCTCTGTTGAGTAATAGCTGAGATCAAAATTCTCCAAAGTGCGAAGAGATGTCATGTGGGCTATTCCTTGAGGCAGGATAGATTCGCTCGGAAGGCGGAGGTGCAGTAACCTCTCCAGATTATCCATATCTGATGGAACAGCAAACAATCTTGCATCTACTTCCAGTGTCTCCAAGTATCGGAGCATTCCAATCCTGTCTGGAAGTTTGACAGTGATATTACATTCGATCGTGAGATACTTCAGAAGAAATAGGTTCCCGATACCAATGAGGTCAAAAGTCTCGTTGTCTTCATCAGCCCAAATATGAAGATCCAGAATACGAAGAAATCCATAATCCATAATGGAAGGAAGCGCACACTTGAAGAAACCCCAATATGCAAGTGACCGAACTTTCGATGTTACCATCGTTTCTGGAATGTATGCGCTTTTTACCCCTCCAAACTGGATGGATAACCGACGAACTTTGTCAGGGTGTGCTAGAATTGATTCAGAATAGTCCACAGTGGTGACAAAATTCTCCTCCAAGGATCTGGACCTAATAAAATCCAGTACCAAATGGTGAACCGTACATGACAACACCTTGCCAGTATAATCGGTGTCCACGGCCTGGACCATTGCTCTGCTGACAAGCTCATCAAAATAACCCTCAGCAATTTTCATTGTGACTGTCCCTTCCACAACACGGATAAAACCTTCGGCTACCCAGTGCTTCACCAACTCAGCCTTCTTCATCACGTAGCCCTGTGGATACATACTCAGATATAGCAAGCATGTCCTCAAATTAGGTGGAAGACTATTGTAGATAAGGTTTAAAACATCTTTCATCCCTTCGAAAGTGGAGGAAAAAGAATTTTGGATGTGCTTCCAATCTTGCATGATGATGCTTGATTTTCTTGCTAACAGACTGGCTATACTTACAATTGCTAATGGCAAACCTTCACATTTTCTGATAATCTCGTATGAGACTTCTTTGGTAGCTGGAGAACAACCATCTCCAGGGGCAGAGCTAAACACCCTACGGAAGAATAACTTTCGAGATTCATATTCATCAAGAAGTTCCATCTTATATATACGGACCGAGTGATAACCAGAGCATGCCAGCGCTACGTCATGCACTTGTGTAGTTGTTATTATTCTGCTGCAGTGATCACCACGAGGAAAAGCGCGGCTAACAATATGCCATACCGATGCAGTCCATAAATCATCAAGTACGATGAAGTACCTGCATAATTTTGAATGTTAGGTCAGAAAAAAATAACAAATTAATATATACTTTGCTCAAGCGGCAGCATATATATTAATTTGCCTAGGTTCACCTCAGCAAGTGCTATAATTTTTTTTGAGGGTCAACACCCATTAATAATATTCTTAATTTCTTAAAATGTTACGGCAATGCTTGAGATTAATTTCTTAAGAGAACACACAATTTGCTTATGTAGACAGTATAGTTGAGATTAATCACCCTTTGCCTTGGAGATGCTTGCTGATAGCGCCAATAAGGTCCAGCACATCAGGAAAGCCAGGGGGCCGTGGTGCCTTAAGTTGTGCGAGCATGCTGGTGAGGATTCCCCTCATATCTGGATTCTGAGACACACTTACGAAAGCCCGGCACTGAAATTTCCCTCCATGCTTGTGATACAAGGTTCTGGCAGCTGTTGTCTTTCCAACACCTGAAAGAAGATGAAAGAAACTTGGCATATGTTCTAGCTAATATTAATGGGCCGGGCAAAAATGCTAGAGTTGAAGATAGATTATTGTACCTGCACATCCAATTATAGGTATCACCTTGAGTGTCTTGTCGTCGACATCGTCGTTTAAAGCTAGCAGCTCGACAAGCTTGTTTGGGGCCTCCACGACCACGGCACCGGGTGTGGTACAGACACCCAAGGAACCCGACATCTGGGCCAAGCACCAGCGGTCGAAGGCTTCCTGCGTGTCAGACCGGGTGGTCTTGGGAGACCACTTGAAACCTCTGCGTCTTTCCCTCGCATCAATGGCGCGAGCAAGTAAGCCTGAGTAAACAGCCTTGGCACGATCAGGTAACTCTGAAAATTCAGGACGATCTCGAGCACTTTGGACGAAGTTGAGGTAATCCTGCGTATCATAACAAAGCTCCCGAACTATCTTCATCCACCACCTGGCCATGAAGCTAGCGCCGTCGTCTTCCGACATAATCTTCAGGGGGATGCATACTTCCTTGAGAGCATCTCTAAGAAGACGAAGCTCCTCCGCACCGAGAAGACTCTGTCCGGAAGAATCGAGTTCCCGGAGGAGGAGGGCCGACGGACCCAGCATAACAGTAACAGGAGCTCGAGTCGCTGCTTCAAGATCCGCCGCTATCCCCGCCCTTAGGACCGCGGCTTCTAGACGATCCTCCATCCCCGCCCTTAGGAGCGCGGCTTCTAGACGATCCTCCATCCCCGCCATCTCCACCTTAAGCAAGAACCACGGATGATTATCGACCCATCAAAGACAACCAGATGATTAATTTTTGTTTGTAGTTGTCTATGGATGCACGACAAAGGAAGGAAGCTCGGGAGGGAAACAGTACCAGGGAAATCTCGATTTTGACGAGGCTATCAGATGGCAGAGAAAGTAGTGCGTGGACAAAGTGAAACAACACAACTCAACAGGCCCCTATCCCTCTACATACACGGGGAAGGAGAGGAAGGATTGGGTGCTTAGAAGACCGGACCTGTGAGCTGTGACTGAACCGGCCAAGCAACTGGTTCACCGGTTCGCCTCTGCTCCATGAAACCGTCGCTCCTCCAAAAAAACCGTCTCTCATGTCAATTTTTTTTCTGAACAACAGTATAGGACAGGCTTTTTTTTGATAGAAAGAATTGTATGACCATCAAGTCACCGCAGCTGAGAGGAGGAGAAACTCTGAAGCACCCTCCTCTACCAAGGTAGAGAAGTTCTGCCCCCTTCCCTCTCCCTCTCTCGTCCATTTCAAGCAACACTAACCCCTCTTTGCTGTGCATATGCAGATCTAGGGAGGACAGGAGGAGTGATCTGTGGACGCAAGGAAAGAGAGATCGATGGAGTTTGCTGTGGCGGCATTTAGTGCGGTAGCTGGGGTCGCCGTATCGAAGCTAAACAGCGTGAAGGGGAGGCCGAACACCGATGCTAGGAGCATCAGTGCGGATCTCAACTCGATCAAAGCTACCATGCTAGATCATGCTGACCATGTCCGGCCTATGGGTTTCTTGCGGGCAGAATATTTTGCACAACTGAGGGCCTTGGCATGTGACATCGAAGACTGTATAGACTGCTTCAACGCCAAGATGACGATCGATGCTGATTTTGCAGACGAAATTGCCCGACTCAAGGAGAGCTCAAAGGAAACAACTGACCGGATACATAGGTTTGGCTTTATTCCTGTACAAGGGGCTGCAGCACAAGAGGCTGCTGCTGCTGTCCCGGCAGAGATTGAGAATCTTCAGTGTTTGATGAGGGGCAAACATGATGGTGATTACCTGAACTGCTTGCTATATTTCTGCTTGTTCCCACCTAATTATCATGTCAGGACTAAGCCCCTCATGAGAAGATGGACGGCGGAAGGGCTAGTAGGAAGAGAACAATCCGCAATCAGCAATTTGGACAAGTTCATCGAGTCCAGTATCATTAGGTCCACTCAGAAAAGCAGCAATGGGAAGGTGAAGAGATGCCAGCCTACTGGCGACACGATTCGTCAGTACATCTCCCAACGGTCCATGTCCGAGAATTTCATACTGTTATGTCACGGTGCGGCCGCCGAAATGCCAGAGGGACACCCTCGAAGGCTATCTCTGCATCCTTATGCAAATGTCCCACTGAATTTGCCTGAGAGTTTATCTGATGTCCGTACGTTGGCGGTATTCTCTACTGCTGCGGGGGATCTTGATGAAGATGTTCTACGGTTTGCCAATTATAGAGTGCTGCGAGTGCTGGATCTAAAAGAATGTGCTCACCTGAGTGATGGCCATATTCAGGCTATCTACAACCAGGAGCTGATGAAATACCTGAGCATCAAATCAGGCATCATTGATCGGGTTCCAAGGGAAATCGGGAAGCTAAATCAGCTAGAGACACTCGACCTGAGTGGAAGCCCAAATTGTGACGATGCTGATGGAATAGTGACGGTGTACAAAGAAGTCCTCCTGCTGCCCAAACTGAAGCACCTCCTTGGCAAGTTCCAGCTTTCTAGAAGGGATTTCTTTGTTTGGAGATCAGATGTAGAGAGGTTTCTGAGGGCTAATAAGAGTGTGCTGGAGACGCTGTCAGGATTTGTCGTCGGTGGGAGAAATGGGTTTCAACAGCTGCTGAGTCTTATGCGGCGGTTGCGGAAGGTGAAGATATGGTGCAAATTCGACGCAAGCCAAGAAAACCTGGGTGTTCTTTCAAGCGCCATTACGAAATTCATCGGTGATGGCGCTGGAGCGCCTCATCTTAAGCGGTCCCTGTCGATCGACTTCGGAGCATGCCCAAGAGAGTTCATGGATGAAATAGACGCAGTGGCGGGCAAGCTCGATTCGCTCAAGCTGCGCGGTCAATTGAGCCGCCTCCCTCCGTTTGTTGCAGAGCTTAGTGCACTTGAGGAGCTCTGCCTTTGGTCGACTGGCCTGCGTTGGGAGGTTATTAGAGAAGGGCTGAGCTTCGTGGGGGGATTGAAATATCTCAAGCTTATTGAAGACAACCTTGGGCTCATCGACATATGGTATGATCACCTCATAAGCATTGAGCGGTTATCCATCGTGTTCAATGATCCAATGCTAATAGACATAACAATCCAAGATGGCGCGCTGCCTTGTCTTGTGTCGCTTCATATCATCTGTCCGCAGCTGCTCCTTGTTCCTGGAAGAGCACTTGGTATCAAAATCGCACACATGACTCAGCTGAATGAAGTCGCACTCCATCCTGACGTCGACGTTGGAATAAAAGCCGAATGGCAACGCGCTGTCGACGCCCATACTAATAGGCCCGTACCCGTCCTTTTGTCCATTGAAGGACCCTGATCAATAATGCATACCTCATCAAACAAGGTCAGTCCTCTACTCTTCTCCTCTTTTGTCTCCACTCAAAGTATCTTCCATCATTTGAGCTAATTAATTAGAGCATATATACTCTTTCACTATGCATGTGCAGTCGGTGCAAATCAACAATGGAGCCACCTCCCGTGTGCATTGCTGCCAACTTAAGTTGAATGCTGCTGCTCTCCTTGTGTTATGGTTTTCTTCTTATTGTTACTATTATAGTTTATAACAAGGTTTACCGCATGTTTTTACCTTCTTCAAATTATTATTTGCGTGCGTACAATCGGTTGCATAATTTTTTAGAGAGATGAATCCTTACTCTTGATGTACATCTTATTGTATTCCTCCGAATGAAGAACTTTACTATTAACTGGTGTATGATGTTCACTTTTTATCATTATTTAGTCTTGTGTTTTGTATGTTCAACAAGCTTATCTCAACTTGGGGTTTGATTTTAGTTGTGTCACTTCATACGCATTGTCAAGATCAACATGCTATGATGCAAGGCAGGGTCTGGTAGGAATAAAGGATTTTTCACAAAAAAAATCATAAGAAATGAATCACACAGAAAAAAATTGTGGTGTCCTTTGAATTGTATTATTGGCTTTGGAAATTTCTTTGGGAATCCTTTCTTTGCTTCATATTTTGGAGAATCTAAACATTTGCTCAAACCCCATGCTTTCATTTTCTTTGAGAAGTCCAATTCAACACATGTTGTTGTCTTCTCTCTCTCTCTCTCTCTCTCTCTCTCTCTCTCTACCTCTCTCTACATAATTGGGATGACAAGTCATATTGAATTCTACAAGAATCGAAAACACATAATTTGTAAGAAAAATTGTTTGATTGCACAACAAGAAAAATGCAGGAACTTATCTTTAGCATTAGGTGCAGGGCATAGTTGGCATAGAAACAAAGATAATTTCTATGAGCATTGACTCAGTCAAATTTTTCCTTTGAAATTGCATGCAAAATAGGTCATATTTTTTCTAAGATGCACCGCTAGTGATTAGAATGTCGCCTCCGACTGAAAAAATAATTTGCATTAAGTGGTATCACCACCCTCCTAGCCATCAAGCCAAAAGTTGGTGCTCATTAGTATGGTTTCCAATCATACAAAACAAACAATCTACATAGAAATAAAATATCAAGGAATTGATTCCTTCAAAATTCCTGTAGAATTCCTTCAAACCAAATCGTCACCCGGATTTCATGTGGGGATCTACAAGACATGGCATCCAATTCCTATATAAATATTATTCTTGTGTTTCTGCTATCATGTCTAAACATTTTCTAAACATCTCATTTTCTAAACAATACCAATGTAAAAAATCTAAGCTGGTGTGCTTTTTATTATTGCTCATGTCGTATGCTTTTCAAATATTTATGTGTTCAAAGTTCAAACCCTGTTGTGTGAAAATAAATGTGGATGGCGTTTTCTGACGTGTGGAACATAGTAGGCAATGGTGACAAGATCTTAAGGGTGATCTTATTTTTGTGGTCACCAGTTATCAAGCATGCCAACGAAGCGATTCAGACTGAAAGCGTGAAATTAATCCAGAATACATATTGTGGAGTACATGGGTATTGTTCGTGCCTTTTGAAGGTCCTTTTCGAGGAAGCAAATCATCTTATAAATTTGGATTTTATTGAACATAATGTTTTTCGATCTACATAGTGTCTTATTGATAGTTTTCCACCACACGGCATCATTAGTTTCTAAACCGAGGGTCAAACTCTCCTCTAGTTGTATTGGCTTGTTGTGACATGAGACCGATAAGAAAGTTTTCTTTGTCAGAGGAAAGGGGGTATGTGTGAGTAGGGCTGCAAACTAGTCAAGTTCAAGCGTGTTGGACTAGGCTCAGCCTAGCTTATACTAAAATTTGAGCAAGCTCGGTATAAAGTGGCTCGTGCTCATCTTGTAACGATCTCGAGCTAGTTTTGAGCCAAATAAGTATTTTTTTAATAATATAATGCAAAACAAGATAGGCCACAACACAACATAAGAAACCATTGTAAAATTTGACTTTTTGAATACTAGTACCTCCACTCTAAAAATTTGGCCAAGAAAAATAGGATATTTGACACAAACGGCTGACCACGTACCATATTGATGCTAAATTATCTCCGTGCTTAATTAAGCTTCCATGTTTGCTAGTAGGTAAAATGGAGAAAAATGTACATAACATATATGATAATAAATTATCTTATTTTATTTGAATATATATCAAGATTATTTCATATAATTATACTATATGGAGCTAGAATCGAGCGATCCAATTTAGCTCAAGATCATCTTGTTTGTTGATCGAGCTACAAAAAGTGCTCATACTCAGCTCATTTCTTTTTGATTCAATCTCGAGTCGAGCTAAAATTCTAGTCGATCTAGAGTAGCTCACGAGTCTCGAGCTTTTCTTGCAGCCCTATGTGTGAGTCATAATTAGATGGAAACAAGATCTACAACCAATAGAAAAAAATCATCGGGTTTTTTGATAAGATATATGATGACCCCAAATAATCGATATAACTAAATAAGTGATCTACATTAAACTATTTCTAACATGCTAACGCGTCTGAGCGTAGCTCATATGGTCAGGCTCCTTGTGGTGAAACCAACCCACTAGGGTTCAAGTCCTAAATTTGGCACTGGTGTTCGTATTTTATTGGATTTATTTTAGTGTTTTCGGTGACATTCATTCAGTGGATGGAGACGTTCTCATCAACTATGAGATGCGTGTTAGCTTTGTCAATCCCAAGATGTTGTGTCGGCTCAGTATCTCGGAAGCGCTTATAAAGGTAGGGTGCTTGCGTGCATTCATTGAAGTGAGGTCATGTGCATGTTGTGAGCATCTGTGTTAAAAAAATATATCATGTTTTATTCACTAAATTAACGACTAAAAGTTTGAAAAATATATGTACATGCAACTTATATACCCGATTGGGAGAAGTAAGTAGTATATATGCGTACAACAGCAAATCTGTTCTTAATCCTGACGGCCTGCTCAATAACGTTGCAATAAACAGTGTGAATATATATACACTCACTAAAAACGTATACGTGCAGTTTATATTTGGGTTCAGATAACTATCACACGTGTGGCACGATGGACACCCACCCACACGATCCTGTGTGGCATACCCCGCAGGCAGCCCACACGACTTTGTGTGGGCGAATATAAGAACTGCCCACACGTGTGGCAGGAGGAGCATCCTACCACACGACTCCTACGGTACAATGGGATCGATCTCAAGTACGAATTCGTTTGACAGGGGAACCCACACCCCACGCGCCTCCATCAGACCAGATCCCTTTTCCCTGTGAAAAAAAGGGGGGAAAGCCCACTAACAACAAATTAAATGAAAAGGCCCAGTTTTTGCTTTTTTCTGTACAAATAAAAACCCAGATTTTGCTCAGATACTAAAAAAATGCCATCAGCTGCTTCGGAAAAAGCAGAAAATGTCATTCGAGTTTAACCATGAACAAAGGTTTATATTTGTTTTTTAACGATGGCAAAGGTTTATGAACACATATATAATGCCCAAAATGAAATATGGCAAATCTGCCATGACAACAAAAATCAATATTGCCATGTGAAAAAATGCAAAAAGTTGAAAAATTCATGTGAAAAGAACACACAAATTTGACAAGGCAATAAAAGATAAAAATGCAATTGCGTTTTTAATTAAAAATGCCATGAAAGTTTAATCAAAATTGCCATGTTTCGAAAGAGAATTTTGCCGTGTGTGAGAAAAAACACAAAATGTTGAAAATCAAGTATGAACAAAGAGATTTGCCATGGCAGATTGGTATCAAAGAATTGCCGTGTTTTGTATGATGAATTTAATGTGTGTTGAAAAACACAAAAGGTTTGGAATTCACCTATGAACAAGAAATGTGTCATGGCAAATTCGTATCAAAACTTGCCACGACAAAATTCATGTAAACTAAATTTGCCATGAACAAGAAAACATTGCCATGGCAGATTCATATTGAAACTTGCCATGGCAGAAAAAATCATTTAAACTAAATTGCCATGATCACTAAACTAAATTTGCCATGAATTGTAAACTAAATTTGCCATGAATTGTAAACTAAATTTGCCATGAACCAACAAACTAAAATTTGCCATGAATTTGTATCAAAACTAGGCACGGCAGACTTATATCAATAATTGCCATGTTCTGGTATGATGAATTTGCCATGTGTGTAAAAAACAGAAAAGTTAAAAAATCATAAATATGAACAGGAAAATTGGCACGACAGAAATTCACGTAAACTAATTTTGCCATTACCAAGAAAAATTGCCATGGCAGATTCATATTGAAACTTGCCATGACAGAAAAAATAATGTAAACTAAATTGCCCTGATTTGAAAACGTATCAAAACTTGGCATGGCAGATTTGTATCAAGAATTGCCATGTTTTGGTATGATGAATTTGCCGCGTGTGTAAAAAACACAAAAGGTTGAAAATCAAAAAATATGAACGAGAAAATTGCCATGGCAAATTCTTATCAAGAATTGCCGCTAATTTGTACGATGAATTTGCCGTGTGTGAAAAAAACACAAAAAGTTGAAAAGTCCAGTATAAACAAGAAAAATGCCATGGTAGATTCGTATCAAAACTTGCCACGGCGAAATTCACGTAAACTAGAATTTGCCACGATTTGAAATTCGCCATGACTAGTAAACTAAATTTGCCATGAACCAAATAAACAAAATTTGACATGATCAAATAAAATCAGTTTGCCATGATCAATAAACTAATTTTGCCATAGCCAACAAACTAAATTTGCCATTATCAACAACCTAAAATTGCCGTGGTTAACTAAGAAACAAAAGCATAAAGATTGTCATGGGCGTGTTAAAAAAACTAAATTTTCCATGACTAGTAAACTAAATTTGCCATGAACCAAATAAACTAAATTTGACATGATCAAATAAAATCAGTTTGCCATGATCAATAAACTAAATTTGCCTTGGTCAATAAACTAAATTTGCCAGTATCAACAAACTAAATTTGCCGTGGTTAAGTAAGAAACAAAAGCATAAACATTGTCATGGGCGTGTTAAAAAAACGAAATTTTCCATGACTAGTAAACTAAATTCGCCATGAACCAAATAAACTAAATTTGCCGTGAACCAAATAAATTAAATTTGACATGATCAAATAAAATCAGTTTGCCATGATCAATAAACTAAATTTGCCATGGTCAATAAACTAAATTTGCCATGGTGTTTTGCTTATAAATAGAAATGTACGTTATAGAATTGCCATCGATAAAAGTTTAACAGCTCCATGATTTCTGACCTCAATCTAACCACATGTATTCTATAGATAACAACACCAGATAATTAACAGGCCTCGTGACCTAGGGTACTACTACAGGTACACATGTTTAAGCTATGTGACCAACTTAAAATGCCATGGGTGTTAAATTTGCCATGCCTCTGAAATTTACCATGGCATCATCAAAAATTGCCATGCCTCTAAAGTTGCCATCACTGCATGCTCGAAAACTGCCCGTGAAAACTATAGACTATCCATCCAATTCTAAACAAAGGCTAAATTATCAGATTGAAAACTGTACTCAGATGATTGATCAAACAAAAATCATCTCCCTGCTGCCGTGTGCATGAACACACAACACACGAAACTGAGAGAGGGAAAATCAAACCTCCATGGCATCGGGTGCCGGAGCAGGCGGGCCTTCCTGAAGATCACATCGAGCACGCGGATGTCGTCGTGATTGCAGTAGTTGCTGGGCTACCGCGACGCCCTGACGAACAAGTTGTTGCCTCCCACGACCACAAGCCCATCGATGTTGACGACGAACATGGGTGGCGCTTGCCCACCGGGTCGAGCAGCTCCGGCCCGCGCCTGCACCCACCACGGAGGCCGAGCCCCACCAGGGACACCCGCCGGCCCTCCGCCGACGTTCCCGGGGAAGGAGTTAGCGAGTAGCGCGGCGGCAACACGCAGATAGACTGGCGCGCGGCGGAGCTCGAACCCCAGAAGTAGCCGCGCGCGCTCGCCTCCTCCGCTTCAGCCATCCGGCCCCCTGGACCTCCCCCTCACAGCCGGGAAAACCACACAGCTCTCCCTCACCGCCACCCAAGCCGCCATGGGATAAGGGGATCCACCCGTGCTCACCACCAACGCCTCCCCGCCCCTCACGCCTGCCACCGCCCATCTCGCCGGCCACCTACTGGTCACCACAAAGATACATATGAGAGGGGATTACTAGCATAGGGAAAGAAGAGGAGCGGCACGGGGTGGTGGGAAGAAACCTGGCTGCGCTAGTCGGCGTTCGCCGGCCACTGGAGGTGTGGGAGAGGTGCCGGGGTCGCTCGGGGTTGAGCTCCTTGGCACGTGGCCGCCGTCGATGCGGGGGAAAGGGAGTGGAGTGGGGGTGGGGGCCTGAGGCGAGAGGATAAGGTGCGCTGCCACACGCGTTCGGGCGAGGAGTGTTTCGCCCGCTGTTTACGTGGCTTTTGACCTGGATGGCAATTGCTCTAAAATTCGTGCAAACGGATCGAACGGCATCAAGTGCGTGTGGGCGGGTTTTTAAATGCCACACGTGTGGGCGTTAACATTTCCGTTATATTTTCATGAAGACGAAGCAAAATACAACAACACACATGGAAATTAAATAATGGATCGGCAACACACAAATTCATCAAAAGACGATTTTCTTGGGCCTATCAGGTTCGCAGTCGATCTCATGGAACACGACGACATCAGGGCCCGGCAACGGGCGCTGCAGCGTGAGCGGGCAGCTGAGCTCCAGCCCACGGTTGTTGCCGAGGCCGAGGGTGATCGCCCCGGAGAGGCGCATCTCCACCTCGAACACCCCCGTCGCGTTCTGCTTCTCGAACTCCTCGGCTGCGGCGGCGTCGAGCACATACGGGCCCTCGCCGCCGGTGTGGAGCAGGTACGCCTCCCTCTTGAGCGGCTTGTGCCTGTGCCCCTCGTCCGCCACGGTGACGTTGTACAGACGCCGGTCGTGGAAGAGGAAGGTGGCCACCAGAGGCCTGGTGTACGTGATGTCCATGGCCCCATTGAGGTTACGCACTGTGAGGGCGACCGAGGCGGAGAAGGACGCCCGCGTGCCGGCCAAGGCGAAGCTGTCGAGACGGGCGTCCTCGACGTAGGCCTTGACCTGCGGAGCGACGGCGAAGCGTAGCACCAAGAGCACGCCAGCTGCTGAGACGACGAGTGCAGGGAAGGCGTAGCGGAACAACCATGTGAGTGACGACGAGGTGTCCCTTTGCGTACGGAGGTCGCAGCAGGAATCGCGAAGCCTGCGGGAGAAATTCCCCAGCGAGGATCGGGTGCCGGAGGTTGTTGGCATGCTTCCCCTAGCTACACACAATCAGCAAGCCTTTTTTTTCTTCCCAGCAAAAGGGAGGGGGGTACTACTCTTGCCCAAGTAAACAATCAACAAGCTGGGCTTCAAATCAAATTAGGAATTTGGACGTAACTGCACCTTCACCATTGAAAGAAGAATATTAGGAGGTAGTTGTCCTTATACGGTTAATATTAGGTTCCTTATGCTCCCGACTCATCCTCGTCTGGCGCTCCCGCGGCGGCAGGGGAGGAACCCTAGCCGCCGGCCGCCTCACCCCCTCTCCTCTCCTCCTCCTCCCGCCGCCCGCCAGGGCGCGCCGGGCCAGCCCGGCCGGCGCCAGCGGCGAGGCATCTGCATCGCCTCATGCGGGAGGGCTGGCGGGCCGGCCGACCTAGATCTGGTCGTGGCGCTCGTGGGCGCCGCGCGTGGCCCTCATCGGGCGCAGGTGATGGCGCGTGGGCGGTGGCGTGACGGGCTGCGGTTCGGTGGTGCTCGGCTGGTGTGGTGACGGCGTCGGCTTGAGCCAGATCCGGTAGGAGCAGGCTGCGGGCGGTGCGGGCTGCAGGTGGTTTCCTCCGACGTGGCAGCCGGCTGGCGGAGGTGGCGGCGCAGCAGTGGCGGCCTCGGCCTGCCCACCCTCTTCTTCAGCGATCGACGGGAGGTGGTGGTGTGGGCCGGGGGTTGGGGTTGGCTGCCGATCTGGTGGCGGCGTGCCCGGCGGACTCAATGCCTGGAGCCCGGCGGGCGGCGCGGGATGGGCAGTGGCCTGGTGTGGCTGCTGCTCCGGCCGTGGAGGGATCCACGGCAGCTTGGCATGTCGGCTGCGGCGGCGGCTGATTCGGCGTCGGTTCGTCCGTAGGCGGCGTACGGCGGCCTTCGATTCCTTTCTCCGTCGCCCACGCACCACTTCCGTCAAAAGGACTGGGCTTTTCTCAGCTGTGGTTCATCGCCCGTCTCGCGCCCGGCTGCAGGACCGCGCCCGTCTCGCCCCCGGCAGCAGGACCGCGCCTGTCTCGCGCCCGGCAGCAGGACGGGCCGATGGCGGCCAGTTGGGAGCACCTCAGGGGTGCGAAAGGCGGGGCCTTTCCACCCGTCTCTATTGGTGGCGTGGCGCTGGGTAACTGGTGAGGTGGCGTCGAGGTCTTGGATGCCGGGGCGGCGGCCCTGGTGGTGGCGTCGCGGTGCTCATGGGCAAAGCCCGTGCCTTGGTGCTGCCCAGTGACCATGGTCGTGTGGGCGGCATGGTCGCGGGGGTGTGGCGTTCGGTGGCGGTGAGTATGGGCCGGGGTGAAAACATGTTCTATCTTCGGACGGACCGGCGGCGGCGAAGCTCGCTCCCTTCCTGAAGGCGTCGTCGTGGCCATCATTGCCCATCGTGTTGTTCCGAGGGAAACTCTGACTCTTGGGTCGGGCGGTGGCGGCGCTCCGGTGTCGTGTCCTTCCTGAAAGCACCGCCTTGGAGCCCACGGTTCGTCATATGCAGCTTCATCTCTTCGCGGTGGCGTGTTCGCGGTCGAGGACCCGGCTACTCTTGTAGTGCTTGGGGTGGTGTTGCTGCGCTCAACTCTTATGTATCTTGCCTTGGGTGTGTGCGTGTGTTGTGGTGGCGTGTGTTTGTTCCGGGTTGCTGTTGGTCGATGCTTTATATATAAAGCGGGGCGAAAGCCTTTTTCGATAAAGAAGAATATTAATGATTTTTTTTGCGACGAAAAGAATATTAAAGATGTTCATTAGCGAAAAATAACCATGCATACAGAGGATAATACGTTTATCTAAATATCTATGTA
The DNA here is from genome assembly GCA_021605145.1 of Aegilops bicornis. Lineage (NCBI taxonomy): Eukaryota > Viridiplantae > Streptophyta > Magnoliopsida > Poales > Poaceae > Aegilops > Aegilops bicornis. The sequence continues at coordinate 244,302,125 of CM038673.1, read as the reverse complement.
CTACCTCCATCTAAAAATATAAGTCGTTTTTAGGCTAAAGTAGTCTAAAAACGTCTTACATTTTAAGACGGAGGTAGTACCTGATATTAAATCATCACATTTGTTCTGTACCATGGGCTTTTGACTTTCAATGTAAATTCATATCGATTTTTTTCTGGAAATTTCATTAATTTCAGTACATTCTGAAATGGTTGTCTCCCGGTCAAAATAGTTAAGCAATTATGGTAGTACACACAAATAAAAGAACTTCATAAAATTTTGAAAATATTTGGTTGGATCTCCAGTCAATTCAAGTGGAAAATTTTGTCAATGAAATCCTAAATCACTAAATTTCAGTTATTTTAGCTATGGTCAAAGAGAAACTAGTGGTTGAACCCTACCTCGGTGCACCCACGGTGCAGCCACGCAAGAAAAAAACATATCAAAACATTTCGAAAAAAATGGAACATTATGAAAATGATCATCAACAAACGTTAGAGAGGTGTGCCAAGTTTTGTGGTGAAATGTCATCAGAGGAGAACTGTACAATTTTTTTAATTTTTTTGGTCAAACAGTGTACGTACATTTTTGAGTGATTTTGTCATTTTTTGTGTAGAGCTCCTCGAATGTCATTTGATCACCAAAATTTGCAAATTTCTCTAACATTTGTTGATAATCATTCCCACAAAGTTTCAGATTAAAAAAAATATTTTGATATGTTTTCTTGCGTGGGTGCACCAAGGGTGGGTGTAGAAAAACCAATCTCTTTCCCTCAACTCAGATGATGCAATGTTTGACCAAGTTTGTGGGGAAAGAGTAACGGCGATACTAAATTGATACTCTTCCATAATGTAGTGCGTACAGAATTTTAGAAAAATCATACTTTGCAAACTTTGACGTATTTTATAGAAAAAGTAATTTACATCTATAATACCAAAAATATAAAATATGAAACTACAACTTATGATTAATCTAATGATATATATTTGGCATTCTAGATGTAAATGTTTTTCTCCACAAACTTGGTCAAAGTTTGTGAAATTTGACTTATCAAAAAATCTATATATACACACTAAATTATGTAAGAGAGTATAATATAAAAATATATTCAATTGTGTTTCTCATGATACTAACTAGCCTGGATTTGGTTTGGATGCTCCAATTTCTGAAGCTTTGAATGTTTGACGTGGCCTTGACATGAAAATCAACTCAGAAATTTGTTGTTTGGTCGAACAATTTGAAAGTCATCAACACGTTCAAGGATTGTGAAATCTCTGCAACAGGTGCAACACTTATATTTGATGATTTTTGCATTCAGGCTACTGTTCTCACTAAAGTTATTATGATTTTTGTCCCAGTGATGTCAATTTTGTAGCTCATACGTTAGTGCGAGAGTGTGGTCCTTAACTAAGTGTCTATTTAGAGGAACCTCGAACTTTGATCGTTCCCTTGATGTAGGTGTTTTTATATAAATAATGCTTACCATAATGACATTCCCTCAAAAAATAAAACTAGAAATTCCTCGACTGCATTTATAGGTAGTCTATTCAGATCACTCATGCCGTGATAGTTTGCGGAAAGCCCTAAGGGGCACCAGCCCACCTAATCTTTTTTCCATTAAATCACTTACATAGGCAATAGCTTAATTTACAATATGTTCCTCAATATTTTTAGATGAAAGGCGTTAGTTTTAACTCTAATAAATACTGGCAAACGAGATGAGGATATCACCTACTCAATATTATTGTGGCATGTTACCCGTAGTAAGTGTATCATAGCAAGTATCATGCATGTCAACTAGACAATTTTGTGGAGGTGACATACGATAAATGAAAAAAAATATGGCTCGATATCTTATAATGTACTACATCAATAATAAATGATGTGCTACTATGCACCATGCAAGACAATAAAAGAGGTCACACTAATCTATGATTTTAAATGATGATGCTATTTTCTAATACTCCCGCTACAAACAGCCTGGCATATGTTCCTCAATATTAAGCAATAGTCTATCTAGGGCACATTTAGATGTGTCCTAATTGTTGCACATCTACATGATTCAATCAAACATAAAAAAATGAAAAAAAATATTAAACCGCATGAATATCCACGTAAAATCAATGATATAGAACTTAGAACGTAAAGTGGATATGGCGTTCACTCGTGCCCATGGGGTGGCCCGGCTTTTAGTAAGTGTTTTGGATATTGAGTTCGTGCCTGATAGGGTCAACTGGACCTATAGGGGAGAGGTGTTCCCGCTAGAGATCGAGTTTGAGGACACCGATTTATTTGCTGAGGCGATTAATGGCAACGATGTAGACATGCACGACAGGGATGGTAATGCGGGGGCCAAGGGGGCACCGTCAGATGGGCCTACGCGAGAGGGGTCTAACGGCTCGCACCCAGCCTCTCAGTCGCCTGGGGATGGGACCGGGGTTGAGCCCGCAGTTTCACCAACGGTGCCCATGACTACGCTGCGTTTTGGGTCTTTTGAGCCAGCTTCGGCACCTTCCAGGCTATGGAGTGACCGGGTAGAGTCTGGTGATAATCTTGAGCACACGCTCCCTCCGTTGGAGTTCGAGGGGGCTGCTGGATTGTTTGCTGGACGGCCGGTAAGGCCTTTGGTTGGTGCTACTGAGAGGAGGCCGGAGGGTGCTTCTCTTCTCCTGGCGCCTCACGTGGACGCGACTCCGGTGACGGTGACTGCGGGTGTGATGGGTTGTGGAGGAGGAGGTTCGGGGAAGGTGGCCTCGTCTTCTCCCATCCCCACACCAATCCCGGTGGCGTCAGTGACGTCGGCACCGAGGGGGTCGGCCAGTGCTGGGAGAGGGAGCCCGAGGCAGGCGGCCTCGGCTCCTGCTACTCCGATGGTGGCGGTAACCACCGCGGCAGCAGTTGCGTTCGGGGGGCCGGCAGGCGGCCCTGTCTCCTCCCTCTTCGCCGATGGTCAGGAGGACCGCTTCTCCCTCGCCGATGGCTCTTTCGCCTGAGCCGACGGCTGGGGTGGGAGGAGGGTGCGGGCAGGCGGCCCCCGCTCCCCTCTCTTCGCCCCTACCTATGGCCGGGGTCCCTGGTGTGGGGCACCCTTCTTTGGGGATCGGGAGCCCGCAGACTCCCTCTCTGGTAACTTCAGCGCCACCTTTGAGGGTTTCTGTGCCAGGTGTTACTAGGGAGGAGGTTATCGCGTTTGGTGGGATCCCGGACCCTATCTCCGAGGGGAGACGGATGAGTGCTCGCATCCTCGACATCCCTGAGGTGGATGATATGCAGCAGGGGTGCGCTATGAGGGCGGCCAAGCTTGGGAGGCTGCTTCATCTTCTGGTATGTCCGTCAACTTATCTAATTCCTTATTGCATTTTTCTAATGAGGACATTATAAATAATGCAAACCAATTAGGAGTTTCACTAGGTGCTATGGATAGTGAGATTACCAATTCGGTGAATGATCTATTAGATTTGGAGGTGGAACGTGCTTTAGAGACTATTCGTAATCTTGCAGCAGTTAAACCAATGAATGATGATGACATTGATGCGTTAGGGGTTAGAGTGCTTGATAATCGTGTGCGGATCTAGCACCCCCAATAATGACTCGAGGAAGATGATGTACCCCTAGAGAATGATGCTAGTAATTTACGTGAACCCGGTCATGAGGACCGGCGTGAGCTTAGTAAACCTAAGCGTAAGTGGAAGCGGAAGATCTATCCCGATTCCGCTGTCCGTAGGAGTGCTAGGATTCGAACCACTAAAAAATTCCATGATGAATTATGAGAGGAATTTTTTGGAACAGCAGAGGTCTGAAGGACTTGGCTAAAAGAAGATTCCTAGCTGAGGCAACTTTAGAGCAGCAGTTAGATTTTGTTGCTCTATCGGAGACGGGGAGAGATAACTTTGCGCCCCAGTTTCTCTCTTCTCTTGTAGGTGGTATTGATTTCGATTGGCATTGCCTCCCTCCGCGAGGAAGATCGGGTGGTATCTTACTAGGTGTGAGATGCGATTCGCTTGAAGTCAGAAGTGTAGTGATGGGCGACTTCGCGGTGAAGTTTCGAGTTAGGTCTAGGATAGATGGTTTTAACTGGGCTTTGGTAGCGGTTTATGGTGCCGCACAGCCCGAGCTTAAACCGGAGTTTCTGGCGGACCTTGTTCGAATCTGTGGGTCAGAACAGCTGCCAATTTTAGTTGGAGGTGATTTCAATATCATCAGGAGGAGAGAGGAGAAGAACAATGCTAACTTTGACGGCAGATGGTCGTTCATGTTCAACCCCATTATCGAGAGCTTGGATCTGAGAGAGAATGAGCTTTCTGGTAGAAAGTTCACCTGGGCTAATGCGCTGCCAAACCCAACCTATGAAAAACTTGATCGAAGTTCTTGCGGCGTGGAGTGGGAACAAAAGTTTCCTCTGGTTACGGTGCAAGCTCTTTCGAGAGGAATTTCTGATCACACCCCATTGTTCGTGGACTCAGGGGAGCCGAACCACGTGGGTAACAAGAACACCTTCTCCTTCGAGATGTCATGGTTTGAGCGTGAGGGGTTCTTGGACTTGATTGCCAGGGAATGGGTTAAAGGTGTTGGTGGCAATACTGCGGTTGAGCGTTGGCAGAATAAGATTAGGCATCTGAGAAGCTTCTTACGGGGTTGGGCTAAGCACCTCAGTGGCGCGTATAAGATTGAAAAGGATAGACTCCTTAATCTTATACAGGCCCTGGACATACAGGCCGAATCCAATATTTTATTGCCAGCTGAGCTTCAGGTTAAAAATGAGGCGGAGAAGAGGTTAAAAGAACTGCTCCGCGAAGAAGAATTGAAGTGGGCTTTGCGTGCTAAAGTCCGCAAAGTGGTCCAGGGGGACGCAAATACTCAGTTCTTCCATTTGATAGCTAATGGCAAGCATATAAAGAAGCGTATCTTTCAGCTTGAGCAAGACGAGGGCACTATTGTAGGGCAGGATAACCTAAAGACATATATTACCGAATATTATAAGCAGTTATTTGGACCTCCGGAGGATAATTGTGTGTCCCTCGATGAGTCCAGGACGGAGGATGTACCTCAGCTATCGGCTGCCGATAATGATATTCTGGTTGCCCCGTTTTCGGAGAAGGAGGTGTTTGATGCTATTGCACAGATGAAAAACAATAAGGCTCCCGGACCGGATGGATTTCCGGCAGAGTTCTATAAAAAGTGCTGGCACATTATTAAGGGGGATTTATTACCTATGTTCCATGATCTGTTCTCTGGACAGCTTCAATTATTTCACTTGAATTTTGGGACTATCACACTGCTTCCTAAGAAGACGGATGCGGTGAGAATTGAGCAATTCAGGCCGATCTGTCTCCTCAATGTTAGTTTCAAAATTTTCACAAAGGTCGGGACGAACAGACTTACACAGATTGCGCATGCTGTGGTGCAACAGTCCCAAACCGCTTTCATGCCGGACAGAAATATCCTTGAAGGGGTGGTTGAAGGAAATATGCCCTAGAGGCAATAATAAAGTTATTATTTATTTCCTTATATCATGATAAATGTTTATTATTCATGCTAGAATTGTATTAACCGGAAACATAATACATGTGTGAATACATAGACAAACAGAGTGTCACTAGTATGCCTCTACTTGACTAGCTCGTTAATCAAAGATGGTTATGTTTCCTAACCATAGACATGAGTTGTCATTTGATTAACGGGATCACATCATTAAGAGAATGATCTGATTGACATGACCTATTCCGTTAGCCTAGCACTTGATCGTTTAGTATGTTGCTATTGCTTTCTTCATGACTTATACATGTTCCTATAACTATGAGATTATGCAACTCCGTTTACGGAGGAACACTTTGGTGCTACCAAACGTCACAACGTAATCGGGTGATTATAAAGGAGTACTATAGGTGTCTCCAAAGGTACATGTTGGGTTCACAGATTTTCGAGATTAGGTTTTGTCACTCCGATTGTCGGAGAGGTATCTCTGGGCCCTCTCGGTAATGCACATCATTATAAGCCTTGCAAGCAATGTAACCAATGAGTTGGTTACGGGATGAAGCATTACAGAACGAGTAAAGAGACTTGCCGGTGACGAGATTAAACTAGGTATTGGATACCGACGATCGAATCTCGGGCAAGTAACATACCGATGACAAAGGGAACAACGTATGTTGTTATGCGGTTTGACCGATAAAGATCTTCGTAGAATATGTAGGAGCCAATATGGGCATCCAGGTCCCGCTATTGGTTATTGACCGAGAATAGTTCTAGGTCATGTCTACATAGTTCTCGAACCCGTAGGGTCCGCACGCTTAAGGTTTCGATGGCGGTTATATTATGAGTTTATGAGTTTTGATGTACCGAAGGAGTTCGGAGTCCCGGATGAGATCGGGGACATGACGAGGAGTCTCGAAATGGTCGAGACGTAAAGATCGATATATTGGACGACTATATTCGGAGTTCGGAAAGGTTCGAATGATTCGGTATTTTTGAGTACCGGAGAGTTACGGAAATACGTATTGGGCCTTATTGGGCCATACGGGAAAGAAGGAAAAGGGCCTAAAGGGTGGCCGCACCTTCCCTTGGTCTGGTCCGAATTGGACTAGGGAAGGGGCGCCTTCCTTCCTTCTCCTTTTCCCTTCCCTTTCCTTCTCTCCTACTCCTACTACATGGAAGGTTTCCTAGTTGGACTAGGAAAAGGGGAATCCTACTCCCGGTGGGAGTAGGACTCCCCTAGGGCGCGCCATAGAGAGGGCCGGCCCTCCCCTCCTCCACTCCTTTATATACGGGGGCAGGGGACACCCCATGGACACACAAGTTGATCTACGGATCGTTCCTTAGCCGTGTGCGGTGCCCCCCTCCACCATATTCCACTTCGGTCATATCGTCATGAGCTTAGGCGAAGCCCTGCCGGTGAAGTCATATCGTCGCGGAGCTTAGGCGAAGCCCCGCGCCGGTGAAGTCATATCGTCATGAGCTTAGGCGAAGCCCTGCGTCGGTGGAGCATCATCATCGCTACCACGCCGTCGTCTTGTGGAACTCATCCCGACACTTTGCTGGATCGAGTCCGGGATCGTCATCGAAGCTGAGCGTGTGCGAGAACTTCCGGAGGTGCCGTGACGTTCGGTACTTGGATCGGTCGGATCGTGAAGACGTCGACTACATCAACCGCGTTGTTATAACGCTTCCGCCACGGTCTCTGAGGGTGCGTGGACATACACTCTCCTCTCGTTGCTATGCATCACCATGATCTTGCGTGTGCGTAGGAAATTTTTGAAATTACTGCGTTCCCCAACAGTGGCATCCGAGCCTGGTTTTATGCGTTGATGTCATATGCACGAGTAGAACACAAGTGAGTTGTGGGCGATACAAGTCATACTGCCTACCAGCATGTCATACTTTGGTTCAGCGGTATTGTGAGATGAAGCGCCCGGACCGACATTACGCGTACGCTTACGCGAGACTGGTTTCACCGTTACGAGCATTCGTGCTTAAAGGTGGCTGGCGGGTGTCTGTCTCTCTCACTTTAGTTGAACCGAGTGTGGCTACGCCCGGTCCTTGAGAAGGTTAAAACGGAGTCTAATTGACGAAGTATCGTTGTGGTCTTGATGCGTAGGTGAGATTGGTTCTTACTTAAGCCCATAGCAGCCACGTAAAATTTGCAACAACAAAGTAGAGGGCGTCTAACTTGTTTTTGCAGGGCATGTTGTGATGTGATATGGTCAAGACGTGATGCTATATTTTATTGTATGAGATGATCATGTTTTGTAACTGAAGTTATCGGCAACTGGCTGGAGCCATATGGTTGTCGCTTTATTGTATGAAATGCAAACGCCCTGTAATTGCTTTACTTTATCACTAAGCGGTAGCGATAGTCGTAGAAGCAATAGATGGCGAACGACAACGATGCTACGATGGAGATCAAGGTGTCGCTACCGGTGACGATGGTGATCACGACGGTGCTTCGGAGATGGAGATCACAAGCACAAGATGATGATGGCCATATCATATCACTTATATTGATTGCATGTGATGTTTATCCTTTATGCATCTTATTTTGCTTTGATTGACGGTAGCATTTTAAGATGATCTCTCACTAAAATTATCAAGTAGTGTTCTCCTGAGTATGCACCGTTGCCAAAGTTAAATGCGTCTTGAGACACCACGTGATGATCGGGTGTGATAAGCTCTCGTCCATCTACAACGGGTGCAAGCCAGTTTTGCACACGCAGAATACTCAGGTTATACTTGACGAGCCTAGCATATGCAGATATGGCCTCGGAACACGGAGACCGAAAGGTCGAGCGTGAATCATATAGTAGATATGATCAACATAAGATGTTCACCATTAAAAACTACTCCATCTCACGTGATGATCGGTTATGGTTTAGTTGATTTGGATCACGTGATCACTTAGATGACTAGAGAGATGTCTGTCTAAGTGGGAGTTCTTAAGTAATATGATTAATTGAACTTAAATTTATCATGAACTTAGTCCTGGTAGTATTTTGCAAATTATGTTGTAGATCAATAGCTCGCGTTGTTGCTTCCCTATGTTTTTATATGTGTTCCTAGAGAAAATTGTATTGAAAAATGTTAGTAGCAATGATGCGGATTGGATCCGTGATCTGAGGTTTATCCTCATTGCTGCACAGAAGAATTATGTCCTTAATGCACCGCTAGGTGACAGACCTATTGCAGGAGCAAATGTAGGCGTTATGAACGTTTGGCTAGCTCAATATGATGACTACTTGATAGTTTAGTGCACCATACTTAACAGCTTAGAATCGGGACTTCAAAGACGTTTTGAACGTCATGGACCATATGAGATGTTCCAGGAGTTGAAGTTAATATTTCAAGCAAATACCCGAGTTGAGAGATATGAAATCTCCAACAAGTTCTATACCTAAAAGATGGAAGAGAATCGCTCAACTAGTGAGCATGTTCTCAGATTGTCTGGGTACTTCAATCGCTTGAATCAAGTGGGAGTTAATCTTCCAGATAAGATAGTGATTGACAGAATTCTCTAGTCACCAACACTAAGTTACTAGAACTTCGTGATGAACTATAGTATGCAAGGGATGACGAAAACGATTCCCGAGCTCTTCGTGATGTTGAAATCGACGAAGGTAGAAATCAAGAAAGAGCATCAAGTGTTGATGATTGACAAGACCACTAGTCTCAAGGAAAAGGGCAAAGGGAAGAAGGGAACTTCAAGAAGAACGGCAAGCAAGTTGCTGCTCGAGTGAAGAAACCCAAGTCTGGACCTAAGCACGAGACTAAGTGCTTTTGCTGCAATGGAACTGGTCACTAGAAGCGGAACTACCCCAAGTGATTGGTGGATAAGAAGGATGGCAAAGTGAACATAAGTATATTTGATATACATGTTATTGATGTGTACTTTACTAGTGTTCATAGCAACCCCTTAGTATTTGATACTAGTTCAGTTGCTAAGATTAGTAACTCGAAACGGGAGTTGCGTAATGAATAGAGACTAGTTAAGGGTGAAGTGACGATGAGAGTTGGAAGTGGTTCCAAGATTGATATGATCATCATCGCACACTCCCTATACTTTCGGGATTAGTGCGGAACCTAAATAATTGTTATTTGGTGTTGAGCATGAATATGATTTGATCATGTTTATTGCAATACGGTTATTCATTTAAGTAAGAGAATAAATTGTTGTTCTGTTTACATGAATAAAACCTTATATGGTTACACACCCAATGAAAATGATTCATTGGATCTCGATCATAGTGATACACATATTCATAATATTGAAACCAAAAGATGCAAAGTTAATAATGATAGTGCAACTTATTTGTGGCACGCCGTTTAGGTCATATTGGTGTAAAGCGCATGAAGAAAACTCCATGCTGATGGACTTTTGGAATCACTTGATTATGAATCATTTGATGCTTACGAACCGTGCCGTTTGGGCAAGATGACTAAAACTCCGTTCTCCGGAACAATGGAACAAGCTACTGACTTATTGGAAATAATACATACCGATGTATGCGATCCAATGAGTGTTGATGCTCGTGGCAAGTATCGTTATTTTCTGACTTTCACAAGATGATTTGAGCAGATATGGGTATATCTACTTGATGAAACATAAGTCTGAAATAGTTGAAAGGTTCAAAGAATTTCAGAGTGAAGTGGAAAAATCATCGTAACAAGAAAATAAAGTTTCTGCGATCTAATCGCAAAGACGAATAATTGAGTTACGAGTTTGGTCTTCAATTAAAATAATGTGGAATAGTTTCACAGCTCACGCCACCAGAACACCACAATGTTATGGTGCGTCCGAGCGTCAGAATCGCACTTTATTTGATATGGTGCGATCTATGATGTTTCTTACCGATTTACCGTTATAGTTTTGGGGCTATGCATTAGAGACAGCTGCATTCACGTTAAAAAGGGCACCATCTAAATCCGTTGAGACGACACCGTATGAACTGTGGTTTGGCAAGAAACCAAAGTTGTTGTTTCTTGAAGTTTGGAGTTGCGATGCTTATGTGAAAAAGTTTCATCCTGATAAGCTCGAACCCAAATCGGAGAAATGCGCCTTCATAGGATACCCAAAATGTTGGGTACACCTTCTATCACAGATCCGAAAGGCAAGACATTCGTTGCCAAGAATGGATCCTTTCAAGAGAAGGAGTTTCTCCCGAAAGAAGTGAGTGGGAGGAAAGTAGAACTTGATGAGGTAATTGTACCTTCTCCTTTATTGGAAAGTAGTTTATCACAGAAATCAGTTCCTGTGACTACTACACCAATTAGTGAGGAAGCTAATGATGATGATCATGTAACTTCAGATCAAGTTACTACCGAACCTCGTAGGTCAACCAGAGTGAGATCCGCACTGAGTGGTACGGTAATCCCATTACGGAGGTCAGGTTACTTGACCATGACGAACCTACGAACTATGAGGAAGCGATGATGAGCCCAGATTCCATAAAAATGGTTTGAGGCCATGAAATCTGAGATATGATCCATGTATGAGAACAAAGTATGGACTTTGATGGATTTGCCCGATGATCGGCAAACAATAAAAAATAAATGGATCTTCAAGAGGAAGACGGACGACGATAGTAGTGTTATCTGTCTACAAAGCTAGAATTGTCGCAAAAGGTTTTCGACAAGTTCAAGATGTTGACTACGATGAGAGTTTCTCACTCGTATCTATGCTTAAGTCTGTCCGAATCATGTTAGCAATTGCCGCATTTTATGAAATCTGGCAAATGGATAAACAAAACTGCATTCCTTAATGGATTTATTAAAGAAGAGTTGTATATGATGCAACCGGAAGGTTTTGTAAATCCTAAAGGTGCTAACAAAATATGCAAGCTCCTGTGATCCATCTATGGACCGGTGCAAGCATCTCGAGTTGGAATACATGCTTTGATAAGTTGATCATAGCATATAGTTTTATACAGACTTGCGGTGAAGCCTGTAATTACTAGAAAGTGAGTGGAAGCACTACAGCATTTCTGATAAGTATATGTGAATGACATATTGTAGATCGGAAATAATGTAAAATTATTCTGCAAAGCATAAAGGAGTGTTTGAAAGGAGTTTTTTGAAGAAAGACCTCGGTGAAGCTGCTTACATATTGAGCATCAAGATCTATAGAGATAGATCAAGACGCTTGATAAGTTTTTTCAATGAGTACATACCTTGACAAGATTTTGAAGTAGTTCAAAATGGAACAGTCAAAGAAAGAGTTCTTGCCTGTGTTACAAGGTGTGAAATTGAGTAAGACTCAAAACCCGACCACGGCAGAAGATAGAAAGAGAATGAAAGTCATTCCCTATGCCTTGGCCATAGGTTCTATAAAGTATGCCATGCTGTGTACCAGATCTATTGTATACCCTACAATCGAAGTTTGGCAAGGAGTACAATAGTGATCTAGGAGTAGATCATCGACAGCGGTCAAAATTATCCTTAGTGGAATAAGGATATGTTTCTCGATTATGGAAGTGACAAAAGGTTCGTCAGTAAAGGGTTACGTCGATGCAAGTTTTGACACCGATCTGGATGACTCTAAGTCTTGATCTAGATACATATTGAAAGTGGGAGCAATTAGCTAGAGTAGCTCCCTGCAGAGCATTGTAGACATAGAAAATTGCAAAATACATAACGGATCTGAATATGAAAGACCCGTTGACTAAGATTCTCTCACAAGCAAAAACATGATCACACCTTAGTACTCTTTGGGTGTTAATCACATAGCGATGTGAACTAGATTACTGAATCTAGTAAACCCTTTGGGTGTTGGTCACATGGCGATGTGAACTATGGGTGTTAATCACATGATGATGTGAACTATCGATGTTAATCACATGGTGATGTGATCTAGATTATTGACTCTAGTGCAAGTGGGAGACTGAAGGAAATATGCCCTAGAGGCAATAATAAAGTTATTATTTATTTCCTTATATCATGATAAATGTTTATTATTCATGCTAGAATTGTATTAACCGGAAACATAATACATGTGTGAATACATAGACAAACAGAGTGTCACTAGTATGCCTCTACTTGACTAGCTCGTTAATCAAAGATGGTTATGTTTCCTAACCATAGACATGAGTTGTCATTTGATTAACGGGATCACATCATTAGGAGAATGATCTGATTGACATGACCCATTCCGTTAGCCTAGCACTTGATCGTTTAGTATGTTGCTATTGCTTTCTTCATGACTTATACATGTTCCTATAACTATGAGATTATGCAACTCCGTTTACGGAGGAACACTTTGGGTGCTACCAAACGTCACAACGTAACTGGGTGATTATAAAGGAGTACTACAGGTGTCTCCAAAGGTACATGTTGGGTTCGCGTATTTCGAGATTAGGTTTTGTCACTCCGATTGTCGGAGAGGTATCTCTGGGCCCTCTCGGTAATGCACATCATTATAAGCCTTGCAAGCAATGTAACCAATGAGTTGGTTACGGGATGAAGCATTACAGAACGAGTAAAGAGACTTGCCGGTGACGAGATTAAACTAGGTATTGGATACCGACGATCGAATCTCGGCAAGTAACATACCGATGACAAAGGGAACAACGTATGTTGTTATGCGGTTTGACCGATAAAGATCTTCGTAGAATATGTAGGAGCCAATATGGGCATCCAGGTCCCGCTATTGGTTATTGACCGAGAATAGTTCTAGGTCATGTCTACATAGTTCTCGAACCCGTAGGGTCCGCACGCTTAAGGTTTCGATGCGATGCTTATATTATGAGTTTATGAGTTTTGATGTACCGAAGGAGTTCGGAGTCCCGGATGAGATCGGGGACATGACGAGGAGTCTCGAAATGGTCGAGACGTAAAGATCGATATATTGGACGACTATATTCGGAGTTCGGAAAGGTTCCGAATGATTCGGGTATTTTTCGGAGTACCGGAGAGTTACGGGAATACGTATTGGGCCTTATTGGGCCATACGGGAAAGAAGGAAAAGGGCCTAAAGGGTAGCCGCACCCCTTCCCTTGGTCTGGTCCGAATTGGACTAGGGAAGGGGCGCCTTCCTTCCTTCTCCTTTCCTTCCCTTTCCTTCTCTCCTACTCCTACTACATGGAAGGTTTCCTAGTTGGACTAGGAAAGGGAATCCTACTCCCGGTGGGAGTAGGACTCCCTAGGGCGCGCCATAGAGAGGGCCGCCCTCCCTCCTCCACTCCTTTATATCTGGGGCAGGGGACACCCCATGGACACACAAGTTGATCTACGGATCGTTCCTTAGCCGCAGTGCGGTGCCCCCTCCACCATATTCCACTTCGTCATATCGTCGCGGAGCTTAGGCGAAGCCCTGCGCTGGTGAAGTCATATCGTCGCGGAGCTTAGGCGAAGCCCCGCGTCGGTGGAGCATCATCATCGCCACCACGCCGTCAGGTTGTGGAACTCATCCCCGACACTTTGCTGGATCGGAGTCCGGGATCGCCATCGAGCTGAACGTGTGCGAGAACTCGGAGGTGCCGTACGTTCGGTACTTGGATCGGTCGGATCGTGAAGACGCACGACTACATCAACCGCGTTGTTATAACGCTTCCGCTTACGGTCTACGAGGGTACGTGGACATACACTCTCCCCTCTCGTTGCTATGCATCACCATGATCTTGCGTGTGCGTAGGAAATTTTTTGAAATTACTGCATTCCCCAACAGTGGTAGTCCTGCATGAAACGCTCCATGAAATCCATTCTAAAAAATTAGATGGAGTAATTTTCAAGGTGGATTTCGAGAAGGCGTATGATAAGGTCAAATGGCCATTCCTCCAACAGTCATTGCGTATGAAAGGTTTTGATGCAGCCTGGCGCCGACAGGTTGAATCATTTACGCAAAAAGGTAGTGTGGGAATTAGAGTTAATGATGACATCGGTCACTATTTCCAGACACATAAAGGCCTAACACAAGGAGACCCGATGTCCCCTATCTTGTTTAACATTGTGGTGGATATGTTAGCAATTTTGATAGGAAGGGCTAAGGAAAATGGTCAAGTAGGTGGATTGGTACCTCATCTTATTGATGGAGGTGTTTCCATCCTTCAATACGCTGATGATACAATCATTTTTATGGAGCATGACCTGGCCAAGGCGAGAAATATGAAGCTTGTGTTATGCCTATTTGAACAATTGACCGGGTTAAAGATTAACTTCCATAAGAGCGAGCTGTTCTGTTTTGGTAGGGCCAAAATTAAACAGGATGCTTATAGGCAATTGTTTGGGTGTGAGTTGGGAGAGTTGCCCTTCTCTTATTTGGGGATTCCAATCCACCATCGTAGGCTGACAAACAGAGAATGGAAGTGCATCGAGGACCGATTTGAGAAGAAAATGAGTTGCTGGAAGGGTAAGCTCATGTCATACGGAGGCCGCTTAATCCTAATTAATTCGGTGCTCACGAGTATGCCAATGTTTCTCCTCTCGTTCTTTGAGGTCCCAGTTGGTGTTAGGAAGAGACTGGACTTCTATCGATCGCGTTTCTTTTGGCAGGGTGATGAGCTTAAAAGAAAATATCGGCTTGCTAAATGGGATATCATCTGTAGACCGAAAGACCAAGGGGGTCTAGGTATTGAGAACCTAGAAGTTAAGAATAAATGCCTTCTTAGCAAGTGGTTGTGGAAACTCTCATCGGAGAATGATGCTATGTGGGCTCAAATCCTTCGCAACAAGTACCTCCAGACAAAAACTTTGTCCCAGGTTTCAGTCAGGCCGACCGACTCGCCCTTCTGGAAAGGCCTGATGAAAGTTAAACAGGCTTTGTTTAATAGGATGAAGTTTGCTATTGGAAACGGCTCGAGTACACATTTCTGGGAGGATACTTGGCTCGGCGAGACACCCTTGGCCCTCCAATACCCATCTTTGTACCGCATTGTTCAACGACGTGAGGTGTTCGTCGGTTCGGTACTTCAATCTAACCCCCTTAACATTCAATTCCGACGAACGCTAGCGGGCAATCGTTGGGGAGAATGGCTCCGTCTAGTTAGGAGACTGATGGAAATCCAGCTTTCACAACAACCCGATGAATCACGCTGGAAGTTGACTAGGTCTGGAGCATTCATGGTTAAATCAATGTATATTGATGTTATTAATTCGAACTCCATTCCTACGTCCAAGCATGTTTGGGATGTCAAAGTTCCTTTGAAAATAAAAGTGTTTATGTGGTTTGTTCATAAACAAGTTATTTTAACTAAGGACAACTTGATTAAGCGTAATTGGATAGGACCTACTAGGTGTAGTTTCTGCGATCGGGATGAGACTATCAAACACCTCTTTTTTGATTGCCCGTTGGCCAAGGTTCTTTGGCAGACGGTCTACATTGCTTTAACATCAATCCAATCGAATTCTGTTCATGCGTTATTTGGGACATGGCTTAATGGGATTGAGCCTGACTTAGCGAAACATATTCGGGTTGGAGTTTGTGCTTTGCTGTGGACTATCTGGAATTGCAGAAATGATCTGGTTTTTAACAGACTATCATGTATACATTTTTTGCAGGTCTTATTCCGAACTACGGCACTGATCCGTTCGTGGTTGCTACTCACCCAGACGGAGGCCAGGGAGCATATGTTCTTGGGTCTTTCATTTGGGAGATGGTAGCTCGGGATATCTTCAACCGGTTTGGATGGCGGTCATGTAATAGGATAGGCATTTAGTATCCCTATCTAGTTTTAGCCAGCCGGTTGTGGCGTCGTTTCTTGGCTAGTTGATGTTTCTAGCCTTCTTTGGCTCTGTGTGAGCTTTTTGTGCTTTTTTATTACTTTTAGAGACCTTCAAACCATGTTGGCACTACTTTATTCGGTTAATAAGATGGCCGTATGCATCTTTCTGATGTAGAGGCCGGGGAGTCCCCCCTTTTCGAAAAAAAAAGATGTGCAATACTTCACACTATGGCCAATAGGGTATATCAAGATGTGCTTTAGCAAAACCGTAAGCAATAGTTACGTGTTAGGGTGATAATTAAATTTATTAACTAGGGTTGAGCTGGCATATATTGCAGGTTGCAGCTACCCATGGTACTCCGAAGAACTATTCGAAACAGTTCTGAGATATTTCTCCGTAGGTGACATGGCTACCTGTCCACAAACCTCCCACGGTATCCTCGACATCCATATACGATGTGCGCGGAGAGAGAACTATCAGCTTTGCTACTATATTGTCTACTAGTAGTGCATACTATTCCACCCGGATGTGTACTAACTGATGTGTACCTAAAACGAGATGCGCCACACACGTTTCTGTCGAGACTCGATCGAATCTTGTGACTTTGTACTTGCTAGACGCAACACACCAAAGCTTATACTGGTGGAAAAACAGGCTTCCGTCCATAAGTCGCGTTCGTAGGAATCATGATTAATGGGACCTTTAGTAGCGGTTTTGAGCGAATGACCAAAGGCCTGGGCCCAGGCGCTCGGTGGCAGTTGGCGCCGTGAGGTCTTTAGTCGCGGTTTGCAAGAACCGCGACTAAAGGCTTCGAAAGCACCTTTAGTCACGGTTTGCTGTGCCAACCGCAACTAAAGCCCTCCCTATATATACCCATCCAGCAGCCAACACTTAGCCATTTGGCCCATTCTCTTCACAAGTGGGTGTAGGTTTGCTTTTGGTTCCTCTTATGCACATAAGGTGTTTGATGAAATGCCCCAAGAGCATGAAACAAACATGACATGAAGTGTTGGAGCCACACTCCTCGATCGCGGTTAGCAACTTGATGAACCTTTGATGTGTCATTGATAAAATATGCATGTGTGTAGTTCATTGTTTAATTTATATTGTTTGTAGCTAGTTAGTTTAACAAATGCATGATGGTTAATTATATATTTTATATTATAATAATGCAGATGAATCGGCAATGGATGTACGGTAACCGACTCTCCATGAAGTTCACTACGGGTTTGAAAGATTTCCTCGTAGTGGCTAATGCGAACAAGCGGGGGGTTTGTTATCTGTCCATGTGTTATCTGTAAGAATCGGAAGGGTTACTCTTCCTCAAGAGATGTTCACATGCATCTGCTTCGCACGGTTTCATGCCAAGCTATAATTGTTGGACCAAGCATGGAGAAAGAGGGGTTATAATGGAAGAAGATGAAGAAGGGATGATTTCATCGATGAAAGCTATCTTGCTCATTTCGGTGATACTTTCATGGAGGATGCTTTGAAGGTGAAGGGAAGGTGAAGAAGAGGCACGTGATGATCCCGTTGATGATCTTGGTCGGACCATTGCTGATGCACGGAGACGCCGCGAAACTGAAAAGGAGAGGGAGAATTTGGATCGCATGTTAGAGGATCACGTAAAGGCGTTGTACCCGGATGCGATGATGGTCTCAAAAGCTGGGCTGCACAATCGGATTTGCTGAAATGGAAGGCGAGGCAGGTGTAGCTGACTCGGCATTTGAAAACTTGGTGAAAATGTTGAAGAATATGTTTCCAAAGGATAACGAGTTGCCCGCCAAAGACGCACTGAAGCAAAGAAGGTTGTCTCCGCCTCTAGGTTTAGAGGTTCAAGATACATGCATGCATCAACGATCGCATCCTCTACCGCGGTGAATACGAGAATTTGAATGAATGCCCGGTATGCACCGTGCATTATGCGTTATAAGATCGAGGCGGCGATGACCCCGGTGACGATGTTGAGGGCCGAAACCGTGAAGAGGGTTCCCGCCAAGGTGATGTGGTATGCTCCTATAATACCACGGTTGAAACGTCTGTTCAGAACAAAGAGCATGCCAAGTTGTTGCGATGGCACAAAGAGGACCGTAAGTCGGACGGGAGTTGAGACACACCGCAGATGGAACGCAATGGAGAAAGATCGACGGATGGTTCAAAGATTTTGCAGCCGACGCAAGGAACATAAGATTTGCTCTAAGTACGGATGGCATGAATCCTTTTGGCGAAAGCGTAGCTCCAGCCATAGCACCTGGCCCGTGACTCTATGCATCTACAACCTTCCTCCTTGGTTGTGCATGAAGCGGAAGTTCATTATGATGCCGGTGCTCATCCAAGGTCCGAAGCAACCCGGCAACGACATCGATGTGTACCTAAGGCCATTAGTTGATGAACTTTACAGCTGTGGGTGGTGTCCGTGTGTGGGATGAGCACAAACAAGAGGAATTTGACCTCTGAAGCGTTGCTTTTCGTAACCATCAACGATTGGCCTGATCTTAGTAACCTTTCTTTACTGTCAAATAAGTGATACAATGCATGCACGCACTGCTTACATGAGACTGAAAGTGTACATTTGCCAAATTGTAAGAAGAACGTGTACCTTGGGCATCGTCGATTTCTTCCGAAAATTCATCCAGTAAGAAAGAAAGGCAAGCATTACAACGGCAAGGCAGATCACCGGACGAAGCCTGCGGAACGACCGGTGCTGAGGTATTTGATATGGTCAAGGATTTGAAAGTCATCTTTGGAAAGGGTCCTGGCGGACAATCAGTTCGAAGGGAGCCGACGGCACGCAGCCATGTGGAAGAAGAAATCTATATTCGGGAGCTAGAATATTGGAAAGTCCTAGATGTCCGCTCTGCAATCGACGTGATGCACGTTACGAAGAATATTTGCGTGAACCTCCTAAGCTTCTTGGGCGTGTATGGGAAGACAAATGATACAAAGGAAGCACGGCAGACCAGCAACGTTTGAAAGACCACGATGACCGGCATCCGGAATGGTTTCAAGGTCGTGCCAGCTACGCCCGACCAAAGAAGAGAAGGTCATCTTTTTGAATGCCCGAGCAGTATGAAGGTCCCGTCTGGATTCTCGCCCAATATAAAGGGAATAATAAACATGGCGGAGAAAAAGTTCCAAAACCTGAAGTCTCACGACTGCCACGTGATTATGACGTAATTGCTTCCGATTGCTTTGAGGGGCTCCTGCCGAAAAATGTTCGAGTAGCCATTGTGAAGCTATGTGCATTCCTCAATGCAATCTCTCGTAAGGTAATCAATCCGGAAGTTCTACCACGGTTACGTAACGATGTGATCCAATGTCTTGTCAGTTTCGAGTTGGTGTTCCCGCCATCCTTCTTCAATATTATGACGCACCTCCTGGTTCACCTAGTCGAAGAGATTTTCGTTCTCGGTCCTGTATTTCTACACAATATGTTCCCCTTCGAGAGGTTCATGGGAGTATTAAAGATTATGTTCGTAACCGTGCTAGGACAGAAGGAAGCATCGCCAAGGGCTATGGAAATGAGGAGGTAATTGAGTTTTGTGTTGACTTTGTTCCTGACCTTAAGCCGATTGGTCTTCCTCGATCGCGGCACGAGGGGAGACTAAGTGGAAAAGGCACGATCGGAATGAAATCAACAATATGTATGGACGGCCATTCTCTGACTGAAGCACACCACAATCGCATCTTGACCAATTCCAGCTTGGTGGCTCCGTACTTTGAGAAACACAAGAATATTTTACGTTCGACAACCCGGGAAGCCTGAATCCTGGATTAGGAAGGCCCACATGGAGACTTTCGGCAGTTGGTTGAGAAAACATTTAATGAATGACAATGATGTTGTAGATCAGCTGTACATGTTGGCCAAGACACCATCTTCGACTATAACGACTTTCCAAGGGTACGAGATAAATGGGAATACATTTTACACGATCGCCCAAGATAAAAAGAGCACCAACCAAAACAGTGGTGTCCGCTTTGATGCAGCAACCGAGAATGGGCAAGAGGTCACATATTATGGTTACATAGAGGAGATATGGGAACTTGACTATGGACCCTCCTTTAAGGTCCCTTTGTTCCGTGCAAATGGTTCAAGCTAACAGGAGGTGGGGTAAAGGTGGACCAGCAATACGGAATGACAATGGTGGATTTCAACAATCTTGGTTACCTTGACGAACCATTCGTCCTAGCGAAAGATGTCGCTCAGGTTTTCTATGTGAAGGACATGAGTAGCAAACCGAGGAAACGGAAAGATAAGAAAACGATCAAGACATCATGCGATGATCCAAAGCGCCACATTGTTCTTTCAGGAAAAGAAACATCGTGGGAGTGGAGGACAAGATGACATGTCAAGATTATAATATGTTTGCTGAAATTCCGCCCTTCAAAGTGAACACCGACCCAAGCATTAAGTTAAATGATGAGGATGCTCCATGGATACGGCACAATCGTAAGCAAGCAGGGACACAAGGGAAGAAATGATGTGTAATAATTTATTGTACCAAACTTTGTTGAATGGATCATGTGAATTATATTACCCGTGATGTGTTTGGTGTCCATTTTCGAATGATTCGAGATACCACTGATAATACATGAAATTTGGAGTGATTTAGTCATACTCCTTCCTAGGCGTATAATATGCATACTCGTAGTCTTCATAGCGGCCGTCGTCGTTGTACTGGTAGTCGTCGCCTTCTAAGTTGCCGCCGTCAGTAAATCGTCTGCCGCCGTCATTGTCGTCGGCGGCGCCGTGGCTCGAATCGAGGGTAAGCGCAGCGGGGATATCGCCGGCCGTGATGTAGTCCATGACGCTCTGCAGAGTCCGCCATACCACCATAGCCGACGGCCGCCTCGTGGAAGTTCCCGAGGCAGTCCGTCCTCCTCATACCGGGCGGCGCCCTCTCACGCCCGATTGATGAAGAAGGCGTCCCAAGTATGCTGGTTATCGGGATGCCGGCGGGATTCATCCGCTGCTCCGGCGTGAGGTCGAGGTAGTAGTGGTTCGTGATGGCCGCCCGTGCGCAGTACCACTGAGGGGCCGGAGGGACTGCACGCCGCCCGGCGCTTAGGCTCCAGTGGGGACGCGGTAGCCCGGTGGACAAGGGTAGTTCGAGGCGCAAAGCTCCTCCACCTGTTGGTAGGTTAGAGTGGGTGCGGTGGAAGCCATGAGAGAGTGATGAGAGATTGTAGAGATGTGATAATGCTGGCCAAGCCGGGCTACATATATGTAGTGCAGAAATGGCGGGAAAAATGGGAGCGGGAAGACAGGAGGCGGGAAAGAACTGGCGGGAAGACTGGCCGGGAAGAACTTGTGGGAAGACAGAGGCGGCCGGGAAGAACTTCTCTGAGGTTTGGAGACGGTTCGTAGATACAAAGGACGTAGAACTTTATATGCATTAAATTATGTATGGAAACTTGTTCAAAATTGTATATGGTCATCCGATGATATTGAATATATATTGTATATTCCTCTTGAATTCTTTTTGGTTCTAATTTCAAATTTGTTTGAAATTGTACATTCATATGCATGTATGTAGTACCATAGAATATGTGAAACTCCTTCAAAATTAAAATAAAGCACAAAAGAAATAAATAAATACAAATTAAACAGAAAACAATACAAATTAAAAAGAAAACAATACAAATTAAACAGAAAACAGGTTTGGGGGGGGGGCTAAAACCCAAAACCTGCGGCGGCCTTTATTGGCGGTTGGGCCGACCAACCGCGAGTAAAATGAAAGGAGAGCATAAATGCTGAAAACAAAACAAAAAACTGGAAAAAAATAGTGCCGCCTCTGGACCCCCACGGCTGAATACGACTAGAAACCCTACATGGGCCAGGATTCAGGCCCGCAGGAGGCCAAGTAGGCCCACAGCACATAGCTAGTGATGATTAGGCCGAAGCCTGCGGTTGAGAGGAGCTCGAGAGGGTGGGCGCAGCCGCGCTTAGAAACCACTCGCGAGCTCTCTCACCGAGCGAGGTGGTACTAAACTTTGGGGCGCGGGGCAGCACAAGGCCTTTCGTCGCGGTTGTGCAGGAGACCCGCGACTAAAGGGCACATTTAGTCGCGGGTCTCGTCGCCAACCGCGACTAAAGGGGCGGCGAACGCCAAAACCCTTTTGTCGCGGTTGGGCTGGTGACCCGCGACTAATGGTTACCTTTTGTCGCGGGTCGCGTCGCCAACCGCGACTAAAGGGGGAGGGGGGCTATAAATACAAGGCTCGATTCTCGTCTTCTCCGATTCGATTCTCGCTGTTGTCTCGGCGCGCCCTCGGCGCCGCCCGCCCGTCGCCCTCGCCCTCGGACGCCCGCCGCCGTCGCCCTCGCCTACAGCCTTGTGCGCCGGCCCGGCCTCGATCTTGCCGCCTCGCTTGACCGCCCTCAGCGCCGCCCGACCGCCTCCCTCGCCCAGCTGACGCCGCCGACCGCGCCTCGCCCTTGTCGAGCTGCGCTCACGGCCCAGACCCCTTCATGGCGCCGCCTGACCAGCCTCTGCCCGCTCACGGCTGTCCGCCCCAAACCGTCCTTGTTGTGCCAGCGCGCCCTCTCATGGTCCGCCGTGGCTACCCTCCCGGCAGCCGCATATCCCCTGAGCGCTAGCTCGGCCCGGTCTAGCCTTGCCGTGTGCAAGCACGTACTGCAATGTGCGTGGCCGGCTCGTGCCATGACAATGGCCCCCAGTAATTACTTTGGTTTAATTAAGACTGCATAGTTAATTAACCTAATTGGACACCTTGTCAGTGGGTCCCCACCACTTAGTCAACCCCCCCGGTTGAATGAGGCCACTAGTTAAAAATTGTTGACTATGACATGTGGCCCCCACTCTAATAAAATGTTTTTATAAATAGTTAATTTGTTAATAAAAACTGTTAACTAAGTTGTGTCAATGACAGCAGGACCCACTCAGAAGCTTGACCCAGTCAACAGCCCTGTTGACTGCTGACATCATGCTGATGTCATAACCCTGTTTTCCTTTTATTTAAATCTGTTAATTCCAAATAACCTGTTTAAAACTTTGAAAAATCATATTAAATAAACCGTAGGTCGGATCAAAAACTTTATACATGAAAGTTGCTCAGAACAACGAGACGAACCCGAATACGCTACCCACATACATGTCAGATGCCTCTAACTATCTGAACATGGAACTTTCCCCTCCGGTCTTCTATCGACACGAATTAGGAACCGGAAAACATTCCCGGTTGAATCCCCTTCACCTTTATCGTGTAGCCATATGTTAGGTCACTCCGCACATCATATTGCCACGTTCTGCTTTGTGATGATATGCTTGCTGTATATTTACTGTTTTTCCCCTCTTCTCTCGGTAGACCCCGAGACCGATGTCACTTCGTGATCGATCACGCCGACGACGACCCCTCCTTGCCAGAGCAACCAGGCAAGCCCCTTTGACCATCCCGATATCGCCCATTCCGTGAAGACGTGGTTGTCTGTTGTCCTCGCCTCCCTCTCCGTGTGTGTTGTCCTCGCCTCCTCTCCGTGGACGTCTGCTTGCCGCCGATCTCGCGCTCTACCGCGACACCCTCTCCCACCTTCCTCGCCTCCTTTTGCCACCGCTTTCGCCACCGCCACCGCCACCGCCTTCTTCACTTAATTAATTTGTTTTTACTACATGTTTTCAGGATCGACATAAGGGCGGACGATAGAGCTGACCCGATTATGGACAACTATGATCCGGACGGTGAAGCACATATGTTCGGCATCATAAACGGCGATATTCTATATGTGCCGACCGGAGAAGAAGAAGATGATATCTCTTCTTATCTGAACCTTGACGGTGAAGATGAAGGGCGCCACAAGAAGATGATGTTTAACAAACGTCGATAAACGATTTATCTTCAAATGGAAGTAGCAACCACCTCCGGCCGAGGTATATATATACATTGAGCCTCTGGTGATACAAACTAACTGATTTGAATAAATATGTGTGTACTAACGCGACTCTCTTTCTTATTTTAGCCCTCGGCGGATCATCGAAACAATCGAGTACGCCGTCAAAGCGTGGCGCAACCAAGACGATGAAACAAGGAGAAACATGCACCATCGAGGTTGTCGACAAAGGTAACCGGCAGGCTGGAGCCCCGCAAGAACGCCACCAAGTTTGTCGACCAATGCGGAGCCATTGTTAGAGACAACGTCTCGATCACCATCCAGAGTGGAATGAGCCAAAGAAGGCACGAATTGATGGTTTCACTTTTGTCGATAAGAGAACAAAAAAGATTGCTTCAAGAAGCTTATGGAACATTTCGTTCTACCTCCTAATACAACAAATTCGATGAGGAGGGTAACAAGATTGAGGAAAACAAGGAGAGGAGGAGGCTAGTCAAACAGTTCGCTCTTCATAAGATGGCCGACGCATTCCGGAAATTCAAGCAAAATCTAGCCCATGACTTTGTCAAGCGTAACAAGACTCGGATTTCAAAGGACAATATGAGAAACTGAAACATGATTGGCCAGAATTTGTGAAGCAAAAAGAAATCGGAGCAGTTCATTCAAATATCAAAAAAAATAAGGAAAATGCGGCTAAGAAGGAGTACAATCATGTTATGGGGCCGGAGGGTATCGCATTTGGGTGTCTAGGTTGGAGAAGATGGAGAACGAGCTGAGGGCGCGAGGAACTGGCCCAGCACGGAGGATGGGACCCAAGGGCCAAAAGCTGGTGGTACGGGCATGGGGAACGCTGAACCGGAGAGACAGGGGAGTGTGTTTACGGGGCAAATTAATTAAACCCACCCAAGCCCTTATTGACGCAATGAAGGATGCTCAACAGGGGAAGATCAAGTTCAACAGAGAGAACGACGCTACCGACAAAAGCCCTCGGGAATCCTCGAACACGGAGGGCGTGTCACGAGGCATGGGGCACATTCCGTGGAAAATAGGGTTCCCCGAGCGATGACCCGTCTGATTCTGAAGCCGTAAGAGAAAGATGGATCGGGAATCGGATGTTGTGGCGCGGTTGGCATCGGAAATGGATGTGATGAAGAAAACCATGAGTGTACTAGTAGTCGAAAGAGATGCAGCTCGGGTGCGGCATGAAGATCATCCAGCGGATCTCGGAAGCCGGCGGAGAAGCGGCGTGGCTTCCACGGAGGCCCCACCGCTGGTGCGGATGCATCGACGATCGAAATTACTGCACCGGAGCCTCTGGTGGTCGAATTACTGCACCGGAGCCTCGGTGGTCGAAATTACTGCACCGGAGCCTCCTCGGTACCCGTGGACGATATAAAGGAGATGAAAGAATGTCATCTGTATTATCCTATCGGGAACATGTCCATGAAGGTAGCCATCGGCGATGCTTTACCATGTTTACAGAGCACTCCACCACAACAACCCCATTCAAGATGGCTATGCTCGTGTCACGGTGGAGGACATAGTCCAAGGGTTTGAGGACACAGAGATTGACATTGCTACACGAAGGGGAGAAAAGACTTGGAGATGTCAAGCGCCATTTCATTCTATGGCAAAAGAAGTTTATCAAGTTTCCAGCGAGGCGCCAAGGACAACAAGTCCACCCCTCACGGTGGTGGTGGTGGCGGTGGCGGTGGTGGTGGTGGTGGTGGTGGTGGCGGTTCACCTACACCTCCGCCACGTCACCGACGCCGCCCCGATCCACAACGTCCGTGGGTGATCACCGCCGCCCCGATCCTCGTCCGTGGGTGATCGACGCCGCCCCCAATGCACCTCCCGTGAAAGAAGCGAAGCAGCCTCGATTATTAACCCGGACCCTTATGTACCTAAGACCACAAAGGTACCGGAGCCATCATCAAGCCTCTCCCCACAAGGCCTTGGGAACGTAGTGCCGAGGAAGTCGGCACGCGCCATGACTGCTGATTTGGAGAAATGGAAGGCGGACTGCAAGAAGAAAAGAGAGCCCGAGCCCAAGCCAAGATTTTCGATGAGCAAAAGAAGTGGGCTAAGTCATTTTTGAGCACACCGCCCCAAGCCGAAGAATCTGCCTAACGACTATGCACGTGAACTTCACAGTGCAGGCACTCATGTTCAAGGAGAACAAAGAGCGGGAGAAGGCCGAAAGTAAAATAAGCGGAAACAAGTTGCCCAGCTCGGGGAACAAAGTAAACAATCGATTGCCCGCTTATAGTGGAAGCCTTACGTCCGGATGCCCCGAGATCATACAAGCTGCGGCAGACGTAGATTGATCAACGAAAAGTGCCGAGAACAAGCGGCCAACTTAGGTATTACTCTTCGTGGAACTGTTAGGCCTTGATGAGGCGCCCGATGAAGGAGGTAGTAATTACATATGTCAAGAATGGGCCTCTCGTCGAGCCTGCGCAGGAAAAGGATCTACCTCCACAAATAAAAGGTCTGCTGAAATGGTACAAGGGTTACATAAAAAATAAAACGCCAAAGAATATATTTATGCGGAAGTTAGACATGAGCATCACTTCAAACATTACTATGTACAAATTGAACTGAGTGAATTGTTCCAGCTTTTCAATCTGCGCCGAGCTCGACAAATCTATCATCGGTTGCTACGTTACGTAAGTGATTTATTAATTTCTACCCCATCTCGTTCATATTGCCTGCACTATATATATGTCCTAACTATATTGTTGTGTCCGCTTATTATACATACAGAATGAAGATTAAGGAATGCAGAGTAAGGAACATCCATGATGTTGGGTTCATTGACCCACACATCGTTAATGGACATGTGTTGGAGCCGCCACCCGCCGACGTGGAGGCAGACCTGTGGCAGTTTCTTACAAAGCAGGAACTCAAAAGTGATATTCTATTTCCTTACCATTTTGGGTGAGTGTTTATGTCTTGAGCACATTCTCTTTTGTTTACTCCATGCATGGTATGTGGCCGGCTAATCGATGAGTTATGCATGACGTCTTGTGCATGTATCGTGTCCGCAGAGTTCCACTGGATTCTCGCTAGTAATTAAAGTTAACACCTCGTAATGTCTCGTCCACGACTCTCTGAATATGGATCCAAAGCTTTGGGGCGACATGAGAAGAATGCTGCGAAGTAATTATTTTCATTCATTTGCGCTCTATATCGATCGGCCTATTTCGTTTCATTTCCTAATATCAAGTAACTAATAACTCTCTTGTTCATTTAATTTTCTTTGCCTCGTAGGGTTTGGAGACGGTTCGTAGATACAAAGGTCGGTGAATTCAAAAAGAGATAGAATTCAAAAGGTCAAAGCCTAAGAATCTTTGGGGATATTCAGCCACCGGAGACCAATCTATGTGGATACTATGTTCAGGAGATGATCCGAGATACACCTCTGGCGGGTTCGAGTGATACCAATGCTCGAGGAATAACCTCCGGATGATGCTTAGTCCGAAGCTCGCTTCCGACCACTTCAAGAGGAACTAGTTGGATGGTTCAGCAGGAAGTCCTCCATCCTAAAGGAGAACACTATTACGAGGACGTAGAACTTTATATGCATTAAATCATGTATGGAAACTTGTTCAAAATTGTATATGGTCATCCGATGATATTGAATATATATTGTATATTCCTCTTGAATTCTTTTTGGTTCTAATTTCAAATTTATTTGAAATTGTACATTCATATGCATGTATGTAGTACCGTAGAATATATGAAACTCCTTCAAAATTAAAATAAAGCACAAAATAAATAAAACAATACAAATTAAACAGAAAACTGGTTTAGGGGGGCTAAAACCCTAAACTCAGCGGCCTTTAATCATGATTGGCCAGGAAGAACCGCGACTAAAGGTCCTCCGACGGCCGCTTTGGCGCGTGAATGCCATTAGTCATGATTCTTAAGCAGCGACTAAGGTGAAGCGTTAATCGCGCTTATTTGGTCGCGATTCACCGATGTAATTAACGATTAACCCACCAAAGCGCCTTTTTTCCACCAGTGTTAGACAAGTAGACACAAGACACCAAAGCTTAAGCTTAGACAAGTAGACGCAACACACCAAAGCTTAAACAAGTAGGCGATCCCGGACGCAACGAGTTTCTTTCAGGTCAGTCGGACTCAGTATGGATTCCCTGCCCGCTGAGCAGCCTAATCAGAATCTCTCGTCCACAGGCTGCTCATCCTCATCTGCCTAGGGGATAGAGAATTGAAGGTCCACAATACGTACGACACAAGGATGTGTCACCTTCGTCCTACACGGCTTTGAAAAGCCCACATGGCCATCAGACCATGACTTCGGGATGATGGGCTCAAAAAACCGGGAAACCGAATGCGGAACCGCCGCTGAAATAAAGTTGACCATTTCTCGGGTTTTTTCTCTATATGTGTTGGTTCGGTTTTCACTTCTCGTTAACCGAATTAATGTTGGCACACTCGAACCGGAAAAGGCCAGATTGTACAGTTTTTTTTTTTGTAGAACAACTGGATTTCATTTATTTTTAAATTTCAGCACATGTTTTGTTTTTGAGAAATTATTTTGAGAATATGTAGAACAACCTTTTTTAGGGGACATGTAGAACAACCGGATCATACATCTGATGCATGGGATGCTGATTTGTGAACTGAATGATTTCTTAAGGCCCAACTGCATGCCCAAACGAAGCCTGCCCCACACAGCCCAAGTAAGTACTCCCTCCGTCCCCATAATATAAGAGCAATTTTTATATTAATATAAAAAACGCTCTTATATTATGGGGCGGCTACTGTTGTGGACTCATTATTTATTTTTTATTAGATAACTTTTATTAAGAAAAACTTAGTAATTGTTTAGAAATTTTAGAAATAGTTTACACATATATTTGAAAACAATGCATAAGTAAGGATATGTATTTGAAAAAATAGTTCCTATTTGTGAGAAGAAGAGTCCATGCATGTTAGGCTATACTATGTTCATGTAAATTCAGAAGATGTTCACCTATTTTTCAAAAAATAGAGAAAAAATAAAGCAACAAGAGAGAGAGAGAGAGAGAGAGAGAGAGAGAGGTGATAAAATAACACATATAAACAAAATCAATGTAAAAAAGACAGGAAAGGTAAAACAAAAAAGACTTTTCAGAGAAAGTCTAGGAAAAATACAGAAAGAAAGAGAGAAAGGGAAAAGAAAAAAAACGTTGCACCTACCCGGCAGTCAGCCAACGGAAATGCTTCAAGCGTTGCTCCCATATAGATCACCTAAGTGGGCATAAAGGATTTTAGCACATTGTGCCTCTGCATTCACACCCCCCCCCCCCCCGCCCCCCAATCGTATGGTCGCATGGGTCCTGCTCAACTAGGCAAGCTGACCAATTTCTCTTTTACATCAGTTTTTCCAATTAATTGTATCTTTATTTTTTAGAATCACTTATGTTATCCTATTATCCCTACTAGATGCATCACTCTAATTAAGGAGCAACAAATAGAAATCCGCATAGCTTGGAGGCCCAGCAAGAGTAAAAGACATCATGTGCTATTGCACATGTGTATGTTGACTAACAAAATTCAGTATCATCTCCTCAATACCTACATGAAGGATGATATCACAATACAAACGACCATGAATGGATGGGCGTTGGCAGCGGATGCAATTATAAACAGAGCCTAGGGTGGCATTGTGAAGTCTTGTGACCTTGGACTTCTTGACGATGGCAACCTAGCGTTGAAGCAATGGTAGATCACGATCAAGCGCATGGATGGTGGGTACGGTAAGTTAGGAGGTCGAGGAGGGAAGGCACCAAACGGAGCAAGACAATGGTGACACATGTGTCCTCATTGAGTGCAAGGTCGAAGAGAGATGCAATGTGGCCCAATTACTAACAAAATGTAAAGTTGGAACAATCGTCACGAGTAGAGCCTTCAATGTCAAAATGGAGACCCGTTCTGGCGAGGTGTGTGGGGTGCAACGTTGAGTAGTTTGATTTTATTTGACTTTCCTCATCAGGTTTTCTATGGATTTTCCGCCGAAAAAATGTTCAATGAGTTCAAAGAACATTCAATGTTCAATGTATCACGTGCTTAAAAATGTTCAATGTATATTAAAAAATGTTAACCCTACTTCAAAAAAGTTCGTTGTACAATAAAAAAACTTAAACCTATAATACAAAAAACGTTCACTACATATTAAAGGTGTTCATGATGCATTAAAAATGTTCAATATTTACAAAATGTTCAATATGTATTTAGAAGTTCTTAATTGTATGCTAGGAAAATGTTCATTTTATAATAAAAATATAAAGAATGTAAAATGAAATAAATTGAAAAAAAACTGAATGAGGAGAGCAAAACCCGGAAGAAATAGGGGGACAAAAATAAAACCCATCTAAATCAAAATAAAACAGAAATGGGGAAAGGAAAAAAAAATGGAAATCTAGATTAAAAAAAATAAAACAACTAAAAACAGGACAAACCAGAAAAACTGAAAAACAACAATAAGTTTCACTGATCGAGAGTAAACGAATATCAATATGCGTCATCCAGGAAGGGAGTACACACAGTCGTCATGCCTACTAGAAAACTCTATTCAGGGTTTATAGTGCTAGAAATAGTTTTATGTGATAAAAAGGTGTTTTGGTATGTAACGCCCACACAATCTTCCGACCGCTTACATAGTGGGCTGGCCCATATGGCTTTTTTCACTAGTTTAGGGAACCTCCTAAAGGTTCCCACGGTTCTTCCAGGAAAGGTCTTTCTCAGGATGGGTTTTGGTTTTTTCGTTCTTTTAATTCATGAATTTTCCAAATTCATTAATTTTTTTGAAACTGAACTTTTCAAAATTTCTTGAATATTTTTCAGGTCCATGAACTTTTTCCAAATTCATGTGTTTTTTTTTCTAATATGCGAATTGTTTTTAAAATCCATGAATATTTATTCAAAATGCTGAAGTTTCGCAACTACATGAACTTTTTTCAAACCTGAGAACATTTTTCTAAGCCAATGAACTTTTTCTTACCTTCATATTATTTTTAGAAATTGCAAAAACTGTTGGCTCGACTTTTCCCTGAACTTTTTTTAACAGGGAAACCTCAGTGTTTTTTTTTGTTTAGCCAAAAGTGTTACTTCGTTTATTACAAAAGGAAGCAGAAAAAAGGTGGATCACCATCCCAGCTAAAATATGATTGAGTTGCATAAGAGTGCTTTGCCAGCTGATGCGTGACTCGGTTGGCTACCCTTGGGATAGTGTGCAAAGGAGATGCCATCAATCAGATGGTCCTTAGCAAAACATTCAAATAGAATTGCAGCATAAGGATTGTAGATCTCCATCTCGCCATTGCATGCAGTAACCAGCTCCAAAGAGTCAGATTCAAAAGTCATATTTGTGCACCCCTGCATATGCGCAAGATCAATCCCTTCTAACATCGGAAGAGCTTCCCTCGAGCTGGCATTGAGTACACACGTATGATAAATTGTTGCACCAGGAGCAACTTCTCCTCAGTGGTTTTGTTGAGCAGCACCGGTAGCACTTGATCCATTATCATGGAAAGCAGCATCGGTGTTTACCTTATAACAACCGTAGCTAGGTTTTGAAGCAACTGTTATCATGCATCTCGATGCAGGGACAGTTGTGTCAAAATCTTTCACAAGTAGATGGCGTATGTCCTCGGGTCCATCCTGATAGATCGAGCACTGATGGGAAACTGGAATATGTCTCACCGCAAGAATGGCTTTCCCTGGGTACGTTCCATACAAGGCTTTCCAAATGAAAATATTGATTTTACTCGGGACTCTCGGCTTCCATCTGATTTCCCAGACCGGGTTCGGGTTTGAGGATCCTTGCCCATCTTTTCGTCGAGTTCTTGGACCAAACTGATGTTACCATTCAGTGTAATAAGCTGATCTTATCGAGAATATACAGTTCTACATTTTATGCCAGGCAACAAAGTCCTCTTGATTATGTGCACTTAAGGGGATCATACGAATGTTTCGTGCATCAATAGGCAAGAAAATATCTCTGATAAGCACTTCACCCTAGATCCAAATATTATAATAAATCAACCCATACCTCCTAGATTTTTCGGAATGCACATTTTCCACCACGAGAACCAGTGCATCATTTATTTCGTTACAAAGTTTCTTTGGGGTTTTAAACACTACCATGGGAAAAACTGGAATTGATTGTATTACAACTATCAGTATGATTTATTTTGCATCCATGGATAACAACATCTCCTTCCATCCCTTCAGCCTTTTAATTATCCTTTCAAGCAAATAAATAAATTGTCACTTCTATCTAAGCCCACCACAGAAGGTAGACCAAGATACTTAGAAATAGCTTCAAGTGCATATTTAGTTATGTGTAGATCTCAAGTTTCACATCAACATTTACATTGGAGCTGAAGAAAACACTACATTTGGCTTCACTAATTAGTTGTCCCTAATTTGCATAGCATTCATCTTGTACTTGACTCAATGAGGTTGCATTAGTCATGTCAACTTTTATAAGTATGGGAATCATCAACAAAAGTAAATGAGACACTGATGGTACATTTTTGCACACCCAAATGCCTTCTATGCCATGAACCTCCTCTTTTTGAGCCAGAGCACTCGATAGACCTTCTGCACAAAGGAGAGATAAATATATATAGAGAAAGATGATCATCCTGACGGAGTCCCATACTTGGAACAAACATCTCTATCTCTTGATCATTAAATCTGACCTTATATTTCACTGATTTAACACACGTCATAATTAAGTAGCTCGATGAAATCTCCATGAAAACCCAGCCTTCTCATCATTTTTTGAAGAAATGTCCATTCAACACGATCATAGGCTTTATGCATATCTAGATTGCTGCACGGTAGGCCACTTTACCCTTCTTTTTATCTTTGATTGTAAGCACAACCTCATAAGCAATAAGGATGTTATCGGTGATCAGTCTCTCTAGTACAGGTGCACTCCGCACTGGTGCAATTACCTCATCCAATATACCCTTTAACCGGCTAGCAATCATCTTAGAGATGATTTTGTATAGAACATTACATAAGGTGATTGGCCTATACTGAGAAATATGTTCAGGGCTATCCACCTTGGGAATTAAAATTATAACTGTATCATTCCATCCACCAGGGATGATTTTTTTATTATTTACTTTTAGAACCTCAGAAGTAATGATGTCACCAAAAATATGGCAACATTTTTTGGGAAAAAATGGTGTGTAATTCATCCGTATCTAGGGCCTTTGTATCGCGAATGGAGAACAAGGCATTTTTCACCTCTTACGCTGCAAACGGTTTCACGAGTTCTTCATTCATATTATTAGTCACCTTAGGAACAACCCGGTTAATAAACTCAAGGTCTTGCTCATCAATCTCCGTAGTAAACAGCCCAACAAAGTATTCAAAAATCTACGGATTTAAGTAATTAAGTTGTATCTTCCAGCCAGTCCCCTTGAGAATTACTTACTTCCTCCGATCCATATTACTTGTCGAACTTTAGTACAACTTTATATACTAAAGCTGCAACAAGTAATATGGATCAGAGGGAGTAGATTTTTTTATCCGGTTTCTAGGTCTCTTGGACGATGCAAAATTCTGGAAATAGGATGTGGTCCGGTTGCCAAACTGCAACCAGTTTACAGCTCTGTTGGCCGCGTACATCTCTTCCATCTCCAATAATTTTTCAATCTCATCAGCAAGTTCCTTCTATCTAGTGGCCTTGTAGTGGCACTGGTGAGTTGCCGAGCGAAAGCTCCGTTCCTTCACGCCGACGACGGCGACACCCGAGGGTGACGTGATCTTCTTGAAGACGTCATTGTGGTTCTTCTCTCTGTGTTAGGGTTTCGGGTGAAGACCTTTGTTCGGTGTGGACTCGGCAGCGGCGACGCTCTGCGCCGTTCCGCCCCCCCCCCCCCCCCTCCCGCGAGGGCGTTGTCGTAGAGCTTAGGTGTGCTAAGTTGTAGGGTGAGGGTGTTTAGTTCTTCCGGTGTTCATTGCTGGTAGTGTAGTGGCGCGCGTTCTGCATTTGCCGGATATCTCAGGATCGGCTTTGTAAGAGGGCCACCTCACCATCTTATATCGTTCAACCGTGTACTTCTTCAGTTGTTGCTTTATGTATAAAGCGGGGCGAAAACCTGTTTCGAGAAGTTTCTTCTATCTAGCAATGTTTGCATCCCGGCGAAGTATCCGGTGAAAATGGCTTTTCAGTGAAAATCTGAAAATTTCTATCCAACACCGTTATATGGATGACGGACGTCCTGGATTAAAGGTGGGACTGCTAAGTATCCCACTGAAAAGCTAAATAGCACATAACCCCCTCTCTATTAATCATCGGGGAAAAGAGCTTGACCCTCTCGTTAATTCCACTGGATCGGATCGTCTTCATCGTCTTGAGCGCCGCCATGCACCTTCCACCAGGACATAGCCCTGGCCTCAGCCGGCCCTCCTCCCGTCAAGCGGGCCTTCCATGCCTAGGAGTGGCCCTCACGCCCGGGCGACTCTCCCTCGATGGCTGCGTCTCTACCCATGAATTCTCTTCCATGCATAGCGACGGGCCTTCGTGGTCTGCAAGTGGTCGCCCTCCATTGGACGTGGCTCATCCTCCGGCAGCCGCGGCTCACTCCTTGGAGCACTCGTGACCGCTGCTCCCCACAATTATGTCGTCCGACATGCCTCGAGACTATTCCAAGAATGAATATTATAGTTCTTCCAGGAGTTATACCACTGTTATTTGAGTATGTGAATATTATTGTTCTTGTGAGAAGTGTCTAGTTATTTCTGTCGGCATGAATAAACTGAAATTGAGATACACCAAACCTTGAAAGAGAGCTCACGGTGTGGTTTTTAAATGGATACAACTTCTGAATTCGGACTACAGTACATAAGCAAGCTTACAAGTTTCATCAGCAGAAAAACGCAACATTCAGATTCAATTTCTGAATTTATACTACAAAGCAAGAATTCTGCTGCAAAATGGGAGTACAGAGCTTTGGCTGCCTAATTCAGCTAGTCGCCGTCATTTGAGGGCATCACCACGGCTGTGAAGCCATCGTAGGGAAGTCTTGCGGCCACGGAGCCACCGTCATGTATGGGCGAAGATGCGGCCGCTGAATCACTGCCGTGTGTCGGAGGAGCTGCGGCCGCTGACTCACTAGCTCGTGGGGCAGTGGCCAAGCCGCCAGTCGCCGTCGCCGATCGTGTAGGGGTAGGGGGAGCTGCGGTCGTGGTGAAAGAGCCTGAGCCAAGGCCACGCGGGCGCCGCCGGAGGGCCGATCACGGATAGCTGAGGGCAGGTTCTATGCGCCGGTGGAAGCCGCATCGCGGCGGCGGTCAAGACAATGAGAAGACGATCTGATCCAGGAAGGTCAAGCCCTTTTTCCCCTGATGATTAATAGAGAGAGGGGGTTATGTGCTAATTATCGTTTAAGTGGGATGCTTAGTAGTCCCACTTTTAATCTAGGACGTCCACCATCCATCCAACAGTATTGGATAGAAATTTTCAGATTTTTACTGAAAAGCCATTTTCACCTGATACTTCGCCCTAAGCTTCTTTTCTAGAAACTTCTTCCAACTCTTTCTGTGCGCCACACAGCTTCTTTTGTCCGTTTGAGGACCAACCGGTCCCAGGCATGGAGATGTTTGTGTATCACAGAAAGTCTGTCAGCTAGAGAACCACTAGAAGCTATGTGGCGCACAGAAAGAGTTGGATCTTCAGAAAAAGAAATTCCTTAAGCCAGCGCTGGCACCCCTATATCTCGCCTTCAGCGTGTAAGTTTCTTACTCGCTGAAGAGGGCAAGCCAGATGGGCCGACCTACTAGCGTGGGAGGCCACAACTTTTTTTTCTTCTAATTTTACATTTATTGTTTTTTTTGTTTTTTTGTACTTTTTATACTTTAAAAATATTATAAAAGATATATTAAAAAAATACTCTACAATTTGTTTTCGGAAAATGTTCAACAAGTATTTGAAAAAATGTCAATCAAGCATTAGGAAAATATTAAACAAGTACTTGAAAAGTGTTGAACAAGTGTTTGAAAAATGTTAATCAAGCATTCGGAAAATGTTGAACGTGTACAGAAAATTCTTTTAAATGTTCGAAATTCCAAAAATTTATAATTTAAAAAATTTTTCATGTTTTAAAAAAATTCTAAAAACTTCATATTTTTTATATTTCCCATGTTTTTCATTTTTTTCTCGGTTTTAAAAAAATTCAAAAAAAGATTGGAATTCGAAATTAGTCACAATTTCAAAAAATGTTCAAGTTATTTGTGTTGAAATTTTGTTCATTTTCAATTATGTTTTCACAATTTTAGAAACTGTTTGGAATGAGAAATTTGTTTGCAAATACAGAAAATCATCACACTTTTGAATTTTTTGTTCATGTTTCCAAAATTTATTTACATTTTAAAATTTGCTCAATATTCAAAAAATTGTACGTAATTCAAAGTTGGTTCACATTCTGGTTCACTTTTTCAAAACGGATTAAAAAACAGCTCGGTTTTATGGGTGAAAACAGGATGAAAAACTGAAGGGGGAAATATATAAAAATTAATTTTTTGGCATAGTGGGCTGGACCATTTGTGAAGGCTTCAGCGAAGCCACTCCTACTTGACGTGCACGACCGTCAACTAGGAGCTGTCTAATATGCGTGTCTGAATCCGTCTAATATGCGTGTCTGAATCTGGCCAGGTGGGCCATATACTTGGTTCCTTCACCTTACTCCTAATCAAATGGAATAGGAGGCGACGCAAAAAAAATGGAATAGGAGGGTAATGATCTGATTACTCAGTAGATCTCTCTTGGCCTGTAGTTACACCTGAACTAGTCACGGCTTCCATCTTTCTTCAGACTGCAGATGCCTCCCTGCAAATAGAGAGCAAAATATCAGTACTTGCACAATTGCCTTGCTGCACAACTTATTTGCACCCCTGAAGCTTACTGGAAGATCGCTCCATTATTATTTCACTTATTTGCACATGTTTTGTGATTTATTTGTGCACAACAGAACATTTGCTGAATCCAGACAAGATCTGCGGTCTGCGCAACACTTGAGCATATATCGCTCAAAAACAAGAATAAACCACATGTGCTGGGAATTGATGTCGATGAGCGGAGCAGGAAAATAGTCCTTGGAAGGAAGCAAGCTCACCAGCTCATCATCATCGTCATGTGCTGTGTGAAGTAAAGTAAACCAAACCTGCCTGCCTTAGACACTGCAGTCAAGTGGCCCCGATCTATAGCTGGGGTACCAATACCAATGTATCTGTCTATCAACCAAAGTATCAGCGTCCACTTGGCAGGATGAAGACATAATAGTAAGACACTACTACTCCGTCCCATAATGTAAGGCGTTTTTGCAAGCTAGTTTAACTTACAAAAACGTCCTACATTATGGGACGGAGGGAGTAATTGACAGCCCTGTCAGTTGACCTTGAACATGCGTGCGGCTTAGCAGGTCACCAGCACACATGCATGAGACCATGCATAAAGGCAGTGGCTGCTTTGCTGAGTTTTTGTTCAGTTGCGTTTGGATCGGATCCTCGTAAGCAAAAAAAGGCGCTGTTTGCATGGCTCAGATGAGATGCCGCGTGAAGAAAAGTAAGTGCCCCATGTTACTCTGCATTATCCACGGACAGTTAGTACTAACTGGGTTTAGCTATGTAGTCGGTCTCAGAGTGTGGGTCAGGTCAGCCAGATGCATGCAAAGATGCCGGTCAGCAGAGACTTTCAGAAAAAAACACACATACAGTTGGTCAGGAATGATGGTAGTACATATATTACTGCTGGCTGCTAATTACCGAAAAAGGCTTTCGCTCCGTTTTATATATAAAGCACCAAACCACAAAGACCATGATACAAACTCACGCCACCACCGCACACGACACACACACCCAAGGCAAGATACAAGGGTGCCGGGCACCGCCACACCACCCCAACGACTACCAAGCCACTACAAATGCGCGAGGATGAACTGCTCGGAGCCACCAGAGACCTCCTCCTCCGAGGGGAGGTGAGACGGGAACGACGGAACCAGGACTCCAAGATGGTGCCTCCAAGAAGGGAACGACCACGATAGCCGCCACCATCCGATCCCAAAGATCGGGTTTTCACCCGGAGCAACTCGAAGGAGAAAGGCCACTGCGACGGAGCCTACAGGAAGGATACGGTGTCCACGGACGCCGTCACCGTCGGCCAATACAAGATTGGGCGTGTAATGAACCCCAAAGACGCCCACCCTCCGAAGCAACCTCGCCCACAACCACCAACGACCACCCACCCACGTGGCCTCGGCCGCTCACACTCCGAGGCGCAAGTCCCGCCCACGAACTTCGGTGCCTCCCGCCCACGGGCCGCCGCATCCAGACACCCCTAGGACCGACCAAAGAGATCGGCTTGGGCCAAAGGGCGACCCGATCAAGAAACCGCGCATACATCCCGCCTCGAACAACGCCAGAGTTGCGTCGGCCCACACATGGCCGGGAACGGGGAGGAGGGGAGCGGACGATCCGGCAGACACCTCGTGCTGGCCGACGGGTGGCTAGCTCAGCGGCGCCTCCGTCCCTCCACCGCCTCCCCACCGGACAACTCGGTGTCGCCCCACCTTTCGGCGGCGACTGCAGCCCACGCGAGGCCACCAACATACACCCGCCTCACGGCAAGGAGAGATCCCGAGGGCCGCCACCAATCGCGAAGGAAGCTCACCGAGGAGCCCATCTGCGCGGCCCACTGCCTCGCCAAGCTTGGATCCCGGCCACCACTCACTAACCATCGCTTCCACCAACCGCCGTGGCTATGGCAGGGCGAGACTAGCAGCCGCCGCCTCGGCCAGCG
Organism: Aegilops bicornis; assembly: GCA_021605145.1. Classification (NCBI taxonomy): domain Eukaryota; kingdom Viridiplantae; phylum Streptophyta; class Magnoliopsida; order Poales; family Poaceae; genus Aegilops; species Aegilops bicornis. The sequence goes on along the minus strand of CM038673.1, from coordinate 244,263,327 downwards.
CCGCCGCCCAGATCCGGCCTCGACCCGCCGGCGGCCCAGATCCGCGACCAAAAGGCACGCCACCACCGCCACGGCCACGCCGCCACACGGTTGCCGCCAACAGCCACAGCCGCTGCCACGCCACGCCACCGCCACAGATCCCGCGGCCGCCACGACCCACGCCGAGGCCCCGCCGAGGAGACAAGGCAGCCTCACGCCGTCGCGCCTACCGCTTCGCGCCGCCTCTGGCGGCGAGGGAGAGAGAGGAGGAGGGAAGCTCGGGCGGCGCTTAGGGTTTCTCCCGAGACGCTACAGCTGGATGCGCGTCGAGCGAGAGGGGATGAGGGTAATGGCTGCTAATTTACCTGTGACCACGCGTCCATCAGCATTTAGTTGTAGGATCACCTACTACTCCTGGATCGATCGAGTAGCAGTACACCATGGCGCTGGAATGGCCATAGCAGATGAGTCCAGCGGCTCCATACACCGACAAATCCTCCCTGCGGAACCACAAGGACACGCGCATGGTCCATGCATGGAGGCATGTTCCATGTTAGTACTCCCTCAGTCCTAAAATAGATGATTCAACTTTGTACTAACTTTGTATTAAAGTTAGTACAAAGTTGAGTCATCTATTTTGGAACGGAGAAAATACTAGCTAAACTTTTACAGCTAATTACTTCCTATGTAAACTAGAATTTCAGAGCATCTATAACTAGAGTCCTGTATTCCTCCCCAAACATCCGGATGGACTCCCGGTCAATGTCCAGATAGAACATTATCATCAAATCGGATATGTCAAACTAGGCTCAAATGTCCGGACTGACCGGCACTCCTTATAATTAGCCCATATTTGATAGATATGGGGAGGCTCGGATGCGTCCGGGTGTGTCCCACGTCGTATCCGACATACCAGGCTCATCCCAAATCCGCTCCGAATTGACTAGTCCACCAATTCGACCGCACTACCCGCGCCCGTCCTCCATTTCCCACGTCCGTGCCACCGGCTATATCGTCATGAATGTACCATCGTCGTGGACGTTGCCTTGGTGGAATTGGTGGGGATCTATACCGTGGTGGTCAGTTCAAGGGGAAAAAGTCGCCCAGAGGGAGCGCCGCTGGAAGCAGAGCGAGCGTAAAGCGGCAGTTAAGTTAGTTGCGGAGAGGGCCGGTGAGGAGATGGAGTTAGCCGCGAACGGTCAAGCCACACCGACCAATCCGTCCGTCGTGACCGCGGGAAAAAAGAACTCATTGGGTGGCCATCAGGGGATAGCTTTTCGGACGACGCCACCGGGAACAACATGATGGCCGACTCACCACGACTTCAAAGGCAACAGACACCATTGGACAAGGCCAGCATCGAGCATGCCCACATGTTGTTCGACGATATTCCCACACAAAACCTGGTACATTCTTTGCTCCATATGGCATTTTGCATTGGTTGATTCATTTGTGGTACACAATATTCGATCAATCCTGTAGGACGATAGCTTAATTGTGATGCACATTGTAGGACCAAATAATGCTAAACATGATCAATGGTGGGCAATAGCCTTTGCATAGTGACGTAGGGGGTACCAGTTCCCCTTTGTTTGAAGTAGGGCAAACATCTCGCACTGAAACAAGAAGGCAGTGAAGCCAAGCGGTACGACATTCACAAAGTTTGAAAATGTTCTGTTGGTTGATAGTTGGTTAGCCACAAGCATGGATCCGATATGTCGAAAAGAGCAAATAGGGATCTAATATTGGAAAAAAAATCACAAACTCTATCATGAGCAAAAACAGTATGTGATGCCGCATCCAATTATCGACCACGGTGCGTGTTCTTTCCAACATAGATGGTCCACCATCCAAGGGAAGGTGAGCAAGTTTGTTGGCTACGTCAACCAAGTGGTGGGTCGAAACCAAAGCGCCATCGGAGTCCAAAGCCATGCAATTTTGGCAGCGAGTTTGTTCCAAAAAATGAGAAGAAGACATTCACTGTGTCACATTTTTGGTCGAAATTGAATGGGAAACCAAAAGTGGCAAACCGTCCTTGAGGACATCCAAAGTGGCAAGTTGATGAAAAATGATGGGTCTAGCTCTAATCAATCAAATGGATTGAACGATGAAGTAGAAGAAAATGGAGGAGCGGACATACAGGCCACTATGCCAAGGAGAAGCTGTCAGGTGATGTGAAACAAGTGGGAGAAGGACAATATCACGTGTGAGGGCGCGGCAAGCAAAATGTCCGCCACTTGGACAGGCTTTTTCCCGCAAGGAGGTGAAGAAGGAGGTAAGGTGAAAGTGCAATCATGCCCTTAATCATATTTTGATGTTGATGACAACATGTATGCACTAGTGCAGAACCGGGCAATAACACCGGTTCGTAAGGCCCTTTAGTGCCGGTTCCACAACCGGCACTAAAGTGTGGTCACTAAAGGGCCCCCCCTTAGTACCGGTTCAGCACGAACCGGTGCTAAAGGCCAACCACGTGGCACGAGCCAGCTCCGGGGCAGGAGCCCTTTAGTACCGGTTAGTAACACCAACGGTACTAAATGTTTGTGGGTTTTTGTTTTATTTTTATTTTTCAATTAAATTTGTGTTATCAATTTAATTCTTTTTCGCTTGCTGGTATTTTACAATACTACACATTGTACACGTTATGCATATATATATATATATATATATATATATATATATATATATATATATATATATATATATATATATATATATAAATAGAATTTCTAATAGAACCAATCATGCATATATATATATATCATCAATGTCTCACAAACCATCATATTAATTAATTCACACATACACACATGTATAGCTATATACAATTTCTCCTACATATGCATGTTGCCTTGAGCCAGTTGCATTAGCCTAATTGGTGCCTTGAGCACGATGGGGCGGTAGCGGGTAATAGTATTCTCCTTCGGATTTATGACCTGGTCGAGCAAAAATCCCGCTATTTCCTCTTGAAGTGCTTCTCTACGCTCCGTTTCTAGGAGCTTCTCCGCACCTCTGTGAACTGTTAAGAAGGAGATCAATATGCATGTGTATTAGTTGTGTGACTAGATATCGATAATGGTGTAAAAATTATGAATAGTGTTATGACAAGCGTACCCATTCCTGTCTTTGAGATCTGCTCCTTTCGGACGCCATCATGCGAATGTTCTCGCAAACGCAGAATGCACACAGATCAGACCCTGGCTACCGCTTTCGTGGCCTTTACGAGAATGGAATTTGATCAGATTATAATTAATCAAGCATGATAATTAAAGAGATGGCAGCTAGCTAGCTAGCTAGTACTACTTAATTACTTACCTTGGGTCGAAACCATTTAAGCTTTTGTTTCCATTCTCCACGGGTCATGCCGATGAACCTTGCCCAAGCCCCTGCCCGCCGACAAAGAAAATGAATAAAGGGGTTATTAAATAGTTCATATCATGAAAAATGACGAACTAAATAGGCCGAGATATATAGTTAATAATGATTGAAATTACCTGTTGACTATCCCAAACAAGATTTTATAGTCAGTTTTTTCTCTGAGTAGTGAGTCCAGTATTTCAACTGTTCCGGCGTCAACTTTAATGATACACAAGACCCGGTGATATCTGCATGCACACACGTTTGCATGTCTTAATTAAGCGGGCATATGTAAAGCAAAAACATGTAGCTAGCTAGTAGGCAAAAACAGAGAATTTGTAGTACAAGACAGTGTGACTCACTGGAAGTTGTAAGGAAGTAGTATATCTTCATTGTATTTGAGGCGCTTCAAGAACTCTAGCATGTTGTCCTCTCCGTCCTTTTGATAACGTGGATTTAGATTCCATGTGTATTCATTAACGGTGTTTGAGTCAATGAACCCGATGCCAAAGCGTCCACCTTTTCTCATTTCATATATCTTCATCCTGCATATAATACCACGTAAAAGAATATAGTGAGGATAATTACAGGTAATGATTGATCAAAAGGATCAAGACAGCTAGCTTGAGACTTAAATTACAGAAAGAAATCACTTACGTATAATAGCAACCGATTTATAGATTTGTCGAATGCGTCTTTGATTGTATAACTGAAACAGTTCAGAATACTCAACGGATAAAGCTTTCTCATGGAAGTAATGCTCCTCCTTGACATTCACCATGAAGGACACTCGATCGGAAATCTTGGTAATGTTCATGTACCATTGATACAATTCATACATTCTCGTTGGGAGGTTCTTGACCTTGTCTGGATGGACCAAAGGTTGGCCCCGGACATATTTCCGTTTTATTTCATCCTCTCTAAGCACAGGCATGGGCTCGATCTCGAGGAGTTGTCCAACAGTGATTTTGAGAACTTCAGCCTGCATTATATGGTCCTCCGTTATTACCACATTGCCCACCTCAGAACGTAAACTGTTTGCCCACAATAATATTGGGCGCGTCATTATCACGTGTTGTTGGCACAACAAGCGAGGATCGATTACGCCGCTGTTCTCCCAGCTGGGGAATGGTTTTCCGCATTTTTGACAGCTGCTTCTTGTTTGCTCGATCCGAGCTCGCCTCCTTACGTGAGACATGCTCGATTTAACTTCCGATGTGGCGCTCATAGTCTGTGTCAACAGGCTTGGGAGCTGGTGGTTGAGCCATACGAATGAAGTGGTCAATCGCTTCCTCAGGCACTTTCTCCCTTGGCGGCGGTGGCGGTTTCGGTGCAAAATGGGCTTCCACCTCGGACTTCGATATGGCTGCGATTTCCTCCTCGGACCTGTCATAAGACCTCTGCGGAAGAGGCGTGAGGCTTGGACCATATTTATATCGCTTGCCTCCTGTACTTCCTGTACTACCTCGACTCGTATTGCCACGCACCATAGCTGCAGGGTGTCTCTTCTGCGATTGCTTTGGCGGCGGAGACGCCGGCCGACGGGCTGAGTTGGACGAGGAGGTGGCCGCTGAAGATGTGCGGACTTGGAGGAGGAGTGGCCTGAGGTTGTGCGGACTTGGAGGAGGAGTGGACGTCGACGCTGTGGCGGACTTGGAGGAGGAGGAGTGGCTGACACTTTGCGGACTTGGAGGAGGAGTGGCACGACACTTTGCGGACTTGGTGGACTTGCAGGAGCGGGAGACTGCAGACTCGGTGGCGGACTTTGACGAGGAGTCGATGACGCGTGTCGGTGGCCTTCAAAGATGATGCAATCCTTTTTCCATAGGATGATACGATGGTTGGCGTCTCCAAGAAAGCTCGTCCTCACCTCCGTGAATGTCAAGCTCTAGCCCGAATATGGCTGCACCACCTCGTCAACCATGACACGAGCATAGCCCTCTGGAATCGGGATGCAATGGTAGGTTGCTTTGGGGGTAACTGGAAAAGCTTCTCCGTCCGCCACCTTCATGGATATGTTCTTCATTTTGACGTGTAGCTCAGCTAGTGTTTTCCGTGATGTCATCCACGGGTATCTACCCAGCATTGCATCGTCTGGGCGGAACCCACGCTGCTTCTCTGCATGGATGGGGCGGTGCTATCCAATGCTGGATCATCCGCTAGCTGCTGCAGCTCTTTGAGACCCCTTTCTTTGGCTAAGTGAGTCGATCTGCTCCTGCTGCCGCTGGAATTTGACTGCCAATTCCGCTTGACTTGCTTCTAGGCCTTGAAGGCGTTCATAGTCCCGCTTCCTCTGCTCCTCCTCCATCTTCCTCTTCTTCACCTCTGCAATCTTCTTTCTCGCACGGGTTCTGTAGTCGTTGTTCCAGTCTGAAAACCCCTCATACCACGGAATAGCGCCCTTGCCTCGTGTTCTTCCCGGGTGTTCAGGATTTCCCGAGCACGCAGCGTAAGCTCGTCGTTCTCTGTTGGGCTGGAACACCCCGATCGTTCCTCTTCTATTGCAACAAGTATCGCATTGTCGGCTCCGTTCAGACATGCCTTCGTCGAAACTTTGCCTGTCTTCGGGTCCAACTCCCCCCCATGCGCATAGAACCAAGTCCTGCACCTGGGGGGCCAGCTCTTAGTAACCGGAGTGACACCTGCATCCTCCATCTCTTTCTCAGACTTATCCCACTTAGGCATTGCAACCGCGCATAGCCACCTGGCCCCAAACTTATGGAACTTATCCTTTTTTCGGCATTCTTCTTGTTTATTCTCGATCGTTCCTTAGCTAATTCTGAATCCTTGAATTTCATGAAATCGTCCCAATGAGCACGTTGGTTCTCTAGTGTTCCCTCGAATCCGGAGTCTTCCTTCCTCCTTGACGTACTTGTCCCATTCACGATTCTTGTGGTTCTTGAATGCAACCGCCATCTTCCTAAGAGCAGCGTCCTTGACTTTCTGCACATCTGCTTCTGTGAAATGATCTGGTAGGGTGAAATGTTCCATTAGAGTATCCCAAAGCAGATCTTTTGATTCTTGTCGACAAAAGTAACATCTGGACGTGGAGCAGCGTCCTCTTTGCCCTTTTGTCCTTTGTCTTTTGCTGGCTCTCTCCATTCTTGAAGGGAGATCGAGTTGGTCCTTCACAAGAACTCCGTGACCGACGAATGAACTTGTCCGCAATCTTCTTAGGCGCTAATGGTTCGCCATTAGGTCTGATCGCCTCGATATTGTACTTCTTTACGCCCTCCTTCAACTTTTTGTTCGGCCTCGTTTCGTCCTTTTGCTCAAGATTTGCTCGACCCGGATGGCTGAAAGAACAAAGATCGATTCGTTAATATATCTTCAAGTCATTTAAAACATGTGATGATCACCGAAACCTGCTTATATAAATATATATACCTCGCCGGTCTTTGTTGTTTCAGGATCAACATGTTCTTCGTCATCGTCATAATCGTAGTTCATGACTTCATCAATTCGGTCGTCATGATCGAATATCATATCACCCTCTCCGGTGTTGTTTAGAAATTCGAGCCGTCATAATCTTCTTCATTCTGATTATCATCGGCCCGCGTATCATATCGAACATGGTCTGTTCTCCTCTCTCTATCGGTATTGTTCCGCCATAGCTTTTATTTAACTAATTCAAAAGAAATATAAAACAATTTAGTATTCAAATTACATCGTCTCGAATAATAGATATAATCTCGAATACTTTGTCTAGAATAATAGATACAATCTCGAATACATCATCTCGAATAATATATAATATTGAATAGTACATCACTGGCTAGCTAATTAAAGATCGAATACTACAGAAGAATCTAGGGCACTCGTGGTTCCTGCGTCGCGGGCGGTGGACACCCAAAGAGAAGGAACCCTCACAGGATCATAGCTGATGTGAGATCCTCAAGATACCGCCAGTATTGGAGAACTGCCGCCCTCTAACGCAACCATGTAGCGATGGACGTGCTCGTCCTCCTCCCTAACACGGGCGACGCATTCTCCTCCGACGGGCCGGGTCCCTCCGCACCGAGACTGGCCCACGCGAACGCCACCAAACGAGATCAGGGTCGACGACGGACCCGGGCCGGGTTCCTCATCAAGCGCGCGCGCCTCCAAGCAAGATTCTCCCAAAGTGCCAGCCCGTCGGAGCCAGTCCGGACATGGGCGGCTGGACGTCGTCGTGGACGGGTCGACGACGAGGATGCGGGCCGGCATCGCCGATAACAAATACTAGCTATATGCCCGCAAAAATAATATTTTTTAATGATTGGATTTTGATAACTAAAATTTATAACATTTCTACTATTTCAAAAATCTATATACTATTTCATACTAATTAAGCATCTAACACTAAAAACATAAAAACAATTTCTATACATCCATTAAAAATAGAAAAACAACATTATATAAAAAATTCCATACTAATTAAACACTAATTATATCCATCTAACATGCAATCATACATATATACTAGTGAAAAACAATAATCTAAAAATCTAAACTAATTAATCATACAAAATCTAAACTAATTAAATATATACGTGTATGTGTGTGTGTGTTCATCATGCTTGTGTGTGTGTATGGGCTCAGAGGGCGGCGCCCATGGTGGTAGCCAAGGCGAGGGAGAGGGGTTAGAGGGGGAGAGCTCACAGCGGGGCGACGGCGACGGCGAGGCGATGGCCGGGGGCAGCGACGGGCGGGGGCGTGATGCGCGGGGGCGGCGACGCAGGGACAGCGCGACAGGGAAGGGCCCGGGCGGCGACGGGACGGGACGGGCGGCGACGGGATAGGGCGGCGACGGCGACGGGTCGGTGACGGCGTCGATCGATCGGGCGGGCGGTTCAATGGGGAAACAGAGGAAGAAACAGAGGAGAATGAAATTTTTCAAGTGTTGTATATATAGAAGGCACCTTTAGTACCGGTTGGAGCCACCAACCGGTACTAAAGGTCTGTTTTGGCCAGCCCAAGCAGCGGGAAGCGACCCCCTTTAGTACCGGGTGGTGGCACAAACCGGTACTAAAGGCCCCCCTTTAGTACCGGTTTGTGCCACCACCCGGTACTAAAGAAGTCTTGTTGGCAGCAGTGCGGTCTTGACAAGTTTAGTCCCACCTCGCTAGCCGAGGGGCGACCGCACTGGTTTATAAACCCCCGTGCGGTCGCTCTCTCGAGCTCCTCTCCAAAGCAGGCCTACTGGGCCTACGTGTTCTTTGCTGCCCTGTTGGCCCACTTGGCCTTTGCGGGCCTGCATCCTGGCCCAACACAGGTTGGGTTTCTAGTCGTATGCAGGCCGCTACGGCCTAGTAGGCGGGCTTTTTTTTGCTTTATTTATTTTTGTGTTGTTTTTTTGTGTATTTAGAGTTTCTTTGTGAATATTTTTGCTTTAGGTACAAAAAATTACAAACATTCTGTTAGTGCCTGTAGTTTTCAAATTTGAATAGTTTAAATTTTGAATTATTTGAAATTAGTGTGAATCACTAGTTTGTGAATAATTTAACTTTAAAAATCAGTAAAGGCATGAAAGAATTTGTTTGCACATAAAATTTCTTCGCGTTTCAAATGCCAAAACACATAACTACCCTAACTATTACAGAGATTCCCCTCCGGGTGTGAAACATGTAAGAAAGTGATGATAGTGAAGCCGATCACATCCCGGATCTTTGGGTGTGAAACTTTTTCTTCAGCGTGTGTCCCTTTGCACCGTAACCATGGAAAATCTTCATCATTTAACGGGATGCTCGGGTCAATATTCACTGTGAATGGAGAAATTTCATCAAACTTTTCATAATCTTCCGACTTGTCTGCCTTGTCATCCACTCCCACGATGTTTCTCTTCCCGTAAAGAACTATGTGCCGCTTTGGCTCATCGTAAATGCGATGCATTCGCTTCCTTATCTTTTCTTTTTCTTGGCTTGGTAGACATGTCCTTCACATAGAAAACCTGTGCCACATCATTGGCTAGGACGAATGGTTCGTCTGCATACGCAAGATTGTTGAGATCCACTATTGTCATTCCGCAGGTCTTCCGTTACCCCGCCTCGTGTCATATTGACCCATTTGCACCGAAACAAAGGGACCTTTAAACCACGCCGATAGTCAAGTTCCCATATGTCCTGTATATAACCATAATATGTTTCCTTTTCCGTCTTGGTTTCTGCATCAAAGCGGACACCACTGTTTTGGTTGGTGCTCTTCTTATCTTGGGCGATCGTGTAAAATGTATTACCATTTATCTCGTACCCTTTGAAAGTCATTATATTCAAGATGGTAACTGGGACAGCAAGTACATGTCATCTTCAATTGAGGTGTCATGCATGGTGCGGTTCCGCAACCAGCTGGCGAAACTCCTGGTTTGTTCACGTGTAATCCGGTCATCGAGACCGCTCCGTGTTTGGAGCATAGCAAATTCTTGTGTTCATCCATATACGGAGCCACCAAGGCGGAATTCTGTAGAACTGTATAGTGTGCTTCAGTGAGAGAATGTCCGTCCATACATATTATTTGTTCCCCTCCTAGCGTGCCTTTTCCATCCAGTCTGCTCTTATGCCGCGATTCAGGAACACCAATCGGCTTAAGGTCAGGAATAAAGTCAATACAAAACTCAATGACCTCCTCATTTTGATGGCCCTTGGAGATGCTTCCTTCTGGCCTAGCACGGTTATGAACATATTTCTTTAAGACTCCCATGAACCTCTCAAAGGGGAACATATTGTGTAGAAATACAGGACCCAAAACGTTAATCTCTTCAAGAAGGTGAACTAGGACGTGCGTCATGATGTTGAAGAAGGATGGTGGGAACACCAACTCGAAATCGACAAGACATTGCACCAAATCATTCTGTAACCTTGGTATGATTTCTGGAGCGATTACCTTCGAGAGATTGCATTGAGAAATGCCCATAGCTTCACAATGGCTAATCGAACGCTTTTCGGTAGAAGCCCCCTCAATGCAACCGGAAGCGATTCGTCATAATCACGTGGCAGTCATGAGACTTTAGGTTCGAACTTTTTCTGCCATGTTTATTATTCCCTTTATCTTCGACGAGAAGCCGACGGTACCTTAATATCGAAAGTGTGCATTCAAAGAAGATTTCCTTCTCTTCTTTGGTAAGAGCGTAGCTTGCATGACCTCGATATATGCCGTCTTCTCCGTGCATACGTTGCTGGTCCTCCGTGCCTCGTGTGTATCTTTTGTCTTCCCATACACGCCCAAGAAGCCAAGCAGGGTCACGCAAAGATTCTTCGTCACGTGCATCACGTCGATTGCGGAGCGGACCTCTAGGTCTTTCCAATATGGCAGGTCCCAAAATATAGATTTCTTCTTCCACATGGGTGCGCGTCCATCAGCGTCCTTTGGAACAGGTTGTCCGCCAGGACCTTTTCCAAATATCACCTTCAAATCCTTGACCATATCATGTACATCAGCACCAGTACGGTGGCGAGGCTTCGTCCGGTGATCCGCCTCACCTTTGAAATGCTTGCCTTTCTTTCTTACGGGATGCCTGCTGGAAGAAATCGACGATGTCCTGTACACATTCTTCATACAACTATTCAAATATATACCGCCGGTATCATCCATACGGTCGTGCATCCGCGGTATCCCTTGTTTGTCTGTCACGAAAGGTTACCGAGAGCAGGCCAATCATTGATGGTCACGAACAGCAACGCCTTTAGGTCAAATTCTTCCCCATGTGCTCATCCCATGCACGTACACCTGTTCCATTCCACAGTTGTAAGAGTTCTTCAACTAATGGCCATAGGTACACATCAATGTCGTTGCCGGGTTGCTTAGGGCCTTGGATGAGCACTGGCATCATAACAAACTTCTGCTTCATGCACAACCAAGGAGGAAGGTTATACAAACATAGAGTCACGGGCAGGTGCTATGGTTGCTGCTCGCTCCCCAAAAGGATTAATGCTATCTGCGCTTAGACCAAACCATACGCTCCTTGCATCATCTCGCAAACTCCTTCCCGTACTTTCTTTCGATTTTTCTCCACCGTGACCCATCACCGGTACTTTCAACTTTCCGCCTTTCTTACGGTCTTCTTCAGTGCCATCGCGACGCCTTGGCATGCTCTTTGTTTTGGAACAAACGTTTCAACCGTGGTATTATAGGAGAATACCACATCACCTTGGCAGGAATCTTCTTCCTGGGGCACTCGCCCTCGACATCACCTTGCTCATCGCGGCTGATCTTATAGCGCAATGCACCACATACCGGGCAAGCGTTGAAATCCTCGTACTCACCGCGGTAGAGGATGCAATCATTAGGGCATGCATGTATCTTCTGCACCTCTAACCCTAGAGGGCAGACAACCTTGTTTGCTTCAGACGCATTTCCTCGGGCAATTCGTTGTCCTTTGGAAGCATATCCTTTATCATTACCAAGCAACTTTCCAAATCCTTGTCGGATACACCATTCTCTCGCCTTCCATTGCAGCAATTCCAGTGTGGTGCCCAGCTTTTCTTGTCACCTCACGCATTCGGGTACAACAATTTTTGTGATCCTCTAACATGCGCTGCAACTTCTTCTTCTCCAAATCACTTGCAGTTTCTCTTTGCATCGGCAATGGCCCGACCTAGATCATCAACGGGCTCATCGATGCCTCTTCTTCAACTTCTTCCCGCATTGCCGGCCCAGCTTCTTCCGCATTACCGACTCAACTTCTTCCCCCATTGTTGTATCATCGTATTCAGGGAACCCATGGCCGGGATAGCTGTCGTCGTCCTCTTCTTCTTCATTGTCTTCCATCATAACCCCTCTTTCTCCGTGCTTGGTCCAAACATTATAGTGGGGCATGAAACCGGACTCAAACAGTGGACGTGAATGGTTCTTGACGAGAGTAATTGCGACCATTCTTACAGCCAGCACATGGACAAGGCATAAAACCATCCGCCCGCTTGTTTGCCTCAGCCATAGCGTAAAAGTATGCACGCCCTCAACGAACTGGGGAGAGCATCGGTCATCGTGACATCCATTGCGGCTCATCTTCATTACACAACACCGAATAGACCAAATTAATACAAGTTCATACATAAAGTTCATACAACACTTAAATGCAACAAACAAATAACTCTCTAGCTAAAGCATTTAAATGCAACAAAAAATGCGATCAAGATCGCAACTAAGGTAACAATTGATCCAACAACATAATGATACCAAGCCTCACTATCGATGGCATATTTTCTAATCTTTCTAATGTTCAAGCGCATTTTCTCCATCTTGATCTTGTGATCATCGACGACATCGGCAACATGCAACTCCAATTCCATCTTCTCCCCCTCAATTCTTTTCAATTTTTCTTTCAAGTACTTGTTTTCTCTTTCAACTAAATTTAACCTCTCGACAATAGAGTCGGTTGGAATTTCCGGTTCACATACCTCCTAGATAAAAATATCTATGTCAACTTGATGGGCATAATTTGTCATAAACACGAAATGCAACAAATAGTTTTAAAAGAGAATATACCACATCCGAATCATAACAAGGACGAGGGCCGACGGGGACGGATATCAAAACCATGGCACTATGTATAACAAACAACGTACGGGTAAGATAATTATTATACGAGTAACTATATATCCAAATCACAGAAACATCAATTTTTTATACAAAATTTCATGAACAAGAGGCTCACCACAAGGTGGTGCCGGCGACGAGACGGTGCGGGTGATCGACGGTGGTTACGACAGAGATTTAGAAGGCACTAAGTAAACCACACCTACATATGCAAACTAAGTGTAATTTTGACCTCAAATTGCATATAAATCAAATACTAGCACATATATATATTTCCTCCCAAATTACTAAACTCACAAATTAATAACTATATGAACCAATGCAAGAGCTAATCTAGCAATGAGAGATGAAAGGACAAAGTTTCTAACCTTTGTGATCACTTGAATGGATGGGGGCCTTCAAATCTTGACAAATTTTGGGCAAAATGTGTGATGAGCTCGAGGGGAGAAGAGGAAGAACAGAGAGGAGAGGAGAGGGGAAAGGGTGAAGAACAAAGCGAGCTGGACGAAGGGTTTATATGCAGGAGGACCTATAGTACCGGTTCGTGGCACGAACCGGTACTAAAGTTGCTGGAGGGGGCCCATACTGACAACATCCTGCCACGTCCCTCATTAGTACTGGTTCGTGGCACGAACCGGTGCTAAAGGTTAGCCACGAACCGGTGCTAAAGGCTAGCCGTTGGAACCGGCACTAATGTATACATTTGTGCCGGCTCTAATACAAACCGGCACTAATGTGCTTCACGTTTGACCCTTTTTCTACTAGTGATGTTAGGGACTAATCATGTTTATCAAGTATATCCCAGGGTTATGTCCCAAAGACCGTGTGTATGGATCATGACTAGGGACAAAAATCATATAACTCAAGAATGAAGGTACAAGACATGGACTTCATTTATGGTTTGTTCTTGAGTATAGGGATCCCGCACTATTAAGAGGGGATCGTCGGATCTAGTGAAAAACTCGCTCAAAATCCATAGCTCCTATTCTTTTGTCTCCGGACGTCCGGTGCTCTACGGACGTCCGGCTTCCTCCGGTCATCTGGTGTTCCTTTACAAAATGATATTTGCGGATTTCTGGTACTCTCCGGACGTCCGACCTCCGGTCGTCCGGCAGGTTTCGGACGTCCGGTATTTTCACAACAGAACCGTAGTTTCGGATTTCCGGTCTCTCCAGTCGTCCGGGCTCCGGATGTCCGGCCGGTCTCGGACGTCCGTGTCCTGTGTGCTGGTACGTGGCTCACATATTCATAGTGTCCGGACGTCCGATGACTGTCAGACGTCCAGACTTATTTGTACCACCGGACGTCCGATGTTGTCTGGACGTCCGACCTATCCTGTGCACTTATGTTTCCCAAACGGTCACCTTTTCACATCTACTATATATATACCTTTCCTTGCCACGGGATAGGGTTGACCATTCACTTTGAACTTGCCAAGAACACTCCTCACTCTCTCTCTCTACCACCTACACCAAATCCTAGATTCCCAAGTGTTCTAGGAGCATTTGAGAGAAGTTGTCCAATCAAGTGATAGATCCACTCCTTCCCCTTCTTTGCACCAAAGGAATTTGTGATTTGAGAAAGTTTTGAGCTTTTACCATCGTTCTTATTACTCTTGGAGGTTTGAGACTCCTAGGCGGTATGAGTCTTTCGGAGAGGAATCAATCGTTGTGATTACCCCCGGAAAGTTTGTAAGGGTTTGGAGATCACCCCAAGGTCTACCACTAGTGGTTGAGAAACGCCTCCGTGGTGTTGTATCAAAGGGAGAATAGGGTGAGCCTTCGTGGCGTTGGTGTGCCTTCGTGGTAACATCCACCTCTCTAACGGTGACTAGCTTCCCTCCAAGGAAGTGAACATCGACATACATCCTCGTCTACCGGAGTTGCGGTTATCCCTAACCCTAACTCTCTACTTGTGGTTACTTGACTCTTTGCACTTACTTACATAATATTGTGCTTGCTTACTTATGTGCTTGTGTTTCTTGCTTAGTATTTAGTACTCACTTGCGATTGTTAGGCTCACCTTCATATTCCGCACTATTGCCTAAAATTGCTAAGTAATAATTTGTCAGGACCCCGATTCCAAGTCACATCGACCTAGCCGGTAACACCTCATATCACTTTGCGGCCTCACGCACGGTATTCCCACGGGTGTCGCCTTACCATGGCCCGGGACCGTTTGCGCCTTTTGGCTCACGTATATGATAGTGTCGCTAGCATCCACATGACAAAGAACCGGGCTGACATGGCTAGTCGTGAACCCAAAGCGGCGCTAACCCATGGGGACAGGCATACATGAATCACATCGAGCATGTCGGTCATCAACGTATGAATTCGGGCTGTAACCTTTGGGCTATGAGGACTCCGGTATCCCGGGCTGTAGCAGGCTAGGCAGGACTCCGAATATCACCGCGTGACATTTCCCCGAAGGGACAGACATAGGAACGAAGTGAAACACATGCCGGCCAGTCAAGTGTCCAAGCAGTAGTGCTGGGCTAGGTAGGACTCCGGTGAACCGGGCTATAGCGGACTACTATCGCTCAGAAGCACAAGACTACATTTCCCCATATTAGAGGCTGCCAAGGATAAACAACTAGTTTGTCGGATCCCACTCATACCAAGCATTTCAATCATACACGCAATATGCCCGATATGAGTACATACAACAAGGCATCACAACAAAACTCTACAACTCAAAGTACTTTATTTAAGAGGCTCGAGGAGCCATACATAACATATCCATACGAGATAGGGTCACATGACCCACCAATCAACTCATACAAACCTCCCAGCACCTTCTGAAGCAAACTAGTCTGAGTACAGACTCCAAAAAGAAAGAAAGCTTGTTGAAGCCCTTCTATCTACAGTGGCCCTTCACAAGCCTTGGATCACCACCTGGGTGGTTAGCTCACTCGTCGATGTCAAGGTCTACATAGAACCCATCGGAGGGGGCAGTGTTGTCGTCTGAAAACATTAATTAAGCAAACATGAGTACGGAGGTACTCAGCAAGTCCTACAACAGAATCCTATCATACATGCACATTCTCAAGAAGGAGGTGGAGTTATTTGCAGCAAGCCAGCTTTGACTCTTGGCTAAGCTATCCTACGTGACACCACTTGAAAAGCATTTGTCGCTTTGCAGTCCACTAATCATCATCACAATACTCCACCGTGGATCCTCTCTCTCGTCAACCCACGAGAGGGCCATCCGCGGCACTCACACTTATCTTGAGGCTTTTAGCAGTATCCATTTACTTGTCTATGAACCGATATAGGCAACCCAGAAGTCCTTCTCCGTGGACACGGCTATTCGAATAGATCATATTAACCCTGCAGGGGTGTACTTCTTCACACACGCTCTCACCACTTACCGCCGTTTACACGACATGTACTCGGCAACCTTCAAGCGGAAGCCCAACGTGGTTGTCGGCCATAGCCTACCTAAACACTCAAGTCCCTAGTCCAGGTTTATCGCCTATTCAGGTTCCATCCGCAGGAGTCCGCCGAGGTTTCCCATACGGCCCCGAACGATGTGTGCAGGGTTCCCGAGATACCAAACGGGCACTTTCGGTACACGGGCCACGTGCCTCTTGCAACACAACCCACCCCTAAGGTCAGTGTTGCGCCCCAAAGATGCTACAAACACCGTAAACTACTTGCAACTCCCGGACCGGGAACAAGGGTGGTTAAGAAGCCGAGAGGGTCCATTGGTTTCGGGCCCAATGCGTGGTAGTAACTGTTTCATGGATCACAAACACGTAACTCAGTTCTTAGGGACGGCTTCAATGAAACAACCCACCATGTACTCCTACATGGCCTCTCATCGATACCTTTACCAAAACGTGTTCAACACTTTCACTCTCGAATCCGACACAACCTTTCACTCTAGTTCATCATCCCGATGAGCCAGACCTGACACAACTCTAAGCATAGCAAGCATAGCATGGTAGGAATCACAAACATGGCTCAATCAACTCCTACACATACTAGTGGGTTTCATCTAGTTACCGTGGCAATGACAGTCATGCAAAGGAAGTGGGTTCAACTACCGCATGCACACAACAGTTTGAATCGCGTTGTCTTAATGCGAAACAAGAGCAGAAGCGAGAACATGGGTTTGTATCAGAATGATCAATGGGTTGCTTGCCTGATGGAGTGGTGGTAGGATACTGCCCTTCAGACGGATATTAAGTATTATCCTCGGAGGCAGAACCTATCACGAAAGACATACCAAAAATAAACACACATGGCAATATGCGACAATATGATGCATGCTATGACATGGCAGTATGGATGTGTATTGGCCTAATGCAAGCTGAAACAAAAAGGGATGAACTCATTTGAATCAAAGATTCAAATGCTAGCTCATTTAAAATAGCCATAAAGGTGTATTATCTTATTCTGCTTAAACAGCAAGGTTAACTTGTTTTATCATGCATGAAACCTGTACCAATGGATAGAATGGATTTTTCTGATCATTTTTCATATATAGATCTTTGCATTTGGAGTTACAGATTAATTTCTATGAATTTTTGAAGTTTGAACTATATTCTGGAATTTCCTATAATAGAATAAATCCAGTAATTTATTTACTGCATCAGCAATGCGTCAGGATGATGTCATAGTCAACGAGGACGTCCAGGTCAAACCTGACTGATGGGTCCCGCATGTCAGCATAATTAGTTTAGCTAAATTTTAATTAGAACTAAACCTGATTAGTTAACAGGGCTGGGCCCCACCTGTGATAGACTCAACAGAGTCAACCAGGGCCCACCCGTGGTCAAAGTCAAAGTCGGCTACACCGGCGTTTACCCGCCGGCGAGCCAGACGCGGTGGCGGAAGTGGTTTTGGTCATTTCGGCAACCAAACGAGCCGCGGAGGGCATCTAGGTGGAGCTGGGAACAAGCCGCAGCTTTTGGTGGAGTTAGTTGAGCTCGGTGCGGCCGGAACCGGCGCCGGCGACGACCTAGGCGGCCGCCGGAGTTCGGGTGAGGACGAACTCGGGGCTACGGTGTGTGGTGAGGTGCGGGGAGTAGTGGGTTAGGCCCTACGTGATGTGGTGAGTGCGTTAGACACCGAGGGGTGGCCGGTGGATGGCCGGGAGCACGTCGGCGACGAGCTCCGCGGCGGCGGGTGCGGTTGAGCTCCGTTCGGTCACTACATAGCTCGGGAGCGAGAGAGGAAAGGAGGTGGAGATAGCTAAGCTCACGGGGCACTCGGGGAAGCACCTGGCCTTGATCGGGGGCCGATGATCTGACAGCGGCGTTGAAGGGGATCTCCGGCGGCCGGAGTCAGGCGAGGTCGGTGCAGAGGCCTCGGGCTACGCGAGCACTCGGGGCTCGGCTAGCTCGACGAAGAGGAGGGCGGCGGAGCTCCTAGACACGACGGCGAGGAGCACGGACGACGGGGAGCGCGACTACGGCGACGACGTGGCTGCGGTGGCGTCGGCCATGGCGGGGGAGCGCGAGGGGGAGGAGCTGGGGAGGAAGAGAGATGTCTGAGGGTCCGGGGGGAGAGAATGGACGTGTTCCGCGTCCGCAGCTCGGTGAGGGGAGCGGCGAGGCGGCGGCCAGGTGCGTGGCATGCATGCGGTGCTCGCCGCCGAGCACCTGCCTGCCTGCCTGGCCAAGCCAAGCAGCTCACTGGCGCGGCGGCTGGGCTGGGCCGGCAGGTGGGCCGGTTGGGAGGCGCCAGGTAAGTATTCCATTTTGTTTTTCTTTTTCTAATTTCTGTAACTTTGTGGACTTATTAAAATACTTAAACAGCTTCAAAATTCACCAAACTGCTCCTGGTCCATAGTTGGAATATTTCCAACATGAAACATTTTTGTTTGGGAATATTTGGGCATTTGAAATATTTTATATAAATTTAAATGCCCAAACTCAAATACTTATGATTTAATTCAAAGACCTTAGGATGACCTAGAAAATTTTGCACCACTTGTGTCAGAGGCTCTGAACCAAAGCAAAGGTGATGATCATTTTTGAAGGGCATTTCAGGTTCATTGAAAATAATTTTAGTAAACCCTAGTTGGATTCAAAAGGGGTTCTGGGGGTTCTGTCCTTCTCATTTCAAATTTCAAATGAAAGTTAAACATGATGCACACACTAATGCATGGACTAACTAGGATGTGACAACTCACCCCCACTCAAAAGAATCTCGTCCCGAGATTTAGGATCCGCTATGAAAAGGTGGGATACTCAAGTCAAGACGATCCTCCCTTTCCCAAGTTGCTTCTTGCTCGTAATGGTTTGACCATTGAACCTTTAGAAACTTGATATTCTCGACGTCGAGTGGTACGCTCGGCTTGATCAAGAATACTGAACGGGATATTCTCGATAGGTGAGGTTATCTTGGAGATCAAGCGTTTCGTGGTCCACTCACCTAATAGGATCCGAGAAGCAACGCCTGAGTTGGGAAACGTGGAAGACATCATGGACTCTGGAAAAATGCAGAGGTAGTTCCAATTGGTAGGCAACTTCTCCTCGCTTGGCAAGAATGCGAAAGGGTCCAATGTAACGAGGAGCCAACTTGCCTTTGATACTGAATCGATGAGTTCCCTTCAAAGGAGTAACTCAAGGTAAGCCTTCGCCAACTTCATAAGCCATAGGCTTATGCTTGCGTCATATTGACTCTTTTGACGAGATTGGGCTGTTTTCAATTTCTCACGAATAACGCGAACCTGCTCTTACGCTTCCTGAATCATATCCGGGCCAAAGAGTTGTCTCTCCCGTTTCGACCGATTAAGAGGCGTTCGACATTTCCGCCCATAAAGAACTTCGAAGGTGCTTTGCCCAAGCTGGCTTGATAACTATTGTTATAAGCGAACTCGGCGAATGGAAGGCATTTCTCCCAATTCATGCCGAAAGAGATGACATA
This sequence comes from Aegilops bicornis, assembly GCA_021605145.1. Lineage (NCBI taxonomy): Eukaryota > Viridiplantae > Streptophyta > Magnoliopsida > Poales > Poaceae > Aegilops > Aegilops bicornis. The sequence continues at coordinate 244,243,603 of CM038673.1, read as the reverse complement.
AGCTCGAAGCATATCCTCTAGGATTTGATTGACTCGTTCTACTTGACCACTTGATTGAGGATGGAAGGCGGTGCTAAAGGAGAGTCGAGTCCCCATAGCATTTTGGAAACTTTCCCAAAATCGAGAGGTGAAGAGACTTCCACGGTCTGAGTTAATCTCCAATGGAACACCATGCAGAGACACTATTCGAGAGATGTACAAATCAGCTAGCTGGCTAGCGGTTATACTCTCACGAACGGGTAGGAAGTGAGCTACTTTGGAAAGACGATCGACGACAACGAAGATAGCATTATTCCCTCTCTTGGTCCTGGGAAACCCGGTAATGAAATCCATACCGATTTTATCCCATTTCCATTCGGGAATAGCCAAAGGTTGAAGGGTACCCGAGGCCGTTGATGCTCGCTTTAACTCGACGGCAACGTCGCAATTAGCAATGTATTGAGCGATTTCTCTCTTCATCCTAGTCCACCAAAACCTCTGGCGTAGGTCTTGATACATTTTAGTACTCTTTGGGATGAATGGTGAGAGGAGAGTCATGAGCTTCCTTAAGGATCAGTTGCCATAGCTGTTGTTTCTTGGGAACCACCAAGCGGTTTTCAAAGAAGACAACACCTCGTTCATCTATGGAGAAACACTTAGGAGCTCCGCTAGCAATGTTCTCCTTGATCCGAGATATTCCCCTATCATACTGCTGAGCAGCTATGATTCGATCCATAAGGTTGGGTTTCGCCACCAGGGTGGAAAGGAATCCTCGAGGAACAATGTGAAGATTAAGCTTACGAAATTCCTCGTGGAGAAATGGTTGACTTTGTTGTAACATCAAATTGTTACAATAAGATTTATGCGACTTAGTCGTCAGCCATGACATTGGCTTTGCCTGGGGTGTAAGATATTCCTAAGTCGTAATCTGTAATCAACTCGACCCAACGTCTTTTCCTGAGATTCAAATCCGGTTGGGTGAAGATATATTTCAGACTTTGGTGATCGGTGTAAATTTTGCAACGATTACCAAGAAGGTAATGTCGCCAGGTTTTGAGTGCATGAACCACTGCTGCAAGTTCTAGATCTTGTGTGGGATAGTTATCCTCATGTGGACGAATCGCCGAGAAGCGTAGGCAATCACATGACGATCTTGCATGAGTATGCAACCTAGTCCTTGTCGCGAGGCGTCGCAATAGATAATAAAGTCCTTAGAAAATTTTGGTGGAACAAGTACGGGAGCAGATGTCAGGCGTATTTTCAGTTCCTGAAAGCTGAACTCGCACTGTGGCGTCCATTCGAACTTCTTATCTTTCTTGAGGAGTTCAGTTAGAGGTTTAGCAACTTTAGAGAAATTCTCGACGAAGCGGCGGCAATAGCTCGCTAAACCGAGGAAACTCCGAACTTGCTTGACCGATTCAGGTGGAGTCCAACAAGGACGGTTGAACTCGCTTTCGGGATTGACAGCAATGCCCTTACCGGAGATTACATGGCCTAGGTAGGTCACTTACGGTAACCAGTAATTCACACTTAGAGAATTTGGCATAAAGGCGGTGCTCTCGGTTTCATCAATACCAGCCTTAGATGTTCGGCATGTTCTTCCTCATTCTTGGAGTAGATGAGTATATCATCGAGGTATACCACACCGAATTTATCCAAATACTCCATGAAGATTGAGTTCATTAACCGAGAGAAGGTGGCTGGAGCATTGGTTAATCCGAAGGACATGACGGTGTACTCGTATTGGCCATAACGAGTAACAAAGGCCGTTTAGGAATGTCCCCATTCTTAATTTTGATTTGATGGTAGCCCAACCTCAAATCCATCTTGAAAAGATCGAGGATCCAATGAGCTGATCATACAGATCGTTGATCCTGGGGAGCGGATACTTGTTCTTGATAGTGACCAGTTGACAGGTCGGTAATCTACAACCATCCGATCCGTTCCATCCTTCTTCTTGACGAAGAGGACGGGGCAAGCCCATGGGGATGAACTAGGACGGATGAAACCCTTTTGCAAGGACTCATCGAGTTGTTTCTTAAGTTCGGCTAGTTCTAGGGGTGCCATCTTATAAGGTCTTCTAGAGATTGGAACGGTTCCGGGAACAAGATCTATCACAAACTCGACATCCCTGTCAGGTGGAACACCTGGCAGTTCTTCTGGAAAGACATCCGGAAAATCACGGACTACCGGAATATCTTCGAGTTACGGAAGGGGTTGGCATTTAAAGAGTAAAGTCGGGCGCTCGACACTCGGGTTAAAACATAAACTGTCTTGCCGAAGGATGGGTGAGTTGAACAGTTCTAGTAGAGCAATCAATCTTAGCATAATGGGTCGACATCCAGTCCATACCCAAGATGATGTTTATGTCCGAAGACTTGAGAGCTATTAGAGAAGCAAGAAAGACTAATCTGTCGACAAGAATTTCATTCCCATGACTTATTCTAGAGGTTTGCCATCTAGAACTAGGAGTCTGAATTTCCATGGAGGTGTGCATGTCACAGAATGTGGTGTTGTGCAATCGAGCATAGCTCTCAGAAATAAATGAATGAGATGCTCTAGTATCAAAAAGAACAGTTGCCGGATGACAATTAACAAGGAGCGTACCGAGAACGACGTTGGGATCCTCATAGGTTTCCTCAAATGAAACATAGTTGACGTGGCCACGGCAAAGGCAGCTGGTTTAGCATAGAGCACCTTTCCTGCTGGCTTACCACGGCCAACAGACTTTCCGATCTGACTGGGGTTGTTCTGGGGACACTCACGGATGTAGTGGCCCGTCTCTCCACACTTGAAGCAAGTTATCATATTGGGGCGTGGAGCAGCATTAGCAGTGGGGCCTCCATAAGTCTTGGGCGGTACATACTGCTGGTTGGGGCGAGGCGCCTCAAAGGATGGCCTCGGGGTGAACACAGGTGGCGAGCGGTGTTTGGAATCCAAACCCGGCGCTTCGAGATCCAGAGCGGATGAAGAACCAGAGTCACGGAGTGCTTGCATGAAGCTTGAAGTCGACCGTCCAGTTTCAGCACTGATAGCCTTGTTGACTAACTTCTGAAAGGAAGTGCACTCGTGCAGACGAAGATCACAGCGAAGCTCGGGGCTAAGTCCCTTGCGGAACCTTGCCTGCTTCTTGGCGTCGGTAGAAACCTCTTCAGGAGCATAACGTGCTAGATTCCCAAACTCACAAATTTGTAAGTATCCACAACAGCCTACCACAGGTGAAATTGCAGAATTCCTCCCTCTTACGATCCATGAGACCTTCCGGGATGTGATGCTCACGGAAAGCGGCACTGAATTCAGCCCAAGTAGTAATTTGTCCAACCGGACGCATAGCCTCATAATTCTCCCACCAAAGGCTAGCAGGGCCTTCGAGGTGATAGGCGGCAAAGGTAACTTTATCAGCTTCAGCCACGTTGGCAGAACGTAGCTTGTGGGTGATGCTGCGAAGCCAGTCATCCGCATTGAGAGGCTCAACGGAATGTTTGAACTTCGGTGGATACAGCTTGACAAAGTCATTGAGTGACACCAGATCATTTCTTGGCTGGCGTGCGGTGTTTTGCTCAATCCGCTCCAGCAAGCGATTGGTCTCACGCTTGTTGCGTTCTGCCTCCAACATAACCTCGGCCAAAGATGGCGGTTGAGGCAGATTTACATTCCTAGCTGCGATGGCTTCTCCCTGCTCCGGAGCAGCAGGATTGTTATGGTGTTGACCATCCTAGGAAACAAAACGACGGTTTAAACCAGGATGGCAGAATTTAGCAAGGAAGTGCGGAATGTAATGGATAACACGGAATGCAGAGATGTTCATCCATATGACATGGTAATATAAAACTGTCATATATATACCAACGGTCATACACACCATTCATAGTTTAGTACAAGCCCGACGGAGTACAACTATAGTGAAAGGCGTTACATCTCATCGGAAGCATTCCAACTCCTATACATTATTTTTCTACACTTCCAGAATGATACACACTAAGTCATATTCCACAAATCACGTAGGACGGTGGAAATACAACTATTACAATACTAGGGATACTACTACTAACTCAGACAGCTCCGTAGTAGTCCTCATAAAAGTCACCACCCAAGCCTGGAAGTGGAACATGATCATCCGGAAACAGACAATCCTTTGGAGCTTGCGGACCATAGAGACTCGGATGTGGCTGTGCTCCAACAAACGGCGGCAGATGAGGTCCACGAGGGGGGGTGATGCCTCCCACCTCACGCCACTCCATAAAGTCTGGCATACCAGCCCGCATAGGGTACAAGTCCCTCATGTCCATGTATCCGGCTTGCACGGCGGGTGCAAACCGAGTCAGAGTGGCCCAGTGATCAGCACGGGCATTAAAGAGCTCCATACGCAAGGCCTGGTTTTCACGGTCCTTGTCTTCCAGCATCTCAGTAGTGGTGCGAAGAAGTGAGTCCTCATGGGATGCATCGCTGTACATACCCTGAAGGTAACCATGCGCCCCAGGGAGGGATGCTGGCATGTAGCGGAAATCGGTGTTGCACAGCAAGGCAGTTCTGGCTCGAATAATTGTCATCAGTGAGTAGGCTGCATCCTGCACGGACATCCCAATAGTGATCCCAAGTCCATAAGAACAGTGGAGCGGTTCAGTAGCTCCGAGATAAGATGGATATATCCTGACCGTGCACAGATATTGGCTTTGATTAAAATCTCTAAACTGCTCCTTGATGGTATATTCAGGATACCATCGGTAACCAGTCTCGACCATCACCCGAACCAACATTGTCGTGTGACCACACACATCAATGCAACGGGTCAGACGAACCACTTGGTTACGGGGACGGGTGGCCATCCGAAAGCATAGCCACAATGCAAAGACATTAGAATTTCTAGGAAAATCAGGCAGCATAACATCTGTAAATGCTCAAAAACAGATTTGAGACATTCATAATCAGATTGCAAAACCACTCAACAACATCATATCAAGGTTCTGGTTCAACTGGTAGCATACTAAAAAGTAGCAGAAACTAAACTGAGGATGTAACCAACAATCCTATAAGTTACTACGGATTAGTAACACGTGAACCTGATAGAGAGAAGAGAGCCTAGTCCTATACCCACGTAGAATGAGAAGAGGATGACTCGGATCGGAGGGCATAAGGTAAAGGAGTAAAAAGAGCCTTACGTTCCTCCCACAATCAATTCCCCTACATATAACTAAAGCATTTCTAGACTCAACATCGACCAGTTTGGCTTAGCGAACCTCTGAGCAGCCCTCCGATGCCAACGCTGTCAGGACCCCGATTCCAAGTCACATCGACCTAGCCGGTAACACCTCATATCACTTTGCGGCCTCACGCATGGTATTCCCACGGGTGTCGCCTTACCATGGCCCGGGACCGTTTGCGCCTATTGGCTCACGTATATGATAGTGTCGCTAGCATCCACATGACAAAGAACCCGGGCCGACATGGCTAGTCGTGAACCCAAAGCGGCGCTAACCCATGGGGACAGGCATACATGAATCACATCGAGCATGTCGGTCATCAACGTATGAATTCGGGCTGTAGCACTGGGCTAACAGGACTCCGGTATCCCGGCTGTAGCAGGCTAGGCAGGACTCCGAATATCACCGCGTGACATTTCCCCGAAGGGACAGACATAGGAACGAAGTGAAACACATGCCGGCGAGTCAAGTGTCCAAGCAGTAGTGCCGGGCTAGCAGGACTCCGGTGAACCGGGCTGTAGCGGACTACTATCGCTCAGAAGCACAAGACTACATTTCCCCATATGAGAGGCTGCCAAGGATAAACAACTAGTTTGTCGGATCCCACTCATACCAAGCATTTCAATCATACACGCAATATGCCCGATATGAGTACATACAACAAGGCATCACAACAAAACTCTACAACTCAAAGTACTTTATTTAAGAGGCTCCGAGGAACCATACATAACATATCCATACAGATAGGGGTCACATGACCCAACACTCAAGTCATACAAACATACAAGCACATGCGGAAGCAAACTAGTCTGAGTACAGACTCTAAAAAGAAAGAAAGCTTGTTGAAGCCCTTCTATCTACAATGGCCCTTCACAAGCCTTGGATCACCACCTGGGTGGCTAGTTCACTCGTCGATGTCAAGGTCTACATAGAACCCATCGGAGGGGGCAGTGTTGTCGTCTGAAAACATTAATTAAGCAAACATGAGAACGGAGGTACTCAGCAAGTCTTACAACAGAATCCTATCATACATGCACATTCTCAAGAAGGAGGTGGAGTTATTTGCAGCAAGCCAGCTTTGACTCTTGGCTAAGCTATCCTACGTGACACCACTTGAAAAGCATTTGTCGCACACGAGTCCACTAATCACCATCACAATACTCCACCGTGGATCCTCTCTCGTCAACCCACGAGAGGGCCATCCGCGGCACTCACACTTATCTTGAGGCTTTTAGTAGTATCCATTTACTTGTCTATGAACTGATATAGGCAACCCAGAAGTCCTTCTCCGTGGACACGGCTATTCGAATAGATCATATTAACCCTGCAGGGGTGTACTTCTTCACACACGCTCTCACCACTTACCGCCGTTTACACGACATGTACTCGGCAACCTTCAAGCTGAAGCCCAACGTGGGTGTCGGCCACAGCCTACCTAAACACTCAAGTCCCTAGTCCAGGTTTATCGCCTATTCAGGTTCCATCCGCAGGGAGTCCGCCGAGGTTTCCCATACGGCCCCGAACGATGTGTGCAGGGTTCCCGAGATACCAAACGGGCACTCAAGACACCGGCCACGTGCCTACCACAACACAACCCACCCCTAAGGTCAGCGTTATATGCCCCCAAAGATGCTACAAACACCAGAAACTACTTGCAACTCCCGGACTGGGAACAAGGGTGGTTAAGAAGCCGAGATGGTCCATTGGTTTCGGGCCCAATGCGTGGTAGTAACTGTTTCATGGATCACAAACACAGAACTCAGTTCTTAGGGACGGCTTCAATGAAACAACCCACCATGTACTCCTACATGGCCTCTCATCGATACCTTTACCAAAACGTGTTCAACACTTTCACTCTCGAACCCGACACAACCTTTCACTCTAGTTCATCATCCCGATGAGCCAGACCTGACACAACTCTAAGCATAGCAAGCATAGCATGGTAGGAATCACAAACGTGGCTCAATCAACTCCTACACATACTAGTGGGTTTCATCTAGTTACTGTGGCAATGACAGGTCATGCAAAGGAAGTGGGTTCAACTACCGCAGCACACAACAGTTTGAATCGCGTTGTCTTAATGCAGTAAACAAGAGCAGAAGTGAGAACATGGGTTTGTAGCGGAATGATCAATGGGTTGCTTGCCTGATGGAGTGGTGGTAGGATACTGCCCTTCAGACGGATATTCGGGATTATCCTTGGAGACAGAACCTATCACGAAAGACATACCGAAAATAAACACACATGGCAATATGCGACAATATGATGCATGCTATGACATGGCAGTATGGATGTGTGTTGGCCTAATGCAAGCTGAAACAAAAAGGGATGAACTCATTTGAATCAAAGATTCAAATGCTAGCTCATTTAAAATAGCCATAAAGGTGTATTATCTTATTCTGCTTAAACAGCAAGGTTAACTTGTTTTATCATGCATGAAACCTGTACCAATGGATAGAATGGATTTTTTTGATCATTTTTCATATACAGATCTTTGCATTTGGAGTTACAGATTAATTTCTATGAATTTTTGAAGTTTGAACTATATTCCGGAATTTCCTATAATAGAATAAATCCAGTAATTTATTTCTTCACACAAGAATGCGTCGAGGATGATGTCATAGTCAACGGGACGTCCAGGTCAAACCTGACTGATGGGTCCGCAGATGTCAAAGATAATTAGTTTAGCTAAATTTTAATTAGAACTAAACCTGATTAGTTAACAGGGCTGGGCCCCACCTGTCATAGACTCAACAGAGTCAACCAGGGCCCACCCGTGGTCAAAGTCAAAGTCGGCTACACCGGCATTTAGCCGCCGGCGAGCCAGACACGGCGGCGGAAGTGGTTTTGGTCATTTCGGCAACCAAACGAGCCGCGGAGGGCATCTAGGTGGAGCTGGGAACAAGCCGCAGCTTTTGGTGGAGTTAGTTGAGCTCGAGGCGGCCGGAATCGGCGCCGGCGACGACCTAGGCGGCCGCCGGAGTTCGGGTGAGGACGAACTCGGGGCTACGGTGTGCGGTGAGGTGCGGGGAGTAGTGGGTTAGGCCCTACGTGTTGTGGTGAGTGCGTTAGACAGCGAGGGGTGGCCGGTGGATGGCCGGGAGCACGTCGGGCGACGAGCTCAAGCGGCGGAAAGCGGTTGAGCTCCGTTCGGTCGCTACGTATCTCGGGAGCGAGAGAGGAAAGGAGGGGGAGATATCTAAGCTCACGGGGCACTCGGGGAAGCACACGGCGCGGTCGGGGACGGGCTGATGCGACGGCGGCGTTGAAGGGGATCTCCGGCGACGGCGGAGTCGGGCGAGGTCGGTGCAGAGGCCTCGGGCTACGCGAGCACTCGGGGCTCGGCTAGCTCGACGAAGAGGAGGGCGGCGGAGCTCCTAGACACGACGGGGAGGAGCACGGACGACGGGGAGCGCGACTACGGCGACGGCGTGACTGCGGTGGCGTCGGCCATGGCGGGGGAGCGCGAGGGGGAGGAGCTGGGGAGGAAGAGATATGTCTGAGGGTTCAGGGGGAGAGAATGGACGTGTTCCGCGTCCGCAACTCGGTGAGGGGAGCGGCGAGGCGGCGGCCAGGTGCGTGGCATGCATGCGGTGCTCGCCGCCGAGCACCTGCCTGCCTGGCCAAGCTAAGCAAGTCAAGGCCATGCTTGGCTGGGCCACAGGGCGGTTGGGAGGCGCTGTAAGTATTCCATTTTGTTTTTCTTTTTCTAATTTCTGTAACTTTGTGGACTTATTAAAATACTTAAACAGCTTCAAAATTCACCAAAGCGCTCTGGTCCATAGTTGGAATATTTCCAACATGAAACATTTTTGTTTGGGAATATTTGGGCATTTGAAATATTTTATATAAATTTAAATGCCCAAACTCAAATACTTATGATTTAATTCAAAGACCTTAGGATGACCTAGAAAATTGTGCACCACTTTTGGCAGAGGCTCTGAACCAAAGCAAAGGTGATGAGCATTTTTGAAGGGCATTTCAGGTTCATTGAAAATAATTTTAGTAAACCCTAGTTGGATTCAAAAGGGGTTCTGGGGGTTCTGTCCTTCCCATTTCAAATTTCAAATGAAAGTTAAACATGATGCACACACTAATGCATGGACTAAGTAGGATGTGACATAATTAAAATTTGTTGCTGTACCTATTCACCCCCCCTCTAGGTCCATCTCGATCCTTTCAATTGGTATCAGAGCCTCGTGCTCTATTCTTGTGGCTTAACCGCCCTAGAGCGAGATGAACCCGGATGGGACTCCCCTGGTTGTAGATCCTAAGGATAAAGGCGAGGCTTCCTCTGAAGTCAAGTCCTTTACGTCGGAGGATCTAGAATGGCCCCTTGCTAAGCAAAAAGAGGAGCATGATGCTTCTCTTGAGGCCTTGGTACAAATGAGATTAGCCACGTTGTCCACGGTGCTTGCACCACTCTCGGGTGGTGCTGCTTCGAGGCCAACTATGCCTACTCCATCACTTGGTCAACAACCTCCTAGAAATGAACACACCAGTGTTCCTTGGCTTTATGCAAGACCTCAGGTTGAAAAACTGAGATATAATCCTCAAGGCAAACCTCCTTTACTTAGTGCCACTTTCGATTTTGCTTTGTGGAGAGTTGCTATGCAGGATCATCTTCGACATGGAAACGATGAGATGCTGGAGATCTTGGAGTATGGCTATCATGTGGTTGATCCAAAGAACCCCACACCAGGAGAAATATATGACAAGAACCTCAATGACACTGCAATCATGTGTGTAAGGAGAGGTATGGATGAAAAGCAAAGGAGACCGTTGATACACATCAAAAGTGCCAAGGAACTATGGGAAAGTGTTATACGATCCAAGACTGGCACTTCTACCCTCCGGAGTGCTCAATATGAAATTGCCAAGGGGCAATTGCAAAACTTTTGTATGGAGAAAGGTGAAACCCCCAATCAACTCCATGAGCGTCTCATGACTCTCACTACCGATATTGAGTCATGTGAGTGTGACAAGACACAAGATGGATTCAACATGACTAAGAGGTTCCTTGTGGATAAGTTGCTTCATGCTCTTGCTCCATATCACCATCAAATGGTGTGGGACATAAGACAACACCATACCTTCAAGGAAATGACTGTTGGGGAACGTAGCAGAAATTCATAATTTTCCTACGAGTCACCAAGATCTATCTATGGAGAGACTAGCAATGAGAGAGAGGGGAGTGCATCTACATACCCTTGTAGATCGCTAAGCGAAAGCGTTACAAGAACGCGGATGAAGGAGTCGTACTCTTAGCAATTCATATCACGGTTGATTCCGATCTAAGCGCCGAACAATGGCGCCTCCGCGTTCAACACACGCGCAGCCCGGTGACGTCTCCATGCCTTGATCCAGCAAGGAGAGAGGGAGGGGTTGGGGAAGACTCCGTCCAGCAGCAGAACGACGGCGTGGTGGTGGTGGAGGAGCGTGTCACTCCATCAAGGCTTCGCCAAGCACCGCAAGAGACGAGGAGGGAGAGAGGTAGGGCTGCGCCTTGGGAGAGAGAGACTCATGTGTTGGGCAGCCCCAAAACCCCCACTATATATAGTGGAATGGGAGAGGGGGCCGGCCCCCTCCAGATCCCATCTAGAGGGGAGGGGCGGCGGCCAGGAGGGGGAGACTTGCCCCCCAAACAATGTGGAGGCGCCCCCCTCCCCTAGGATTTTTAACCCTAGGCGCCTTGGGCCCTTGGGGAGGGGCGCACCAGCCCACTAGGGGCTGGTTCCCTCCCATATTCAGCCCATTAAGTCCCCGGGGCAGGTGGCCCCACCCGGTGGACCCCCGGACACCTTTCGGTGGTCCCGGTACAATACCGATAACCCCCGAAACTATTCCGATGACTGAAACTGGACTTCCCATATATAAATCTTTACCTCTAGACCATTCCTAAACTCCTCGTGACGTCCGGGATCTCATCCGGGACTCCGAACAACATTCGGTAACCACATACAAACTTCCTTTATAACCCTAGCGTCGTCGAACCTTAAGTGTGTAGAACCTACGGGTTCGGGAACCATGCAGACATGACCGAGACAACTCTCCGGCCAATAACCAACAGCGGGATTTGGATACCCATGTTGGCTCACACATGTTCCACGATGATCTCATCGGATGAACCACGATGTCAAGGATTCAATCAATCCCGTATACAATTCCCTTTGTCTACCCGTATAGTACTTTCCCGAGATTCGATCGTCGGTATGCCGATACCTTGTTTAATCTCGTTACCGGCAAGTCTCTTTACTCATTCCGCAACACATCATCCCGTGATCAACTCCTTGATCACATTGTGCACATTATGATGATGTCCTACCGAGTGGGCCCAGAGATACCTCTCTGTCACACGGAGTGACAAATCCTACTCGATTCGTGCCAACCCAATGTACACTTTTGGAGATACCCGTAGTGCACCTTTATAGCCACCCGATTCGTTCGACGCTTTGGTACACCCAAAGCATTCCTACGGTATCCGGGAGTTGCACAATCTCATGGTCTAAGGTAAAGATACTTGACATTTAGAAAAGCTTTAGCATATGAACTACACGATCTTGTGCTAGGCTTAGGATTGGGTCTTGTCCATTACATCATTCTCCTAATGATGTGATCCCGTTATCAATGACATCCAATGTCCATGGTCAGGAAACCATGACCATGTGTTGATCAACGAGCTAGTCAACTAGAGGCTCACTAGGGACATGTTGTGGTCTATGTATTCACACATGTATTGCGGTTTCCGGTCAATACAATTATAGCATGAATAATAGACAATTATCATGAACAAGGAAATACAATAATAACCATTTTATTATTGCCTCTAGGGCATATTTCCAACAGTCTCCCACTTGCACTAGAGTCAATAATCTAGTTCACATCACTATGTGATTGTAATGAATCAACGCCCATGGGGTTTGATCATATCTCGCTTTTGAGAGAGGTTATTAGTCAACGGATCTGAACCATTCAGATCCGTGTATGCTTTGCAAATATCTATGTCATCTCCTAGATGCAGCTACCACGCTCTATTTGGAGCTATTCCAAATAACTATTCTACTATACGAATCCGGTTTACTACTCAGAATAATCCGGATTAGTGTCAAAGTTTGCATCGGCGTAACCCTTTACGATTTAACTCTTTACCACCTCCATAATCGAGAAAATTCCTTAGTCCACTAGTTACTCAGGATAACTTTGACCGTTGTCCTGTGATCCATTCCTGGATCACTCTTGTACCCCTTGACTGACTCATGGCAAGGCGCACTTCAGGTGCGGTACACAACATAGCATACTGTGGAGCCTACGTCTAAAGCATAGGGGACAACCTTCGTCCTTTCTCTCTCTTCTGCAGTGGTCAGGTCTTGAGTCTTACTCAATACTCACACCTTATGACACTGCCAAGAACTCCTTCTTTGCCGATATATTTTGAACTCCTTCAAAATCTTGTCACGGTATGTATTCATTTGAAAGTATTATTAAACGTTTTGATCTATCCTTATAGATCTTGATGCTCAATGTTCAAGTAGCTTAATCCAGGTTTTCCATTGAAAAACACTTTTCAAATAACCCTATATGCTTTCCAGAAATTCTACATCATTTCCGATCAACAATATGTCAACAACATATACTCATCAGAAATGCTATAGTGCTCCCACTCCTTTGGAAATACAAGTTTGTCATAAACTTTGTATAAACCCAAAATCTTTGATCATCTCATCAAAGTGTATATTCCAACTCCGAGATGCTTACTCCAGTCCTTAGAAGGATTGCTGGAGCTTTTCATACTTGTTAGCATCTTTTAGGATTGACAAAACCTCTTGGTTGTATCAAATACAACCTTCCCTCAAGAATAACATCGAGGAAACAATGTTTTGACATCCTATCTGCAAGATTTCATAAATCATGCAGTAACTGCTAATATAATTCCAACAGACTCTTTAGCATCGCTATGAGTGAGAAAGTCTCATCGCAGTCAACTCCTTGAACTTGTCGGAAAACATCTTAACGACAAGTCGAGCTTTCTTAATGGTGACACTTACCATCATTGTTCGTCTTCCTTTTAAAATCCATCTGTACCCAACAGCCTTACGACCATCAAGTAGTTCTTCCAAAGTCTATACTTTGTTTTCATAGATGGATCCTCTCTCGGATTTTATGGCCTCGAGCCATTCGTCGGAATCCGGGCCCACCATCGCTTCTTCATAGCTCGTAGGTTCATTTTTGTCTAGCAACATGACCTCAAGACAGGATTACCGTACCACTCGGAAGCAGTACGCGTCCTTGTCGACCTACGAGGTTTGGTAGTGACTTGATCCGAAGTTTCATGATCACTATCATCAGCTTCCACTTCAATTGGTGTAGGTGCCACAGGAACAACTTCCTGTGCCCTGCTACACACTAGTTGAAGTGATGGTTCAACAACCTCATCAAGTCTCCACCATCCTCCCACTCAATTCTTTCGAGAGAAACTTTTCCTCGAGAAAGGACCCGATTCTAGAAACAATCCCTTTTGCTTCCGGATCTGAGACAGGAAGTATACCCAACTGTTTTTGGGTGCCCTTATGAAGATGTATTTATCCGCTTTGGGTTCGACCTTATCAGGATGAAACTTTTTCACATAAGCGTCGCAGCCCCAAACTTTCAAGAAACGACAGCTTAGGTTTCTCTAAACCATAGTTCACACGGTGTCATCTCAATGGAATTACGTGGTGCCCTATTTAAAGTGAATGTGGTTGTCTCTAATGCCTAACCCATAAACGATAGTGGTAATTCGATAAGAGACATCATGGTATGCACCATATCCAATAGGGTGCAGCAATGATGTTCGGACACACCATCACACTATGGTGTTCCGGGTGGTATTAGTTGTGAAACAATTTCCACAAGGTCTTAATTGTGTACCAAACTCGTAACTCAGATATTCATCTCTATGATCATATCATAGACATTTTATCCTCTTGTCACGATGATCTTCAACTTCACTCTGAAATTACTTGAACCTTTCAATAATTCAGACTTGTGTTTCATCAAGTAAATATACAACATCTACTCAAATCATCTGTGAAGTAAGAACACAACAATATCCACTGCGTGCCTCAGCGCTCATTGGACTGCACACATCAAAATGTATTACTTCCAACAAGTTGCTTTCTTGTTCCATCTTACTGAAAAACGAGGCTTTTCAGTCATCTTGCCCATGTGGTATGATTTGCATGTCTCGAGTGATTTAGAATCAAGTGAGTCCAGACGATCCATCTGCATGGAGTTTCTTCATGCGCACATACCAATAGACATGGTTCGCATGTCTCAAACTTTTCAAAACGAGTGAGTCCAAAGATCCATCAACATGGAGCTTCTTCATGCGTTTTGTACCAATATGACTCAAATGGCAGTGCCACAAGCAGGTGGTACTATCATTACTATCTTATATCTTTTGGCATGAACATGTGTATCACTACGATCGAGATTCAATAAACCATTCTTTTAGGTGCAAGACCATTGAAGGTATTATTCAAATAAATAGAGTAACCATTATTCTCCTTAAATGAATAACCGTATTGCGATAGACATAATCAAATCATGTCTATGCTCAACGCAAACACCAAATAACAATTATTTAGGTTTAACACCAATCTCTATGGTAGACGGAGCAGGCGATGCTTGATCACATCAACCTTGGAAACACTTCCAACACACATCGTCATCTTACCTTTAGCTAGTCTCCGTTTATTCCGTAGCTCTTTTATTTCGAGTTACTAACACTTAGCAACCGAACAGGTATCTTAATACCCTGGTGCTACTAGGAGTACTAGTAAAGTACACATTTAATTCAATGTATATCCAATATACTTTTGTCAACCTTGCCAGCCTTCTCATCTACCAAGTATCTAGGGTAGTTCTGCTTCAGTGACCGTTCCCTCATTATAGAAGCACTTAGTCTTGGGTTTGGGTTCAACCCTGGGTTTCTTCACTGGAGCAGCAACTGATTTGCCATTTCATGAAGTACCCCTTCTTGCCCTTGACCTTCTTGAAACTAGTGGTTTCACTAACCATCAACAATTGATGCTCCTTCTTGATTTCTACTTTTGCGGTGTCAAACATCATGAATATTTCAAGGATCATCATATCTATCCCTGATATGTTATAGTTCATCACGAAGCTCTAGTAGCTTGGTGGCAATGTCTTTGGAGAAACATCACTATCTCATCTGGAAGATTAACTCCCACTCGATTCAAGTGATTGTTGTACCCAGACAATCTGAGTACAAGCTCAACGACTGAGCTTTTCTCCCTTAGTTTGTAGGCCAAGAAGCTCGTTGGAGGTCTTATACCTCTTGACGTGGACACGAGCCTGAAATCCCAATTTCATCTCTTGGAACATCCCCTACGTTCCGCGACGTTTCAAAAATCGTCTTCGGTGCCTCAATTCTAAACCGTTTAACATTACTGAACTATCACGTAGTCATCAAAACGTGTATGTCAGATGTTCGCAACATCCACAGACGACGTTCGAGGTTCAGCACACCGAGCGGTGCATTAAGGACATAAGCCTTCTACACAGCAATGAGGACAATCCTCAGTTTACGGACCCAGTCCGCATAATTGCTACTATCAACTTTCAACTAAATTTTCTCTAGGAACATATCTAAAACAGTAGAACTAAAACGCGAGCTTACGACATTATTTGCAAAGACCTTTTGACTATGTTCATGATAATTAAGTTCATCTAATGAACTCCCACTCAGATAGACATCGCTCTAGTCATCTAAGTGATACATGATCCGAGTCAACTAGGCCGTGTCCGATCATCACGTGAGACGGACTAGTCATCATTGGTGAACATCTTCATGTTGATCGTATCTACTATACGACTCATGCTCGACCTTTCGGTCTCTTGTGTTCCGAGGCCATGTCTGTACATGCTAGGCTCGTCAAGTCAACCTAAGTGTTTCGCGTGTGTAAATCTGGCTTACACCCGTTGTATGTGAACGTTAGAATCTATGACACGCGATCATCACGTGGTGCTTCGAAACAACGAACTTTCGCAACGGTGCACAGTTAGGGGGAACACTTTCTTGAAATTTTAATGAGGGATCATCTTATTTACTACCGTCGTTCTAAGCAAATAAGATGCATAAACATGATAAACATCACATGCAATCAAATAAGTGACATGATATGGCCAATATCATTTTGCTCCTTTTGATCTCCATCTTCGGGGCTCCATGATCATAATCGTCACCGGCATGACACCATGATCTCCATCATCATGATCTCCATCATCGTGTCTCCATGAAGTTGTCTCGCCAACTATTACTTCTACTACTATGGCTAACGGTTTAGCAATAAAGTAAAGTAATTACATGGCGTTGTTCGATGACACGCAAGTCATACAATAAATAAAGACAACTCCTATGGCTCCTGCCGGTTGTCATACTCATCGACATGCAAGTCGTGATTCCTATTACAAGAACATGATCAATCTCATACATCACATATCATTCATCACATTCTTTTGGCCATATCACATCACATAGCATACCCTGCAAAAACAAGTTAGACGTCCTCTAATTGTTGTTTGCATGTTTTACGTGGCTGCTATGGGTTTCTAGCAAGAACGTTTCTTACCTACGCAAAAGCCACAACGTGATATGCCAATTGCTATTTTCCCTTCATAAGGACCCTTTTCATCGAATCCGATCCGACTAAAGTGGGAGAGACGGGCACCCGCTAGCCACCTTATGCAACAAGTGCATGTGAGTCGGTGGAACCTGTCTCACGTAAGTGTACGTGTAAGGTCGGTCCGGACCACTTCATCCCACAATACCATCGAAACAAGATAGGACTAGTAACGGTAAGCATATTGAACAAAATCAACGCCCACAAGAACTTGTGTTCTACTCGTGCATAGAATCTACGCAATAAACCTAGCTCATGATGCCACTGTTGGGGAACGTAGCAGAAATTCAAAATTTTCCTACGAGTCACCAAGATCTATCTATGGAGAGACTAGCAACAAGAGAGAGGGGAGTGCATCTACATACCCTTGTAGATCGCTAAGCAGAAGCGTTACAAGAACGTCGATGAAGGAGTCGTACTCGTAGCGATTCAGATCGCGGTTGATTCCAATCTAAGCGCCGAACAACGGCGCCTCCGCATTCAACACACGTGCAACCCGGTGACGTTTCCCATGCCTTGATCCAGCAAGGAGAGAGGTAGAGGTTGGGGAAGACTCCGTCCAGCAGCAGCACGACGACGTGGTGGTGGTGGAGGAGCATGGCACTCCAGCAGGGCTTCCCCAAGCACCGCAAGAGACGAGGAGGGAGAGAGGTAGGGCTGCGCCTTGGGAGAGAGAGACTCATGTGTTGGGCAGACCCAAAACCCCCACTATATATAGGGGAAGGGGAGAGGGGGCCGCCCCCCTCCAGATCCCATCTAGAGGGGAGGGGCGGTGGCCAAGAGGGGGAGACTTGCCCCCCAAGCAATGTGGAGGCGCCCCCCTCCCCTAGGGTTTGTAACCCTAGGCGCCTTGGGCCCTTGGGGAGGGGCGCACCAGCCCACTAGGGGCTGGTTCCCTCCCACATTCAGCCCATTAAGTCCCCGGGGCAGGTGGCCCCACCCGGTGGACCCCCGGACACCTTTCGGTGGTCCCAGATAATACCGATAACCCCGAAACTATTTCGTGGATCAAACCGACTTCCTATATATAAATCTTTACCTCCGGACCATTCCGGAACTCCTCGTGACGCTCGGGATCTCATCCGACTCCGAACAACATTCGATAACCACATACAAACTTCGCTTATAACCCTAGCGTCATCGAACCTTAAGTGTGTAGACCCTACGGGTTCGGGAACCATGCGCATACATGACCGAGACAACTCTCCGCCAATAACCAACAGCGGATCTGGATACCCATGTTGGCTCCCACATGTTCCACGATGATCTCATCGGATGAACCACGATGTCAAGGATTCAATCAATCTCGTATACAATTCCCTTTGTCTACCGGTATAGTACTTGCCCGAGATTCGATCGTCGGTATGCCGATACCTTGTTTAATCTCGTTACCGGCAAGTCTCTTTACTCGTTCCGCAACACATCATCCCGTGATCAACTCCTTGATCACATTGTGCACATTATGATGATGTCCTACCGAGTGGGCCCAGAGATACCTCTCCATCACACGAAGTGACAAATCCCAGTCTCGATTCGTACAACCCAATGTAGACACTTTCGGAGATACCCGTAGTGCACCTTTATAGCCACCCAATTACGTTGTGACGTTTGGTACACCCAAAGCATTCCTACGGTATCTGGGAGTTGCAAAATCTCATGGTCTAAGGAAAAGATACTTGACATTTAGAAAAGCTTTAGTATACGAACTACACGATCTTGTGCTAGGCTTAGGATTGGGTCTTGTCCATCACATCATTCTCCTAATGATGTGATCCCGTTATCAATGACATCCAATGTCCATGGTCGTGAAACCATGACCATCTGTTGATCAACGAGCTAGTCAACTAGAGGCTCACTAGGGACATGTTGTGGTCTATGTATTCACACATGTATTGCGGTTTCCGGTCAATACAATTATAGCATGAATAATAGACAATTATCATGAACAAGGAAATACAATAATAGCCATTTTATTATTGCCTCTAGGGCATATTTCCAACAATAACTACAGATGACATCTTATCCACCTTTCAACTATTTGAAGAGTGAAAGGCTAATGCCACAAAACATCTTGCCATGCATGGTTCCCCATCATCAAAGATCAATCTTGCATTGAAGGCCATGCATGTATGTGAAGATGAGTAAAGTGAAGAAGAAGAAGATGATGATGATGAAGATAGTCATGAGATTTAATCCGACGAGGGCCCTTCGTATGAAGACATGGCTCTTTTGTCAAGAAGTTTAGCGCGGGAAAATTCAAGGGAAGATTTCAAAAGAAGAAAGTAAGAAAATGCTACAACTGTGAAGAAGCCAATGACTTCTCCAACTAGTGCCCTTATGAGAAGAGAGAAGATAAACCAAGTTTCCCCAAGACCTTTCCCAAGAAAAGGTTGCCAAATACTTTGAACTCCAAGCTCAAGAAGAGAGATGGAAAGGCAATGGTTGCTCAAGAAGAATCCGATCCGGATGATGTTAGTGGTGTTGCCGGAGTGGCTCAAGACTCTCAAAACACCTTGAGGTTAGTAAACAAGAGTGGTGACGTGGTCACCTACAACTACATGAAAGATTACAAGGGCAACGCTCACAAGTGCCTAATGGCAAAGGCCATGGTTGAAGATGGAGAGGACCAAAGCTCTTCTGACAAGGTCAAGGTAACTCCACGATCAAATCCTCCTCTCTTCACTCCTTCTACTCCTAGTGATGAGTATCTTGATGCGGAGGATAGTTATGAGGATGATGATCTAGATGATCCTATGATTGCTAAACTTAATAAGTTCATGTGCTCCCTCAAAGGAAAGAAGCTCACTATGTTTCGCATGCTTATAGAGATGGTGAGTAAGCACACCATCACCATTAAGGAACTCGAAACCCTCGTCACCGAGGAAAAGGAAAAGTGTGAAATCCTTGAGCAGAAAGTCCAATATGAGGAAGCACGAAATGATGAACTATGCTTAAAAATTGGTGCAAATATTGATGTTCACACTAATGATCTTGCCTCCTTGAAAAAGGCTATTGACTCTTGCGAAGAGTTAATGAATGATAAAAGTAAGCTTGTGAAGTCTCATGCTTCTCTATCTAAGGATTGTGAGCTTCTATCCGTGTCTCTCAGGACTAAGGAAGGAGAGCTCGCCGTTCTTACAAAGAGTTTTGAGACGCTCAAACTTACTTATCTTGAAACTCTAGCCAAGGCTTACTCTTCTCCTATTATCAATGTTGATGCTTGTACTACTAACTCTAGTAGATCTAGCATCTATTCTTGAGGAAAATCGTTGTCTCAAGGCTCAAATCGAGAAAGGTCTCATGGCATGTGCTCAAGGGCAAAAGAATCTTGATGAGATATTGAGCCAACACAATGAGGTGTTTGCTAAAGAGGGACTTGGGTTTGACCCAAGCACAAGCAAGAAGAAGACGTCCTCTCAAAAGTGCACAACTTCTCTAAAAGAAACATTTGTAAGAGAAGGGCACAAGGAGAAAGGTAAGGTTGTGAGTGGGAACGCCACAAGGGGCATGCCCACTCTCAACAGGCCTAAAGAGTTCATGCCTCCATCCTATGTACTTCGTAGGACTAAGGATGGAGAAGTCTTTGCAAAATTTGTTGGTCCTCGAAATGCATTCCGGTTCTATGATATTTGGGTCCCTAAGACCTTTGTGACTAACTTGAGAGGTCCTATTGCAAAATGGGTGCCTCTAACCAAGTCTTAATTGTGTGTAGGTTGACTTCTCCGGTGGAGTGAAATGGGTGATTGATAGTGGATGTACAAATCATATGACCGGAGATAGCAAATTGCTCTACGATTTCATGAAAGCTATTCAACCATTTCATGAGCATTATGTTTGGTGGAGGTTCAAAAGGACAGGTACTCGGGTTGGGCAAGGTGGCCATCACAAATGACATGTCGCTTGCAAATGTCATGCTTGTCCAATCCCTTAAATAACACTTGCTTTCTGTTCGCCAATTGGCTTCTGTTGGTTATGATACACTCTTTGGACTGACGGATGTGAAAGTCTTTAAGAGAGATACTCTCGAAGTGACCTTTGTTGGAGAGTTGGATGGCAACCTTTACACGGTTGATTTCTCGAAAGAGAGCACATTCCATACAACTTGTCTAATGGCCAAGGCTGACAAGGGGTGGCTATGGCATCGCCGGCTAGCCCATGTCGGCATGAGAAATCTTCAAGATCTCTTAAAGGGGAATCACATCCTTGGACTAACAAATGTCTCTTTTCAGAAAGATTGTGTGTGTAGTGCATGCATAGCCGGTAAGCAACATCAATCAAAGCACCCACCTAAGAACATAGTATCTACTTCAAGGCCCCTAGAGCTCCTTCATGTGGATCTTTTTGGGCCTCCTTCATGGGATAGTCTTGGCGGGAAAAAGTATGGGCTTGTCATTGTTGATGATTACTCAAGATATACATGGGTGTTCTTCCTCAAGTACAAGGACGAAACCAAGATCACCTTCATTGATTTTGCCAAGCAAGCCCAACGCAAGTTTGACAAAGAAATCCCTGGCAATAAGAAGTGACAATGGCTGAGTTCAAGAACTATACCTTGGAAGAATTCCTTAGTGATGAAGGGATTGAGCATCAATATTCAGCTCCATACACTCCTCAGCAAAATGGTGTAGCCGAAAGGAAGAACCGTACACTTGTAGAGATGGAAAGGTCCATGTTGGATGAATACAAGTCACCACATAGTTTTTGGGCTGAAGCTGTCAACACCACATGCCATGCATCAAACCGGCTCTTCCTCCGCACTATATTGGAAAAGACTCCATATGGGCTTCTAACTGGGAACAAGCCAAATGTCAAGTACTTTCGTGTATTTGGGTGCAAATGTTTCATACTCAACAAAATAGAACAGTTAGGAAAATTTCAATCCAAAACAATTGAGGGTATATTTGTTGGCTATGGATCAAACTCTCACGCCTATAGAGTCTACAACAAATCCAATGGATGTGTTGTAGAAACTTGTGACGTGGTGTTTGTTGAATTTAATGGCTCCCATGGGGAGCAAGTTGATCTCAGTGATGCAGGTGAAGAAGATTCTTCTCAAGACATTTTGACCATGGGTGTTGGTGCACTTCTTCCTATGGAACAAGAACCTCATGATGATGAAGAAGAAGATGGAAGTCTCACACAACATCAAACTACTTCAACACCCATACCATCACAAGCTCCTAGTGTTCAACCAATGCCCTTAGCCCAAGTAGAAGAAGATGATCAAGTTCCTCGTCATGAAAATCTTCAAGAACAAGATCATAATCAAGTGCAAGAACAAGAAAGTCCAATCATTGATGATGCACCTCAACAAATGCAATATGAACAAGAGGATCTTCCCCCACACATTAATGATCCATATGTTGAGGACGTGGATGATGGACATGAAGTTGAACCTCGTGAAACCCTTACCTCCATCATGCCTCGAGTGGCCGGCCGTGTTGATGTTGACAAAATTCTCACCGCATATCGGAAGGTAGAGTCACTCGTAAACATTTGACAAACTTTTGTGCTCACTTCTCGTTTGTGTCTAGTGTTGAGCCCCTCAAGGTACAAGATGCATTGATGGACAACGATTAGCTCGTTGCTATGCAAGAAGAGTTGAACAGTTTTGAATGCAACCAAGTGTGGTCATTAGTCAAGAGGCCACCTACCGAGCACAACGTCATTGGAACAAAATGGATTTTCAAGAACAAACAAGATGGGAATGGTGTAATCATTCGCAAGAAAGCAAGGTTAGTGGCACAAGGGTACTCACAATTGAAGGTTTGGACTTTGGTGAGACCTTTGCCCCTGTTGCCCGTCTTGAATCCATTCGCATCTTACTTGCTTATGCCGCTTTCAATGGTTTTACATTACATCAAATAGATGTGAAAAGTGCTTTCCTTAACGGTCCTCTACAAGAAGAATTATATGTGTCACAACCACCTGGGTTCGTTGATCCCGATCACAAAGACTATGTGTACAAACTTCATAAGGCTTTGTATGGCCTCAAACAAGCAGCTCGTGCTTGGTATGATCATTTAAAGAAGTTTCTACTCGATGATGGTTTTGTGAGAGGGGTGATCGATCCCACTCTTTTTACTAAGAGGGATAAGGGTGATTTGATCTTATGCCAAATCTATGTAGATGATATAATTTTTGGTTCTCCTAACATTCATTTGTGCAAGAAGTTTGCGACTTCAATGACCAAGAATTTTGAAATGTCACTCAATGCAGATTTGAAGTTCTTCCTCGGATTTCAAATTCAACAATTTCAAGAAGGAATTTTCTTGTCTCAAGCAAAATACCTCAAGGATATTCTAGAGAAGTTTGGTATGTTTGATGCTAGCCCATGCAAGACACCCATGCCAACCAAAATAACACTCACTGAAGACACAAAAGGTATTCCTTTCGACTCTATGATTGGTTCGCTGCTTTATCTTTGTGCATCTAGACCATACATTATGTTTAGTGTATGCATGTGTGCTAGATTTCAAGCTTCCCCTAGGGAAAGTCATCATAAGGCGGTTAAGCATATTCTTAGATACCTTGTTCACACCCCAAATTTGGGTCTATGGTACCCCAAGGATGCTAAGTTTGATCTCATTGGGTACACGTATGCGTATTGGGCTGGAGACAAAGTGGATCGTAAGTCCACATCCGGTGCATGTCAGTTTCTTGGACGCTCCTTGGTAAGTTGGTCTTCGAAGAAACAGAATTGTATTGCCCTCTCTACCGCCGAAGCTGAATACATTGCTGCCGCTAGTTGTGCAACTCAGTTATTATGGATGAGGCAAACTTTGAAGGATTACGGTATCACCTACAGACATGTGCCTCTTCTATGTGATAATGAAAGTGCCATCAACATTGCTGAGAACCCCAAGGATCATCTCCGCACCAAGCACATTGATATTAGATATCACTTCTTGAGAGATCATGTTGAGAAGGGTGATATTCACATTGATCACATTGGTACAGATTTGCAACTGGCGGATATTTTCACTAAACCATTGGATGAAGCAAGGTTTTTTCGACTTAGGCATGAACTTGGTATCTTGGAGCTTGACAATATTATGTGAAATCTAGTACCCATTCATGCATAAAACTAATGTCTTGTCTTGATGTAGGCATATATGTAGGGGGAGACACTCAACTCATGAGTATCCTCATCCTATGAAATGCATAAACCAAACAAACACTCTCAAAGCTACCATAACATCTAACTATGGTGCTTTCCATGATGGAGTAGTGATTATGCACTCAAAGTTCAAATCTTTTCGTGTCATGTCACGTATACTCACACATTGTGGCAATCGCCACCACTCGTATCATTAGAACAATATTGGAGTGATATATGATCATTATTGTTTGGGATAGGGTACTTGTTACTTAATAAGAAATTCTTACTATGAATGGTATACATCATCTCCTCATCATGATCAGTAGCTCACCTAGCCCTCTCTCAAATTCTGGCGCCGAACGTCCGTAGATCACCGGACGTCCGTAAAATCTTCTCTGATGAACTCTGCCCGGTCGTCCGACCTCTCCGGACGTCCGTAAAATACTTTCTGGTCTCTTGGCCCCGGACGTCCGAGGAGTTTGGTCGTCCGTAAAATCGTCTCTGTCATACGTATTTTTTTCTAGGCTCAGGCCCCGGTCGTCCGACCATTTTTCACCAGCTACTATATATAGTGCGCGGTAGGTTTTTGGAACTGCTACCCTTATCCTCTTCCTCCCTGTTCCCCACTGCCGCCGCTCCAGTTCCGTGCTTCCTCGCCGCGACCACACGCCGCCGTGCCCCTCGCCAGAGATCCTCTCTGCTCGGGATCCGCAACATGGCCTCGCCCCTCGCTGTGGTTTCTGCTGTCTCGCTTGGCCTTCGCTCAAGCCCCGGCGGCCTCTCTCTCTGCCGGTTGCCGGAGTTGTTCTGGTCTCTGATTTACTCCGTGTTCCTCACTTCAAGGTAGGCCCTATCTACTCTCCCTCATGAATCGATTCCCCGATCTATGGTGGGGTGTTGATTTGTGTCTTCCCTCTCCCCTAGGTTGTGATGCCTAAGATGAAGAGCTCCGCACGCAAGCAAGTCACCGGTGGGCCGGCTCGTTCGTCTCGTCGTGGTGGCTCCGATGACTCCCAGGAGCAGGCTCGTCCTCGGAAGCGTGCCGCCCGTCCACACAGCTCGTCTAGCGACTCCTCCTCGGAGGGGTCGGACTTTGAGGATGAACTTGAGGAGGTGGAACCGGCCCCGTTTGTTGGTGTTCGCGTCTCTGCACCCAAGCCGAGTACTCGTCGTCCAACCTTTCAGCCTCCTCCTCCTCCGGTGCTACCCCATGGTGACGCTCGTCATATCTCACTTGAGCCTCCATTACCACTTGGCCGCCATGTTAAGCGTTTCAACGTGGTTCCCACCGGTTCTTATCTTAAATTGAGTCGCGATGTTGATCAGTTTACGGTTGCTAGGGATTCTTAGGATAGTCGTTTTCGCACTAATGCCCAAGCCGACATCTTTACCACTATTGTCCTTCCTAAAGGCTTGTCACTCCATGTCTGCATTGATTTAGAGCATATTCGCACTCATCCGGACAAATATCCGGGAGCCATTGAGCTCATTGAGTCATCCAATCTAGCTGCTCCATTTGCATTTCAGCATGATTTCAATCATGCTGCCATTCATCAATTCTATGCCACATGTTATTTTGGTCCGAATAACACTGTCAAATGGATGACCTCAGACACCGCACTCACAACATCTTATGCTCAATTTGTCACCGCCCTTGGATTTCCTGACACCGGGTTCAAAATCCACAAGGATGATCCCAACCACAGGCCCAAGGGCATTGAGGTCTGTGCGGATCTTCTTAAACCTATACCAACTTTGTCTGACATTGAAAAACAAAAGGGTCTGAACCAAGTCTCCATTTGGCGCTTCCCTTTCAACATCATATATCAGTGTGTCATCCGCACCATCTATCCCAAGATGGGTGACAAAGGCTCTTGCAGCAGCTATTGCATTGATCTCATGCATCGCCTCTTTGCATCTCCCAAAGGGAAGATCAATGTTTCACACTTTCTCTGGCATGAGATCCGCCTTGCTAGCTTCCAGCACAAGAGGGCTTTTCCTCATGCCCCCTTTATTCAGGCTTTTATCGAGAGCATAGCTCCTTTTCCCATTGTCCGCACTCACGTGCATGAGCGATGGGTCATTCCAGCTCACATGGCGGCTGATTATGTTCCTCCTCCTACTGCTACTACTCGTCGCACCACAGCTAGTGTTCCTTCTCATGCTGCCCGTTCTCCTTCCAGTTCTGCACCTTTTGGGCGCATTGCTCATTTTCTTGGGAAGGCTCACTCTGCCATGATGAAGATGTTCTCTTTCCATTGCTCCCAAAATCACGTTGTTGTCACTCGTATGGTCACTTCCAAGAACGCTCTGAAGGCTCGCTTGAGAGACTCCGGAGTGTATGATGTAAGTGACGATGAACGCCTTCCTAACGAGCCTCCTTCTGATTTTGGTTTCCCTACGGGTCCTGAGTGGGATGATTTCTTTGACGAGGCGGGTGGCAGTGGTGCTCATGATGATGATGATGAGGATGATCCCTGATGTTGCTCTATTTTCCCCTTGCTTTTCTTATTTTTTTGGATATTTGATGCCAAGGGGGTGTAGGCTCTATGCATGTAATCGACCTCATTGCTATGATTGTGGATTAGCTTGTATGAACTTATGTATGAGATTGTCGAACCTTATGTTCTATGCTATGAGTTATAAGTCTATATTGAGCTTACTTCTTGAGTATCTTGTGTCTGAGATTTAATTACATTGGTATCATTTTGAGTGGGAGCCCTTTTCATGTTTAGTCTCTATGGTATCATATTGAGGGGGAGCTCGTTCCTTGATTATTCATTCTTGATTATTGAGCTCCACAACAAATCCTTTCGATTACTACTTTTTTTGTGTAGATATATGTTGTCATCAACTACCAAAAAGGGGGAGATTGAAAGTGCAATCATGCCCTTAATCATATTTTGATGTTGATGACAACATGTATGTTAGGGACTAATCATGTTTATCAAGTATATCTCAGGGTTATGTCCCAAAGACCGTGTGTATGGATCATGACTAGGGACAAAAATCATATAACTCAAGAATGAAGGTACAAGACATGGAATTCATTTATGTTTTGTTCTTGAGTATAGGGATCCTGCACTATTAAGAGGGGATCGTCGGATCTAGTGAAAAACTTGCTCAAAATCCAAAACTCGTATTCTTTTGTCTCCGGACGTCCGGTGCTCTACGGACGTCCGGCTTCCTCCGGTCGTCCGTCGTTCCTTTAAAGAATGATATTTTCGGATTTCCGGTACTCTCCGGACGTCCGACCTCCGGTCGTCCGGCAGGTCTCGGACGTCCGGTATTTTCACAACAGAACCGTATTTACGGATTTCCGGACTCTCCGGTCGTCCGGGCTCCGGATGTCCGGCCCGTCTCGGACGTCCGTGTCCTGTGTGCTGGTACGTGGCTCACATATTCACAGTGGCCGGACGTCCGATGACTGTCGGACGTCCGGACTTATTTGTACCACCGGACGTCCGATGTTGTCCGGACGTCCGACCTATCATGTGCACTTATGTTTCCCAAACGGTCACCTTTTCACATCTTCTATATATATATACCTTTCCCTACCACGGGATAGGGCTGACCATTCACTTTGAACTTGCCAAGAACACTCCTCACTCTCTCTCTACCACCTACACCAAATCCTAGATTCCCAAGTGTTCTAGGAGCATTTGAGAGAAGTTCTCCAATCAAGTGATAGATCCACTCCTTCCCCTTCTTTGCACCAAAGGAATTTGTGATTTGAGCAAGTTTTGAGCTTTTCCCATCGTTCTTATTACTCTTGGAGGTTGGAGACTCCTAGGCGGTAGGAGTCTTTCGGAGAGGAATCAACCGTTGTGATTACCCCCGGAAAGTTTGTAAGGGTTTGGAGATCACCCCAAGGTCTACCACTAGTGGTTGAGAAATGCCTCCGTGGTGTTGTCTCAAAGGGAGAATAGGGTGAGCCTTCGTATGCGTTGGTGTGCCTTCGTGGTAACATCCACCTCTCTAACGGTGACTAGCTTCCCTCCAAGGAAGTGAACATCGGCATACATCCTCGTCTCCTGGAGTTGCGGTTATCCCTAACCCTAACTCTCTACTTGTGGTTACTTGACTCTTTGCACTTACTTACATAATATTGTGCTTGCTTACTTATGTGCTTGTGTTTCTTGCTTAGTATTGAGTACTCAATTGCAATTGTTAGGCTCACCTTCATATTCCGCACTATTGCCTAAAATTGCTAAGTAATAATTAAAATTTGTTGTTGTACCTATTCAACCCCCCCCCCTCTAGGTCCATCTCGATCCTTTCATAAGGTATAAGGCCTTCATAGATGTGCAAAACGAGAAGATGAGGTTCGACCGGGAGAGGCTGAACATGGAGAAGAAGGAAATAGAATTGGAGAGGCAATAGAAGATTGTACAATCAGAGCTTGAAAAGATGGTGACATTGCAAGGAATTGAGCTCGAGAGAGAAGTTGGGGCTTGCGAGATTGACGAAGGAGTTGATGAAGGCAATAAGTGGGTGATCCGCATGAAAAAGATGATCAGCAACCACAACAATGGAGGTGTTTGATTCATTCGTGTATTGCTTATCTATGTATGAATTGTTGATTTTTGCTTCGACATGTAATGAATTACTGAATTGTTTTTTATCTTCGAATTGTTGAACTGATGATGGATTTGTGCAATATGATGGACATGCATGGATTCGTGCAATATGATGGACATGCATGGATTTGCATGGATATGATGATTGGCATATAGGCAGTGTGGTTGTCTAGAAGGACAAATGAGAACCCGGACGACGTTGTTCGCGTCCACGGAGTTAGGCATGGTGAGCGGCGCCTAGCACCGGAGATCTTTGTCAGTCAAGCCTCGGCATTGATTTTTGAATGGATGGTGACCAATGGACCAAAGCCCACGTCCAGTGTAGCTACAGAACATTGATGGTGACCAATGGATCAACACTAATGCAGCTTTCTTTAGTGAAACCAAGACGGGTGGATGGGGTTGCATTGTATGCGATTCGGCAAACTATCAGGTATCTCCAAAGCTCTCCAGGCGGATGCAATGGCCCTGAAGAAAGCTATACATATGGTGGACCGTATCGGAATGGGGCGCGTTATTTTCATTACTGACTACCTTCCCCTAACCCAAGATGTGTGTTTGACAAGTGCAAACCGTGCAAAGTTGGGCACCCTCTTCCGTGAAACAAAATTCCTACTCTGAATGGGCTTCATTGTCTATAAAGTTGTACTCAATCCCGTTATTGTAGTGTGCCTGCACATTTGCTATCAAGTTATGGTGGGAGGTTGGTCTCCAAAAGCCAACGTGTCTGGCTAACCGAGTTACCCTCTGATGTAATGGGTGTTGTGGCCGACGATTTAGTCACGCCCACTGGTTAATGGAATGCATGGTGTTTCATGTTAAAAAAAGATCCACATGGATTCACATGACCGTTTGGGTTTGTTGGTCACATGATCAAATTCCAATAGCGTCCACTGACGAGCCTCTTCTTCATCCTCTGGGAGTTCCTTCCTGAGAATACATGCAATGTATGGCACTGTCCAGTCAGGAATGACAACCAAAACCTCCATGACCAAGTCAACAACGGCTGGGATTTCATCTTCAGTCGGATCAGTGGTACTCTTAGGCTGTGGGGGCTATACAATGAAAGGATCCTCTTGAACTGAAGGTGTGTGGATATGTTCCAAAAACACATTGCTGGGAATGGGCTCCCTCTTGGAACCTATCTTTGCCAAGTCATCGGCTGCTTGATTTTTTAGTCGGGGTATATCATGAAGCTCTAACCCCTCAAACTTATTCTCCAATTTTCTCACTGCATTGCAATAACCGGTCATAGCTGGACTCCTTACGTCCCATTCCTTCATCACCTGATTGACCACCAAATCTGAGTCGCCGTATACCATTAGGCACCGGACGCCGAGTGAAATGGCCATACACAACCCATATAGAAGTGCTTCATATTCAGCTTCATTGTTGGAGGAGTCAAAATGAATCTGGAGAACATAACCTAGCTTGTCGCCTCGCGGAGATACCAGGACTACCCCATCACCCGAACCATTCAACATCTTGGACCCATCGAAGAACATAGTCCAATGTTCCGACTGAATCTGAGTCGGCGGCCGTTGTTCACTCCACTCGATGAGAAAATCTGCTATTGCCTGAGATTCGATTGCCTTCTTTGCGTCAAACTTGATATCCAGCGAAAGGAGTTCAATCGCCCATTTAGCCACTCGACCAGTTGCATCTCTATTATTCAATATTTCTGACAATGGGGCGTCGCTGACGACTGTAATTGAATGATCTGAGAAGTAATGTGCAACCTTCTTTGTGGTCAAGTAAATCCCATAGACAAGCTTCTGATAATGTGGATATCTTTGCTTGGATGGGGTTAGAACTTCAGAAATATAGTATACTGGGCGCTGAACCTTGTAGGCCTTGCCTTCTTCTTCCCGCTGGACCGTGAGTACTGTACTAAAAACTTGTCTAGTTGCTGCAATATAAAGCAGTAAAGGCTCTCCGCTGATTGGGGGCAGCAAGCACCGGCTGGGTGGACAACAGGGTTTTGAGCTCTGCGAACGCAGCGTCAGCTTCAGGAGTCGACTCGAACTTGTTAGATTTCTTCATCAGTCGGTAAACAGGCAATGCCTTTTCACTGAGACGAGAGATGAATCGACTCAAAGCGGCCAAACAACCAGTAAGCTTCTGAATGTCGTGTACACGCACAGGGCGTTTCGTTCAGAGGATTGCACCAACTTTCTCTGGGTTTGCATCGATCCCATGTTCGGAAACGAGGAAACCGAGTAACTTGCCACCAGGAACTCCGAATGTACACTTTGATGGATTAAGCTTGATATCATATCTCCTAGATTGGCAAAGGTTTCAGCGAGGTCAGTTAGTAGGTCGGAACCTTTGCGTGACTTAACCACGATGTCATCCATGTATGCTTCCACATTCCGATTGATTTGAGTGAGCAGGCACTTCTGTATCATACACATGAATGTGGCGCCAGCATTCTTGAGACCAAAGGGCATGGTAACATAGCAAAAGCACCCGAATGGGTGATGAAAGCTGTTTTTATTTCATCGGTCCCATACAGTCGGATCTGATGGTACCCGGAATATGCATCCAGGAAAGACAACCGCTCACATCCCGCAGTCGAGTCGACTATCTGATCGATGCGAGGAAGAGGGAAGTGATCCTTCGGGCAGGCCCGATTGATATGCTTGAAGTCGATACACATACGGAGTGAATCATCTTTCTTAGGAACCATGATGACATTGGCGAGCCACTCGGAGTGGTAAATCTCTCGGATGAACTCAGCAGCCAAAAGCCGAGCCACTTCCTCGCCAATTGCCTTTCTTTTCTGTACGGCGGACCGTCGAAGATGCTCCTTGATTGGTTTTACCTTTGGGTCGACTCGCAAACGGTGCTCAGCCAATTCCCTGGGCACACCCGGCATGTCAGAAGGTTTCCATGCGAAGATGTCCCAGTTCTCATGGAGGAACTGGATGAGCGCTTCTTCCTATTTGCTGCCGAGTGTCGTCGAGATATGAGTCGGAGCAGCATTGGGATCGGTCGGGTGAATATGAACCAACTTTGTTTCACCTGACGACTGAAATGCAGACTCTGAGGCAGGCTTCTTAGCCCGCAGCAAATCACTCAGATCAGCATTCTTCTGGTACTCCAGCATTTCAACTGCTGCCAACTGTTCATCAACAATTTTTGAGCCCTTCTGAAGGCACTCTTCTACTTTCTGCCGATTACCAGTAACTGTGATCACGCCTCTGGGCCCAGGCATTTTCAACTTAAGATAGACATAACACGGTCGAGCCACAAAACAGGCATATGCAGGCCTGCCTAGAATTGCATGATAAGCACTATGAAAATCTACCACCTCAAATGTCAACTTTTCCTTACGGTAATTCTTTGAATCACCGAAAACCACATCAAGAGTTATCTGGCCGAGTGATTCAGCGTTCTTTCCAGGGATAACACCATGAAAGCTCATGTTGCTCACACTAAGCTTAGACATCGGAATGCCCACCCCCTTCAATGTTTCAGCGTAAAGAATATTCAGACCACTGCCACCATCCATCAACACTTTGGTCAGTCGAGTGCCTCCAACCACTTGGTCGACTACCAGCGCCTGCCGCCCTGCAGTGGCAACGCGTGCTGGGTGATCAGACTGGTCGAACGTGATCACAGTTTGCAACCACTTCAAATACGTCGTCGTTGTCGGGGCAACCATGTTCACTTCTCTGTTTATCACTTTCAATCGACTTTTGCTTTCGACGTCAGCAAAAATCACCAGAGTGGAATTGACATTGGGGTAACCATCATCACCTTCTTCCTTGTCGTCTTCCTTGTCTGACTCCTTTTCCTTTTCACTGGGCTGCTTCTCTCGGAATTGCTGGATCCGGAGCCTGTCAAGTGGTGTGTTTAGGATAAATCAGATTACCCTCTTCATCCTTCTTGGTGTGAATGTGACATGGCAAATCCAACACATCATTTCCTGCTTGATCTTTCACTTTCTTGGGGGTCCAGGGCCCCTTGGGTTTCCCTTTAAACTTTCCATGGATTACTGCCACAGTTTCACCAGGTCTTGCAGGCTCAGCTTTACGTTTCTGTTTCTGATTTGAATTGCCTCCACCGGTGTCCTAACCGACTGGTTTGCTCTTTCCACTGTGGAGTCGATCTTCTTATTCCCCGTTAGCATACCGAGTGGCTATTTCCATCATCCGAGTCAGAGACATGTCTCCTGTCCGATTTTAGGTTAAGCTCTCGATACCTAACGCCTTCCTTGAAGGCACAAACTTCTTGATGCTGAGATACATTTTCCACTGTGTGATGCAAAGTGGTCCATCTTTGAATGTAATCTCTCAGAGTCTCATTCGGTTTTTTCACGAAATGCTGCAATTGTGCCAGACCTGCTGGCTGTTTGCAAGTACCCTCAAAAGTTCTGACAAACACTCGGGCAAGTTCTTCCCAACTTAATATACTGCCTGGGGTCAATTTATTCAGCCATGCTCTGGCCGAACCTTCCAGCATCAGAGGAAGATGCTTCATGGCCACTTCATCATTGCCACCACCAATCTGCGCAGCCACTCGGTAATCCTCAAGCCAAGTGTCGGGCTTGGACTCATCATTGAACTTACTGACTCCAGTCGCCAACCTGAAATTGGGAGGAATCTCTGCAGCCCGGATGGCTCTGCTGAAGCACTTTGGGCCTGAGACATGAACTCTGCTGCCAGTCGGGCGATCTCTGTCAAGTCCCTCTCTATGTGCTCTGTTCTTGTCGACCATACCTTGAACAAGAATCGATCTCGCATCAAAGCCTGGCTCCCTTGGGTTGACTGGCAATCTCCGCTCACCATCGTGTGAGCGCCTATCATCATGATGACGGGGCACATACGACCTGCCCCTCGGAGGGGGTGTAGGCACTCGATGGTGGTTATCGCGGTCGAATCGATTATCAAACTGCTCATGATTCCAATCCCAGTACTGCTCTTTACGATGCCCACATCCCTCTCGCCTTTGAGGCGATCTTGGGTTGTGGGCCGACTGGACTGTATCAGCCACCACAGATCAGCTATGAATTCTATCCCGTGACTGAGACACTGCTGTGTTCTGCTCTCCAGCTGCCCGAAGTAAAGCCCTGATCTGCATCAAACCTCTTCCAGCCTCCGACTAGGAAGGCTGAATGGACTTTGCTATACGGGTTGCGGCTGTAAGATTCTGAGTAGGAGTGCGGTATACCTGATGCTGAGGCGGGAAAAGCTGCCGCTGTCGTCGACTGGACTCAGGGATCTGTTGCCGAGCACACTCGTCGAGTGCATGTTGAAGGTTCTCCAGACGAGTGCGCTCAGCCAAAGAGGCCAGGCACGCCGCCTCCAAGGCCCGAGCCTCGGAGGTCTCCCCGACGAGGCGTGTGAAGCGCTTCTTCATTGCGGCGGCGAAGTTCCTCCCTCTGCTGCGAGGAAAGGGCTTCAGGATGTTACTCCTCGTGAACATGTGACGGGTCGCCACCGTCGCCGCCGCCATCACGACGAAACCCGGGTGGGCTGTGCGGCGCAATGACCACCAAGACCTCCGCCGCAGGGTCGCTACTGTTGCATTCGGAGAGGGTCTCGACGGAGCCAGTCGAACAGGCCATAGAGAGATTCGTCAGGCTCGATTGCCGCGACTTGCAGGGTGGCCGACTGACGTGCCACCACGTGTTTCACCCACCACCGAAGCTGCGACCGACCGGATCGCTTGCGTTGGCGAATAGCGGGGAGCGAGGACACCACGGGAGCCGACCAATACTGGGTCGACGGCTGCCGCAGAAGGATGTCGCGAACGCATGCGCGAAAGTGCGTCGCCCCGCGGAAAGGGAGCGTCTCGACGTCGAGGGGAGCTTCCTGGAGCCAGGCGGAGTCGTCAGGGACGAAGACGAGTGCGCCGAGACGGATCTTGCGGCCCTCAGCCAATCCACCGCCGGAAACCATGATAATGGGAATCGGAAAAATCGCAACCTCACCAAAAAGTCGCTAAGACACCTGCCCCAAGGTGGGCGCCAACTGTCGTGGTTCTAAGACTGACAGTACAATGGGGGGTAGGTATGAGGAGGCAAGATCCTAGCTATGATGAAGTTGTACACACAAGATTTACGAGTTCAGGCCCTTCACGGTGGAAGTAATAGCCCTACGTCCCGGTGCTCAGGAGCTCGGTCGATTGGATTATGTGTGTGGAGTTACAGGGGTGCGAACCCTTGTCCCTGAGGAGGGGGCTGGCTTATATAGAGTTCGCCAGGCCCCTCCGGCCCTCAGTTACACAGGGTTTAAGGTACATAAAGATAGGGCGTTACTGATAACGCCATCTATAAAGATACATGAATGATCATTAAGTCTACAGAATAACGCCTGACCGTTGCCAAACAGAATGACTTTAGATCTTCTATCGGCCGTGTGATTCTTGTTACGGTCGAGTGAGTACTTTCTGATCGAATGATCGTGAGTCTTCCGAGTGGAATGTTTCTGGTCGAGTGGATTATGGTTGATACGTCCATTTTGCATCATGCTTTTATATCGATATTTATTGCATTATGGGTTGTTATTACACGTTATGTCACAATACTTATGCCTATTCTCTCTTACTTTACAAGGTTTACATAAGGAGGGAGAATGCGGCAATCGAATTCGGTCGGAAAAGGAGCAAATATTAGAGACCTATTCTGCACAACACCAAAAGTCCTGAAACTCCATGAAAGTTACTTTTGGAAAAAATGAAAAATATTGAGCAGAAGAAGTACGTCAGAGGGGGCCCTACCTGGCCATGAGGGTGGAGGGCGCGCCCTACCCCCCAGGGCGCGCCCCCTGCCTCGTGGGCCCCCTGTTGGCTCTCCGGTGGCCATCTTCTGCTGTATGAAGTCTTTCGTCAAGAAAAAAGATCATAAGCAACCTTTCGGGACGAGACTCTGCCGCCACGAGGCGGAACCTTGGCGGAACCAATCAAGGGCTCCGGCAGAGATGTTCTGTCGGGGACACTTCCCTCCGGGAGGGGGAAATCATCGCCATCGTCATCACCAACGCTTCTCTCATCGGGAGAGGGCAATCTCCATCAACATCTTCACTAGCATCATCTTCTCTCAAAACCCTAGTTCATCTCTTGTATCCAATTCTTGTTTCCAAGTCCAGGATTGGTACTAGTAGGTTGCTAGTAGTGTTGATTACTCCTTGTAGTTGATGCTAGTTGGTTTATTTGGTGGAAGATCATATGTTCAGATCCTTTATGCATATTAATACCCCTCTGATTATGAACATGAATATTCTTTGTGAGTAGTTACGTTTGTTCCTGAGGACATGGGAGAAGTCTTGCTATTAGTAGTCATGTGAATTTGGTATTCGTTCGATATTTTGATGAGATGTATGTTGTCTATCCTCTAGTGGTGTTATGTGAACGTCGACTACATAACACTTCACCATTATTTGGGCCTAGAGGAAGGCATTGGGAAGTAATAAGTAGATGATGGGTTGCTAGAGTGACGTAAGCTTAAACCCTAGTTTATGCTGTTTCGTAAGGGGCTGATTTTGATCCATATGTTTCATGCTATGGTTAGGTTTACCTTAATACTTTTGTTGTAGTTGCGGATGCTTGCAATAGAGGTTAATCATAAATGGGATGCTTGTTCAAGTAAGAACAGCACCCAAGCACCGGTCCACCCACATATCAAATTATCAAAGTACCGAACGTGAATCATATGAACGTGATGAAAACTAGTTGAACGATAATTCCCATGTGTCCTCGGAAGCGCTTTTCTCTATATAAGAGTTTGTCCAGGCTTGTCCTTTGCTACAAAAAGGATTGGGCCACCTTTGCTGCACTTTATTTACTTTTGTTACTTGTTGCTCATTACAAATTATCCTATCACAAAACTATCTGTTACCACTTATTTCAGTACTTGCAGAGAATACCTTACTGAAAACCGCTTATCATTTCCTTCTGCTCATTGTTGGGTTCGACATTATTACTTATCGAAAGGACTACGATCCCTTATACTTGTGGGTCATCAATGGTATCCCTTGAATGCTTCTGACTTTAGAGTAATGTGCTTGGAGGAGGGTGTCTAGGTCAGGCCTATGACCCTACCCTAGATACATGTCGTCATCAATACCCCCACCAGGCATATCGTCCTCCTACAAGTCATGCGCCACAGCCATATGGAGTTATGGATAACCCTACACGCCGCAGGCTTACAGACAACCGTACCCACCGCAACCATATGGGCAACAACCGTACCAGCCACAGCCATATGGGTAATCCTACCCACCACCTTCAGCAGCACAATCCCCTTATCCACCTGGTAAGATCTTGACGAGCTTAGATAAATCCATCCAATTTCATGAGTCTAATCAGGTGAACTAATTTGATGATCTCACTGAGTCTTATGCAGCGCCGTACCCTGGAGCTTATCCACCGTGGCCATATTGATACACCCAGCTTCAGTGGCCTGACGTGGCGGCACCGAAACGAAGAAATGATGATCAGCTGTGGCTGCTGAGCTTTTTCAAAGGGCAGCACTAGGCCCCCAATGTTCGGCCGGTCGCCTAGCAGCCGTCGGATTGGGACCATCCGAACCATTCAGATCTTATCTTCTTCCCCCGTCTGAAAACGATTCCGCACCTCCCCAGCGAAGCTTCCTTCCCACGCGCATGGCAGACGCCGCCTGAAAAGTACCTTGTGTCCTGCAGCTTGTAACACCTCAGGTGCTCGCCTGTTGTAGCAAACCATGGTGCACGACCCGTCGCCGACAGCTAGCAGCACCGCGGCTCACCGCGCCCACACTCAAAGTTGTCATTGAAGGCCGTCGTTGTACTTGATCTGTCCCCGTAGGAAAAACTTGTCTTGTAGCCTTGCAGCTCCACCTGCCATGACGAGCCCCATCGAAGTAATCATCAACGCCAGTCATAAGCGAAAAACGACAACAGATGCAGCAAAACATCATCGCCTGCCATCACAGGTCGGGGCCATCGTCATGAATGGTTGCAGCTTATGTCAACGCTAGTTGTAACAAAACTCGACGACGGATGCAGCAAAAATGTCATCGCCGCCATCGCGGGTTAAGCCGAGATGTGAATGGTTGAAGCTTTTTTCATTGTCGGATATAGCTTTTTTCATCAACAATTGCAGCTTCGTCGTCATCCATAACTTCCGTCGTCTATTTTTGAAACTTTTTTCGTCTCCGGTTGAAGCTTTTCTAGTCGCCGGTTGAAGCTTTCGTGTTTGCGCAGTGCCAACACCCCAAATAATTTGTTGCCTTCGATTGAAGCTTTGGGTAAGCTAGTTGTATCATTTTTTGTTGCCGGTTCAAACACACCAGATAGCTAGTTCCACCAGACCACCTGGCCGGTAGAAGCATCACCATGTGCTAGTTCTAGCGCGGGCGCACGCCGGGGTTGCACGCCTCGGTTCCAACATCCCCGCATGCCAGTTCCAACACGAGTGCATGACGGTTGTAGTACCACGTCGTCTCAGTCATAATAGCACGTGACGCCGGTCGCATCACCGTCTCGCCATGGTTGTAGCACATCCCACGCCGGCGACGAGATTGTGGTTGTAGCAACATCGAGGTCTAGCCACCAAGACGGAGAGATGATTGGCGGCGAGTGTCATCATGCAATCGACGACCAGCGACACGTCCTTGTAGCAGCCTCATGGTAGATATCTTGCCATGGGAGGAAAGGATGGAAGCAAAAGCTCGCAGGGTGGAGGCTAGGCTAGAGCGATTGGGGATGGCAAAGGTAGAAGAAAGAGTAAAGACAACGATGTTCTCGAGATAAGATTTGTGTGGCCAAAAACAGTCGGTGCAAAGAGATAGGGAAAAGGAAGAGGCAGCGCGTGGGCCAAGGCACGTGGCTGCGCTGGATAGGTGCGCGGGCGAGTGAGCCGGGGCGTCCCGCCGAAGCTTCGGCCAGCGCTCCGTATCCAAACGTTTTCCTTTTTTTTTCGAAAGATCAAGATGGTATACCATATACATCTGCCAAGACACGCTCATCCCTATGCAGTGACGAAGCTAGAAAAAAAGCTTGATGGGGTCATATCCATGGCAATGGGGTCATCTTCTATAAATCAGCAGTGATCATTACTAAGTTAATGAAGGATTTAGTAATTTCATTGGGGTCAATTGACCCCAATGCCTACATGCCAGCTACGTCCCTGTCCCTATGAACGCACACACGCACATCCTACCCCTATGAGCACCTCCGAGAGACTGAGCCGGCATATCATCTTGAGATTTACGAAGTCATCATAGGCGCCTCGTCATCGACGGGAACGTCTCCTCCCACTGAAAGCGCATCGCCGGAAATCCTGAAATAAATTCAGGAATAATGCGAGCACCGGGATTTAAACCCTGGTGGGTTAGGGATACCACTGTCCACCTAACCAACTCAACCACAGGTTGATTCGCAATGTTTTCCTTTTTCAAATGGATCACAAGCCTACTGAAGGCGTGTTAGATAACTGAAACAACATGTAAATCGTCTCCTTTTGCGTGAGTGTTGTGAAACAGCCTAGCACAATCATCAGAAACGTTTACTCTTTCTAGTAGACACTATATTTGTAGCTTGCAGACCGACATGATGAAGTCAGTTCTATATTGTGGTTTTGCCAAAATGGCGATGCTCCTTGCTTCTGTTTGGGGGTCATTATAGACTGTTCTGCCAGTAAGTCTGTAATATATAGTGCTAACTGCTCAAACATCAGCGAATGCATGGTAGCTGCAGAAGGTCGCAGCACCTAAAACCTGGAAGTGTTTTTGTGATGCTCAATAAATTTGCCTTGTTTGATGTACCCATGATGTGTGGTGGATTGGATTAAATGTGGTTTTGTTGATTTGCTACAAAGGTTGCTGTATTTTTGTTTCTGATAGTGTTTTCTGACCCTCAATGCACTTGCTTTGTTTGATATGAGATTCATGTGGATTCACCAATACCAAGATTGCCGGTGCTGATTTTCTGAGTTCCGCTCTTCACGCCTGTTAAAAAGTTCAGATTTTAGTTGATCTACGTGGGTTTGTGGATCGACTGCGAAGGTCGCATCATCTTGTCTAAATTGTTTTTCGATGGTCTTTATTTGATTGGATATACCCTTGATGTCTCGCCCACAGACGAATGATATTTTTGCGGATTTTCCATTCCCGAGATGGTTGAGCTGATTTCTGAATTCCGCCACTCTTGTGATGTTTGTGTGATAACCTGTTAAAATTTCAAATTTTGGTTGATCTCTTTGCGTGGTATGGAGGCTTATTTGTATATATAAATGGCCTGTGATGGGTGTTTTAGTGCAGGCCATTCTAGAGTGTGTTTGCAGGGCAAATCAGTAGGGCTTTTCTTTCTCTTTCCCTAGAAAATCAGTGGTTAATTATTGCTGTGTTCATTGATTAGCTATCGAAACCTTTTTCTGGATAAGAATATAACACGTATGTTTGTTAGTACCTGAAACCTTTTTCTGGATAAGACCATAACCTGTGTGCATGTGGCGGTGATCCAAAGCATAGTGATATTGGATATTACTTCCAATACTACAGCCAGCAAAGTAGTGAGGTTAGCAGTGTTTCTGCAGGGCTTTCACCATTCTGGAGTTCAATCTTACAAGAGCCATCATACCTGAATTTCCTTTCTCTTTTTTCCCTTGGCGAGAAGATCGATCAGTAGTTAACTATTGTTATTCTCTTCTTTTGCGAAGGTAATAGTGTTTTATTCCAGGATTATAGAGTTACAATCAAGAGGCAAGAATTCCTCAGTACATGGGGCCCGTCTATGTAGCTGCACAGTTCTTTGCTTTTAATGCATCATTACAATGTAACAGAAATCTGTAAGGAGCAAAGATGATCGTTCCATCATGGTGTCATACTATCATACCAGCCGCCACCATACCATCACTGCCCCAAAACGCCCCATCTGCCGACAGTCTCACCTGGTCCCTAGGTGGTGGAATCCAGGCCAAAGAACTTGTTGCATTCGTCGGTTTTGGCCTTTCAGGTTCCAACACAAACAACACTTTATCCTTTAAAATGTCCTCCGTCTAGTGTCTGTAAGCTGAATCAAGCGACTGCGAGTAGCTCCAAAGAAACTCTACGGAAATTTCAAGAGGTGGTTTTTTCCCGGATAAAAGACCAGAGCCCATATCTTGTTTAGTGCATGGTTCTATGGGAGGAACCTGAGCTTTAACAGTGGAAGGTTTTGCTGATACTCAAATTGTGTTAAGCTTCCAAGATTAATGATCATGATGATTTCACATGAACGTACTACTTTGCTCCTCACTTTTCGTGATGCCAACTTCCATCCTCGGCCCTGACCCAAAAATTAGTGCACTCCTGAATTGGGAGGGAGACAGAGACGGACTATGCACGGTTGAGCATGAACAAGCAACATGTAAGAGGTTAATTAATGGGGATGGATTGGGGAAGGTGACTATTAAGAAAGGCGAGGTGGCAGGATGGGAGACTGAAAAGGATGACACAACGGTACATATATGTTTTTTTGATAACAGTTTTGGGACTTGATGGAGTAGGATAAGAGAAGCTCTACCTGTCCTTGCCAATCCCGACATCAAGGCCATTGCTTCTCTTTGGTACATCTTAGTATGGGACCCAAGTTTAGTTGTGTTCTTTCTGTTAACTCCCACCACTAGTCATTAACGGGTAGCAACTTTTGAAATATAAATAGTGCAAGTATTGAATGATGACAAAAATTTAGGAATTAGGATTATAGGAAAAAAAACATCCGCAAGACTATGTGTGCATAGCTGGGGACCATGCCCCCTCCCGACAAATCGCTGAAGGAACTCTTTTGGGAGGAAAATGTTCTCATTTGTCTATTGCCCACCCTGGTATGCCAGTCAAGCTCGATGGCATTCGCATGCGGTTGTCTCGGAAGGGGGCATGTGATTTCAAAGATAATCTGACACTTAAAGTTGATTTGACATTAGTTTTTTAATTATTTATGTGGGAGGTCATAAAGAGCCTCCAATAAGTATAATAAATGGTTATTGATTATATAATACGTAATTTAAGACATTTAGACAGCAGACAGATAGATGACCGTTTGTTATTCAAGACAAGCATCCATTTCAAAAGGGTGCATCTAGGCACTACCGTCAAATCTCTATATTTTTGTGAATGATGTGATAATAATGGTATCCATGAATATGTCTAAATCATCCACTCGGCTCCATGGAAATTGGGTATCAAACCATGGTTTTGTTGGTATTTCTGGTGATGATACACAATGGATGGTTATATACATTGGTTGGATACACGAGTAGGAAGGGCAGCGTCGTATGAGGATATAAATACAACATGTTGGTGTTGTTTGGTCCATTTATCGTGCGAAGCCTACAAACTCAAATGGGCCAAGTGCAAATATTGCTCTCGTGGGTGTGTCTTTTCCCGATGTGATTGATGTTGGGGGGGGGGGGGGGGGGCTATGGTCCCCATTTTTGGGGGAGCAATCTCAAACGTCAAGCTACATGTGAAGATCATGTGTATAGTGGTGATGTGCCAAGGGATACTGTATATGGCACTGTGCATACTAGAGTCATTCTCTTTCTTGCTTCGGAGA
Organism: Aegilops bicornis; assembly: GCA_021605145.1. Lineage (NCBI taxonomy): Eukaryota > Viridiplantae > Streptophyta > Magnoliopsida > Poales > Poaceae > Aegilops > Aegilops bicornis. The sequence goes on along the minus strand of CM038673.1, from coordinate 244,201,537 downwards.
TCACTGGCCCTTGGTTGTGGGCTCGTAGATAAGTTGGGGATGAAATCCATTGATCTCTACTATGAACTAGCCTATGAAACATTCTTGTGATATTTAGCGAGTTATCTGGTATTGTATCTCATGTTATTAATTATTTAATTCTATGATCTATAAAACATTAGTGCGTATGCACATGACGTCTATGCAAGTATATGGTACTTGTGATATTTGATAGACCAAAGTAAATTTTAGCTTATGGGGTGCCCAGGCTTTGGCAATTGACTAGCTCTGCCACTGCGCGGACTGGTCTTGTTTGCGGACGAATGCAAGAGAAAATTTTGAGATTAGCGTTGGAGATGCCCTTACGTAAGAGGTTCAATAATACTGTGTGACACAAGATCAAAAGACGCAAGACGCTTGCCGGCGAAAAATAACGAAATCCCACTTTATGTAAGTGGTGCATGCATGACGGCTGCTGCCGATGGTTGGGCTAACCACGGGCAGCCGTTATCTGAGATGCACACTTGATTGTCTTGTCGTTGCTTGGGATTCTAGTGTTGCGCTCATGAATTTAAGTAGGAAGTTAGCACGACACATCAGATGGGTAATGCAGGTCTCTGCCTTTGAATCTTTGAACATTCTGCAGATCTTTGCAGGTCAAGACAAGTCAGCATTTTTTTTACTTGGGGTGAAGATGAAGTGTTAACCATTGCCATCTTCGTTCAGTTCAGTATAAGAACAGAAATATGTTTGTTAGTGCTGATGCGGTGTTAAACTTCCAAGCTTGATGATAATGATAGTGATTGCACATGAATGTAGTACTTTGCTCTTCAATTTTTGCGATGCTATAACTTTCATACCCTCTGGTGCTCCTCTCAGAAACCATTACACTTGTCTGCATGTGTCGGTGATCCAAAGCACAGTGAGACTGGATGTTACTCCACTACTACTGCTGGTTGATTTGCCAGGAAGTTTACGGCAAGAAAGTAACATGCTCCGCCTGTATGTTGCTCTATGACTCATACGCACTAGTCACTAGATGCTTCCTTTTCTTGCTCATGATGCGTCACCTGATTACCTCCCACTAGACTACATTTTTTTCCACCCAGAAAATGAGAAAAAAGAAAGCAGAAAAAATAGACTGCATTTCCTCTGCACCAGTTCTTGTCTGTGTTTGAGAGCACTTGCTCCACTCACTCACTCACTCACTCACTCACTCAGTGACCCGTTGGAACTTACACTAACTTGATTGCAGTCATGGAAACTCAGTAGTATCTCTCAGTTATCCATAGTGGGAGGCACAAAGTAGCAGATCTCGGAGAGCTCCAAACAGTTTACATCTTTTAGTACCAGTGTGTGAAACTAGGCGCTACCAATTGGTCTGTCAATCATCACATTGGCTGCTTTTTCTCAGTGGTGCTCTCACTTCTTTTCCTGCAGATGCTGTCTGAACCTGATCTGTGATTGCACGCGTGCTCTGCCTCAGAGATGAGGATGTGAAGACTCTGCAAGCAGAGCTGCAGAGAACAAGAGAGCAATGCCATGCAGGGTGGCCAAAATGTCAAGCCAAGTTTGACATTAGCACCTCACAGTATATGTTGTCCTATCTGTAGATGAACTGGTGGATAAAACAACATTAAGCCTAACCAAACTGTGGGCAGAGCTTAGTTAGTGATGATCATGGGGCCGTGTGCTTAATTATCGCAGAGAAGATTGATTAATGATGAGGTTGATGCTATGCCTGACTAGATCACATATATTTATTCACTGTTATTTGCCTTGTTCATGATAGCAGAGCTGCTGGCTTGTAGGGTGCTAGCAAATCAAATATTCAAATCTGGCTATATCTTTGGTGGTGCTGAGTCAGTACTCAGTACATATGACAAAATCTGTCTAGTCTGGATGTCTGAATTTGTCTAGAGAATTATGGCAAAATATGTCTAATCTGCGTGTCTAAATCTCGCCAGGTCGTCCATGCACTTGGTGCCTAATGAAATGGATCGGTATGGTAATAATATGTCAACAGTTTTTTCTGGGCTTGGACTTTGGAGTAACACTTGAACTAGTAGAGAGCTGGAGCAGCACCGTCTCCCCTGCAGATAAAGAGCAAAATTGCAGTACAATTTGTTTTGCTACACAAGCTTATATGCACCCCTGAATCTCCTGGCAAACACAACTCCAATAATTAGTCGATTCATTTCTTACTGCTCCGCAGTGCCATGTAATACCACAAACATTTCCTGAGCACAGCAAAACGACTCCCGAGCACGGCTCAGATCTGGACATGTTTTGCAACTATTTATGCACAGAAAAATATTTTCCGAGGTAGGACCAGATCTGTGCAGCTGTGAATATACATTGCTAAAAAAACAACAGCTGTTAAATGGCATGTGGTGTAATCAATGTAGATCATCAGCCAAGTAGTCCTAGGAAAGAAGGAAGCTCAACGAGCGGATTTTTGGAACCCGGGTGTATTGGAGGACCTTATTTTAAATACTTTGAAAATCAAATTTAAGGTTTCAAAAAATTCTACGTGATCATATGGATGTATATCACACATGTGTAAAGTTTGGTGATGAAATAAGTAAATATGCGGCCTACACTAGTAGAAAACAGGGCTTTGGTTCGGGCAGGGCAAGCACATTAGTCCCGGTTCAGTCACGAACCGGGACCCATGGGGGAATTCGTCACAGTTCGTTAGCCTGTGGGGCGGCCGGGCCTTGTGGGCATTGGTCCCGGTTCGTGGGACCCATTTGTCCCGGTTCTAGGCACGAACCGACCAATGTGCTCGCTTCCTTCACAACCATTGGTCCCGGTTAGCGAACCTACAAATGAGTTGCCTATATATACCATCGCCATGGCGTACCACTCCATAGTGCTCTGTTTTTTCCGGCCGCGAGAGGAGGGCATTTGGGTGCTCTAGCTCACCTCCTATGCACATGAGGTGTTCGATGAAATGTCTGAGCCACACTAGTTAATCTTTCTCCTCTCGAAACTCGACCTCCGAGCTCCATTTTCCCCGAGATTTGTCCAGGTTTAGCGGTCCGTCACGTCCCGTCCCCGTATTCACCGTCGTCGATCGCCCGCGCCGATCTCGTCGCCGGCACCACCGTGGTGAGCCTCTTGTTCTTAATTATCTTCTTTCTGAAAGAAAAAAATTCTTACTTCAGATAGATACTTGTCTAATTTTCTTACTTTTATTATTCCTTGTTATTATATAGTGCGATGGTTTTGGTATCCGCCTCACGGGCCCTCGTCCTGTCTATGATTCGGATGTGGTATATATTATCTTACTTCAGATAGATACTTGTCTAATTTTCTTACTTTTATTATTCCTTGTTATTATATAGTGCGATGGTTTTGGTATCCGCCCCCGTCGGCCCTCGTCCTGTCTATGATTCGGATGTGGTATATATTATCTTACTTCAGATAGATACTTGTCTAATTTTCTTACTTTTATTATTCCTTGTTATTATATAGTGCGATGGTTTTGGTATCCGCCCCCGTCGGCCCTCGTCCTGTCTATGATTCGGATGTGGTATATATTATCTTTTTATAACTATTTGGTTCATTTATTGTTTATGACAATTATGTCGACCAACGTGACATATATTTTATTTATCTAGGAGGTGGTTGAACCGGAAATTCCAACCGACCCTATTATCGAGAGTTTAATTTAGTTGAAGAAGAAAACAATTACTTGAAGGAAAAAATTAAAAAAAATTGAGGAGGAGAAGATGATATTGGAGTTGCATGTTGCGGATGTCGTCGATGATCACAAGATCAAGATAGATGCAATGCGGTTGAAGATTAGAAAGATTAGAAAATATGTCATTCATACCGAGGTTTGCTATCATTATGTAGTTGGATCAATTGTTACCTTGGTTACGATTATGATCGCATTTCTTGTTGCATTGAAATGTTTTACATAATTTCAATGTATGGTTTAATTAGATGCTCTGGAGAGCTATATGTTGTTCAATGAGAACTATGTATGTACTTTGGTTTTAATGTGATGATGAACTTCTATTAATTTTGTAACTTATCAATTTCAGGGTCTTACAGCTCAAAATAATCAGTAAATGCATGAAAAATAATAAATGAAGTCAGAAAGGGTTGAAATTGATAATGTGGCTTTGAATGGTGCATTTTGAACACAGAAAAACTCTGGAGTTCAAATAAGTTAAAAAAAAGAAATCCCTTTGTAACAGACGAGTTTCCGTATGAAACCCTGATACTTCGAAATAGATTGTCCGTTTTGTACACGAGTGCATCCAGTTTTTGCTGTAACTCTCTCTACTTTCTTGCACATGCTATGTGGGTCAAATGATGATACCATGCCAACTTTCAACCTTTTCAGAGTTCGTTTGAAATGCTTTTCAATATCAGGGTCTTATAGCTCAAAATAATCAGTAAATGCATGAAAAATAACAAATAAAGTCAGGAAGGGTTGAAAATTGATGATGTGGCTTTGAATGGTGCATTTTGAACACAGAAAAACTCTGGAGTTCAAATAAGTTTAAGAAAATGAAATCCCTTTATAACAGACGAGTTTCCGTATGAAACCCTAATACTTCGAAGGAGATTGTCCGTTTTGTACACGAAGTGCATCCAGTTTTTGCCGTAACCCTCTCTACTTTCTTGCACATGCTATGTGGGTCAAATGATGATACCATGTCATTCAACCTTTTCAGAGTTCATTTGAAATGCTTTTCAATTTCAGGGTCTTATAGCTCAAAATAATCAGTAAATGCATGAAAAATAACAAATGAAGTCAGAAAGGGTTGAAAATTGATGATGTGGCTTTGAATGGTGCATTTTGAACACAGAAAAACTCTGGAGTTCAAATAAGTTCAAACAAATGAAATCTCCTTGTAACTAAAATCCCTTTATAAAACTCTAATAGCAAAAGGAATGAACTAAAAAACTTTTTATAAACCTCTAGTATTTTTTAAACTAAAATTATATAAAATTCATGCAACTGAAATTATCAAAGTATTTTCTGTTCAAAACATGAAAAGCAGAAAGAAACAAAATAAACTTTAATAAATAAGTAAAAACAAAATAAAATAAAATAAATAAGTAGAAACAAAATAAAAATTTAAGAAATAAATAAAATAAACTTTAATAAATAAGTAGAAACAAAAATAAAATAAATTAAAATTTAATACAATAAATAAGTAGAAACAAAATAAAATAAACTTTAATAAAATAGAGAAGTAGAAACAAAATAAACTTTATAAAAGTAAAATAAATAAACTTTAATACAATAAATAAAAATAGCAACAGTAAGTTTTTTGTTGTAAGTAGAAACAAAATAAAATAAATAAAGCAACAAAAAATAAAAAAGTGCCACCTACTGGGCCACCACGGCGTGAATACGGCTAGAAACCCAACCATGGGCCAGGATTCAGCCCCGCAGGAGGCTCAGTAGGTCCACAAGCACATCGTGACAAATTAGGCATGCAAGCCTGCAGTTGAGAGGAGCTCGAGAGGGTTGGCGCAACAACGCTTATAAACCACTCTCGATCTCTCTCAGCTAGCAAGGTGGGACTAAAGTTTTGGCCGCGACGCGGGCATCACAGGGCCTTTGGTCTCGGTTGGTGCCACAAACCGGGACTAAAGGGGTGCATTGGTACCGGTTCGTGGTACCAACCGGGACCAATGCCCCCCCTTTAGTCCCGGTTGATGCCACCAACCGGGACCAAAGGTCGCCGCTTCGCGCCCTTTGGCTGTCGAAAACAGACCTTTGGTCACCTTTGGTGGCACCAATAGGTACTAAAGGGTGCATTGGTACCGGTTGATGCTACGAACCGGGACCAATGCCCTGGGTATATAAGCAAGACTTCTGAAAATTTTCACTTCTCATCTCGCAGTTGCCGCCCCGACGACGCTGACGACATCAACGCCGCCAGGCTGCCGCCCCCGTCCGTCGTCTCCATCGTCATTGTCGCCTCGCCTGCCTCGACCTCGGCCGCTACGCTGCAGTGTGAGCCAGCGCCTGCCTCCTCTCCCCTTCCCTGCGCCTAACGCCGCTACCACGCCGCCCGCCGACAACAAGCAGGCCCCTGTTCATATGCAAAAGTTAGGATTTTTTTTTGATATTATTGTAGAATATGATGATGATATTGTAGAATATGCAAATGTTTGTATGTTCATATGCAAAGAATTTTTATTTTGTTCATAGAATTTTTATTGTAATTTTGTTCATAGGATTTTTTTTGTAATTTTGTTCATAGGATTTTTTCTGTTGTAATTTTGTTCATAGAATTTTTATTTTGTTCATAGAATTTTTATTCTTTTTTTCTGTTGTAATTTCTTTCATAAAGTTTTAGGATGAAAAAGAAGAAGAAGAAGAAATAAAAATTCTATGAAAAAAAGAAGAAGAAGAAGAAGAAATAAAAAGGGAGGAGGAGAAGTTTTGTTTAGTTTTAGGATTATTTTAGTTTATGTCTAGTTTAGGAAGAAGGAAAAGAAAAATATGAAGAAGAGGAGAAATAAATAATAAGAGGAAAAAAGGGGAAAAAAGAGGAGAGGAAGAAAGGAATAGAGGAGAAGAATAAAAAAAGAAAATTTTTTTTTTCTTCTTCTCCTCTATTCTCTTCTTCTCCTCTATTCCTTTCTTCTTCTCCTCTCTTTTTTTCTTTTTTTATTCTTCTTCTTCCTTTTCTTATTTTTTATCGGGTATGTCGTTGTCGATATAACCCCCTATCGACCGTGATAACTTATACCACGGGAGCACCCCCTGACCCTCTTGCTCGACCAAAACTCTCGAGGACACCCAAACCCTAGAAAAAAAGATGCCGGTATCGTACCCCCTCCCGTCGCGCCCCTACCCGACAAACTCTCTCGAGGCCACCCCAAACGTTTGCCAATAATATATGCATCTGTCATGTTTGAATAATAATTGCCATGTTGTAAATATTTGCAGAAACTATGGACCCCCGAGACGAAGCAACAGAAGCGGTGTTGGGGGACATAATCGCACACGGAAGTGATGTCGTCTTCTCGTTTCTCAACGACACAGATGGTATGGAAGAACAGGGTGAAGAAGCAAACTACGGTGATCGAACAATGCAGGAGGAAGGACATGATCATGATGGCTCCGGTGACCCAATGCCGGCGCAAGAAGGACACCGTGATGACGGCTCCAGTGACCGAACCGAGTCCGGCCAGGTATATATATTAGTTAAGCTTGTGCTGACTAGCTAATTGATGCATTCATTGTTTTGGTATATGTACACATATTAATTAACTCCCGTCTTTCTTCTTTTTTCTAGCCCTCCGGATCGAGCACAACTTCGGTAAAGAGACGAGGCCCGAAGAAAAAGTTGCGCTCGGATGAAAGGTTTGAGATCATAGAAATCGCGCGCGATGGCATGCCGATTGAACCCATCCGGACAAAGGAAGCATTTGCTGCTCAGTGCGGGGTTCTTGTTAGGGACAAGATCCCGATCAGCATCCACCAATGGTTAAAGCCGGCTAAAGAAGACCCTGAGGTGTCTTATGTCTCCGATATGTAGAAAGATGATCTTTGGACCGCGCTGAAGGAAAATTTCACCCTACCGCCAGAGGAGGATCCGAAGAAGCCAGTTAAAGAGCAATTGATCAAGTCTCATGCTCTTAAGAAGATGGCAGAACTATTCAGGAGGTGGAAGAATGAGCTGAAAAAATTTGTCGACAAAGAAGAAACACCAGAATTCATCGGCTGGTATGAGAAGATCAGAGATCACTGGCCCGCATTTGTGGCCCACAAAACATCAGAGAAGAGTAAGAAGATGTCAGTGACAAACAAGAAGAATGCTGCGAAGAAGAAGCTTCACGATCGCACGGGGTCAGGTGGCTACCTCAAAGCCCGGCCGTTGTGGGCCAAGGCTGAGAATGACCTACTTGATAAAGGGGTCGAACTAGAGACATTGAGGTGGCCAGACTGTTGCCGGACTTGGTTCTTCGGGGCTGGCGGAACCTTGGACCCTGTATCAGGGAAGTGCGTTTGGACGGACGAGCAAATGAGAATACCAGTCACGAGGCTTCAGGAGTATATCGATGCAGCCCAGCAAGGGGACGTTCGTTCCAGACAGAGAGAACGACGAGCTCACATTGTCCCTCGCGAATCTGAGCACCCTGGACAAACACGAGGCACGCCAGGTTCCGTTCCGTGGAAGGCTGGGTTTCTGGACGCAGGCGGTTACAAATGCCAGGAGAGGAGGAAGAAAGTGGAGCATACCCAACTTCAGGCATTGCACGCAAGGGTACTAGCGATAGAGGTACGAGAAGCAAATCGCAGCAAATGACCTGCCGAAGCTTCCCCCGAAGCTACCCCGCCATCTCAGCGGAGAAGCAGTGTGGCTTCCACCGAGCTACTTCAGCAGGAGCCTGTCTTCACGGCTCCTGCTAGCTACCCCGTGGATGCTATCACGGAGTCTCAACATTGCCACCTTATGACGCAATGGATGAAATTCAAAGTCAAGGCGGCTGTTGGCTCTGTTTTACCTACTGAACCTGGCGCAACCTACCACTGCCGGCCGATTCCAGAAGGATATGCTAGGGTGATGGTGGATGAAATAACGGACGGATTTGAGGACCTCGAGCTTGACCACCCTACCAGTGAAGGGGAGACTCGGCTGGGTTCTTCTCTGAAGACTCCATGCCTATGGCGGAAGGAGCTCATCAACCTTCCGAACTGGACGCCTCCGCCTCCGCCTCCTCCTCCTCCTCCGGCTAGTCAGGGCACTCCGCCTCCTCCTCCGGCGAGTGATCAGGTACTCAGCCTCCTTCTCCGGCGCGCGGCGGCACTCCGCCTTCTTCACCGCCTGCGCCGGCGCACCCGAGCAGCCAGCAGCCTCCTCCTTCTCCGCCTCGCCAGCAACGGCGGAAGAGGCCCGCCGCCGCTCCGGCTGCTCCGGCGCGTCATAGTCCTTCTCCTCCACCTCGTAAGCAAGCACAAAAGAAGACAGCCGCAGCCGCTCCGTCTGCTCCGGCGTCTAGCAGTGCAGCCAGAGGCGTGAGGCAATACAGATTCGGTCCTTCTCTGAAGACTCCAGAGAAGTTACCATACGAGATGACCGAGGAGGAAACCACGAAGATCGTGTGGACCGAAGTGAAGGACTTCTTTGAAGGGGTGAAAGCAAAGAAACATCCACGTCCGGAGGAGAAGATAGATCCGATGAAAGCAAAGCGCACTTTGGATGCCCTGAGAAAACCACCAAAGTCTCCGCTGCAAACCAACTATGAGCGCATTACTGAAAAGGTATATCTCGAAGCGAAGCGGTCTGGAAGTAATGCTAGTGATCGAAGGTTAGTAGAACGACGAGCTGGGAAAAAATTGCCCAGCTCGGAGAACAAGCGGACCAATCGTGGCCCCCGCTCAGGGTGTCTAGCGATATTGTCGCTAATGATCTGAGGATGGTGCCCGGTTATAGAAATCTTGGAGATTACCTGCCCGACGATGTACATTATGATTTCTTGGAGGTGGACGAACACAAATACCATTACGGGAAGCCTCTCGTCAAAGATGAAAAATCCCTAACAACGATGATGCGAAGATTCCATGATTGGTACATGAAAACCTGCAGAGAGTCTGGGGGGACGAATACTTTGTATCTGAGAGTTAAAGAGGAGCACGACCTCGTTGGAATTGATGTGTTGTTTGTTCCATTTGAGGAGTTCTTTTAGTTTTTCAATCAAAAGGCCATCGATAAATTAATGGTCACTTGCTACTGTATGTAAGTATTACTTCAGTCATTAAGTCTCTATATATAGCTCAGCTCTTTCATTGCACGTATTTATATTTATCCTCACTATATTATGCAGACTGAAGATCGTTGAGTGCAGAAAAGCAGAAATGTATGATATTGGGTTCATTAACCCAAATCTCATAGATGAATTTCAGGTTAAAAAGAGCGCCAATGATGCCGAGGCCAACTTGCTCAAATCATTGATAATAAATCAAAACAACGATAAAATACTCTTTCCTTACAACTTCAAGTGAGTGTTACTGTCTTGTGCATATTCGGTTTCCTTTATTACTTGAGCGAGGTTATAGTATTGTAATTGATGAGTTATGCATGCGTGCGCAGCTTTCACTATATTCTCCTGGAGATTAAGCTTGAGCAGGGACTAGTAACCGTCTTAGACTCGAGACGAAAAATCCCGAGACCTATGCGGACATGACTAAAATTCTCAACAAGTAAGTTCAATCAATTATTATCGCACCATATCGGCAAATTTTTGTTCATTTCCTGATATCTCAAGGAATAATTATTTTCTTTGTTTTGCAGGGTTTGGAAAAAGTTCACCGCAGAAGCTCCGGGACTGCCGAAGGAGCTGCGATATACATACCCGAAAGTAAGTACTACTAGCTAGCTAGTTCCGTGCATCTCCCGTTGATTCTAGCTACTTTCATGAATGCCATTTATAATGCTTCATTATCAGTTTGATTGACCTCTGTTTCTCGTAAAGTGCTTGTGGCAGGAACAAGGGAATGATTACTGTGGATACTACGTGTGCGAGTTCATCTACAACGTGACTTGCAAAAATAAGCGGGGCTACTCTAGAAGACAATATGAAGTGCGTAAGCAATAATATTCACAATTTCATTTTATTACACCATCATTTCTGTTGAGTTTCATTCATATATATGTATTAACCCCCTTCTTCAAATTAGACGTGGAAGATGCGGAAGATCTCCTACCACAAGATTGCATGAAAGCAATTCAAGAGGAATTGGCGGGATTCTTTCTTGACCACGTCATCAATAAAGCCGGAGAATACCATGTTGATGTTGAGTTCATATATAATTAGGGGAGATTATAGTGTAAGAGATCTTAATATTGTATATATGTAGCCAGTAGCGTCGGATAGATATACGAAAATTTGTTGTTCGCTCAATCACTTCTATCGCTATGCATGACGAACTTATGTACGTAATGATTTCCTTCATTTGCTTACTACCAAGCGTGTCGAGGGCCTCTATACGTATAGTACGTAGCGTCGACCAAGCACGGAGATAAGAGAGGACACTTCTCTCTATTAATTAATTAGCTACCTAACACAATATATGAAACACCTTAATTAATCATACAAAACCCCCACCCCCCCCCCCCCTACCCCCGCCCTTCAGGAAAAAAACAAAAACCCTAGCCCTTGAACAGCTCACGCATTGGATGCCTATTAGTCCCGGTTGGTGCCACCAACCGACTAAAACCTCCCCGCCTGGGCTCATGCATCGGCCACGTGGAGGCCCATCTGTCCCGGTTCGTGTAAGAACCGGGACTAAAGGCCTAGGGCTTTAGTAACGACTATTTAGTCCCGGTTCGAAAACCGGGACAAATGGGCCTGACGAACCGGGACAATAGGCCATTTTTCTACTAGTGCTATACAAAAATAATGAATAATGCATGCACTGTTCACCTTTTCAAAATCACGATTTTGTCATTTTTGTGTAACTCACATGGTTACTTATTTCAGCATCAACATTTACACATGTGTAATATACATTCATATAAACATGTTGATTTTTTTTTCAGAATTTTTTGAAACTTCAAAATAGCATTTTGGCACCGTTCAAAAAATAGGGCTACAATGCACCCGGGTTCCAAAGTGACTTTTTGGCTCACCACCATCAACTCATCATGAGTAACCATCCACTTGGCAGGAGGACACAATAATCTGAAACTAATTGACAGTATTGTCAGTTGACCTTAAGCTTTGGCTTTGCAGGTTCCCGGCACACACACACACACAAACATGACATGAGACCATGCATGCGTAAAGGTGAGGGTTGGAGCAAAAGTCAGTGGCTGATCAGCTTTGCTTTGCCGTGGTTTTGTTGTGATTCGTTTGGATCCTCGTCAAGGGATAAAAGGTGGTGTTTGCATGAGATGCGGCGTGAAGAAAAGGTACTACGTGCGCACGTAGCAGCACATGTTATTCTGCATTGTCCGCAGATATCTAGTACAGTTCTTTTGGGGTTAACCTTTTTCTTGTCTTTTTTTTTTGCGATAAAGTTAACCTTTTCTCGCCAGGTCGGCTTGGTGCAAAGATGCCGGTCAGCAGAGAGTTCACAGATGTCTTTCAAAAACAAAAGAGACTTCACAAGACAAGCAGGCATACTGCATACATCTGGCCTGGAATGGTAAAAGATACTAGTACTAATATACAGTATTCACTTGTGAGCACCCATCAATCAGCATTTAGTTTGGGCTCGCATTTATGGTCATTTGCCGCGTACAGTACGTACTACGCCAAATGTTGAGACCACTCCACACCAGAGTACTGGCGGAGGAGTGACACGCAGATGCAGCCCAATGACTCCATAAACTCGCCTCTACTACTTGCAGTAGCTAGTAGCAGCAGTATACAAGTCTACCATGGGCATTGGAATGTGCGTGGCACCGACAAATCCTCTTTGCCAAACCACAAGGCCACGCACGCGCATGCATGGTCCATGCAGCCGCTGCTGAGGACAACTGAAACTGCATGCACGTCTGCAGCACCTGTGAAATCCAGAAACCGCCAGCCTCGGCTGCTTGGGGAGATGCATATATGGTTTGTACAGCGATACTGGCCGTGACAGATGGATCCATCTTTCATGCATACATGCATGAACTTACGCACGCACTGTGTTTTCCAACAGCGACCGACTATATATTCCCGGCCGGCCGTGACCAGACCAGCTCCTTTGCAAGTGCAGCGCACGCGCATACGTCCAGACATCATGCATATATGCACACATATGCATGCATGCTCACGTGGTCCATCTATCGGCCGCCTTGTTGATTCTTCACATGCATAATCGGATTCCAACAGGTGCGTACTCCGGAAACAACAACATTCCCGCACTGTCCTGCTATGGAATGTGTCGGCCAGTAGTTGAACTCGTGTACGTACGTGTTACCTTGTGTCTTATCTGCTGGATTACATTCTGCATCGATGTTGTGTCGCGCTGGTAACTACTCCCTTTGTTCCACAATATAAGACGTTTTTTACGGAAGTAATCCATTCGCATCGGGTAGCTAAGTTGCATAGATCGATGGGTCCATTGAGATCGAGGGCCACCCGATTAAAGGCGTCGATGGTGAATCGATCGAGCTTGGCATGCCTACGTACTTGTACCGCCGGCCTCGAGGATGATATACTCTCTTCGTTTTCAAATATTTGTCTTTCTAGCCATCTCAAATGACTACAACATACGGATGTATATAGACATGTTTTAAAATGTAGATTCACTCATTTTGCTCCGTATGTAGTCACTTGTTGAAATCTCTAGAAAGTCAATTATTTAGAAACGGAGGGAGTAGTTGAGAATTTGCCATCGCCAACCTGCAGCTTACTATTCCCTCTGTTTCTATCTAAATATATGTCTTTTTAGAGTTACATACGGAGCAAAATGAGTGAATCTACACTCTAAAATATAGTCATAAACATTCGTATGTAGTCTATAGTGAAATCTCTAAAAAAGACTTATATTTACGAACAAAGGTAGTAGCTAGTAGATTAATCCCTAGGCTTGATCCTGATGATGTTAACTAAGTGCTGAATTAGTTTGTTTGATTTGGGTACATGTCTCACTGGTACAGTAGGATACTATGCTTGATCATGATGTCGATCAACGGTTGACGACTCCTAGACTGCCAAATTACGGCGTGATTATATATGACCTATGTAGCATCTACTCCTTGCATACGTACGTACATCGTCGATGTGCATAGGTACTTCATGTTGGAACAATCATGCACGCGGGCTACGGACGGAACGTACGTCGTCGGCCCACTCTCCACTCGATGACGTTGAATAACAAAACTGCCGGTGCTTGGGTGCTGTTGTACTACTGTGCTAGTGAATCCTTTTGATTTGAATTAAGTATGAAGTTAGCACACGCTAAAAAAAATCAGATGATTAATGATATAAAGTATCGAAACGCTCGCAAGGGTAAGAAAAGCCTCTCTTTTTTGCGGACGAGAAGATCAGTAGTTAATCATCGGCATCAGCTTTGCACTAAAAAGGTGATGCTGATGGCGGTGTTAAACTTCCAAGCGTTTTTTCCCCGACAAAAGTCACGAAGAACAGCAGCGCTGCTTTCATTAATCTTTATATTAAGGGAGGAGCTTCCAAGCTTGATGATGATAATTACACATTAATGCACTTTGCTCTTCACTTTTTGTGATGCCAACTTTGATGTCCTCTAGTGCTCCTCCCGGAAAAGAGAAAACATTTCACTTGTCTGGATGTGTCGGTGATCCAAAGCATAGTGAGACTGGATTTGGATATTACTTCATGGCATCATGTGTCTACTAGTGGTTGATTTGCTAGGAAGTTTACATGCAGCAAAGTAACATGCTCTGAACGTATGTTGCTCTATGACTCAGAAGCGCAAGATGCTTCCTTTTCTTGCCCATGATGAGCCATTGCATCACATGATTACCTCCCACTAGACTACATTTCTTTCAGTAAAAAAAAAGGAAAAGGAAAAAAAACTATACTGCATTTCTGCACGAATTCTTGTCTGTGTTTGATAGTACTTGCTCCACTTACTCAGTGACCTTTTGAAACTTGCACTAACTTGGTTCCAGTCATGGAACCTCGGTACCTCTCTGCTAGCCATAGTGGGAGACACAAAGTAGCTTCCAAACAGTTCAGATCTACAGGGGAAGAAAAAATTAGCTTCCAAACAGTTCAGATCTTCAAGTATGAGCATGTGTGAAACTAACTATCACAAAGGCCAGCTTTTTCTCAGCGGACTCTGCTCACTCCTTTTCCCACAGCTCCTAATTCCTGAATCTGATGATCTGTGATTGCAGCTGCACGCGTGCTCTGCTCACACATGATTACAGGGAGATATTGAGAACACTCTGCATGCGCAACTGCATAGAACAAGAGAGCAATGCCATGCTTGGTAGCGACAAGTGTCAAGCCAGCTTTGACATTGGCACTTCACACATTGTCCTATCTGTAGATGAACTAGTGCAAAGAAGAAGACAGTAGGCCTAACCTAACCTTGGGACAGGTTAGTTGGGAGCCTTAGTGCCATCATTGGGGCCGTGTGTTTAATTATTGCAGCCAAGATTGATTAATGATGAGGTCGATGCTATGCCTGCCTATGTTCGCACATATTTATGCATTGTTTTTACCCTTTTGCATGATTGCAGAGCTGCTATCTATAGATTTTAGGTGCTAACTATAAAACCTATAGCTAGATTTTTAGTTGCTGGTGAGTTATTGCATATGACCAAATCTATCTAGTCTGCATGTCTGAATCTATCTACGAAAATTATGGAAAATCTGTCTAATCTGGATGTCTGAATCTGGCCAGGTCCGCAATGCACTTGGTTTGTTTACCTTCTACTCCGAAAAGACTATTTTTTTAACCATTTTGGCGCACTGATTTTGTTTTTCTCGCTCAAGAGTATTAGGGATGTGTTCTTTTCATGAAATTTTGCATGTATGTAGAACATTTAAAAATGTGTGTTGCCAAAGAAATCAAAATATTTGATATGGGTTACTATATTATTTATTTTACCACTGATGGCAGGTGCATTTGTGCTTGGGAGCAGAAGAACACTTTTGTTGTATTGATGAACAGTTTATTTGCATCCCTAATGCTTCCTCACAAAAAATGCACCCGTTTTCAGATGAAAACTAATTCGTTAATTCCTTTTTCTAAAGTTAGTTCTGGGGGATCTTGATTCATTACAAAAGGAAGAAGAAAATTTCCATGTTAATTAGTGAATCAGGTGAAGATCATTAGGATACGCTCACAAGATAAGGCACCTTGTCATCCAAAAAAAAGATAGAGCATTCCTGCAAACCTGGCTATAGTCGCACACAGACGCATGCATGCGCACACACACGGACGCACACACACGGACTCACGTGCGCGCGCACACGCACACTGTCGAGAAGAAAAGCGTCGTTGAGGTTGTCATTTGGTGTCATCATCATCATCAATCCTCCGAGAGACAGACTCTTCGAGACCACCATCGATGACCACGAACGAAGACCTTGTCGTAACAGGCGTTAAGACCCATGCCGGCTTATGCCAAATAATCAAGCACTCGTGTCACCGACCAATCAGCTCCAACTTCGTCGATGAGCATTGAAGGAGAATAGCATTAGCCTGCGACAAGCAAGCACCAAAACAAAGCACCCACCTCATGTTCTCGTCGCCGCTAAGAACCCTCCTCGGCAACTCCGACTTCATGGTGAGGTACGACGGCCCATCGAACAACTCCGACTAAAACCCAGCCGCAACCCAACTACGCTCAATGCCGCCATCGTAGCCAAGCAAGAAACCACACCACTCGGATCTAGAGCAGCCACCCTAAGTGATTCGTTTCCCAACTGTTCTGAATTTAGTGTAATGCAACAAACATTCGTAAGCCGCATACAGATCTGCATAATTTATGCATAGGAAAACATTTCCTGTTCCCTGACCAGATCTGTACTGCAGCACGGGGAATATCTTGCTCCGCAACAACAACAACTGGGTGGCAATAAACAAGAGTAAACGGCATGTGCTGGAATAAATGTAGATCGGCAGCCAACTAGTCCAAGGAAAGAAGGAAGCTCAGCACCACCATCAGCTCATTATGACATTATCATGTCATGTGTAGTGTAAAGTAAGGTAAACCAAACTGCCTCCCTTGACACTGTAGTTAGTGGTCCAGATTTGTGCAAGTTGGAGGCTACCTATCCACATGGCAGAAGGCATAATAATTTGATGCTAATTGACAGTAGTGTCAGTTGACCTTAAGCATGCATGCATGGACCATGAGACCGACCATGCGCAAAAGGCGGAAGCGGTGAAGGTCGGAGCAAAAGTCAGTGGCTCAGCTTTGCTTTGCTGGGGTTTTGTTCACTTGCATTTGGATCATCGTCAGGGGATAAAAGGTGCTGTTTGCATGGCCCGTAGCACATGTTATTCCGCATTATCCGAAGACAGTTAGTGCTGATTGGGTTCTTTGGGGGTAAACTTTTTCTCGTCTCGTCAGGTGGGCTTGGTGCAAAGATGCCTGTCAGCAGGGACGTGAAGTTCAAGAGAGGAGCGCACATACAGCTGGCCAGGAATGGTAAAACCTGTATTACCGCTACTGACCTACTAAGTCCTACGGAGTTGTGACCACTCCTTGAGATCAGGTTTTACAGGCATTTAGTTTGGGTTCACGGGGCAGTAGTTGTACTGTGCGCGCATGCGCGGCATTCATGGCGATTAGCCATGGTACTCCACCAGATGTTGAGACCGGAGTACCGGATGGCGCCCAAAAGGACGGGCATGCAGGGCAGGGCCAGTGGGACGTAGTGCGTGCCATAAACTGCCCTGTACGTGCAGTTACATGTACGCCGTTGCGAGCTGGAGTCCACTACAGCTACCTACTACTCCTGGCTGGATCCATGCTACTGCACGTACGTCGAGGGAGTACCACTTGTTTCTGAGTCAATTGTAAGAAACCACCACATTTGCGGCTAGGTTTACATGAAACCACCAACTCGCTAATCCGTTGTAAAAAACACCGAAAATTTTGTTAACTCGTTACAAAAAGCACTGATCGGTCTCGGTCCGTAAAAAAATCCTATACGACCAGGTCGTACGGGACTAAACGGGAGACCCAGCTCACAAGGAGTGTGTTCGCATCGGATCTGCTGACTTGTCTCCTTCCACCCGGTGTATTCGCATCGATCTGCGTGCCTTTTAAAAAGATGAGTGCTGTTTATGCTCAGATCTCTGGACATGACGGTGGGTTAATTTATAGGTGTGCTCAGATCTGGGTGTCACACACTCAGATTTTCAACATAGATGTCTTTGGATTAATTATATTCCGACCTTCCTTGCGGATTGTGTGAGGAAGGAGTGTGTTCCATCGATTATCGATTATTAATAAAGCTCTTGTTTCTCAAGAAACATACTTGGTCCTTCAAAATTCAGGGTTTAGCCTTTTCTTGGTTTTATTATCTTGACAAGCCTACAATTTATGCCGTGTTTCACTATAAAAGACATATGTATTCCAGAAATTTTAGGGCTCCATTTTCCACTTTGCACAGGGGCCCAAATTTTCTGGAGACGGCCCTGTCTCCTACCTTTCACTGACCAATAATTAACACGTCATTAGAAGCAAACATCCATCCGCAAAGCAGGGCAAAGGTCAGAAAAACGAACATAATGGCGTCCCCAGGGCAAATACCCAGACGGAAGACCTCATCGAGGGTAGGATCTTCCTGTGTGACCAGACAAATTTGATGACCGGCATTGGATGGTTAAAAATGTTCGGAAATCCGATCCAAACATTTATGGTCAATTTGATAATCCCAGTTGGAGTTGCCCTAAAAATGTCGGGGCCGGAATGGATGCCCGCCTAGGAGATGCCTAAAACCCCGGCCTACACCTAGCTAGATGTTCCAAATCTACCTAATCCGTTGAATAGAGTCACAAAGGACAGTGCTACTTGATGTACGAAAATCCACTTCTTTTATCTTACCACTAAGCTCAACTGACAGATGCTTAACAGTGCTAACATCACCCCATGTCACCGTGGCATCCTGCGTTATGACATGAGATCTCCATGCATGTGGCCTTCGGAGCCATGCGGTCGTCGCTAAAAGTTGCATACATCACATGCAACTGCCAAACGTAAGGTGGGTCTCAGCACGTACCAGGGATGCATGATCGATCGATCGATCGTGGATGGAGGACCAACCGATTAAAGGAGTGGATGGTAGATCGATCGAGCTTGACATGCCAACGTACGTCTCCGCTTTGCCAACGCCAAACTGCACCCTAGCTTAATTATGCATACGCTGTGATGTCCTAGGTTTAGTTAAGGCATCCCCAATGTCGACTCTTAAACCATCCTAATCTCCAACGCCGGCGCAAAATACAAATGAAGTGGACGACGTCAGTGGCGGACTTAGAGAGTATTTTGACTGGGGGCAAACAACTTGAGTGGGGGCATATTATATACAAGTTCAAAGATTTTATGTATATTTTTCAAAAATCACAAGCAAAACTATTGGAATTTCAAATTTCACCTCTAAATAGGTCCGCCCCTGGACGACGGCCGCCGCTGGAGGATAGATTTAGGGCCGGGCCGCTTTTTTTTAATGAAAAATGTTTGAAATAAAATGAATTTTGTTTGGTTTATGAAAATCTATCGTGTTTGCATGAATTTCATTCAGTTAGTGAAACCCGGCCTAAAATGTATGTGAGCAGTATTGGATGGCCGGCTCCCGCATCCATGTCGACGAACTTGTCCCCTCTCTGTCCGCAGACGGATGTCGTAGCAAATTTGCGGGTCAGTGTTGGAGATGCACTTAGTGTTTTTTGTTGTAGCAACTTTCTTGATGTATTTTATTTAAAATTGTTTGCACTAAATAGAACGCTGCATCAGTTTATTTTGAGAAAAAAGGCCTACAATTCAGACTATATATACTCCCTGTGTTCCTTTTTACTCCGCATATAAGATTTGTGTCGAGTTAAACTTTACAAACTTTGACCAAATTTGTATAAAAAAATATCAACATCTGCAATATCAAATATACATAATAAAGCTGCATTCCATAATGAATCTCAAAAAATTCCTTTGGCCTTGTAAATGTTGATACTTTTCTCTATAAGTTTGGTCAAAATAAAAATTAACTTTAGACAAAAAGTTATATGCAGACTAAAAAGAAACGGAGGTAGTACTTTTTTTTATGGAGAACCTCACATATATGTATTCCACTCCAGCTTGCATGACAACTCTTAGAAGAAAAGAAACGACTTGGCAAAATGCTCACATGTATAAGTACTATTAGAAGACACTAGACACCAAGTACTACGCACACGTATTTAGCAAGTTGTTTGGCTGTTCTGAAAACCAATGACGACATGTCTCACTACACACCAGCTAGTAGGATACTATGCTTGATAACGATCTTAACTAATTGTTGACGAGCAGACGTCCAAATTAGTACGACATGATTGTGACCTATGGTTAGCATATCTTACTCCTGGCATACGTGGTCGACATACGTTGGTACTGGCATGGATCAATCATGCACACTGACCCTGGTTACGGACGGACGACCTAACGTACGCTGTCGGTCCGCTCTCCACTCGATGACGTTGAATAATCAACAAACTTGGGCTGGCTTTGAACAAACTTAATCATATGTACTGTATCCCTAGGTAGCTAGCTGAAAATAACACGCACTATGTCGTCCTAGTTGCCACACTGCTGGCTCAACACATACACACGTACCCGGCCAATATCAAGCGTACACACCATGTTACACCCTGGGCCAGTGCATGATTAAACGTACACACACGTCTGTACAACAGGACGTGTGTTCACTTCACTTCACTGCTCATCGAAATGGACAGCAATGGCAAAGTCGGGTGGATAATGCATGCATCAGGATTCGTTCTCTAGCCAGCAAGTACTTTCTCTAATCCCTGCTGTGTGTTTGCACAGTAATGTGACCAACGTGTCCCTCCTCTTCTGAGCGGTGCCGGGGCCTCTGCACTTGCCGACTCGAGCTCTATCGACGTGAGAAGAAAGAACTGTCATTAATTGCATGTACTGGAGGATGATCCATTTATTCCTGGGGGCCCTATTCATATTTTACTTCCGGTAATAAAGTCTCACAAAGTTTCGGGCAGCAGGGGGACTGTTCAAGTAAAGTCAATTTTTTTTAACGCAATATAGACGTGGACGCTCATATAAACACGCATACAGTTATTTCTATAAACACACATGCGCCTTACCGCTATGAGCACTTCCGAGAGACTAAGCCAACATATCATTTTTAAGATTGATGAAGTCATCAAAGGAGTCTCGTAGTCGACGGGAACATCTTTTCCCATTGAACGCGCATCATCGAAAATTCTGAAATAAATTCAGAAATAAATGCGAGCACCAGGACTTGAACCCTCCTCGTAGTCATTTTGTTATATCATTTTCTAGGCATTCGCTAAATATCATGTGTGCTTGAAATTTTCGCGCATGTCAATAAATTCCACCGAGGCCAAAGACGGCGAGACATGATGAGTGGCAACAAGGAGTGTCGACCCCGGCGAGGCTGAGACATGGCCTCGTCGGAGATGGGGAAGGCGTTGTAAGTGGCAGAAAGCTGTGGCATCCCAGACAGAGGCGATCAAGGGTGTTTGATTGTCTTGATGTGCGGAGGAGGGACTGCCGCTGACGAAGAACAGAAGGTCAAGGAAGGTGTTAGAGGGATGGCCTGGGGCGGCGATAACATAGTGGTGGGAGATGGTGAGAGGAGGGCGGAGCCTTAAAAGAGTTTAACTCCTCAAAAGATTCTCTTTAAGGGTTTATAAAAGCACGCCTAACCGAACTCTCAAAAGTTTTAGTCATTCAAACTTTTGTGGAGAGGCATCGCCTCCTCTCAAATTTGAGCAGTCGAAACGAGTTCTCAACAAAAGACTCCTTCGCCCTCGGTTGGCCGCCTCCACACCAGCGCCTTCCTCGTTGCCCTTGGCGGCCACCATGCTCGCCCGACGGCACCGCGCCTACCTGCCACCCCACTTCGGTTCGTTCGCCGGGCGACAACACCGTCGCTGAAATTGACGCATCTAGCCACCGCAGCAGCCGCCATGAGAGGGCCACCGCAGTCGTTGAATAAAAAACACATATGAAATTTTGCGGCTGTTTGGTTCTAGGCCTAGGAGTGCCACACTTTGTCATACAATGTTGCCAAACTTGCTTAAGGTTAGTTCTTCAAAATGAGAGCCACAAGTTGGCAAGCCTAAGGAAATCTTGCCACATTTTTTATGTGTATGTATGTGGGACCATAGTGTGGCTTGCCTAAGATTTGGCTTGAACCAAACACACACCTAAGTTGGTCAAATTTGCCTAACCTTAAATGTGGCAAGTTTTGGCAAACTTAGTCTCAAACCAAACAACCTCAAATTTATGCTTGACCCCCCGATCAGGTCTAACATGCATTTAGTTTGGGTCCACGGATGCCTACTGCACACAAACGTACGTGCATGGGCACATTTATGACTTATCTGCCGTGGTACACGAAACTTATGTGTTCAGACCAGAGTCGTACCGGATGGTGCCCAGAAGGACTGACACCCGTTGCGCTGCGGGGGAGCTGGAGGCCACTACTCCACCTACTACGCCATTTCCCAATTCATGGTGCATGGCAATTGGCATGGCAGATGACTACAAGATGGAGTCCATGCGCCAACAAATCCTCCTTGCCAAACCAGGAGGGCCACGCGCATGGACATGGTCCAACACGGTGACGGTGAGGGAGATGCGTGGCCACCATCCGTAACCTGCGCCAAGGGGGGCTTTTCCTGCAGGGAGGGATCACGGTGAAATCCACAAGATGCGGCGGAGAGTCCGTCCATCCATGCATCCGGCCAGTAGTAAAAGGCGCAGCTAGATCCAAAAGAGTTTCACATGATCGGTTGCCGGTTGGGTTTGTTCACATGATCAACCATCAGATGAATATGTGTACAACACAACAAATTCATTTACTGGTGACAACTGATGGCCGCACGTACGTTTATAAAAGGCGCCGTCGTGGCGTAAGATGTGTCGGCCGGTAATGTGAGTCTGTGAGTGGTAGGAAACGCAACGGGATAAGTAATTGCATGCATGCTGCATGGCGTCTTAATTTGTTTGTCCATTCCCATGGCTTGATTACACGGTAAATAACAAAAAGTGACTTTGGAACCCGGGTGCATTGGAGCCCTATTTTTTGAGCTGTGCCAAAATGCTATTTTGAAGTTTCAGAAAATTCTGAAAACAAATCAACATGTTTATATGAATGTATGTTACACATGTGTAAATTTTGATGCTGAAATAAGTAACCATGTGAGTTACACAAAAATGACAAAATCATGATTTTGGAAAGATAAACAGTGCATGCATTATTCACTATTTGGAAATCACCATTTTGTCATTTTTGTATAGGTCGCATACAAAAATCCACTCTCGGTAAATAAGTGCTATGAGGACGAGATAAAAATGGGTGGCATGCATGTGAGTCGACCGACCATGTACGCGTGGAGCCAAACGTAAAGTTAACCTGGCCAGCCAGCTTCGGCTTTTGTGCGCGTACGGATAGCAGATCGGTCGAGCAACTCATGCGCGCCGTGCATGCACGTGATTTGTGAAGATTAACCACCGACGTAATCCTGCGTCATACTCTTGGTTAGATCTACTGCTTTGTCTCCTTCCAGCGGGGCATGTACCACGTACGTATGCATGTCTCCGCAGTGCAGCCCATCGATCTGGGTGTTTATTTAAATTTAAAATGGTATTCTGCTCAGATCGCTGAGTGAACATGAATGAAGGTGGATTAGTCAACTATAAGCATTTTAGTGTACTTGATATTTTGTGAAGCCATATATTGTATTAAGAGCAACTTCAATGGGCCGACCCAAACGGACGGGGATTTTGTCCCTTTTTTGTCCGTTTGGGTCGGTCATCCGTCCGGCGTCCGCCTTGTTTTAGTTATGGATCGGCAGCGCGCCCATCGTGCCGACCCATATGTGCAGGCGTGGCCGGCTAACCGCCTTATTTCAACAAATAGCTCATTTTTCATCGATTTTGCATTTAAATATATAGTCAAATAACATAGTTTCAACCGAATAAAATAGCATAGTTTTACAAGCCGAATAAAAGTAAAAATGTCTCACATAGTTTTGCAAGCCAAATAAAGAAGATGCACACTAGTAGAAAAAGAGGCTTCCATACGCCCCCATTAGTCCCCAAAATAATCGAACCGCTACCAAAGGGGTCTTTAGTCGCGGTTCGGGAGGAGACCCGCGACCAACTATCTGGGCCCAGCGGCGCAGACGGGTGGGGCTTTAGTCCCGGTTTCGCCAACCGGGACTAAAGGTCCTCAAGTTGCGAAGGTTTTTAGTCATGATAGGCCGTGCCAATCACTAAAGGTTAGACCTTTAGTCCCGTTGGTCCGCCAATCATGATTATCGGTTGAACTTTAGTCATGGCCGGACCAACCGGGACTAAAGCTTAGACTTTAGTCCGGTTGGTCCGCCAACCATGACTAAAGGGATTTGAGGCCTCATTTTCAAAATGGGCATAACATTTGCATACGAACTCGGATGAAAAAAAATTTATATGAAAAATCATCTACTCGAAAAGTTACATCCGAATTTAACATTTTCAAAATCCTCAAAAACCTAACAGAAAAAAAAGATACGGGGCTTTTAAGATTTGGAGAGGCAAAAAAATTCAAAAAATTTCAAATTGTGGTCAAACTGTGGTCAAACAATGGTCAAACTAATTATTCTAGAATATTAGTGTTACTAAATAATTATTTTAGTTTTTTAAATTTTGGTCAAATCTGGTCAAACAGTGGTCAAACAATGGTCAAACTAATTATTCGTAAATATTAGTGTTACTAAATAATTATTGTTTTTAAAACAATAGTTTCAAACTCAAACAAAGTGAAATGTGTCACTTCATGCTCAAGCTAAATTCACGAGGGTTAATAGAATTGACATCCTACTATTGTCGTGAAAACAACAAGTGCAGACTTGGAAACGAGGGAGAATAGAATCCAGGAAGTTAAGCGTGCTCATTTGGAGTAGTGAGAGGATGGGTGACCGTCCGGAAGTTAGATGATTTGGAATGATGAGGGTGATTAGAGATTAGAGGTTAAATTGAGCGGTGATGAGGGTGGTGATTAGAGATTAGAGGTTAAAATAATTCAGAAATTTGAAAATAAAAAATTTAAAAAATTCGCAAAAAAACTCATGGAGGAGGCCTTTAGTCCCGGTTAGCCACAAGAACCGGGACTAAAGAACGGGCCTTTAGTCCCGGTTAGCCACGAGAACCGGACTAAAGGATCCTTTAGTCCCGGTTAGCCACGAGAACCGGGACTAAAGCCTTTAGTCATGATTAGAAGAGGCGCGACTAAAGGGGGGGGGGGTCTTTAGTCGCGCATATTTAGTCCCGGTTGCACAGCCGGGACTAAAGGCCTTTGCGAACCGGGACCAAAGGCCTTTTTTCTACCAGTGGCATCTATTGCTTACCAACATGAGCCCACATATGATCAATCAAATCATTTTGCAGTTGCACGCGAGTTTCCCAAACACGCATGTCATACTGAAATTGGGTGAAGTGTTCAAACGTTGCCGCTCCTCCATGCTCGATCGGGCACAACATTCTCACCCTGAAACTGAAACCTTTGATCATACAGACGTTCCGGGAACTCATCTTCTACGATCATATTGTGCATGATCACACAAGCAGTCATCACCTCCCACAGTTTTTGCGTGCTCCAGGTATTAGTAGGATACCGAAAGATGCTCCATCGAGATTGCAAAACACCAAAGGCACGCTTGAGATCCTTCCTAGCACTCTTTTGCTCTTGGGCAAATCTTTTCCTCTTCTCTTCGACACGGTCAGGGATTGTCTTGACAGTAGTGGTCCACTGAGGATAGATACCGTCATCCAGGTAGTATCATTTGTCGTAGTTGTGGCCGTTTATAGTAAAGTTCACGGTGGGCTGTTGCCTTCAACAAGCCTAGCAAACACCGGCGAGTGCTGAAGCACGTTGATATCATTGTGTGATCCGGCCATACCAAAGAAAGAGTGCCAGATCCATAGATCTTGAGACGCCACGGCCTCTAGTATGAGAATGCAAGCCGTGACATGGCCCTTATACTGCCCTTGCCAAGCAGAAGGGCAGTTGTTCCACTCCCAGTACATACAGTCTATGCTGCCAAGCATCCCTGCGAAGCCCCTGCTGGCATTCATCGCCAACAAACGGGCTGTATTTTGAGTCGGCTCTCTCAAGTACTCGGGGCCAAACACAGCAATAACAGCCTTGCGTAAGCGTATCTGAGGACTCTAGGCATGTAGACTCGCTCATACGGACGCATTTCGCCAATCAGCGAGATCATCGGGCACTCCGTATGCAAGCAATCGGATGGTGGCAGTGCATTTCTGATAAGAGGATAAACCAATCCTTCCAACGACATCCTCTTTGCACTCGAAATAGTCATCGTAGCCGACCACCCCTCTCTAATACGGTTGAAAATATGCCTACTCATACGGAAACAACGGCGGAATTTCTTATGTTTGAACAACGGGTTTATTGTATCAAAGTAGTCCTTCCAAAGAAGGAGATGCCCGCTCTCTCGGTTGTGATTTAACGCCGGAAGGTGGCCCGGGATGGAGCCACAGAACAACGGCCGCTGGCTATTGAAGTGGCGATGGACCAACACGGCAGCCAATATCTCCTCCTCGTCATCGGACGACGAATCATCAGAGTCGCAAAGGAAATTGTGAAAAAAGAACTGATCTGCAGAGTCCATTTTGTACCTTGGCAAATTATCGAACAGCTTGCGGGCGTCGACGAAGGAGACGGCCGGCGAAGGGAGTCGCGGCGCGCACGGACGAGCTAGCTGCCCTGTCGGCGTCCGACGAGCGTGCCGGTGAGGATCTGGCCGGGGCGGCGAGGCGACTTCTCGGTCACGGTCGTGGCTGTGTGGGGGGGGGGGGGCGTAGTCGGTTCGCCGGCGGTGGCGGGAGGAGTGGGAAAGTGGCGGCGTTCTTTGGCCGGATGTTGCTTGGCGTCGGCGGTGGCGAAGTCACCGAAAAAAATGGGCGGCATCGGCGACAAGGAGGCAAAGCGGCGAGGGTTCTTTGTTGGATGGGGGAGGCCAATGTGCCACCGACCAGCGGGCCCGGGGAGAGGAGAAGGCGAGCGCGCGCGCGTCCGTCTCGTGTCCGTGCCAACACAAATCCGGCTCAAAAATGGGCCAGAAATGAGTCGTCCGCGGACGAAAAGCGGACACGCATCTGTTTGGGTCGGCGCATTGGGCCGACTTTTGTGTCCACACCAATCCAAACGAACGCCAGCGGACAAAATGGGTCGCCCGTTGGAGTTGCTCGCCACAATGAAGAGTAACATACACTAGTAACATACACATATCCCTAGACTATGTTACTACCTCAATAGTGGGTAGTAACATAAATATAGTAACATGCAAAGCTTCATTTATTAGGTTATAGACTCATATTGCAATGGGACATGTGATGTTACAGTAACTAGCTAAGTTACTAGTACTACATCTGTCCTCATTAACTCATTGCCACATAAGCAAATTTGCTGAGTTGGACTCGATGTTACTACCGAAGTTACTCCCACTGTGGCTAGTCTAAACAACTCAAAGCCTCACACGAACACTGCTCTCTCTCTCTTTTTTTGGTTGACATGGGCACCACTTTTGCCTTCATTATTAAACTCCAAATAATCTGCATTCATAAATGTATGCTATACCCTTTCACCAAGATATAATGTAAATATTTGCAACGCAAGACATCTGCCAATTGCATAACAAATAAGTATTCCAGTTCTTCACCCTCCGTGTATCTTACTCATAACTGAAAATGTATATAGAACAATAAAACTACTACTAGTACTACTCTTGCTATCCTACCGTAAACAGAAGGTGAACTTTAGGCTCTAATCACTGATCAATCAGACTGCTCTACAATTAACTATTCAGCAGGAGCAAAACATCCCAAAGGCACGGCAGGCCAGATGAATATAACCACCTGCCTATCTAGCTAGATGTTCCAAGCCCACGAATCCGTTGAACGCACTTACAAAGGACAGGGAATCCAGCATGAGCACTTCTTTTATCTCACTATAAACTAAACCTTTTGGCTGCCAGATGCTTAGCAGTGCCAAGATCAGCCACTGTCACTGTCGCATCATGCATGATGGCACATGAGATCCCCGGGAATGTGGGCCCGCATGGCCACGCGGTCATCGCAATAAAGTTGCATACATCACATGCAACTATACCTGGCCATACCTCGGGCCGGGCCGGGCCTAGACAAGCCCGACATAAAAAACCCAAGCCCAGCCCGGCCTGGCCATTGGGCCTGTTTTCTAGGCCCGAGCCCGGCCCGAACACGTAAAAGCCTATTGGGCTTCAGGCCAGCCCGGCCCGACCTTCAGGAAAATGTAAAAACGACGGGCCCAGTCCCGGTCCGGCCCGGCCTTTGAGCTCAAAATCTAGGCCCGAGCCCGGCCCGGTGGCAGCGTTGGGCCAGCCCGGGTCGGGCTTCTTCGGGCCGGGCCGGGCTTCCCGTGGCTAGGTATACATGCAACTGCCAAACAAGCAGCCACGACATGTATTGTTGTGATCAAGGTCAGGGTCAGCACCACCGGCCATGATCGATCGAGGCCGGGCCAACCGATTAAAGGCGATGGATGATCGAGCTTGACATGCCAACGTATGTATGCTTGGTCAGCGGGTGCCGTGTAACTGTCATTCATACGTGTAATCTCAATGCCTTACTGTGTGTATGTGTGTGTTTTCTTTGTTTCCTATATGTATAACTCAGACGAGTACTTCCTTCGTTTCTAAATATAAGACAACAAAGAGGGATGCCACACACGGGTGTCGTTCCTCCTCCTCATGAAAAGTCTCCTTCCTCCTCCCGCCAGCGCGCCGCTTATTCGTCCCACCTCCGATGGCCTTTGGGCCATGGAGGTGCGGAGGATCTCTGTCTCCCGTCGGTAGGAGGGATCCCGTTCTCATTTTTGTTAGATTTAACGTCTTGGTTGGGGTTGTACGGTGGTGATGGTGTCCCTCAATAGGAATAATGTCTCCCGCATCCTATCCCCGTCCCGATGGTGCAAATAGCATCGTCGAAGGATTTGTGGAGGTGTGTCCCGTCAGATCTCACGGGATTCGGTCGGTGCTGATCTCCGGTGGATCTATTAGGATCCAGTTTTTGTTCATCTCCGTTCGCGTGGTTACAGGTTTGATATTTCCGATCTACAACTCTTCATCGGTGATGGTTGCTCGTCTGGTGCGCTGGTCCTTTTGGGGCTTAGAGCATCTCCACCGCTTCGTAATCGCCTTCGAGCGTTTTCTTCACGGCGCCATCGGCCCAGCCGCGCCCGAGAGCCCGTTTTACGCGGGGCGAAATCAGCGACGGACCAGCCAAACCCGACGCGGGTGGCTCCGGGCGCCGGCGAAGCGTTTTGGCGCGGCAGCGAGCCCGCCAGCGAGACGATCGCCGTCGACCCCATCGCATCGGTTCCTGCGGGAATCAATGCGAATGCTGCCGGGCTGCCGTGCCGGCCAGCCTCCATTGATATTCACGGGCGGCGCAGTGAAGAGGAAGGCGGCGTTATCATCATCGACAGCGACGACGAGGTCGAGGCCGGGCCGTCATCTTGTTGTCGGCGACCAGGCGAGGTGCAGCGAGGACGCCCGGCGAGGCGCGCAACGACGACGGCATAACGACGACGGCGGCGGCGATTACACCCGCTTCTCTGTGCTTCTCGGCATGTAGAAAGGCGGCGATAGCCGGTGGCGGCACTAGCTAGGCGTTTTAAGTTTGTTTTTAAGTTAGTTCACGTATGTTTTACGCTTTTGTATAAATTGGACGAAAAATGGTAGAGTTCATGCAAAAGTCGCCCAGTTAGGAATAAAAAGACGAACTTCGCCGAATCCGCGCCGACCGTGGGCGTGCGACTGGGAACGAACCGAACCCCAGGGGCCGAACTAGCGCCGGCTCACCCCCAGGCCGCTATTTTTCGGCGCCGTGGCGGGCCGAACGGCTGGAGATGCTCTTAGCACGACGATTTCCCGACTGTTTAGTATAGCAAGGTTTGCCCGGCTCCAGTGAGTGAGGGTGATGACAGCGGCGCGCCTTAGGTTTGCTCCGGTGGCTGTAGTCGTCGCTTGATGATTCATGGATCTGGTTGTAATTTTTTTTACCTCTAGTGTTCTAGGTACTGCCATGATGTGTATTCAGATTGATTTTTTTTAGTTTTTATTGCAAAAGAGGAAACTCATATAATTAGCGTGTTTGTACGTGGTCATATATCGTACTCGCAGCAGCATGTAATACTAGTCACCACGTGTTTAATTACTCGTCTGTTTGTTAACAAAGGTACCGATGGTTACATGTCCCCCTAGCAGGATAGATACTCTGCTCGACCGATGATGACGCTGACTGATCGTCGACACGCAGACAGCCGAAATTACGGCATGATTATGACCTACGTGGCGTCTTAGCCAACCTCGCGTCCTGGACATACGCTGTTAGCTTCATCGACGAATCAATCAATCATGCATGCATGCATGGTTACCGTCGGCGCCCGACCTAACGTACGTTGCCGGTCCACTGCACGACGATGAACAAGCAACAAACAAACTTCAGCTGGCTCGAACAAACTTAATCATATACATGTACGCCTAGCGTACTAGCTAGCATCAATTTCGTAGCCAAGAACAACGACACGCACTAGCCTTCACACACACACACACACACACACACACACACACACACACACACAGAGAGAGAGCGAGCGTACACACGATGCATGTTACACCCTGGGCCATGGCATGATTACACGCACTCGCACACATCTGTACTCCTACAAAGACAAGGGGAGGGTCGACGTGACATGGATGTATGCATGCATGCATGCATCAAGATTCGTTCCCCAACCCCGTTCCGTTTCACATTCGCCGGAGGGACTACCCTACTGGTTTCGCTTTGCTCTGTGTCAGACTCAGTAATGAGACGACGGACGTGTTAGTCTCCTCCTGATCGCCGAGGGACCCGGGACGGGCCTCTGCACTTGCCGACTACTGTACGTACTAGCGAGCTCCACGGATGAGGATCCATTTATTGTTGAAGGGCCCCAATGGTTATTTTACCAACCACTAGTGTTTAATTCTGACCTTGATCGACCTGCAGCGGGACAGTCAAACGCAGTCGTTTTATTTACAGTTTTTTGGTTTTTTTTTTTGAGGAATACAATTTTTTGGGTGTGTCTAACTAAGTCATACCTGGGACCGGAAAACTCTAAAAGGACAAAAAGTGAGAATTAGGAAATAAAAAAAGAATTGGAGAGATTAAGGCGGGCCCATTAAATATGGAGTCTCAAGGTCGTCAGAAGGAAATTATTGTGCTAATTGAAAATATTTTGGATCAAGAGAAAATTTTCTGGTTACAAAGAGGACAGGCAAACTGGTTGATGCACGGGGATCGTAATACGTCTTTTTTTCATAATGCTGCCACGGCTAGGAAAAAAAAGAATAATATAAAGAAACTATTAGATGAGTCTGGAAAATGGTTAACAGAAAAGGATTTGACGAATCACATAACTGAATATTTCACAAAGCTTTTCACATCGGAAGTTCAACGTCCGAATCAAGAAGTTTTATCACTTGTGCGTAAGAGAGTGTCAAACGAAATGAACAATGCTCTACTTGCTCCTTATACCGCAGAAGATGTTCGCAAGGCTTTATTTGATATTGGGGACTTGAAAGCTCCAGGACCAGGACCAGATGGACTCCACACTATCTTCTATAAATGGTTCTGGCCCATGCTAGGGGAAGACCTAATTGAGGAGGTTCTGAAAGCAATCAACACATGTACTATCCCGGATGGTTGGAATGATACTGCAATCGTGATGATTCCTAATATCAGAAAAGGTATCCCAATTTAGGCCGATCAGCTTATGTAATGTGGTATACAAAATAATTGCAAAAATGGTGGCCTCTCGATTGAAGACCCTTCTACCAGAAATTATTAGTCCAACACAGTGCTTTTGTACCAGGTAGATTAATAACCGATAATATTTTAGTGGCCTACCACTAGTAGAAAAACACCTATTATTCCCGGTTCGTAAGGGCCTTTAGTCCCGGTTCATGAACCGGGACTAATGGGTCGTTACTAATACCTCCCACCTTTAGTCCCGGTTCCAACACGAACCGGGACAGATGGTCCTCCACGTGGCCGGCGCCGAGCCCAGTGGGGTCCTCTGGTCTCGGTTGGTGGCACCAACCGGGACCAAAAGGCATCCACGCCACAACATTCCAAGTGGCTGGGGTGTTTGTTTTTTTTATTCCACAGGCGGGGGGTTGGGGGTTTTGGGGGTGAAATTAGGTGTTTCATATATTGTGTTAGCTAGCTAATTAATAGAGAGAAGTGTCCTCTCTTATGTCCGTGCTTGGTCGACGCTACGTACTATATAAATATAGCCCTCGACACGCTAGCTAGTAAGAAAATGAAGGGAGTACAGAAGTTCGCCATGCATACCGAGAGAAATGATCGATCGACCTCTCCTTCTCCGAGAGATTGGTCGAACAATTTAAAACAAGTTTTCGTGATCATGTACGTCCGACGCCATGGCTACATACATGTACAATATATAAGATCTCTCGATTCTGATTACCCTAGCATTTGAAATCAACTTCCGTATGGTATTCTCCGGCTTTATTGATGACGTGGTCAAGAAAGAATCCCGCCAATTCCTCTTGAATTGCTTTAATGCGATCTGGTTCTAGGAGTTCATTCCGCATCTGCCACGTCTAATTTAAAGAAGAGGGTTAATTAATACATATATATGAATGAAACTCAACAGAAATGATGGTGTAATAAAATGAAATTGTGAATATTATTAATTGTTTACGCACTTCATATTGTCTTGGAGAGTAGCCCCGCTTGTTTTTCAAAGTCGCGTTGTAGATGAACTCGCATATTCCCTTGTTCCTGCCACAAGCACTTTACGAGAAATAGAGGTGTCAATCAAACTGATAATGAGGCATTATAAATGGCATTGATGAAAGTATAGCTATAAAATCAACGGGAGATGCGCACAACTAGCTAGCCAGTAGTACTTACTTTCGGGTATGTATATCGCAGCTCCTTCGGCAGTCCCGGAGCTTTTGCGGTGAACTGTTTCCAAACGCTGCAAGACAAAGAAAATAATTATTATTACTTGAGATATCAGGAAATGGACAAAAAGTTGCCGCTATGGTGCGATAATGATCGGTTAATTGAACTTACTTGCTGAGCATTTCAGTCATGTCCGCATAGGTGCTGGTATCTTTCCGTCTCGAGTCTAAGACGGTTACTAGTCCACGCTCAAGCTTAATCTCCGTAAGAATATAGTGGAACCTCGCACGCATGCATAACTCATCAATTACATTACTATAACCTCGCTCGAGTAATAAGGGAAACCGAATATGCAAACGATTAATAACACTCACTTGCCGTTATAAGGAAAGAGTATGGTATCTTTATTTTGATTTTTCATCAACGATTGTAGCAAGTTGTCCTCGGCCTCTTTGACGTGCTTTTCAACCAGAAATACATCTATGATATTTGTGTTAATGAACCCAATATCATAGATTTCATTTTTTGCACTCGATTTATCTTCAATCTGCATAATATATTGAGGATAATTAATTATAAATACATGCAACGAAAGAGCCAAGCTATATATAGAGACTTAATGACAGAAATAGTACTTACAGGCAGTAGCAAAAGACCGTTAATTTATCGAGGGCCTTTTGATTGAAGAACTCGAAGAACTCCTCAAATGGAACACACAACAGAACAGTTCCAACGAGGTCGTGATCCTCTTTAATGTTCAGATACAAACAATGTTGGGGAACGTAGTAATTTCAAAAAATTTCCTACGCACATGCAAGATCATGGTGATGGCATAGCAACAAGAGGGGAGAGTATTGTCCACGCACTCGTGAGACCGTAAGCGTAAGTGTTATGACAACGCGGTTGATGTAGTCGTACATCTTCACGATCCGACCGATCCAAGTACCGAACGACGGCACCTCCGAGTTCCGCACACGCTCAGCTCGATGACGATCCCGGACTCGATCCAGCAAAGTGTCGGGGATGAGTTCCACAAGACGACGACGGCGTGGTGATGATGATGATGCTCTACCGCCAGGCTTTGCCTAAACTCCGTGACGATATGACCGAGGTGGAATATGGTGGAGGGGCACCACACACGGCTAAGGAACGATCCGTAGATCAACTTGTGTGTCTATGGGTGCCCCCGCCTCAGATATAAAGTAGCAAGGGGTGCGGGCCGCCCTAGGAGGAGGCGCGCTGCTGAGGAGTCCTACTCCCACCGAGTAGGACTCCCCCTTCCTAGTTGGACTAGGACTTGGGGGAAGGGAGGGGAAAAGGAAAGGGCGCCGCCCCTCCTGTCCTATTCGGACTTGGGGGAGGCGCTGCTGCCCCTTGGCCCCTTCTCCTCTTTCTCCACTAGGCCCACTAAGGCCCATTAGGTCACCGGGGTTCCGGTAACCTCCTGCATCTCAGAAATGCCGATTTCACCCTAACACTTCCGATGTCCAAACATAGGCTTCCAATATATCAATCTTTATGTCTCGACCATTTCGAGACTCCTCGTCATGTCCGTGATCACATCCGGACTCGAACAAACTTCGTACATCAAAACTTATAAACTCATAATAAAACTGTCATCGTAACGTTAAGCGTGCGGACCCTACGGGTTCGAGAACTATGTAGACATGACCTAGAACTATTCTTGGTCAATAACCAATAGCGGAACCTGGATGCCCATATTGTTTCCTACATATTCTATGAAGATCTTTATCGGTCAAACCGCATAACAACATACGTTGTTCCCTTTGTCATCGGTATGTTACTTGCCCGAGATTTGATCGTCGGTATCCAATACCTAGTTCAATCTTGTTACTGGCGAGTCTCTTTACTCGTTACGCAATGCATCATTCCGTAACTAACTCATTAGCTACATTGCTTGCAAGGCTTATAGTGATGTGCATTACCGAGAGGGCCCAGAGATACCTCTCCGACAATCGGAGTGACAAAACCTAATCTCGAAATACGCCAACCCAACATGTACCTTTGGAGACACCTGTAGTACTCCTTTATAATCACCCGATTGTTGTGACGTTTGGTAGCACCTAAAGTGTTCCTCCGGTAAACGGGAGTTGCATAATCTCATAGTTACAGGAACATGTATAGGTCATGAAGAAAGCAATAGCAATATACTAAACGATCAAGTGCTAGGCTAATGAAATGGGTCATGTCAATCACATCATTCTCCTAATGATGTGATCCCATTAATCAAATAACAACACATGTCTATGGTTAGGAAACATAACCATCTTTGATTAATGAGCTAGTCAAGTAGCACTAGTAGAAAAAGGGCCTATTGTCCCGGTTGGTAAGGGCCTGTAGTCCCGGTTGGTGAACCGGGACTAAAGGGTTTGCATTAATGTTTTCCCTTTAGTCCCGTTCAATCCAATCGGGACTAAAGGCCGCGACCACGTGGAGTTTCCACCTTTAGTCCCGGTTGGTAACACCAACCGACTAATGGAAATTTTATGAATTTTTTGAAATTTTTTTGAAATTTTTTGAATAATTTTTATTTTCACATTTCTGAATTATTTTAACCCCTAATCTCTAATCAAGACCCTCATCACCGCTCAATTTATCCTCTCCTCTAATCACCCTCATCATTCCAAATCACCTAACTTCCGAACGGTCACCCATCCTCCCACTCCCCAAATGAGCACGCTTAACTTCCGGTTCTATTCTCCTCGCTTCCAAGTCTGCACTTGTTGTTTTCTGACAATAGTAAGATGTCAATCCTATTAACCTCGTGAATTTTGCTTGAGCAGGAATTGACACATTTCACTGTTTGAGTTTCAAACTATTGTTTTCAAAAACAATAATTATTTAGAAAACAATAGTTATTTTGAATAATTAGTTTCACCATGGTTTGACCATAGTTTGACCACAGTTTGACCAGATTTGACCAAAATTCAAAATAACTGAACAAATTATTTACTAACACTAATATTCTAGAATAATTAGTTTGACCATGGTTTGACCATAGTTTGACCATTGTTTGACCATAGTTTGACCAGATTTGACCAAAATTCAAAATAACTGAACAAATTATTTAGTAACACTAATATTCTAGAATAATTAGTTTGACCATGGTTTGACCATTGTTTGACCACAGTTTGAAAATTTCTCGATCTTTTCCACTCTAGATATTAAAAGCCCCGTAACTTTTTTTTCTGTTAGGTTTTTGAGGATTTTGAAAATGTTGCGGCGTCGGCAGCTGGCAGAGTCACCGAAAAAAATGGGCGGCGGCGTCGGCGACAAAGGAGGCAGGCGAGGGTTGCTGTTGGATGGGGGAGGCCAATGTGCCACCGACCAGCGGGCCCGGGGAGAGGAGAAGGCGAGCGCGCGCGCGTCCGTCTCGTGTCCGCGCCAACACAAATCCGGCTCAAAAATGGGCCAGAAATGAGTCGTAAGCGGACGAAAAGCGGACACGCATCTGTTTGGGTCGGCGCATTGGGCCGACTTTTGTGTCCACACCAATCCAAACGAACGCCAGCGGACAAAATGGGTCGCCCGTTGGAGTTGCTCGCCACAATGGAGAGTAACATACACTAGTAACATACACATATCCCTAGACTATGTTACTACCTAAATAGTGGGTAGTAACATAAGTGTAGTAACATGCAAAGCTTCATTTATTAGGTTATAGACTCATATTGCAATGGGACATGTGATGTTACAGTAACTAGCTAAGTTACTAGTACTACATCTGTCCTCATTAACTCATTGCCACATAAGCAAATTTGCTGAGTTGGACTCGATGTTACTACCGAAGTTACTCCCACTGTGGCTAGTCTAAACAACTCAAAGCTATGCCCATCCGAGTTAGTATGCAAAAAGTTATGCCCATATTTACATATAAAAAACTTTTTCATCCGAGTTAGTATGCAAAAGTTATGCCCATATTTACAAATTCCAGAGAGATTTTGCAAATAAAGTCGAAATTCACATTTGCAAATTTTCCCAATAACTAGACCACATATCACATGGGAAACTTATTTTCTTTTATTTTTTTGACATTTCCATTATTTTCTTTTATTTTTTTTTAATTTAAAAGGCGATCCACCGGGGAGGGTAGAGTTTGAAAATGGGACCTTTAGTACCGGTTCGTGAAACTTATTTTCTTTTATTTTTTTGACATTTCCATTATTTTCTTTTATTTTTTTTTTAAATTGAAAAGGCGATCCAGGGGGGTAGAGTTTGAAAATGGGACCTTTAATACTGGTTCGTGGCACGAACCGGGACTAAAGGTCTCAACCCCATTAGTCCCGGTTCGTGCCTCAAACCGGGACTAAAGGTCTACTCTTTAGTCCCGGTTTGAGGCATGAACTGGGACTAATGGGCATCGCACCCTTTAGTCCCGGTTTGAGGCACAAGCTGGGACTAAAGGGCACAGGTGAACCGGGACTAATGCCTTAGCCGCACGAACCGGGATAAATGCTCACATTAGTCCCGGTTCGTGATTGAACCGGGACTAATGTGAAATTTGGCCCGGAACCATAGCCCTGTTTTCTACTAGTGTAGAGGCATACTAGTGACTGTATGTTTGTCTATGTATTCACACATGTATCATGTTTCCGGTTAATACAATTCTAGCATGAATAATAAATATTTATCATGATATGAGGAAATAAATAATAACTTTATTATTGCCTCTAGGGCATATTTCCTTGATCTCCCACTTGCACTAGAGTCAATAATCTAGATTACACAAGAATGATTCTAACACCCATGGAGTCTTGGTGCTGATCATGTTTTGCTCGTGGAAGAGGCTTAGTCAACGGGTCCGCAACATTCAGATCGGTATGTATCTTGCAAATCTCTATGTCTCCCACCTGGACTTGGTCCTGGATGGAATTGAAGCGTCTCTTGATGTGCTTGGTCCTCTTGTGAAATCTGGATTCCTTTGCCAAGGCAATTGCACCAGTATTGTCACAAAAGATCTTCATTGGTCCCGATGCACTAGATATGACACCTAGATCGGAAATGAACTCCTTCATCCAGACTCCTTCATTTGCTGCTTCGAGGCAGCTATGTACTCCGCTTCACATGTAGATCCCGCTACGACGCTTTGTTTAGAACTGCACCAACTAACAGCTCCACCGTTAATAAAAACACGTATCCGGTTTGCGATTTAGAATCGTCCGGATCAGTGTCAAAGCTTGCATCGAGGTAACCATTTACGACTAGCTCTTTGTCACCTCCATAAACGAGAAACATATCCTTAGTCCTTTTCAGGTATTTCAGATGTTCTTGACCGCTGTCCTGATCCATTCCTGGATTACTTTGGTACCTTCCTGCCAAGCTTATTGCTAAGCATACGTCAGGTCTGGTACACAGCATTGCATACATGATAGAGCCTATGGCAGAAGCATAGGGAACATCTTTCATTTTCTCTCTATCTTCTGCTGTGGTCGGGCATTGAGTTTGACTCAATTTCACACCTTGTAATACAGGTAAGAATCCTTTCTTTGCCTGATCCATTTTGAACTTTTTCAAAACTTTATCAAGGTATGTGCTTTGTGAAAGTCCAATCAAGCGTCTTGATCTATCTCTAAGATCTTGGTGCCCAATATGTAAGCAGCTTCACCGAGGTCTTTCATTGAAAAACTTTTATTCAAGTATCCTTTTATGCTATCCAGAAATTCTATATCATTTCCAATCAATAATATATCGTCCACATATAATATCGTAAATGCTACAGAGCTCCCACTCACTTTCTTGTAAATACAAGCTTCTCCAAAAGTCTCAGATAAAACCATATGCTTTGATCACACTATCAAAGCATTTATTCCAACTCCGAGAGGCTTGTACCAGACCATAAATTGATCGCTGGAGCTTGCACACTTTGTTAGCTCCTTTTGGATCAACAAAACCTTCTGGTTGCATCATATACAACTCTTCTTCTAGAAATCCATTCAAGAATGCAGTTTTGACATCCATTTGCCAAATTTCATAATCATAAAATGCAGCAATTGCTAACATGATTCGGACAGACTTAAGCATCGCTACGGGTGAGAAAGTCTCATCGCAGTCAACCCCTTGAACTTGTCGAAAACCTTTCGCAACAAGTCGAGCTTTATAGAAAGTTATATTACCATCAGCGTCAGTCTTCTTCTTAAAGATCCATTTAGTCTCAATGGCTTGCCGATCATTGGGCAAGTCAACCAAAGTCCATACTTTGTTCTCATACATGGATCCCATCTTAGATTTCATGGCTTCTAGCCATTTTGCGGAATCTGGGCTCATCATCGCTTCCTCATAGTTCGTAGGTTCGCCATGGTCAAGTAACATGACTTCCGTAATAGGATTACCGTACCACTCACAGTGCGGATCTTACTCTGGTTGACCTACGGTTCGTGAGAGACTTGATCTGAAGTTTCATGATCAATATCATTAGCTTCCTCACTAATTGGTGTAGTTGTCACAGAACCGGTTCTTGTGATGAACTACTTTCCAATAAGGGAGCAGATCTGATTATCTCATCAAGTTCTACTTTCCTCCCACTCACTTCTTTTGAGAGAAACTCTTTTTCTAGAAAGGATCCGAATTTAGCAACGAAAATCTTGCCTTTAGATCTATGATAGAAGGTGTACCCAACAGTCTCCTTTGGGTATCCTATGAAGACACATTTCTCCGATTTGGGTTCGATCTTATCTGGTTGAAGTTTCTTCACATAAGCATCGCAGCCCCAAACTTTAAGAAACGACAACTTTGGTTTCTTGCCAAACCACAGTTCATGAGGCGTCGTCTCAACGGATTTTGATGGTGCCCTATTTAACGTGAATGCAGCCGTCTCTAAAGCATAACCCCAAAACGACAGCGGTAAATCAGTAAGAGACATCATAGATCGCACCATATCTAGTAAAGTACGATTACGACGTTCGGACACACCATTACACTGTGGTGTTCCGGGTGGCGTGAGTTGTGAAACTATTCCGCATTGTTTCAAATGTAAACCAAACTCGTAACTCAAATATTCTCCTCCACGATCAGATCGTAGAAATATTATTTTCTTGTTACGATGATTTTCCACTTCACTTTGAAATTCTTTGAACTTTTCAAATGTTTCAGATTTGTGTTTCATTAAGTAGATATACCCATATCTGCTCAAATCATCTGTGAAGGTGAGAAAATAACGATACCCGCCGCGAGCCTCAACATTCATTGGACCACATACATCAAGATGTATGATTTCCAACAAATCAGTTGCTCGCTCCATAGTTCCGGAGAACGGCGTTTTAGTCATCTTGCCCATGAGACACGGTTCGCAAGTACCAAGTGATTCATAATCAAGTGATTCCAAAAGTCCATCAATATGGAGTTTCTTCATGCGCTTTACATCGATATGACCTAAACGGCAGTGCCACAAATAAGTTGCACTATCATTATCAACTCTGCATCTTTTTGTTTCAACACTATGAATATGTGTATTACTACTATCGAGATTCAATAAAAATAGACCACTCTTCAAGGGTGCATGACCATAAAAGATATTATTCATATAAATAGAACAACCATTATTCTCTGACTTAAATGAATAACCGTCTCGCATCAAACAAGAGCCAGATATAATGTTCATGCTTAACGCTGGCACCAAATAACAATTATTTAGGTCTAAAACTAATCCCGATGGTAGATCTAGAGGTAGCGTGCCGACCGCGATCACATCGACTTTGGAACCATTTCCCACGCCAAGATCGTCACCTCGTCCTTAGCCAATCTTCGCAATCCGTAGTTCCTGTTTGAAGTTGCAAATATTAGCAATGTAACCGATTATCAAATACCGGGTACTATCATGCGAGTATTAGTAAGGTACACATCAATAACATGTATATCATATATACCTTTGTTTACTTTGCCATCCTTCTTATCCGCCAAATACTTGGGGCAGTTCCGCTTCCAGTGTCCAGTCTGCTTGCAGTAGAAGCACTCAGTCTCAG
Source organism: Aegilops bicornis (assembly GCA_021605145.1). NCBI lineage: Eukaryota > Viridiplantae > Streptophyta > Magnoliopsida > Poales > Poaceae > Aegilops > Aegilops bicornis. The sequence goes on along the minus strand of CM038673.1, from coordinate 244,160,931 downwards.
GCTTAGGTCCAGACTTGGGTTTCTTCTCTTGAGCAGCAACTTGTTTGCTGTTCTTCTTGAAGTTCCCCTTCTTCTTCCCTTTGCCCTTTTTCTTGAAACTGGTGGTCTTGTTAACCATCAACACTTGATGCTCCTTTTTGATTTCTACCTCTGCGGCTTTTAGCATTGCGAAGAGCTCGGGAATAGACTTGTCCATCCCTTGCATATTATAGTTCATCACGAAGCTCTTGTAGCTTGGTGACAGTGATTGAAGAATTCTGTCAATGACACTATCATCGTGAAGATTAACTCCCGGTTGAATCAAGTGATTATTATACCCGGACATTTTGAGTATGTGTTCACTGACATAACTATTCTCCTCCATCTTGCAGCTATAGAACTTATTGGAGACTTCATATCTCTCAATCCGGGCATTTGCTTGAAATATTAACTTCAACTCCTGGAACATCTCATATGCTCCATGACGTTCAAAACGTCGTTGAAGGCCCGGTTCTAAGCCGTAAAGCATGGCACACTGAACTATCGAGTAGTCATCAGCTTTGCTCGCCGAACGTTCTTAACATCGTCGATTGCATCGCCAGCAGGCCTGGCACCCAGCGGTGCTTCGGGGCGTAATTCTTCCGTGCAGCAATGAGGATAATCCTCGAAGTTCTGGACCCAGTTCGTGTAATTGCTACCATCATCTTTGAACTTTGCTTTCTCAAGCAACGCATTAAAATTCAACGGAACAACAGCTAGAGACATCTATCTAAAGTAAACATAGACAAGCAAAATACTATCAGGTACTAAGTTCATGATAACTTTAAGTTCAATTAATCATATTACTTAAGAACTCCCACTTAGATAGACATCCCTCTAATCTTCTAAGTGATTACGTGATCCATATTAACTACACCATGTCCGATCATCACGTGAGATGGAGTAGTTTCAACGGTGAACATCAATATGTTGATCATATCTACTATATGATTCACGCCGACCTATCGGTCTCCGTGTTCGAGGCCAAATCTGTTATATGCTAGGCACGACAAGATTAACCAGAGTATACCGCGAGTGCAACTGTTTTGCGCCCGTTGTATTAGAACGAAGAACCTATCACACCCGATCAACACGTGGTGTCTCAAAGACGAAGAACTTTCATAGCGGTGCATACTCAGGGAGAACACTTCTTGATAATTTTAGTGAGAGATCATCTTAAAATGCTACCGTCAATCAAAGCAAGATAAGATGCATAAAGGATAAACATCACATGCAATCAATATAAGTGATATGATATGGCCATCATCATCTTGTGCTTGTGATCTCCATCTCTGAAGCACCGTCGTGATCACCATCGACACCGGCCCGACACCTTGATCTCCATCGTAGCATCGTTGTCGTCTTGCCAATCTTATGCTTCTACGACTATCGCTACCGCTTAGTGATAAAGTAAAGCAGTACAGGCGTTGCATTTCATACAATAAGCGACAACCATATGGCTCCTGCCGATTGTCGATAACTTCGGTTACAAAAGCGTGATCATCTCATACAATAAAATATAGCATCACGTCTTGACCATATCACATCACAACATGCCCTGCAAAAACAAGTTAGACGTCCTCTACTTTGTTGTTGCAAATTTTACGTGGCTGCTACGGGCTGAGCAAGAACCGTTCTTACCTACGCATAAAAACCACAACGATAGTTTGTCAAGTTGGTGCTGTTTTAACCTTCGCAAGGACCGGGCGTAGCCACACTCGGTACAACTAAAGTGAGAGAGACAGACACCCGTCAGTCACCTTTAAGCACGAGTGCTCGCATAGCGGTGAAACCAGTCTCGGCGTAAGCGTCTGGCGTAATGTCGGTCCGGGCGCTTCATCTCACAATACCTCTGAACCAAAGTATGACATGCCGGTAAGCGGTATGACTTGTATCGCCCACAACTCACTTGTGTTCTACTCGTGCATATGACATCTACGCATAAAACCAGGCTCGGATGCCATGTTGGGGAACGTAGTAATTTTAAAAAATTCCTACGCATTAACGCAAGATCATGGTGATGGCATAGCAACGAGGGGAGAGTATTGTCCACGTACCCACGTAGACCGAAAGCGGAAGCGATATGACAACGCGGTTGATGTAGTCCTACGTCTTCACGAACAGAACGATCCAAGTACCGAACGAACCGCACCTCCGAGTTCGCACACGCGTTCAGCTCGATGACGATCCCGGACTCCGATCCAGCAAAGTGTCGGGATGAGTTCCACAAGACGACGGCAAGGTGGCGATGATGATGCTCTATCGGCGCGAGGGCTTTGCCTAAACTCCAGACGATATGACCGAGGTGGAATATGGTGGAGGGGGCACCGCACACGGCTAAGGAACGATCCGTAGATCAACTTGTGTGTCTATGGGGTGCCCCCTGCCCCGTATATAAAGGAGGAAGGGGTGCGGCCGGCCCTAGGAGGCGCGCGGAGGAGTCCTACTCCCAAGAGTAGGACTCCCCCTTCCTAGTTGGACTAGGACTTGGGGGAAGGAGGAGAGGGGAAAAGGAAAGGGGGGCGCCGCCTCCTTGTCCTATTCGGACTTGGGGGAGGCGCGGCTGCCCCTTGGCTCCTTCTCCTCTTTCTCCACTAGGCCCACTAAGGCCCATTAGGTCACCGGGGGGTTTCGGTAACCTCCCGGTACTCCGGTAAAATGCCGATTTCACCCGGAACACTTCCGATGTCCAAACATAGGCTTCCAATATATCAATCTTTATGTCTCGACCATTTCGAGACTCCTCGTCATGTCCGTGATCACATCCGGGACTCGAACAAACTTCGGTACATCAAAACTTATAAACTCATAATAAAACTGCTATCGCCGTAACGTTAAGCGTGCGGACCCTACGGGTTCGAGAACTATGTAGACATGACCTAGAACTATTCTCGGTCAATAACCAATAGCGGAACCTGGATGCCCATATTGGTTCCTACATATTCTACGATGATCTTTATCGGTCAAACCGCATAACAACATACGTTGTTCCCTTTGTCATCGGTATGTAACTTGCCCGAGATTTGATCGTCGGTATACAATACCTAGTTCAATCTTGTTACTGGCAAGTCTCTTTACTCGTTACGTAATGCATCATTCCGTAACTAACTCATTAGCTACATTGCTTGCAAGGCTTAGAGTGATGTGCATTACCGAGAGGGCCCAGAGATACCTCTCCAGAGCAATCGGAGTGACAAAACCTAATCTCGAAATCGCCAACCCAACATGTACCTTTGGAGACACCTGTAGTACTCCTTTATAATCACCCGATTACGTTGTGACGTTTGGTAGCACCTAAAGTGTTCCTCCGGTAAACGGGAGTTGCATAATCTCATAGTTACAGGAACATGTATAGGTCATGAAGAAAGCAATAGCAATATACTAAACGATAAAGTGCTAGGCTAACAAAATGGGTCATGTCAATCACATCATTCTCCTAATGATGTGATCCCATTAATCAAATAACAACACATGTCTATGGTTAGGAAACATAACCATCTTTGATTAATGAGCTAGTCAAGTAGAGGCATACTAGTGACTATATGTTTGTCTATGTATTCACACATGTATCATGTTTCCGGTTAATACAATTTTAGCATGAATAATAAACATTTATCATGATATGAGGAAATAAATAATAACTTTATTATTGCCTCTAGGGCATATTTCCTTCAAACAATTCGTCCCCCCAGACTCTTTGCAGGTTTTCATGTACCAAGTATGGAATCTTCGCATCATCGTTGTTAGAGATTTTTCATCTTTGACGAGATGCTTCCCGTACTAGATCTCATGTTCTTCCACCTTCATGTATTCAGGAAGTGCATCATCGTGCAGGTAATCTTGTAGATTGCCATAACCGCCACCATCCCCGGAACATTAGCGACGATGTTGCCGCTAGACACATTGAGCGGGGGGCACGATTCGTTTGCTTGTTCGCCGAGCTGGTCAATTTTTTTCTTAGCTGCTCGTTCTTTTGCTCTTTGATGTCTGACAATACTTCCCGACCGCTCCGCATGGAGATATGTCTGTTCAAGAATGTCGCTCATAGTTGGTTCTCGGCGGAGACTTTGCGGTTTCCTCAGGGCAGCCAGAGTGCGCTTCGCTTTCACCGGATCTACCTTCTCCTCCGGAGGTGGACGTCTCTTTGCTTTCAACCCTGCAAACCAGTCATCCACTTCGGTCTGCGCGATCTTCATGTTTTCCTCCTCGGTCCTCTCGTACGATAACTTCTCTAAAGTCTTCAGAGAAGGACCGTATCTGTATTTCCTCCCGCCTTTGGCTGTACTGCTAGACGGCGTGAAGCGAGCGGGCGGATGTCTTCTTTGCTTGCTTACGAGGCGGAGGAGAAGGACTACGACGTCGGAGCAGCAGAGCGCAGCGGTGTCTCTTCCGCCCTTGCTGATGAGGCGGAGAAGGAGGAGGCTGGCTGCTCGGGCGCGCCGGCGCAGGCGGAGAAGGAGGCGGAGTGCCGCCACGCGCCGGAGAAGGAGGCGGAGTGCCGCCACGCGTGCCCTGATCGTCACTCGCCGGAGGAGGAGGCGGTGGAGGAGGCGGAGTGCCCTGACTCACCGGAGGAGGAGGAGGAGGCGGAGGCGTCCAGTTCGGAAGGTTGATGAGCTCCTTCCGCCATAGGCATGGAGTCTTCAGAGCAGAACCCAGCCTAGTCTCCCCTTCACCGGTAGGGTCGTCAAGCACGAGGTCCTCAAATCCCTCCGTTATTTCATCCACCATCACCTTAGCATATCCTTCTGGAATCGGCTAGCAGTGATAAGTTGTGTCGGGTCCACTAGGATAAACTTGGCCAACAGCCGCCTTGACCTTCAAAGTCATCCATCTCGCCATAATGTGGCAACTTTGAGACTCCGTGATACCATCCACGGGATAGCCGTGAGGCCGTCAAAACATGCTCTGGCTGAAGCAGCTCGGTGGAAGCCACGCTGCTTCTCCGCTGAGATGGCGGGGTAGCTTGGGGGGGAAGCTTCGGCAGGTCGTTTGCTGCGATCTGCTGCTTCTCGTTCCTCTAGCCCCATTACCCTTTCGTGCAGCGCCTGCAGTTGGTCCTGCTCCAGTTTCTTCCTCCTCTCGTGGGTTTTGTAACCCCCTGCGTCCGGAAAACCAACCTTCCATGAAAGGGAGCCTGGCGTGCCTCGTGTCCGTCCAGGGTGCTCAGGATTCCCAAGGGCCATTGTGAGCTCGTCCTTCTCCCTGTTTGGAAGGAACGTCCCTCGCTGTATGTCGATATAGTGTCGAAGTTTCTGAGTGGTATTTGCGGTTGCTCGTCTGTCACTGGCACTTCCTATTCTGAGGTCCAAGGTTCCGCCAACCCGAAGAACCAAGTCCGCAGCAGTGCAGCGATACATTGTCTCTCTGGTTCGATCCCTTTTTCAAGCGAGATCATGCTCAGCCTTGGACCACTTAGGCGGGCTTTGAGGTAGCCACGACCCCGTGCGATGGTGAAGCTTCTTCTTCGCAGCATTTTGCTTGTTTGTCGCCGACATCTTCTTACTCTTTTCCGATGTCTTGTGGGCCACAAATGCGGGCAAGTGATCTTTGATCTTCTCATATTTGCCTATGAATTCTGGTGTCTTATCTTTCTCGACAAACTGGTTCAGCTCTTTCCTCCACCTCCTCATTAGGGTTGCCATCTTCTTAAGGGCACAAGACTTGATTAATTGCTCTTTAACTGGCTTCTCCGGATCCTCCTCTGGCGGTAGGGTGAAATTTGCCTTCAGCTCGGTCCAAAGATCTTCTTTCTTGGGACCTCGTCTCCTTACGAAGTTGTGCTCGATCCGGAGGGCTAGAAATTATAAGGAAGAAAGACGAGAGTAATTAATATGTGTACATATACCAAAACAATGGATGCATCAATTAACTAGTCAGCAGGCTTAACTAATATATATATACCTGGCGGACTCGGTTCGGTCACCGAGCAACAAGACGGTCTCCTTCTCGCTTGTACCTCCATTGTGTCACGGAGCCATCATGAACATAGTCCTCTTCTTGTACCGGCATTAATGGGTCCAAGCCATCATGAACATAGCCCTCTTCTTCACCCAGTCCGCTGTCGTTGAGAAATGACGCAACTTCATCACTTCCTTGTGCGATTATGTGCCCCAACATCGCTTATGTTTCTTCGTCTCGGGAGTGCTCCATAGTTTCTGCAAATATTTACAACATGTCAATTATTATGCAAACATGGTACAGATGGATATATATATATATATATATATATATATATATATATATATATATATATATATGTGTGTGTGTGTGTGTGTGTATATATTAGTGGCAAACGTAGAACTAGCTAGCTAATCACAATAAGGAATCATGTTAGTTTGGGTGGCCTCGAGAGACTTAATTTGTCGGGTAGGGGCGCCAGGAGGGGGTAGGAGACCAACATCGCTTCTCTCTAGGGTTTGGGGTCGCCTCGACACAACGCTTCAAGGGTTAATTAGGGTGGCCTCGAGAGTTAATTTGTCGGGTAGGGGCGCAGCGGGAGGGTAGGATACCAACATCGCTTTCTCTCTAGGGTTTGGGTGTCCCCGAGAGTTTTGGTCGGCGAGAGGGCCGAGGGGGGTGCTGCAGTTGTATAAGTTATCACGGTCGAGAGGGGGTATATATATCGACCGCCCCTCATGTCAAAGTTATCTCGAGGGGTTATATCGACAACGACGCGACATACATATACATGGGAAAATAATGTTATCGGGGAGGGGGTATCTGTACCCCCCCTTGTGTTGATGTTTCTTCTTTCTCCTCTATTCCTTTCTTCTTCTTCTACTCTTCTTTTTCTTCTTCTCGCGAGAAAGGAAAATAAGGAAAAGGAAGAAAAGAGGAAGAAAAAAAAAGAAGAAAAAAAAGAGGAGAAGAAGAAAGGAATAGAGGAGAAGAAGAAAAATAGAAATTATTCTCCTCTATTCCTTTCTTCTTCTCCTCTTCTTTTTTCCTCTTCTTATTTATTTCTCCTCTTCTTCCTCTCCTCTTCTTCTCCTTTCTTCCTCTTCTTATTTTCCTTTTTCCTCTCATTCTTTTAGTATTGCTTGTTTTAAAAAAAAAGTTCAAATAGAAAATTTCTAAAAAAACAAAGGTTTTGCCTAATGCATTGTTCATATGAATATACAAACAAAAGCAAATTCAACAATAATTAATATCACCAAAAAAATATATGAACAGAAAAAAAACCTAACTTTTCTAAAAATATATCTTTTGCATATATGAAAACATTAATACACATATGAACAAAAAATACATATATGAATAAAAACATTCTCTGAACAATTTTTGAACATCTACATACACTTATATAGCCACATACATACACACACACACACACACACACACACACACACACATATATATATATATATATATATATATATGAACAAAAAAACTAATTAAACTAATAAAAATGAAAAACCAGAGCTGCCGGTGGCCCAGCTCACAACGACGGTGGGGCGGCGAGATGACGATGGCGACGGTGGGGCGGCGAGGCGATGTGGCGCTGAGACGGGCAGGGCTCAGGCGGCGGCAGGACGGGCGCTGAGCTCGGGAGGCCGGCACGAGGACGGCCAGAGCTCGGGAGGCCGGGCGACGAGGACGGCGCTGGCTCGGTGAGGCGACGGTTTGGCGGCGGCGGCGACGACGGCGAGGTGGAGCAGCCTGGCGGCGTCGAGGAGGGTCGGCGTCGTCGGGGGCAACTGGCGAAGGATTCTGAAATTTTGCAAAGTGTTTGCTTATATAGCAAAGGCATTGGTCCCTGTTCGTGAAACCTACCGGGACTAATTCACCCTTTAGTCCCGGTTGGTGCCTCCAACCGGGACCAAAGGCCTCCTTTTCGGCAGCCCAAAGGGCGAGAAGCGGCGGCCTTTGGTACCGGTTGGTGCCACAAACCGGTACCAATGCCCCCCCCCCCGTTAGTGCCGGGTGGTGCCACCAACAGGGCCCAAAGGCCCTCTGTGCTGCCAAGGCCATCGCCAAAGTTTAGTCCCACCTCGCTAGTTGAGAGGCGTGCGATTGGTTTATAAGCCCCACCGCCGCACCCATCTCAAGCTCCTCTCCAGCGCAGGCTGTCGGGCCTACTTGCTATGCTTTGCCTGGTGGGCCTTCTGGGCCTACTGCGGGCCTGAATCCTGGCCCATAGTAGGGTTTCTAGTCGTATTCAGGCCGTGGGGGCCCAGTAGGAGGCTTTTTTTGTTTTCTTTACTTATTTTTGCTATTTTTTTCCAGTTTTTTGTTTTGTTTTCTGCATTATTTATTTTCTTTTGTTTTTTGCTTTATTTTTTAATTCTTTTTGCTTTTAGTTTTACGAAAATTATAAACTTTCTGTTAGTGCCATTATATTTCATTAGGAGGCATTTTTTTGTTTTCTTAACTTATTTTTGTTTTCTTATTTTTTTCCAGTTTTTTTGTTTTGTTTTCTGCATTATTTATTTTCTTTTGTTTTTTGCTTTATTTTTTAATTCTTTTTGCTTTTAGTTTTACGAAAGTTGGCATGGTATCATAAATTGACCCACATAGCATGTGCATGTACAAAACGGACAATGGTATCATACTCGTCAGTTACAAATTTGGCATGATATCATCATAATAGTTGCGGGAGAAAGTCTTCACTTTTTCTTCGCTTGTGTCATTTGCTTATTATACCAGTAACCATGGATAATCTTCATCGTTTATCAGGATGATGGGGACAGCCTTGACATTAAAGGGAGGAATTTCATGAAACTTTTCATAATCTTCAGACATGTCTGTCTTGTCCTCCACTCCCATGATGTCCCTTTTTCCTGAAAAAACTATGTGGCGCTTTGGCCCATCGTATGACGTATTCGCTTCCTTATCTTTTCTCTTTCTCGGTCTGGTAGACATGTCCTTCACATAGATAACATGTGCCACATTATTGGCTAGGACGAACGGTTCGTCAGTGTACCCAAGATTTTTCAGATCCACTGTTGTCATTCCGCATCGTGGGTCTACCTGCATTCTTCGCCTCTCTGACAGATTGACCCATTTGCACTTGAACAAAGGGACCTTAAAATCGTTTCCGTAGTCAAGTTCCCATATGTCCACTATGTAACCATAATATGTGTCCTTTCCCCTCTCGGTTGTTGCATCAAAGCGGACACCGCTGTTTTGGTTGGTGCTCTTTTGATCTTGGTCAATCGTGTAAAATGTATTCCCATTTATCTCGTATCCTTTCCAAATCAATACAGTCAAAGATGGTCCCTGGACAACAAGTACAGCTCATCACAAGCAGTGTTGTCACCTCCGACACGTGCTTCCAACCAACTGCTGAAAGTCCCGATGTGTTCACATGTAATCCAATACGTCGCCTTTCCCGGGTGTTTGGAGCGCAGACTGTTCTTGTGTTCATCGACATACGGGTCACCAAGGTAGAGTTCTCAGAGAACTGTGTAGTGTGCTTGAGACCAAGAATATCTGTCCCTGCATATAATTGAGTCCCTTCCAAGCGTGCCTTTTCGGTCAGTCTCCCCTCATACCGCTGATTTAGGGAGACCTATCTTCTTAAGGCCAGAATGAAATCAACACAAAACCCGATGACATCCTCTGTTTGATGGCCCATGGAGATGCTTCCTTCGCCTAGCGCGGTTATGGACATATTTCTTTAGGACTCCCATGAACCTCTCAAAGGGGTACATATTGTATAGAAATACGGGGCCCAGAATGACAATCTCGTCAACTAGATGAACTAGGACGTGCGTCATGATATTGAAGAAGGATGGTGGGAACACCAGCTTGAAACTGACAAGACATTGCACCACATCAGTCCTTAGACTTGGTATGATTTCTGGATCGATCACCTTCTGAGAGATTGCATTGAGGAATGCACATAGCTTCACAATGGCTAATCGGACGTTTTCCGGTAGAAGCCCCCTCAATGCAACCTAAGCGATTGCGTCATAATCACGTGGCAGTCATGAGACTTTAGGTTCGAACTTTTTCTCGCATATTTATTATCCCTTTATATTCGACGAGAAGCCGATCGGGACCTTCATCTTGGCAGGCATTCAAAGAAGATTTATTTCTTCTTCTTAGTAGAGCGTAGCTGGCAGGACCTTCATATTGCTTCGGAGGCATGCCCTCTTTTTCGTGCAAGCATTGCAGGTCCTCCGTGCCTCGTGTGTATCTTTTGTCTTCCCATACACGCCCAAGAAGCCTAGCAGGTTCACGCAAAGGTTCTTCGTCACGTGCATCACGTTGATCGAAGAGCGGACCTCTAGGTCTTTCCAGTAGCGTAGGTCCCAAAATATAGATTTCTTCTTCCACATGGGTGCGTGATTCTCGGCGTCATTCGAACAGCTAGTCCGCGGGACCCTTTCCAAAGATTACGTGTAAATCATTGACCATAGCAAGTAATGATCACCGATGCGCATGGCGGGCTTCTTCCGGTGATCTCGCCTCGCTTTTGAAATGCTTGCCTTTCTTTCGACATTGATGGTTGGTCGGAAGAAATCGACGATAGCCTAGGTACACATTCTTCATGCAGCTTGCCGGTATATACTATCGGTGTCAAGTAAACAGTGCGTGCATGCGTGGTATCCCTTGTTTGTCCGTCACGAAGGTTCTTGAGAGCGGGCCAATCATTGATGGTCACGAACAGCAATGCCTTTAGGTTAAATTCCTCCTGTTTGTGCTCATCCCACGTACGTACACCGTTTTCATTCCACAGCTGTAAAAGTTCTTCAACTAATGGCCTTAGGTACACATCAATGTCGTTCTTAGGGTTGCTTAGGGCCTTGGATGAGAACTAGCATCATAATGAACTTCCGCTTCATGCACATCCAAGGAGGAAGGTTATAGATACATAGAGTCACGGGCCAGGTGCTGTGATTGCTGCTCTGCTCCCCGAAAGGATTAATGCCATCCGCGCTTAAAGCAAACCATACGTTCCTTGGGTCACGTGCAAACTCAGCCCAAGACTTTCTCTCAATTTTTCTCACTGCGACCCGTCGGTGGTGTCGCCAACTTCCGTCTTTCTTACGGTCCTCAACGTGCCATCGCATCAACTTGGCATGCTCTCCGTTTACGAACAGACGTTTCAACCGTGGTATTATAGGAGCATACCACATCACCTTCGCAGAACCCTCTTCCGGGGGCTCGCCGTCAACATCACCAGTGGTCATCTCGTGCGATCTTATACCGTAATGCACCGCATACCGCATGCGTTCAGATCCTTGTACGCACCGCGTAGAGGTTGCAGTCATTAGGGCATGCATGTATCTTCCGCACCTCCAATCCTAGAGGGCATACGACCTTCTTTGCTGCGTATGTACTGTCGGGCATTCGTTATCCTTTGGAAGCTTCTTCTTCAATATTTTCAGTAGCTTCTCAAATCCTTTGTCGCTCTCAAGATTCTCTGCCTTCCACTGCAGCAATTCCAAAGACGGTACCGAGCTTTGTGTTGCCATCTTCGCAATTGGGGTACAACCCTTTTTGTGGTCCTCTAACATGCGATCGAACTTTAGCTTCTCCTTTTGACTTTCGCATTGCGTCCTTGCATCGACAATGACGCCGGCGGAGATCATCATCATCGGGCACATCGTCTGGTTCCTCTTGATCTTCAGCAGCTTCACCGCTGCGTAATCATCGTGCACATCGTCTGGTTCCTCTTCATGTTCAAGAGCATCACCGTATTCAGGGGGCACATAGTTGTCATCGTACTCTTCTTCTTCGCCGCCTTCCATCATAACCCCTATTTCGTAAAGAAGATAAGAACAAGAGGCTCACCACGATGGTGCCGCGACGTGATCGGCGCAGCGATCGACGGCAATGGTGAAGACGGGACGGGACGTGACGGACCGCTAAACCTAGACAAATATTAAAGAAAATGGAGCTTGGAGGTTGATCTTGGAGAGGAGAAAGCTTAAGTAGTGTGGCTCGGGCATTCCATCGAACACCTCGTGTGCATAGGAGGTGAGCTAGAGCACCACAAAGCTCTCCCCTCGCCGGCCACGAAAAATAGAGCACTGGGAGTGCTCGCTTTCATGGGCGAGGGGTATATATAGGCAACTAATTGGTCCCGGTTGGTGACTTGAACCGACTAATGGGCAGCCTTTGGTCCCTTCAAGCCACCAACCGACCAATGGTGGTGGGCGAAGCGAGGCCCATTGGTCCCGGTTCATTCCACCAACCGGGACCAAAAGGTCGACGAATCGGGACCAATGGCCCACGTGGCCCGCCGCCCTCGGCTCACTTAACCGGTCCAATGTTCCATTGGTCCCGGTTTTGGATTGAACCGAGACTAATGGGCTGGACCGGCCTGTACCATTGGCCCCTTTTCTACTAGTGTACGAATATTTTCACACAATCAAGAATAAAAGAGAGGGTAGAGAGGGCTTGTGTGCTATAAAACTTGACATGCACAAAGCCTACGATAGAGTCGAGTGGGCTTTTCTGAAGGAGATTATGCTGAAATTGGGTTTCCATCGAGAATGGGTTAATTTGATTATGCAATGCGTCACAACAGTAGAATACAAAGTAAGGATAAATGCAGAGGAAAGTGAGAGTTTTAAGCCTACTAGAGGCACTAGTAGAAAAGGGGGCAATGGCCCAGGCCGGGTCAGCCCATTAGTCCCGGTTCTGCCACGAACCGGGACCAATGGAGGTATTTGTCCCGGTTCGTGATCCCAGGGGCCGGCCGGGGCCTCGTGGGCATTGGTCCCAGTTCGTCTGGCCCTTTTGGTCCCGGTTGGTGGGACGAACCGGGACCAATGGGCCTCGCACCTGGCCCACCACCATTGGTCCCGGTTTTTTCTGGCCGCCGAGGAGGAGAGGGCTTGGTGGTGCTCTAGCTCACCTCCTATGCACACAAGGTGTTCGATGGAATGCCCGAGCCATACTACTTAAGCTTTCTCCTCTCCAAACTCGACCTCCAAGCTCCATTTTCCTCAATATTTGTCTAGGTTTAGCAGTCCGTCACGCCCCGTCTCCGTCTTCACCGCCGCCGATCACCCGCGCCGATCTCATCGCCGGCACCACCGTGGTGAGCCTCTTGTTCTTATCTTCTTTTTGAAAGGAAAAATATTCTTACTTGTATGTTTAGATAGATACTTGTATTATTTTCTTACTTTTATTATTGCATCTTATATAGTGCGATGGTTTTGGTATCCGCCTACGGCCCTCGTCCTGTCTATGATTCGGATGTGGTATATATTATCTTTTCATAACTATTGGTTCATTTATTGTTTATGAAAATTATGCCGACCAACGTGACATATATTTTATTTATCTAGGAGGTTGTTGAACCGTAAATTCCAACCGACCCTATTGTCGAGAGGCTAAATTTAGTTGAAGAAGAAAACAATTTCTTGAAGGAAAAAATAAAAAAACTTGAGGAGGAGAAGATGATATTGGAGTTGCATGTTGCGGATGTCGACGATGATCACAAGATCAAGATGGATGCAATGCGCTTGAAGATTAGAAAGATTAGAAAATATGCCATTCATACCGAGGCTTGGTATCATTATGCCGTTGGATCAGTTGTTACCTTGGTTGCGATTACGATCGCATTTGTTTTCACATTGAAATGTTTTACATAGTTTCAATGTATGATTTAATTTATTTAGATGCTCTGCAGAGCTTTATGTTGTTAGATGAGAATTATGTATGTACTTTGGTTTTTATGTGATGATGAACTTCTATTAATTTGGTCACTTAATTATCTATTCATGATGTTCTGTAATGATTTTTGACACACTTAATTATATATAATGCACGCAGATGAACCGGCAATGGATGTACGGTGACAGACACACCTCCGAGCACATTAAGGGCGTGCATGATTTTCTCGAAGTGGCTAAGGCAAACAAGCAGAATGGTTTTATGTGTTGTCCATGCCCTATATGTGGGAATACGAAGTCTTACTCGACCGAAAATCCTTCACACCCACCTACTTTACAAGGGTTTCATGCCACACTATAATGTTTGGACGAGGCACGGAGAAATAGGGGTTATGATGGAAGACAGCGAAGAAGAACAAGATTATGACAACTATGTGCCCCTGAATACAAGTGATGCTACTGAACATCAAGAGGAACCGGACAATGTGCATGATGATCTTTGCAGCGGTAAGCTGCTGAAGATCAAGAGGAACCAGACGATGTGCCCGATGATGATGATCTCCGCCGGTCATTGTCGATGCAAGGACGCAATGCGAAAGTCAAAAGGAGAAGCTGAAGTTCGATCGCATGTTAGAGGATCACAAAAAGGGTTGTACCCCAATTGCGAAGATGGAAACACAAAGCTCGGTGCAGTCGGAATTGCTGCGGTGGAAGGCGAGAATGTTGTGCCCGATAAAGGATTTGAGAAGCTACCGAAAATATTGAAGAAGAAACTTCCAAAGGATAACGAATTGCCCGACAAGTACATACGCAGCAAACAAGGTCGTATGCCCTCTAGGATTGGTGGTGCGTAAGATACATGCATGCCCTAATGATCAAGGCGTCCTCTACCATGTGCACACAAGGATCTGAACGCATGCCCGTATGCGCGCATTATGATATAAGATCAAAGCGAGATGACCCTGGTGATGTTGACGGCGAGCCTCCCAGGAAGAGGGGTCCCTGCGAAGGTGATGTGGTATGATCCTATAATACCACGTTTGAAACGTCTGTTCAGAAACGGAGAGCATGCCAAGTTGATGCGATGGCACAGTGAGGACCGTAAGGAAGACGGGAAGTTGAGAGCATCCGCTGACGGGTCGCAGTGGAGAAAAATTGAGAGAAAGTACTGGGATGAGTTTGCAAAGGACCCAAGGAACGTATGGTTTGCTTTAAGCGCGGATGGCATTAATCCTTTCGGGGAGCAGAGCAGCAATCACAACACCTGGCCCGTGACTCTATGTATGTATAACCTTCCTCCTTGGATGTGCATGAAGCGGAAGTTCATTATGATGCCAGTTCTCATCCAAGGCCCTAAGCAACCCGGCAACGAAATTGATGTGTACCTAAGGCCATTAGTTGAAGAACTTTTATAGCTGTGGAATGGAAAGGGTGTACGTACGTGTGATGAGCACAAAAAGGAGGAATTTGACCTAAAGGCGTTGTTGTTCGTGACCATCAACGATTGGCCCGCTCTCAAAGAACCTTTCGAGGCGGACAAACAAGGGATACCACGCATGCACGCATCGCTTACTTGACACCGATAGTATATACCGGGAAGCTGCAGCAAGAATGTGTACCTGGGCCGTAAATCGCCGATTTCTTCCGACCAACCATCAATGTCGAAAGAAAGGCAAGCATTTCAAAGGCGAGGCAGATCACCGAAGAAGCCCGCCATGCGCATCGGTGATCACGAACTAGCTATGGTCAATGATTTACACGTAATCTTTGGAAAGGGTCCCAGCGGACTAGCTGTTCTGAATGACGCTAAGAATCACGCACCCATGTGGAAGAAGAAATCTATATTTTGGGACCTACCCTACTGGAAAGACCTAGAGGTCCGCTCTTCGATCGACGTGATGCACGTGATTTAAGAACCTTTGCGTGAACCTGCTAGGCTTCTTGGGCGTGTATGGGAAGACAAAAATACACCGAGGCACGGAGGACCTGCAACACTTGCACGAAAAGAGGACATGCCTCCGAAGCGATGCTGAAGGTCCTGCCACTACGCTCTTATGAAAGAAGAGAAAGAAATCTTCTTTGAATGCCTGCTCAAGATGAAGGTCCCGATCGCTTCTCGTCGAATATAAAGGGAATAATGAATATGCCAGAGAAAAGTTCCGAACCTAAAGTCCCATGATCGCCACGTGATTATGACGAATCGCTTCCGGTTGCATTGAGGGGCTTCTCACCGAAAATGTCCGATTAGCCATTGTGAAGCTATGTGCATTCCTCAATGCAATATTTCGTAAGGTGATCGATCCAGAAATCGTACCAACGCTAAGGAGTGATGTGGCGCAATGTCTTGTCGGGTTTCGAGCTGGTGTTCCCACCATCCTTCTTCAATATCATGACGCATCGCCCTAGTTCATCTAGTCGACGAGATTGTCATTACGGGGCCCGTATTTCTACACAATATGTTCCCTTTGAGAGGTTCATGGAGTCCTAAAGAAATATGTCCGTAATCGCTTAGGCCGAAGGAAGCATCTCCATGGGCCATCAAACAGAGGATGTCATCGGGTTTTGTGTTGACTTCATTCCTGGCCTTAAGAAGACAGGTCTCCTAAATCGCGGTATGAGGGGAGACTGACCGAAAAGGCACGCTTTGGAAGGGACTCAATAATATGCAGGAAGGATATTCTTGGTCTCAAGCACACTACACAGTTCTACGTAACTCTACCTTGGTGACCCCGTATGTCGATGAACACAAGAACGATGCGCTCCAAACACCCGGAGCGGTCTGACGACTAGATTACATGTGAACACATCAGACTTTCAGCAGTTGGTTGGAAACACGTCTCGTAGGTGAGAGCACTGTTTTTGATGAGCTGTACTTGTTGTCCGAGGACCATCTTCGATCGTAATGATTTCGAAAGGATACGAGATAACTGGGAATACATTTTACACGATTGACCAAGATCAAAAGAGCACCAACCACAACAGCGGTGTCCGCTTTGATGCAGCAACCGAGAGGGGAAAGGACACATATTATGGTTACATAGTGGACATATGGGAACTTGACTACGGAGTAGATTTTAAGGTCCCTTTGTTTAAGTGCAAATGTGTCAATCTATCAGGAGGCATGGTACAGGTAGACCCACAGTACGGAATGACAACAGTGGATCTGAAAAATCTTGGGTACACTGATGAACCGTTCGTCCTAGCCAATGATGTGGCACAGGTTATCTATGTGAAGGACATGTCTACTGCATCGAGAAAAGAAAAGATAAGGAAGCGAATACATCATACGATGAGCCAAAGCGCCACATAGTTCTTTCAGGAAAAAGGGACATCCCGGGAGTGGAGGGCAAGATGTATATGTCTCAAGAGTATGAAAAGTTTCATGAATTCCTCCCTTCAAAGTCAAGGCTGACCCAAGCATCCCGATAAACAATGAAGATTATCCATGGTTACTACAAGAATAAGCAAATGACACAAGCGAAGAAAAAGTGAAGACTTTCTCCCGCAACTATTATGATGATACCATGCCAACTTTGTAATGCATTTAATATGATACCATTGTCCATTTTGTACATGCACATGCTATGCCAACTTTTTCAAAGTTCATTTGAAAACTATGAATTTAGGTCGAATTTTCTCTATAGGTGCATCTATGTTCATTAGTCCTCGGCCCATGCGGCTCGCCTGCCCATGACCATTAGTCCCGTTTGTGCCACAAACCGACTACAGGTTGGTCCTCGTTAACGCTCGAGTTTAGTCCCACCTCACAACCAAGGGCGCTCACACCGGTTTATAAGCCCGTCCCTCTCTGCCTTGTTGAGCTCCTCTCAAAGTGAAAATAGATGCCCTTATACAGGGAATTTGACCTAAATTCAGTGAATTTCTCTGAAATTCATAAAAATTGATTATGAATTTAGGTCAAATTTTCTCTATAGGTGCATCTATGTTCATTTTTTTAGTAAAGTTAATCACAAACTTGTGATTCACACAAATTTCAAAGAATTCAAATTTTAACTATTCAAATTTGAAAACTAATGGCACAAATAGAAAGTTTATAATTTTTCTAAAACTAATGGCACTAACAGAAAGTTTATAATTTTGCTGACCTAAAAGCAAAAAGAATTAAAAAATAAAGCAAAAAAACAAAAGAAAATAAATAATGCAGAAAACAAAACAAAAAAACTGGAAAAAAATAAATATAGCAACAAAAAGTATTTTGTTGTAAGTAGAAACAAAATAAAATAAAAAAAGCAACAAAGAAAACAAAAATGTGTTTTCAAATTTGAAAACTAATGGCACTAACAGAAAGTTCATAATTTTTCTAAAACTAAAAGCAAAAAGAACTAAAAAATAAAGCAAAAAACAGCAAAAAATAAATAATGCAGAAAACAAAACAAAAAACTGGAAAACAAATAAAAATAGTGCCGCCTACTGGGCCCCCACGGCCTGAATACGACTAGAAACCCTACCATGGGCCAGGATTCAGGCCCACAGGAGGCCAAGTAGGCCCACAGGCACATAGTGACAGATTGGGCCCGAAAGCCTGCAGTTGAGATGAGCTCGAGAGGGTGGGCGCAACAGCGCTTATAAACCACTCTCGAGCCCTCTCAACTAGCGAGGTGGGACTAAACTTTTGGGCGCGGGGCAGCACAAGGCCTTTGGTCCCGGTTGGTGGCACCAACCGGGACTAAAGGGGGGCATTGGTCCCGGTTCGTGGCACAAACCGGGACCAATGCCCCCCATTAGTCCCAGTTGGTGCCACCAACTGGGACCAAACGCCGCCGCTTCCCCTTTGGGCTCTTTGAAAAGAGGCCTTTGGTCCCGGTTGGTGGCACCAATCGGGACTAAAGGGTGCATTGGTCCCGGTTTGTGCCACAAACCGGGACCAATGGCTTTGCTATATAAGCAAAGACTTAGCCTTTTTCGTTTCATCTCTGCAGTTTCCCGCGCCGACGACGCCACCAGGCTGCCCGATTCACACCCCGCCGACGCCGTCGCCGCCCGCTCCCCGCGCCATCACCACCTCAGCGCCGCCCGACGCCGTCTCCATGCGCCACCCCTCATTGCGGTCACCTCCCAGCGCCGCCCGACACCGTCGCCCGCCCGCCTCTGTCTCGCCGTCGCCTCTGCCTCGCCGTCGCCTCTGCCTCGCCGGCGCCCAGCTGCCCAGCCGTCGCCTCTGCCTCGCTTTGGTCGGGGGCACGCCCCTCTTCCCCTGTTTTTTGCAAATATATAGATGTTTTTTCCTGATTATATGTACATGTATGAGTATATGTATGTGTGTATATCTGTTTATATGTATTTTTTTTAGATTTTTTGTTTTTTGTATTTTTATAAAGATGTATATATGTATGTATATATGTTCTCTGTGTATATATATGTTGATGTATATATGCAAAAGATAGATTTTTAGAAAAAATAGTATTTTTTCTGTTCATAGATTTTTTTGATGATATTGATTATTGTAAATATGCAAATGTTTGTATTTTCATATTAACAATGAATTAGGCAAAACATTTACTTTTTTTCTAAAATTTCTATTTGAACATTATTAAAAAAATCAAGCAATTCTACTTCATGTATTTTTAAGAAGGAAGAAGAAGAAAAAGAATGAGATGAAAAAGGAAATAAGAAGAGGAAGAAGAGGAAACCAATACTACTTCATGCAAATGTTTGTTCATATATAATGTAGATGTCTATGTATGTATGGAATGATATCGATGGATGTATGTATATAGAACATTCGTACAAAATATGACAAATCCGATATGACCAATGTCCCCCTCCGTTTAACTCAGGAACACTAACTCTCTCGGAGAAAAAAATGTTATCGGGGTCGAGGTCGTTGAACATGAGAGGAAGAAGAAAGAAAAAGAGGAGAAGAAAGAATAGAGGAGTTCTTCTCCTCTATTCTTTCTTCTCCTCTTTTTTTTTTCTTCTTGTTCCTCTTTTTTTTATCGGGAACGAGGGTCGTCGAGGGTCACCGAGCGGTAGAGGAAACCTTAATTAAATAGCAAGTATCGTCGGTGTGAGATACATGTGGCCGTCGGTGTCGGACACTACATCCACGTCCCACAAGTGACGCGGGCGTCGATGCCCACGTCACTTGTGGGACATAGATGTATAGTGTTCAACACCGACGCCGACGCCTCATTCTTTTTTCTAAAATTTCTATTTGAACATCATTTAAAAAAAAGCAATACTACTTCATGTATTTTTAAGAAGGAAAAAACAAGCATATTATTTTCCCATGTACGTATGTCGTCGTTGTCGATATACCCCCTCCCGATAGCTTCAACACGTGGGGGGGGGGGGTCGATATTACCCCCTCCTTGAAGCGTTCTCGAGGCCACCCCTAACCCTTGAAGCGTTGTCGAGGGCCACCCGAAACCCTAGAGAAGCAGCGTCGAGGCCACTAATTAGTATGATTCCTTATTGTGATTAGCTAGCTAGTTCTACGTTTGCCACTAATATATCCATCTGTCATGTTTGAATAATAATTGCCATGTTGTAAATATTTGTAGAAACTATGGACACCCCCCGAGACGAAGCACAAGAAGCATTTTTGAGGGACATAATCGCACAAGGAAGTGATGCCGTCTGCTTATTGATGTTTCTCAACGACACCGATGGTCTGGAAGGAGAGGGTGAAGAAGCAGCTGGCTATGATTATGATGGCTCTGATGACCTAATGCCGGTGTAAGAAGTAGACCGTGAGGACGGCTCCGATGACCGAACCGAGTCCGACCATGTATATATATTAGTTAAGCCCGTGATGACTAGCTAATTGATGCATTAATTGTTTTGGTATGTACACATATTAATTAACTCTCGTCTTTGTTCTTTTTTCTAGCCCTCCGGATCGAGCACAACTTCGGTAAAGAGACGAGGCCCGAAGAAAAAGTTGAGCTCGGATGAAAGGTTTGAGATCATAGCAATGCCAATGCCAACCGATTGAACCCATCCGGACAAAGAAGGCATTTGTTGCTCAGTGCGGGGTTCTGGTTAGGGACAAGATCCCGATCAACATCCAACAATGGTATAAGCCTAAGAACGAAGACCCTGAGGTGTCTTATCTCAATTATCTGCAGAAAAATGATCTTTGGACTGAGCTGAAGTCAAATTTCACCCTACCGCCAGAGGATGATCCAGAGAAGCCAATTAAAGAGCAATTAATCAAGTCTTTTGCTCTTAAGAAGATGGCAGACCAATTCAGGAATTGGAAGAAAGACTTGAATAGGTTTGTCGATAAAAAAGAGACACCAGAATTCAAGAGAAATATGAGAAGATCAGAGATGACTGGCCCGCATTTGTGGCCCACAAGACATCGGAAAAGAGTAAAAAGATGTCAGCGACAAACAAGAAAAATGCTGCGAAGAAGAAGCTTCACCATCACACGGGGTCAGGTGGCTACCTCATAGCCCGGCCTAAGTGGGCCAAGGCTGAGAATGATCTTCTTGATAAAGGGATCGAACCAGAGACAATGAATCGCTGCATCGCTGCGGACTTGGTTCTTCGGGCTGGCGGAACCTTGGACCCTGTATCGTGGAAGTGCATTTGGACAGACGATCAATTGGACATACCGGTCAAGAGGCTTCAGAATATATCGGGCAAATAAGCAAGGGACGTTCGTTCCAGGCAGAGAGAACGACGAGCTCACAATGGCCCTCGGGAATCCTGAGCACCCTGGACGGACACGAGGCACGCCAGGCTCCGTTTCGTGGAACGCTGGGTTTCCGGACGCAGGCGGTTAGAAATGCTAGGAGAGGAGGAAGAAAGTGCAGCAGACCGAACTGCAGGCGCTGCATGCAAGGGTACAAGAGATAGAGGAATGAGAAGCAAATTGCAGCAAACGACCTGCCGAAGCTTCCCCCGAAGCTACCCCGCCATCTCAGCGGAGAAGCAGCGTGGCTTCCACCGAGCTGCTTCAGTCGGAGCATGCCTTGATGGCTCCTGCCATCTATCCCGTGGATGCTATCACGGAGGCTCAAAATTGCCACCTTATGGCGCAATGGATGAATTTGAAGGTCAAGGCGGCTGTTGGCTCTGTTTATCCTACTGAATCCGGCGTAACTTTTCACTGCCGACCGATTCCAGAAGGATATGCTAGGGTGATGGTGGATGAAATAACGGAGGGATTTGAGGACCTCCGGCTTGACCACCCTTCCGATGAAGGGGAGACTCGGCTGGGTTCTGCTCTGAACACTCCATGCCTATGGCGGAAGGATCTCATCAACCTTCCGAACTAGATGCCTCCGTCTCCGCCTCCTCCTCCTCCTCCTCCGGCGAGTCAGGGCACTCCGCCTCCTCCACCGCCTCTTCCTCCGGCGAGTGACGATCAGGGCACTCGACCGGCTCCTTCTCCGGCACGTGGCGGCACTCCGCCTCCTTCTCCGCCTGCGCCGGCGCGCCCGAGCAGCCAGCCTCCTCCTTCTCTGCCTCGTCAGCAAGGGCGTAAGAGACCCGCCGCCGCTCCGGCTGCTCCGGTAGCGTCGTAGTCCTTCTCCTCCGCCTCGTAAGCAAGGAAAGAAGACATCCGCTCCGTCTGCTCTGCCGGCGTCTAGCAGTACAGCCAAAGGCGGGAGGACATACAGATTCGGTCCTTCTCTGAAGACTCCAGGGAAGTTACCATATGAGATGACCCCGGAGGAGAACGCGAAGATCGTGCGAACCAAAGTGAAGGACTGGTTTCAAGGGTTGAAAGCACAGAGACATCCACCTCCGGAGGAGAAGGTAGATCCGGTGAAAGAGAAGCGCACTGGCTGCCGGACAAAACCACCCAAGTCTCCGCCAAAGGCAACTATGAGCGCATTATTGGAAACGATTTGCCAAAGCGGAGAGGTCGGGAAGTACTGTCGATGATCAAAGGATCAAAGAACGACGAGCTGGGAAACAAATTGCCCAGCTCGGCGAACAAGCGAAGCAATCGTGCCCCCGCTCAAGGTGCCTGCTAGCGACATCGTCGATCCGAGGATGGTGCCCGGTTATAGCAATCCTGGAGATTACCTGTCCGACGATGTACATTATGATTTCTTGGAGGTGCAGATTCAAAGATACGAAAGTACGGGAAGCCTCTCGTCAAAGATGAAAGATCTCTATCAACGATGATGTAAAGATTGCATGATTGGTACATGAAAACCTGCAGAGAGTCTGAGGGGAGGAGTACTTTGTATGTGAGAGTTAAAAAGGAGCATGACCTCGTTGGAATTGAACTTTTGCTTGTTCCATTTGAGGAGTTCTTTCAGTTTTTCAATCAATTGGCCCTCGATAAAGCAACGGTCACCTGCTACTGTCTGTAAGTAGTACTACTTCTGTCATTAAGTCTCTCTATATAACTCAGCTCTTTCATTGCATGTATATATAATTCTCCTCACTATATTATATATGCAGATTGAAGATCGCCGAATTGAAGAAAAGACAAGTGGGTGATATTGGGTTCATTAACACATATCTCATAGATGAAACTGAGGTTAAATATCATGCCAAAAATACCGAGGCCAACTTGCTACGATCGTTGGTAATAAATGAACACAAAGATATAATACTCTCTCCTTACAACTTCAAGTGAGTGTTACTGTCTTGTGGCATATTCGGTTTCCCTTATTAGTCTAGGTTATAGTAATGTAATATTGATGAGTTATGCATGCGTGCGCAGCTTCCACTATATTCTCCTAGAGATTAAGCTTGAGCAGGAGTAGTAATCGCCTTAGACTCGAGACGAAAAAGATCCCAATGAGTATGCGGACATGACTGAAATGCTCGAGAAGTAAGTTAAATCGATCATTATCCACCATATCAGCAACTTTGTTCATTTCCGATATCAAGTAATTGTTTTCTTTGTATGGCAGGGTTTGGAGAAAATTCACCAAAAAAGCTCCGGGACTGCCGAAGAAGCTGCAATTTAGACACCCGAAAGTAAGTACTATAGTAGCATCTTCCACGCATCTCCTAGTGATTCAAGCGCTAGTTTCATCAATACCGTTTAGCATGCTTGCTAATTATCAGTTTGATTGACCTCTATTTCTGGTAAAGTGGTTGTGGCAGGAACAAGGGAATGATTTCTTTGGATACTACATTTGCGAGTCCATCCGCCACACGACTTGTGAGCGGGGCTACTCTGACAAACATTATGAAGTGCGTAAATAACAATATTCACAATTTTATTTTATTACCATCATTTGTGTTGGGTTTCATTCATTCATATATATATGTATTGACCCCCTTCTTAAACTTAGATGTTTCTGATGCGGGATGAACTCCTAGCACCAGATCGAATGAGAGCAATTAAAGAGGAATTTTCGGCATTCTATCTTGACCACGTGATCGCTGAAGACGGAGAATACTATGTGGACAAAGCGTCCGTATGTTAGGAGATTATATTTGTAAAAGATAATTATTGTATATATGTAGCGGTAGTGTCGGATAGATACACGAGAACTTGTTGTTCGACCAATCTCTCGGAGAAGGAGAGGTGGTCAATATCACTTCTCTCTGTATGCATATATGTTCATGACGATCTTCTGTTTCCTTCATTTGCTTACTAGCTAGCTAGCGTGTCTAGCTAGTCCTCTCTATACGTAGGTATAGTACGTAGCGTCGACCAAGCACGGACAAAAGAGAGGACACTTCTCTCTATTAATTAGCTAGCTAACACAATATATGAAACACCTAAATTAACCCCCCAAAACCCCCAACCCCCCCCCTTTAAAAAAACAAAAACCCAAGCCACAGAAATGCTGACGCGTGGATGCCTATTGGTCCCGGTTGGTGCCACCAACCGGGACCAAAGGCCCTCCCTGAGCTCGGCTACAAGACAAAGCCACGTGGAGGTTTGATCTGTCCCGGTTCTAGACTGAACCGGGGCTAAAGGGCCAGGGCATTAGTACCGACCCTTTAGTCCCGGTTCAGGAACCGGGACTAAAGGCCCTTACCAACCGGGACAATAAGCCCTTTTTCTACCAGTGAGGGTTGAGACAGGGGGACCCGCTATCACCTTACCTATTCCTGATGTGCACAGAAGGGTTGAATGTCTTGCTCTCGCATGCTGAGGAGAACAGGAACATATCAGGAGTTAAAGTCTGTAGAGACGCCCCACCAGTAACTAATCTCCTCTTTGCGGATGACTCGTTGATCTTGATGAAAGCCAACCAACATAATGCGGCGGCCCTGAAATCAGCACTAGATTTATATTGTGCGGCGTCGGGATAGCTGGTAAGCGTGGAAAAGTCTAGTATTTTCTTTAGCCCTAATACAAAGGTAGAGGTCAGAGAACACTTGTTGTACAACGCTCAATATAATGACGAAGGCCCTGAATGACACATACTTGGGCTTGGCAGCTAATGTGGGCGTTGATAAAACAGACTGCTTTAAATTTCTGATTGAACGTATTGTTAAGAAAATTAGTGGTTGGAAGGAAAAACTACTATCTGCCGGGGGGAAGGAGATCCTGCTCAAGGCTGTGATCCAAGCCATAACTACCTATGCAATATCGGTCTTTAAAATTCCTAAAAAATTGTAAAGAAATCATTGACGCGATAGCGCATTTCTGGTGGGGAGACGAGGAAAACCAGAGGAGGATGCACTATATGGCCTGGTGGAAAATGTGTGTAGCAAAAACCCAAGGAGGAATGGGATTCCGGGATATCCACTGTTTCAACCTGGCTCTGCTGGCCAAACAGGCATGGCATCTCCTTGATAATCCTGATTCCTTGTGTGCCACTATTCTAAGGGCCAAGTACTACCCTGATGGCGATTTGCTGAATTCCAAGCCAAAGCATGGTGCTTCCTTCACCTGGCAAAGCATTATGGCAGGTATTACTATTCTGAAACGCGGCTATATTTGGCGAGTGGGAAATGGACATAACATCAACATTTGGGAAGATGCATGGATCCCAAATTGTGCCACTAGAAAGATTGTGACTCCTAGGAGGGGACAATTGTTATCAAGAGTGGTTGATCTGATTGACCCTGTTTCCAATATTTGGGATGAGGACCTGATTAGACAAACTATGTGGCCCATTGACGCTGAACGGATTCTTAAAATCCCTCTTTTGCAACATAACATGTCTGATTTCATTGCTTGGAGTTATACGAAAAATGGTATGTTCTCGGTACGGTCTGCTTATTCCGTGGAGTGGAATGATCAGTACGGGAGTAAACTAAAACAGTCTAACGGGATGGAGCGAACCACACCTAACCCTTTTGGTGTCTGATATGGAAATTATCTTGTCCGGCAAAAGTCAAAAATTTTATTTGGCGTACGTTACATGGCACTCTCCCATGCCGGGCAACACTTGCTAATAGACAGATGAAGGTCTCGCCCCTTTGTCCTACTTGCTCTCAGGGTGTAGAAGACACGAAGCACATGCTTTTCCTATGTACTAAAGCAAAGGAGGTTTGGAAGAGGCTAGGAATAGATGAGATTATTGATAGAGCTTGTGAGGTTGATCGTCTTTGGAGAGGCGACATTGGAATACCTTTTGGTTCTTCCAGATCAAGATTTGCGTATTATGGGGTACCAAAATGTACGAGAAATGATAGCTATTTCAGCTTGTTATCTATGGTGGGAGAGAAGGAAATTAGTGCACAAGAAAACAACTCAGAATGCAACTCAGATATCAATGGGGATCATAGCCCTCACATACAATTTTGTAAATGCATCATCTTCAAAGGCGTCCATGAAAAAGGGGGGTTGGCATTGTCCCCCTAGGGGTTTCGTGAAACTCAATGTTGACGCCTCTTTTGACCATGACACGCTGAAGGGTACGATGGGGGCGGTTTTGCGAGACGACAAAGGTAGGTTTATTGCAGGAGGAAATGGAAAGATTGACCATTGCACGGATATTCTGATGGCAGAAGCTTTAGCCCTCAAACTTGGACTAACACTAGCGCAAAGGGCAGGGTGCAATCGCCTAATCATCAACTCAGATAATCTAGAGGTGATTGAGACCATGCAGGACGGAGGACAGTCAACGGGTGCGGCAGCGGCAATTTTCGATGACTGCTTCCACTACGCATGTGATTTTATCATGACTAGATTCGAACATTGTAATAGAGAGGCAAATAGAGTAGCACATGAACTTTCTAGATTAGCTAGATTTTCTTCAACTTCAGATTGGTTCGAGGAGCCTATAAATGAAATTGTACTCATCCTCACAAACGATGTATTTGTTATTTCTAATGAATAAAGTTTCATTTTATTTCAAAAAAAGTCACAATGGACTGAAGCAAGCCTCAATCAAGTGACATGCAGTAGTATATTAGAAGGAAAAAGAAAAATCCGAAAAGAAATTTTTTGTACGAAACTCCATGCAGGATCAAAGCAATATAACATCGACTGAGACATAACAAATCTCAGTCGACTGAGAGATAACAAATTCTCACTCCACCAAGCAGTCAGCTTGGTAAGCTATCAACAAATTCTCACTCCACCGAGACTCAGCAACACTTTTTTTTATCTGTGTGTACCCACGGAGTTTCATGCAATCATGCGTTTTGGTTGGACCGTGTCACCCATGTGTTTTTTCTTTCCTGTGCATTCCATCAAATTGGCATGTCAATCTTCTTGCTTGCTTAAACGTGATACAGTTGGGCGGTTCGATTCAATGGGGGAGGCACACATGAACGTGGACCTGTCCTCAATGCTCATGGATAGTGGAAAGTGACCAGACATTCCCCTCCCCCTAGCCATAGCCCATATTTGTTCATCCAGTCTCCCATCTATAATTTGTTTTTTTAGGGGACCATCTATAATTTGGTTGTTAGCTATGAATTCTACCACTTCGTTTGAATTCTACCACAGAGAAGGGAAGGGAACCAATCCTTCTATTTTGGTCAGGGTTATATATATTCCAGCCCAGGATTATACAAATTGATGGAAGGGAACCAATCCTTCTATTTGGGTCAGGGTTATATATTCCAGCACGCGATCATACAAATTGATGGAAGGGAACCAATCCATCTATAATTTGGTTGTTAGGGATATGTTTAAAACATGAGTGTTGTAGCATGAGCTTAAAACATGTTTGAACATGGTTACCATATTCTCTAGCTGAGCTTAAAACATGAGTGTTGTAGCATGCATGCATTAGGCTAAATTTAACGGAAACACTAAAAATCTAACCTCATATTTTTAGGCATGGCAAATTTGATGTATTTCATGGCAATTTATATTGGTGCGATGATGACAAATTTAGTTTGCAAGCACGGTAAATTTCTGACAAAAAACTTGAACTGAAACAAATTTGTCACACTTGTCAACTAAACTTGTATTGCCATCCTTTAAGAACATAATTTGACATGGTAAAAAAATCCAACGTCAGATTTGTTGTGGAGTCTTAATTTAATCACAAGATACTATAATTTGGCTATTTGTGCAAAATACTATAATTTGGCTATTTGTGCAAAATTTGTACTGAAAACACAAATATGAAATTTAAAGTTTTTTACGGACTAATAAGATGGCCTTTGAGATGGTATTTGTCTATCAATTTGTACGACAAAATATGAATTAGTATATAGATCCGGGAGAGATACAGTTGTGCATATTGGCTGCTTTCGAGAGTCGCATGCTCCCGTGCTCCCACGTCACATGGGCCATTGGATCGGAGATTCAACGGTCACGGCCGCAGCCTGGCAAATTGGAAAACCACCCCCAGGAGCCTCGTAATCGGCACAAATCCAACGGCCTAGGCGTCCCGGGAGCACATACCGTTTTCTAGTATGAATGGCCTAGAAAATAACTTAAACTCTAAAAAGAAATGGATCTAGGACGGCGAAGGGACCTGCTAGAATGTGGCAAGGCAATCTTGGGGAGACGACGTTGAATCCTTGATCGACAAGTTGCACCGACGCTTAAATCTTGTTGATATGTCTTGCCGTGCGTCGAGCAATGTGTGGAGTATACCATGACATGATGGTCGAATTCTCGACGGAACACATGGCTGATTGAGATCATTTCGACGTACCAGTCGATTTACAAAAGTGCAACGTTGTTTAGTGAAAAGCTTAACTTGTATCTTTTCAGGCAGGTAAATTTTCAAAAAAAAAAAACCCCTGTAAGTTGCACCTTTTACTACACGAAAGTTGCATTTCCTAGAAGCCGGCCGGTTGGGGATAAGCAAAAACCAATGTTGTTGAGGAGAAATTAGCTGTCCAACCTTTATATTCCGAAACAAAATTACCTACAGCCTTGAAGAAAAATCAAGTGAAATCGTGTGCGATTCGGTTGCGACTCAACGTCGCGCTTTACGAGGCCACCACATCATATTCACATGCATGATGGATGGATGGATGGATGGATGGATGCACACTGCTCGATCCACGGATCGTGGTAGGCGTCACGCCCCCGAAAACGACATGTGCACTGCTCTGCTCTCCCGGCGGGCTCACGCCCCAAAACTCGAATTCTTATCGCGGCCTCCTTCCTCCTCCCTCCCTGCCGGGGGGCCATGGCAGGAAAACGGCGTCCCCTCGCGCGTTTCCACCCATTTTCAGCAGCTACTGCTACTAGCAGAAGTAAAAATCCCCACCCACCGGTCCACCACCTCATCGCCTCGCCCTCCCATCCACCCCCTTCTTTATTCCGCCTCGCCCTCACATGCCATTGCCAACCTCCCACTGCTACGCCTGCCGCTGCCTCCTCTCCTCCCCACTCCCCTCCTTCCTCCCCACTCTACTCCACGCGCGGCCGGCCGGGCCGGGTCAACCGACCGGCTGACCTGCCGCTCCGGCTCGATTCGGACGAGCTTCCCTCGCCATTCCCATCCCATGTCGTTCCATTGTCGGTGCTAGGGGACTAGTTAGTTGGTCTGTGCTTGCGCGGCAATGGAGGGCAGGAGGCGCGCCGGCGGCGGCGCAGGAGTTTGTGGTGGCGCTTGGATGGTGAGCTTGAAGTGCGCCTTCTCTCTGCTGGCGGTGGTGCTCGCGCTGTGCGGCCGCGGGGCCACCGGGCTGGACGCGGACGGGGAGCTGCTCATGGCGTTCCGGCGCGCGGTCACCGCGGACCCGCTCGGCGCGCTCCGAAGCTGGAGCTACTCCGACGACTCCGCCTGCGCCTGGAACGGCGTCATCTGCAACGGCTTCCCGCAGCCGCAGGCCTCCACTGTCAACCTCACCTCCGTCTCCGCCACCGACGGCAGCGGGAACCGGAACTTCAGCACGCTCGCTCGCGGCAGGGCGAACGGCACGCTGCTGGGACTCAACGCGTCCATGGCGGCGGCCACGGTGTCGCGGGTCATCGGCCTCGTCCTCCCCGGCGCGCAGCTCTCCGGGTCGCTCCCCGCCGAGCTGGCCCGCGTCGAGCACCTGCGCCACCTCGACCTCTCTGGGAACGGCCTCAATGGCACCCTCCCCGCCGCGCTGCTGCTCAACGCCACCGAGCTGCGTGTGCTCTCGCTCGCCGGCAACGACCTCTCCGGCGCGCTCCAGGACGCGTCCTATGCGCGGGCGCTCCAGGAGCTCAACCTCTCCGACAACGCGCTCGCCGGCTGGCTCCCCGCCGCGCTCCTCAGGGCGCCTGGGCTCGCCGTGCTGGGGCTCGCCAACAACTATCTCGCCGGGGAGCTCCCCGCCGGCGGGCTCGGCGGGCTGCAGGTCGTGGACCTGAGCAGCAACTACTTCAGGGGGCAACTCCCGGCGGACTTCGGCGGGACGCAGCTGAGGTTCCTCAACGTGTCGTCCAACAGCCTCACCGGCGCGCTCCCGGCCGAGCTGTCCGACGTCGTGCCAGTCAACACCACGGTGGATCTGTCCAACAATAACTTCACCGGCGCGGTCCCGCCGGCCGGGCCCTTCGCCGCGCAGCCGGCGTCGGCGTACGAGGGCAACCCGGGGCTGTGTGGCCCGCCTCTGAAGCACGCGTGCTCCATCCCGTCATCGCTCTCCAACCCGCCCAACGCCACCGACTCGCCGCCGGCCTTCGCGGCCATTCCCAAGAGCGCCGCTCGGGCGCCGCCGGGCTCCCCCGAGGCCCAGGCCCCGCGCGGCGGGCAGGGGAAGCTCAAACCGCTGGTGATCCTCGCCATCGTTGCCGGTGACCTCGCCGGCGTAGGGCTCCTCTTCATGCTCTTCATGTACGTCTACCACATCAGGAAGAAGCGGCGGCAACGGCGGGAGGAGAACCCGACGGCGCGGCACCACAAGGGCATCGGCGGCGGAGCCAAGGCATTGAGCGTCGCCGGAGCGAAAGAAGAAAAGACTTCCACGCCGATTGGATGCTGCATTGGCGGCGGCAAGAACGACGGCTCGGACAGCTCCGACTGCTCGGCATCGTCATCCGACGCGGCGTCCGACGACGGCGGCGGCGGCGAGGACCCCAAGAAGAGAGCGGGGAGCTACATCGGGTGGGGCACCCCGCAGCACCACAGCAAGAACAAGCACGAGCGGCAGCAGCAGCAGCAGGCGCCCGCGCCGGCGACGCTGGTGACGGTGGACGGCGGCGACGGCGAGCTGGAGATGGAGACGCTGCTCAAGGCGTCGGCCTACATCCTGGGCGCCACCGGGTCGAGCATCGTGTACAAGGCGGTGCTGGCCGACGGCACGGCGCTGGCCGTCCGGCGCATCGGCGAGAGCGGCGGCGCCGACAAGCTCAAGGACTTCGAGGCGCAGGTGCGCGCCGTCGCCCGGTTCCGGCACCCCAACGTCCTCCGGCTCCGGGGCTTCTACTGGGGCGCCGACGAGAAGCTCCTCATCCACGACTACGCCGCCAACGGCAGCCTCGCCAACATCGCCTTCACCCGTAAGCCCTGCTCCACTCCATTGCTACAACGTTTTATTCTTCTTTTCCACTGTTGCAAACTTAATTTCCATGAGATTTGTCAGTATTTAGCTGCATTACCATGTTGCAATTCGGTCAACTGCTTGTAGAGTAGTACTCCTAGTGCTAGTGATACGGAGTACGTCAAGTGCATGATCCATTTGCTAAAAGTTTCAGGCTGCAACGGCGCCGGTCCTTTGGCAAAGGTGGCGCCTTTAGCCATAAGTACTGCTGTAATACACCTTCAATGCACAAATTAGTACTGCTGTAAATCAATATGAGTTAATTGGGTCGGGACAACGGTCATGATTCATCATAATTTACAGCAGCTATTGATTGATTTTCATGTGTTTGATTGCAGGGCGGTTCGGCGCGTCGTCGCCGATGCACCTGAACCTGGAGGCGCGGCTGCGGATCGCGCGCGGGGTGGCGCGGGGGCTGGCATTCATCCACGACAAGAAGGGCGTCCACGGCAACGTGAAGCCGAGCAACATCCTGCTCGGCGCCGACATGGAGCCGCTGGTGGGCGACCTGGGGCTGGACCGGCTGCTGTCCGGCGAGAGCGCGGCCGGCCGGGGCGGCGGCGGCGCGTCGGCGCGGCTGTTCGGGAGCAAGCGCTCCATGCACTCCACCAGCAGCCTGCCGGACCTGTCCCAGATGCCGGCCGGCGCGGGCGCCGGGGCCAGCCCGTCGGCGTCGGCCCCGCCGCCGTACCAGGCGCCCGAGTGCCTCAAGAGCCTGCGGCCCAACGCCAAGTGGGACGTCTACTCCTTCGGCATGGTGCTCCTGGAGCTGCTCTCGGGCCGCGTCTACTCGGAGGTGGAGCTCTGCCAGTGGCACGCGGGCGCCGTCGACGACCAGCGCGGCCGCGTGCTGCGGATGGCCGACCCCACGCTCCGCGGCGAGGCCGCCGACGCCGGCAGCGAGGACGCGCTGCTCGGCTGCTTCCGGCTCGCCTTCGCCTGCTGCGCCATGGCGCCCGGCAAGCGGCCCGCCATGCGGGACGCCGCCGCGCTCCTCGACAGAATACAACCCACGCCTTCCGCCTCCGCCTCGTCCGCCATTGAAACTCCTCCTTACTGATTCTCCGGCAATAAATCGTAGGATAGCGGTGCAACCTGGATGATCTTTACCACCGATGGCGACTTTGCCGCCGTGCTAGTCCCTGTAGATTTGCTGCCACTAATTTTTGATCTTCATGTGATTAACCGACTCCTTTTTTCAAGCTTGCGGTTCCATGCTCTGCTCTGCTCTGCTCTGATTGAAATGTCATTGTTGCAACACGAGATTGCTGTTTGTTGCAAGCACTGTTCAGCGGTGACATGTCTCTTGGAATTGGAAGAAACTTTCTCTGTGCTTCTTCTTCTTTTTGTTTAGATTTAGAGAAGGGAAGCGACTTTATTTTTCTTGATCGTGGGGAGAAAGGAAGCAACTTTGTGTTGGGTGATGCAGAGTCGATTGTCTAGAGCACATAAACCGGGAGCCGTGTCTTCTGCACTTGACCTCGAATCAGATGCTAAGTGGCCTGGATAACCCATGTGGCCAAGAGTGATTAGAGGAAGATGAGTACTGATCCAGTGCTCCCCTCACTTCTGATAGTACATTTGTTCTGAAAAAAAAATCGTATGCTTTAGTTTAGAGCTAGGATCAGTGGCTGTACACACATTTGATCCACACATGGTGACAATGGATGTTGAGAGCAACCTGTCAACATTTGTGGTATGGCAGGAATACATGTTCGCTTCTTTTTCCAAAGAATCTTCAGCATTCGTGGTATGACAGGGAACGGTCGAAACGACGGAATAAATTCTAACTATACTTGTGGCTGGAGGTGGAGAGACAGGCTAGCAAATCTCTGCTGCACCATCAATGCATGCTAATCATGAATTAGTCTGCTAGAATCAGTGTGTAAGTTACTACACTGTTTTAGTGAGTGTCATCAGCTTACCACATCTCACACCATGTGTGGATGAGGCAAAAATGACAAATCTAACATGTGGATGAAAGTATTTCACAAACTGAACCGTGTTTGAATTTTTCTACGCAGCTCACCCTTTTGTGTAGCGTCCGACAAACAGGCGTCACAATAGACTGTGCAGCGCCTAACTCTCAGGCGCTACACATCTGGCCAGCGTGGAAAAACTGGGCCAGGCCCGGGCTCACACCAAGCCGTGCAGCGCCAAACAGCTAGGCGCCACACATGTAATGTGCAACGCCTACTAGTTAGGCGCTGCACATTCTGTTAACAGGGCCCCGGCTGGCTCCCTTCCCCAACCCCCACCATATCTTTCTCACTCGCGATTTCCCCTCTCTCCTACTCTCATATCCTTCACCAAATCTTGCGGATCTGAAGATTTTCTTCGTGGATTTCGAACACAATCCCTCCCTCTAGGTAATCTCCCCTGATCCCCTCGTTTTCATCCAAAAAATGCTCACATTTGCTCATTTCTTGCTAGTTTTGCCAAACACTAGTTTCTCATGGATTTTGAAATTTGTATGGAAATATGAGATGTTTGTTTGCCAATTTGCTAGGGTTAGCTTCTTATTATGTTAGGGTTAGGGTTATGGGTGTTGTTATGTTGGGTTAGGGTTAGGGTTGTTAGTCTGTTAGGGTTATGCTTATGGTTATTGTTAAGTGGGGTTAGGGTTATTGTTTCATATCTATGTTAGGCCTTTGTATTTTGTATTAATCTTCAGATGAGTACTTACGAAATATATGTTACGTTGTGTTGTTTTAATTCTTCTAGAGATGGGAATTACATGTGTTTATGTTCATCATGTGGACAAAGACGCCTTTTTAAAAGGCAATATTGAACCAGACCCGGATGATCTTGACATAGTGTTTGAGAGTAGTCCTAGCTATGCCAAGGTCTTGAAACAAGTGCGAAAAAATTGAATTCGATGGACCCAAGTGATATCGTTGAGTTGGAGGGAAGGCATAATGTGGGTTTCTTATGCCATACATGCTAGAAAATATATGTCTTCCCACGACACCTAGGTCGTTGGATCTCCAATCCAATAGTCATTGTCGAAGTCCCTGAATCTGCGCCACATACTTGACTCCTGGGGGCGGTTTTGCAAATCTGCTGGCCTTCGACCATCACTATCGGACTTCCGATCCAATGGCTCGGGTACCACGGGAGGACGGGGGCATGTGACTCTCGGACGCACCTATTATGCACACTCGTATTCATGATACCCTTGAAATCTGTTTTTTGTGGGTACTGGTACCCTTGAAATCGAATATGCTAATTCATATTTCGTCTCTTCAAATAACCAAGTACCAACTCCAAGACATATTATATTATTAGACCTAAAGAAGCTCCTATACCCCGAAGTGTTGGAAATATGCCCTAGAGGCAATAATAAATTAGTTATTATTATATTTCCTTGTTCATGATAATCGTTTATTACCCATGCTATAATTGTATTGATATGAAACTCAGATACATGTGTGGGTACATAGACAACACCATGTCCCTAGTAAGCCTCTAGTTGATTAGCTCATTGATCAATAGATGGTTACGGTTTCCTGACCATGGACATTGGATGTCGTTGATAACGGGATCACATCATTAGGAGAATGATGTGATGGACAAGACCCAATCCTAAGCCTAGCACAAAGATCATAGTTCGTATGCTAAAGCTTTTCTAATGTCAAGTATCATTTCCTTAGACCATGAGATTGTGCAACTCCACGGATACCGTAGGAATGCTTTGGGTGTACCAAGCGTCCTGGCGTGAATCGGGTGGCTATAAAGGTGCACTACTGGTATCTCGAGAAAGTGTCTGTTGGGTTGGCACGAATCGAGAGGCGGGATTTGTCACTTATGTAAGCGGAGAGGTATCTCTGGGCCCACTCGGTAGGACATCATCATAATGTGCACAATGTGACCAAGGGGTTGATCACGGGATGATGTGTTACGGAGCGAGTAAAGAGACTTGCCGAAGCGAGATTGAACAAGGTATCGGGATCCCGACGCGCGAATCTCGGGCAAGTACAATACCGCTAGACAAAGGGAATTGAATACGGGATTGATTGAGTCCTTGACATCGTGGTTCATCCGATGAGATCATCGTGGAACATGTGGGAGCCAACATGGGTATCCAGATCCCGCTGGTGGTTATTGACCGGAGAACGTCTCGGTCATGTCTGCGCATGGTTCCCGAACCCGTAGGGTCTACACACTAAGGTTCGATGGCGCTAGGGTTATAAAGGAAGTTTGTATGTGGTTACCGAATGTTGTTCGAGTCCGGATGAGATCCCGGACGTCACGAGGAGTTCCGGAATGGTCCGGAGGTAAAGATTTATATATGGAAAGTTGTTGTTGGGTTCGGAAAAAGTTCGGTTTTTTCGGTATTGTACGGAAGCTTCGGAAGGTTCGGAGGATTCGGAGGGGTCCGGAGGTCCGGAAATTGTTCCACCACGTCCAATACAGTAGCATGGGCTGTAAGGCGCCCTAGCCTTAATGGGCCAGGGCACCAGCCCCCAAGGCCCATGCGCATGGGAAGGGGAAACCCTAAGGAGGGCCTCCACTTGACTTGGGAGGCACTCCTCCCCCTGGCCGCCCCTCCTCAGATTGGATCTGAGGGGCAGCCTCTCCCTGCCCCTATATATATGTGGGGTGGGGCAGCCGCACCACAAGTTACAGGCGCAGCCCTCCCCTCTCCCAAGTACTCCCCTCCTCTCCATGATTGCTTGGCGAAGCCTGCGGGATGCCACGCTCCTCCATCACCTGCATACGTTGTGCTGCTGCTGCTGGATGGAGTCTTCCTCAACCTCTTCCTCTCTCCTTGCTGGATCAAAGGCGTGGGAGGCGATCACCCGGGCTGTCTCGTGTGTTGAGCAGCGGAGTGCGTCAGTTCGGCACTAGGATCTCCGGTGATTTGGATCACGGCAAGTCGACTCCTTCAACCCCGTTCTCTTGGGCAGCTTCCAGCTTAGCGATCTACAAGGGTATGTAGATGCACTCTCCTTCCCCCTCGTTGCTAGTTTCTCCAAAGATAGATCTTGGTGACACGTGGGAAAATTTTGAATTTCTGCTCGTTTTCTAGCAGTGGCATCATGAGCTAGATGCATTTGCGTAGATTCTTTCCACGAGTAGAACACAAAGTAGTTGTAGGCGTTGATTTTGTTCAATATGCTTGCGTTACTAGTCAATCTTGTTTCGGACGGTATTGTGGGATAGGCGGCCGGACCGACCTTACGCGTACTCTTCGTGAGGCGAGGTTCCATAAGCCCGGACATGCACTTGGTGCATAAGGTGGCTAGCGGTGCAGTCTCTCCACTTTAGTCGGAGCGGAGTTCGATGAAAAGGGTCCTTATGAAGGGTAAATAGCAATTGGCATATCACGTTGTGTTTTTGCGTGGGTAAGCGTTCTTGCTAGAAACCCATAACATGCCACGTAAAACATGCAAAGCAACAATTAGAGGGCGTCTAACTTGTTTTTGCAGGGTATGCTATGTGATGTGATATGGGCAAGAAGAATGTGATTAATGATATGTGATGTATGAGATTGATCATGTTCTTGTAATAGGATTCCACGACTTGCATGTCGATGAGTATGACAACCGGCGAGAATATAGGAGTTGTCTTTATTTATTATATGACCTGCGTGTCATTAAACAACGCCATGTAATTACTTTACTTTATTGCTAACCCGGTAGCCATAGTAGTAGAAGTAATAGTTGGCGAGACAACTTCATGAAGACACGATGATGGAGATCATGATGATGGAATCATGGTGTCATGCGGTGATGATGATGATCATGGAGCCGAAGATGGAGATCAATGGAGCTATATGATATTGGCCATATCATGTCACTACTATATATAATTGCATGTGATGTTTATTATGTTTATGCATCTTGTTTACTTAGAGCAGCGGTAGTAAATAAGATGATCCCTTACAACAATTTCAAGAAGTGTTCTCCCTAGCTGTGCACGTTGCTAAAGTTCGTATTCTAAGAACCACGTGATGATCGGGTGTGATGGATTCTTACGTTCACATACCTGGCGGGTGTAAGACTGATTTACACACCTTGAAACACTTAGGGTTAACCAGCCGAGCCTAGCATGTACATACATGGCACTCGGAACACAGAGACCGAAAAGGTGAGCATGAAGTCGATATAGGAGATATGATCAACATGAAGATGTTCACCGATGATGACTAGTCCATCTCCGCGTGATGATCGGACCACGGCCTAGTTATTTCGGATCATGTAATCACTTAGATGACTAGAGGGATGTCTGTCTGGTGGGAGTTCATAAGATGAACTTACTTATCCTGAACATAGTCAAAAGATCTTTTGCAAATTATATAAATGGCTAAGCGCTAGTTCCCTTTGTTTAGATATGTTCCTAGAGAAAATATAGTTGAAAGTTGGCGGATGGCGATTATGCACGATCGTTGAAAGCTTATGTCCTTAATGCACTCGATGTCTTTGAACCCCAAGCGTCGATACGTGGATGTTGCGAACGCCGGACATACTGCGTTTTGATAACTTCGTGATAGTTCGGTTAAGCGGTTTAGAGTTGAGGCACTAAAGGCGTTTTCGAAACATCGCGGAACATATGAGATGTTTCAAGGGGCTGAAATTGGGATTTCGGCTCGTTACCTTCAAGAAAATCGTCGGAGGTCTCATACCTCTTGGCGTGGAAGCACGAGCAAAATCCTAATTTCAGCCTCGAAACATCTCATATGTTCCGCGACATTTTGAAAAGCGTCTTTGGTGCCTCTACTCTAAACGTTCAGCTGAACTATCCGTAGTTATCAAAAAGCGTGTATGTCAGATGTTACTTAGACATCTACAAACAGCGTTTGGGGTTCAACCTGTGGCGGTGCATTAAGGACAAGCTTTCTCTGTGAACCATATCGCTGTGAACATGCATGAAATTTCTAAGGCATTAACGAGAAAGTGGCTAAGACCGAGATCAGTGCATGTGATCCGAGACTCCAGCATGACATGTGTGATGGGCGTGGCAGTCTGAACTCAAGGAGGAGGAAGGCAGTGCACCAAGAGGGAGAGAACTCATGTGTGTTGGGGCGTAATGGGCCTCATATATATAGGGAAGGAGGAGGCGCCTCTAGGGTTCCCACCCCTAGGGGCGGCAGCCCTAGATGGGAAGGGGAGGCGGCCAAGAGGGGAGGGAGAGGAGGCGCCCCTAGATGGGCCTTAGGGCCCATCTCGCCTAGGGTTTGCCCCTCCCACTCTCCCATGCGCCTTGGGCCCCTTGTGGGGCGCACCAGCCCTCCTAGGGCTGGTCCCTCCCACACTTGGCCCATGCAACCTTCTGGGCAGGTGGCCCCACTTGGTGGACCCAGGACCCTCCCGGTGGTCCCAGACATTACCGATAAACCCCAAACTTTTCCGGTGACCAAAACAGGACTTCCCATATATAAATCTTTGCCTCCGGACCATTCCTAACTCCTCGTGACGTCCGGGATCTCATCCGGACTCCTAACAACATTCGGTAACCACATACAAGCTTCCTTTATAACCCTAGCGCCATCGAACCTTATGTGTAGACCCTACGGGTTCGGGAGACATGTAGACATGACCGAGACGTTCTCCCATTAATAACCAACAGCGATCTGGATACCCATGTTGGCTCCCACATGTTCCACGATGATCTCATCGGATGAACCACGATGTCAAGGACTCAATCGATCCCGTATACAATTCCCTTTGTCTAGCGGTATTGTACTTGCCCGAGATTCGATCGTCGGTATCTTATACCTTGTTCAATCTCGTTTCCGGCAAGTCTCTTTACTCGCTCCAGAACACATCATCCCGTGATCAACCCCTTGGTCACATTGTGCACATTATGATGATGTCCTACCGAAAGTGGGCCCAGAGATACCTCTCCGTTACACGGAGTGACAAATCCCAGCCTCGATTCGTACAACCCAACAGATACTTTTGGAGATACCGTAATGCACCTTTATGGCCACCCGCCACGCCAGGACGCTTTGGTACACCCAAAGCATTCCTACGGTATCCGGAGTTGCACAATCTCATGGTCTAAGGAAATGATACTTGACATTAGAAAAGCTTTAGCATACCTAACTACGCATCTTTGTGCTAGGCTTAGGATTGGGTCTTGTCCATCACATCATTCTCCTAATGATGTGATCACGTTATCAACGACATCCAATGTCCATGGTCGTGAAACCGTAACCATCTATTGATCAACGAGCTAGTCAACTAGAGGCTTACTAGGGACATGGTGTTGTCTATGTATCCACACATGTATCCGAAGTTTCCTATCAATACAATTATAGCATGGATAATAAACGATTATCATGAACAAGGAAATATAATAATAACTAATTTATTATTGCCTCTAGGGCATATTTCCAACAGTCTCCCACTTGCACTAGAGTCAATAATCTAGTTCACATCGCCATGTGATTAACACCGATAGGTCATATCGCCATGTGACCAACACCCAAAGAGTTTACTAGTGTACTGTAAACTAGTTCACATCATCATGTGATTTAGACTTAATGAGTTCTGAGGTTTGATCATGTTTTGCTTGTGAGAGAGGTTTTAGTCAACGGGTCTGAACCTTTCAGATCAGTGTGTGCTTTGCAATTCTCCATGTCATATTGTAAATGCTGCTTCCATGCTCCACTTGGATCTATTCCAAACGGTTGCTCCACTATACGTATCCGGTTTGCTACTCAGAGTCACTCGGATAGGTGTTAAAGCTTGCATCGACGTAACCCTTTACGCTGAACTCTTTATCACCTCCATAATCGAGAAACATGTCCTTATTTACTCCAAGGACAATTTTGATCATTGTCCAATGATCCATTCCTGGATCATTCTTGTACCCCTTGACCGACTCATGGCAAGGCACACTTCCTAAGGTACACAAAGCATAGCATACTATAGAGCCTATGTCTGAAGCATAGGGACGACCTTCGCCCTTTCTCTCTTTTCTGCCGTGGTCGAGCTTTTAAGTCTTAACTGTACCTTACAACTCGTGCAAGAACTCCTTCTTTGATCGATCTATCTTGAACACCTTCAAGATCATGTCAAGGTATGTGCTCATTTGAAAGTATTATTAAGCATTTTGATCTATCCTCATAGATCTTGATGCTCAATGTTCAAGTAGCTTGATCCAGGTTTTCTATTGAAAAACACCTTTCAAATAACCCTATATGCTTTCCATAAAATTCTACATCATTTCTGATATACTCATCAGAAATTCTAAAGAGATCCCACTCACTACTTTGGAAATACAAGTGTCTCATAAACTTTGTATAAACCCAAAATCTTTGAAAATCACATCAAATCTCACAATCCAACTCCGAGATGCTTACTCCATCCTTAGAAAGGATCATTGAGCCAAAGATACCTTTTAGCATTCTTAGGATCGACAAAACTTTCTCGATTGTATCACATACAACCTTTCCTTACGAAACCGGTAAGGAAACTCATTTTGACATCCATCCGCCAGATTTCATAAATGCAGCTTATGCTAACATGATTCCGACGGACTTAAGCATCGCTACGGATGAGAAAATCTCATCGTAGTCAACTCCTTGAACTTGTAAAAACTCTTCGCCACAAGTCGAGCTTCATAGACGGTGATATTACCGTCCACGTCCGTCTTCTTCTTAAAGATCCATTTATCTCAATGGCTTGCCGATCATCGGGCAAGTCCACCAAAGTCCATGCTTTGTTCTGATATATGGATACTATCTCGGATTTCATGGCTTCTAACCATTTGTTGGAATATGGGCCCACCAGTGCTTCTCCATAGATCGAACTTTCATTGATGACTAGCAACAGGACCTTCAAGACAGGATCACCGTACCACTCAAGCAAAGACGCTGGCTCTTGTCGTCCCCACGAGGTTCGGTAGTGACTTGATCCAAACTTCATGATTACTATCATAAGCTTCTACTTCAATTGGTGTAGGTGCCACTGAACAACTTCTTGTGCCCTGCTACACACTAGTTGAAGTGACGGTTCAATAACCTCATCAAGTCTCCACCATCCTCCCACTCAACTTTTCGAGTCGAACTTTTCCTCGAGAAAGGACCCGATTCAAGAAACAATCCCTATTGCTTTCCGGATCTGAATTAGGAGGTATACCCAACTGTTTTGGGTGTCCTATGAAGATGCATTTTGTCCGCTTTGGGTTCGAGCTTATCAAACTGAAACTTTTCCACATAAGCGTCACAGCCCCAAACTTTTAAGAAATGACAGCTTAGGTTTCTCTAAACCATAGTTCATACGGTGTCATCTCAACGGAGTTACGTGGTGCCCTATTAAAGTGAGTGCGGTTGTCTCTAATGCCTAACCCATGAACGATAGTGGTAATTCGATAAGAGATATCATGGTACGCACCATATCCAATAGAGTGCAACTATGATGTTCGGACACACC
This sequence comes from Aegilops bicornis, assembly GCA_021605145.1. NCBI lineage: Eukaryota > Viridiplantae > Streptophyta > Magnoliopsida > Poales > Poaceae > Aegilops > Aegilops bicornis. The sequence continues at coordinate 244,119,173 of CM038673.1, read as the reverse complement.
ATCACACTATGGTGTTCAGTGGTATTAATTGTGAAACAATTTGCACAATGTCTTAATTGTGTGCCAAAACTCAGAACTCAGATATTCATCTCTATGATCATATCATAGACATTCTATCCTCTTGTCACGAAGATCTTAAACTTCACTCTGAAATTACTTGAACCATTCAATAGTTCAGACTTGTGTTTCATCAAGTAAATACACTCAGTATCTACTTAAATCATCCGTGAAGTAAGAACATAACGATATTCATCATATGCCTCAAAGACTCATTGGACTGCACACATCAAAATGTGTTACTTCCAACAAGTTGCTATCTTGTTCCATCTTACTGAAACCGAGGCTTTTCAGTCATCTTGTCCATGTGGTATGATTTGCATATGTCAAGTGATTCAAAATCAAGTGAGTCCAAACGATCCATCTACATGGAGTTTCTTCATGCGTATACACCAATAGACATGGTTTGCATGTCTCAAACTTTTCAAAAACGGTTGAGTCCAAAGATCCATCAACAAGGAGCTTCTTCATGCGTTTTATACCAATATGACCTACATGGCAGTGCCACAAGTACGTGGTACTATCATTACTATCTTTTGGCATGTAAATGTGTATCACTACGATCGAGATTCAATAAACCATTTATTTAGGTGCAAGACCATCGAAGGTAATATTCAAATAAACAGAGTAACCATTATTCTCTTTACATGAATAATCAGACAAGCGATAGACATAATCCAATCATGTCTATGCTCAACGCATAAACACCAAATAACAATTATTTAGGTTTAACACCAATCTCGATGGTAGAGGGAGCGATGCTTGATCACATCAACCTTGGAAACACTTCCAACACATATCGTCACTCACCTTTAGCTAGTCTCCGCTTATTCCGTAGCCTTTTATTTCGAAGTTACTAACACTTAGCAACCGAACCGGTATCTAATAATTCTGTTGCTACTAGGAGTACTAGTAAAATACACAATAACTTAATGTATATCAAATATACTTCTATCGACCTTGCCAGCATTCTCATCTACCAAGTATCTAGGGTGGTTCCGCTCCAGTGGCCGTTCCCCTTATTCCAGAAGCACTTAGTCTCGGGTTTGGGTTCAACCTTGGGTTTCTTCACTAAAGCAGCAACTGTTTTGCCGTTTCATGAAGTATCCCTTGTTTCCCTTGCCCTTCTTGAAACTAGTGGTTTTACCAACCATCAACAATTGATGCTCCTACTTGATTTCTACTTTTTATGTGTCAAACATCGTGAATACCTCAAGGATCATCATCTCTATCCTTGATATGTTATAGTTCATCACGAAGCTCTAGCAGCTTGGTGGCAATGACTTTGGAGAAACATCACTATCTCATCTGGAAGATCAACTCCCACTCGATTCAAGTGATTGTTGTACTCAGACAATCTGAGCACAAGCTCAACGATTGAGCCTTTTTTTCCTTAGTTTGTAGGCTAAGAAAATCGTCGGAGGTCTCATACCTCTTGACGTGGGCACGAGCCTGAAATCCTAATTTCAGCCCTCGAAACATCTCATATGTTCCGCGACATTTCGAAAACGTCTTTGGTGCCTCTACTCTAAACCGTTCAACTGAACTATCACGTAGTTATCAAAACGTGTATGTCCGATGTTCGCAACATCTACAAACAACGTTTGGGGTTCAGCACACTGAGCGGTGCATTAAGGACATAAGCTTTCTACTGTTCACATAATCGCTACTTTCAACTTTCAACTATATTTTCTCTAGGAACATATCTAAACAGTGGAACTAAAGCGCGAGCCATTTACATAATTTGCAAAAGGTCTTTTGACTATGTTCAAGATAATTAAGTTCATCGTATGAACTCCCACTCGAATAGACATCCCTCCGGGTCATCTAAGTGATTACATGATCCGAGTCAACTAGGCCGTGTCCGATCATCACGTGAGACGGACTGGTCGACTCGGTGAACATCTTCATGTTGATCGTATCTACCATACGACTCATGCTCGACCTTTCGGTCTCGTGTTCCGAGGCCATGTCTGTACATGCTAGGCTCGTCAAGTTAACCCTAAGTGTTCCGGCGTGTGTAAATCTGTCTTACACCCGTTGTATGTGAACGTAAGAATCCATCACACCCGATCATCACGTGGTGCTTAGAAGCGACGAACTTTTGGCAACGGTGCACGCTTAGGGGAACACTTCTTGAAATTGTTGTAAGGATCATCTTATTTACTACCGTCGTTCTAACTAAACAAGATGCATAAACATAATAAACATCACATGCAATTATATAGTAGTGACATGATATGGCCAATATCATATTGCTCCTTTGATCTCCATCTTCGGGCTCCATGATTATCATTGTCACCGGCATGACACCATGATCTCCATCATCATGATCTCCATCATCGTGTCTCCATGAAGTTGTCTCGCCAACTTATTACTTCTACTACTATGGCTACCGTTAGCAATAAAGTAAAGTAATTACATGGCGTTGTTCAATGACACGCAGGTCATACAATAAATAAAGACAACTCCTATGGCTCTGCCGGTTGTCATACTCATCGACATGCAAGTCGTGAATCCTATTACAAGAACATGATCAATCTCATACATCACATATCATTCATCACATTCTTCTTGGCCATATCACATCACATAGCATACCCTGCAAAAACAAGTTAGACGTCCTCTAATTGTTGTTTGCATGTTTTACGTGGCTGCTTTGGGTTTCTAGCAAGAACGTTTCTTACCTACGCAAAACCACAACGTGATATGCCAATTGCTATTTACCCTTCATAAGGACCCTTTTCATCGAATCCGTTCCGACTGAAGTGGGAGAGATCGGCACCGCTAGCCACCTTATGCACCAAGTGCATGTCGATTAGTGGAACTCGCCTCAATGAAGAGTACGTAAGGTCGGTCCGGGCCGCTTCATCCCACAATACCGTCGAAACAAGATTGGACTAGTAACGGCAAGCATATTGAACAAAATCAACGCCCACAACTACTTTGTGTTTTACTCGTGCAAAGAATCTACGCAATAGACCTAGCTCTGATACCACTGTTGGGGAACGTAGCGTAAATTCAAAATTTTCCCACGTGTCACCAAGATCTATCTATGGAGAAACTAGCAACGAGGGAAGGAGAGTGCATCTACATACCCTTGTAGATCGCTAAGCGGAAGCGTTCATGAGAACGGGGTTGAAGGAGTCGTACTGCCGTGATCCAAATCACCGAAGATCCTAGTGCCGAATCGGACGGCACCTCCGCGTTCAACACACGTACATCCGGTGACGCCTCCCACGCCTTGATCCAGCAAGGAGAGAGGGAGAGGTTGAGGAAGACTCCATCCAGCAGCAACACAACGGCATGGTGGTGATGGAGGAGCGTGGCAATCCCGCAGGCTTCGCCAAGCACCAAGGGAGAGGAGGAGGAGGAGAGGTGGCTGCACCAAGAGGGAGAGAACTCATGTGTGTTGGGCAGCCCAATAGGCCTCATATATATAGGGGAAGGGAGGAGGTGCGCCTCTAGGGTTCCCACCCCTAGGGGCGGCAGCCCTAGATGGGAAGGGGAGGCGGCCAAGAGGGAGGGAGAGGAGGCGCCTCAGATGGGCCTTAGGGCCCATCCGCCTAGGGTTTGCCCTCCCACTCTCCCATGCGCCTGGGCCCCTTGTGGGCGCACCAGCCCTCCTAGGGGCTGGTCCCCTCCCACACTTGGCCCATGCAACCTTCTGGGGCAGGTGGCCCCACTTGGTGGACCCCCGGGACCCTCCCGGTGGTCCCGGTACATTACCGATAAACCCCGAAACTTTTCCGGTGACCAAAACAGGACTTCCCATATATAAATCTTTGCCTCCGGACCATTCCGGAACTCCTCATGACGTCCGGGATCTCATCCGGGACTCCGAACAACATTCGGTAACCACATACAAGCTTCCTTTATAACCCTAGCGTCATCGAACCTTAAGTGTGTAGACCCTACGGGTTCGGGAGACATGTAGACATGACCGAGACGTTCTCCGGTCAATAACCAACAGCGGGATCTGGATACCCATGTTGGCTCCCACATGTTCCACGATGATCTCATCGGATGAACCACGATGTCAAGGACTCAATCGATCCCGTATTCAATTCCCTTTGTCTAGCGGTATTGTACTTGCCCGAGATTCGATCGTCGGTATCTTATACCTTGTTCAATCTCGTTTCCGGCAAGTCTCTTTACTCGTTCCGTAACACATCATCCCGTGATCAACCCCTTGGTCACATTGTGCACATTATGATGATGTCCTACCGAGTGGGCCCAGAGATACCTCTCCGTTACACGGAGTGACAAATCCCAGTCTCGATTCGTGCCAACCCAACAGATACTTTTGGAGATACCTGTAATGCACCTTTATGGCCACTCGATTCGCTAGGACGCTTTGGTACACCCAAAGCATTCCTACGGTATCCGGAGTTGCACAATCTCATGGTCTAAGGAAATGATACTTGACATTAGAAAAGCTTTAGCATACGAACTACGCATCTTTGTGCTAGGCTTAGGATTGGGTCTTGTCCATCACATCATTCTCCTAATGATGTGATCACGTTATCAACGACATCCAATGTCCATGGTCGTGAAACCGTAACCATCTATTGATCAACGAGGTAGTCAACTAGAGGCTTACTAGGGACATGGTGTTGTCTATGTATCCACACATGTATCTGAGTTTCCTATCAATACAATTATAGCATGGATAATAAACGATTATCATGAACAAGGAAATATAATAATAACTAATTTATTATTGCCTCTAGGGCATATTTCCAACAGAACTCTCACATAGACCATGGGTTAGTACACAAAGCACAATGGACAATGCTTACCATGCCATGGGATCACTTGATTCCTCTCGGTACATCTTCTACGCTTTGTGAGTTGATCAACTTGATTCACTCTTGACTTAGTCTTGATCAACCTTGAATCTTTCCAACTCTCTTCATTTGGATGATGTCTTGAAGGTAAACATGAATGATCACACAATCTTCTTCTTTAAGACATCCTTGCAATAAGCTCAACTCTCACATGACCAATCTTTGGATAATTCCTTAATAGCACCTTGGTCAACACAAACTCTCCTTGAAACCAACACATGTACTCCAAGAAAAGCCTATGGACAAAACCTTCAAATATAACTCAAGGCAACCATTAGTCCATAGAGATTGTCATCAATTACCAAAACCAAACATGGGGGCACGCATGTTCTTTCAGTAACCGACCGGACACGACAACAGGAGCATACCACGCCCGTGGGCCCACAGGCAAGGTCGGGACCTCAGATGCCCGTAAAGCTCCCGCCGCCATGCTTCAGAAGGCACACCGTTAGCGCTACACCTCCAGTCCGAGTTATTCCTCCACCGCGCCACGCAGAAGACGTCGAAGCCGCGCCAATGGCCAACCCGCTAGGAATCAGATGGCGCACGCATGGGCCAGATCTGGACCGGGGGCGTGCCGCCGGCCACCTCAGGCCACCATGCCGCCCCGCCGCCAAGTGGAAGCACCGCCCCTCGCCGCTGGTCGCCGCCAGCCAGACGGCCGCCCCTCGTATCGAGAACGGACGCGCGACAGGGAGATCCCGCCGCCGACGACACCACCCGGGCCAGCGCCGGGGGCACCCACCGACGACGGCAGGGGAGATCCAACGGATGGGACGGCCAAGAGGGAGGGGAGGGAGTGCCCCGCCCACCTCCCGGGGAGGCGGCGCAGGGGCGGAATCAGGAGGGGGAGAGGGGACGGGACGGGCCAGGGCGCGCACGACGGTGGGGGTAACCCTAGCGGGAGGGTGCGGGTCGGGATCTCACAAACTCTACGTAACCTATATGATGCATACATGTTATACAACTCTTGTTTATGATTGATTCCTTATAGTAGGACTCATACCTCAGTAACCAAATTATAGATGGGATATTGGATGGATGAGCATATACAGGCCATGGCTAGCGAAGGGGAATGTCTGGTCGCTTTCTGCTATGCATGTGCATTGAGGACAGGTCCACCTTTCATGTCCCTCCCGCATTGTATCGAACCACCCAATTGTATCACGTCTAAGTACAAGATTGACATACCAATTCAACTGAACGCATAGAAAGACGTAGAAAAATCCCAAGAATAACACAGTAATAAAATGCATGCAACTCCATGCGAACTCCCACTGTTTTTATTTACTCTGGATATTAGTTTTGTCCTATGTCAAACAATATAAACATTTATAATGACAAACATATATGGCGTGAACATATATTCGATAATGAATCCAACAATATTGATTTGGTATTGTAGATGTCAATACATTTTTCTGTAAATTTGATCATTGTTTCTAAAGTTTGACTTCACTCAAGAGGTAAACAAAAACGGAGTGGCTAAAAGAACCGCAAATGAAATGACTGCGCTGGAGCAGTCCCCCTGCAGGTCGATCAAGGTCAGAATTAAACACTTGTAGTTGGTAAAAAAAAAAGCATCGGGGCCCTTGAACATGAATGGATCATGCATCCATGCAGCTAGTGTGCATTCTTCTCGCGTACGCAGTAGTCGGCAAGTGCAGAGGCCTGTCCCGGGTCCCTCGGCGATCAGGAGGATACTAACACGTACGTCCTCTCATTACTGTGCACTGTGCAGACAGAGAGCAGAGCTAAGCCAGTAGGGTAGTCCCTCCGGCGAATGTGAAACGGAACGGGGTTGGGGTACGAATAATCTTGATGCATGCATGCATGCATACAGCCATGCAGCTTTTTGCCATTGCCGTCACGTCGACCCTCCCCTTGTCTTTGTAGGAGTACAGATGTGTGCGACTGCGTGTAATCATGCCATGGCCCAGGGTGTAACAGGCATCATGTGTACGCTGTGTGTGTGTGTGTGTGTGAAGGCGGTACCATCGTTGGTAGCTAGTGCGTGTCTTTGTCCTTGGGGACGAAAATGATGCTAGCTACTTCCTCCGTTCCTAAATATAAGTCTTTGAAGAAATTCTCCTATGAACTAAGACACGCACTAGCTGAGGGAGTAGCACGGTAGGTGTACATGCACATGGTTAAGTTTGTTCGAGCCAGCTGAAGTTTGCTGCTTGTTCATCGTCGTGCACCGCAGTCGACCGACAAGGTATGTTAGGTCGTCCTCTAACAGCGTATGTCCAGGACGCGAGGTTGGCTAAGATGCCACGTAGGTCATAATCACGCCGTAATTTCGGCTGTCTGCGTGTAGACGATCGGCCAGCGTCACGATCGGTCCAGCAGAGTATCTATCCTTTGTTAACAACCAAACAAGTAATTAAACACGTGGTGACTAGAGCATTACATATGAAAATATGACCAAGTACAAACAAGCAAATTACATATGAGTCATACATATAGAAAACGAAGAAAACACACACACACACACACTAATCGTTTGGTCTACAAGGCATTGAGACCTTTAGTGCCCACACTTTAACGTTTAAGTTATGAACCCAAGACTAAAGGCTTTTATGAATCTTTATTGCCTTGCTCGCACTAATCTGGACGGATGCGGCTGGATCCACCTTAGAGATGTCCTAATGTAAATATTTGCAACACAAGCCATCTGCCAATTGCCTAACAAATAAATATTCCAGTTCTTCACCCTCAATGTATCTCACCGGTAACTGAAACTTTATATAGAACAACATAAATTTCTACTATGTCGACTACTCATGTTACCCCACTGTAAAAACAAGGTGGACTTTAGGCCCTAATCAGTCCTAACAAAGAATCTTTACCACTTGTGACAGGGTCACTGATCGATCAGACTGCTACACAATTAACAATTCAGCAGGAGCAAAACATCCCAAACCCAGGGCTGGCCAGATGAATATAACCACCTGCCTGCCTAGCTAGATGTTCCAAGCCCACCGAATCCGTTGAACGCACTCACAAAGGACAGGGAATCCACCTCTTTTATCTCACTAAACTAAACCTTTTAGCTGCCTGCCAGATGCAAGCATCAGCTACTGTCACTGTCGCATCATGCATGATAGCACATGAGATCCCCGGCCATGTGGCCGGTGGTACTGACCCAGCTGACCTAGCTTGTATATGGCAGTTGCATGTGATGTATACGACTTTACTGCGACGACCAGGCAATAGCACCGGTTCGTAAGACCCTTTAGTGCCGGTTCCATAACCGGCATTAAAGTGTGGGCACTAAAGCCCCCCCCCCCCCCCTAGCACCGGTTCAGGACGAACCGGTGCTAAAGGGCAACCACGTGGCACGAGCCAACTCCGGGGGCCTGGAGCCCTTTAGTACTGGTTTGTAAGACCAACCGGTAGTATAAGGTTTGGGGTTTTTAGTTTTATGATTTCTTTTTATTTAATTTTGTGTTTACATTATAACTCTTGTTCGTTTCCTGGTATTTTACGATAATACACATTGTACACGTTATGCATATATATATATATATATATATATATATATATATATATATATATATAAATAGAATTTCTAGTAGAACCAATCATGCCTATATATATCATCAATGTCTCACAAACCACCATATTAATTAATTCACACATACACACATGTATAGCTATATACAATTTCTCCTACATATGCATGTTGCCTTGAGCCAGTGGCATTAGCCTAATTGGTGCCTTGAGCACGATGACAATTGTAAGTGGTTTTCATGGGGCGGTAGCGGGTAATAGTATTCTCCTTCGAATTTATGACCTGGTTGAGCAAAAATCCCGCTATTTCCTCATGAAGTGCTTCTACGAGCTCCGTTTCTAGGAGCTTGTCCCGCACCTCTGTGAACTGTTAAGAAGGAGATCAATATGCACGTGTATTAGTTGTGTGACTAGATATCGATAATGGTGTAAAAATTATGAATAGTGTTATGACAAGCGTACCCATTCTTGTCTTTGAGATCTGCTCCTTTCGGACGCCATCATGCGAATGTTCTCGCAAACGCAGAATGCACACAGATCAGTCCCCTGCGCCTGCTTCAGGGCCTTTACGAGAATGGAATTTGATCAGATAATAATTAATCAAGCATGATAATTAATGAGATGGCAGCTAGCTAGCTAGCTAGTACTACTTAATTACTTACCTTGGGTCGAAACCATTTAAGCTTTTTTCCATTCGCCTTCCGTGACGCCGATGAACCTTGCCCAAGCCCTGCCTACGACAAAGAAAATGAATAAAGGGTTATTAAATAGTTCATATCATGAAATGACGAACTAAATAGGCCGAGATATATAGTTAATAATGATTGAAATTACCTGTTGACTATCCCAAACAAGATGTTATAGTCAGTATTTGCTTTGAGTAGTGAGTCCAGTATTTCAACTGTTCCGGCATCAACTTTAATGATACACAAGATCCAGTGAAATCTGCATGCACACACGTTTGCATGTCTTAATTCAGCGGGCATATGTAAGCAAAAACATGTAGCTAGCTAGTAGGCAAAAACAGAGAATTTGTAGTACAAGACAGTGTGACTCACTGGAAGTTGTAAGGAAGTAGTATATCTTCATTGTATTTGAGGCGCTTCAAGAACTCTAGCATGTTTTCCTCTACGGCCTTTTCATGACGTGGATTTATTTTCCATGTGTATTCATTAACTGTGTTTGGGTCAATGAACCCAATGCCAAAGCGTCCACCTTTTCTCATTTCATACATCTTCATCCTGCATAATACCACAGAAAAGAATATAGTGAGGATAATTACAGGTAATGATTGATCAAAAGGATCACTACAACTAGCTTGAGACTTAAATTACGTAAAGAAATCACTTACGCATAATAGCAACCGATTTATAGATTTGTCGAAAAGGCCTTGATTGTATAACTGAAACAGTTCGTAATACTCAACGGACAGAGATTTCTCATGGAAGTAATGCTCCTCCTTGACATTCACCATGAGGGACAATCGATTGGAAATCTTGGTAATGTTCATGTACCATTGATGCAATTCATACGTTCTCGTTGGGAGGTTCTTGACCTTGTCTGGCTCGACCAAAGATTGGCCCCGGACATATTTCTGTTTTATTTCATCCTCTGTAAGCACAGGCATGGGCTCGATCTCGAGGAGTTGTCCAACAGTGATGTTGAGAACTTCAGCCTGCATTATATGGTCCTTGGTTATTACCATATTGCCCACCTCGAACGTAAACTGTTTGCCCACAATAATATTGGGCGCGTCGTCACGTGTTGTTGGCACAACAAGCGAGGGGATCGATTGCGCCGCCTGTTCTCCCAGCTGGGGAATGGTTTTCCCGCATTTTTGACAGCTGCTTGTTGTTTGCTCGATCCCGAGCTCGCCTCCTTACGTAGACGTGCTCGATTTAACTTCCTGATGTGGCGCTCATAGTCTGTGTCAACAGGCTTGGGAGCTGGTGGTTGAGCGATACGAATGAAGTGGTCAATCGTTTCCTCAGGCACTTTCTCCCTTGGCGGCGGTGGCGGTTTCGGTGCAAAATGGGCTTCCTCCTGGGCCTTCGATATGGCTGCGTTTTCTTCCTCGGACCTGTCATAAGGCCTCTGCGGAAGAGGCGTGAGGCTTGGACCATATTTATATCGCTTGCCTCCGCCTGTACTTCCTGTACTACCTCGACTGCGTGCCACGCACCATAGCTGCGGGTGTCTCTTCTCGATTGCCGAGGCGGCGGAGACGGCCGACGGGCTGAGTTGGACGAGGAGGAGTGGCTCAAGCTGTGCGGACTTGGAGGAGGAGTGGCATGAGGTTGTGCCGGACTTGGAGGAGGAGTGGACGTCTGACGTTGTGGCGGACTTGGAGGAGGAGGAGTGGCCTGACACTCTGCCGGACTTGGAGAAGGAGTGGCCTGAGGTTGTGCCGGACTTGGAGGACGAGTGGACGTCGACACCGTGGGCGGACTTGGAGGAGGAGGAGGGCTGACACTTTGCCGGACTTGGAGGAGGAGTGGCCTGACACTTTGCCGGACTTGGTGGACTTGCAGGAGCGGAGTCTGCCGACTCGGTGGCGGACTTCGACGAGGAGTCGGCCGACGCGGTGTCGGTGGCCTTCAAAGATGATGCAATCCTTTTTCCATAGGATGATATGATGTTTGGCCTCTCCGAGAAAGTGCTCGTCGTCACCTCCGTGAATGTCAAGCTGTAGCTTCGAATATGGGTCCACCACCTCATCAACCAAGACACGAGCATAGCCCGCTGGAATCGGGTTGCAATTGAAGGTTGCCTTGGGGGGATTTGTAAAAGCAACGGCGTCCGCCACGTTCATGGATATGTTCTTCATTTTGACGTGTAGCTCGCAGTTAGTGTTATCCGTGATTTCATCCACGGGGTATCTATCAAGCATTGTGTCGTCCGGGGCGGAACCCAGCTGGTTCTCGGCATGGATGGGGCGGTGCTATCCAATGCTGGATCATCCGCTAGCTGCTGCAGCTGCTGAGACCCCCTTTGCTGGTTAAGTGAGTCGATTCTGCTTCGCTGCCGCTGGAATTTGACCGCCAATTCCGCTTGACTTGCTTCTAGTCCTTGAAGGCGTTCATAGTCCCGCTTCTCTGCTCCTCCTCCATCTTCCTCTTCTTCTCCTCCGCAATCTTCTTTCTCGCACGGGTTCTGTAGTCGTTGTTCCAGTCTGAAAACCCCTCATACCACGGAATAGCGCCCTTGCCTCGTGTTCTTCCCGGGTTCAGGATTTCCCAGGGCATGCGTAAGCTCGTCGTTCTCTCTGTTGGGCTGGAACACCCCCGATCGTGCCTCTTCTATTACAACAAGTATCGCATCGTCGGCTCCCTTCAGACTTGCCCTCGTCGAAACATTGCCTGTCTTCGGGTCCAACTCCCCCCCCCCATGCGCATAGAACCAAGTCCTGCACTGGGGCCAGCTCTAGTAACCGGAGTGACACCGCATCCTCCATCTCTTTCTCAAACTTATCCCACTTAGGCATTGCCACCGCATAGCCACCGCCCCAGCTTATGGAACTTATCCTTTTTTCGGCATTCTTCTTGTTTATTCTCGACCGTTCCTTAGCTAATTCCGAATCCTTGAATTTCACGAAATCGTCCCAATGAGCACGTTGGTTCTCTAGTGTTCCCTTGAATACCGGAGTCTTCCTTCCTCCCTTGACGTACTTGTCCCATTCACGATTCTTGTGGTTCTTGAATGCAACCGCCATCTTCCTAAGAGCAGCGTCCTTGACTTTCTGCACATCTGCTTCTGTGAAATGATCTGGTAGGGTGAAATGTTCCATGAGAGTATCCCAAAGCAGCTCTTTTTGTCTTTTGTCTACAAAAGTAACATATGGACGTGGAGCAGCGTCCTTTTTGTCTTTTGTCTTTTGCTGGCTCTCTCCATTCTTGAAGGGAGATCGGGAGTTGGTCCTTCACCACAACTCCGCACTGACGAACGAACTTGTCCGCAATCTTCTTAGGCACTAATGGTTCGCCATTAGGTCTGATTGCCTCGATATTGTACTTTACGCCCTCCTTCAAATTTTTGTTCGGGCCTCGTTTTGTCCTTTTGCCTGAAGATTAGCTCGATCCGGATGGCTGAAAGAACAAAGATCGATTCGTTAATATATCTTCAAGTCATTTAAAACATGTGATGATCACCAGATGCCTGCTTATATAAATATATATACCTCGCCGGTCTTTGTTGTTTCAAGATCAACATTTTCTTCGTCATCATCATAATCATAGTTCATGACTTCATCAATTCGGTCGTCACGATCGAATATCATATCACCCTCTCCGGTGTTGTTTAGAAATTCGAGCTGTCATAATCTTCTTCATTCGATCATCATCTCGCCCGTGAGGATGGCATATCATATCGAACATGGCCTGTTCTCCTCTCTGCCGGTATTGTCCGCCATAGCTTTTATTTAACTAATCCAAAAGAAATATAAAACAATTTAGTATTCAAATTACATCGTCTCGAATAATAGATATAATCTCGAATACATCGTCTCGAATAATAGATATAATCTCGAAAACATCGCCTCGAATAATAGATATAATCTCAAATACATCGTCTCGAATAATAGATATAATCTCTAATACATCACCGGCTAGGTAGCTAATAAAGATTGAATACTACAGAAGAATCTAGGACACTCATGTTCTGCGGCGCGGGCTGTGGACACCCAAAGAGAAGGAACCTTCACAGATCATAGCCAAGTGAGACCTCAAGAAACTGCCGTGTATTGGAGAACTCGCCGCCCTCTAACGCAACCATGTAGCGATGGACATGCTCGTCCTCCTCCACGACACGGCGACGTACCACCTCCGGGCGGGCTCCCTCCGCACCGAAACTGGCCCACGCGAACGCCAAACGAGATCGGTCGACGACGGGACCCGGGGCCGGGTTCCTCATCAAGCGGCGCGCCCCTCCGAGCAGCACCTCCAGTGCCAGCCAAGGGCCAGTCCCGGACATGGGTCAGCCGGACGTCGTCGCGAACGTGTCGACGGCGAGGATGCGGGTCAGCCATCGTCGAGAACAAATACTAGCTATATGCCCGCAAAAAGTAACATTTTTTTAATGATTGGATTTTGATAACTAAAATTTCTAACATTTGTATATAACTAACATTTCTATAACATTTCTAACAATGCTATATATAACTAACATTTCTATAACATTTCTATAACATTTCTATAACATTTCTAATATTTTTATAACTACAAAACAGAAAAAAATTATAACATTTCTATATATAGAACTAACATTTGTATAACAATTCTAACATTTCTAACTATTCTAACATTTCTAACAATTCTAACAATTCTAACATTTCTAACTATTTCTGAAAAACAGAAAAATTTCTAACAATTTCTAAAAAACAGAAAAATTTATAACTATTTGTATAACTAAAAAACAAAAATGTATGTGTGTGTGTCCGCTCACCGGCAGGCGAGGGCAGCAGGCGGTGGCAGGGCAGGCGGCAGCAGGCAACGGCTTGGCGCGGCGGCGAGGGCGAGGGGCAGGCGGCGGCAGCGGGGAGACGGGCAGACGGGCAGCGGCGGCAACCGAGGGCGTCTGAGGCACCGGCAAGGGCAGGGGCAGACGACGGCACGGGAGGCAGGGTGATGGACGGGGCAGGACGACGGGCAGCGACAGCGGCAGCGAGGGCGAGGCGGCGGCAAGCGGCGGCGAGGATGGAGACGTCTGAGGCGTGAGGCGGCAGTGCAGAGGAGAAGCCAGATGAGAAACTGAAATTTTCGTAAGTGTTGTTTATATAGGAGGGGCCTTTAGTACCGGTTTGTGCCACCAACCGGTACTAAAGGCCAGTTTTGGCCAGCCCAAGCGGCGGGAAGCGACCCCCTTTAGTACCGGATGGTGGCACAAACCGGTACTAAAGGCCCCCCCTTTAGTACCGGTTTGTGCCACGACCCGGTACTAAAGAAATCTTATTGCGCAGTCTTGATCTTGACAAGTTTAGTCCCACCTCGCTAGCCGAGGGGCGACTGACCGGTTTATAAACCTCGTGCGGTCGCTCTCTCGAGCTCCTCTCCAAAGCAGGCCCACTGGGCCTCGTGTTCTTTGCTGTCTGTGGGCCCACTTGGCCTTTATGGCCTGCATCCCGCCCAACAACAGGTTGGGTTTCTAGTCGTATGCAGGCCGCTCTGGCCTAGTAGGCGGGCTTTTATTTATTTATTTTTGCTTTATTTATTTTTTTGTTGTTTTTTTGTGTATTTAGAGTTTCTTTGTGAATAGCTTTAGGTACAAAAAATTACAAACTTTCTGTTAGTGCCCGTAGTTTTAAAATTTGAATAGTCTAAATTTTGCACATAAAATTTCTTCGCGTTTCAAATGCCAAAACACATAACTACCCTAACTATTACAGAGATTCCCCTCTGGGTGTGAAACACATAAGAAAGTGATGATAGTGAAGCCGATCACATCCCAGATCTTTGGGTGTGAAACTTTTTCTTCGCGTGTGTCCCTTTGCGCCGTAACCATGGAAAATCTTCATCATTTAACGGGATGCTCGGGTCAATATTCACTGTGAATGGAGCAATTTCATCAAACTTTTCATAATCTTCTGACTTGTCTGTCTTGTCATCCACTCACACGATGTTTCTCTTCCCAGAAAGAACTATGTGCCGCTTTGGCTCATCGCACGATGCATTCGCTTCCTTATCTTTTCTTTTTCTTGGCTTGGTAGACATGTCCTTCACATAGAAAACCTGTGCCACATCATTGGCTAGGATGAATGGTTCGCCTGCATACGCAAGATTGTTGAGATCCAGTGTTGTCATTCCGCATCATGGGTCTTCCGTTACCCCGCCTCGTGTCATATTGACCCATTTGCACCGAAACAAAGGGACCTTTAAACCACGTCGATAGTCAAGTTCCCATATGTCCTGTATATAACCATCATATGTTTCCTTTCCCGTCTTGGTTTCTGCATCAAAGCGGACACCACTGTTTTGGTTGGTGCTCTTCTTATCTTGGGGGATCGTGTAAAATGTATTACCATTTATCTCGTACCTTTTGAAAGTCATTATATTCGAAGATGGTAACCAGGACAGCAAGTACATGTCATCTTCAATAGAGGTGTCATGCATGGTACGTGTCTGCAACCAGCTGGCGAAACTCCTGGTTTGTTCACGTGTAATTTAGTCATCAGACCGCTCCTGGTGTTTGGAGCGTAGCAAATTCTTGTGTTCATCCATATACGGAGCCACCAAGGCGGAATTCTGTAGAACTGTGTAGTGTGCTTCAGTGAGAGAATGTCCGTCCATACATATTATTTGTTCCCCTCCTAGCGTGCCTTTTTCCATCCAAATGCCCTTATGCCGCGATTCAGAACACCAATCGGCTTAAGGTCAGGAATAAAGTCAATATAAAACTCAATGACCTCCTCATTTTGATGGCCCTTGGAGATGCTTCCTTCTGGCCTAGCACGGTTATGAACATATTTCTTTAGGACTCCCATGAAACTCTCAAAGGGGAACATATTGTGTAGAAATACAGGACCCAAAACGTTAATCTCTTTGCATAGGTGAACTAGGACGTGCGTCATGATGTTGAAGAAGGATGGTGGAAACACCAACTCGAACCGACAAGACATTGCACCAAATCATTCTGTAACCTTGGTATGATTTCTGGATCGATTACCTTCCGAGAGATTGCATTGAGAAATGCACATAGCTTCACAATGGCTAATCGAACGCTTTTCCGTAGAAGCCCCTCAATGCAACCGGAAGCGCTAAGGCGTCATAATCACGTGGCAGTCATGAGACTTTAGGTTCGAACTTTTTCTCCGCCATGTTTATTATTCCCTTTATATTCGACGAAGCCGACGGTACCTTAATCTGAGCAGGCATTCAAAGAAGATTTCCTTCTCTTCTTTGGTAAGAGCGTAGCTTGTATGACCCCGATGTATGCCGTCTTCTCCGTGCATACGTTGCTGGTCCTCCGTGCCTCGTGTGTATCTTTTGTCTTCCCATACACGCCCAAGAAGCCAAGCAGGGTCACGAAAGATTCTTCATCACGTGCATCACGTCGATTGCGGAGCGGACCTCTAGGTCTTTCCAATATGGCAGGTCCCAAAATATAGATTTCTTCTTCCACATGGGTGCGCGTCCGTCAGCGTCCTTCAGAACAGGTTGTCCGCCAGGACCCTTTCCAAATATCACCTTCAAATCCTTGACCATATCATGTACATCAGCACCAGTACGGTGGCGAGGCTTCGTCCGGTGATCCGCCTCACCTTTGAAATGCTTGCCTTTCTTTCTTACGGATGCCCGCCGGAAGAAATCGACGATGTCCTGTGTACACATTCTTCTTACAACTATTCAAATATATACGATCGGTATCATCCAAACAGTGCGTGCATCCGCTGTACACCTTGTTTGTCCGTCTCCGAAGGTTACCGAGAGCAGGCCAATCATTGATGGTCACGAACAGCAACGCCTTTAGGTCAAATTCTTCCCCATGTGCTCATCCCACACACGCATAATTGTTCCATTCCACGCTTGTAAGAGTTCTTCAACTAATGGCCTTAGGTACACATCAATGTCGTTGCCGGGTTGCTTAGGGCCTTGGATGAGCACCGCATCATAATGAACTTCCGCTTCATGCACAACCAAGGAGGAAGGTTATACAAACATAGAGTCACAGGCCAGGTGCTATGGTTGCTGCTCTGCTCCCCAAAAGGATTAATGCCATCTGCGCTTAGACCAAACCATACGCTCCTTGCGTCATCTGCAAACTCCTTCCCGTACTTTCTTCCGATTTTTCTCCACTGCGACCCGTCAGTGGGTACTCTCAACTTTTCGGCCAGGATAGCTGTCGTCGTCCTCTTCTTCTTCATTGTCTTCCATCATAACCTCTCTTTCTCCGTGCTTGGTCCAAACATTATAGTGGGGCATGAAACCGGACTCAAACAGGTGGACGTGAATTGTTCTTGACGTAGAGTAATTACGACCATTCTTACAACCAGCACATGGACAAGGCATAAAACCATCCGCCCGCTTGTTTGCCTCAGCCGCAAGCGTAAAAGTATGCACGCCCTCAACGAATCGGGAGAGCATCGGTCATCGTACATCCATTGCCGCTCATCTTCATTACACAACAATCGAATAGACCAAATTAATACAAGTTCATACATAAAGTTCATACAACACTTAAATGCAACAAACAAATAACTCTCTAGATAAAGCATTTAAATGCAACAACAAACCGATCAAGATCGCAACTAAGGTAACAATTGATCCAACAACATAATGATACCAAGCCTCACTATCGATGGCATATTTTCTAATCTTTCTAATCTTCAAGCGCATTTTCTCCATCTTGATCTTGTGATCATAGACGACATCGGCAACATGCAACTCCAATTCCATCTTCTTCCCCTCAATTCTTTTCAATTTTTCTTTCAAGTACTCGTTTTCTCTTTCAACTAAATTTAACCTCTCGACAATAGGGTCGGTTGGAATTTCCGGTTCACATACCTCCTAGAAAAAATTTATATGTCAACTTTATGGGCATAATTTGTCATAAACACGAAATGCAACTAGTTTTAAAAGAGAATATATATACCACATCCGAATCATAACAAGGACGAGGGCCGACGGGGACGGATATCAAAACCATGGCACTATATGTATAACAAACAACGACGGGTAAGATAATTATACGAGTAACTATATATCCAAATCACACAAACATCAATTTTTATATAAAATTTCATGAACAAGAGGCTCACCACAAGGTGGTGCCGCGACGGACGGTGCAGGCGATCGACGGTGGTTACGACGGAGATTTAGAAGGCACTAAGTAAACCACACCTACATATGCAAACTAAGTGTTATTTTTGACCTCAAATTGCATAAAATCAAATACTAGCACATATATATATTTCCTCCCAAATTACTAAACTCACAAATTAATCACTATATAAAGCATTGCAAGAGCTAATCTAGCAATGAGAGATGAAAGGACAAAGTTGCTAACCTTTGTGATCATTTTAATGGATGGGGGCCTTCAAATCTTGGTAAATTTTGGGCAAAATGTGTGATGAGCTCGAGAGGAAGAGGGGAAGAACAGAGAGGAGAGGGGAAAGGGGAAGAACAGAGCGAGCTCGGGTGGACGAAGGGTTTATGTAGGAAGACCTTTAGTACCGGTTCGGGCCAAGAACCCGGTACTAAAGAACTGGAGGGGCCCCAGTCGACAACATCCTGCCACCACTCTCATTAGTACCGGTTCGTGGCACGAACCGGTGCTAAAGGTTCGCCACGAACCGGTACTAATTAAAGCGGCCCGGCTAGCCGTTGGAACCGGCACTAATGTATACATTAGTGCCGGCTCAAATTCAAACCGGCATTAATGTGCTTCACGTTTGACCCTTTTTCTACTAGTTCAGGCCACACTGTTCAGATCAAGAAAGTCATCCAACGCGGGCCTGTATTGGTACGTGCGGTGGTCCAGGCGTGATATCTCCGCAAATTGGAGACAAAGTGGGGGATGTTTGCGGGAGTCCCGAAACATAAGATCCGACACCGCCGGCCCACCCAATCTCCCCTCTTGGTCTCATTTCCTTCCACTCCGTCCCTTACCACACTTGCTTTGCATCTGCACCCTCCACCTCCACCGCCATTGTTCTACGTCTCCAGCCACTACAGAGGCATTGCTGGACGTCTGCAACCAGTACCGACGCGCTCGCTCGCCATTAATACAGAGATTTCCATCGTGGAGATGTTTGTACCCAGGTACACTCCGCCCCCCTGTCAATGACCTTCATGGTGGACACCACACTCGGCAGGTGTTTGTCAAGTACCACTAAGCTTATTTTCAAAATGCTATGACTTTTTTAGATTACGCAGGATGGTTAGCTACTCGACTATGGAGGATGACTTGTGCGATGCGTGGCTGGCCATATCCGCGGGTTTCGTAGGCAGAAGCACAGGGGAGCCCTTTTGGGGGCAAGTCATGAAAAGTTTCACCCACGAAAGCACATTGCGCCCTATGACATGTACATCATTCAACCGTGCAATGTGAGGTCGTTGTCGTATCACTGACACGCTATCCAGATCAACGTCACCAAGTTTTGTGACGTGGTTCGTCAGCTCGAAGCAAGGTGGCCATTGCATGTGGCAGAGGACGAGATCGCAAGTTTTTCTCCCTCTCGCTCAACTTATTGATTGATTCATTCACGCAATGTTGGTATACATGTTATATGTAGCCCGCACGAACTTCAAAAAAAATATGTAGCCCGCGCGCGCTGCTGTGGGCGTACCACAGGATAGACAGATGGCCATTTATGTGTGCACACTGTTGGATGAAACCGGGGGGGGGGGGGGTATGTGTAGGTTGAAATGATCCGTTCATGAAAAACTTGTTTGGACATCCGGAATCTAGTAGAATTTGAGACCTTGTTGTACTAGACTTAATTTGTATGGTATGTATGGATGATTTGTGCTATGAATTTCGTTCGGTTTATTAAAATGCGGGTTAAAATGTATGCGGCTAGCGTTAGATGGCGTCGTTCCGCATCTGTGTCCGTGTACTGTTCCCCCTGTCCATGGATAGATGCGGGAGAAAATTTACAGGTTGCCGTTGGAGATACCCTTATATCTTGGTTATACATTTATGAATCCATCGTGTAAGGCTTTGACTCGTCTAATACAATATATGGCTTCGTAGAAAAATCAAGTACGAAATGCTCTGATGTCATATTACGTACACAATGCACAGTTAATTAACCCACCGTTCCGTGTTCTGTCCGAACACGGATGCGGAAGAAAATTTACGGCTTGTTGTTGAAGAAGCCCTTATGTCTTGGTTATACATTTATGAATCCACCGTGTAAGGCTTCACACGAAATTCAAATACCGAAATGCTCTTACGTCAGTATTACGCACACAATGCATAGTTAATTAACCCAGCGTCATTCATGTTCACCCAGAGATCTGAGCAAAACACCATTTTAAATTCAAAAAATAAACACCCGGATCGATGGGCTGCACTGCAGAGACATGCATACGAACGCGCTACAGGCCCCGGTGGAAGAAGACCAAGAGTATGACGCAGGATTACGTCGGCGGTTAATCTTCACAAATCACGTGCATGCATGCAGGAGCTCCTCGACCGATCTGCCATCCGTACACACGCAAAAGCCTAAGCTGGCTGGCCAGGTTAATTTTACCTTTGGCTCCATGCGTACACGGTCGGTCGACTCACATGCACACCACCCATTTTATCTCTTCCCAATAACACTTAAATTTACCGTGTAATCAATCCATGGGAATGGACAAACAAATTAAAGAAGCCATGCCTGCATGCAATTACTTATCCCGTTGAGTATTACTGGTCGACACATCTTACGCAAGGATGGTGCGTACGTACGTACGTACGGCCATCAGTTGTCACCAGTAAATGAATTTGTTGTTTGTTTCTGCACATACTCATCCGATGGGTGATCTTGTGAAGAAACCCAACCGGCCATGTGAAACTCTTATGGATCTAGCTGCGCCGTTACTGCTGGACCGATGGACGGACGGACGTACCGCCAAGCAAGCAAGCTCGATCTCCGCCGCATCTTCTGGATTTAACCGTGATCCCTCACTGCTGGAAAATCCCCGGCCGGTGGTGCTTGCTTCCTTTTTCTTTTGGCAAATCGATCTTCTCGCTTGGCCACGTATCTTCTTGATCGTCATCACCGTGTTATCTTCTTCTCGGCCCTCATGGTGGACCATGTCCATGCGCGTGTCCCTCCTGGTTTGGCAATGAGGATTTGTCGGGCGTGGACTCGTATACTCATGCACCATGAATTCGAATATGGCATAGTAGGTGGAGTACTGGCTTCCAGCTCCCCTGCAGCGCAACGAATCTGGGCACCATCCGGTACGACTCCGGTCTGAACACATTTTAGTTTCGTGTACTGCCGCAGATAAATCATAAATGTGCCCATGCTCATACGTTGTGTGCAGTAGACATTAGTGGACCCAAACTAAGTGCATGTAAAACCTGATCGGGGATCACATGTAAAATTCCGTAAGAGCATCTACCGTCGGACTCCTCACCACTAACCGGACTGGAGAGAACAAAAAAGTGACCCAACCAGGCCCTTCAAAGTCTCCTCAAATGTCCGGGTTGTCCGGCACTCCTCATATTGCCCTTCATATATGAGATGAGTATGAGGTGTGACTGGGCGTGTGCGTTAGTGATCATTTGTCCACCACATAGGATTAGACCCAACTTGAACCATGTTTTCTTTTTGTTTATTCTTTCTCTTCTTTCTCTCACTACATCTCTATCAATCACATGCATGTGACGGGATGTATAAGGAAAAAGTGGGGGACATGGCTATGAGAATGAATATTTGAGAGGTGACTGACCACTGTCCGTGGACAAGCCTAGACGCGTCCGTAGATGTCTGAGGGGTCAGATTAGATGTATGTGGCTATAGATGCTTTAAGTGTTCTTTTTGGGCGATTGTCGTGGCCGTCTCACGGCGGCTGCTACGTCAGCGACGACCGCTAGATTTGTCGATTTCAGTGACAATGGCACCACCAGCGAACAAATCAAAGTGGGGTGCGAGGTAGGCGGCGTGCCAACGAGCGTGTGTGCTAGACGTCGGGGGTAAGGAGGAAGGTCCCAGCGTCGAAGGGGGAAGGTTTACTGAGAACTCGTTTCGTCTACTCAAATTTGAAAGGGACACGACGCTTCCTCTAAGAAGTCTGAGTGACTACATCTTTTGAGAGCTTGGCTAGGTGCGCTTTAACATCTTACAAGAGAATCTTTTGGGAAGTTAAACTCATTTGAGACCTCGTCTTCCTCCCACCGCCTCCCACCGCTATATTGCTACCGCCTAAGGCCATCCCTCTAACCCTCCCCCTCCATCCCCGACCTTCTGTTCTCCCTTGCTGGCACCCCTCCCCCATGCATCAAAACTATCAAACCCCCTTCATCACCTCCACCTGGGACGCCACAACTTTCTGCCGCTTACAGCGCCTTACTCATTCCATGTCTCAGCCTCGCGGGGTCGACGCTCCTCGTTGCCACTCGTCATGCCTCCCCGTCTCCGGACTCGGTGGACTTTACTGACACGCACAAAAATTTCCAAGCACATGATATTTAGCAAGCACGTAGAAAAAGATATAACAAAATGACTGTACTTGAACAGTCCCCCAGCAGCCCGAAACTTTGGTACCGGAAGTAAAATATGAATAGGGCCCCCCCAGGAATAAATGGATCATCATCCAGTACATGCAATTAATGTCCATTTCCATGAGCAGTGAAGTGAAGTGAACACACGTCCTGTTGTACAGACGTGTGTGTACGTTTAATCATGCACTGGCCCAGAGTGTAACATGGTGTGTACGACTGATATGTGGGCGGGTACGTGTGTATGTGTTGAACCAGTAGTGTGGCAATTAGCAACTAGTGCGTCTTGTTTTCAGCTAGCTAGCTAGGGATACAGTACATATGATTAAGTTTGTTCAAGCCAGCCCAAGTTTGTTGCTTATTCAACGTCATGTAGTGGAGAGTGGATCGACAACGTACGTTAGGTCGTCCGTCCGTCCATAACCAGCGTGCATGATTGATCCATGAAGTACCTACGTACGTCGACCACGTATGCAAGGAGTAAGAAGCTAACTATGTATACGTCACAATCATGTCGTTGGATGTCTGCTCGTCAACAATTAGTCAAGATCGTTATCAAGCATAGTATCCTACTGGTGTGTAGTCAGACATGTCGCCATTACTGGTGTGTAGTGAGACATGTCGCCACTTGTTTAATATACATGTGTGTGTGCTTGGTATCTACTACTCGTACGTATACATATACATGTGTTCGTTTTTATTTAATTCGCATATGATATTTGGAGCATCTACAGCCGGACTTCTCAAACCCGCCTCATACGCACAGATGGACCGTCCGGTCTCAATTTTTTGACCTCGACGGGCCCCTCAAATGGCCGGCCTGACCGACACCCCCATATCCAACCCAAATATGGGGCGAATATAGGGGCGCCCGGGCGTGCCCGGGCACGCCCGCCATGTCAGACCCGGCCCACGCTAGCCCACCTGACCCCACCTAAAATCCTCCCCATCCGCTCGCCGGACCAAACCCTAGTCACTTCACTCCCATCCCCTCCACTCCCCTCCACCACCCAAACACGTCTCTGGCTCCTTCCGGTCGTCTCCGACATGACGGGCAGTGGATCCGAGTCCTTTACCTATAGATCCGTCGACCCCGAGCTCATCCCGTGCGGCCCCGAGGAGGAGATATTCGTCCGGCTTGCGCTCCGTCGCGCCTGGGACGAGGCCCGTGGACGGCTGCGCTCGGACTCCATCCATCCGG
The DNA here is from genome assembly GCA_021605145.1 of Aegilops bicornis. NCBI lineage: Eukaryota > Viridiplantae > Streptophyta > Magnoliopsida > Poales > Poaceae > Aegilops > Aegilops bicornis. The sequence continues at coordinate 244,095,401 of CM038673.1, read as the reverse complement.
AATCCATTGCGTCTGCCCAAATGGGGCATGGATCCAGTGCTAGGCCGGTCATAGCTGCCTCGCCTGAGGTCGTGCGGTCCGTTCAGCGTCCGAACGCACTGGCGAACACGCAACCCCTCCGATGGCGCACCGATATTGGGGACGCACCATCGTCCCACGAGGCCATGGCACGACGTTCCCGCCGTGCAAGGCACCGGACGCGGGAGGCGGCGCAGCCCTCGCGGCGGCGAACGTCGGCCAGGCAGAGTCGCATTCTCCGGTGCCCCGTATAGCGCATCAGTCCGGGTGCCGCAACCGCATCGTGGAGGACGTCGGCGGCTCGTGCTCGGACGGATCCATCATCGATCTGACGTCCACCGGCACCGTTCGTGTTCCGGTCTCCGACGAGGAAGTGTAGGGCATGGGAGATGGCGGGGCCTCGAGTCCCGTGAGCCATCTCGTGTCCCATGCCCTACCCTACCTTGCTGGCGACCGGACCAACTTTCTGAGGAGCGCAGCCGGCCGCCGGACTTGGCCAGGGCGGAGCTGGGCGAGCGGGGAACGTAACCAGACGAGCTCCGCATAGATTAGGTTCCACGTTGCATGTAATAATATGAATTTGAGGTTTCTAATTTGAGATATCCGGATGTGAAATGCGTTTTTTGAGGGGTGAGTGGCCACTGTCCGCGGACTCGCCTGGGCGCGTTTGCGGGCGTTTGAGGGGTCAGATTTGCCAAATCCGACTGTGGATGCTCTTAGCAAACACATAGAAAAAGGACCCGGCCCTGAAACTTTGGTAAGTTGATATTGGGGACGCACCATCGTCCCACGAGGCCATGGCACGACGTTCCCGCCGTGCAAGGCACCGGACGCAGGAGGCGGCGCAGCCCTCGCGGCGGCGAACGTCGGCCAGGCAGAGTCGCATTCTCCGGTGCCCCGTATAGCGCATCAGTCCGGGTGCCGCAACCGCATCGTGGAGGACGTCGGCGGCTCGTGCTCGGACGGATCCATCATCGATCTGACGTCCACCGGCACCGTTCGTGTTCCGGTCTCCGACGAGGAAGTGTAGGGCATGGGAGATGGCGGGGCCTCGAGTCCCGTGAGCCATCTCGTGTCCCATGCCCTACCCTACCTTTGCCGGGCGACCGGACCAACTTTCTCGAGGAGCGCAGCCGTCACGGACTTGGCTGTATGGCGGAGCTGGGCGGGAACGTAACGCACGAGCTCCGCATAGATTAGGTTCCACGTTGCATGTAATAATATGAATTTGAGGTTTCTAATTTGAGATATCCGGATGTGAAATGCGTTTTTTGAGGGGTGAGTGGCCACTGTCCGCGGACTCGCCTGGGCGCGTTTGCGGGCGTTTGAGGGGTCAGATTTGCCAAATCCGACTGTGGATGCTCTTAGCAAACACATAGAAAAAGGACCCGGCCCCGAAACTTTGGTAAGTTGATATAGTAAATTGGGCATAGCTCCCCGGTGCAAGGCACCGGACGCGGGAGGCGGCGCAGCCCTCGCGGCGGCGAACGTCGGCTAGGCAGAGTTGCATTCTCCGGTGCCCCGTATAGCGCATCAGTCCGGGTGCCGCAACCGCATCGTGGTGGACGTCGGCGGCTCGTGCCCGGACGGATCCATCATTGATCTGACGTCCACCGGCACCGTGGAACCTAATCTATGCGGAGCTCGCGGCATATTATTAAGTGTGTTCAAGCCACCTCAAGTTTGTTGCTTATTCAACGTCATGGAGAGGAGAGTGGACCGACAACGTACGTTAGGTCGTCCGTCCATAACCCGGGTCAGTGTGCATGATTGATCCATGCAGTACCTACGTACGTCGACCACGTATGCAAGGAGTAAGAAGCTAACTGTGTACGTATACGCCACAATCATGTCGTTGGATGTCTGCTCGTCAACAATTAGTCAAGATCGTTATCAAGCATAGTATCCTACTAGCTGGTGTGTAGTGAGACATGTCGCCATTGGTTTTCAAAGCAGCCAAAAAACTTACTTGTTTAATATACATGTGTGTGTGCTTGGTATCTACTACTCGTTCGTATACATATACATGTGTTCGTTTTTATTTAATTCACATATTAGCTTTGGTCAAAATCAAGCTTTACAAATTTTGACCAAGTTTATAAACAAAAATATTAAGATATACAATAATAAATCAACAACATTAGATTTATTATTGAATGTACTTTCACATCGTATAGATTTATTATGATAAATATCTATATTCTTTTCTATAAACCTGGTCAAACTTTATGAAGTTTAACTTCAGTCAACTTTAATATGCAGAGTAAATAAAAACGGAGGGACTACCATTATCCGCCCGACACATTCTAGAGCAGGACATGTACGGTGATATTGATGGGGCACTACAAACCCTACAGCGGCCGCACCGTAAGAATTTTTCTGTTTCTTTCTTCCCGGAGGAGGTACGTGCGTACCGCCGTGAATCGCGGTTGGAATTGGGTCATGTGAAGGAGCAATCCAACCGGTCATGTGAACCCCTGCGGATATAAGCTGCGCCGCTACTGCTGGCCGGACGTACATGCGCTCTCTATGGAAGGAGCTAGTGACGGCTAACATGCAACCCTGTAGACCATGCACCTCTACATGCATGTATGAAAGATGGACCGAGATCGATCTCAAGGGGAGTTCACCGCTACTATCGCTGTAGTAGAAGAAACCCCACCGGGGCCTGGCCGGTTGACTTGCACAGTTGCACAGGCCGGTCAGGCTGGCGGCGTTGGATCTCACCGGTACTGCGGCCGGTGTGTATATATATTGTGCTCAGTGCTGGTAATTATTCAGTGGACAAACATAAACATTTTTATCCTCGTAACCGGCAGGTACCAATTTTCTTCTCGAGGCAGTTGGTTTGAACATGCCCCCGTGACCATCCATATGCGCGTGGCCGTTTTGATTTGGCATGGAGGATTTGTCGGTGCGCGGACTCAATTGTACTCCCTCCGTTCCTAAATATAAATTTTTTTTAGAGATTCCACTATGGACTACATATGGAGCAAAATGAGTGAACCTATATTTTAAAATATGTCTATATACATCCATATGTAGTTTATACTGGAATCTATAGAAAAACTTACATTTACGAACGGAGGGAGTACTGTATAGTAGAAAAAGGTGGTACAGTAGGATGGATCCCGCCAGGAGTAATAGGTAGCTGTGGTGGACTCCAGCTCGCAAGCAACGGTATACGTGTAACTGCACGTACAGAGGCCAGTTTATGGCGCGTACGTGCCCCTGGCCAGTTCGTGCTCGTCCTTTTGGGCGCCATCGATCGGGTACTCCGGTCTAAACATCTGGTAGAGTCGAGTAGCATGGCAAATCGCCATGAACTAGACGGGTTAGACGCGTCGTTAATGTCATTGGTTTTTTTTTTCTTAAAATACATTATGCTTTAAAAAATAGTGTTTATAGGTCGAATGCTGCTAATTGATTTGAAAAATCACTGGCCTGGTCGAAATCATAAACCAAATCCAAAATTAAATATCTCAATTGAAAGAAAAAGCTGCAAAATTAGGGAACATGATGAAATAAACAAATTGAATGGGAGAGCTTGAGAAATTGTTGACCCAGTCAAAACCGGATGACCCAATTTTAACTTGAATACCTTAATTAATTGTGAGGCCTTAAAAAAACTAAATGAGAGCTTTGAGAAATTGTTGACCCAATCAAAATTAGATGTTCCAATTCTAGCTCAAGACCTCAACTAAATGTAGGCTCTTTAAAATGAAGGAGCTATGCACGCACACTAGTACAGCTACCACGTGAGCCTAAACTAAAAATACTTGTAAAACCAGATCTGGAGGGGGTGGTCACAACTCATACCGGTAAAGTAGTACCGGTAATATACGTTTTACCATTCTTGGCCAGCTCTATAAGGCATTGTACAATGAGAGGTGCTTAGAGAGATGCTTAGAGAAATAAATCAGATTTTTCTGAAGCACCGGTGCCTGTTTCTGAAGCACCTCCCATCGTACAAGGCCTAAAGGCCCTGCTGGCCGACATCTTTGCATCCACCTGGCCGACCTGAAAAGATACCCAAAGAAACTTTTTTCTTAACCTCCAAAGAACCCAATTAGCGCTATATCTAATTAATCTGGTATGGGCGGCTCAGCCATGCAAACGTCACCTTTTCTCGCTGGACGAGGATCCAAATGCAACTGAACAAAAACGCAGCAAAGCAAAGCAAAGCCACTGACTTTTGCTGCAGCCCTCACCCCATCCGCCTTTACGCATGGTCGGTCACTTCAAAGTCAACCAGCTCGAAAGAGCTTTCCTATGGTCCGGTTCGGACAAGATGACGGGGGCGAAATGCAAGGTGAATTGGGAAATTGTCTGTAGGCCAGTTGAGTATGGGGGGCTTGGGGTACTCAACATGGAAAAGTTCGCGCGTGCTCTGCGGCTGCGGTGGCCTTGGTATGAATGGAAGGAGCCCACCAAGTTGTGGGTGGGGATGGGCAACCCGTGCAATGAGGAGGACCTTAACTTTTTCTATGCGTCTACCACTATCACCATGGGCAATGGTGCGAAGACACCTTTTTGGGAATCACCTTATTTCTTGGGCGCAAGCCGAAGAACATTGCGCCACTAATATTCGAAGTCTCCTCGCGAAAGAAGTGGAAAGTGCGCGAGGCCATCAAGCACAACGCATGGATGCTCAAGATCAAGCCTCCAACCGTTATTTCCGTTGAGTTCATCACACAATTTTTCACCATTTGGATGCTATTGGATGAGGTGCATCTTGATGCGCTCGCCGAGGACGACATTTTATGGAAACACACGACTAGTGGGCACTACTCGGCGGCCTCGGCATATAAGGCGCAATTCATAGGGATGGTGTTTTCACCCATGGACCAAATGGTTTGGAAGGTCTGGGGTCCCCCCAAAGTAAAGTTCTTTGCTTGGTTGACACTTCAAGATAGAATTTGAACCGCAGACAGATTAGCGAAGAGAAGATAGCCAAATTGTGGTTTGTGTCCACTTTGCAAGAGGTTGCAAGAAAGCGGGTCACACCTATTCTTCAAGTGCTGCTATACTCTAAGGCTGTGGGCGTTGGTCATTGAAAACTTTCACATCTTCGAGTTGGACACCTCTTCATGGCGCTTGTTGGACTCCGTCAACGCTTGGTGGACAAGCACTTGTGACGCCGGCACGCCAAACCGTCAAGCCAAAGCCTCCCTCACCATGCTTGTGACATGGATAATTTGGAATGAGCGAAATGCAAGAGTGTTTAGGTTTAAAAGCGCTCCACCGACTATCTTGCTTAACACCATCTCGACCGAGGCCAACCTTTGGGTCACCGCCGGTGCAAAAAAATTAGGGCCTTTCATATTGCAAGAGTAATAATCCATGTGGTGTCGTGGGTGATTTGTAACAAACTCTATTCTCTCTTATTTAATGGATGAGGCAAAGTTTTTGCCTCCGTTTCAAAAAAAAAGTCATGTGTGTGTGCGGGGAACCTGCAACGAAAGCTGCATTCTTAAGGTCAACTGACAGCACTGTCATTTATATCAAACTAAATTATGTCTTCCTTCTGCCAAGTGGACAGGCACAAATCTGGACCACTAACCGCAGTGTCAATTGAGGCAGTTTGGTTTACCTTACTTTACACAACACGTGACATGATAATGAACTGATGGTGGTGATGACGTTTTCCTTTCCTCCTTCCTTCCTTCCTTCCTACCCTCCTTTCTAGGGCTACATGGCTGCCGATCTAACATGAATTCCAGCACACGCCCTTTATTCTTGTTTAGTGCTTCCCAGTTGTTCTTTTTGAGGAATACATTCTCAGTGCTGCAAAGATCTGGTCCGGGCTCAGCAAATGTTTCGCTTTGCATAAATAGATTGCAAAACACATACATATGTGCCTCTGTGTGCTAGGGATGTTTGTTGCATTACATTTTTTTTTTTAAATATTGGAGTGATCTTCCGGGAAACTTCTTTTTTGAAGTCCTTCTTCCGGAAAACATCAAGGTTACAAATAAACATGCAGCAAGACAACTGTAGTATTTTTCTTTCTACTCGCTCCGTTCCTAAAGTCTTTATAGAGATTTCACTATAAACCACATACGGAGCAAAATGAGTTAACCTATACTCTAAAAGACGTCTATATACATCCAAATGTAGTCTTAACAGTGGAACCTTTAAAAGGACTTATATTTAGGAACAGAGGGGTTATTTGCAGGGAGGCAGTGCTGCTCCAGTTTGGCATGGTATGTACGGTCTGGAACAGAACGATGGGATTAATCAAGGCAAGCAGTGATTAGCTTAATTGTAACTTCAAAACAAAAAAGGTTAGTGAGTAATCAGATTAGCATTCTATTCCATTTCATTAGACAGGAGGTAAAGGAACCAAGGACACGGCTGACCTGGCCAGAATCAGATTTTCCAATAATTTTTTAGACAGACTCAGGCTTGATGACTAGACAGATTTTGTCAAATGTAATAACAGACCCACCACCGAAAAAAATAATCTTTGCCAGATTTTATTAGTTAGCAGCCGACAAGCTAGCTAGGGGCTCAGCTATCATGAACAAGGGAAATGACAATGCATAAATGTATGTGATCTAGGCAGGCATAGTATCAACCTCATCATTAATCAATCTTGGCTGCAATAATTAAACACGCGGCCCCAGTGATGGCACTAAGGTTCCTAACTAATCTTCCCACCTTAGGGGGTGGCCTAACTGTGGCCTTTGCCCCCTATGCAAACAAGAGTGCAAGAGTCTGCAGCCCACCTGTTATTTCAATGTTGATTCTCAAGTAGAGTCTGGAACGAGATCACTGTCTGGCTTGGCATTCATGACTACACACCACTGACTTGACGGAATGAGGATTCGGTTAGAGCTTGCTGGATCAAGGTGGCGCGGGAGACCAACACAGGAAGGCCCTTGCTTCGGTTATGATGCTGGTTTCATGAAAAATTTGGAAGGAACGAAATGCAAGAATTTTTCGCAACATGGCCGCTCCAACAACGATCATCGTCGGCAGAATCAAGGAGGAAGCCCGCCTCTAGGCGCTTGCTGGAGCCAAGCATTTGAGCCTACTTATGTCGCGAAAGTAGACCTTTTTTCCCCGCTTTGCGGCTAATGTCTAAACCTTTTTCTTAATTAATGAAAATGATAAATCTTTTGCCTTGTTTTAAAAAAAACTAATCTGCCCCAAGGTTAGGTTAGGCCTCTGTCTTCTGCGCCAGTTCATCTACAGATTGGGCAATGTTGTGAAGTGCCAATGTCAAAGCTGGCTTGACACTTTTGGGCACCACCCATGGCATTGCTCTCTTGTTCTATGCAGCTGGGCATCCAGAATATCCTCATTATCCCCCTGTAGTCATGTGTGAGCAGAGCACGCGTGCAGCTGCAATCAGAAATCATCAGATTCAGAGGGAGTGAGCAGAGCACCGCTGAGAGAAAGCCGACCTTTGCGATGATTGACAGGCAGGCCAGGTAGTAGTACGTACTAGTTTCACACGCACTCATACTTGAAGATCTGAACTGTTTGCAAGCTAATTTTTTCTGCCCCTGTAGATCTGAGCTGTTTGGAAGCTACTTTGTGTCTCCCACTATGGATAGCAGAGAGGTACCGAGGTTCCATGACTGGAACCAAGTTAGTGCAAGTTTCAAAAGGTCACTGAGTAAGTGGAGCAAGTACTATCAAACACAGACAAGAATTCGTGCAGGAGTGCAGTACAGTTTTTTCCTTTTCATTTTTTTAGCGAAAGAAATGTAGTCTAGTGGGAGGTAATCTGGTGATGCAATCGCACAACATGGTTAAGAAAAGGAAGCAAGTTGTGCTTAGTATTAGTCATACAGCAACATACGTTCAGAGCATGTTACTTTGCTGCTCGTAAACTTCCTAGCAAATCAAGTAGTAGACACATGGAGTAATATCCAAATCCAGTGTCACGATGGTTTGGATCAGCGACACATGCAGACAAAAAGTGAAGAGCACTAGAGGACATGAAACTTGGCATCACAAAAAGTGAAGAGCAAAGTGCATTAATGTGTAATTATCATCATCAAGCTTGGAAGCTTCTCCCTTAATATAATGATTAATGAAAGCAGCGTTGCTGGTCTTCGTGACCTTTGTCGGAAAAAAAAGCGCTTGGAAGTTTAACACAGCTCAGGCTCTTCCAGGCACTAATGAACATATTTCTGTCGTTTAACTGAATGACCGTCTGAAAAAAAAGTCTTTCCTTGCCCTTGTAATAATAAGAACTACTCGCCCCGTAATGAAATATAAGAGCATTTACATCATTAGCTAAAAAAACTCCTAAGTATCATTAACCATTTGCCTTTTTTGCGCGTGCTAATTTCATACTTGACTCAAATCAAATGGATCCATTAGCACAGTAGTACAACAGTACCCAAGCACCGGCAGTTTTGTTATTCAACGTCATCGAGTGGAGAGTGGACCGACGACGTACCTACATAATTGTTCCAACATACGCACGTCGATGATGTACGTGCGCATGCAAGGAGTAGATGCTTTTTTCGATAAAGGGTGTCTTTTATTGACTCATAATATAGCATCGAGGGATACAATTATAGTGAGTACACACTCGGCCTCTGCATAATTAGGATGCACACATCCAAAACTAACTCACGCATATGAAAAATCATGCCGGCAAATAGCAAAGTCATCAAGACCAATGCTATGCCTAGGCAAAAGAAAAAGAAATAAAATAAAAACCCCGAAAGCGATAAAAACAATGATTGACAACATACAACAGTGTCCATCGGCACCAAACCATTTCTTGACAACACAAGGACTATAAGGAAAGTTCTTCAAAAGCGAAACCTCCAGGAAGAGAACGACGTGCAAGCGCCGCCATCGCCCGACCAAACAATCGAAGGTTAGATCGTGGGTTTTCACCCTGAAGATCAAATCCAAGTGAACTCCGAGCAATGCCTTCATCAAGGTAATGATGTAGAGAGCGCCACCATTGCCATGTATGATTAAATGATCATACCTAGGATTTTTACCCCGAAGCTTGAGACTAGGTACCGACAAAGTACCGCCCAATCGAAGTCATCATATGTTATCTCCTCCACTTGCCTCGATCCGAGCAGCGCAATACGCATACTGTCCTGGCGATAGGCTAATGAGCCATGTCGAGGGTCGATCGACACAACATGGCGAAGTCTTTGCGGGGAGACAGGAGACCGGCACCGCCAAAATCCAAGTTCGGGATGATCCGGAGGCCGGGCGTGCTCGCAAGCAGCAACAGATGGCTGGTCTTTATAAGACGACAACACCACGCGTTGACACTATTTCCTCCATCCTCGACGCAGCCCGTGAATAGGAACTCGCTGTTGTCGTTGGATCGGAAGTTTAAACCTCGTCAGATGACGCTATCCGGCCACTGCCACAACCAATAAGGTCTAGGGCAGTGCAAACCAGCATCATACTAGCCAGGTCCATGGTGCCACCGGCCTTTTGCCGGAGTGGACTACCACCATGGCCACCACCTTCGAACGCACAGCGTGGGCGACAGGCACGACATCCGTCGCTTCACCGCCCCGTGGTTCTTTTACCGACTGCACCGACCCGCGTAACCGCTGCATTGCCTCTTCGGGTCGTAATGTCGGGGCCCACGGTCCACCGCCGCCGCGAGGCCGTCCGATCCAAGTCGTCCCCGTCGTTGCACCGACCCTTGTGCCGCCATTGTGTTGCCTCGTCAGGTCGTAGCGAGCAAGGCACGCGGTCCACGCTACCGTCCCGAGGCCATTCCCGCAGTTGCACCGACCCGGATTTCACCACTGCACCGCCCCTTCTGGCTATAGCGCCGCCGCCCCGAGGTCTTCCCGCCGTCGCACCGACCTTCCCGCCGCCGCTGCGTCACCCCTTCGGGCCGTAGCGCCGCGACCCACGGTCCACTCCACCGTCACCGCGCGTCGACCTTCCGTGGTATGCGCCGCGCCGTCTCCCTCAGCGCGGGAACACCACCGTCCGCGCTGGTCTTCGCACGTTGTCGGGTTTGTCGCCTCCTTTGAGCACCGCCTCTGTGCTCCTAACCTTGCCGCCGTCGCCGCCATCAGGACGCCGCCGCCGCCGCTCTTCTTTGGTCGCCGCCGCCGCTACCACCGTAGCCGCCGTCGCCGCCCGTCCACCCTATTCGTCTTTGACGGGCACCAGCACGTCGCGAATGTCGCCGCCATCTACCCCGACTGCTTCATCTACTCCGACAACCGTGGGCGACATCGGCCCCGTGCCAATTGGCGCGACAACCATCATCGAGTCCTTCTCTGCTGGCCTCTCTGACTTCTTCGACAGGGCGTCAGCTCTTGCAGGTCCCAGTCTACGCATGCCCGGTGCAGGCAACACCGCCGCGTGCCTTCGTCCACGACATGTCCTCGGGCCTGGCAAGCCTGGTGCATCGCTTCGTCAACTTCGTCTTCGTCCATCTATGCATGCCCAGTGATGGCAACACCGATGCGTGCCTTCATCCACGACGTGTCCCTGGGCTTGGCACACCCAGCGCGACGCCTCATCAACACCGTCTTCTCTACGGCGCACCCCTACTTCGACAACATTGCGCCCATGCTAACTCGGCACCTCCCTGCGCCCGTGGCTCCACTTTGACTTCCTCGACACCGGCTACCCCGACTCGACATCGACCACAGCATTCTTCGCACGACTACCTCGACCACAGCTCCACCACACACGCTCTCGGCTACCTCGACAAACGGCACAAAGGGCTACCGCCTTGCTTGAGCAACCTCGTCGGGTTTCCACTCCATCCACGACTTCCGCGATGCATCGACTATTATGATTGTGGGGGTGTCCGTCGGCTTGCCTTCGGATTCTTCTCCAGTCTCACCATCTGTGTTGCCACCGTTGTGACAGTGGGGGGATATTGAGTAACGTGATTGTAATTGATACATAGGATAGACTAGAAAGTATTCTGGCTTGTCTTGTACTTCAAGTAGATCATGTACTTCTATATATATGCCCACGGGGCTCAAGCAATACAATGAACTGTTCCACCAAATCTCTCTCTCACTTCTAACAAAAAATGCAAAAGTCGTCAGCCTCCCCCGGACTGCCACCGGCCGTCAATCTTCTGATTGCGAGTCTTTACAAGCTTGAAACAACTTAAGAGCATCTTCAACAGGCGCTCAAAAAGAGCTCCGCGCACTAAAATATCGTTTTTGGGTGCCGAACAACTTCAGCAGAAGCTGTAGCGCTAAAGTTTTTGCGCGCGCACTGAAAAACGCTATCGTGCACAGCATATTTTGGTCTTCGGGTTGGGCGCGCTTCACAATTTATACTGTGTTCTTTTTGGGCGCGCGCTTTTGTGCTTCTGCTAAAGCAATGTTGGGTTCAGAGCTTTAAAAGTGCTACAGTGGCGCGTTAAAACTATTTTAGGCCGTGGAATTTTTGTGCATCCGTTGGATGCTCTAAGCTCGCCTACCCTTAACGTGTGAAAGTGCACAACGACAGGCATGCGGCACAAAACAAAAAACGACGGGGCTGGCGAACGAATCTTGATGCATGCTGCTTTTTGCCATTGCCGTCACGTCGACCCTCTTGTGCAAGTGCGGGTGTAACATGCATGGTGTGTACGCTGTGTGTGTGTGTGTGTGTGTGAAGGCGGTATCATCGTTGGTAGCTAATGCGTGTCCTTGTTCTCGGCTACCGAAATGATGCTAGCTAGTACGCTAGTACGCTAGGAGTACTACTCCCTCTGTAAACTAACATAAGAATGTTTAAAATGCTAAAATAGTGATCTATACATTTTATATTAGTTTACGGAGGAAGTACATGATTAAGTTTGTTCGGGCCAGCTGAAGTTTGTTGCTTGTTCATCGTCGTGCAGTGGACCGACATCGTAGGTTAGGTCGTTCACCCACGATAATAACCATGAATGCATGCATGCACGATTGATTGATCCGTTGATGAAGCTAACAGCGTATGTCGAGGACGCGAGGTTGGCTAAGATGCCACGTAGGTCATAATCGTGCCGTAATTTCGGCTGTCTGAGTGTCGACGATCAGTCGGCGTCGGACGAGAGTATCTATCCTGCTATGGGGACATGTAACCATCGGTACCTTTGTTAACAAACAGACAAGTAATTAAACACGTGGTGACTAGTATTACATACTCCTGCTGGAAGTATGAGATATGACCACGTACAAACACGCAAATTACATATGAGATTTTCTGCCAGATTTTTTTAAATATATTCATAAATCATGACAGTAAGTAGAACACTAGAGGTAAAAAACAAATTACAACCGGGTCCATGAACCATCTAACAACGAGCACAAGCACTAAAACGAACCGAAGGCGCGAGAATCCGGAATTCGTGCTAAGGCTTCAAAGTATCAGCGCACCAAAGCAGCATCCATCACAGATGAAGAGAGTTGTAGATTGAAAAGATCAAACCTGTAACCATGCGAATGAAGGCGAACAAAAACTGGATCCAAATAAATCCACTGAAGACCAGCACCGACCGAATCCCGTGAGATCTGTCGGAAACACACCTCCACACATCCTCGACGACGCTATTCGCGCCATCGAGGCGTGGATAGGATGTGGGAGACATTATTCCAATTGATGGACATCACCACTGCCACACAACCCCAACCAAGACGTTGAGCCTAGCAAAAATGAGAACGGGGTCCCTCACACTGGCGGGGGCCCGAGATCCTCCCCACCTCCACGTCCCAAAGGCCATCGAAGGTGGGGCGGATCGGCGGCGCCGCCGGCGGAAGGAGGAAAGAGACTTTTCTTGAGGAGGAGAAAAGACACCTGCGTGCGTCACCCCTTTCTGTTGGAAATTACATATGAGTTTTTTTTGTGAAAGAAATTACATATGAGTTATACATATAGAAAACAAAGAAAGAAAACACACACACATAGAGTAAGGCATTGAGATTACACCCGGGCCGGTTCTGAGATTTTGGGGGCCCGGAGAGAAACTAAAATTCGGGGCCCTTAACAAACACATCATAGTAAGAAAAATGAATATATGTATATGTGAAAAATTATTAATAACACTCCAATGCATTGAAAATAAGTATGCGTATAAAATAATTTATACATATTACCTTCAAATTTTCTGCTAAAATTCCACGATGCAAAGTCACTTATGATGGGGTCGATATCAATCTCATCCAATAATTTATTCTCGATGCATAATGTAGACAAACCATTTAACCTCTCTTGAGTCATTGTTGCCCTCAAATAATTCTTCAACAATTTCATATTTGAAAAACTTCTTTCAGCCAATATGACCGTCACCGACAAAGTAAATAAGATGTTATAAGCAAAGGAGATATTCGGATTCTCTGACATGCCCAAAAATCTCTATAGCAAACATTACGCCATCTGGCAAAGTGAATCTCAAAATCTTCAGGCCAGAAATAAGATCATATACCTCAACATCAGATGAAGCATCAAGGGATAATGTTTCTGAAAATTTTGTGCAACGCTCTGTGATTGTACCAATTTATCTGCAGACTTCTACCTAGTACCTACAGACCCTGGGTGGGGCCCGGGGATCATTACACGTATGAATGACAGTTACATGGTACCAGCTGACCTAGCATACATACGTTGGCATGTCAAGCTCCATCGTCGCCTTTAATCAGTTGGGCTAGCCTGGCCCGGCCTCGATCGGTCATGGCCGGTGGTGCTGACCATGACCTTGCTCACAACAATACATGTCGTGGCTGCTTGTTTGGCAGTTGCATTGCATGTGACCTATGCAACTTTAGTGCGACGACCGCGTGGCCGGTCGGGCCCACATGGCCGGGGATCTCATGTGCTATCATGCATGATGCGACAGTGACAGTGGCTGATGCTTGCATCTGACAGGCAGCTAAAAGGTTTAGTGAGATAAAAGAGGTGGATTCCGTGTCCTTTGTGAGTGCGTACAACGGAATCGTGGGCTTGGAACATCTAGCTAGGTAGGCAAGTGGTTTATATTCATCTGGCCTGCCTGGCTTTGGGATGTTTTGCTCCGGCGGAATTGTTAATTGTGCTATCATGCATGATGCGACAGTGACAGTGGCTGATGTTGGCACTGCTAAGCATCTGGCAGGCAGCTAAAAGGTTTAGTTTTATTCATCTGGATTTGGTGGGCTTGGAACATCTAGCTAGGTAGATAGGTGGTTATATTCATCTGGTCTTTTTTTTTTTTTTGAATGTTGGCAGGAGAACTGCCAAATTCATTGATCAGAAAAAGGTGTTACAGGAATCCTCAGAGGAGGAAAGCACCGAAAAAACAGTGCAAAAAGGAAAGAAATAAAAAGGACCCGTCGGCAGCACCACAAACCCAAGCTCTACCATCAATCGTGAACACCATCGGATCCATCGTCGGGATTCTCCAAGATGACGCCCCAAGGAGGAAAACGATATTGAGAACACCGCCGTCACCCGATCTGGCACTGCCCGATCTTAGGTTTTCACCGGAGGTCTCACGCTGTTGGGTAGGAAGGGCAAGCGGCTCCACAACGATACCTCCAAGGAGGACGACGACATCCGTGGATGCCGCTACCGCCGCAACGACAAGGTCGATGCATGATTTTCATCCGAGCCGAGCCTTCCACCAACAATCACAGATCCGAGGCCACCAAAGACCACGGAGCATCACAACCCCATGCGAACACTACCAACAACGAGTACGTCAAAGCCGCACGCAGGAACTCGGCGAGCACACGCCAACCTGGCCGGTCCACACAGCCGCTCGCAGACCCTGGGCGAGCCAAGCCGGATCTGGCCATCCTCTACCTCCGTGCGCAGAACTGGGCGATCCTCCGCACCGCAGCGCATAAGAAAGGCGGAGAGAAAGCTGGACATAGCCGGTCCGCACCGCAGCGCGCAAAACTGGGCGGGATCCAAGCCAAATTGCGCCGTCCGTACCACCGCGCGCAAGGCCAAGAGTACTCATGCTGGATTTGGTCTGCGCAAGCCTCGTGAAGCCCCAAGCAAACTGGACGGCGCCACCGCTCAAGAGAGCCGGCGTGTACGCGCTTGAAGGAGAATCACCACCAGCAACCCCGACTCCACCGCTATTGCCTCCACACGCCAAGAACGTAGCCAACCCAGGCGCGAAACGCAGCCATCTGATTAGCAGGCCCGCGGCGCCAAACCATCCCGCCGTGAGCGAGCTAACGGCCAGATCTGGCCGGCCGACCCCGTTCTAAGGCGCAAGAGGCCTCACGCTTAACGGCGCCAAGGCCGCACCCCCACTCGCCCTTCACCACAAGCCGCCAGAGGCCGGATGTGCCCGACCGACCGGTGCGACCCGCGCTGTCGAACCCGCGACCTCCTCTTGCGGTGGTGCGCGCTCCGCCACTCGCCACCATGGCGCGCCGGCAGCGCCGCCAGCCCATACTGCAGCGCCCTCGCCTTCACTAAGCGCAGCAACCCGCGCCCGCCTCGCTTGCGAGGATGAAAACCCGCCGCCCGACGCCGCTGGCTTTGCCCGATGGCGCTGCCGGGCGGCGGGAGAGGAAGGTCGAGGTGCGGCGGCGCCCGGCGGCTAGGGTTAGCGCCCGGGTCGCTCGCGGGGAGCGACACGGGGCCTTCGGCAGCGCACGTACCTTATTCATCTGGTCTGCCCTGGGTTTGGGATGTTTTGCTCCTGCGGAATTGTTAATTGTGTAGCAGTCTGATCGATCAGTGACCCTGTAACAAGGGGTAAAGATTCTTTGTTAGGACTTATTAGGGCCTAAAGTCCACCTCTTTTTACAGTGGGATAGCATTGTTAATTGTTAGTTGTGTAGTAGAAATTATGTTGTAATGTATAAATTTTCAGATATGAGTAAGATATACCGAGGGTGAAGAACTGGAAGATGGCTTGCGTTCCAAATATTTTCATTATATCTTGGTGAAAGGTGTTCGTGTCAACTATTTGTGTAAGGCTTTGACCCATTTAATCTCTCCCCTCCGCCGCCTCCTGCGCGGGCAGCCGAGGGGCCCCAACCTTAGCCGCCGGCCACTCCCCATCCGATCCTTCCCCTCCGCCGCCGCTGGAAGAAGATGCCGGGCTAAGCCCGGGCGGCTGACGGCGGTGGCAGACGAGCCTCTCCTTCTCGCGCGCGAGGGTGGTGCGGGGCATCTGGGGGAGCTAAAGTGTGGCCCAGATCCGAGCCTCCGCGGCGGTGGCTCGCTCTCGGCAGCGAGCGACGGTGGATGACTAGTGGTGGAGCTGCTGCATCTGGCCGCAGCGCTACAGCAACTCGGATCGGCGGCGGCGTGGAGGGCTTTGGTGGGCTGGTCAGCTGCGGGCGTGGTTGGCTCTCCGGTCAGATCTGATCTGGCCAGAGTGGCTTGTCCGCTCCGCGACGGCGGAGATCGGTGGTGGTCCATGCGCACGATGCGAGATGGAGGTTCAAGATCGGCGGTGGCTGTCCGTTCTCGGCTTGTTGCCAAGACCGGCGATGGCGGAACTTGTGTCGTTACCTTCTTGAAGGGATCGCCGTGGAGAAGCTTAAGACATCTATCTGCTACCTCCGGGGGAAATCCTAAATCAGTAGATCGGATGACGACGACGCTCTAGGGTTGTTTCCCCATTGGGGGCGCAATTCTTGAAGGTGTACATGGGCTCGAGGGACCAATGGACAACTTCTTTGGTGGAGTGGTGTCATCTTACTCATTCATGGCGGCGGATCTCAGCGGCTTGGCGCGGTGGATACTCAGCGTCCGATGCGCGGAGATGGACTCGCGCGGGAGGAGGACGTTGTCTGGCATCATGGTGGCGTGGATGGCAGAGAGGCCTGTCAAGGTCAGCGTGTTATTTTTTGCTCTATAGATGGATTGGTGGAAGATGGCGGCGACGACACATGAGAGTGCGTCGGACCAATTTGTACCTCAAACCCAGTATGTGGCTCGCTTGGGGCCTCTGGCTTTAGATGTTAGGCTTTAGTGCGATGTCTGTTTGGTATTAAGCTCGGACTATCGGCACCCCTTCATCAAGTCAGTTGTCACCAGTAAATGGATTTGTTGTGTTCTACACATACTCATCTGATGGTTGATCATGTGAGCAAACCCAACCGGTCATGTGAAACTCTTATATGGATCTAGCTGCGCCTTTTACTCCTGGCCGGATGGATGGACGGACTCACCACCAAGCAAGCTCGATCTCCGCCGCATCTTCTGGATTTCACCGTGATCCCTCACAGGCCACGCATCTCCTTGATCGTCATCACCGTGTTATCTTCTTCTCGGCCCTCATGGTGGACCATGTCCATGCGCGTGGCCCTCCTGGTTTGGGTTTGGCAAGGAGGATTTGTCGGGCGTGGACTCGTATACTCATGCACCATGAATTCGTATATGGCGTAGTGGGTGGAGTGGTGGCTTCCAGCTCCCCTGCAGCGCAACGGGTGTCAGTCCTTCTGGGCGCCATCCGGTACGACTCCGGTCTGAACACATTTAGTTTCGTGTACCGCGGCAGATAAATCATAAATGTGCCCATGCACGTACGTTTGTGTGCACCATCCTGTACCACTCCAGTCTGAAGGCGGCCAACCGAGGGCGAAAGAATCTTTTGTTGAGAACTCGTTTCGACTGCTTAAATTTGAGAGGGGACGATGCCTCTCCTCAAAAGTTTGAATGAATGACTAAACCATTCGAAATTTCGACTAGGTGTGCTTTCATAAATTCTTAAAAGAAAATCTTTTGAGAAGTTAAACTCTTTTAACGCCCTGCCCTCCTCTATCCGCCTCCCACCACTATGTTGCCGCCGCCCAAGGCCATCCCTCTTACCCCCTCATGGACTTTCTGTTCTTCGTCGGCGGCAGCCCTTCCTCCACGCATCAAAACAGTCAAACCCCCTTTATCGCCTCCGCCTTGGACGCCACAATTTTCTGCCGCTTAGAACGCCGTCCCTGTCTCCGACGAGGTCATCTCTCAGCCTCGCCGGGGTCGATGATGCTCGTTGCCACTCGTCACGCCACCGTCTTCGGCCTCCGTGGAATTGGCTTACGCGCTTGGAAATTTTAAGCACATGATATTTAGCAAGCGCATAGAGAAAATATATAACAAATTGACTGCACTTGAACAGTACCGGGTTCACCCCGAAACTTTGGTAGTTGGTGGTAAAATATGCATAGGGCCCCAGAAATAAATGGATCATCATCCAGTATGTGCAATTAATGGCAGTCCTTTCTTCTCACGTCAATGATAGAGCTCCACTCGGCAAGTGCATAGACCGCTCGCCGCTCAGAAGAGGAGGGACACGTTGGTCACATTACTGTGCGAACACACATCTACCAGAGCTAGTAGGGTAGTACATGCGGAAGAGGATTAGAGAAAGTACATGCATGCGTCCAACTTTGCCATTGCTGTCCATTTCGATGAGCAGTGAAGTGAAGTGAACGCACGGCCTTTGTACACATATGTGTGTGTGCGTTTAATCATGCACTGGCTGAGTGCAACACGGTGTGTACGCTTGATATTGGGCGGGTACGTGTGTATGTGTTGAGCCAGTAGTGTGGCAACTAGAGCGACATAGTACATCAACGGGGAGTACTTTTACGGGTTCAACGGGCTATCAAACCATGAACCAATAGGATTTAAGATTAAGGGAGGATGTGGCCCACCCCAACTGAAAATCAGGGGTGAGAAAGATTAGTTAGAAGGAGATTTTGTAAAAGCCCGGTAAAGGTCCCTGCGTCTAGGAATTATCGTTTTCAGCTAAACGTCGTTACTGAACGTGCATATGATTAAGTTTATTTAAGTGCATACACTAGTAGAAAACGACTGTTGTACCGTTCAGAGGATTTTTAGTGCCGGCCAGTAATCGGCACTAAAGGGCGAGACTAAAGGTCTCTAGTCCCTGTTCAAAGACGAATCGGGCCAAAGGCCCACCACGTGGCACGAGCCCATGGTGAAATTCAGGACCTTTAGTACCGGTTGGTAACACTGACCGGTACTAAAGGTTTTCTTTAAAAAAAATGATTTTTTTTGAAAAAAATTGAATTCTTTTCTGATTTTTAAATTTCTGAATTATTTTTTAGATTTAGTCTCTAATCACCGCTCATCATTACTCTAATTACCCATCATCATTCCAAATCGTCTAACTTCCCGGTTGACCCATCGTCTCACTACTCCAGCCCGAGCATGCTTAATTTCCGAGTTCTATTCCCCCTAGTTTCCAAGTCTCCACTTGTTGTTTACCTGACAATAGTAAGCTGTCAATCCTATTAACCTTCAGGAATTTAGCTTGAGCATGAAGTCACATGTTACACCGTTTGAGTTTGAAACTATTATTCTAAAAAATAATTATTATTTAGTAACAGAATATTTCTTGAATAAGTAGTTTGACCATAGTTTGACCACAGTTTGACCAGATTTGACCATAGTTTGACCACTGTTTGACCAGATTTGATCATAGTTTGACCAAAAGTCAAAAAAACTAAAATAATTATTTATTAACACTAATATTTCTTGAATAATTAGTTTGACCATAGTTTGACCAAATTTAACGAAAATAAAAAAACTGAAATTTGAGCATATCTTTTTTTTCCTTTTAGAATTTGAGTATTCTAAAATTTTGCAAACAGGCGGATTTTTGTGCTGATTTTCTTGATATATTATACATTTTTTCGACATCGTATGCAAAAGATATGGCCCTTTTACTTTTTCATAACACCCTTTTGCAAAACATGTCTAAGTTTAAGTTTTTTAATTTTCCTAACTAGTACATATAGTAACATAACTACATCTCGAAGGATTTTAATTTTTGAAGTTTTATCATTTTCTTTTGTTTTTTACAAAACTGAAATGGCGATACACGCGAGGGAAGGAGGGGGGCGGGGGTAGAGTTCGAAAAATGCCCTTTAGTCCCGGTTTGTGTCTCCAACTGGGACTAAAGGTTAGGCCCATTTTGTCCCGATTTGTGACACAAACCGGCACTATAGGTTAAACCTTTAGTCCCGCTCACAAACCGAGACTAAAGGGCCTCGTGGGGCCCTGGCCCGACGTCACCTGTCACCACATTGATTTAGACCGCGCTTAACCTAAGATTAAAGGTTCAAAGACGAACCGACTAATGCATAGCCGTTCGAACCGGCACTAATGATCACATTAGTACCAGTTAATTTATAAACCGGGACTAAAGGGCTGAATATTAGGTCCTTTTTCTACTAGTGATAATATTAAGTTTGTTTCAGCCTCCTCAAGTTTGTTGCTTATTCAACGTCATGGAGTGGAGAGTGGACCGACTCACCGACAACGTACGTTAGGTCGTCTGTCCATAACCAGCGTCAGTGTGCATGATTGATCCATTCAGTGCCTACGTACGTCGACCACGTATGCTAGGAGTAAGATGCTAACCATAGGTCACAATCATGTCGTACTAATTTGGACGTCTGCTTGTGAACAATTAGTCAAGATCGTTATCAAGCATAGTATCCTACTAGCTGGTGTGTAGTGAGACATGTCGCCATTGGTTTTCAGAGCACAACTAACTTATTAAATACACGTGTGTACTTGGTGTCTAGTGTCTACGTATATATACATGTGGCCGTTTTGCCAAGTCATTTCTTTCTTGTAAGAGTTGTCAGGCAAGCTGGAGTGGAATACATATATGTCAGGTTCCCCGCCAAATAATATGAATTGCATCCCTTTTTTAATAAACAGATGCGGCGTTCTATTTAGTGCGAAAAATGGTTAAAATAAAATACATACAGAAAGTTGCTACAAAATAAAATTGAATCGCACAAACTAACCAAAGCTAGGAAACTCCGATCCTCAGATCGGGCGGTGACGGCGCTCTGGTGTCGTAACTTTTCTGAAGGTGCCGCCTTGGAGCACACGGTTCGTCATATTTGGCTTCTTCTCTTTGAGTTGGCATGTCCACGGTTGAGGACTCCGGTTGCTCTTGTAGTACTAGGGGTAGTGTTGCTATGCTCAGCGCCTATTTATCCAGCCTTGGGTGTGTGCGTGTGTTGTGATGGCGTGCATTTGTATCTGAGCTGGTGGTCGGTCGATGTTTTATGTATAAAGCGGGACGAAAGCCTTTTTATAATCACATCGTATGCATAATTAAGCTAGGGTGCAGTTTGCCGTCTGCAAGGCGGAGACGTACGTTGGCATGTCAAGCTCACGCACACCACAACTTACATTAAGCTAGGGTGCAGTTTGCCATCCACGCCTTTAGTCGGTTGGTCCTCCATCGACGATCGATCGATCGATCATGAATGGCCGGTACGTGCTGAGTCGCTGACCCAACTTACATTTGGCAGTTGCATGTGATGTATGCAACTTTATCGTGACGACCGCGTGGCTCCCAAGCCCACATGCATGGAGATCTCATGTCATGACGCAGGATGCGACGGTGACATGGGGTGATGTTAGCACTGTAAAGCATCTTTGTCAGTTGAGGTTAGTGGTAAGATAAAAGAAGTGAATTCCCGTATAGCAAGTAGCACTGTCCTTTGTGAGTCTATTCAACGGATTAGGTAGATTTTTTTTTGAAAGATGATTAGGTAGATTTGGAACATCAAGCTAGGCGTAGGTGGGGGTTGAGGCATCTCCAAGGCGGGCATTCATTCCGGCCCCAAGTATCTGCTCTGTCCGGCCCCGGCATCTTTAGAGCATCTCCAGCCGTTCGGCCCCCTAGGGCGCAGAAAAACCACGGCCTGGGGGCGAGCCGGCGCTAATTCGGCCCCTGGGACAGGCCTAGTTCCCAGTCACGCACCCAGCAGCCCCCCTCCCCCCCTCCCTCCAGCCACGGCAAATTCAAACATAGTCGTTCCCGCGCCCAAAATAGACGCCACAATCCGGCGATCAAGGGGCCTAGATCGGCGGTCGGATTAAATGTTCGGCGTACAAAAAAGCAGGAAAGGACGGAAGCACGCATCAGGTGGTGAGGTCGGCCTCCGGCGTCGCCGGAGTCGGCGTCTGTGAGCTTGACAGGCTCTGTGCTGGCGGCGTGGCTTCGCGGCGATCTCAGCGGCTTATCAAAGATCCGGGCTTGGCGGCGCGGCGTCGGCGTGTGCGTGGGCGTCGTGGGCGTGGCGTCGTCGTCGAGGGAAGCTGGTCCAGATGAGGCCAACATGCGCTCGCATTCACGCCGACCGCTTCGCCGGTGTTCTAGAGCATGTCCGCCTACCAGCAGAAAGCTGTGTCGTTGTTCCTCTTCTTCGGGCGACGTTGGTCCGGAGTAGGTCGAGCTTGACGGCGTTGGTCGACATCAACGCCGACCAGCGCCGGTCTTCTTCTTCACGGCGGGCGGCCCGGACTGGCGTCGGCGAGGCAAAGGCTGGATGGACTCTCGCGACGCGAAGCCGGGCCGCATCGGGCGTGTTTCCCCTTCTTGGCACCTTTGTTGCCATCCGCCGATCCGACGCGCTTCGCGGCGCGCCGCCGCTTGTAGGTCTCCTTGGCCTTCTCGAGGGTGCGCTGGACTTCCGCCCCACTTGTCGTGACTTGTGGATGCTCTTGTAGACGTGGAGGTACTTGAACTCGGCGTCATTGCCAGTAATCGCCGCACAGCCGAACATACGCAACAACTGCACGGGGACGAACAAACAGTTGGTGGGTGAACGGCGAAAAGAGGTGGGAGACCGGCGTGGCATACCTGATCCTCCATGCTGGTGCCGCTCTCCGGGCGACTGACGACCTCCTCGACGACCCCACGCCATTTGTTGCACGCCCCCTCGATACGCCCCCAATGGTTCGCCATCGCCTTCGTCCCGCGCTGTATGTAGACGCCTTTGAAGTAGGGGTCGATGAGTTTGCGCTCATCGAACTCGGCCTTGATGCGTGCCCAGTACGTCTCGATGCTTTGGTTCGCGCCAGTGGTCGGGTCGAGGCAGACGACTTTCCATGCTTCGGCGAGGCATTCCTCCTCTTTGGACTGCCCACTTGATGCGTGGCTCTGGCCTGTCCGGCGCCTTCTTCTTCTTGTGCCCCCTCGCCGGCTCCTCCTCCTCCTCGTCGTCCTCCTCGTCCTCCTCGTCCTGCTCCTCGTCGCCGTGGACGTAGCCGAGCTCGCCGTCCATGCCGCCGCTGAGATCCACCATCTCGTCCGCGGTGAACCCGGGAGACGCGGCGGTCGCGGCCGAACCTTCCGCCATGATGTCGTCCATGTCGGCCTCGGTCTCGTCGGCGCCGCCGAGGTGAGAGAAGGGCAGCGCACAACGGCGGAGAGGGGGCATCGGGGAGGACGCGTACGCGGGCGGCGAGTAGTTGTATGGGGGGTACTGCACGCCGGTGAAGGCGGGCGAGGGCGTGCGCTGGGCCGGGTGGCCATGGAGGAAAGTGACGTTCGAGTTGAACCCATCGTAAGCGCCCCTCGCCGGGCGTAGCCCGGCGACTCATGGCTGCGGCGCCGGAGACCCGACGCCTTTGCCGCCCCACGCGCTGCATCAGGCGTGGTTGCCGGGGATTCATCATCTCGCGAGCCGCCTTTGGCCTCGGCTCGTCACGGGCCGGCAATGGGCGCCGCAGCCACAAGGCCGCATTGTCACGGCCTTCTTGGCGAGGCCCCTGCTCCGCCGTCCATGGTGACGGCCTCCGTCATTGTATTTCCACCCTCCAATCGGCGCTTGACATGCCCGACGGCTTGGATGACGGCGTTCTTGGCTTCCTCTCGCTTTCGGGCGACGGAGGCGGTTATGTTTCCACGGCGCTGACGTCAGATTTCTTTCTACGGCATGGCGGCCGGCTGGGAGGCGAGCGGGAGGGAGAATGGCGGGAGGAAAGGGGCAAATGGGAGGGAAGTGAGGGAAAAGTGGGAAGAAACGGTGGGAAGAGGCGCTCGACTCGCCGACAGGGCGGACCCACACGCTCCTTTTCGCTTGTGCCGGCGCCCCATGCGCTCCCCACTGCGCCGGGTTCTGCCTGGGTCCGCCGGCACCAATTTCGGTCCGAGCCGGCGAAAAACGGGCTTCTGGGGGGCGACCGGGCCGTTTTTTCGACGCCGGCGCGGAAAAAACGCCTGGAAAGGGCTTGTTGGGGGCGCGGCTGGAGATGCTCTTAGGGCAGCTCCAATAGGGATTATCAAATCTATCATAAATGTTTGGATCGAATTGCCAAACTTTTTCATCCAATACCGGTCATCAAATTTGTTTGATCTCACGGGAGGATCCTGCCCTCGATGAGTACCAGAATTGGAATCCAAAAACCACACTCCATTGCGTGGGATATCAAGCATGTCTGCGTTCAGATCCTATGCGAGAAGGATTGAGAGAGACCTCCTCCTCACAGCTCATACAGGCCATCACGTGTTGCAGATCAGACGATGACGACTCTGAAGGCTGTGTGGATGGCGAGGAGGTGCTGGTTGCCTCGGAGGCCACCTCTATGACCAACTAGTTAGTTTAATTTTTGTTGAACTTATTTAATTTCATCTTTTTGATTGCAATATATCAAAAATTATTTAAAATTTGATCACGTATTTGGACGGTCTGTTTCAAATGGCCCAGACAATTGGTGCCTACGCTTGGATGGTCGGCGCTCGGTCCACTGTCCATGAACATGTATAGACGTGTCTGCACACATTTGATGTTGTCTGCTTGGTGATGCAGGCACCCATTTTTGGACGGACGGTCCAAAATCCTCGAGTCTCATCCCAAATCTAGGGCAGAGTAATGGATTCTGGACTGTCCGTCACGTCTACTAAACAACTTGGCATGCCATCCTTTTAATCCCCGCTCACTGTCACTACACTTCCATTTAAACCCTAAGCGTCTCTCATATATAGCTTACTACCGTATGACCATACGTCGCACCATCAGGATGGGCAAGAACATGACCGTCGAAGAGCATGAGCGCTGTCAGGGAATGTGGCTACTCAGTGGCTACCAATCCGACGTGTCGTCCCCATCGCAACGATGGATCCGGCGGGATTTCAGACTCCCATACGCGCCGCTGTGGGGACCGCCAATGGCTCGCCCGTCTGCGCTACCACGCCGAGGCCTGGGCCATCCTCCTCTATTGCGTCGACGCCCGTGAATTAGGAGTCCGGCTACCACAAGGCTATGGTGGCAGGCGAGAAGCTGCCACATGACTGCGATGCAATGTCCCAAGACAGATGCTACGACGCGGCACCAGCAAGTAGAGTGATGACGACAATCATCGTCGCAACAGCCTCGTGGGACATGCGTTCGAGAACAATTCGTCTGGTAGATTTAGTTTTAGTTGAAATAATTTCATCCAAACCATTTATGATATAACCGAATCACGTGTCCCAGGTTCGTGTGATTTTGAACATTAATATTTTTAGAGGATAAGAGAATGAGGCAGCCCCAGGCGAGGCAGCCCCAGGCGACTCGGGGGGTGACTACGGCGTCCACCGCGGTTGCGTCGCCGGTGGCTGACTCCGGTGCGGGGCGCCGGGCGGAAGGTTCTGGCCCTCGCTGATCCCGATGGGGACGACGACGACGATGCCGGTGACTCGCCGGAGTACTCGCCGACGCCTTCGCCGATCATCCGTGAGGCATTCGATCCAGGTACTCGGAAGATGAGGTTGCGGCGATCGTGGATGGGGTGGTGCCACTCGACGATCCGGGCGCTGCAAGGGCTTCGATCGGAGGACGTACACGAGATTCTTCGCTGCTGTACACCGACGAACCTCGGCGGCGGCGAGCCGGCCGTGGAAAGGCCCGATTCAAGGTGTGTCTTCCTAAACCGTTTCTTTCCGATTTCATCACCGATAATTCATGGAAGATAGTGAGGAGAAAGAAGGCTCGGCGGTCGCCGGCGCCACGGTGCCGGCGCCGCGATCGACCGCAGGCCTTCGAGATCCGCGATCACAGGATCGCCGCTTGAATGAATTGCCGGGCCGTGAATTCGTGTGGTGGGTGGGCCGTTACTGTGTGAACCGGCCGAGTTAGAGTTTGGGCTTCGAAGCCGGGTATGAGGCCCGGTCTCGTCCATACCAACATCTACACCCCCATGCACACGTCCGTTCGAGCTAGGGTTCGCATGGAGGCGGACGACCGTGCTTTGTCGATCGCGGGCGAGGGAGGGCTGCTCGAATACCTCCCCATCGGGCGGCGGCGACGTGGTGTTCTTCCGGCGCTGCCCGGGTTCTTCCGGCGCTGGCGGCCGCGGAGGGCCTTCGCAGCGCCGGCTCGGTCGCAGCTGGCGGCGGCGCTTCGCTGGCATCGGTGGCGGCGGCGCCGGGCGTGCCGTCGCCGGCCGTGGTGGCGCGCCCACCCCAGCCGATCGGATCTCGCTGGCGGGCGTGTTGCCGCGGCCAACGAGCTGCAGTGGGCGGGCTAAGGTCGCCTGGCCGGGCCGTGGTGTGGCTGCTACGGTGGGTTCCGCCCGGCCGCCGGTGATCACCAGGCGGGCGTAGGCTCTAGGCCGACGGTGCCGACGACTGGAGTAGCTGCGGGCCGAGGTGCACTGGCAAGGCCGCCTCTGGGTGCCCATGGCCTGCCCCCTGTGGTGCAGGTGGGAGCTAGACCGCCGCACTTTGTGGCTAGGCAAGTCAGCGATGCGGCGACGCCGGTGCTGCAGCAGGCTCAGCCACCTCCGGCTCCGGCTAAGGCGGAGGTTCGAGCGGTACCTCGAGGACAGTGGGGTGACGACGGTTACAATGCATATGGTGATGGACAGCACCGGGATCCTCGCTCACGGGTGGCGGACGGGATATGCCCGGCAGAGTGATGGTTCGGCCGAGAGGCCTTTCTTGGGGCCGTCTGGTGGTTTTGTCGAAGGGGCGATCACAGCTAATCGTGAATCGAGGCGGGTTCCGTGGCTATCGTGGGCCGAGGAGGCCGAGGGGTCGGTACCGCCCAAGACAACATCATACTACGGTTGAGACGGTAGTCGAGGCTATTGCCGAGGAGACCGACTTGGGTTGCTGTGGAGATGGAGGTGCCGACGGAACCGGCTGTGGAGGCTCCGGCCGACGCCGAGACTCGTGTTATGTCGGCGGACGGCTCGACAGGTCTGAGGCTCCATGTGGCTGCAAAGTTTGCTAAGAAAAAGGAGAGAATGCTTTGTTATAGATGTAGCGATAAGGGTCATTTTATTGCCGAGTGCGTGGCTGTTCTTTGTGATTCTTGTGGTAAGCCCGCACACGAAGTCCGGGAGTGTGTCCGATGGTGCGGGAGCAGAGACCGAGCCTCATGACATATGGTGTCTTTGGTTCTGAACTAACTTTTTTTGAGTCACCGACTGAGAGGGAGGTTCCTCAGGAGGAGCACACTACGACGACTGGGATAGTGAAAGTGACTAAAGGGCAAGTGTCTGAGGCTCAGATTATTCAGCTGCCTCCGGAGCTGGCACCAGTGACTTCCATTGGGAGCTTGTCAGCCGAGACCAACATTTTCAGGGTTCAGTTCCCAACTGTGGAGGACATACATAGGATGCAGAGCTTTGGGATGTGTAAGGTCCTAGGTACAGAGGCCATACTTGAGTTCCAGGAGTGGAAGCTGGTTGAGCCCCAGGGTACACCCCTTATCCAGCCTGGTTGCGCTTTTGGGGCTCCGCCTCGAAGTTCTTCGGGACGCCGGGTGGTTGCTAGTCTCGGTATTATGGTGGGTAAGACCGAGCGAGTCGATATGGATTTTACTCGAGCTCATGGGATTGCTCGCCTGCTGGTCAAGATTCTAGACATCGACTATGTGCCCGACATGGTTAAGTGGGCTTATCGAGGGCACGATACACTCTTGAGATTTAGTTTGAGGATGATAGCCTCTTCACGAGGCTCCACTGCCACCGGTGATGACATGAGTGAAGGTGACGATGATACACCGGTAAGGAAAAAATGGCCGATGATTCTGTGAGTGAGATAGCCAAGAGGCCGGAGCCGACGACTAAGGCTGCAGGAGGAGGGACGGCGCCGAGCGTCTGTGCCGACGACCACTTTGCGATTTGGTTCCTTTGGTCTCTGCGTCCGCTCCTCCGAGACTGTGGAGTGAGCGGGTGGAGTCTATTGAGGAGTTTGAGTATTCTTTACCGCGCTGGATTCTCGAGGTTGCGGGTGTGGAGGCTTCGGTGGGGGAGCGAGGTTGGATATTGACTTGACTACATCGGCGTGTGGTGACGGGGCTGTGGTGCAAAGTGGGGTCCGATCTCATCTGGGGTCCGGATCTGTTCTTTGAGGCCCCTCGGCCTCCGAATGCGCAGGTTCAAGGGAGGGCGTGGGGCAGGTGGCCTCAACGCTACTGCCCCGCCTCGGTGCCCGAGGGGGGCGCCTGATCGGGATCAAGGGCGTGCACTCCGGACAGCGGTCCGGGTGGATGGGGGAGGCAGGTGGCCTTCGCCTCCCAAGGCCGGGACTCGGCGCCTCACCGGTAATGGCGACCGGGTGGATGTTCGGGAGTGACAGCGGTCGCTCTCCGGATAATTTCTCGGGAGGAGGTCATTATGTTTGGCGGGATCCCTGATCAGCAAATGAGGGTCGACGTATGAGTTGTCGGCTTCAGAGCCATCCGGAGGTGGACGACATGCAGCAAAGATCTGGCCGTGAGGGCGGCCAAGCTTCATGAAGTCCAAGTCACTACTGGTATGTCCGTTAATACTTCCAATACTATTATGCATTTCTCGCATGATCAAATTATGGATAAGGCACAACAATTAGGAATTTCACTTGGTAGAGATGAGGGTGAAGTTACTAATTACATTAACGATTTGTTAGATCTAGAAGCCGAGAGGGCTTTAGAAGTAATTGTAATTTAGCTGCGGTCAAACATATGAATGACTCGAGATTGATACCTTGGGAGTTCGAAGTTCTTGATAATTTTTGTGATGATCTAGCACCGCCTCCAGGAGCCAGAGGAGGAGGATGAGAATATCGGGATGGAAGTTCATAATCCATCGGTTACGGGCACTTTGGACCGGGAGGGCACGACCAGCCCTAAGCGCAAGTGGAAGCGCAAAACTTACCCGATGTCCGCAGTCCGTAGGAGTGCTAGGATTCGCACAGCTAGAAAATTTCATGATGACATATGAGAGGGATCTTTTGGAATGGCAGAGGTCTTAAGGACTTGGCTAAAAGGAGGTTCCTTGCGGAGGCATCTATTGAGCATAGCTTGGACTTTATTGCCCTGTCGGAAACGGGTAAAGCAAATTTCTCACCTCAATTTCTCAATACCTTGTCGGAGGGATTGAGTTTGACTGGCATTGTCTCGCCGAGAGGCAGGTCGGGGAATCTTACGGTGTTAGATGTGACTCTCTTGAAGTTAGAAGTGTGGTCATGGGGATTTTTTGTTAAGTTCAGGTGCGGTCCAAACAGGATGGTTTTGACTGGGCTTTGGTAGCGGTGTACGGGGCAGCGCAGGCCAAGTTCAAACCAGATTTCCTGGCAGACCTTGTTAGAGTCTGTGGGTCTGAGCAGTTACCAATTCTGGTTGGGGGTGATTTCAACATAATTAGAAGACGCGATGAAAAGAATAATGACAATTTCGATGGGAGATGGTCATTTATGTTTAATACCATTATTGAAAGCTTAGATTTGAGAGAAATTGAGCTTTCGGTAGGAAGTTCACATGGGCTAATGCGATGCCAAATCCAACGTCTGAGAAGTTGGATCGGGTTCGCTAGTGTTGCTTGGGAACAGAAGTTTCCGTGGTAACTGCTCAGCGCTCTCGCTGGGATCTCTCGATCACACGCCTTTGTTGCTCGATTCGTGGGGCTACCTACTCGGGTAACAAAAATGTTTTCTTTTGAGATGGCGTGGTTTGAACGAGAAGGATTTTTGGATCTTGTTGCCAGAGAATGGGCTAAAGATGTAGGAGGAAGAAGTGCCATTGAGCGGTGGCAGAACAAGATTAGGCATCTCCGTAGCTTCCTTCGTGGGTGGGCTAAACATCTAGGTGGAGTGTATAAGGTCGAGAAGGAACGACTCCTTTCACTTATACAAACATTAGATGTAAAAGCGTAAACTACGGTTCTGTTACTCCACCGAGCTTCATATTAAGCATGAGGCTGAGATGAGGTCAAGGAACCTGCTCCGTGAGGAAGAATTAAAGTGGGCATTATGGGCAAAGGTGAGAAAAGTTGTCCAGGGGGATGCGAACACCCAGTTCTTCCACATGATTGCTAATGGCAAACACAGGAAGAAGAGGATCTTCCAGCTGGAGCAAGATGAGGGTACAATAGTTGGCCAGGAAAACCTGAAAACATACATTACTGAATATTACAAAAGGTTGTTTGGACCACCAGAGGAGAGCTGTGTATCCCTGGATGAGTCTAGGGTTAGCGATATCCCTCAGCTTTCTTCTGTGGAGAACGATGTGTTAACTACCCCTTTCTCGGAGAAGGAAGTTTTCGAGGCTATTGCCAAGATGAAATGCAATAAGGCTCCGGGGCCGGATGGTGTCCCAGCTGAGTTTTACAAGAAGTGTTGGCATATTATCAAAGGGGACCTGATGCCGATGTTCCATGATTTGTTCTCGACACCTGCAGCTGTTCCAACTTAATTTTGGAACGATAACGTTGTTGCCTAAGAAAACAGATGCCGTGAAAATTGAACAATTCCGCCTATTTGCCTACTCAACGCCGGTTTCAAAATATTTACCAAGGTTGGCACGATCGGGCTCACTCAGATAGCGACGCTGTAGTTCAACCTTCGAACGGCTTTCATGCCGGATAGGAACATCCTCGAGGGGTTGTGGTCCTACATGAAACGCTTCATGAAATTCATAATAAAAAACTAGATGGGGTTATTTTCAAAGTCGATTTCGAGAAGGCCTACGATAAAGTCAAATGGCCGCTCCTCCGCAAGCTTTACGAATGAAGGGATTTGATGAGCGCTGGAGACAACAGTGGAAACGCTCACGCAAAAGGGAGTGTTGGCATTAAAGTCAATGATGACATAGGCCACTATTTCCGAACGCACAAGGGTTCGAGACAGGCGATCCTATGTCGCCTATTCTGCTCAATATTGTGGTTGATATGTTAGCGATCCCGATTGGGAGGGCCAAAGAGGCCGGTCGGTGGAGGGAGTGGTGCCTCATCCGGTTGATGGTGGTTTATCCATCCTGCAATACGCTGATGATACAATCATTTTATGGAACATGATTTGGCCAAAGCGAGGAACATGAAGCTAGTATTATGCCTTTTGAACAATTGTCCTGCTGAAGATTAATTTCCATAAAAGCGAGTTGTTCTGCTTTTGGTAGAGCCAAAGACGAACAGGAAGCTTATACACAATTGTTCGGTGTGAGAGTGGGTCTCTTCCTTTCACTTATCTCGGTATTCCAATACACCATCGTAAGTTAACGAATGCTGAGTGGAAGTGCATCGAGGATAGATTTGAGAAGAAACTAAGCTGTTGGAAAGGAAAACTCATGTCTTATGGAGGCCGGTTGATTCTGATTAACTCGGTGCTCACGAAGTTTACCTATGTTTCGCTTATCTTTCTTCGCAGTACCAGTTGGGGTGAGGAAAAGACTAGAATTTTATCGTTCTCGCTTCTTCTGGCAGAGTGATGAGTCTAAGAGGAAGTACAGATTGGCCAAATGGGATATTATCTGCAGACCAAAGGACCAAGGAGGACTTGGTATTGAAAATTTTGAAGTCAAAATAAATGCCTCCTGAGTAAGTGGCTGTTTAAGTTGTCTTCGAGACAAAGGCAACTTGGGCGCAGATTTTACGTAGTAAATATCTGTACTCAAAGACTTTATCCCAAGTCACTATGAGACCTACAGATTCGCTGCTCGAAAGGGCTAATGAGGGTTAAAGCCGCTTTCTTTAACAGAACGAAATGTATTGTTGGTAATGGAGATGACACGCGATTCGGGAGGATACGTGGCTGGGTGACACGCCTTTGGCTTCACAATATCCAACACTATATCGTATTGTTCAGCATAGGGATGCTCTTGTGGCCACAAAGTGATGCAGTCTGTTCCCCTCAATATACAGCTTTAGGAGAGTGCTTGTTGGACCTAGATGGGAAGCATGGCTTCACTTGGTCCGTAGGCTGATGGATGTGCAGCTAAATCCTCAGCCCGACCAGTTGTGTTGGAAACTAACTAAAACTGGGGTCTTCACGGTCAAGTCGATGTATATATTGATATTATTAATTCTTCCGTGATACCTACGTCCAAGGAAGTCTGGAACGTTAAGGTTCCTTTGAAGATTAAAGTGTTTATGTGGTTTGTGCATAAACAAGTTATTCTTACAAAGGACAACCTAGTTAAGCGAATCGACAGGATCTACTAGGTGTAGCTTCGTGATCGGGATGAGACTATCAAGCATTTATTCTTTGATTGCCCGTTGGCACAAGGGTTGTGGCGCACCGTGCAAATTGCCTTTAATATTACTCCATCGAGATCGGTAAACACGTTATTTGGGGCCTGGCTGCTTGGGATGGAGACCGAACGCTGCATACATTCGTGTAGGAGGATGTGCGTTATTATGGGCAATTTGGAATTGCAGAATGATTTGGTTTTTAACAGACAACAAATACTCATTTTTGCAGGTGTTGTTCCGAGCTACGGCACCGATCCGTGCATTTGGTCCTTACTCACTCCGACGGAGGCCGTGGAGCGTTTGGTTACCGGATCTCGTCCGGTGGGAGACGGTAGCGCGATATCTTGGATGGCGATCATGTAATAGGATAGGCATCTAGTTTACCTTCCTATATTATGCCAGCCGGTTTGTGGCTTATCTCATTTTGCCTTTCGATTCGAGGCTCTATGTGAGCTTTAGGCTGCCTTTATTCATTTGTTTGTAAGACTTCTGTTCAGAACCTCTTTATTTGGTTAATAAGAGAGGCCGTATGCATCGATCTGATGCAGAGGTCGGGGATTACCCCCTTTTCAAAAAAAAAAAAAACCGAATCACGTGTTTGAAATGATTAAAATGAGAAATTTCTGGATATTACCATTAGGTGGTTGGACGTCGACCGGATTTCTCCGGACACGCTCAGCGTATGAGGTCGTGCGTTTGGGTATTGCCTTGGAGATGCCTTTAATTTTCCTTTTTCTGACACATGGCCTGCTTTGCCGATGGATGTTTGCTCCTAATGAAGTGTTAATTACGTCACAGTGCGTACGCGCACACTGATAAATTAACCCACCGTCATGTCCAGAGATCTGAGCATAACACCACTCATCTTTTTAAAAGGCACGCAGATCGATGTGGAAGAAGACAAGTCAGCAGACCAAACTCGTGAGTCGTAACCGTAACCGTATATATGACGAAAGCCAAGCCAAGCGGCTCGACGAAAACCAAAGTCACCGTGGATGCATGCATGCATGTACATGCAATAAAATGCAAGGTAACACACATGCACGTACGTACGCACCCGAGTTAACTAATTACCATTGTCCGCCCGACACATTCTAGAGCCCTGCAGGACACGCACGATGATATTGATGGGGCACTACAAACCCTACACCGGCCGCACCGTAAGAATTTTTCGGTTTCTTTCTTTCCGGATAAAGGTTCGTGCGTACCGCCGTGAATCGCGGTTGGAATTCGTACATGTGAACCCCTGCGGATCTAGCTGCGCCGCTACTGCTCGCGTACGTGCGCTCGCGATGGAAGGAGCTAGTCACAGCCAACATGCATCCCTGTAGAAACCATGCACCTCTACAGCTTGGCGCCTACCTGCATGCATGTATGAAAGATGGACCGAGATCGATCTCGAGGGTAGTTCACGGCCAGTATCTATCGCTCTAGTAGAAGAAACCCCACCGGGGCCGGGTGACTTGCACAGGCCGGTCAGGCGGGCGGCGTTGGATTTCACCGGTACTGCGGCTGGTGTATCTGGTATTATTCAGTACATAGACATAAACAATTTTTATCCTCGTCACCGGAATTTTCATCCCGAGGCAGTTGGTATGAACCTTCCCCTGTGCATGCATGGACCATCCATCCATATGCGCGTGGCCGTTTTGATTCGGCAAGGAGGGTTTGCCGGTGCGTGGACTCAATGCACTAGTACTGTATAGTAGAAAAAGCTAGCACAACAGCATGGAATTACAGCTCGCGACGGCGTACGTGTAACTGCACGTAGAGGCCAGTTTATGGCGCGTACGTGCCCCTGCCCTGCATGACCAGCGATGATAATGAACTGATCATGGTGGTGAGCTTCCTTCTTTCCTTGGACTAGTTGGCTGCCGATCTACATTTATTCCAGCACATGCCGTTTACTCTTGTTTATTGCCACCCAGTTGTTGTTGTTGCGGAGTAAGATATTCCCCGTGCTGCACAGATCTGGTCAGGGAACAGGAAATGTTTTCCTATGCATAAATTATGCAGATCTGTATGCGGCTTAGGAATGTTTGTTGCATTACACTAAATTCAGAACAGTTGGGAAACGAATCACTTAGGGTGGCTGCTCTAGATCCGAGTGGTGTGGTTTCTTGCTTGGCTACGATGGCGGCATTGAGCAGAGTTGGGTTACGGCTGGGATTTAGTAGTCATTTTTATCCGGCATGTTCGTGAAGTCTGAGTTGCCGAGGAGGGTCCTTAGCGGCGACGAGAACATGAGATGGGTGCTCTGTTTTGGTGCTTGCTTGGCGCAGGCTAATGCTTTTCTCCTTCCATGCTCGTCAACGAATTTAGAGCAGATTGGTCGGCGACACCAGTGCTTGATTATTTGGCATAAGCCGGCATCGGTCTTGACGCCTGTTATGACAAGGTCTTTGTTCGTGGTCATTGATGGTGGTCTCGAAGTGTCTGCCTCACAGAGAAGTGATGATGATGATGACACCAAATGACAACCTCGACAACGCTTTTCTTCTCGACGGTGTGTCTGTGCGCGCGCGCGCGAGCGTGCGTCTGTGTGTGTCCGTGGATGTGTGTGTGTGTGTGTGCGTGTATAGCCATGCCGGTAGGGGTGCTCTATCTTGTTTTGGACGACAGGGTGCCTTATCATGTGAGCGTGTTCTAATTATCTACGCTTGATTCACTAATTAATACGGAAACTTTCTTCTTCCTTTTATAATGAATCAAGGCACCAAAACCAAATTAGTGCTCCAAATGGTTAAAAAAATAGTCTTTTCGGAGAATCAATTTTACTTTTCATTTGCTAGAAGGCAAACGAACCAAGTGCATGGCGGACCTGGCCAGATTCAGACATCCAGACTAGACAGATTTTGCCATAATTTCATAGACAGGTTCAAACATGCAGACTAGACAGATTTTGCCATATGCAATAACTCACCAGCACGAAAACTCTAGCCAGGTTTGATTGGTCAGCACCCTGCACTCTAGACAGCAGCTACCCTATCATGAACAAGGGCAAAAGCAATCCAGAAATGTGTGAACTAGGCAGGCTCATCATTAATCAATCTTCGATGAAATAATTTAACACAACGTCCCTATGATGGCACTAAGGTTACCAGCTAGTAGTGGCCAAGGTTAGATTAGGCCTACTGTCTTCTTCTTTGCACTAGTTCATCTACGAGAGAACAATGCTGTGGAGTGATAATGTCAAAGCTGGCTTGACACTTTGGCCACCACCCATGGCATTACTCTCTTGTTCTATGCAGCTGCACATGCAGAGTATACTTAATATCCCCTGTAATCATGTGTTAGCAGAGCACGCGTGCAGCTGCAATCACAAATCATCAGATTTACTCCCTCCGTTCCGAATTACTTGTCGTAGAAATGGATGTATCTAGATGTATTTTAGTTTTAGATACATCCATTTTTGCGACGAGTAATTTGGAACGGAGGGAGTAGAAAGCAGCAGTAGCCTGAAGGAAAAGAAGTGAGTAGAGCACCGCTGAATAAAGGCCGACCTTAGTGATGATTGACAGGCCAGTTAGTAGCACTAGTGAATTCACATTCACTCATACTTAACGATCTGAATTGTTTGGAAGCTGCTTTTCCCATCCCCTGTAGGTTTGTGCGCAACTGACCTCTGAAATGTGCTACTTTGTGTCTCCCACTATGGATAGCAGAGAGGTACCGAGGTGCCATGACTGCAACCAAGTTAGTGTAAGTTTCAGATGGTCACCGAGTGAGTGAGTGAGTGGAGCAAGTACTATCAAACACAGACAAGAACTGGTGTAGAGGAAATGAACTCTAGTTTCTTTTTCTGTTTTCTTCTTATTTTCTTCTGGGTGGAAGAAATGTAGTCTAGTGGGAGGTGATCAGGTGATGCAATGACAGATCATGGGCAAGAAAAGGAAGCATCTTGAGCTTATGGGTCATAGAGCAACATACGTTCAGAGCATGTTACCTTGCTTCCTGTAAATTTCCTAGCATATCAAGCAGTAACAGACACACGGAGTAATATACAAATCCAGTCTCAACATGCACCTGTATACAAAGTTTCTTCCATTGTATCCTTAAAATCGTTATGTGGATTTGACTTTAGTTTTTTGATGAGCTGCTGCCAGAATCTGCATACCCCCTTCATAAAAGAAATAAAGAAAGAATTTGCAAACCAAAGTTCTATCCGATTCTTGTGGTGCACTGGTGGAAAAACAGGCTTCCGGCCCAGCCCATAAGTCGCGGGTCAGAGGAACTGATTAATGGGACCTTTAGTCGTGATTCGAGGTGAACTGCGACCAAAGGCCTGGGCCTGTGGCGCTCGGTGGCAGTGCAAGACGTGAGGGTCTTTAGTCGCGGTTTGCCAGACAACCGCGACTAAAGGCCTTCGCACCTTTTTAGTCACGGTTTGCCGTGCCAACCGCAACTAAAGCCCTCCCTATATATACCCATCCAAAGCAGCCAACACTTAGCCATTTGGAGCCATTCTCTTCACAAGTGGGTGTAGGTTTGCTTTTGGTTCCTCTTATGCACATAAGGTGTTTGATGAAATGCCCCAAGAGTATGAAACAAACATGACATGAAGTGTTGGAGCCACACTCCTCGATCGCGATTAGCAACTTGATGAACCTTTGATGTGTCATTGATAAAATATGCATGTGTTTTGTTCATTTTTTAATTTATTTTGTTTGTCGCTTGTTTTTTTAAAAATTGCTTGATGTTTAATTATATATTTTATATTATAATAATGCATATGAATCGGCAATGGATGTACGGTAACCGACTCTCCGGCGAGTTCACTACGGGTTTGAAAGATTTCCTCGTAGTGGCTAATGCGAACAAGCGGGGGGGTTTTGTTATCTGTCCATGTGTTATCTGTAAGAATCAGAAGGGTTACTCTTCCTCAAGAGATGTTCACATGCATCTGCTTCGCACGGTTTCATGCCAAGCTATAATTGTTGGACCAAGCATGGAGAAAGAGGGGTTATAATGGAAGAAGATGAAGAAGGATGATTTCATCGATGAAAGCTATCTTGCTCATTTCGTGATACTTTCATGGAGGATCTGCTCAAGGTGAAGGGAAGGTGAAGAAGAGGCACGTGATGATCCCGTTGATGATCTTGGTCGGACCATTGCTGATGCACGGAGACGCCGCTAAACCGAAAAGGAGAGGGAGAATTTGGATCACATGTTAGAGGATCACGTAAAGGCGCTGTACCCCGGATGCAATGATGGTCTCAAAAGCTGGGCTGCACAATCGGATTTGCTGAAATGGAAGGCAGAGGCAGGTGTAGCTGACTCGGCATTTGAAAACTTGCTGAAAATGTTGAAGAATATGTTTCCAAAGGATAACGAGTTGCCCGCCAAAGACGCACGGAAGCAAAGAAGGTTGTCTGCCCTCTAGGTTTAGAGGTTCGAAGATACATGCATGCATCAACGATCGCATCCTCTACCGCGTGAATACGAGAATTTGAATGAATGCCCGGTATGCACCGCATTGCGTTATAAGATCGTGAGGCGATGACCACGGTGACGATGTTGAGGGCCGAAACCTGTGAAGAGGGTTCCGCCAAGGTGATGTGGTATGCTCCTATAATACCACGGTTGAAACGTCTGCTCAGAACAAAGAGCATGCCAAGTTGTTGCGATGGCACAAAGAGGACCGTAAGTCGGACGGGAGTTGAGACACACCGCAGATGGAACGCAATGGAGAAAGATCGATGATGGTTCAAAGATTTTGCAGCCGACGCAAGGAACATAAGATTTGCTCTAAGTACGGATGGCATGAATCCTTTTGGCGGCAGAGCTCCAGCCATAGCACTCGCCCGTGACTCTATGCATCTACAACCTTCCTCCTTGGTTGTGCATGAAGCGGAAGTTCATTATGATGCCGGTGCTCATCCAAGGTCCGAAGCAACCCGGCAACGACATCGATGTGTACCTAAGGCCATTAGTTGATGAACTTTTACAGCTGTGGGGTGGTGTCCGTGTGTGGGATGAGCACAAACAAGAGGAATTTGACCTCTGAGCGTTGCTTTTCGTAACCATCAACGATTGGCCTGCTCTTAGTAACCTTTCGGGACTGTCAAATAAGGGATACAATGCATGCACGCACTACTTACATGAGACCGAAAGTGTACATTTGCCAAATTGTAAGAAGAACGTGTACCTTGGGCATCGCCGATTTCTTCCGAAAATTCATCCAAAGAAGAAAGAAAGGCAAGCATTACAACGGCAAGGCAGATCACCGGCCGAAGCCTGCGAACGACCGGTGCCGAGGTATTTGATATGGTCAAGGATTTGAAAGTCATCTTTGGAAAGGGTCCCGCGGACAATCAGTTCGAAGGGAGCCGACGGGCACGCAGCCATGTGGAAGAAGAAATCTATATTCGGGAGCTAGAATATTGGAAAGTCCTAGATGTCCGCTCTGCAATCGACGTGATGCACGTTACGAAGAATATTTGCGTGAACCTCCTAAGCTTCTTGGGCGTGTATGGGAAGACAAATGATACAAAGGAAGCACGGCAGAACCAGCAACGTTTGAAAGACCCTAATGACCGGCATCCGGAATGGTTTCAAGGTCGTGCCTACGCCCGACCAAAGAAGAGAAGGTCATCTTTTTGAATGCCCGAGCGGTATGAAGGTCCCGTCTGGATTCTCGTCCAATATAAAGGGAATAATAAACATGGCGGAGAAAAGTTCCAAAACCTGAAGTCTCACGACTGCCACGTGATTATGACGCAATTGCTTCCGATTGCTTTGAGGGGGCTCCTGCCAGAAAATGTTCGAGTAGCCATTGTGAAGCTATGTGCATTCCTCAATGCAATCTCTCGTAAGGTAATCAATCCGGAAGTTCTACCACGGTTACAGAGCGATGTGATCCAATGTCTTGTCGGTTTCGAGTTGGTGTTCCCGCCATCCTTCTTCAATATTATGACGCACCTCCTGGTTCACCTAGTCGAAGAGATTTTCATTCTCGGTCCTGTATTTCTACACAATATGTTCCCCCGAGAGGTTCATGGGAGTATTAAAGAAATATGTTCAGAATCGTATAGGCCAGAAGGAAGCATCGCCAAGGGCTATGGAAATGAGGAGGTAATTGAGTTTTGTGTTGACTTTGTTCCTGACCTTAAGCCGATTGGTTTTCCTCGATCGCGACACGAGGGGAGACTAAGTGGAAAAGGCACGATCGGAATGAAATCAACGATATGTATGGACGGCCATTCTCCTGAAGCACACCACCGCATCTTGACCAATTCCAGCTTGGTGGCTCCGTACTTTGAGAAACACAAGAATATTTTACGTTCTGACAACCCGGGGAAGCCTGAATCCTGGATTAGGAGTGGAGGACAAGACAGACATGTCAGAAGATTATAATATGTTTGCTGAAATTCCGCCCTTCAAAGTGAACACCGACCCAAGCATTAAGTTAAATGATGAGGATGCTCCATGGATACGGCACAATCGTAAGCAAGCGAGGGACACAAGGGAAGAAATGATGTGTAATAATTTATTGTACCAAACTTTGTTGAATGGATCATGTGAATTATATTACCCGTGATGTGTTTGGTGTCCATTTTGAATGATTCGAGATACCACTGAAGATACAGGAAATTTGGAGTGATTTCGTCATACTCCGGCCTAGGCGAATAATATGCATACTCCTAGTCTTCATAGCCGCCGTCGACGTTGTAATCGGGTAGTCGCCGCTTTCTAAGTTGCCGCCGCCGCCGCCGCTGCCGCCGCTGCCGCCGCCGCTGTCATTGCCGGGCGGCGCCGTGGGTTTCGAATCGAGGGTAGCGCAGCGGGGGATATCGCCGCCGTGATGTAGTCCATGACGCTCTGCAGAGTCCGCCATACCACCATAGCCGACGGCCGGCCTCGTGGAAGTTCCCAGAGGCGCACCGTCCTCCTCATACTGGCGGCGCCCTCTCACGCCCGATTGATGAAGAAGGCGTCCCAAGTATGCTGGTTATCGGGATGCCGCCGGGATTCATCCGCTGCTCGGCGTGAGGTCGAGGTAGTAGTGGTTCGTGATGGCCGCCCGGCCTTGGTACCACTGAGGGACGGAGGGACGGCACGCCCGGCGCTTAGGCTCCAGCCGGTGGGGACGCGGTAGCCCGGTGGACAAGGGTAGTTCGAGGCGCAAAGCTCCTCCACCTGCTGGTAGGTTAGAGTGGGTGCGATGGAAGCCATGAGAGAGTGATGAGAGATTGTAGAGATGTGATAATGCTGGCCAAGCCGGGCTACATATATGTAGTGAGAAATGGCGGGAAAAATGGGAGCGGGAAGACAGGAGGCCGGAAGAAAGTGGCGGGAAATTTGTTTGAAATTGTACATTCATATGCATGTATGTAGTACCGTAGAATATGTGAAACTCCTTCAAAATTAAAATAAAGTACAAAAGAAATAAAACAATACAAATTAAACAGAAAACAATACAAATTAAAAAGAAAACAATACAAATTAAACAGAAAACAGGTTTGGGGGGGGCTAAAACCCTAAACTCATAAGCGGCCTTTAGTCGCGGTTGGCTGCACCAACCGCGACTAAAGGTGGGGGCTGAACGCATAAACCCGCCAAAAAACCCTTTAGTCGCGGTTGGGCAGGCGACCAGCGACTAAAGGGTACCTTTAATCATGGTCTCGCCGCCAACCGCGACTAAAGGGTGGGCGAGGAACGCAAAAACTCGCCAAAAACCCTTTAGTCGCGGTTGGGCGACCATGACTAAAGGGTACCTTTAGTCGCTGGTCTCGCCGCCAACCGCGACTAAAGGGGGGCTATAAATACAAGGCTCGATTCTCGTCTTCTCCGATTCCGATTCTACTTTGTTCGTCTCTGCCGACGCCCTCGCGCGCCCGCCCGTCGCCCTCGCCCTCGGCGCCGCCCGTCGCCCTCGCCTACAGCCAGCGCCGCCAGGCCTCGATCTTGCCGCCTCGCTACGCCCGCCCTCAACGCCGCCGACCGCCTCCTCGCCCACAGCGCGCCCGCCTCGCTCGCCCGCCCTCGGCGCAACTCGGTAGTGCATCCGCCAAGGCCACCTCCGGCTACTTCACATGCCGCGCTCTCCAACGCCTCGACCCATTCTTGGGCTCACGCGGCGCGACGCCCCATGACGCATCACCCTTCCTTGGCTTCTCCAACAGGCACGCGGCAAGCGGCGGCGTGCCCGGTGGAGGCCGGCAATGGATAAGTGGCGTTGATGGCCGCAATGGATAAATGGCGTTGGTGGCGGGGTTTTCTATAAAAATAAAACATTATCTCATCAGAACACACTTAAAGTAGGACTGTGGGTTGAATTCTCGTAAACGAAGGGACTTTCATGCAAAATAGCCATTTACGTCATTTACCGTAAACACTATTTGCTTTATTAAAAATTAAAAATTAAAAATAAAAAAAATTAAAAATTAAAAATAAAAATATTAATAAATTAGGGAATTAGGGATTAGGGATTAGGGAAAGATGTGTTAGCCTGTCCGTCTGCATCACCTATTTATTTATTAATTTTGTGGCTGCTTATTGGCCCTTATTAACTTTGGGCGAGATGTCGGCCCGACTAATAAGAGGTGAAAAAGACCTTAAAGAAACAAGAAAAATCTCGAAAGTGGTATTCTGAGCTTGAGCTTACGTGAGCTCGAGTGACAAGTAAACCAAAAACAAAGTTTCTTCACAAAATGACATTCGTGAAGACGTGGTTGTCTGTTGTCCTCGCCTCCCTCTCCGTGTGTGTTGTCCTCGCCTCCCTCTCCGTGACGCCGTCGTCACGCCGCCCGTCTCGCGCTCTACCGCGACACCCTCTCCCACCCCTTCTCGCCTCCTTTTGCCACCGCCTTTCGCCACCGCCACCGCCACCGCCACCGCCCCTTCTTCACTTAAATAACTTTATTTTACTACATGTTTTCAGGACTGACATAATGGCGGATGATAGAGCTGACCCGATTATGGACAACTATGATCCGGACGGTGAAGCACATATGTTCGGCATCATAAACGGCGATATTCTATATGTGCCGACCGGAGAAGAAGAAGATGATATCTCTTCTTATCTGAACCTTGACGGTGAAGATGAAGGGCGCCACAAGAAGATGATGTTTAACAAACGCCGATAAACGATTTATCTTCAAATGGAAGTAGCAACCACCTCCGGCGCCGAGGTATATATATACATTGAGCCTCCGTGATACAAACTAACTGATTTGAATAAATATGTGTGTACTAACGCCGCCGACTCTCTTTCTTATTTTAGCCCTCGGCGGATCGTCAAACAATCGAGTACGCCGTCAAAGCGTGGCGCAACCAAGACGATGAAACAAGGAGAAACATGCACCATCGAGGTTGTCGACAAGGTAACCGCAGGTCACCGGAGCCCCGCAAGAACGCCACCAAGTTTGTCAACCAATGCGGAGCCATTGTTAGAGACAACGCCTCGATCACCGCCCGTGAGTGGAATGAGCCAAAGAAGGCACGAATTGATGGTTTCACTTTTGTCGATAAGAGAACAAAAAAGATTGCTTCAAGAAGCTTATGGAACATTTCGCTCTACCTCCTAATACAACAAATTCGATGAGGAGGGTAACAAGATTGAGGAAAACAAGGAGAGGAGGAGGCTAGTCAAACAGTTCGCTTCTTCATAAGATGGCCGACGATTCCGGAAATTCAAGCAAAATCTAGCCCATGACTTTGTCAAGCGTAACAAGACTCCGGATTTCAAAGGACAATATGAGAAACTGAAACATGATTGGCCAGAATTTGTGAAGCAAAAGAAATCGGAGCAGTTCATTCAAATATCGAAAAAATAAGGAAAATGCGGCTAAGAAGGAGTACAATCATGTTATGGGGCCAGGAGGGTATCGCATTTGGGTGCCTAGGTTGGAGAAGATGGAGAACGAAATGAGGGCGCGAGGAATCCGTCCAGTGTGGAGGGATGGGACCCAAGGGCCAAAAGCTGGTGGTACGGGCATGGGGAACGCTGAACCCGGAGACAGGGGAGTGTGTTTACCGGGCAAATTAATTAAACCCACCCAAGCCCTTATTGACGCAATGAAGGATGCTCAACAGGGAAGATCAAGTTCAACAGAGAGAACGACGCTACTAACAAAAGCCCTCGAATCCTGAACACGGAGGGCGTGTACGAGGCATGGGGCACATTCCGTGGAAAATAGGGTTCCCCGAGCGATGACCCGTGCAGTTACGTAAGCCGTAAGAGAAAGATGGATCGAATCAGATGTTGTGGCGCGGTTGGCATCGGAAATGGATGTGATGAAGAAAACCATGAGTGTACTAGTAGCCGAAGAGATGCAGCTCGGGTGCAGATGAAGATCATCCAAGGATCTCGAAGCCAAGAGCGGAGAAGCAGCGTGGCTTCCACGGAGGCCCCACCGGCTGGTGCAGATGCACCGACGATCGAAATTACTGCACCGGAGCCTCCGGTGGTCGAAATTACTGCACCGGAGCCTCCGGTGGTCGAAATTACTGCACCGGAGCCTCCTCGCTACCCGTGGATTTATATAAAGGAGATGAAAGAATGTCATCTGTATTATCCTATCGGGAACATGTCCATGAAGGTAGCCATCGGCAGTGCTTTACCATGTTTACGGAGCACTCCACCACAACAACCCCATTCAAGATGGCTATGCTCGTGTCACGGTGGAGGACATAGTCCAAGGGTTTGAGGACCTGGAGATTGACATTGCTACACCAAGGGGAGAAAAGACTTGGAGATGTCAAGCGCCATTTCATTCTATGGCAAAATAAGTTTATCAAGTTTCAAGCGAGGCGCCAAGGACAACAAGTCCACCCCTACGGTGGTGGTGGTGGCGGAGGCGGTGGTGGTGGTGGTGGTGGTGGTGGCGGTTCACCTACACCTCCGCCACGTCGGCCGACGCCGCCCCCAGTCCTAACGTCCGGCGGGTGATCAGCCGCCGCCCCCGATCCTCGTCCGGCGGGTGATCGACGCCGACCCCAATCCACCTCCTCCGCAAAGAAGCGTAAGCAGTCCTGGATTATTAACCCGGACCCTTATGTACCTAAGACCACAAAGGTACCGGAGCCATCATCAAGCCTCTCCCACAAGGCCTTGGGAACGTAGTGCCGAGGAAGTCGACGCTGACATGCTGCTGATTTGGAGAAATGGAAGGCGGACTGCAAGAAGAAAAGAGAGCCCGAGCCCAAGCCAAGATTTTCTCGATGAGCAAAAGAAGTGGGCTAAGTCATTTTTTAGCTCACAGTCCCAAGCCGCGAAGAATCTGCCTAACGACTATGCACGTGAACTTCACAGGCAGGCACTCATGTTCAAGGAGAACAAAGAGCGGGAGAAGGCCGAAAGTAAAAAAAGCGGGAAACAAGTTGCCCAGCTCGGGGAACAAAGTAAACAATCGATTGCCCCGCTTATAGTGGAAGCCTTCTGTCCGGATGCCCCCGAGATCATACAAGCTGCGACAGCACAGGGATTGACTGTAACGAGTGCCAGAGAACAAGCGGCCAACTTAGGTATTACTCTTCGTGAACTGTTAGGCCTTGATGAGGCGCCAGTGAAGGAGGTAGTAATTACATATGTCAAGAATGGGCCTCTCGTCGAGCCTCTGCAGAAAAGGATCTACCTCCACAAATGAAAGGTCTGCTGAAATGGTACAAGGGTTACATAAAAAATAAAACGCCAAAGAATATATTTATGCGGAAGTTAGACATGAGCATCACTTCAAACATTACTATGTA
Source organism: Aegilops bicornis (assembly GCA_021605145.1). Lineage (NCBI taxonomy): Eukaryota > Viridiplantae > Streptophyta > Magnoliopsida > Poales > Poaceae > Aegilops > Aegilops bicornis. The sequence continues at coordinate 244,050,584 of CM038673.1, read as the reverse complement.
CAAATTGAACTGAGTGAATTGTTCCAGCTTTTCAATCTGGCGAGCTCGACAAATCTATCATCGGTTGCTACGCTCGTAAGTGATTTATTAATTTCTACCCCATCTCGCTCATATTGCCTGCACTATATATATGTCCTAACTATATTGTTGTGTCCGCTATTATACATGCAGAATGAAGATTAAGGAATGCAGAGTAAGGAACATCCATGATGTTGGGTTCATTGACGCACACATCGTTAATGGACATGTGTTGGAGCGTCACGCCACGACGTGGAGGCAGACCTGTGGCAGTTTCTTACAAAGCAGGAACTCAAAAGTGATATTCTATTTCCTTACCATTTTGGGTGAGTGTTTCGCCTTGAGCACATTCTCTTTTGTTTACTCCATGCATGGTATGTGGCGGCTAATCGACGAGTTATGCATGACGTCTTGTGCATGTATCGTGTCCGCAGGTTCCACCGGATTCTGCTAGTAATTAAAGTTAACACCTCGTAATGTCTCGTCCACGACTCTCTGAATATGGATCCAAAGCTTTGGGCGGCATGAGAAGAATGTTGCAGAAGTAATTATTTTCATTCATTTGCGCTCTATATCGATCGGCCTATTTCGTTCATTTCCTAATATCAAGTAACTAATAACTCTCTTGTTCATTTAATTTTCTTTGCCTCGTAGGGTTTGGAGACGGTTCGTAGATACAAAGGTCGGTGAATTCAAAAAAGAGCTAGAATTCAAAAGGTCAAAGCCTAAGAATGCCGGGGATATTCAGCCACCGGAGACCAATCTATGTGGATACTATGTTCAGGAGATGATCCGAGATACACCTCCGAGCGGGTTCCGAGTGATACCAATGCTCGGAGGAATAACCTCCGGATGATGCTTAGTCCGAGCTCGCTCCGACCACTTCAAGAGGAACTAGCTGGATGGTTCAGCAGGAAGTCCTCCATCCTAAAGGAGAACACTATTACGAGGACGTAGAACTTTATATGCATTAAATCATGTATGGAAACTTGTTCAAAATTGTATATGGTCATCCGATGATATTGAATATATATTGTATATTCCTCTTGAATTCTTTTGGTTCTAATTTCAAATTTATTTGAAATTGTACATTCATATGCATGTATGTAGTACCGTAGAATATATGAAACTCCTTCAAAATTAAAATAAAGCACAAAAGAAATAAAACAATACAAATTAAACAGAAAACAGGTTTAGGGGGGCTAAAACCCTAAACCTGTGGCGGCCTTTAGTCGCTGTTGGCCGAAGAACCGCGACTAAAGGTCCTCCGCCGACAGTCGCCTGGCGCCCACGTGACGGGCCGTTAGTCGCGGTTCTTAAGCAGCCGCGACTAAAGGTGGGGGGCATTAGTCGCGCTTATTTGGTCGCGGTTGCCCAACCGCGACTAATGGCAGTTGCGAACCGCGACCAAAGGCCTTTTTTCCACCAGTGGTGTTTTCCATCCCTCAACATCGAAGATAAATAATTTAAATCATTGCGCACTCTCATTTATTGTCTACCGACATTCCTTCCATTATTGTCCACTGTTGGATAACTAGAACCATTGCCTATTCGTCTGTTATTGGCAATTCCTCCATTTCCATTCACTATTTGGGCTGAAATGTCATGTGTCATCGGTGCATCAAGAAAGGAAGAGACCTTATGGATGGTTGCGTAGATACCGACAATATGTATACATGAAGCAATATTAGTGATGGCCATTTGCGTTGACTAGCATAATATTTTCTTCTTCCTTGAATGTCTATCCCGTCACACTTATCAATGTGGTCACCGCTTTGGTGAAGGTGGTGATTAGAGAGATAAACTTCGCGTCATTGCAGCCGAAGGTCTTGTGCTTCTAGAGAAAGGAGTCCAATATTCAAACACATGTAAGTTTCTTGTCTTGGGAAGCTTTAGGTTTTAGGAAGTCCACTGCAAAGGTGACAAGGCCCATCTTCTTTTTAGTTTCCAACAAACCTGCATGCAAGAATGTTTCATAGACTTGTTCATAGTAGAAATCGATGGATTTCATCCCCGACTTAGCTACGAGCCACAACCAACGGTCAGTGATCTTCGAAAGAAGAAAATGACTCCAATACGCATAGTGCCATATATAGTATTCCTTGGTACATCACCACTATATGTACAAGATCTTCAAATGTAGCTTGACATTTGTGATTGCTCCCTAACATCAGGGGACCATAGCCCCCCCCCCCCCCCCAACATCAATCACGTCGAGAAAAGACAAAGCCAAGAGAGCAGTGTTTGCATTTGACCCATCTGATTTTGGAGGATTCCTACGACAAATGGACCAAACAACACCAATAAGCTTGTATTTACATCCTCATACGAAGTTTCACATATCCTCAGGACGGTGGGAACACCAACTCAAAACTGACAAGACATTACACCAAATCATTCTGTAACCTTGGTATGATTTCTGGATCGATTACCTTCTGAGAGATGGCATTGAGGAATGCACATAGCTTCACAATGGCTAATCGAACGTTTTTCGGTAGAAGCCCCCTCAATGCAACCGGAAGCAGTTGCGTCATAATCACGTGGCAGTCATGAGACTTTAGGTCCTGAAACTTTTTCTCTGCCATATTTATTATTACCTTTATATTCGACGAGAAGCCAGACAGTACCTTCATGTTGAGCAGGCATTCAAAGAAGATTTCCTTCTCTTCTTTGGTAAGAGCGTAGCTGGCCTGACCCTGATGTATGCCGTCTTTTCCATGCATACGTTGTTGGTCCTCCCGTGCCTCTGGTGTATCTTTTGTCTTTCCATACACGCCCACGAAGCCAAGCAGGGTCACGCAAAGATTCTTCGTCACGTGCATCACGTCGATTGTGGGGCGGACCTCTAGGTCTTTCCAATAGGGCAGGTCCCAAAATATAGATTTCTTCTTCCACATGGGCGCGCGTCCGTCAGCGTCCTTCGGAACAGGTTGTCCGCCAGGACCCTTTCCAAAGAGTACCTTCAAATCCGTGACCATATCATGTACATCAGCACCAGTACGGTGGTGAGGCTTCGTCCGTTGATCCGCCTCACTTTTGAAATGCTTGCCTTTCTTTCTTACGGGATGCCTGCTCGGAAGAAATCGACGATGTCCCAGGTACACATTCTTCCTACAACTCTCCAAATATATACTATCGGTATCATCCAAACAGTGCATGCATCCGCGGTATCCCTTGTTTGTCTGTCCTGAAAGATTACTGAGAGCAGGCCAATCATTGATGGTCACGAACATCAATGCCTTTAGGTCAAATTCGTCCTGTCCGTGCTCATCCCACGCACGTACACCTGTTCCATTCCACAGCTGTAATAGTTCTTCAACTAATGGCCTTAGGTACACATCAATGTCATTGCCGGGTTGCTTAGGGCCTTCGATGAGCACTGACATCATAATGAACTTCCGCTTCATGCACAACCAAGGAGGAAGGTTATACAAACATAGAGTCACATGCCATGTGCTATGGTTGCTGCTCTGCTCCCCAAAAGGATTAATGCCATCTGCGCTTAGACCAAACCATACATTCCTTGGGTCACCTGCAAACTCCTCCCTGTACTTTTTCTTGATTTTTCTCCACTACGAACCGTTAGCGGGTACTCTCAACTTTCCATCTTTCTTACGGTCTTCTTCGTGCCACCGCATCGCCTTCGCATGCTCTTTGTTTTGGAACAAACGTTTCAACCGTGGTAATATAGGAGCATACCACATCACCTTGGCAGGAATCTTCTTCCTGGGGCGCTCACCCTCGACATCACCAGGGTCATCGCGGCTGATCTTATAACGCAATGCACCACATACCGGGCAAGCGTTTAAATCCTCGTACGCACCGTGGTAGAGGATGCAGTCATTAGGGCATGCATGTATCTTCTGCACCTCTAACCCTAGAGGGCAGACAACCTTCTTTGCTTCATATATACTCTCGGGCAATTCGTTGTCCTTTGGAAGCATATTCTTTATCATTACCAGCAACTTTCCAAATCCCTTGTCAGATACACCATTCTCTGCCTTCCATTGCAGCAATTCAATTGTGGTGTCCAACTTTTTTTTGTCAGCTTCGCAATTCGGGTACAACAATTTCTTGTGATCCTCTAACATGCGCTGCAACTTCTTCCTCTCCAAATCACTTGCGCAGTTTCTCTTTGCATCGGCAATGGCCCGACCTAGATCATCAGCGGGCTCATCTGATGCCTCTTCTTCAGCTTGTTCCCGCATTGCCGGCTCAGCTTCTTCCTCCATTGTTGTATCATCGTATTCAGAGAACCCATGGCCAGGATAGATGTCGTCGTCCTCTTCTTCTTCATTGTCTTCCATCATAACCCCTCTTTCTCCGTGCTTGGTCCAAACATTATAGTGGGGCATGAAACTGGACTCAAATAGGTGGACGTGAATGGTTCTTGACGTAGAGTAATTGTGACCATTCTTACAGTGAGCACATGGACAAGGCATAAAACCATCCGCCCGCTTGTTTGCCTCAGCGGCAAGCAGAAAAGTATGCACGCCATTAATGAACCCGGGAGAGCATCGGTCATCATGCATCCATTGTCGGCTCATATCTTCATTATACACAACACCGAATAGACCAAATTAATACAAGTTCATACATAAAGTTCATACATAAAGTTCATATACAACACTTAATTAAATGCAACATACAAATAACTCTCTAGCTAAAAAATTTAAATGCAACAACAAATGCGATCAAGATCGCAACTAAGTAACAATTGATCCAACATCATAATGATACCAAGCCACACTATCAATGGCATATTTTCTAATCTTTCTAATCTTCAACCTCATTTTCTCCATCTTGATCTTGTGATCATCGATTTACATCGACAACATGCAACTCCAATTCCATCTTCTCCCCTCAATTCTTTTCAATTTTTCTTTCAAATACTGCTTTATCTTTCAACTAAATTTAACCTCTCGACAATAGGGTCGGTTGGAATTTCCGGTTCACATACCTCCTAGATAAAAATATCTATGTCAACTTGATGAGCATAATTTGTCATAAACACAAAATGCAACAACTAGTTTTAAAAGAGAATATACCACATCCGAATCATAACAAGGTCGAGGGCCGACGGGGATGGATATCAAAACCATGGCACTATGTATAACAAACAACGTACTGGTAAGATAATTATATGAGTAAATATATATCCAAATCACACAAACATCAATTTGGTAATGTAAAATATTCATGAACAAGAGCCTCACCACAAGGTGGTGTCGGCGACGGGACGGTGCGGGCGATCGACGGTGGTTACGACGGAGATTTAGAAGGCACAAGTAAACCACACCTACATATGCAAACTAAGTGTTATTTTTGACCTCAAATTGCATATAAATCAAATACTAGCAAATATAATTCCTCCCAAATTAATCACTATACAAAGCATTGCAAGAGCTAATCTAGCAATGAAAGTTGAAAGAACAAAGTTGCTAACCTTTGTGATCATTTGAATGGATGGGGGCCTTCAAATCTTGACAAATTTTGGGCAAAATTTGTAAGGAGCTCGAGAAAGAGAGGGGAAGAACAGAGGAAGTGAGGGGAAAGGGGAAGAACAGAGTGGCTCGGGTGGACGAAGGGTTTATGTATGTCGACCTTTAGTACCGGTTCGTGCCACGAACCGGTACTAAAGGTGCTGGTCGGGCCCCAGACTGCAACATCCTGCCACCACTCTCTATAGTACCGGTTCGTGGCACGAACCGGTGCTAAAGGTTCGCCACGAACCGGTACAAATGAGAGTGGCCGGCTAGCCGTTGGAACCGGCACTAATGGACATATTAGTGCCGGCTCAAAATCAAACCGGCACTAATGTGTCTCAGAGTTCCCCTTTTTCTGCTAGTGTATATAGCGCAAGTAACTTCGTCTTTATATTACAAAAATGACAGAAGTACATTCACTCCAAGATCGTGTCCTTGGTACATTCGCCGGCCACGAGACGAGCGCCTTTCATAACGCCATCATAATATTTTTCCGGATAACAATGCGCCTTGCCCTCTGGCGGTCCATCCTTCACCAGCTTCTCCGCGTCCAGCTTGCCCCAATGCACCTTCGCACGAGCAAAGGCTCGGCGGGCACCCTCAATGCAAACGGACCGCTTGATCACTTCAAGCCGCGGACGGGCATTTACCATCCGCTTTATCAGGCCGAAGTAGCAAGCAGGAAGGGGCTCACCAGGCCACATCCGGACTATGAAATCTTTCATAGCCACTTCGGCCGCCCTGTGGAGTTCAACCAACTTCTTCAGTTGGTCACTCAGAGGCATCGAGTGTTCAGCTCCAGCATACTGGGACCAGAACAACTTCTCCGTTGATCTCCCCTCCTCGGCGCGGTAGAACTCCGCAGCATCAGATACGCTGCGTGGCAGATCTGCGAATGCCCCTGGAGAGCTCCGAATCCGGGTAAGTAAAAGAAACGTCTCCTCCACATGCTTGCTTTGCATAAAGAATGTCTTACCCGCCGCTATCTTCTTGGCCACCTGGATTTCCTGCCGGGCCATTTCGGCTTCGGCTTTGGCGTCTTTCATACTCGCAAGGGCCTTCGCAAGCTCAGACTCCTTCGTCTTGAGGTCATGCTCCAAGGACTCGAACTTTTTGCCGAGCTCCTGGAGCTCTTGTTGTACCTCGCCGACCCTAGCATTCTGCTTTTCGCGCTCAATACGCTCCATGGCCGTCTTGTCTTCGGCCTCGGACAGCGCCTTCTTCAGGGACGCCACTTCGGTCGTGGCCCCTATTACCAAATCATGAAACTTTCTTAGGGTCACCATTTTTTCTATTCTTTGTGATATGTGAACGGGGCATTACTCACCTTTGTTCTCTTCGAGCCACCTCTTCGTGAGGCCGAGCTCTCCCTGGGCCTGCTCCAGGTCATGTTTGAGTCCGGCGACCTCGGCCGTGCGGGCAGCAGCGGCAAACCAGCACTGCCTGTTTATTCACATGCACACCTACTATTAAACTCCTGCGGATTATAATTGACCCTCCGTTTGGCTTTTTGTTCCGACACCAAATAGAGTATCAGGGGCTACTACCTATCGGGTGATAATTTCACACACTTTTGATTACTTACCTCAAAGCCTGTTAGGAGGCTGGTGCAGGCTTCGGTTAGTCCGCTCTTGGTGGACAGAACCTTCTGAATCACCACATTCATAAGAGTACGGTGCTCTTCATCCATGGAAGATCATCGTCTGATTCGTCTGGTAGATTTGGTTTTAGTTTAAATAATTTCATCCAAACCATTTAATATATAAACGAATCACGTAAATTTTCATGTTTGAAATGATTAAAATGAGAAATTTCTGCATATTGCCATTAGGTGGTTGGACGTCGACCGGATGCCCGCGGACACGCTCATCGTATGAGATCGTCCGTTTGGGTATTTGCCTTGGAGATGCCTTTAATTTTTGTTTTTCTGACCCAAGGCATGTTTTGCCGATGGATGTTTGCTTCTAGTGAAGTGTTAATTATTGTTAGGAGCCTCCTGTAGCCCATATGTGTACTTGGGCTTCACATGGACCAGGTCCGGCTGTGCACCACCCATCTTGGCTACAAGTACACGAAGAGAGAGCAGCATCCAATTCATCCGGTAGGATCAGGCGAACGGCGGCTCTCTCTCCTCCCTCTACCTTCTTCCCTTTGCAAGAACAACTTGGCTGATTGTATTCGAACCCAAGATTTCTGTGATTGAGTGATAGATCGATCGATCCCATAACATCTGGTATCAGAGCCTTCTCACCACCCTTCCAATTCCTCCCAAAATTCGTTCAAATTTTGTTCCAAATTTTTTCCCCACCTCCGCCCACCAAGAATCCAACCTTGAAGGCCTACCTGGACAAGCTGCACGCAGAGACTAGAGCACAATACGCTGAAATCCACACGCAACTTGAACTTCAAGAGGCCATGTTCACCAAGTCATCCACGGGAGCAACGTCCTCTGCCGCCGACACGCCGCCGCTATGCCCTCGACGACGGCCTCTCCATCGACAACACCGCCTGTGGTCGACCCCAACGCCTTCTCCGCCACCACCCAGGCCGAAGAGGTCCCCGGTCGCCTATGATGCACCACTAATCTGCACCGAGATGGCGCTTTGTCCACCTGTTCGACGGAATGCTCAAGCCAGGTCAATGTCGCCGCCAGCGCCGACGAGGTCCAGGACACCGCCGCCATCGACCACTTCGAGGTCGCGATCAACCTCATCCACCGGGAGGTCGCGCAGCTCACGCCTGTCAGCAACACCTTCCGTCGGCATCAGCACCACCTGCACCGCTGAGGTCGTTCCTTCCGGCGACCACTAGCGACGTCGACCCCAAGGCGGCGTCAAGCGGCGGAGCCCGACGCCCTCTCTGCGAACACCTCCACCCCAAAGAACGAGCGACGCGGACTGCAACATCTTCCTCATCATCCCCAACAACCTTACTGCACCTGTGTTCACCATGTGTTCGACAGAATGTCTCGTCCATGATGGCGATTGGGTGAAGCCCGTTCATCTTTTGAACAAGAGCAAACACTGGTGCATGCTACTAGTGCGGAAGAGAATCGAGCAGCAACCATGATTGCCACCTTTGCTAATGGGGATCAGGCACATGGGACACCTATTCAGGCCAAGACCATGGCCATCGTTCAAATATCATTCAGTCGCAGGCTCTCCCGAGAAGAGATGTTCAGGTATAAGTAGTCAGGCGCATGAAGTATGGTTCAATCATTGGCTAGTTCAGTTGTTGTCCAGAATTGTGGTTTTCCTTCAAGTTTTTTGTTGTGAGCTGATTCACATGGAAGAGGCTTTCAGTTTCCAATTTGTTGAGATTTCACAATATAGACCTGATGACCCAAGGTTGCTACCGTGGCTGCCGACTAGTGCTGAGAGTCTAGGCAAGATAGTGGTGCAGGAAATACCTTGCAATGGAACTCTGCATGCTTTTTCAGGTGATGGCAGAAGCGATACAGGGTGATCATGGAACCAACCTTCGACCAGGGCAATGGCCACTGTTTCATTTCAATCAGGAGACCATTCAGTTGCAGCTACAATGGACATCATTTTCAGGGTATGAGCAATTTTTGAATCACGAGGAAATTCGAGGGAGTGGCTATTTTCCTAGAGAATGTTGTTACGAACAACGTGATCACCTCTGGATTCTTCTAGCATGTCTGATGGCTCAGTCTATTTTCTGTTCTGAACAGCCCTTCAGTTATTCGCAAGATGCACAATGGCAGTTTTGGTGCCCTCTGGATCGAGTAACATATATTGATGAACATGCACAGAGGAGTTCGGACGTAATACATACATATCGAGCAAATTACAAAGGTGTGCAGTCTCATTCCTGCTATATCCTGCTGCTGCTTGAGTGGCCATTATTTTCATGTACATTTGAAACTGATATGAAGATGCCGCGATCACCACTAGAAGGCCTATTTTTGACCCAATCTCTTATGCAGCGCTGGGTATTTGTTTCATCTGCAATCGTATGGATTGATGCATGGCTCAACTTGAGATTCAATGGAATGAATTGTGGGACAACTGACACTGATCAAGGACTTTTGGAATTATATATGGACTCCAGGAATTGCTTGCAGAGCAAGTTGTTACTGCCAATATCTGAGGTATGCACACACTTAACTATGAAGCTGCAACACATAGTGGTGGTGGTAAAAATTCAGTCTGGTCTATACTTGGAGATGCAATGGTTAGCTCTGACGGACATGCATAATGCAGCACCCTGGGTGGATTTTCCATATGCTCCACATTGCATGTTTGAGCAAAGAACTCCCCAAGACTTGGAGTGGTTCCTCTATTCAAATCAGCGAACACCTCTTGCTCCTTTGAAAATGGTGAACCCCAATCCAGCCATTCTGTGTGTCCTCATTATACTTGTCCATGATTCAGTACATCACTTGGTGGCTCCTATATGCTCAAGTATACAGGCTGGTGGCAATCAGTTCAGGTGTAAGGGGAGCACACAATACATAACGGACAAATGGGCAGAGGAGGCTTGTAGCAGTCAGATCAAGGGGGATTGGGTTCATTTGGATACTGGTGATCAACACGAGTGATTTACTCACGAACCATTTGTCCAGGCTATGGACTGCAGGCTTCTCCATTGCTATGCGTTCAGACTGCTAAATCCTAAATTCCTGCAAGCTAGTAACTGTTCCAATGGATATTTTTGCTTGCATTGGCTTCGTGCCACTTCAGTGGGAAATCGCATGGACACTCGTCGACTTGATATTCTGTTCTCGCTGCAGCAAGCTCCTCCTATTCAAGAAGGGGCATGCATAGCCAGCGACATCCTCTACATGGTACAACCAAGATCCTTTTCAAGAAGGAAGGGGTTTCATCATTGTCGTCGTCGTCTTCACTCAAGGCTCCATCGACCACAAATACTACTCCGGCTTCGACCACGACAGTGCTGACAACGTCTACACCCGCGGCACCTTCTTCGACCAGGTCTCCACAGGCCACAACTTACGCGTCCAACTCGTTGAAGTCCACCCCAACTTCGGCTATCACCAGAACTCCGACCAAGTCAAGGAGCATCCGTTGCAATGGGATCCGGGCGGCTCTCGGAGGCATCGGCTTGGGGTCAAGCCGAGTTTCAAGAAGGGAGGGATGTTAGGAGCCTCCTGTAGCCCATACGTGTACTTGGGCTTCACATGGACCAGGCCCGCTGTGCACCACCCATCTTGGCTACAAGTACACGAAGAGAGAGCAGCATCCAATTCATCCGGTAGGATCAGGCGAACGGCGGCTCTCTCTCCTCCCTCTACCTTCTTCCCTTTGCAAGAACAACTTGGCTGATTGTATTCGAACCCAAGATTGTATCTGTGATTGAGTGATAGATTGATCGATCCCTTAACAATTATTGGTGTTAGAGACGCAGTTCCTACAATGCCACTAGGTTGGGAGTACGTACGCGCACAGTGATAAATTAACCCACCTTCATGTCCAGAGATCTGAGCACAACACCACTCATCTTTTTAAAAGACACCCAGATCGATGCGAATACACCCGGTAGAAGAAGACAGGCAGTAGACCTAAGTTGTAACCGTATATATTACGCGAGATTACGACTGGTTTAGTTCACATGAGCTACGTCCGTACCTGCACAAGTCTACATGTGCTGACCATGTTGGTTTTAGCTTTGTCTCCGCGCATACATGGTCGGTCGACTCACGTACGCTTTTGCACTCGCCCGTTCAGACGAGTGGTGCCACTTGCCCCGCGATTTAAAGCCAAGCCGAGCGGCTCGACGAAAATCAAAGCGAAGTCAGCGTGCATGCATGGATATATGCAGTAGATAAAACGCAAGGTAACACACATGTACGTAAGGATTTTAAAAATGCTACACCTACGTAACCAGCTATGTAAAGCTACGCTTCTTTCCATATAACCTAAAGTAATCACCCCCTGCCCCCTCCCTGGTTTCTCACAGGGTTGGCCTGGGCCTTTTTGCCTTCCAACCAAATTAGGCCATCTCGGATTGTAGGTAGGTTTTGTAAGGATTTTTACCTAGGTGTAGCAAAACTCTAAGAATTTAGCCGTTTCTTTCTTCCTGGAGGAGGTTAGGTACGTGCGAACCACCGTGAATCGCGGTTGGAATTCGGTCATGTGAACCCATGCGGATCTAGCTGCGCCGCTACTGCTCTTCTCGTGCGCTCTCGATGGAAGGAGCTAGTCACGGCCAACAAGCATATCCCTGTAGAAACCATCCGCCTCTACAGCTTGGGATGGACCGAGATCGATCTCGAGGGGACCGGTCAGGCGGGCGGCGTTGGATTTCACCGGTACTGCGGCTGGTGTATCTGGTAATTATTCAGTACATAGGCATAAACAATTTTTATCCTCGTCACCGGCAGGTAGGAATTTTCTTGTCGAGGCAGTTGGTATGAACATGCCCCCGTGCATGCATGGACCATCCATATGCGCGTGGCCGTTTTGATTTGGCAAGGAGGATTTGTCGGTGCCTGGACTCCTGTACCATATTGTATACCGTACTAGTAGAAGCAACGAGTGATACAGTAGCGTGGATCCAGCCAGGAGTAGTAGGTGTAGTCTGTAGTGGACTCCAGCTCGCAATGGCTCTTGTGTATGGCGCGTATGTGCCCCTGTCCTGCATGCCCGTCCTTTTGGGCGCCACATCGGGTACTCCGATCTCAACATCAGGGTCGAGTACCATGGATAATCGCCATGAATGCGCGCATGCACGCGCAACTTTACAACTGCCCAGTGACCCCAGACTAAATGCCTGTAAAACCTGATCAAGGAATGATCAAAACTCACAAGTAGCACTACTACATTCGTCCTTGTTTATAAGTCCTCTTTATAAGTCTTGGTTTGACTACAGATTTAACTAATAAAATATGAATTCATGTCACCAGAAATTAAATCATTGAATTTGTATTTGAACATAGTTTTTTATTATATTATTTTTTAACATGTTAGTTAAATTTAAGATCAAAATTTGGCATAAAAATATAAAAGGGACTAATAAACCATGACGAAGGTAGCACTTAGGCCAACTCCACCGCGCGACCCCAAACGGACGTTCATTTTGTCCGGATTCTGTCCGTTTGGGTAGGGATTTGGGGTCGTGACCGGGCCTGTCCTGGGATGCGGTGGCGGTGGCGCCACATGTCAAGATCCATTTGCCCCATCCTGTCCGTCAGGGCCAAAAATGCCCATATATTCATATGAAAACTAATTTGCACGTCCAAATATTAATTGTCTGAAAATAAAAATAGTTTTACTACCCAATCGAAATTGTCTCTAATAAAATAGTTTTACAACCAAATCAAAATTGTCTTCAACGAACATAAAATGAACCAATACATCTATTGGTTGCCAATGTGATCCCAGACGCGCTCAACCAAGTCATTTTGAAGATTCAAATGAGTGTGCCAATCACGCATCTCACGGTGGAATTGGACAAACTGTTCAAATGTGGCCGGGTCTTGGTGCAGAGGCTCAATATTTTCACCTTGATAATCAAATCCTTGGTCGAAGATACTCTCGTCACGCTCGTCCTCGACGATCATGTTGTGCATGATCACACAAGCAGTCATCACCTCCCAAAGCTTCCTTTCATACCATGACAGTGCAGGGTTTCGAACGATACTCCACCAGGATTGAAGCACACCAAAAGCACGTTCCACATCCTTTCTAGCACTCTCTTGCATTTGGGCAAATCTCTTTCTCTTCTCACCTTGAGGTTTCGAGATTGTCTTCACAAAAGTTAACCACTGAGGATATATACCATCTGCTAGATAGTATCCCTTGTTGTACTGATGGCCGTTGATCTCAAAGTTGACAGGTGGGGAGTGGCCTTCTGCAAGCCTTGCGAAGACTGAAGAACGCTGCAGCACGTTGATATCATTGTGAGAACCTGCCATACCGAAGAAAGAAAGCCATCCCAAAGATCTTGCGATGCCACCGCTTCTAATATGACAGTGCACCCGTTAACATGCCCCTTGTACTGGCCCTGCCAAGCAAATGGACAGTTCTTCCACTCCCAATGCATACAATCTATGCTGCCAAGCATGCTGGAAAGCCTCTAGCTGCGTTGGTCGCCAACAATCTCTCAGACGTGGCGGTTGGCTGCCTCAAGTACTGGGCCAAACACCTCGATCACAGCCCGCAAAACTTGTACATTGACATCGGACATGTTGTCTCACTCATACGCACATATTCGTACACCAGATCGCTGGAATACCATATGCAAGCATGCGGATGGGTCGGTGCATTTCGTAAGAGGAGAATCCAAGCTTGCCAAGGGCATCCGCCTTGCACTCGAAGTATGGGTCATGAGCAACCACTCCCTCTCGGATACGATTAAACACATGCCTTGCCATACGAAAACGGCGACGGAATTTATCCGCTTGAAGAGCGGGTGTTGGCAAAGTAATCGGCATAGAGCAGGCGTGGCCTCTCTCCCTGTTGCGGTTCAGGTTGGGAGCACGGCCGGGAGTGACCCCTGCATCGAGGAAGCTGCCGTTGAATATGGTCGTGAACGACCAAAGGCAGCCACCACAAGATCTTCATCATCCGGACGAATCGTCCGATGAACAAAGGAAGTGATGAAAGAAAAACTCGTCTCCACCGGCCCATACCTTTGATGGCAAAAGGTCGAACACCTTGCGGTCGTGGTGGCGAAGAGGTCGCGATGATCACCTCGACGCAGCAGAGGTGGTTGTCGCCGCCACCGCCGCTCTGGAGCTCTCCTTGGAATCTGCCTCGGCCTCCGTGGTCCGTCGCCGGCAGTCGTGTCCCCTCCGCCACCAGTAAGGACGGCGACGGCCAAACCTCCCCCGATACACGACCAAAACTACGGCGAAAGCGCGGGCATGGTGACGGCCATGTCGAGATGTGGTTTGGTATGGACGGCAGGGGGGTTGCGCGGTGAGGAGGCGGCCGGAGAATAGGGGCGGCGCCGGCGGCGGGGCGGGGCGGGGAGAAAGGGTGAAGCGTTGGGAGCGGAGGGACTGGTAGTGTCCCGACAGCGGGCCACCGTGGGGACAAGGGCGTCTTGTCATGGCCGTCCGTGCGCGTCCGTTTCACCCCAAACCGAGCGCAACTTTGGGCCGGGGATGGGTCGAAAACGGACGGAATCCGGACATTTGTCCGTTTGAGGCCGCACGCTGGGCCGTCTCTTTTGTCTCTTTTACCCCAAACAGACAGGGGCAGACATGATAGGGTCGCGCGGTGGAGTTGGCCTTAGTAAATCAGTAGCTGTATGCGTGTCCCTCTTTTGAACGTCCCTGCTGACCGGCATCTTTGCATGCACCTGGCCCACCTGAAAAGCTACCCGCAAATAATCCAATTAGCACTAACTTTCTTCGGATGATGCAGGATAACATGTGCAACGTACGCAGTTTTGCTTCACGGGGCATCTCATCTGATAGCTCAGCCATGCAAACAGCACCTTTTATACATTGACGATGATCCAAATGCAAGTGAACAAAACCCCAGCAAAGCAAAGAAAAGCCACTAGCCTTTTACGCATGGTCGGTCTCATGGTCCATGCATGGATGCTTAAGGTCAACTGACAGCACTGTCAATTAGGATCAAATTATTATGCCTTGTGCCAAGTGGATAGGTAGCCTCCAACTTGCATAAATCTGGACCACTAACCTCAGTGTCAAGGGAGGCAGTATGGTTTACTTTACTTTCCACTATACATGAAGATGATAATGAACTGATCATGGTGCTGAGCTTCCTTCTTTCCTAGGACTAGTTGACCGCCGATCTACATTTATTCCAGCACATGTTGTTTAATCTTCTTTAGTGCCACCCAGTTGTTGTTGTTTTGGAGCAAGATATTCCCGGTTCTGCACAGATCAGGTCAGGGAATAGGAAACGTTTTGCTATGCATAAATAGATTGCAAAACATATGCAGATCTGTCCGTGGCTTAGGAATGTTTGTTGCATTACAGCCATAAACGTATTTTGCTATGCATAAATAGATTGCAAAACATAGAGCGGAGTTGGGTTTCGGCTGGGTTTTAGTAGTCAGTTTTATCTGGAGTGTTCGATGGGCCGTCGTACCTCACCGTGAAGTCGGAGCTGCCGATGTCTAAGGAAGTTCCTTGGCGGCGACAAGAACACGAGATGGGTGCTCGGTTTTAGTGCTTGTTTGGCGCATGCTAATGCTTTTCTCCTTCGATGCTCGTCGACGAAGTTGCAGCTGATTGGTCGGCGACACAAGTGCTTGATTATTTGGCATAGGCCGGCATGGGTCTTGACGCATGTTACTACTCGAAGTGCCTGTCTCATGGAGGAGTGATGATGATTACATCAAATGACAACCTCAACAATGTTTTTCTTCTCGACGGCGCGCGTGTGTAGCCAGGTCGGCTGGGGTGCTCTATCTTTTTTTTGGACGACATGATGTCTTAGCTTGTGATCGTGTTCTAATGATGTTTGCCCGATTCAGAAATTAATAGGGAAACTTTCCTCTTCCTTTTTATAATGAATCGAGATCCTTCAGAACTAAACTAAAAAAAAGGAATTAACGGAATGGTGTTCATCTGAAAAACTGGTGTATTGCTTGCGAGGAAGCTTTTGGGAGGCAAATAAACTGTGCGCTAATACAATAAAAGTGTTCTTCGGTTCCCGAGCTCAAACACACCTGCAATGAATAATAAAATAAGTAATATAAGAAAACATATCAAATATTTTGATTTCTTTGACAACAAACATTTTTAAATGTTCTACCAACATGCAAAATTTAATGAGAGAACATATCCCTAATACAATGAGCGAGGAAAACAAAATCATTGCTCCAAAATAGTTTTAAAAAATATCTATTCGGAGAACCGATTTTCCTTTTCATTTGGTAGAAGGTAAACGAACAAGTGCATGGCCGGCCAGATTCAGACATCCAGATTAGACAGATTTTGTCATTTGCAATAACTCACCAGCACCAAAAATCTAGACATGTTTGATTAGTTAGGACCTACTAGCTATTACGGATAGCAGCTCTGCTATCATGAACAAGGGGAAAAACAATGCATAAATATATGTGAACTAAGCAGGCATATAATCAACCTCATCATTAATCAATCTTTGATGCAATAATTAAACACACGGCCCCAATGATGGCACTAAGGTTACCGACCTGTCCCAAGGTTAGGTTAGGCCTACTGTCTTCTTCTTTGCATTAGTTCATCTACTACAAAGAGGATAATGCTGTGGAGTAATAATGTCAAAGCTGGCTTGACACTATGCCACTTTGGCCACCAGCCATGGCATTGCTCTCTTGTTCTATACAGCTGCGCTTGCACAGTATCCTTGGTATCCTACTGTAGTCCTGTGCGAGCAGAGCACGCGTGCAACTGCAATCACAGATTATCAGATTCAGAATGCAGCTGTAAGAAAACGAGTGAACAGAGCACCGCTGAGAAAAAGCCGGCCTTCGTGATGATTGACAGGCCAGTTAGAGCATCTCCAGCCGCGCCCCCAACAAGGCCCCCCGGGCGACTTTTCGGCCGCCAGCGTCAAAAAATCGACACAGTCGCGCCCCAAGGGCCCATTTTTCGCCGGCTCGGGACGAAATTGGCGCCGGCGGACAACCGAACCAGCGCTGGGGCGCTCGAAGCGCCAGGCGAACCGTTTTAAGCGCGAAAGAGCGCGGGCGGCCAGCGTCGAGGACACCGCCCGCCTCGTCTTCTCCGACGCCTCGGTTTCCGCGTGGAATCAATGGCAAGGCTGCCGGGCACGCTTTGCCATTGATTCCTCCGCAGCAGCGTCCGGGGCCAGCGCCCGGCGCCTCCCCTCCCTCGGACGCGTACACACGGGCGCGCCCCGGCTATATATGGCCTCGCTCGCCTCTGATGAGCGCTACCTCTCCCGAGCACCGCCGCCGAGCTCTCCCCCGGCCCTCCCTCTCCCCGTGAGCCGCCGCCCAGCCCCCTCCATCTCCCTCCCCCTTTCCCGATGGCCGAACGCTTCCCCGGCGACGAGGCGGCCGCCAGCGGCTTCGGCCGCCGTTCGCTCCGCGAACAGGAGTCGTGGCTCCTGTTCCAGGTGAACATCCCAGCGCCGCCGGACATGCGCGCCGGGCTGGAGGCTCAAAGAACGGGAGTGCCCATTCCCCGCGTTCGACGCCAGGGCTAAACCTCAGATTGCCGACGAGGTCGAGGTCGTGCGCTCTCTCACCGACGCCAGCCTTTCCCTGGCACGCCACCGACAACCACGCTGCTTGGGTGGCGATTCAGCGCCGTCGAGAGCAGCGACTTCGCGTCCAACGGCGCGGTGGTGGCGGCTGAAGAACAGCGATGAGGGCACCACCGTGGTGGGCACCCGGCCGCACTTTGAGGGCGTCTTTGCACCTCGAGGGCGGCAACAATCCGCCGTTAAGCGTACCCCGGCGGCGGCCGCCCGGCGCCACGCCGACGGCAGGCAATGGGCGCCAAGGAGGTTCGGCGCCTCCTCCTCCTCTTCCTCCTCGCGCTCCTCCTCCCACTCCTCCGGCACTCCAACGCTGCTCGGCGTCAAGGCCAAGCCCGCGGCGGAGACGCCGCTTGGCCGGCGCACTCGCAGCGACGGTATCGTCATCAACGAGGGCGGCCGGCGCGCCTCCTCGTCGGCTCCTCCTCCACGCTTCGTCAAGCCAAAGACAGAGCCGGGGCTGGCGCCGGTGAAGACGGAGCGCGGCGAGGAGGTCGAGCTCGACGACGACGCGACCCTTGAATCGGCACGCCAGGACTTCCTAAAGATGGCGAGGGAGCGGCAGTACGCCGCCCTGCGGCGCTTCACGCAGCGCCGCCGAGGCCGCGACGAAGGAGGGGTCGTCATCATCGACGACAGCGACGACGACGACGCGCCGCCACCGCCACCAGCCCGCCATGGTGACGCCGCGGAGGGGTCCAGCAGGGGCGCCCGCGTCAAAGAGGAGAAGGCCGACGACGGCGGCGACGACGCCGACTACTCGGCGTTCAGCAAGTTGTTTTTATTAGTTTACTATGCATGTAATGAAAATCCCCGAACATGTCTAATATATGCCGAAATTCATAGTGTTTAAGCTGAACTTCGCCGAACTTTGGCCAAATTTGCTATGTTTTTAAATTTTTTGAACGCGCCTGGGGGCGGCCCTGGGGGCGGCGGCTAGGGACCAACTCGCCTTCAGGCCCATTTTTTGCGCCGGGTCATGGTGATTTTAGGCGCCCCCTAAGGGGCCAACGGCTGGAGATGCTCTTAGTAGCACTAGTGAATTCACATGCACTCATACTTAAAAATCTGAACTGTTTGGCAGCAGCTTTTTTCTTCCACTGTAGGTTTGTGCACAACTGGCCTCTGAGATCTGCTACTTTGTGTCTCCCGCTATGGATACCAGAGATCCATGACTGCTATCAAGATAGGCTAGCTCAAGATAGTGCAAGTTCCAGCAGGTCAGTGAGTGAGTGAGTGGAGCAAGTACTGTCAAACACAGACAGGATCTGGTGCAGAGGAAATGAAGTCTAGTTTCTTTTTCTTTTCCTTTTTGCTTCTGATTTTCTGATTGGAAGAAATGTAGTCTAGTGGGAGATAATGAGGTGATGCAATGGTCACATCATGGGAAGAAAAGGAAGCATCTTGTGCTTAGTAGTATGAGTCATAGAGCAACATACGTATAGAGCATGTTACTTTGCTGCATGTAAACTTCCTAAATAATCAACCACTAGCAGACACATGGAGTAATATCCGAATCCAGTGTCACTATGCTTTGGATCACCGACACATCCAGACAAGTGAAATGTTTTCCCTTCTCCGGGAGGAGCACTAGAGGACATGAAACTTGGCATCACAAAAAGTGAAGAGCGAAGTGCATTAATGTGTAATTATCATCATCAAGCTTGGAAGTTTCTCCCTTAATATAATGATTAATGAAAGCCGCGCTGCTGTTCTTCGTGACTTCGTCGAAAAAAAAAACGCTTGGAAGTTTAACACCACCATCAGCATTACCTTTTTAGTGCAAAGCTCAGGCTCCTCCCATGCTCCTCCCATGTACTAATGAACTAAGCTCAGGCTCCTCCCCGTGACACCGTTACAATACCGCACACCGGTCATCCGGACGCCGGCACACGCCGCCGGCTCCCCCTTGCGCGTCTGTGCTATTATGTTGGCATAGATTACATCGTGTATTTACCCTCACTATATATGAGAGGCCTAGGATACAAGTGTCCAACTAAGACACGACTCCACATCCTATATAAACATAATACAATTCATAGCCCAACTCATAGCGTATGTGTGTGCGCTGCGCAGTTGCAAAGGAGCTGGTCACGGCCGGCCGGAAATCGTTCATCGCTGTAGAAAAACACAGCTTGGTGGTTGGTGCGTGCGTGCATCCACGCATGCATGAAAGACGGATACATCTGTCTCGCTGTACAAATCATATATGCATGTCCCCAAGCAGCCGAGGCGGGCGGCTTCTGGATTTCACCGCTGCTGCAGACGTGCATGCCGTTGCGGTGGTCCTCGGCAGCAGCTGCATGGACCATTCGTGAGCGTGGCCTTGTGGTTTTTGGCAAGGAGGATTTGTCGGTGCCATGCCCATTCCAATGCCATGCTGGACTTCGTCCCTTGTATACTGCTACTACAGCATCCATCCATCCAGGAGTAGCGGACTCCACCTCGCTCGCAACGGTGTGTAGCTGGGCGTACAGGCGAGTTTATGGAGTCCTTGGCTTGCATCTGCGTGTCGCTTCTTTTGGGCACCATCCCGCCGGTACTCTGCTGTGTCCTGTGTGTGGTCTCAACGTTGGTGTAGTACCACCATACAACATGCGAGCATGCACTGCACGCACAGTACAACATGCCCGTGAGCCCAAACTAAATGCTCATCGACGGGTGCTCACAAGTGAATATATTAGTAGCAACAGTAACATAAGTTTACCATTCCATGCCAGATGTATGCCTGTCTGCCTGTCTCTCTCAAGTCTCGGCATCATTGCATCAAGCCGCGACCTTACGTGAAAAGGTTAACTTTACCGAAAGAAAAAAAAGAGGAGAAAAAGGTTA
This sequence comes from Aegilops bicornis, assembly GCA_021605145.1. NCBI lineage: Eukaryota > Viridiplantae > Streptophyta > Magnoliopsida > Poales > Poaceae > Aegilops > Aegilops bicornis. Next base: position 244,030,072 of record CM038673.1, on the reverse strand, counting down.
ACCCCAAAGAATTGTACCAGATATCTGCGGATAATGCAGAATAACATGTGCTGCTACGTGCGCACGTACCTTTCCTTCACGCGGCATCTCATGCAAGCAGCACCTTTTTATCCCTTGACGAGGATCCAAACGAATCAAAACAAAACCCCAGCAAAGCAAAGCAAAGCTGAGCCACTTGACTTTTGCTCCAACCCTCACCTTTACGCATGCATAGTCTCATGTCATGTGTGTGTGCGGGGAACCTGCAAAGCCAAAGCTTAAGGTCAACTGACAGTACTGTCAATTATAGCAACTCCAACGGGGCGACCCATTTCGTCCGCCGCCGTCGGTTTGGATCAGCACGGACGAAATAGGAGGCCCAACGCGCCAACCCAAACACAAATCGAGTCCGCTTCACGTCCCGCCGACACATTTGCGGCCCAAATTTGCGTCCCAAATGCGTCGACGCGGACGCGGAACGGACGCCACACGCGCCTTTTAGGTGTCTGCCGCGCCCCACTCGCGCCGTCTAACCGCTTCACCACCGCCGGTCACAATTTATGACCGAGCCGACGCTGGCTGCTGACGGGCCGTTTTTTAAGCCGACCATACGGCGGGCCGTCCTCATCGAGCCCCCAACCCCATCTAGCCACACACGCTCCCCCGTCGCACGCAAACCCTATCCAACCCAAGCCACCGCAGCCGTGCCAAATGGGGCTCTTCTCCGGCCGGCAAGAAGAAGAAGGCGAAGGGCAAGTCGCCCGCCATCCTCCCCCCGGAGTTTCTCCGCCTCTGCGGCGCCCGGGCCGAGGCATCACGTCAACGTGCCGATGCACCAGCGGAGTGGCACTGGCAAAGACTGCCTCTCCTGCACTTCGACGCCACCTCGCCGCACGACCGCACTTGGATCTAGAGAGGATCCGGGTACGGCAGCCCCGCGGTTGGCTAGGGCGCACGCGGAGGAGGTGCGGTGCCGGCAGGCGCTCCTGACGCCGGAGCAGCGCTGCGGACCCCGCTTACGCCTCGACTTCGCCTAATCGGGCGTGGCTGGTTCGCCTTCGAGCACGAGGAGGCGAGGCGACGCGGCGTCCTCGAAGTCGACCGCACCGTGCCACCGCCCCGACTCGTCGTCCACGAGTAGGACCAGGCGGCAGAGGCCGCCTACCAGGCTGCCCTTGCGGCGGTCTACCGGGAGAGCGAGGAGGACGAGCGGCGCAGGGCGGCGACGACCGAGGAAGAGGAGGCGGCGTACGAGGTGGCCATGGCCCTCTCCGCGGCGGGCGACTGCGTCCTGCCGTCGGTGACCTCGCCGTCCCCTGTGAAAGCGGAGCCGGAGCCGGAGCCGTCCCCCATCGAGCGCTACTCCCGGACGGGAGTAGTGCGCGAGTGGATCAGCACGCCGCCGGTCTGGCTGGGGGCGACGCCGGCGCAGGAGGCAGCGTACCTCGAGCACTGGCGCCAGATACGGGTGGCCGAGGAGCGCCGCGACAGCGATTACTTTGAAATGCTCGAGAGAGACGCCGAGGCCGTGCAAAGACGAGATCAAGAGGAGGCGCGCCGCCAGTCGCGGCCCAGCGACGGCACAACCTGTGGTTGCACCGCCTGCCGTAAGACAGCCCGCCCGACATGAACGCGCTCTAGAACACGGCGTTGCCCTTGGCCGGCCCGTCGCAGACGCTCATCGACCTCACGGACTCCAAGGATGACGACGCCGCCGCCTAGGGCATTGCGCCGGTGCGTAGTTTAGTTTGTTTTTATTGTTCTTAAATGCTAATGTGGACACGTGGATTCCCGCCGGCCTTCGTGGACAGCTTTAATGTTTAATTAATGTTGTTGTTATGTTAAATATGCATGCACCCTTTTTTTTTCTAGCGCCGTCAAAATGGGTCGTGCCAGCGTTAGACGCACGCGCCGACGCAAACGCGGAAGCGGACGTTCGTGCCCGCCTGGCCGATCCAAACGGACAAAGAGCGGACAAAACCACCGTCAGTTTGGGTCGGCCCGTTGGAGTTGCTCTTAGTATCAAATTATTGTGTCTTCATGCTGCCAAGTGGATGGTTACACATGATGAGTTGATGGTGGTGAGCTTCCTTCTTTCCTAGGACTACTTAGCTGATGATCTACATTGATTCCACCACATGCCGTGTAATAGCTGTTGTTGTTCTAGCAATATATATTCACAGTTGCACAAATCTGGTCAGGCCTCGGGAACTGTTTTTCTGTGCATAAATAATTGCAGAACATGTCCAGATTTGAGCCGTGCTCGGGAAATGTTTTCTTGTGCTCAGGAAATGTTTGTGGTATTACATGGCACTTTAGAGCAGTAAGAAATGAATCAACTAATTATTAGAGTTCTGTTCATCTGAAAAAACAAGTTCAGTGTTTGCCAGGAGATTCAGGGGTGCAAATAAGCTTGCGTAGCAAGACAAATTGTATTGCAATTTTTCTCTCTGTTTGCAGGGGAGATGGTGCAGTCTCAAAAAGGATGGAATATCAAGCAGAGGAAACCAGTGACTACTAGTTCAAGTGTTACTCCAAAGTCCAAACCCAGAAAAAAACTGTTGACATATTATCAGAATACTGATCTGCTATTTCATTAGGCACAAGGGAAAGGAACCAAGTACATGGCCGACCTGGCGAGATTCAGACACGCAGATTAGATAGATTTTGCCATAATTTTGTAGACAGATTCAGACATCCAGAGTTCCAGACTAGACATATTTTGTCATATGTACTAATTCAGCACCACCAAAGATCTATCCAGATTTGATTTGCTATCATCCTACAAGCCAGCACGTCTGCTATCATGAACAAGGCAAATAACAATTTATAAATATATGTGATCTAGGCAGGCATAGAATCAACCTCATCATTAATCAAGCTTCTCTGTAATAATTTAGCACACGGCACCATCATGGCACTAAGATCACTAACTAAGCTGTGCCCACAGTTAGGTTAGGCCTAATGTTGTTTTCCGCACCAGTTCTTCTATAGATAGCACAACATATGTTGTGCAGTGCTAATGCCAAACTTGGCTTGACAATTTGACCACCCTGCATGGCGTTGCCCTCTTGTTCTATGCAGCTCTTCTTGCATAGTCTTCACATCCTCATTTCTGAGACAGAGCACGCGTGCAATCACAGATGGTTCAGACAGCATCTGCAGGAAAAGAAGTGAGAGCACCACTGAGAAAAAGCTAGCCAATGTGATGATTGACAGACCAGTTAGAACTTAGAACTCCGAGAGTACTTTCTAGTTTCACACAAATTGATACTAAAAGATCTAAGCTGGTTGGAGCCCTCCGAGATGTGAAGTGCATGGATGAACCGGGTACATATGAACCCACTTCAAAAAACACATTTCTAAATGTTTAAAAAATCTGAAAAAGGTTGCACCGATACATCTTCATGTTCTATGTGCGTGCATACAGTTTCACAGTAAAATAACTTCTTTTTGTGGCCTGTGCAAACAAGAAAAAAAATTGTGTCATAAAACACTATTTAAAAACACTGAAATTTGTCTTTTTTGCGGATACAAAGCAAAAAGAAATTTTCCACAAAACTTGGTGCCGTACACACACATTTGCGAATATTTATGCGTGAAATTTTCTTTTAAATTTTTAGATATTTTAGAACATAGTTAAGTACATTTTATAAAAAGTGGGTGCATATGCCCATGGGTGTAGGAGGTGCCCTCTCCCTCCGAGATCTGCTACTTTGTGCCTCCCACTATGGACAGCTGAGAGATACTATCGAGCTTCCATGACTGCAACCAAGTTAGTCTAAGTTCCAGCAGGTCACTGAGTGAAATGCAGTCTAGTTTTTTCGGTTATCTTCTTTCTCATTTTCTGAGTGGAAGAAATGTAGTCTAGTAGGAGTTAATCAGGTGATGCAATGTCACATCATGGGAAAGAAAAGCAAGCATCTTGTGATTATGAGTCATAGAGCAACATACATACGGAGCATGTTACTTTCTTGCTGTAAACTTCGTGGCAAATCAATCAGCGGTAGTACGTGGAGTACCATCCAGTGTCACTGTGCTTTGGATCACCGACACATGCAGACAAGTGTGATGGTTTCTAAGAGGAGCACTAGAGGACATGAAAGTTAGCATCAAAAAAGTGAAGAGCAAAGTACCACATTCATGTGGAATCACTATCATTATCATCAAGCTTGGAAGTTTAACACTGCATTAGCATAATCTAGTTTCCAGTGTAAAGCTCAGGGTCCTCCCATTCCCAGGCACTAACAAATATGATATTTCTGTTCTTATACTAAACTGAATGAAGATGGCAATGTTTTTTTTTTGCGGGTAGAAGATGGCAATGGTTAACTGTTCAACTTCACCCCAAGTATTGTCTTACTTGTCCACACCCTTCCTACTTGGTTTACATACTTGATGAAGAGACACCGAAGGTGGTCCCAACCATGCCCGCGGTCCGCTCGTCATGGACCACCGATGCAATCCGCCCAGGTGCACGCTGTCCGGATAGATCGGACGATCAGGAAAGCTCCCGCGGCACCCTAACGGCCAACGGAAGGCACAACGACCCTCCTCACCGAGGAGGCGGGTACTCCAGTATCTTCTATAAGAGTAATATAAAGGAAGGCAAAAGATTTTTTTGAGGATATTACTCAAGGTATAGACTCATTTCCATACAATGTGCTCAAATGGAAAGAATAACATGCCATGTTAGTAAGAGCATCTACAACCGGACCCCCCATACACGCCCCAAATGCTTGGGAGGGCTACCCGGTCAGTTGCCGAATGAAAAACTGCCATCCAACCGGGCTCCCCATATCCGTCCCAAACGCCTGGGCGGGCTACCCGGTCAGTTGCCGAATATAAAACTGACATCCAACTGGGCTCCCCATATCCATCCCAAATGCCCAGACAGACCGGCACCACCCTATCTAGCCCATATGTCGGGGTGGATATGGGGATGTTCGGACGCACCTGCCACGTCGGATCCGGGCCACTCTGGCCCAACCGACCCCACATAAATTGGACCTTACACGCACTCCAGAGGCGGTAATGGTAGCCCGTGACACGGAAGCAGCTTCGGCAGTCCACAAAGCTGCGTCGGAGGAAGCCCTCCATGCCTGCATAGCCGAGAAGCGGAGGAGGGAAATGAAAGAGATGGAAAAAGAGCAAAGCCGGGCGGTCCATGCCATGGGTGGACTGTCCCCAAGGAGGAGAAGGCCAAGGACGGTGACGGATTGGACAGCTCCAGCAGTGAGCAGATCCACCTCGATCCATTCCTCGTCTTCGGCCGCTATTGCCACACGGATGACGGGAAGGGCAAAGGCAAGGACAAGGGCGGGCGTGGATAAGCTTGTGGTTGTAGATGCTCTAACATCACAAATATCTTAGAATGACAATAATAATCCTACCAGTAAAGTTCTAGGTGGCAGATCATAGACATATATTTCACGAGACACACATAATTAATATGGGAGAGTGCTTGAATAGAACGGGTATTCGTCTTGTTTCCAACAAACAAGATGCATTAATTTCGTGTTGGCTCCATTTTGCTTTTGCAGTTTCCTTTTGATTCTGCGTTGTTCCGCTTGCTTGGCCACGTTCTGCATTGCTAATGTGGACGTGGGAGATTCAAACCACAATGGGCACACCTTTCAGGAAAAAATTACCACACCATGAACAATGAGGCGAAGTAACAAGTCCATCCTGCTCGTGCACTCCCTCAGCAGTAGCAACAGCCTGATGTTCATCTTGCTTGCGCCATCTCTCAGCAAGATATAACCGTCGTAGCAAGGGTAGACTCTCTTCAGTAACAAGATATCCCTCGTACTTCCCCATTTTAGGAATGGAAGTCAGGACACAGTAAGTGAGCGCGGAAGCAGCGAGAATACCCACCGACGCAACCCCCTCGATCCACTTGTTCACCGTCTTCCTTCTTGTTATCTTGCGTCTACAGGAAGGTGGCATGAGATGGCAAGAATTATTATGTATATGAACACCCTACCCAGCTAGCAGAAGCAGAGAAAAGGAACAAACATCTATATATGTTTGCATATGGTTGATGTTGTACCATTGAGGGTCATGTGGTCTAGGCTTGATTTGTGTAGAGAGATCCTTGAGCAGACTACTGTTCCGCACGAAGGTCATGGAATCGGGGTCGGCCTCGGCGATGAGATCATACAGCTGCTCCTTGTGCTGCTGGATAACGGACTCACGGTATTCATCCGAGCCAAGGCGGCTGGATCTGTTAATCTGGAAACACGGAAGCGGCATTGAGAAGTGATGACTAAAAAATAATCTAAACAAGACATGTGGTCTACGCGTATATCGCCTGATATATTGCACATTCATGATAGATAGTTGATCATCTATCAATGACACAGAAAAATATAGAAGTAGTTGGAGACCAAAAGATGTCGATTTTTTACCAAAACATCAGTACATTCATGCCATCTACTGATGAAAATCAATGAAGAATATGCTTGTTTTATGGATACCCGTATAATATTATGGAAGGAAGAACTGAAGAGCACCACCAAGCAGACGTCCGGCCACAGACGAGCTGGAGAATAGCGAGTCGGACATGGGATGGAGAAGATACCTGTTCGGTGTGGACGAGCCGGCGAGGCCCCTGCCCTTGAAGCACCGCCGGACGCAGGATCCTCTTGGCCACCACCAAGCGGAGAGACGCCGCCATCGTCGCAGGACTGCGTAAAACAACGTTGAAACGTGTAGGACAAGTCAGCCAAGGTACTGGGTTGGACGGATCGAGGTACAAGTACGTACCTTGCCGATCCGGTTACGGTTAGGGTTCCACCCTCGCCTTCCAACGCGCGCCGATAAGACAAAAGAGATGCGATCGTGCTATCTGTCTAGCAAATTTTTTTGGGAAACGTTTGGCTGCGGTGCACCGGCCGAATGCTCGGCCGGTCGCGAGAGACCACGCGCGACCATGTACGTGCCATGCGGCCACAGGGCCGGCACACACCCGTCCTTTTATATCTCAACCACGCGTGCCTTATCCTTCCATCCCCTGCCCGTCTCTCTCCTCAGCATCTCTCGAACATATCCATCCCCAGTCGCCTCTCTCCATGCGCCTGGCTCCGGCCAGCGCCACGGTTTCTCCGGCGAGGCCCCCACCGGCGAGGCATCCCCTGCTCCTCTCTTCATCTCTCTTCACCTTTGCTCGTCGGCCCTTCCCTTGCTGCTCCCCGACGCCCCCGTGTGATGGACCACGGGTCGGCGCTGGGCGGAGGAGGAAGCACGCCGGGGATCTGCATCTGGTGGACGGGAACAGCTGCAACCAGCCTGGCCGGGAGCTGCAACCGGTGGACAGAGGAGCTGCGATGGGTGCGTGACCATGACCACGGGCAGGCAATGGGGTGGATGGCCGTGCCCCGACAAGTGCTACAACCACGGCGACCAGATGTTCAAACCAGCACCTAATTATGCTACTACAGGCGTTTTGATTTGATGGAATAATCATCGTCCATTTTTCAGTTTTTTGCTACCACCGTAATATGTATTTGCTGGAACCATCAATATTTTTTGCTACCATCATTTTTTTGGTTTTGTTGGAATCATGCCCAATTTACTCTTTTTGCTACCACCATAAAATTTTTTTGCTGGAACAATCAACATTTTTTGCTACCATCGTTTTATTTGGTTTTGTTGGTACAACGCCAAAATTTTGCATTTTTGCTACCACAGGCCTTTTGATTTGCTGGAACGAGCTTCATTTTTTGCTACAACCGGCATGTTTGATTTTTGCTTCAACAACGTCCATTTTTCCAATTTTTGATACCAGCGTTTTCAAGTTTGCTGGAAGCAGCGCATTTTTTGCTACAACCATTGTTTTGGATGCGAACCACGACGTCCTCCCCATTGTCGACGGCGGACGCTGGGGGGAGGGAGCGACGGCGTCCCGTTGGAGCCGGGCGACGACGGGCGACGAGGGGAAGGCGCCTAACTGCGCTGCGGGGGGAGGGGTCGCGCGAGGCGAGACCTGCTTCGAGGTCTGCAGCCGACGGGGCGGGAAACTACTCGCAGAGAGGGATCGCGATGGTGGAAGACGAAGTCAACGAAGGGCGTCGGCCAGCTGGCATAACAGATGGTCGATGACACGCTAATCGTGCGGCTGCCGTGCGACCGGCCCAAATTTGGGCCGGCGCACCGGCGCCTATCAGTGCCCTTTTTTTGAGTCTAAACACACTTTATTTATTACTCGAAGATGTTCATAGGAATACAAGAGATGTTTGGAGGGTTTAACAGCCATACATGGCGCCCAAAATCCAAACCAAAAGCATGCTTAGCGAGACTATGTGCCTCAACATTCGTTGCCCTGCCCTAAAAAATGAAGGTGCAATCATCAAAATTATTCTTTGATTCCACTATCTGTCTAATGGTACTAGCACAGACACCACCAATGTGCAGTTTTTAATGTCATTCACAACTTCTTGACAGTCGCTTGCTATGAGGATTCTAGCAAGACCAAGATCCATAGCAAGATCAAGCGCTTCGCGACAAGCCAAAGCTTCCAAAGTCGCCGGGTCCAAAATTCCTTCGATCTTGATGGCCGAGGCTCCCAAAAAAGATCCCGAAAAACTTCTGCATACAGCACTAAACGAACCAAAGTTACCTTCTCTAGAAACTGCCCCATCGACTCGGAATTTTGCTATCCCTTCCGACGGAGCTACCCATCTTGGCAGAACTGGTTCGACCCCTGCGGCCACCCTTGGATTCTTCTTCGTCTTGCAATCTTCCAGCTCTCGAATATATTTCAGAATGAAATTGTATGTCGAAAGCGGACTCTAAAAAATATGTTCGTGGAGTGCCTGTCGCCTTGCATACCAAATGGCCCACAATGTTGTGGCAACAAGGATGAAATCATGAGGAGATAGCATATCCTGGATCGCAAACAGCCACCGCTTCGCATCTGGTTCTGTAGTACTGTTCAAGGCCTCGACAAGATCCTGATCATGAAGAGCCCAAACGCATCTTGCAACCGTGCAGTGAAGCAAGGAGTGTTGCCACGAATCTTCCGCTCCACATAAACCACAACAAGTGGTCGTTGACATATTTCGATGATGCATAACATCCGGTGTCGGTATCGATTGCTGGGCTAATCTCCATAGGAAAATTTTAAGTTTCGGGGGAACATCTACCCTCCACATCGCCTTCCATGATAGCTTCTCTCTGTCAGTGTTAGAGGAATCCGCTCGCCCCTCCAGCCAAGCCTCTCTTCTCATCTTTGTTTCCACCAACATGCAATATGAAGATCTGACCGAGAAAACGCCTCGTCTTTCATGTACCCACGACCAGAAATCATCAACCCGCCGCGTACACAGAGGGATAGAGTATATGGCTGCGGCATCCGTTGGCATAAAAACTTCATTTATCAACACTCGATTCCACTAGGCTCCGGGTAAAATTAAGTCGCTCACCTCTTGAGGAGGATGCGCAACCCTGCTCGTGATCGGCCTCATGTTCGAGGGCCTCGGCAGGCAATTATGTTGCCAGATGTTGGTGGTATGCCCATCTCCAATCCGTCGGATCAAACCCTGAGTAAGGACCTCCCTACCATCGATGATAGCTCGCCAGATTTGTGACGGAGCCGTTCCCAGATCGGCTCGTGGAAAATCCCCTGTAGGGTAATACTTGGCCTTCAAAACGCGAGCACTAAGTGAGTCAGGATCCATCAGGATTCGCCATGCCTATCTAGCCAAGAGGGCGAGATTAAAAAGCTCTATATCTCGAAAACCCAAGCCTCCACAATATTTTGGTTGTGTCATTGCGCTCCACGAGACCCAGCTTGGTTTCCGTTTTCCCTCCTTACTGCCCCACCAGAACTTCCTGATCAGAGTATTTATGTGTTCACATAGTCCCCGGGGCAGACTAAAGCATGACATAGAATAAACTGGGATTGACAGAGCAACAGATTTTATAAGAATTTCCTTTCCTCCCGCAGACAAGAGCTTCTCCATCCATCCCTTGACCTTGTTCCACACTCTGTCCTTTAAGAATTTGAAGGATCCATTCTTACAGTTTCCCACATCAGATGGCATACCCAGATACTTATCAGAGAGGGACTCATTTGCAATATTCAAAACATTCTTTACCTCAGCTTTAAGAGTTGCAGGGCACCCCTTGCTAAAAAAGATTGAGGATTTTGCTAGGTTTATCCTTTGTCCAGATGCATTGCAGTAGTCCTCCATCAAGACCGACAACTCATTTGCTCCAAGAGAACTGGCTTTGACAAACAGCAGGCTATCATCAGTAAATAACAAGTGGCTTACCAGCGGAGACGTCGGTGCAACTCGAATTCCCGTGAGATGCGGTGATTCATTTTGGGTTTTAAAGAGGCATGAAAGGCCCTCCGCTGCTAGCAAAAATAGGTATGGAGAAATAGGGTCTCCTTGACGGATTCTTCTAGATGGTGAAAATTGCTCAAGCTTACCACCATTAAACATAACAGAGAATTTCACCGATGTGACCATCCTCATGACCGAAGCCACCCACGTAGGCGCAAATCCCATCTTGATCATGATTGCTTCCAAATAATTCCATTCAACACGGTCGTATGCCTTCATCATATACAACTTAACAGCACATAATCTGTTTCGTTTAGCTTTGTTCCTCTTCATAAAATGTAAACATTCATAAGCAGTAATGATGTTGTCTGTGATTAGCCGCCCGGGGACGAAAGCAGACTGCTCTTCAGAGATGATATCCGGGAATATCTTTGTCAGTCTGTTAGATAGAACCTTCGAAGCAATTTTATAAAGTACATTGCACAAACTTATCGGTCTGAATTGAGCAAGATTAGTGGGGTCCTTTACCTTTGGAATCAAAACAAGAAAGGTCTCATTAATCACCTCAGGACTCTCCTCCCCACGAAGGATGCGTAGAACAACGTTGGTCACTTCCGTACCACACAGTTCCCAGTGCCTTTGGAAGAAATGCGCTGGATATCCGTCAGGCCCAGGGGCCTTGGTAGGATACATCTGAAAAAGGGCATTTTTCACCTCTTCACCCGTATAAGGAGCCGTAAGCCCCGCATTCATCGCATGCGTAACTTTGACCGGGACCGAGTTGATCACTTTATCCATATCACTGGTGCCCCTTGATCTGAACAAGTTTTTATAAAACTCGGTAGTGATTGAAGCCATCTCCGCTTGGTCGGTTGTTACTGATCCGTCCGGACGTTCAAGAGACTTTATGGTATTCTTACGGCGACGCATGCTAGCTTGCCTTTGGAAGAATTTGGTGTTCTAGTCCCCATCCCTAAGCCAATCCACCCGGGAATGCTGCCTCTGTTTGATCTCTTCCATGTGGTACAACTCGACGAGACGGTCAGTAATTTTTATCTCTGCATGTGATGGCGCTACTCTTTGGGGGTCACTTTGCAAAACTGCCAACTCTTTTTTCAACTTCTTTATCTCTTTCGGCACGCAGCCAATTGTTGCTCCTCTCCACTGCTTCAAAGACGCCGACAGATTGCAAAGTTTGCTACTAATCTGCTCAACAGTCATACCATCGGCTGAACCTTTCCACATTGCCTCGAGAGAAGAGCCAAAATCTTCTTGCTTCTCCCAGAATACCTCATAACGAAACAGTCTTGAGACCGTCTGCTATGGGGTGGGTGGCTCTAGTTCCAGCCTGATCGGACAATGATCCGACGTCGCCCTTGTTTCATGGTTCAACTTTGCAAGTGGAAAGATTGTAGACCACTCCGTATTTGCTAGGGCACGATCCAGACGTACCCTACAGTATCCGCCCCCCGCTGTTTTCTTTTCAAAGGTCCATCTTTTTCCATTATATCCTAGATCAGTAAGAGCACATATATCAACCGCATCCTGGAAGCCTTGGATTTGTGAACGCCTCCATTGTCCCGCTCCTATATGCTCATGAGTGTGAAGGACTTCGTTGAAGTCTCCTATACACAGCCATGGTAGAGAACTCGCTGACACGAGCGACTTGAGAAGGTCCCAAGTCTTGTATCTCTCCGCGACTTGTGCTTCGCCATACACACAAGTCAGACGCCATTCCTCCTGATTTGGGACGGAAACAGTTGCATCAATGTGGTACTCAGAATAACCAAAAACATCAAGCTTTATTCCATCATTCCAGAACATACCCATGCCTCCACTACGGCCAACACTACTAACTGCATAAGCATAATTAAAACCTAAAGTACCAGCAAGGTTTTCAACACGTGCTTTTGATATTTGCGTTTCCACTATGCATAGCACCGTCGGGGCAAATTTCTTCGCGATCTCGCGAAGCTCGCGAATTGTCGAGGCTTTGCCCACACCCTGACAATTCCAACATATGATACTCATTGCTCCCGGCGGTACTCCTCAGGGGAGCCCGCCGATACATAATTGTCCGCCACGTTACCTTTCATCCTGTTATCACTTATTGCTTCACCACTGCCTGCTGCAATACTATCCAGGCTCCTGCCTTTGCCATCGCCTTTCTTTGGCCTCTTTACTTCTTTCCTCGGAGACACATACACCGGTGGTGGAGGAGGCACACCCTTTGGATTTTCCACCGCCATAAGTGTTGTTACCATCCCTTCTGCAATTTTCCCTCCTCCTAAATCATCAGCCGGCCCCGAACTAGGAGCTATGGTGTTGTTCGCCGAGAAACGTTTGAGCGATGTCCCTGCAGTCTCATTATTCACCTCCACCATTGTGCTTTTGGTCACTTTTTCCAGATCAAGACATTCCGGTATACTCCCCTTCTGCTTCTGAACTTGCGCCTGAATTTTCTCACTTTGCTGCGGATTGGCCTCATCATTTTCCCTTTCTTCTTCCTGCGGTCTCCCCATTGACCCAGAAGCGGCTACAGGGGTTTGCGGTGGCCGAGCGTTAAAACGCCAGCTTTGGTTCGGGTTGTACTGATCCCTCCCCCTCCCACATCCCCCCGTTGCATAGCCTCCTCTACCTCTCTGCGAGGTAGTTCCTCGCCCTGCTGTTCGGCCCCTTACATTTTCTGCCAACACAAAATCGCCCCATTCAAAAGTTGTTTCATCGTGCACTCCATCTTCACACTCCTCATGCCAATGACCAAATTCCCCACAGTGGTAGCAGAAGATAGGAAGTTTCTCATACTTAACTTGATATTTGATCCTCTCCCCACCTTTCTTTCCTATCACAAATCTTTTGATTATTGCATTTACATCAATCTTGATCCTGACTCTTACGAATTCACCAAAGAAGCCAGCAGGCAGTTTCAGCTGCACCTCCATTCCCTCACCAATTCGTGACGCCAGCCCCTTCACAGCCGGTTCAATCAGAAAATTATCCGGCAGGCGGTGGATCTGAGCCCATACCTCAATCTTATCCAGCTTGAACGAGTCCGGATTTTTGAACCCATCATATTCCTCTAGAATCACAGCTTGGTCTTGGAATAGCCATGGGCCATCAAGCATAGCTTTTTCCCAATCTGCAAGACAACCAAATTGTGTCGTAAACAGGTTCTCCTTGATCCTCCTCCATACAATCGTTTTGGCTGGGTTCCAGGCCGCTCTCATGTCACTGTACAGTGCATTAGGACTGAATGTTTTGGGGGTGTGCACCCTCGCGATTGCCAGCCACTTCACCGGCTCTATCTGATCTATGAGTTCTTCCTCACAGACAAAATCATCCTATTCTTCTTCCTGCAAGGTGAGACGAGCAAGTAGATCCTCCGCCGTCTCCTTCATCTTCTCCCTCTGAGATCCTCTTCCATCCGCCATAGCCACAATCTGATCTGAGGAAAAACCCTAGCGCTCCCAGGGAAAAAACAAACTGGACCCCCGTCCAATGCCGCGAAGGATCGCCAGGACCCTCCTTTGTCAGCCCGAGGCGGGAGAGAACAATCGTCCGCGAGAGTTGCGTCGAGAGATAGGATTCCGGCGGAGATCGCCGGAAGACGTCGAAACCCTAGGTTCAAGCCCTAGGGGAGTTTGCTGCATGGAGAAAAGGGAGTGGTGCTATCTGTCTAGCAGAGGGCCGAGTGTTTCCCATAGAAATAACCTCACGATCAAGCAGGCCCACCCATGACCCATCTATATATGAGACCCAATCAGAGCATCTACAGCAGGCCGCAATACCCCGTCGGCCCCTCATATTGTTGCGCTGTATATTTACATACCTCAAATTCCGATCCACAAACCCTGCAATCCATGCACGTCGATCATATATACAAATTGTCTGAATTCACGTAGTTCCAAGAGAAGCGTCGTAGCGGGATCTACATGTGAAGCGGAATAAATAGCTGCTTCTGAAGTAGCACAAGAAGGAGTCTAGATGAAGGAGTTCACATCTGATCTAGGAGTCGTATCTATTGACAACACTGGTGCCATTGACATTACCAAAGGAGCCCAGGTTTCACAAGAAGATCAAGCACATCAAACGCTGCTTCAACTCCATCCATGATTACATCAAGGAGGGAGACATAGAACTTTGCAAAGTACATACAGGTCTGAATGTGGCAGAATCGTTCATTAAACCTCTTCCACGACCAAAACATGATTAGCTCCAGGACTCCATCGGTGTTAGATTGATAACTCTGTAAACTAGATTATTGACTCTAGTGCAAGTGGGAGACTGTTGGAAATATGCCCTAGAGGCAATAATAAATTGGTTATTGTCATATTTCCCATTCATGATAAATGTTTATTACTCATGCTAAAATTGTATTGACCGGAAACTTAAATACATGTGTGAATACATAAACAACACCGTGTATCTAGTGAACCTCTACTTGACTAGCTCGTTGATCAAAGATGGGTATAGTTTCCTAACAATAGACATGAGTTGTCATTTGATAATGGGATCATATTATTAGAAGAATGATGTGATGGACAAACCCAACCATAAGCTTAGCATCAGATTGTTTAGTTATTTGCTACAACTTTCATAATGTCAAGTATATGTTCCTCAGACAACGAAATCATGCCACTCCCGGATACCAGAGAATATCTTGTGCTATCAAACGTCAGTTTGTAACTGGGTGATCATAAAGGTTATCTACAGGTATCTCCGAAGGTGTTTGTTGGGTTGCATGGATCGAGACTGGCATTTGTCACTTCATGTGACGAAGACATATCTCTGGGCCCTCTCGGTAATACAAGACCACAAGAAGCTTCATGTGAGTAATGAGTTTAGTCATGGGGTATTGTATTAAGGAAACGAGTGAAGAGACTTGCAGGCAACAAGATTGAACTAGGTCTGAAGATATCGACGATCGAATCTCGGGCAAGTAACATATCGCCACACAGCGGGAATTGTATACATGATTAACTGAATCTCCGACATTGTGGTTCAACCGATAAAGATATTTGTGGAATATGTAGGAATCAATATGGGCATCCAGGTCCCTCTATTGGTTATTTAACAAAGAGATGTCTTGGTCATGTCTACATGATTTCGGAACCCATAGGGTCGCACACTTAACACTCGGTAGCTCTAGGGTATTGTTGAGATATTAATAGTGGAAAGTCCTAAAGTAGTATGGAGTCCTAGATGGGATCTAGGGCATCACAATGACTCCGAAATGATCCAGGGGTAAAGATTTATATATGGGAAGTCATATTCAGGGTGCCAAAAAAGTTTGGGAATTTTTGGTAGAGTATCGGGAAGTTTCTAGAAGGTTTGAGGGGTTCCACTGTGGGGACCAACGAGCCAGGAAGTTCCCACATGGACCCAGGGGTGGGGCTACAGCCCACGTGGGCTAGCCACACCATTCCCCAAGGCACATGTCGTTTAAATCTAGAGATAAAGCCTTCTCTAAATTTAAAGGGTTGAATCTAGAGATAAAATGTTATCTTCAAGTTTAAGGGGACTTCTCCCTTGCGAACAGCCATAGGATGGTTTTGGACGCCCTCCCCTACACCCTGGCCTATATAAACAAGGAGGGCCCATGGGGGTAGCCACTCCCTCTCCCTTGGTCGTTGTCTCTCCCAACTCCTCCCTCCAATCTCCTGTACGCGCTTAGCAAGGCCCTACCAGAATTCCGCTGCCACCACCACCACCACCTCACCGTTGGGCTGATCTCATCTACCTTCTCTCCCTTGCTTGCTGGATTAAGTAGAAGAGGATGCCATCGAGCTGAACATGTGGTAAACTCGAAGGCACTAGTGCAGAAACAGGCTATAATCCCGGTTCGTAAGGCCCTTTAGTGTCGGTTTTGGAACCGACACTAAAGGGTGGGGCCTTTAGTGCCGGTTCCAGAACCGGCAATAAAGGCCCACCACGTGGCACGAGCCCGCGCCGGGGGCTGGGAGACCTTTTAGTCCCGGTTGGTAACACCAACCGGGACTAAAAGCTTTATGAGTTTTTAGTTTTATGATTTATTTTTCCTTTAATTTTATGTTTTTCATTTAATTCTTTTTAATTTGAAACATATTTTACGCTACTACATATTGTACATGTTATGCATATATATAATAGAATTTCTCGTAGAACCGATCATATATATATATATATATACATATATATATATATATATATATATATATATATATATATAGAGAGAGAGAGAGAGAGAGAGAGAGATACACGCACACACACAAGACAATTTACAGATCATTACATGGAGGCATCACTGCGGTAGCGGGTAATGAAATTCTTCATTGGAACCTATGACTTGGTCGAGCAAAAACCCCGCTATTTCCTATGGAATCGCTCATACGCGATTCTCTGTTAGGAGCTTATCCCGCATGTCCCTCATCTTTAAGGAAGGAGATCAATATGCATGTATTAGTTGTGTGTGTATATATAAGATAATTCTATAAAAATTGTGGATAGTGTTTTGGCAAACGTACCCATTGGTTTCTATCGTCTCTGCTCCTTTCGGACGCAATCATGTGAATGTTCTCGCAAACGTAGTATGTACATAAATCATTCCCCGACGCATGCTTCAGGGCCTTTACGAGAATAGAATCAATCAGATAATAAATAATTAATCAAGCATGATAATGGTATTGAAACTAGAACTAAAGAGGTGTTAGTTAGCTAGCTAGTACTACTTAATTAATTACCTTGGTTCGACGCCATAGCAGCTTTTCTTTCCATTGGCCATCAACCTGTTTGATGAAATTTCCCAATCCCTGCCCGCCGGCAAAGAAAATGAATAAATGAGTTATTAATTAGTTGATATCAGGAAATGACGAACTTAAAGAGGCCAACATATAGTTCGATAATGATTGAAATTACCTGTCGACCATCCCGTTCACGATTTCGTAGTCAGTAACTTCTTTAAGTAGTGAATCCAGTATTTCAACTTTTCCCTCGTCAACTTGAATGATTAACAAGATCCAGCGAAAACTGCATGCGTACACATTTGCATGTATAAATTAAGCGGGCATATGCATAACTCATCAACCACCCTAAATCCTATACACTTATTAACATCTACCTAGTAAGCAAAAACAGAATTTGTAGTACAAGACTGCGTGACTCGCCCGAAGTTGTAAGGAAGAAGTATATCTGGACATGTATTTAGGCGCTTCAAGAGCTCTAGCAAGCTTTTCTTTGTGTCTTTTTGTTCTCATTTATGTGTCCATGTCTCTTAATTAATGGTATTTGGGTCAATGAACCCAATGCCATAGCGGCCAACTTTTTCATTTCATACATATTTATTCTGCACAATACCAGAGAACAGAATATAGTGAGGATAATTACTGGTAATGATCAACGAGCACCACAACTAGCTAGAGACTTAATTAAATTACAGAAAGAAATCACTTACAGACAATAGAAACTGATGATAAATTTGTCGAGTGCGTCTTGATTGAATAACTGAAACGGTTCTGTAAACTCGACATACAGATCATTTTCATGGTAGTAATACTCTGACCTCACTTTCACCATGAGGGACTCTCGATCGGTAGTCTTGGTTTCTTTCATGTACCATTGATGCAATTCATACATTCTCGTTGAGAGCTTCTTTACCTCCTCAAGCTTGACCATAGGATGGTCGCGGGCAAATTTTCGTTTTACTTCATCCTCTTTAATCATATCTATGGGCTCGAGCTCTAGGAGTTGATAAACAGTAACACCGGCCTCTTCAGCCATCCTTCTATGAGCGTCGGTTATTACCAGCTGATCGGCGCCGGTAGTCACATGTATTGGTGGTACAATGAGCGGGAGGATCGATTGCACCGTCTGTTCTCCCATCTGGGGGACAATTTTCCCGCTTTTTTGGCAGCTGCTTGGCTTGAGCTCGAGCTCGACTCCTTTTTGTGTGCTTGATATGACTTCTTGATTTGGCGCTCATAGTCTGAGTCAACATGCTTGGGAGCTGGTGCTTCATGCATACAAATAAAGTGGTCAATGACATGCTCAGGTACTATCTCCTTTGGCGGCGATGGTGGTTTCGGTCCAAAATGGGCCCTCAGTTTGGCTTGCACTTCGGCTTCATTTTCCTCCTCGGTCATGTCGTAAGGCCGACGAGGAAGAGGCCTGAGGCTTGGACGAAATTGGTATCTCTTGCCTCCTATACTTGTACCGCTAGCCGCCATTGTCGTGTCGGCTCTCTTCTACTATTGCTTAGGCAGCGGAGACGGCTTACACGGTGCCTTACTTGGAGGAGGAGGATTGGGCTAACGCGGTGCCGGACTTGGAGGAGGAGGAGTGGGCTCACCACTACAAGAAATATGTCAACTTGTGACCTTGACTATTGGTCACTGAAAGGTCATTGTTTTCCATTTGCAACCCTTTTGTGACAAAAAAAGAAGGTCAAAAGCTGACCGTCGTAAACTGACATTCACGATCTTCTCTGTGAGAAGGTATCGTTGACGTTTACGACCAAAATATGCCTACTGTTTTGTTTTGGTCACTAGCTGTCTGCCCAAGCCACGTCGGATCCGACGTGGCAATCTGACGTGGCAAAATTACGACCAATTGAAAAGGTCGTTTCTTAGATTCAGCCCGGTCCATTTGGTGCTTTAGATGGGCCGAGCCCAACAATTCAGCCTTTTTAGAATATTTTTTTCCCTATTAATTTGGTCGACTACATGGGCCAAGCCCACATTTTATCCTTTTTATTTCTGGCCCATGGCCTCTTATAATGCATTTCTTATTAGTTTTCGTCCTGTTTGGGCCATGGCCTTTTCACTCCATACCACGTTTGTACCACGTTTATTTCTGGGTCATGGCCTATTCAGGCCCGGTACTATCATGGCAATTGAGTAATTTTCACAATTTGGCATTAAAGCAACATGTACACAGGGAATAAAAAATTTCATTACACAGGAATTGTTCAACACGTAGGAGCACATCTGGTACTGTCCTAACAATGTCTACATAATTTGCCTTATCTCACTACTACATAACATTGTTGAACACGTACGAGCACATCTAGTACTGTCCTAACAATGTCTTCATTGCTCCCTCTGATGGGCAAGTTCTCCAGGTGCGACAACTTGCCTTCCTACAATAACAGAACATTACATGAATAGATCAATCGAGGAGGAAACAGTAAAATAGGCTGAAAGCATCACACATACAAATAATAACAGCATACATTAATGTACAAAATAATAAAAAATATCTATAACCAAGGCTATTTCAAGCCAACCTGTGTGCATGAATCATAATAGATCAAGCAAAAGACGTATAACCATCAGCAAACAGCAAATATTAGTGAAAGGGGACAATTTCTGGTACTCGTCATTTTTGCAAAATGAGCAAGAACGATGATATTTTCCTACACATACTTTCTGATTTTTCCTTAGTCCTATAGTGATCTGCTCACTCCAATTCTATCTACTCAACCCATTCACATGCAACATGGATAATCAACTAGCCTCATCATTTGAAGCATCTAATCAAATAAGGAATTAGAATGCAACATGGATAACTATGCCCTATGAAACAGTTCACGTATCAAGAACCATCAAAGTAAATAAGGAACTGGTATAGAACACCAACTCGATCACCTTCACAGCAATGAAATCATGGATAATTCTTATATTTAATTGAAGTTCTCTAAGATTCTTCCCCCATTGAAAGCAGTCTACAAAATAATTGAGAACAAGGTCAGCGCCAAAATTCAAACCATATAATTTCTTGCTAATCTCATATACTATTAAAGATGTATTTTGCTATAAGATTTTAGCGCTAGTACACAAGACATAAAAAGGTACCAAAAATCCTTAGTGATCTGAAGCAGCAAACAAAATTTAAACACAGGCAATGCATGCCATAGTAATAGCAGCACAAACAGAGAAATGCCAAAGGCACCTCATACTAGTATGGTGATCTTCGTCGCAAATTTTAAGCTCTGTTTCATGTAGATAATTTATTTGGTTTCAGTAAACAACAGCATGCATTATATATGAAGGGTTATTGGTTGCATAAAACCTGAACTAATCCTCCATCTTGGGGGGATTGCAACAGGTTCCTATAGTACACTAGATAGGCCAACATTTTAGACTACTAGTACCTAGAAATCATATGCAACGCTTTATTTTCTCTAGCCCAGCCAGAAGATCATACGTGAAATAGTAAGTATCTGGTGCATTTGATATAATAAAGCAGCTCCCGAACAAACAAAAGTTATGCATCTTCACATCCCAATTGAGGAGATCTGTGGGATAATCTACACTGAGGAGCTCGCCGCGGGATCTTCTCCATGGCCAGCCCCCTTCTTTCACAACACCAGATTGACCTCTTCACGAACCTGCAAAAATAAATGCACACACACATCAGATTGTGGGAGACGAGAGGAGGAAGAGGAGGAGGAGGGATGTGTATGCAAGTGTATGAGCATCAAGCATGAGATACTTTTCAAATTATTATGAACATTCTTAGTTTCTTTGATAGAAGTAGGTGACTGGGGCTAGGTGTGCTCACTACTAGGCAGTAAAAACTGGGTATATACAAGCATCGCGTGCTTAGTTATCGGCGACGAATATCTAGACACCAAAATATCGGTGCCTCTGCCGCAAGTGACTATCATCGTGAACTAGACATACGGATACTAAATATCAACCAATGCACGTACTTTTATTACCAGGAAGAGAGATAGCTCAAAACAGAACATATAGAATTTGCAAGAAGGAAATCACCCATAATTAACAGGGAGAGATATAACCAAAACAAGTTCATTTGTCTTCCAAGTATAAAACATCAAGTGCACAAACTCACATCAGTTAACATCATTACAGAATTTCAGATAACATGTTTACTGCAGAAATCAAGCATAGGCAGTAGTGCTGCTAGTGTTTCTTTCTGTGGTTGTGTTGGACATGCAACTCAATTTCTGTTTGTTTCAGACTAGCAGACCAACATGGTATCCAATGGAAAAAAGCAAACAGGGAAAACATTTTAGAGCAGCACAGTCACACCCTTTTTTGTTTTGTACGGTGTAAATTATTTATCTCTAAATTACATGAAATCGCCAATAGACACAGACACACAATTAATGCATGCTAATCAAGCAGCCGTAAAATAAATTAGAATACAATCTTCGGATAATGATGCTTCAAGAAGAAAATAAATTGGAAGGATATCATGACAAAACTAACAAGTTTCTTCATACTTACAAAATTACCACATGAAGGAAAGGGCAAAACCTATCTCTGTAAAATTTACCATATTTTTTTAGTGAATTACAGTGCTTGAATTGCCACTGACACTAGACACAAGCAGCTACACAACTAATGCATCAGCAAACATATAATGAACTAGCATACGCCCTTTTATGCATATTAATGCACATCAAGGAAACATCAATGGAAAAATACCATGACAAAAGCGTAGAAATCTTTGTGATACTTCCAGAATTATCATACGAAAAGAAGGGTTACGTAATACTCAGAAAGAAAGGAGCTGATTTCTTTCCCTGTTGTACGTATGCATGTATCCACCCATCCATTCATCCATCCATCCACGGTCTTCCTCTTGTGAAGCGGCAAGCAAGCAAGCAGCGTGACACTGGTAGAAACTGAAGCAAGAAGTTGGCTGTTGCACCGTACCCATGGATGCTGCTGCTGTTGCTGCACAAGGAAGAAGACAGTAATGTAGTTGAGCTAAAGTCGAAATCCATTCCATGGTGACAGAGAGAGAGAGAGAGAGAGAGAGAGAGAGAGAGAGAGATAGAGAGAGAGAGAGGAAAACAGACACGTACCAAATGAAATTGGAAAACAGAGATTGACGACACAGGAGGGGAAGGAAGCAGAGGGAAGTCCATGGCGTTCCCATGGTGGATCTGGAAGGGAGCTTCCATGGCGGGCGTCGCGTCGGTCGTCCTCGCCGAAGATGGCGTGCGTCCGTCCTTGGAGGTTGAAGAAGGAGCCAGAGCCGGCCGCCGGAGTTGAAGGCGACCAAACCCTAGCCAGCCAGCCACGGGGTAGGTAGGTAGCCAGCCATGGCCAAGGCCGCGCTAGCCTGGGGCGCCATGGGAGATGCTGCCCCTCGCCGGCATGGCCGCTGCTGGACTGGATCGGATCTGGATCCAGCGCCTCCGCGTAGGGAGAGAAGGAGGAGAGGGTGGTGGTCGCCGGCGGCGAGGTGATGGAGGGAGGGAGGATCTGTCCGGTGCTAGATCGGAGGGCAGGTCGCCGGGGCTGAACTGGTGGATCTGGGGGGGGTCCATGGCCGGCGTGAAGCACGCACGCGTGCGCCGGCAAGAAAGTCGGCCGCGACACCATGGCCGTGCCTGGACTGGTGGATCTGGGGGATGAAGGCTAGGGGAGAGGGTCCGTGGCGGAGACAAGGTCGGCGGTGGTGGGTGGGGGTGGCGGCGGTGGGAATCGCGGGAGGGGGCTCGCTCTCTCTCGATCTGGACTGGATCGGGATCGGTTCGATGGGTGGGATCGGGAGGGGAGGGCAGAGGGGATCGCGCAAGGCCAAGGAGGCCGGGACGGGAGGAGGTGGCGGCGGCGAGACGAGGACGAGGGAGGAGGAGTACGATGGGAGGAGACAGGCGGCGGCGGGGGAAAAGGGAGCGGGAGCGGCAGTGGCGATGGGGATAAGTGAGCTAGGGTTTTCGGGGGTGGATGAGGATGAGAGGGAGGGGAGCGACGAGGGGTGTGGGCTGCCGTTGGATCCGGGCGCATCCGACGGTGCTAATCCATGATCCGCGTGAGATGGTTTTGGACCAATCAAAACGCAGTACCCCTTTGATGATTTTAAGACCATTTAAATTGGTCATAATCGATTGAAAATAAGATGTTAAAACATATCTGCTATTTGACGGCCTAGAAAATTTATAAAAACAAATAGAAATTGAAAAACTTTGCATTGTGTCACCAAGTGTGACCTACTTTTCAGTAAGAATAACAAACTTTGAATAATGCAAATATCATAAAAAAGTGTTCAGTTGAATAATGCAGAAATAAGTTTTCTGTAAGAGAATTATTTTTCGAGTGCCCAAAATGATTTTTTTATGAAGAACCTAGCAAATATTTGTTGCAAATTTGGGCCACATCAATTTTATAAAATCTTAGGTCATATTTAATGTTCAGTTGACCAAATGGTTGCGTGTTAAAAGCTTTGTTCCACCTCTCGTGAAAAAGACAAATTTCCGCCGATTCAGCAGGAAACGGGTCAAATTTGAACTGCAGCTGCCTCATAGTTTTCCCTTTATTTTTTCCAAAAATCATTTCAAGGTACATAAGTATCTATTTAATCAGAGAAACACCAAAAAATTCTAAGAATCAACCACTAGCTAGGAACAGTCAAGCCCGCCGTTTTGCCCGCATTTTGAAACGGGCATGAAAGTTAAAAAAACAAAAAATTGGAAAACCTTCGCATTGTGTCATTATATGTGACCAAGTTACCAGGAAAAATAATAAACTTATAATACGGCAATTATTTTAAAAAAGTGTTCTCGGAAACGAGCTATCAAGTGTGAAGATTCATGGCTTTCAAGCCAAATGATCAATCTTATGGCCACATTCATGACATAGTTTGTTCAAATGATCTCATATTGTGCACAAGGGTGCATATTGGAATGGCAAACAAAGTTGCCTAAGGAAGTTTAAATTTTCTTTGGACGAAAAATTCCTTTTCCATTTTTTCGAGTGCCCAAAATGAGTTTTTTTGTGAAGCACTTACCATATATTTGTTGCAAAATTGTACCTAATCGATTTCCTAAAATACTAGGACATATTTAATGCACAATTGACCAAATGGTTGGGTGTAAAAAGTTTTGATCCACCTCTCGTGAAAAAGACAAATTTCCACCGATTCAGCTGGAAGCGGGTCAAATTTGAACTGTAGCTACCTCGTAGTTTGCTCTTTATTTTTTCCAAAAATCATTTCTAGGTACATAAGTATATATTTAATTAGAGAAACACCAAAAAATTCCAAGATTCAACCACTAGCTAGGAACGGTCAAGCCCGCCGTTTTGACCGCATTTTGAAACGGGCATAAAAAATTCAAAAAAAATCAAAAAATTGGAAAACCTTCGCATTGAATCATTATATGTGACCAAGTTACAAGGGAAAATAATAAACTTGTAATATGGAAATTATTTTAAAAACTGTTCTCGGAAACGAGCTATCAAGTGTGAAGATTCATGGCTTTCAAGCCAAATGATCAATCTTATAGCCACATTCATGACATCGTTTGTTCAAATGATCTCATATTGTGCGCAAGGGTGCATATTGGAATGGCAAACAATGTTTCCTAAGGGAGTTGTCATTTTCTTTGGAGGAAAAATTCATTTTCCATTTTTTCGAGTGCCCAAAATGATTTTTTTGTGAAGGACCTATCATATATTTGTTGAAAAATTGTACCTAATAAATTTTATAAAATACTAGGACATATTTAATGCGCAATTTACCAAATGGTTGGGTGTAAAAAGTTTTGATCCACCTCTCGTGAAGAAGACAAATTTCCAACGATTCAGCTGGAAGCGGGTCAAATTTAACTGTAGCTACCTCATAGTTTGCTCTTTATTTTTTCCAAAAATCATTTCTAGGTATATAAGTATCTATTTAATCAGAGAAACACTAAAAAAATTCCAAGATTCAACCACTAGCTAGGAGCGGTCAAGCCCGCCGTTTTGACCGCATTTTGAAATGGGCATAAAAAATTCAGAAAAAATCAAAAAATTGGAAAAACTTCACATTGTGTCATTATATGTGACCAAGTTTCTAGGAAAAATAATAAACTTGTAATACGGTAATTATTTTTAAAAAGTGTTCTCAGAAATGAGCTATCATCACTACTAGGGAAAACCCTAGCAGTAGCGCTGGTTTTATGCTCACTAGTAGCGCGGGTAGGCGCGCTACTAATAAGGCGCTACAGCTATTGCTTAGCAGTAACGCGTGCCCGCACGCGCTACTGCTAGGACGAATAGCTGCAGCGTTTGTTCGCTCCCACGCTGCTGCTAAGGTAACTACTAGCAGCGTGTTTTCTCTCCATCGCTACTAGTATTCTTTTTTTATTTTTTCATTTTTAGTGTATTTATGCGCCATCGTATAAATATTGGTACAATACCAGTTATGAGGTTTACATCATTATGTCCATAACAGTGTGTCAAATGAAGGTGGATTAGGTTCAAGTGGAGGCAATATGTGGTGCATGTCAAAGGTATACTACTAATCCAAACTTGATCTAGTTTGGACTAGTAGTACTTTCGATGTGCAGCACATGTTGCCTCCACTTGAATCTAATCCGCCAAAGACAAGATATTTAATTATCATCATGGTCATTACCACCAACAGTATTTATTTAATCACCACTAACACTAGCTAATAATAATCATCATAGTCATTACCACCAACACTAGCTATTTTATCATCATAGTAATAGTGTAGCACATCATCATCCTCAAACTCATTTCTAGCTAGCTAATCACTCCTGCTGCTCTCTCTTAGGTAAAATAACATAAAACATGTGTAGCTCTCCTCCTTGATCAAGTTGAAGCATGCAGATGAACCTGTCTCCTAATCATGGGTAGCACCTCTGTTTGCTGCCCCCTAGTACTTCTCTGCGCTCCCCCATCACATATTTGGTCCAGTCTTGCACTATTAAGCATCCATCGCTAATCTAGAATGCACTAAAGTAATCTGTAGGGTATCTTGGCCGTAAGCTAATAATACTCATGGTACCTTTAGTCTCGATCCCATAAGGCACAACATTCATCGGGAGTCCCTGTTGAAGAACATCATATGGTAACATACTTAGCAATGAAGTTTAGCTTCAAAAATAATGTATGGAAAAGATGCATCGAGGACAAATATTAAAAATCTTACCATCCTTCCTAAATAGATGTGACCGTAGTTCATTACGAACACTATTGGTCGCACGTTTTCAGTACTAATATTTCTAAATCCAGGAAGAAAATTTGTCTTGACAGTATCAAGATCCTCAAGCCATGAAACATAATGACTTAGCTCCTCGCAGTTTAGTTCAGCCCCGGGACAGTAGTAGGTCCTGTCTACCAAGCGTTGGACATGTTTTCTTGCAATCGAAATAAGCTGACAATACAAATTAGTTGTCAACTATTTTGAATAAACAATATCAAAGACATAAATATGGTTGAGAAACTTACATAATGGTATAATCGAGGCGTCGCACATCGACCCGGATGTCGGTATTACCTTCAATATCATCTTCCGGACGAATATCAAAGGTGATAACCATATCAGGCTCAAATGCATAAGTCTTGCATAGTGCTCGCCATGTTTTGCATCCAAAATAGGTGTAGTCGTTTGAATTGTATAATTTTGCGTGGAAAATATAACCATGCTCGGTCTTCAAGTAAACTTTCTTTACCTCCGTAGTATGACTGAAACCTATTTTATCCAATACAAAAACTCTTGCATGGCAGGGATACGCTAGTAGAATAGTAAAAAAAATATAAGTTGAAGCAAATGAAGCAGATGTCATGGTTAATTACGAAAAAATACTTGTCATTGTGACTTCATCATATCCACTTCGAAGTTCTCGTCCAGCTTGATGCTGAAGCGCCTATCATCATCTAGGAAGATTCCGTCGCACAGGTCGCGCTCGTCTTTGCAGTATTTGCAAATACCGAAATCCTTTTCGTCGTCAGACATTTCCTATGTTCATAGTTAAAACATTAATTGAAAATCGATCGAAGACAACTACCAGGATACTCAACACACAAATCTGGGGCACTCGATATTTCCTACATATTCTGGCACAAGTCATGCCAAAATTCACGGAAAAATCCGGCATGACCTTTGCTAAAATAGGACATATCGAGCGCCTGAAATTTGCCGGAACGGAAATGAATCAACACTCCAGCAAAACATAGGCCACTCGGAGGTGTAACCTGCAAACATTACCGCCACTTGGATATTGAGCAACACAAGATATACATTTCAAAATATCTTATAGGACTCAAATTAGCATGCATTCAAGAAGCAAAAGTAAATCATCTCATGCGTCCAGACATCGTCGAATATTATCACTAATACATCACGAATAGTGTCATACATATAACATCACTAATACAACTAAAACCCTAGCACACGACGGGTATCGGCGCGGGCGGTGGACACCCACAGAGAAGGAACCATCACGGGATCATAGCTCCAGTGAGATCCCCGGAGAACCTGCCAGGTATTGGAGAACCTGTGCTCCAACGCAAACAAGTAGCGATGGACGTGCGCGTCCTCCTCACTGACACGGTGACGCACCACCTCCACGGAGTCCTCGAGCCTCTGGACCGCCACTGGCCCACACGACCGCCACCAAAGAAGGTTCGGGTCAACGACAGGCTGGCTCCTCACCAACCTGCGCCCCCGATAGGTAGCGCCTCCCAAGACCACCAGCGGAGCCAGTCCCGAACATGGCCCATCTGGTCATGCAGGTGTAAATCCTCCGCCGACTCGACGGGGATGTGGGATAGGCATCGTCCACGTCGATGCGGGAAAAATTGCTTTAACTAAAAAATAGCAACAAGTTCTTACTAACTAGTTCTATTAATTCAACTAGTTCTTACTAAAGATAAACTTCTTATAAATAAAAATATTCTAGTACCTAATCAGTACCTACTTCTTACTAACAAATTAGTACCTAGGAACTACTGCCGTAATTACCATCTAAGTAATTAACTAGCTAGCACTAGAAATAGCCTAGGGTTCATACTAACTAGCACTAAATAGCTAGGGTTCATACTAAGCAGAGAAGAGGGATCAGAAGGGGAGAGTGCTTACAGAGGGCGTGGAGAGAGATGGGGTCGGTGGAGACGGCGGCACCGAGGCGTGGTGAGGCGGGGTCGGGGGAGACGGCAGCGAGGCGGGTCGAGGGAGACGGCGGCGAGGCGGGGTCGGGGGAGACGGCGGCGAGGCGGAGGCGACGAGGAATAGTAGAGGAGAATTGGGGGAGGAAGCAGAGGAGAGGGAATCAGGCCGTGTAGGGGGTTAGGTGAAAATAGCTTTAACAGTAGCGTGGGGAGGCAAAACGCGCTGCTGCTAAAATCCGTAGTAGTAGCGCTATTCGTAGAAGGGCGCTACTACTATACCTAGCACGTCGGGAACGGTGTGGCAATTATAGTAGTAGCGCTTTCTGTTCCTGCCGCGCTACTGCTAAGAGGGTAACAGATGGCAGCGGTTACGGCGACGCTCTTGCTAAGTAGCAGTAGCGCCTCATTTTAACAAGCGCTACTGGTAAGATTCTGTGTATAAGGTTTTCCCTAGTAGTGCATGTGTGAATATTCATGGCTTCCAAGCTAAATGATCAATCTTATGGCCACATTCATGGCATAGTTTGTTCAAATGATCTCATACTGTGCACAAGGGTGCATCTTGGAATTCCAAACAATGTTGCCTAAGAAAGTTTTCATTTTCTTTTCACCGAAAATACATTTTCCATTTTCTGAGTGCCTGAAATGAGTTTTTTTTTGTGAAGGACCTACCATATATTTGTTGCAAAATTGGACCTAATCAATTTTATAAAATACTAGGCCATAGTTAATGCACAATTGACAAAATGGTTGGGTGTCAAAACTTTTGATCCACCTCTGGTGAAAAAGACAAATTCCCGTCGATTCAGTTAGAAGCGGGTCAAATTTGAACTGCAGCTGCCTCATAGTTTGCTCTTTATTTTTTCCAAAAATCATTTCTAGGTATAAGTATCTATTTAGTCAGAAATACATGGTTTGATGGCGAGACATTGAGGTTTGGACGGTGGCCGAGGGCCCCAACTCTAGAGTGCGTAAGATCGCATGCCCGCCGCATGGTCACCGCGTGACCATGGCGTTGCCATGTGTTCTGGGTGGCCTAGGCATGTCTAGTGGGTTGGGCACTCCACAGGTAGGTGCTAGGAAGAAAATCACAACATAAGATTCTCACGAGGAGATCAACCGATGCTCAAACATGAATAAGCAGCCAAGTGTTTGATTTGCGGTACGGGAAATGCACATGGCTAATGGGCGTGAGTTTTGGCTGAGGATGATCAGTTACTAAGAAGACCGTCTTCACAAATTTTCACCTCAAAAGGAGGAGCCTAGGTGGTACTTGCTTTGCAAAGTACCACACTGGACATAAACACGATTGTTGAAGCTGGGCTCAAAATAATGAATGGATTGAGCTGGCATTTGGTGTAGGATGGTTATTTGGGTATAGGAAAGCACTTTAGAAAATGGATACCATTTGGACATGCCAAAGTGGTACTTCCTTCACCAAGTGTTGCTCTAAACAGAATAAGAAAATGAATATTGTTGAGATATTTTTGAACTAGGCAAGGAATGTTTTTGACATATTTGATGAAGATATAATCCAAAAAAATTATGAGAATTTTTTGGGAATTTTTGGAATAACAAAAATATAGGTTGTGAACCTAGGGCAAAAATTGACACATGGACATGACACATAGGCAAAACTGATGAGATGGCGCCTAGTCATCACAACCCACCACAATCTACAAGGCTATGACCATCTATATTGGTCGTTAACAACTAGAAATAAGGCAGCGGACCAGCACTGTTTGCTTTATGACCATTTCGTAAGGAAATTACGACCTTCTGACCAAAATGGTCGCAATGGTTTAGGGTTTGGAGCCCCCCGAACAGCTTTTGACCAATTGGTCTCAAATGGTCATAGATCTATGGCCAATTCTTCCAGGGTCACTGACAGAAGGTCACTAGTTGACATATTTCTTGTAGTCCACGCGTTGGCGGACTTGGAGGAGCAGGAGTCTGCAGAGGCGGTGGCTGACATGGAGGAGTTGGAGTCGACTGCTGACACGGTGGCGGACTTGGAGGTGGAGCCGGCTGACGTGGTGTCGGTGGCCTTGGAAAGACGATGCAATCCTTTCTCCATAGAATGATGTGATGTATGGCCTCTCCCAGTGTGCGCTCGTCATCACCTCGAGGAATGTCAAGATCTAGCCCTGAATATTGTGCCACCACTTCATCAACCGCGACACGAGCATAGCTAGCTGGAATCGGATTGCAATGGAAGGTTGCTTCAGGGGGATTTGTATAAGAAATGTCGTCTGCCACCTTCATGGATATGTTCTTCATTTTAAAGTGTAGCTCATAATTAGTGTTATCCATGATGTCATCCACAGGGTATCTATCCAGCAGTGCCTCATCGCCCGGGGCGGAACCCACGCTGCTTCTTGGCATGGATAGGACGGTGCTATCCATTGTTGGATCCGCTAGCTGCTGCCGCTGCTGAGACCCCATTTCCTGGCTAATTTCATCGATCTGCTGCTGCTACCGCTGGAAAGCGAGTGCCAACTCCGCATGCGCTAATTCTAGGCCTTGAAGGCAACCTGCTTCCTGCTTCCTCTGCTCCTCCTCCAGTTTCCTCTTCTTCTCCTCCGCCATCTTCCTTCTCGCACGACTTCTATAGTCGGTGTTCCAGTCCACAAACCCCTCAAACCATGGAACAACGCCTTTGCCTTGTGTTCTTCCCGGGTGTTCAGGGTTCTTCAGGGCGTGCGTAAGCTCGTCGTTCTCTCTATTGGGCGTGAACACCCCCGTCCGTGCCTCTTCTATCGCAACAAGTAAATTGTCGGTGGCTTCTTTAAGACTTGCCAGCTCAAAAACCTCGCATGTCTTTGGGTCCAACGCCCCCCCCCCATGTGCATAGAACCAAGTCCTGACCCTGGGGGGGCAGCTCAATGTAACTGGAGTGACCCCTGCATCGATCATCTGTTGCTCAGCGAGATCCCACTTAGGCCGGGCCACCTCATAGCCACCTGGCCCCAGCTTATGGTGCCATATCTTTTTCACGACATTGATCTTGTTTATTCTCGACCGTTCCTGAGCTACTTCCGATTCCTTGAATTTCACAAAAGCATCCCAGTGATCTCTTGCCTTCTCCACTGTTCCCTTGAATTCTGGAGTCTCCTTTCCTCCTTCGACGTACTTCTTCCATATAGTTTTCTTGTGGTTGTTGAACGCTATCGCCATCTTCCTAAGAGCAGCATTCTTGACTTTCTCCACATCTACATCTGTGAAATGATCTAGTAGCATGAAATGTGACATGAAAGATTCCCAAAGCCGATCTTTTGCTCTTTGGTCGACAAAAGTAAGATCTAGACGTTCCTTTGATGGCTTCTTCCATTCTTGAATGGAGATTGGGATTTGATCCTTCACAAGAACTCCGCACTAACGAATGAACTTGCCCGCATTCTACTTAGGCTTGCGCGATTCGCCATTAGATTTGATGGCATCGATGTTGTACTTTACGCCATTGAGGGAGTCTTGGATTAGGGGGTGTCCGGATAGCCGGACTATAACCTTTGGCCGGACTCCTAGACTATGAAGATACATGATTGAAGACTTCATCCCGTGTCCGGATGGGACTTTCCTTAGCGTGGAAGGCAAGCTTGGCGATACGGATATGTAGATCTCCTACCATTGTAATCGACTCTGTGTAACCCTAACCCTATTCGGTGTCTATATAAACCGGAGGGTTTTAGTCCGTAGGACGAACAACAATCATACCATAGGCTATCTTCTAGGGTTTAGCCTCTCTGATCTCGTGGTAGATCTACTCTTGTACTACCCATATCATCAATATTAATCAAGCAGGAGTAGGGTTTTACCTCCATCGGGAGGGCCCGAACACAGGTAAAAACATCGTGTTCCTTGTCTCCTGTTACCATCCGCCTAGACGCACGCTTTGGGACCCCCTACCCGAGATCCGCCGGTTTTGACACCGACATTGGTGCTTTCATTGAGAGTTCCTGCGTATGCGTCATCTTTAGGCCCGATGGCTCCTCCGATCATCAACAACGATGCGCTCCAGCGAGACTTTTCTCCCGGACAGATCTTCGTGATTCGGCAGCTTTGCACTTTGCGGCAATTAAGCAGCCATCTGGAGCAGATTGAAAGCTACGCCCGCCATCGTGTCAGATTTGGAAGTTTGAACTACGGTGACATCCGCGGAGACTTGATCTTCGACGGGTTCGAGCAACAACCAAGCGCGCAACTGCCACGAGGGCATGATCTAGCTCTCGCCAACGATTGTCCCTGGAGGTCGCACTGCAGTCCGCTCCGACCTTTAGCTCAGAGCTGACCACGCCGATCGAGGATGGGTGGCTGGACACCGCCTCGGGGGCTGCAATCTCTATGGCGATTGAGCCGTACACCTACCCCGTCCTTTGGGAAGCTCCCAACTCTAAGGTGCCGGACTCCGAGCCTTCCGCGCCCCTGCCAATCGAATCCGATTGGGCGCCGATCATGGAATTCACTGCCGCAGACATCTTTCAGCACTCGCCCTTTGGCAATATTCTGAATTCACTAAAGTCTCTCTCTTTATCAGGAGAGCCCTGGCCGGATTATGGTTAGGAAGGCTGGGATGCGGACGACAAAGAAAATCAAAGCCCACCAACCACCCACTTTGTAGCCACTGTCGATGATTTAACCGACATGCTCGACTTCAACTCCGAAGACATCGACGGTATGGACGACGATGCAGGAGACGACCAAGAACCAGCACCCACAGGGCACTGGAAGGCCACCTCGTCATACGACATATACATGGTGGACATCCCAAAAGATGGGAATGGCGATGGAATAGCGGAGGATGACCCCTCCAAGAAATAGCCTAAGCGCCGGCGTCAGCGGCGCCGCTCTAAATCCCGCCACAGCAAAAACGGTGATTCCGGCACGTGAGACAATAACACCCCGGACGGTGTCGAAGACAACTCCCTCCAGCAAGATTCAGCGCAGGAGGATGGAGAAGCCAACCCTCATGAGAGAGCGGCAGAAAAAGAGGTAGAGGACGATAATTACATGCCTCCCTACGAAGATGAGGCAAGCCTCGACGACGAATTAAATGCGTGCCGAGGATCCCGTCGAACAAGAGTGTTTCAAACGCAGGATCATGGCGCGGCAAGCAGCCTCAAGAAAAAGCAGCAACAACTTAGAGCTGACCAAGACTTGCTAGGCGGACAGATGGACTGAAGTCCTTGCGGCGAAGAGTATGAACTCGAGCGCCCTCCAAGAGCTACCCAAGACGCAGGCTGCTACCCGATTAGAGGAGGAAGCACCCAAACCTACATCACCAAAGGCATGATATGGCTGACCGGCCACCTCGTGGCCGCGACAGAGAGGCCTCTCGGTCCTCAACTCAAGCCGCACCCCGTCGCCGCTCAAAAAATACAAAGGTGCGGGGAAATGCGCCAGACCTGTGAGATATATTGGAGGACAAGGCAAGGCAAACAAGATCGAACTACGGATCGCGTGGGCGCCCCACGACACGTGACGATTTACAATCACGCCGGATATGGCAACTCCGGCCGGGCGAACACGATGAGACAAAGCTCATTTGAGCTGCGTCGTGATATAGCCCAATACAGAGGCGCCGACACCCACTATGCTTCACGGATGAAGTGATGGATCATCAAATCCTCGAGGGTTTCAAACCCGTAAACATTGAATCATACGATGGCACAACAGATCCCGTGGTTTGGATCGAGGACTATCTCCTTCACATCCACATGGCCCGCGGTGATGATCTACACGCCATCAAATACCTCCCACTCAAGCTTAAAGGACCAGCCCGGCATTGGCTTAACAGCTTGCAAGCTGAGTCAATTGGTTGTTGGGAAGACCTGGAAGACGCATTCCTTGATAATTTCCAGGGCACATATGTGTGACCACCAGACGCCGATGACCTAAGCCACATAATTCAGCAGCCAGAGGAATCGGCTAGACAATCCTGGACATGGTTCCTAAGCAAGAAAAATCAAATCGTCGATTGTCCGGATGCCGAGGCCCTTGCAGCCTTCAAACACAACATCCGCGACGAGTGGCTTGCCCGGCACCTAGGACAGGAAAAGCCAAAATCCATGGCAGCCCTCACAACACTCATGACCCGCTTTTGCGCGGGAGAGGACAGCTGGCTAGCTCGTAGTAACAACATGACCAAGAGCCCTGGTAATTCAGATACCAAGGACAGCAATGGCAGGTCACGTCGCAACAAGCACAAGCGCGCGTAACGGCGATAATGCCGAGGATACGGCAGTCAATGCCGGATTCAGAGGCTCTAAACCCGGTCAGCGAAAAAAGCAATTTAAAAGAAATACTCTGGGCCCGTCCAATTTGGACCGAATACTCGATCGCTCGTGCCAGATACATGGCACCCCCGAAAAGCCAGCTAATCACACCAACAGGGATTGTTGGGTGTTCGAGCAGGCAGGCAAGTTAAATGCCGAAAACAATGACAAGGGGCTGCATAGCAATGACAAGGAGGAGCCCCGGCCGCCGAACAATAGAGGGCAGAAGGGCTTCCCCCCGCAAGTGCGGACGGTGAACATGATATACGCAACCCACATACCCAAAAGGGAGCGGAAGCGTGCACTAAGGGACGTATATGCGATGGAGCCAGTCGCCCCAAAGTTCAACCCCTGGTCTTCCTGCCCGATCACTTTTGATCGAAGGGACCACCCCACTAGCATCCGCCATGGCGGATTCGCCGCATTGGTTCTAGACCCAATCATTGATGGATTTCATCTCACTAGAGTCCTAATGGACAACGGCAATAGCCTGAATCTGCTTTATCAGGACACAGTGCGCAAAATGGGCATAGACCCATCAAGGATTAAACCCACGAAGACGACCTTTAAAGGCGTCATACCAGGTGTAGAGGCCAATCATGCAGGCTCGATTACACTTGAAGTGGTCTTCGGATCCCGGATAACTTCCAAAGCGAGGAGTTAATCTTCGACATAGTCCCGTTCATGGCGGCTATCATGCCTTTGCTCGGACGAACCGCATTTGCAAAGTTCAATGCGGTGCCGCACTACGCATATCTCAAGCTCAAGATGCCAGGTCCTCGAGGAGTCATTACGGTCAATGGAAACACCGAACGCTCTCTCCGGACGGAGGAGCATATGGCGGCCCTCGCGGCGGAAGTACAAAGCAGCCTCTTAAGGCAATTCTCGAGCCCGGCTGTTAAACGCCCGGACACCGTCAAGCGCGCCCGGAGTAACCTGCAACAAGACCACCTGACACGTTCCGAGCATGCATAGCAATGCGGCCCAAGCCCCAGCCCTCGCGAAATTGCGAAACCAGTACTACGCGTACATAATTACGCTCTGGAAATACCATGGGCATAGGGGAAGGGCACGACCACGGCATGCCTGCACGCGGCTCAACCGCACTAGGGGCTCCGATTGTGTCATTCTTTTCTTCTTTCTTTTTACTTTCAGGACTCCGTTCTCACGAAGCCCTGTCCGCATTAGAATCGCCGAACACACGATGCAACAGCCAGGAAGCGTAAAGCTATGTCGAGTGTCCAGGTGGTCTCTGTTACGAGCAATATATCTGTTTTACACACCATCCCGTGGCTTACCCCTGGAGGGTAACATGTTAAAAAGTCCCGTCCCTTGCTTATCGCACTATTTGTATCGTTCTGCTCTTACTGCAGCCCTTTTGAATAAACAATATATAGCTTCTGCATATTATTGAATTCCCTTTTTTCTCTATATATATACATGTTCATTTATGACATTGTACAACCGTACACTTTGGTACGGGCAATACACCAGGGGCTTAAGTACCCCATAACATGGTGTGATAAGTCCGAACACTTTCACAAGTGCGGCACCCCGAACTAATAGCATTATATGCATCGGCTCGAATCATGTCTTGGGTGAATAGTTGGGTTTGCCGGCTCCCATGTTTTGGTACCTTACGTTCCGTTATATCGGCTAAGGTAGCGCTAGGAGAACCACTGCGATTGTGCCCGGTTGAGCTGGGTTAAGCACCTCGATGGAGAAAGCTAAAACTGACCGTCATGATAGGGCGAGAGCCGATGCGCTGTTCAAGAGGTTTTCGAGTCCCTAAAGACTTATGACGCTTAGAGCGAGGAGTCGGCATTGTCCGGCCTAAGGCGTGGATAGCGCCCCGAACTCGGTCTTCCGAATACTAGGGGCTTTGCCGAAATTTAAAATTATAGAATTCTACGGCTAAGTGAGAGTGTTCAAGCATTATAGTCCGGTTGCCTTGTTCGTTGCGTTGAGCACCTCCCTCGAAGGACCCAAGAATGGGAACAAGAACGCTCAAGTTTATCCCGAACACCCTAGCACTCGTGGCATGGGGGCTCAAGCCGACGACTCGCCATCTCTCAAATTTAATAAACGGCCGCACAGAAGGTAATATTTTAAATTCAAAAGTGTTGCTTCACAGATATGAACAAGTTTTCAGCGCCGGATAAAAAATGCGAGTCTACTCAAAAATTATATCTTTGGAGCATTCATCCGCTATAAAGGCAGGCACCCTTCAGACGCCCTCATAATACATTTCAGGCTTGCGATGCTCCTTCTTCGGTGGTGGTCCGTCCGTCACAAGCTTCTCGGCGTCCATCTTGCCCAGTGCACCTTAGCAAGGGCAAGGGCCCTCTGAGCACCTTCGATGCAGACGGAGCGCTTGATGACTTCAACCCATGGACAAAGGCCCACCAGCCGGCTCACCAGCCCGAAGTAGCTCCCAGGCATGGCTTCCTTAGGCCACAGCCAAACTATGAGGCCTTTCATGGCCTGTTCGGCCACCTTTGGGAGCTCGACCAGCTGCTTCAACTGGTCGCTTAAGGCCACCGAGTGTCCGGCCTTAGCATACTCAGACCAGAACACCTTCTCCGTCGAGCTTCCCTCCTCGGCTCGGTAGAATGCGGCAGCATCAGCCACACTGCGGGGCAGATCTGCAAATGCTCCTGGAGAGCTCCGGATTCGGGTAAGTAACAGATAATTCACTTTCACATGCTTGCTTTGCATATAGAATGCCTTACCCGCCGCTATCTTCTTCATCGCCTCAATCTCCTGGAGGGCTTTTTGGGCTTCGGCCTTAGCGGCCTTGGCGCTCTCAAGGGCCGAGGCGAGCTCGGACTCTCGAGTCTTTGAATGATGCTCCAAACTCTCGTGTTTTTCCACGAGAGCCTGGACCTCTTGCTGCACCTCCACCACCCGCGCCTCCTGCTTCTCTCGCTCGGTGCGCTCCGCGGCCGCACTGCTTTCGGCCTTGGACACCGCTTCCTTCAGGGTCGCCACCTCGTTCGTGGCCCCTGCAATATTCACGTTATTCCTGTCATTTTTTTTGCAAACACATCTTTTAAATACTCCCATAAGGTATTACTTACCTTCCTTGTCCTCGAGCTGCTTTTTGGCAAGTCCGAGCTCGTTCTCGGACTGCTCGAGGCTCTGCTTAATGCATCAACCTCCACGGTCGGTCTGGCAGAGGTCAAGAACACAGCCTGCATTCCCATATTGACATACTTATGTTAGACTCCTGCGTATATCTTTTAGATCCTCGATTCGGCTATTTCTTTCCGTACACCAAACCGAGCATCGAGGCTACCGTCTATGCGGTAATATTTTTACATATCTTAAATACATACCTCAAAGCTTGTTAGAAGGCTGGCACAGGCTTGATCAGCCCGCTCTTGGCGGATCGAACTTTCTGGATCACTGCTCATAACAAAGGCGGTGCTCCTCGTCGATGGAAGCACCGTTAAGCGCCTCCATCAAATCATCCAGTGCCTCCGGTTGGACGGAGGTCACCGGCGTTGCAGTCTTGCCCTTCTTGCGAAGGGGTCGCCTGCCGGACTCCGGAACCACTGAAGGTTCCAGTACGGAGTCCGGCGTAGGACCGGACTTGAAGCCCTTCGAGGTTTTATCCCCTTTGAGCCCGGGTTCCGGGAGGTCGCCTTGCGGCGCCTCCAGGGCCACCTCCTCCTGGTTGGGCCCCTTTTGGGACTCCACCCCGGCGTCATCCGCGGCGGGAGGAGACGAGGCAGTCGGAAGTGAGGTGCTATTCATCTCCGACGAATCCAGGGAGCCGCTCGACGAATCGTCGAGCCCGTCCTTGGGCGGGCTGCACGGTTATGCTTGGCATTAGAAGATGCTGTGCGACAAATGGAACGCCATGAATTATTCTGGTGTTCGGACACTTACGATTTCGCCAGGGGCTTGGTCCTAGGTGCCCACCCCTCTTTGCCATCGTCGGCATCGACGGTGTAGTCCGGAGGAAGGGTCCTTCCCTTCTTAGACTCTCCGGCCTCCCCAGTTGGGGCGTCCTTCCTTTTCT
The DNA here is from genome assembly GCA_021605145.1 of Aegilops bicornis. Taxonomy (NCBI): domain Eukaryota; kingdom Viridiplantae; phylum Streptophyta; class Magnoliopsida; order Poales; family Poaceae; genus Aegilops; species Aegilops bicornis. The sequence goes on along the minus strand of CM038673.1, from coordinate 243,991,650 downwards.
TCTCTCCCCTCGCTAGGGGAGAGGGCTCTTTTTCCTCCTCCTCATCTTCACGGGGGGAGTCTGCCTCGGAGTCATCGGACGATGAGTCTGACAGCACCTGGCGCCGGGAACTGCTTCGAGTTCCCGTGGCCTTCTTCTTGGCCTTCTTCTCCGGAACCACGTGAGGTGCCGGAACCAGCAGCCCCGTCAACCGGGCGTCCGCTGGATCTTCTGGCAAGGGAGCCGGACAGTCAATCTATCCGGACGTCTTCAGCCAGTCCTGTCAAAGGTGAGGGAGTTTTAGATCCCGCAAAGAGTCAAACTATGAAAAAGAGTCCCGTAAAGGGTAAAGTAACGTACCTCGCTGGCTCGATGCTGCGAGCTGAATCCGCGATCTTGATGGCGGATGCGGAGCTTCAGCGCCCTTGAATAGCACCTTCCGGGCATCTTCGTGCGTAGTGTCGAAGAGCCGGCTCAAGGTTCGGTGTTGTGCGGATCAAACTCCCACAAGTTGAAGGCCCGTTCTGTTGGCATGGGAGAATCCGGCGGATGAGCATCACCTGGATTACGTTGACAAGCTTGAGATTCTTGTCCACCAGGTTTCGGACGCAGGTTTGGAGTCCGGTCAGCTCTTCCGAATTACCCCACGTCAGGTCCGTCTCTTTCCATGAGGTGAGCCATGTAGGGAAGCCAGGTCGGAATTCGGGGGCCGCCGCCCATTAAGAGTCGCGCGGCTCGGTGATGTAGAACCATCTCGATTGCCACCCCTTTATGGTCTCCACAACGGAGCCCTCGAGCCATAGGACGTTGGCCATCTTGCCCACCATGGCACCTCCGCACTCCGCTTGGCGGCCGCCTACTACCTTCGGCTTGACATTGAAGGTCTTCAGCCATAAGTCGAAGTGGGGCTGGATGCAGAGGAAGGCCTCGCACACGAAGATAAACGCCGAGATGTTCAGGATGAAATTCAGGGCCAGATCATGGAAATCTAGGCCGTAGTAGAACATGAGCCCCCGGACGAATGGGTGAAGTGGAAACCCTAGTCCGTGGAGGAAGTGGGGGAGGAACACCACCCTCTCATGGGGCCTGAGGGTGGGGATGAGCTGCCCCTTGTTGGGCAGCCTATGCGCGATGTCGCTGGACAAGTATCCGGCCTTCCGCAGCTTTTGATGTGCCCCTCCACGACGGAGGAGGCCATCCGATTGCCTCCCGCTCCGGACATAGTTGGAGAAGGTTGAGGTGGGATGTGCGGACTTGGGCGCTAGCTCGAAAAGTCTTGTGAAATGGATAAGCAAAGGAGGAAGAAGGCGTGTGTGAAAAGTGGATCCTTATCCCCTTATATGGACGGACAAAGCTATGCGTCCCCACCGGCTGATAAAACTCACTTATCTCCCAAGCGCCGTAATCAATGGCGCGGTTGGGTCACTGCGCCCGTATGGATGAGAATCCCGGAATAAGGGGACACGAACTCTGCTTTGACAAGACGTGCCAAGGAAACCGCCTCGCTAAACGCGCTGAGGTGGGACAGTAAAAACGATTCGAATAAAGGCTTGGCTGTGGTGTAATGTCACGCTGCGGAATACATCAGCAGATTGAACTTGCGTAAATATTATTCTCTCTACCGTGGTATGTGGAACTTATTTTACAGAGCCAGACACTATCCTTGTGTTCAAAATCTTCTATGAAGTATTCGGAGGAGGAACCCGCCTTGAAATGCCGAAGACAAATTGCGCGCCGGACTCATCGTCATTGAAGCCCGGTTCAGGGGCTACTGAGAGAGTCCTGGATTAGGGGGTGTCTGGATAGCCGGACTATAACCTTTGGCCGGACTCCTAGACTATGAAGATACAAGATTGAAGACTTCGTCCCGTGTCCGGATGGGACTTTCCTTGGCGTGGAAGGCAAGCTTGGCGATACGGATATGTAGATCTCCTACCATTGTAACCGAATCTGTGTAACCCTAACCCTATTCGGTTTCTATATAAACCGGAGGGTTTTAGTCCGTGGGATCGAACAACAATCATAACATAGGCTAGCTTCTAGGGTTTAGCCTCTCGATCTCGTGGTAGATCTACTCTTGTACTACCCATATCATCAATATTAATCAAGCAGGAGTAGGGTTTTACCTCCATCGAGAGGGCCCGAACCTGGGTAAAAACAACGTGTCCCTTGTCTCCTGTTACCATCCGCCTAGATGCACAGTTCGGGACCCCCTACCTGAGATCCGCCGGTTTTGACACCGACAGCATCCTTCAACTTTTTGGCCGCGCCTCGCACTGTCCTGCTACCTTTAGAAGATTTGCTCGATCTGGAGGGCTGAAAGAAGAAAGATTGATTCGTTAATATATATATATATATATATATATATATATATATATATATATATATATATACACACACATACACACACATACACAAATCAATTAAACATGTGATGATCACCAGATGTCTGCTTATATAAATATACCGTCGATGTTTGTTATTTGAAGATCATCGTAGTTCTGGACTTCATCCCTTCGTTCATCTTAATCGAATATCATATCACCCTCCCCGGTATTGTTTAGATATTGTGAGCCGTCATCTTCTTCATTCTCATCTGGCCGGCTCGGGGAGCATATGATCTCGAACATAGCCTCTTCTCCTTCTCTGCCGGTATTGTCTGCCATAGCTTTTATTTAACTAATCTAGAATAAATATAAAACAATTTAGTATGCATCTCGAATAATAGTAGATAATTGATATGCATCTCGAATAATAGTAGGTAATAGATATGCATCTCGAAAGATAAAACTGAATCATAGTAGATAATATGCATCATCGAATATAATCTCGAATAAGATAATCTCGAATATCTCAAATACATCACTAGCTAATGCAGACCGAATACTATCGAATAATCTAGTTGAGTCGCGGTGGACACCCAAAGAGAAGGAACCACCACAGGATCATAACTCCAGTGAGATCCCTGAAGAACCTGGCAGGTATTGGAGAACCTGACGTCCAACGCAACCATGTAGCGAAGGACGTGCTCGTCCTCCTTCTTGACATGGTGATGTACCACCTCCGCAGGGGACGCCAGCCTCCGCACCGAATGTGGCCCACGCGCCCGCCACCAAAGAAGCTTATCGGGGTCGATGACGGAACTCGGGTTCCTCACCAAGATGCGCGCCCCTAAAGGTAGCACCTCCAAGTGCCAGCCCGGTAGAGCCCAGTCCCGGACATGGAGCCACTGAAGCAGGACGTCGTCATGAACGGGTCGACGCCGAGGATGCGGGCCGGGCATCATTGACGTCGATAACAAATTCTATGCAAATATGTAACATTTTTAAAATGTTTGGCTAGGAAGAGGATTCAGAATCATAACGGATTTTCTTAACCTTTAAGGGATTTAACAAAATGGCGCCATTCTGGATGTGCAGAAGATGGTCCATATTTTTCCTGATCTCATCTACCCTTCTATATGTCACGTCGTCTAGTGTCAAAGGATTCAAGAAAACAATGGCTTCATCATTAGCCGGAAGTAACAGGCGCATAATGGTACGAAGCTCTCCAAATTGTTTTGGAACAGAGTTCCGGATAGGATAATTAGCTTTTTGGTACGAAGTCTAGCAAGAGCCTTCCGAATATTGCTATTTTGAAGGCCTTTGCTGAAATTCGTACCAAAATGCGAATTATTCTATCCGGAACTCCGTTCCAAAAAAAACTTTGAAGAGCTTCGTAGCATCATACGCCTGTTACTTTCGGCTAATGATGAAGCCATGGATTCACTAGTAGAAAACAGGGCATTTGTCCCGGTTCGTAAGGGCCTTTAGTCCCGGTTCTTGAACCGGGACTAATAGGTCGTTACTAATGCCTCCCCCCTTTAGTCCCGGTTCTTACACGAACCAGGACAGATGGGCATCCACGTGGCCGCTGCGGGCAGCCCAGGCAGGGGGGCCTTTGGTCCCGGTTGGTGACATAAACCGGGACCAAAAGGCTTCCACGCGTCAGCAGCTGGCTGGAGCTGAGGTTTTTATTTTTTTTAAAGTGGCTAGTTTAGGGGTTTTGGGGGTTATTTTTAGGTTGTTATTAGCTAGCTAATATAGAGAAGTGTCCTCTCTTATATCTTCGTCCTTGGTTTACCAACGCTACTGCTATGTTCATTTCACCCGCTGATATATAATAACTCATGCATGCTCGCATCATACATCATCATATATAATAACAAGTCCTACTAATCGTGCATCATCATATAACTTCTACTCGTTATTAATAATAAGTCATACGATCATCCTCATAGTCATCGAACCCAACCCTACATAATTGTTCTTAGCACATGATCATCGATGTCGGTAGGACCTAAACACCCTTAAGGTAAAATAGCATAAAACAATATAGACCCTGACTCTCCATTATTAAGAATGGAGATTATCCTGTCACCAATTCTTGCGCTTCGCTTTCTTTTGCTTCCAAGAAGCTCCTTACGACTGTCCATACATTTTTTTCCATTCTTTGATTGTCATGTCTCCACTTCTTTTAGAAATCTGGTATGGACAGTTGAGATTCGTAGGACGACCTAGTTGTATGTTCAAAACATGAAGGCTACCGTGCGTATACATCAGATGAGGCACACAATCATTTGGGATTATCTGTTGAAAAACATAGTAATAACTTCATAGTTAGCAATGACGTACTAGTTTTAGAAGTATGCAAAAAGATGCACGGATGTCGTAATAGTAAAAAACCTTACCAGGGTATCTCCATGGTAGTTACCGTAGTTCAACACATGCACTAGTGGCACGTATTGACCATAATGTTGAGGAGTTCGATTGTAGACATTGTAATTCTCAAGATCAGTACAAAATGCGATCAGATGATTTTTCTCCTTATAAGTTAATTCGGATCCATCGGTGTAGTGGGTTTTGTCTACCATCTTCCGCACATTCTTTGAAGAATGAAAATAAGCTGTCAACGGAAATAAGCTATCAACTATTTTGAAATAAACAATATAAATTACTTAATAACTATGTTAAGCTCACATGGGGGAAGAATTGGAGGTGTATCCACAAGGACCCAAATGTCCATATTGTCTTGCTCGATTGTAGGATCACCAAGATCCATGGTGACAAGCATACCCTCATTAAAACCATACATCTTGCAAAGTGCTTCCCAATTTTTGCAACCAAAATGGGTTACACTCTCAGCATTGTACAACTTTACTTTAAAATCCACACCATGATGGGTCCTTAGGAGAATTGTTTTGGTTTCCATACTTTCATGGTCTTCAAAACCCATCCTCTCTAAGACATAGCGTCTTGCATAGCATGGGATAAGCTAGTCGAATTGGAAAAGATGAAAAATACACGTTAAAATAGTTGAAGTCATGCTTAATTACGAAAAAAAACTATTGTCGTCGTTGCGTACCGTATGAACATTGAAGGTCTCCTCGAGCTTAATGCTGAAGCATTGATCTTCGTCCAGCTCAATGCACCTGTCGCACATACCTCGGTCGTCGTGGCACCAGTCGCACTCCCCCAGGCGGTTTTCGTCGTCCAAGTACGACATTTCCGGCCTATGTTCATAATTCAAATATTAAACTTGTACAATTAAATATATGTACTAAAAAACCTAAATTAGATCATTATTATTAATCACGGGTTGACTATCGGTGATGGTACGTAGCTCCTCCTTTCATTCCCGAGTGCATTATTACACCAAATTGTCTAGCACACGCGAATGAAGGAGAAGCTACTCCCACGACGGCGTGGATGGTGGAGGGGGCTCCTAGATTTCTGCATAGTGCTCTCCAATTTTAGCATTCAAACTAGGAGTACTTTTCCAATATGAGCATTCAATAAGCAAAACCAAATCATAAAATAAAGTAGTATTCAAATTAGCATGCATTCAATTATAAGCAAAAGTATATCATCTCTTGTGTTCGTACATCATCGAATATTATCACTAATACTCCTCGAATACTATCATACATATAGCATCACTAATACAGCTAGAACCGTAGCGCCCGTGACGGTATCGTCACGGACGGTGGACACCCAAAGATAAGGAACCATCACAGGATCATAGCTCCAGTGAGATCCCTGAAGAACCTGCCAGGTATTGTCGAACCTGCCCTCCAATGCAACCATGTAGCGACGGACGTGCTCGTCCTCCTCGCTGACACGGTGATGTACCACCTCCGCGGTGTCCGGAAGCCTCGGCACCGTCACTGGCCCACGCGACCGCCACCAAACAAGGATCGGGTCAACGACGGGCTGCCTCCTCACCAACCTACGTCCCCCGGAAGGTAGCACCTCCCAATACCAGCCAGGCGGAGCCTAGTCCCGAACATGGTCCTGATCAAGCAGGCCTCCACCGCCGAGTCGACGACGACGACGATGCGGGATAGGCATCGCCAACATTGTTGCAGGAACTACTTCTATATATAGTTAAATAAAGTAGTTTTATTAATTAAATCAACTAGTTCAACTACTAAGCACTTACTATAAATAAATAAAGGAGTACTTACTAAAAACAAACTACTTCTATATATAGTAAAATAAAGTAGTTTATTAAATCGACTAGCTAGTTCAACTATATATGAAGCACTTACTATAAATAAAACAAAGTAGTACTTACTAAAAATAAACTAATTTAACTATAGTTCTATTATTTTTCTAACTAATTATATTAAACACTTTCTCTTCTTATTTTTTCCTTTTTCCTCTATTTTAAACATGAACATATTCATAAATGACTTCTATCATTCACAATTTTCCTATACATACACAATAAATTGACAAAGAAAATACTACGAATAAAAAATTATTAAAATTCTATGAACAAAATTATAACAGAAAAAATCATAAAATTCTATGAACAGAAGAAAATCATAAAAATTTGACATATTCGATCTTTTGCATATATATGAACATACAAACATGCATATTCAACAATAATATCACCAAAAATCTATTAACAGAAAATAATCTAACACAATATGAAAAAAATAATTACACAATATGAAAAAAAATCTAACATAAAAATCTAACTCAATTACTACACAAATAACAAAAAATATATGAACTACACAAAAATCTAACAAAAAATCTAAAAAAAATCTAACAAAATCTAACTCAATTAACTACACATTTGAATAAACTACTACTAACATCAAATTAAATTAGCAAAAAAATTGCTCACGGCGATTTATGTCGGGACGGCGACGGGCGACGAGGTAGTGGGCGGCGCGGGCGCGGGCGACGGTCGACGGTGAGGCGGCGGTGTGGCGCGGGCGGGCAGCGACGGGCAGGGGTCAAGGGCACGGGCGCTGGGCGAGGGCGGCGGCGGTGTCGAGGCGGCGCGGACGGCGTCTGGGCGGCACGGACGGGCGGGCGACGACGGCGGCGGGCGAGGCGGAGACGGACGGCAGCTCAAGCGGCGTCGGGCTGCGAGGAAGAACGAATCGAACCAAATTTTCATGAAAGTGCCGCTTATATAGGCGTAGCATTGGTCCCGATTCATGGCACCAACTGACCAATGCACCCTTTAGTCCCGGTTGGTGGCACCAATCGGGACCAAAGGCCTCTTTTCAGAGCCCAAAGGGCGGGAAAGCGAAGGCCTTTAGTCCGATTAGTGGCACCAACCGACTAAAGCATTTGTCCCGGTTGTAGCCACCAACCGGGACCAATGCTTTTTAGTCGGTTGGTGCCACCAACCGGGACAAAGGTCGTGGTGTTGAACTGGCGGTGCGGTGCTATGTTTAGTCCCACCTCGCTAGCCGAGAGGGGCTCGGAGTGGTTTATAAGCCCTGCGAACCAACCACTTCGAGCTCCTTTCTACTGCAGGCTTATGGGCCTAAAATCACTCTCTGTGGTTGTGGGCCTATTGGGTTTATCATGGGCCTGCATCCTGGCCCTAGTAATGGGTTTCTAGTCGTATGCAGACCGTGGTGGCCCTGTAGGTGCCACTTTCTTTTAATTTTTTCCCAGTTTTTTTGCTTTCGTTTTTTGTTTCTTATTACTTATTTATTTTCTTTTACGATAATTCTTTTTGCTATTAAAGGTTGTAACAAAATTCTAATTGCTTATTTATTTTCTTTTATGATAATTCTTTTTTTCTTTTAATGTTTTGAACAAAATTCTAATTACTTATTTATTTTCTTTTATGATAATTCTTTTTGTTATTAAAGTTTGTAACAAAATTCTAATTACTTATTTATTTTCTTTTATGATAATTCTTTTTGCTTTTAATGTTTTGAACGAAATTATAATTACTTATTTATTTTCTTTTATGATAATTCTTTTTGCTATTAAAGTTTGTAACAAAATTCTAATTACTTATTTATTTTCTTTTATGACGTGCGTGCGTCATGATATTGAAGAATGATGGTGGGAACACCAGCTCGACACTGACAAGACATTGCACCACATCACTCCTTAGCGTTGGTATGATTTCTGGACCGATCACCTTCTAAGAGATCGCATTGACGAATGCACATAGCTTCGCAATGGCTAATAGGACGTTTTTCGGTAGAAGCCCCCACAATGCAACCGGAAGCAGTTTCATCATAGTCACATGGCAGTCATGAGACTTTAGGTTCTGAAACTTTTTCTCTGCTATATTTATTATTCCCTTTATATTCGACGAGAAGCCAGTCGGGACCTTCATACTAAGCAGGCATTCAAAGAAGATTTCCTTCTCTTCTTTGGTAAAAGCGTAGCTGGCAGGACCTTCATACTGCTTTGGAGGCATGCCGTCTTTTTCGTGCAAACGTTGCAGGTCCTCCCGTGCCTTAGTTGTATCTTTTATCTTCCTATACACGCCCAAGAAGCCTAGCAGGTTGACGCAAAGATTCTTCATCACGTGCATCACGTCGATCGAAGAGCGGACCTCTAGGTCTTTCCAGTAGGGTAGGTCCCAAAATATAGATTTCTTCTTCCACATGGGTGCGTGTCCCCCAGGGTCACTCGGAACAGCTAGTCCGCCGGGACCCTTTCCAAAGATTACGTGTAAATCATTGACCATAGCAAGTACGTGATCACCGGTACGCATGGCGGGCTTCTTCCGGTGATCTGCCTCGCCTTTGAAATGTTTGTCTTTCTTTTGACATTGATGGTTGGTCGGAAGAAATCGACGATGGCCAGTACACATTCTTCCTGCAGCTTCCTGTATATACTTTCGGTGTCGGCTAAACAGTGCGTGCATGCGTGGTATCCCTTGTTTATGCATCTTTGAAAGGTTACTGAGAGCGGGCCAATCGTTGATGGTTACAAACAGCAACGCGTGCAGGTTAAATTCCTCCTGTTTGTGCTCATCCCATGCACGTACACCGTTTCCATCCCACAGCTGTAAAAGTTCTTCAACTAATGGCCTTAGGTACACATCAATGTCGTTGCCGGGTTGCTGAGGGCCTTGGATGAGAACTGGCATCATAATGAACTTCCGCTTCATGCACATCCAGGGAGGAAGGTTATAATACATAGAGTCACGGGCCAGGTGCTATGATTGCTGCTCTGCTCCCCGAAAGGATTAATGCCATCTGCGCTTAAACCAAACCATAAGTTCCTTGGGTCACGTGCAAACTCAGCCCAAGATTTCTCTCGATTTTTCTCCACTGTGACCCGTCAGCGGATGCTCTCAACTTCCCGTCTTTCTTACGGTCCTCACTGTGCCATCACATCAACTTGGCATGCTCTTTGTTTCTGAACGGTCGTTTCAACTGTGGTATTATAGGAGCATACCACATATCCTTCGCAAGAACTCTCTTCCTACGGGGCTGGCCGTCAACATCACCAGGGTCATCTCGTCTGATCTTATACCGCAATGCACCGCATACCGGGCATGGGTTCAAATCCTCGTATGCACCGCGGTAGAGGATGCAGTCATTAGGGCATGCATGTATCTTCTGCACCTCCAATCCTAGAGGGCATACGACCTTCTTTGCTGCATACGTACTGTCGGGCAATTCATTATCCTTTGGAAGCTTCTTCTTCAATATTTTCAGTAGCTTCTCAAATCCTTTGTCAGGCACAGCATTCTCTGCCTTCCACTGCAGCAATTCCAGTACGGTACCCAGCTTTGTGTTGCCATCTTCACAATTGGGGTACAACTTTTTTTTGTGATCCTCTAACATGCGATCGAACTTCAGCTTCTCCTTTTGACTTTCGCATTGCGTCCTTGCATCAACAATGACCCGGCGGAGATCATCATCGGGCACATCGTCTGGTTCCTCTTGATCTTTAGCAGCTTCCCCCGTTGCAGCATCATCGGGCACATCGTCTGGTTCCTCTTGATCTTTAGCAGGTCCCCCCGTTGCAGCATAACTGTATTCAGGGGGCACATAGTTGTCATCGTCCTCTTATTCTTCGCCGTCTTCCATCATAACCCCTATTTCTCCGTGCCTCGTCCAAACATTATAGTGTGGCATGAAACCCTTGTAAAGCAGGTGGGTGTGAAGGATTTTCCGGTCAGAGTAAGACTTCGTATTCCCACATTTAGTGCATGGACAACACATAAAACCATTCTGCTTGTTTGCCTCAGTCACTTCGAGAAAATTATGCACGCCCTTAATGTACTCTGAGGTGTGTCTGTCACCATACATCCATTGCCGGTTCTTCTGCGTGCATTATATATAATTATGTGTGTCAAAAGTAAGAAAATCAGACAAATATCTACCTAAAGTAAGAAAATCAGAAAAGTATCAGAAAGAAGATAAGAACAAGAGGCTCACCACGGTGGTGCCGGCGACGAGATCGGCACGGGCGATCAACGGCGGTGAAAACGGGGACGGGGCGTGACGGACCGCTAAATCTAGACAAATCTAAAAAAATGGAGCTCCGAGGTCGAGCTTCGAGAGGAGAAAGCTTAACAAGTGTGGCTCGGGCATTTCATCGAACACATCATGTGCATAGGAGGTGAACTAGAGCACCCAAATGCCCTCTCCTCGCCGGATTCAAAAAACAGAGCACTGGAGTGCTCTGCCACAGTGGTGGGTATATATAGGCAAGTTATTTGTCCTGGTTCGTGGCATGAACCGGGACTAAAGGACCCCCTTCTGTCCAGGTTCATGACACGAGCCGGGACCAATGGTTGTGGGCCAGGAGCAAGGACCATTGGTCCCGGTTCGTGGCTTGAACCGGGACAAATGGTTCCACACGAACCGGGACCAATGCCCACGAGGCCCCGGCCGGCCCCTTGGGCTCACGAACCGGGTCTAATACACCCCATTGGTCCCGGTTCTTGAAGAACCGGGACTAATGGGCTGGCCAGGGCCGAACGGTAGCCCTGTTTTCTACTAGTGATTTCTTCAATACTTTGATAGACAGCGTGACATATAGAAGAATATATATATATATATATATATATATATATATATTTATGCTATTCATCACCCAGGGTGCAGAATAACTTATTCTTCACCCGAGGTAATCTTACGATCATTTCATAATTAAATTACGCTTGGAATTCAAATAGTTACATTCCTATTCATTCACTACGTAATATTTGACATAAGAAAATAAAAATATAGGTCATAAGACAAGAAAATTTGCAGTTTATGTGTATTTTACACTATGTTTTTACGTTTGTAATTTTACATAACATAAAATATTTTTTACGACGATTATATATTTTCTTACGGTCTCTTTTTATGTCGAAAATAAGGCAAAACTTGAAACGTCAAATTACGGTGTATTGATGGTAAAATAGAGGGGGTGAAGAATAACTATTCCTCACCCAGGGTGATGAATAGACAATCCCTATATATATGGATCAACTTGTGCACATCCATAATGGGGGCATTCTTATGTCAAAATTCAAACTTTGACATATATGATCAAATGTTGCATATGTCAAAATTCAAACTTTGACATATGATCAAATATTGTTGCATATGTCAAAATTCAAACTTTGACATATATGATCAAACTTTGACATATGATCAAATATTGCATATGTCAAAATTCAAACTTTGACATATGATCAAATATTGTTGCATATGTCAAAATTCAAACTTTGACATATATGATCAAACTTTGACATATGATCAAATGTTGCATATTTCAAAATTCAAACTTTGACATATATATGATCAAACTTTGACATATATACATCTAATCATCTAATCAAAATTGATCTAATTAACATTGATATATCTATACATATTGGATCAAAAACTTTTTTCTATACATCAAAATTGTGTCTAATCATCAAAATTGCATCTAATCATCAAACTTTTTCTATACATATTGGTGGCTCCAACCAGGACTAAAGGTAAAGGGGGGCCTTTAGTCGCGGTTAGAGCTACCAATCGGGACTAAAGGCTGGTGCTTGTGCAGACGCGGTGTAGGGCAAGTTTAGTCCCAGATCGCTTAGCGAGAGGCGACCGCACCTGCTTATAAGCCCTGCCGCGGCAACTCTCTCGAGCTCCTCTCTAAGTAGGCCTATGTGGGCCTACCGTACATGTGCTGCCCTGTTGGGCCTATTGGGCCTTGCGGGCCTGCATCCTGGCCCAACTACTGGTTGGGTTTCTAGTCGTATGCAGGCCGTTGTGGCCCAGTAGGCGGACTTATTTTTCATTTTTCTTCGTTATGAATTTTCTTTTATTTCTGATTTGTTTTTTTGCTTTTATTTAGAGTTTCTTTGTGAATACTTTTGCTTTAGATAAAAATTTATAAACTTTCTGTTAGTGCCAATAGTTTTCAAATTTGAATAGTTTAAATTTGAATTATATGAAATTTGAGTGAATCACTAGTTTGTGAATGACTTTACTTTAAAAATAGATTTTTCAGTGATTCTTTTTTATTATGTTTAATATTAGTGCCTTATATCATTATATTAAATTTGATAATAGTTAGGTTATTGAAAAGAATGAAATGCCTTTGTAACAGATGAGTTTCCGCCCGAAACCCTGATACTTCGAAAGAGATTGTCCATTTTGTACATGAATCGCATCCATTTTTTGCCGCAACCCTCTCAACTTTTTAGCACATGCTATGTGGGTGAAATGATAATACAATGCCAACTTTCAACCTTTTCAGAGTTCATTTGTAGGGCTTTTTAATTTCAGGGTCATTTAGCTATTTTTTTTAGTAAATGCATGAAAAATAGCAAATGAAGTCAGAAATGGTTGAAAATTGATGATGTGGCTTTGAATGGTGCATACTGAATGCACAAAAAGTCTGAAGTTGAAATAAGTTTAAAAAACTAACATGCCTTTGTAACAGATGAGTTTCCGTCCAAAAGCATGATACTTCGAAAGAGATTATCCATTTTGTACACGAAGTGCATCCAGTTTTTGTCGTAACCCTCTCAACTTTTTAGCATATGCTATGTGGGTGAAATGATGATACCATGTCAACTTTCAACCTTTTCAGAGTTCATTTGTAGTGCTTTTCAATTTCATGGACATTTAGCTCAAAAAATATGTAAATGAGCTGAAAAATACCAAATGAAGTTAGAAAGGATTGAAAATTGATGATGTGACTTTGAATGGTGCATACTGAACGCACAAAAAGTCTAGAGTTCAAATTAGTTTAAAAAATGAAATGCATTTGCAATAGATGAGTTTTCGTCCGAAACCCTGATACTTCGCTTTGTACACGAAGTGCATCCAGTTTTTGCCGTAACCCTCTCAACTTTTTAGCACATGCTATGTGGGTGAAATGATGATACCATGCCAACTTTCAACATTTTCAGAGTTCATTTGTAGCGCTTTTCAATTTCATGGTCATTTAGCTCAAAAAAATCAGTAAATGCATGAAAAATACCAAATGAAGTCAGAAAGGGTTGACAATTGATGACGTGGCTTTGCATGGTGCATACTGAATGCATAAAAAGTCTGGAGTTGAAATAAGTATAAAAAATGAAATGCCTTTGTAATAGATGAGTTTTCGTCCAAAACACTGATACTTCGAAAGAGATTGTCCATTTTGTACACGAAGTGCATCCAGTTTTTGCCGTAACCCTCTCAACTTTCACATGCTATGTGGGTGAAATGATGATATACCATGCCAACTGTCAGCCTTTTCAGAGTTCATTTGTAGTGCTTTTCATTTTCAGGGTCATTTAGCTCAAGAAATTCAGTAAATGAGCTGAAAAATACCAAATGAAGTCAGAAAGGGTTGAAAATTGATGAGGTTTGTCCGAAGCACACAAGTACACGTTTCAAATGCCAAAACACATAAGCACCCTAACTATTACAAAGATTCCCTACGGTTTGTCCAAAGTGGGACTTTCCAGATATATAAGTCCAAAAACTCACTAGAGAAGGAAGTGATGACAGTAAAGCCGGTCACATCCCAGAGTGGGGTCTTTGGGTGTGAAACTTTTTCTTCGCGTGTGTCCCTTTGCACCGTAACCACGGACAATCTTCATCATTTAACTGGATGCTCGGGTCAACATTCACTGTGAAGGGAGCAATTTCATGAAACTTTTCATAATCTTCTGACATGTCTGTCTTGTCATCCACTCCCACGATGTTTCTTTTCCCTGAAAGAACTATGTGGCGCTTTAGATCATCGCATGATGTATTCGCTTCCTTATCTTTTCTTTTTCTCGGCTTGGTAACATGTCCTCCACATAGAAAACCCGCGCCACATCATTGGCTAGGATGAATGGTTCGTCCGCGTATGCAAGATTGTTGAGATCCACTGTTGTCATTCCGTACTGCGGGTCTTCCTTTACGCCGCCTCCTGTCAGATTGACCCTTTGCACCGAAACAAAGGTACCTTCAAATCACTTCCATAGTCAAGTTCCCATATCTCCTTTATGTAACCATAATATGTGTCCTTTCCCCTATTGATTGCTGCATCAAAGCGGACTCCACTGTTTTGGATGGTGCTCATTTTATCTTGGGCGGTTGTGTAAAATGTATTCCCATTTATCTCGTACCCTTTGAAAGTCATTATATTCGAAGATGGTAACTGGGACAGTAAGTACATGTCATCTTCAACAACGTCGTCATGCATGGCACATGTGTGCAACCAACCGGTGAAAGTCCTCGTTTGTTCACGTGTAATCCAGTCGTCAGACTACTCCGGGTATTTGGAGCATAGATTGTGTTCCTCCATATATGGAGCTACCAAGGCAGAATTTTGTAGAACTGTGTAGTGTGCTTGAGTGAGAGAATGCCCGTCCATACATATTATTTGATTCGGTCCTAGCGTGTCATTTCCATCCAATCTGCCCGTATGCTGCGATTCAGGAACACCAATCGGCTTAAGGTCAGGAATAAAGTCACCACAAAACTCAGTGGCCTCCTCATTTTCATGGCCCTTGGAGATGCGTCCTTCTGGCCTAGCATGGTTATGACCATATTTCTTTAGGACTCCCATGAACCTCTCAAAGGGGAACATATTGTGTAGAAATACATGACCCAGAACGGCAATCTCTTCACATAGGTGAACTAGGACGTGTGTCATGTTATTGAAGAAGGATGGTGGGAACACCAACTCAAAACTGACAAGACATTGCATCAAATCATTCTCTAACCTTGGTATGATTTCTAGATCGATTACCTTCTAAGAGACTGCATTGAGGAATGCACATAGCTTCACAATGGCTAATCGAACGTTTTTCGGTAGAAGCCCCCTCAATGCAACCGGAAGCAGCTGCGTCATAATCACGTGGCAGCCATGAGACTTTAGGTTCTGGATATTTTTCTCAGCCATGTTTGTTATTCCCTTTATATTCAATGAAAAGCCAGACGGGACCTTCATACTGAGCAGACATTCAAAGAAGATTTCCTTCTCTTCTTTGGTAAGTGCGTTGCTGGCATGACCCTGATGTATGCCGTCTTTTCCGTGCATACATTGCTGGTCCTCCCGTGCCTCCGGTGTATCTTTTGTCTTCCCAGACACGCCCAAGAAGCAAAGCAGGGTCATGCAAAGATTCTTTGTCACGTGCATCACGTTGATTGCAGAGCGGACCTCTAGCTCTTTCCAATATAATAGGTCCCAAAATATAGATTTCTTATTCCACATGCGTGCACGTCCGTCAGCGTCATTCGAAACAGATTGTCCCCCAGGACCCTTTGCAAAGATTACCTTCAAATCCTTGACCATATCATGTACATCATCACCAGTACGGTGGCGAGGCTTTGTCCCATGATTTGCCTCACCTTTGAAATGCTTGCCTTTCTTTCTTACAGGATGCCTGCTCGGAAGAAATCGACGATGTCCCAGGTACACATTCTTCCTACAATTATCCAAATATATATTGTCGGTATCATCCAAATAGTACGTGCATGCACGGTATCCCTTGTTTGTCTGTCCTGAAAGGTTACTGAGAGCAGGCCAATCATTGATGGTCACAAACAACAACGCATGTACGTCAAATTCTTCCTGATCGAGCTCATCCCACGCACGTACACATTTTCTATCTCATAGTTGTAAGAGTTCTTCAACTAATGGCCTTAGGTACACATCAATGTCATTGTCGGGTTGCTTAGGGCCTTGGATGAGCGTTGGCATCATAATGAACTTCCGCTTCATGCACAACCAAGGAGGAAGGTTTACATAGAGTCACAAGCGAGGTGTTATGATTGCTGCTCTGCTCCCCAAAAGGATTAATGCCATCCGCGCTTAGACCAAACCATACGTTCCTTGCGTCACCTGCAATGGCATCCCAGTACATTCTCTTGATATTTCTCCACTGCGACCCATCAGCGGGTACTCTCAACTTCCCGTCTTTCTTACTGTCTTCTCTGCGTCATCGCATCAACTTGGCATGCTCTTTGTTTTGGAACAAACGTTTCAACCATGGTATTATAGGAGCATACCACATCACCTTGGCAGGAATCTTCTTCCTGGGGCACTTTCCCTCGTGTAGGACCTTGAAGTATGAGGTGTCTAGAGGGGGGGTGATTAGACACTAAGTACCAAAGTTGCAGTTTTTAAGTTTCTTTGAAGTTTGAGTGGAGTTTAGGCACAACTTTAACTTTCACAACATATAGCAAGCAAGCATGCAAAGAGTATATGAGCAGCGGAAAATAAAGCATGCAACTTGCAATAATGTAAAGGGAAGGGATTGGAGGATTCAAACCCAATTTGGAGACACGGATGTTTTTGGCGTGGTTCCGATAGGTGGTGCTATCGTACTTCCACGTTGGTGGAGACTTCAACCCACGAAGGGTAGCAGTTCTTGTGAGTCCACGGAGGGCTCCACCCACGAAGGGTCCACGAAGAAGCAACCTTGTCTATCCCACCATGGCCGCCGCCCACGAAGGACTTGCCTCACTAGCGGTAGATCTTTACGGGTAGGCGATCTCCTTGCCCTTACAAACTCCTTGGTTCAACTCCACAATCTTGTCGGAGGCTCCCAAGTGACACCTAGCCAATCTAGGAGACACCACTCTCCAAGAAGTAACAAATGGTGTGTTGATGATGAACTCCTTGCTCTTGTGCTTCAAATGATAGTCTCCCCAATACTCAACTCTCTCTCATAGGATTTGGATCTGGTGTAAAGAGGGTTTGAGTGGAAAGCAACTTGGGGAAGGCTAGAGATCAAGATTCATATGGTAGGAATGGAATATCTTGGCCTCAACACATGAGTAGGTAGTTCTCTCTCGTAAATAGGATGCTTTGGAAGTGTAGGTTCAGTCGATGGCTCTCTCCACGAATGAAGAGGAGGTGGAGGGGTATATATAGCCTCCACACAAAATCTAACCGTTACACACAATCTACCAAACTCGGTGGGACCGAATCGTTAAACTCGGTCAGACCGATTTAGCAAATAATGTGACCGATTCGGTGGGACCGGAATGCAACTCGGTGGGACCGATTCGGTTAGGGTTAGGGCATAACGTAATCTCGGTAAGACCGATTACACATACTCGGTGGGACCGATTTTGGTAATAAGATTTCCAGAGAGTTGGTCAGGCAAACTCGGTTTGACCGATTATCAAACTCGGTGGGACCGATTTTAATAATATGTTAACCAGAGAGTTTGCATTGTAATCTCGATAGTACCGATTGCTCAAAATCGGTGAGACCGATTTTGATAATGGACATACACAGAGAGATTACAATCCCATCTCGGTGAGACCGAGATCCCTATCGGTGAAACCGATTTGCCTAGGGTTTGTGGCAGTGGCTAAGACATCCAAACTCGGTGGCGCCGGATAGAAATAATCAGTGGGGCCGAGTTTGACTTTAGGTTTAGGACATATGTGTGGAAGTGGGAAAGTAGTTGAGGGTATTTGGAGCATATCTCTAAGCACATGAAGCAAGAGGCTCATTAAGCAACACCTCATCCCTCCTTGATAGTATTGGCTTTTCCTATAGACTCAATGTGATCTTGGATCACTAAAATGTAAAATGAAGAGTCTTGATCTTGAAGCTTGAGCCAATCCTTTGTCCTTAGCATCTTGAAGGAGTTCCCACATCCTTTAGTCCATGCCACTCCACTGTTGAACTTATCTGAAACATACTAGATAAAAGTGTTAGTCCAACAAGAGATATGTTGTCATTAATTACCAAAACCACCTAGGGAGCACTTGTGCTTTCACCTCGACATCGCCAGGGTCATCGCGGCTGATCAGCGCAATGCACCTCATACCGGGCATGCATTCAATTCCTCGTACTCACCGCGATAGAGGATGCAGTCATTAGGGCATGCATGTATCTTCTGCACGTCTAATCCTAGAGGGCAGACAACCTTCTTTGCTTCGTACGTACTATCGGGCAATTCGTTGTCCTTTGGAAGCATCTTTTTTAACATTATCAGCAAGTTTCCAATTCCCTTGTCAGATACACCATTCTCTGCCTTCCATTGCAGCAATTCCAGTGTGGTGCCCAACTTTTTCTTGTCAGCTTCGCAATTTGGGTACAACAATTTCTTGTGATCCTCTAACATGCGCTGCAACTTCAGCCTCTCCTTCTCACTTGCGTAGTTTCTCTTTGCATCGGTAATCGACCGACCTAGATCATCAACGGTCTCATCTGATGCCTCTTCTTCAGCTTCTTCCCGCATTGCCGTCTCAGCTTCTTCCCCCATTGTTGTACCATCGTATTCAGGGAACCCATAGCCATGATAGCTGTTGTCGTCCTCTTCTTCTTCATTGTCTTCCATTGTAACCCCTCTTTCTCCATGTTTGGTCCAAACATTATAGTGGGGCATGAAACCGGACTCAAGCAGGTGGACGTGAATGGTTCTTGACTTAGAGTAATTCCGAACATTCTTACAGCCAGCACATGGACAAGACATAAAACCATCCGCCCGCTTGTTGGCCTCAGCCGCAAGCAGAAAAGTACGCATGCCATTAACGAACTGGGGAGAGCATCGGTCATCGTACATCCATTGCCGGCTCATCTTCATTACACAGCACCAAAAAGACCAAATTAATACAAGTTCATACATAAAGTTCATACACACTTATTCTCATAAAACAACATACAAACTCTCTAGCTAAAGCATTTAAATGCAACAACAAATGCGATCAATATCGCAACTAATGCGGCAGGCGCTCCAATGGCCAAGCTCGTGCCACCACCCATGGCATTGTTCACCGTTGTACCACTACGCTTTGTGCGGTCAACGCACATGGCGGATCTTCTCGGCAAAGGATTCATTAAATATTCAAACCTGGACCCTCACCGTCTTCAATGGTGGAAGAGGGGCGCGAAGAAGAAGAAGAAGAAGAAGAAGAAGAAGAAGAGAGAGAGAGAGAGAGAGAGAGATCCTCTCAAACAAATTACCCCTTTCTTCCTATTATAAGTACAACATGGGATACCGAATGGCGGCTAGTTCCAAAAAATCTGCATCAATAGTAGTTGTGACGTAGATCCTCGACATACAAAACCAAGGGCAATAATGACGATGACACATGACCCTCAGTGGGCCCTACACTGATTTGGGGCCAACACCTGGCTAGGCCAGACCGTGGCCTGACCCAGCCGACCGATGATCCCTCAGCAACGTCCGACTCGGGGAAAATTAGATCTACGGAGGCCCGTCGGTCAGCAAGCCACATGATAGCCCTGTCTCAAGGCCTAGTAGGCCTGGGCGATTCCATGGACGTCCGGCTGCGCAAGCAGCCTTCCTCCAGAAAAATCCTTCCTTGGCGTAACACGCCTAGGGCTCCTCATCTGTTTAGCGCTCTAAGTCAGTTAGGAAACATGTAAGCCTAGGCCTTGTCGCCCTTTATAAGGGAAGTCTAGGGGTTAGTTCGAGATCATTTGATATGTGTCATTGTGTCGGTAGCTACAACCCACTCCTATTTGATAGAGGTAATAGATTACCCCTTTTCTCCTATTATAACGCACCTCTCAGACGAGGCGTTTTCCCACAATCAATCAAAACAAAGCCAAGCATATATAGGGTATTACCTCGACCACGATGGCCCAAACCTGGATAAATTCCCCGTGTGCGATCCCATCTGGAACATCCGGCCGCCCTCGCCACCTTATCCAGGCAACAGACAATTTTCGGCATCGTCACCGTGATGAATTACCCCTTCTACAGAATACTGAAAAAGGCCTCTAGATTGGATCATAACAAAACAAAGAGGTGCGACGGCAGAAATTTTATGACTTGTTAACTTTGGTTGTGTATAATTGCAATATTATTTATTGAATAAATAGAATAATTGAATGGAAAACATTTTTTCATGCATGGTTGAACATACATAAATGTATGTTGAGATGGGTTTTTATTTCATTTATAATTGTATAAGTTAGTGGAATCACTTGTATATATATGGACTGGGGGGGGGGGGGGGAGGCTCTGGCAGGCCACAAGACCCGACTGAAAAGCAAGGTCTCTACATCATGGCAAGGCCCGACTTCATTCTAAAAAAAGGCAAGACCTAATATGATACGGCGGGCTAAATACAAAGAATATGGCACACAACAAATCATGCACAAAGCCCTAGAATTTCTTTTTTTTTCATTTTGTTTTTTCTATTTTTCTTTTTGATTTTTCAAATTCACAAATATTTTTTGAATCACGAATGTTTTTATATATGCGCTAATATTTTTCTTAAATTCATGGACACTTTGCAAACTTTTTTTGAATTTTACGAACATCTTATATTCATGGAAATTTTTTGGATTTTACGAACATTTTTTGGATTTGGAAACATTTTGTGAAATCATACAAGCTTTGTGAACATTTTTTATCAAATTCGCAAATATTTTTTGGCCCGCGAGCATTTTTTCAGTTGTGTAAATGTATTTTGAATTCACGAACATTTTCTAAATCGGTGATCAATTTTTGAAATTCACGAACACTTTTGATTTGATTCAAATATTTTACAATTGATGAATATTTTTGTGAATAGGGTATAGTATTTTTCCATCGTCCAGAAGAGCACGCCATTTTCATTTTGGGAGCCTCCGAAGGGAGGAAACGTGCTTGCCTCTGCCGCGCTGTCGTTGAAGGGACTTTTAACCTGGAGCGCACGTGTAGGAGGGCGGGCGGATCACGATTCACGAGAGTTCACGGCGCCGTGCGTGCGTGCACTGCACCCGGACTTCCACGTCGTGCTCATCGCCTTGGCTCCGTCCGCCGTGCCCGGGCGGCGCGACGAGAGAGACGCCGTCAAAACAGCTGACCGCTCCTTGTGCCAGGATAAGGTTAATCGAGCGCACTTTCCCCTGTCATCTTCCTCCGGTAGGCTAGTAGGCCGGGTCGTTTTCCGCGACGGCAACTCCAGCAGTCCAAGAAAATTCAACCCGCCACCCAAGTCTCATCTTAGTCTCTTCTCCTGCCATCCGTGTCACGCCGGTGCACAGAGATCTTTTTTGGGGCTGGCCGAGAGAGACGGGTTCATTCATCGCAAACACAGGGCATGGCAACTCTCAGCCAATATTTTAAATAGCACGCTATTTCACCGTTATAACGCGGTTGTAGCATATTTGGAAGGGAGACATTACGTTTTGGCAAAATCAGATGCTACGGTGCTAATCGCGTAATTAGCGCGCTACACACGCTATAACGTTGTAACGACCACTAGCTTTCTCACTCCTTTTATCAGATTCTCCCACAAGACCTAATCGGCTAACCCTAGTTCTCACTTCTCATCCCTTTCTCACCCCTTTTTATATGCTGGATTTGGCCCTTATGCATATATTGCTTGCTCCTATGAAAAATTTTAGTTGCTTAAATACTTTATTTCTAGATATATTTGATTTTTTTTCAAACGCTATTTTGAAATATAGCACGCTATTAGCGCGCTATAACTTGTGTAGCATTTAGAGAAAGGCCTCGCTATATTTTGTAGCGCGCTATTTAAAATATTGCTCTCAGCTCACCACCATGGAGCCTGCTCTGCTTCTTCGGGGCGCTGCTGGCCGCGCTGTGGTGCGCCGGGCGGGCCCTGGCCGGCGCCTGGCTCGACCCGCGGAGGGTGGCCAGGGCCCTGCGGTCACAGGGCGTCCGCGGCACGTCTTACCGCCTCCCCTCCGGCAACATGAAGGAGTACGTGCGGCTCCTCGCGGCGGCGTGCTCCCCGCCCATGCCGCTGTCCTCGCACGCCGTCGCCGCCCGCGCGGTGCGGTTCGACCATTCCATCATCAAACAACACGGTAATTGACTAACCTCGCATCTCAATTTCAATTAGGCATGGTTTTCACTTTCAGTGAGATTTTGGTGAAATTCACTGAATTTCAGTAATTTCAGTAGACACTGAAATATTACGTTTCGGCCAAAAAAATTCAGCAATTTCAGTATAGCACAACAATTTCAATATTTTTCAAAATATTTTTTAATTTTTTCAAAATTTTAATTGAATTCAAGTGAATATTTCGGTCATTTGGCTCAAATGGAAACTGAAATCACTGAAATTCACTGAATTTCAGTGATTTCGGTTGGTGCTGAAATTTTTTTGAAACTGAAATTGAAAACCCGCCGACTTACGC
Organism: Aegilops bicornis; assembly: GCA_021605145.1. Lineage (NCBI taxonomy): Eukaryota > Viridiplantae > Streptophyta > Magnoliopsida > Poales > Poaceae > Aegilops > Aegilops bicornis. The sequence goes on along the minus strand of CM038673.1, from coordinate 243,968,836 downwards.
CATCTGCTGATTGATCACCGTAATTTTGGCAAAGCACATGATAGATCGCCGGGACTATTTGCAGGCAAAGTTGCTCTGACATGGTTCAGCCTGTTGGCGCCGCCTCCTCGCCGCAGCGCCCTTCTTCTACCTCTTGCCTCACTCAAGGAGAAACTCCACACACACGCACACATGCACCAAGGAAGAACATACAAGCTTTGCCAAGAGGCTCCCTTGGTGATCACACGGTGGCTACATTGTTTTTTCAGCCCTCTCGGCTGCCTTTTCTCATTCATCTGATCACCTTATAAATAACCAGTACAAGCAACTCACGCATGCACTAACCCGGCCGCTATGCCCGGCCACTAACAGCACGCAGCCACGGCCAGCCGCCACACTCGGCGCTGCTAACCCCACTAACTAATTCCTACATCGACCCGGCCATCCACTCAACTGCATCGACCCGGCCCGGCCATTCCTACTATATCTAGCCTGGAGGCAACACCGTGGCAATTATAGTAGTAGCGCTCTTTTCACCTAGAGCGCTGCTGCTACTTAGTCATTAGTAGCGCTCTTTTCTGAAGCTCGCTACTGCTAATTAGCAGTAGCGTCTGTTTTTAAAACCGCGTTGCTGCTAAGATTCTGTGTATAAGGTTTTCCCTAGTAGTGAAATACTGACTCATCAAATACTACATCATGAGAAATGTATACCCTGCCAGTAGAGACATCGAGACATTTGACTCCTTTGTGAATAGGACTATACCCAAGAAACACACACTTCTTTGAGCGAAAAGAAAGCTTTCGTGTATTATATGGGCGAAGGTTGGGCCAACAGGCACAGCCAAAAACACGTAGTGACTTATAGTCAGGAGATATGCCAAAGAGGCGTGTGATGGGAGTTTCATACTTTATGACCTTGCTAGGTAGCAAGTTGATGAGGTACGTGGCAGTTAAGAAGGCTTCATCCCAGAATTTCAGTGGCATGCATGAATTGGCTAGTAGAGCTAGTCCTACTTCAACAACATGGTGATGCTTCCTTTCAGCGGAGCCATTCTGTTGATGTGCATGAGGACATGCAACATGATGTGAAACGCCAAGTTCTTGAAAGAAGGAGTTTAATTTTCTGTATTCACCTCCCCAGTCGGTTTGCATGGCGATGATTTTAGTGTTTAATTTGCGCTCAACAAGATTTTGGAAATTCTTGAAGACTTGAAAAACTTCAGAACATTTCTTGAGGAGGTAGATTCATGTAAACTTGCTGTAGTCGTCAATGAAACTAACATAGTATGAGTGCCTACCAACAGAGACAGGGGCTGGTCCCCACACATCGAAAAACACAAGTTGCAATGGAGCAGTGGAAATACTAGTAGATATAGGATATGGCAACTGATGACTTTTAGCTTGTTGACATGGATCACAAATAGACTCAATGTTTGACTCATGAGAGTACGGAAGCTTATTCTTGCTAAGAACAAATTTAACAATAACCAACGAAGGATGACCTAGTCTACTATGCCACTTTGATGAAGAAGGCTTGACTGCAACTAAAGCTTGTTTATTTGATGGTGTTGATGAAGATATGATCGGGTAGAGACCTCCCACGCACTTGCCCCTAAGAAGGATTCTCCTCGTGTCCAAGTCCTTTACCAAAAAGAAATATGGATAGAACTCAATGAGAACACGATTATCAAGAGTAAATCTATGAACAAAAAGAAGGTTCTTTGATGTTGTGGGCACATATAAAACTCTTTTAAGATGCAAGTTTTTCATGGGGGTTTTGACAATTGAACTACCAACACGAGTGTCATACCAGAACCGCTTGCGGTGTGGACTTGGTCATGTCCACGATACTTGTCTCTGATTGTCAGCTTGTCGAGCTCCCCTGTGATGTGATTTGTGGCACCGGTGTCAGCGTACCATTTCGTATCAATGCCGTAGGAGTCGGTGACCATGTTGGCCCCCTTCTCCTCATGTTCATCTTCATCATCATATCGATGTCAACAATCACGAGCACCTCCGGGGTGATGCTTGAAACAGATTTGGCACTCTGGGTAGTCTCGAAACTGCTGCTGGCGTTGTTGCTGTGGGCGACCGCGGCCACCTCCGCCGCCGCTGTTTCCACCAGATGGAGCTGGGGAGGAGCACCTGCCTCGGCCGCGCCCCCTGCTGCTGCTGCGTCCACGGCCTCTGTTGTAACCGCGTCCACGTCCCCTGTAGGCTAGGTTTGCTGACGTCTTGAAGCCTGCATCAGGGTCGTCGCCAAGCATCTCCACGCACTGATCAAAGGCTGCGATCTGGGCAAACAAATCATCTACGGAGATCTGATTTTTCACTGCTCCTATGGCCGCTACAACGGGATCGTAGTCCCTGTCAAGGCCAGCAAGCACATAGTCAACCATCTCTGGATCCGAGATGGGACGGCATGCCGCTGCGAGCTCATCCCCTAGGTTCTTCATCCGAGAGATATAGGCGTTGCTGGACATGGAGCCCTTTTTTTGTGTCGGTGATGGCGATCCATAGATTGGTGATGCGCGATTGGGATTGCGAGGCGAACAGAGTGGTGACGGCAGTCCAAAGCTCAAACGTCGTCTCCTTGCTCGCAACTTGGGCGAGAATCTCCATTGAAAGGGAATTCAGGAGGTGACTTAGGACTTGTTGATCCTTCGAAATCCACTGTGCGTACAGAGGATTGGGTACTGGGGCGGTAGTTTTGTCCGCCTGATGCTGCTGCACCATCTTCGGTGGCGCTGCACCTGATCCATCCAGGAGGCCGGTGACCTGCGCTCCTCTCAGGCCCGGCATGACCTGTGCCTTCCACAAGATGAAGTTGGTCTTGGTGAGCTTCTCTGATGGGAGAGCGCCAAGGTTGAGGGATACGGTTGATGAGGACGACATGGCGACGATGGTCGAGGAAGGTGGCGATGGTGGCGAGGGTAAAACGAGGAAGGAGGCTGATGGCTAGACCGATGGGAAGAGGATTGCTCTGTATACCATATCAGATGGGAAGCGTTCCTACTCTCCGCAGAGAGCCGCGTGGGGTTATACTAATCGAGACAAGAAGAGCCCTTGCCATGGCGTACAAGTTGCACCTGATCGCTAGGATACAGGTTGTTACACGAGGATAGAGTTTGAGGTTGTTACGGGAGAGGAAAGAAGATAAACAGTTGAGATTACATCATATCTATAATTCTAACAGCCCTGACGCGCGACGAGTCAAACGCCCGAGCTGCGCCCCTCCATGGCCGTCGCCAAGGTCGCACACGCCCGAGCTGCAACGTCCCATTACAGTTGTCGTGCCCTCCCGCAGCACCCGAGCTGGAGCGTGCTCCTCGCACGGACCAAATCCACTGGAGAGTGCTCGTCGCGCGCACGCACGAAGCTCCAGGCTCGCGCTCAGCGTTGCCGTTGTCACCGCCACGGCCAACGGCCATCTTCGTGATAGCCACCTTGTCCAAAAGCCCCGCCTACTCGCGCTTGACCTTGTCATAGAATGAATGGCGGCGGGAAGCCCACAAGCTGACGCTCACATCCTTTCTTCCCCGACCATGTCCGTCGGCCACCGGCCCTGATCTCCGGCCATGATGAACCCCACGTCCTCCCGGCGACTCCCTCGCTTCCCTGCGGCGCCTATGAAGATGCGCACGACCACGCTCCGGATTCGCACCCCGGGTTTCCCCTCATCTTCCATCCGTCTCCTCGTGAGCCCGTGCTCTGGCTGTCAGTCGCCGCTGCACGGACAACGCCTCCGTGCCTCTCCCTACCTCGCCTCCATGCCCAAGGTGAGCTCTGGTGCTATTTCCCCTTCTCCCCGAGCCCCTTGCGCCCTGCAAAAGCTCGCGCCGAACACCATCGCGCACCGCTGCTGCTCGTCGGCAAGCTCGGTGGTGCTCTGGCCGCCCGAGGATCTCGCCGTAGTGGTGCTGCGGCCGGCCCGAACGCCGTGGCCTCCACCTCGCCGTGTCCAAGCAAGTGGACGCGAGCGCAGGAGGGTGGCCGACGGAGTCGCCCGCCACCAAGGAGACCACGCCGGGTTACATCTCGCCGGATTTGTTGCGTCGATGGGAATAAGATCTAGCTGACAGGGCACACGTCCAACTAACGTTTTGAGCAAACGGCGTTAATTTGTGTTGCAGCCATTACATAAAGCGGGCCCTCCTTGTCAGATTTGGTGTCAGAGAGCGCTTAGTCAAGCGATCAGTTTTTTTTTTGAAAAAAGATTACTGAATACCGGATGTTTTTTGCAAAAAAAGCAAAACGTGGTGGTTTTTTGAATTAGAGTCCATAAATTTGGTGTTTTTTTACAATTTACTCGGTCTAGGCTTGATTTGTGGAGAGAGATCCTTGAGCAGACTACTGTTCCGCGCTTAGGTCATGGAATCGAAGAAAATCGGCTATTTGCCACTTTCAATACAGGGTTTCGCAAAATTGCCATTCTCAACATTGACTTTGTAAAAATGCCACCTAGCTGGTGTGCATTTTGATTAACATGCCATTTTCCCAGTTTCTATTGCTTTTCTTTTTCTTTTTCTTTTTCTGGCAACAGAAAGGACCAAAGTGCCATTGGATATTTCAACCTGATCGGATGTGTTTGTGTACAGGTTGGATGGGGATTGCTCGACTAGCTCATCCTTGTCAAGTTGCTCGCCGCTGTACTTCGTTGATGCTTTGCCCGAGCCAGCGATGCTCTGCCTTAGCTGAACCACGCTAGGGTGAGCAATCGCAGGTCGTCGCCGTTGCTAGCCTACACCTGCGCGCGCCACCGCGGCTCGCCGCCTTAGCAGGACCACTCCCGTGTGAGCAACCGCAGGTCGCCGCCGTTGCTAGTCCACGCTGCACGCACCACCGCGGCTCGCCGCCCTAGCTTGACCATGTCCGTGTGAGTAACCGCAGGTCGACGCCGGTCCTCGCCCTTGCCGTGCCGATGCCTGCAGCTCGCCGGGGATGCTCGTCCATGTCTGCATGGACCGGCACAGCCTCGCGGATGCCTACGCAAGCCACCGCAGCTTGCAGACAGTGCTCGCCCACTCCTACGCCTCGCCAGCGCAGCTCGCCTCCCTTCGCGGCGTTGGCAGCAGCAGCTGTTGGAGGAGACGGATGCGTGCCCAAGTTGTGAAGATGGAGAATGCAAGAAGACAGGAAATGGGCAGCGTCCAACGATTGAAGCAAAACGTCCAGGCAATCAGGGATGCGCCCAGCACGATATTCTTGGCGGGAAGCATCCACTCGTCTGCTTCAAGCGTTCTGATCTGATTCCAAATACGTGTAGATAGCGGTAGACAACATCAGGGGTACTTTGGCCCTTTCATGTGCTAGAAAATGGAAAAGAAAAACAAAAGCAATGGAAAATGGAAAAATGGCATGTTAATCAAAGTGTACATGAGCTGGGTGGCATTTTTACGAAGCCAATGTTAAAAGTGGCAATTCTGCGAAGCCCCGTATTGAAAGTGGCAAATAGCCGATTTTCTCCTCTCGGCTACCTCGACAATGAGACAAAGGGCTACCGCCTTGCTTGAGCAACCTTGTTGGTTTTCACTCTAGCCACGACTTTCGCGATGCATCGACCGTTACGACTGTGGGGGTATTCGTCGGCTTAGCTTCGGATTCTTCTCCAGTCTCACCGTCTGCGTCGTTACTGTTGAGACTGCGGGGGATGTTGAGTATATGATTATTAGGAAGTATAAGATAGACTAGGATTTGATCCAGCCTTGTCTTATACTCCAAGTTGGTCATTGTACTCTGATATATATGCCAACGAGGCTCAAGCAATACATCAACTATTCCGCCAAATTCTTTTCTATCCCTTAAAAAGCACCTAAATGGGCCTCATTTTTTTATATCCTGTATACGATCAATGCCGGCATAGTAGAGATTCCGCAGAAGACCCTCGTGTATCCTCTCATTCAAAATTCTGTCGTTAAGTTCTAGCTAATAGATAGTAAACAACTCAGCAACAAGGAAAACGAAGTAAAGATGTGCTCACAGAAATGCCCACAAGCAAAACAGCTCAGCAAAACCAAGCTGCTGTCACCATCTTTGCTTTATTTCAAAGAAAAAGGAAAATAAAGAAGCAAAGGCGTGTCTGCAACTCCAACTTTGCTCCAGCCTCAAGTAAAGAATGAACCAGATATGGATGGATACTTTGGCAAAAGCAAAGGCAAACACAGGCTCTCCAATATCGCCATCCATACATTCATTCCTCCCTTGCTCCTTCGTATCACGTGACATAAACTCATCTTTCTTCTGCCACACAAGGAAGAGCGTCTGCTTGCAAATTAATCAAGGTACTACTTCTAACACTGTCCCCTGTATGATTAATTCTTCTTCTATTTATTTATTTATTGCATCTTAATTGCTTGCAGTATATACGATTAATTCTTCTAATACTATCCGTGTTTGCCTTGACTGAAATAATCCTATTCTCTCCTGCTAACTATCTATATACTCCCTCGGTCCGATAATGTAAGATGTTTTAAAACATCTTACATTATGGACGGAGGGAGTAGGTTATAGGAGCGAGCAAATTGGTTCATCTGGAGGTGGAGATTGATGGGTTAGATTGATATCGTGAGCTTATTGTATTTCCCGGGCCTTCACTGAAATACTAGTCGCGGCGCCTCAAGAAGTATTTGTTTGCTCTCTCGCAGTCTACCCTAGTATTACTGTTATTGTTCTACCATATATAAACACATGTCACTTGTTTAAAATATACTAGCATCCATGAAAAATATATAAAAGGAAAGTCTTCATATTCCAAGATTTTAAAAGAACTGGCTCGGCCGAGTCATAGATGCACCAGGTAGCAAACTTCGTATGAACAAGATATGCAGTGCCTCTATATATGGTTGGTCCGATCAACATTACCCAAGATATGCTACCTAGCCTAGCCTAGCTGCCGTAATGACCAAGACCAGGGATTTCATTGTCCAGCATTGCTTAACTTGTTAAAAGCAAGCCAAACACAGGCGCTGCTTTGCACTACAGACCATAAATACTAATGCTACTACTACAGTTTCTACACTGCACTACACTTGTAGAATAGCCCTCCAATTAATATAGAGTATATCCCCATTTGTCAATCTATTGATCCTCCATCATTCATCACCTGACATAAGCATCTTAATCCAAAGCCGACCAGCTAGCACATACTAACATGTATATTGATTCTTCTGCAATCTTGTCAGGACAGAACAGGACATATATAAGATGTGTTCACTTGCCGATTGAGGTACTACATAACTAATTCCTATGCTCTCCTCATGACTACTAGGCGGGGGAGCATGCTGACTAGCAATGTAATTCATCTGGAGGTGCAGATCGATGGGTCAGATTGATCTCTGGAGTTTCTTGTCTTTACCAGGCCTTCATTGAAATATTAGTCCTCATGCCTCGAGAGGTACCTTTTTTCTACATATATATGCATTGAAATATTATCACACACACAAATCTTCTTTAAGAGATAATCCTACTTACATGTATGTCTATGGATGGATGGTTTGGATCATCTTGAACTAAAATGTTTTTTCAACATTTGAAAAGAACCCCGTCCCCCGAATCATACATACATGTTATCGCTCCAAACCTCAAGGATAAATTAAACTAGAAGGGTATGCGTTCTTCACTGAGCCATTAGTGCACGGAGCTGATAGCTAGGTCAGTAATACTCTATTCGGTTTGTTTGGTTGCACAACATAAGCGCACTTTGCTATGCTAGTGATCAACATGCTAATAATTTTCATCTAAAATATTGTTGTCGATGACATTTCTCGTCATTTCATCTAAAATATTGTTATCGACGACATATGTCTAATTGCTTTGTATCAGATATTGTTGTCAATGCCAACATCCCATTGTTACCAGCATGCTTTTCACATGAGAGTTAACAGGTAAGAGCAGCTACAACCGGAACCCCAAAACATCCCGGCAGACAACTCGAACACAACCTGAATAGGAGAGAAAAGGAAAAAGGCCATCCAACCAGATACCGCCCCCCCCCCCCCCCACACACACACACAAAATAGCTTCCTCCTTATATGTTGGGATTGTCCGGCACTCACTAAAACCCAGCCCATATATTGGCCCGATAAGAGGAGGCTTGGACGTGCCCGGGCACGTCTGCCACGTCAGGTCGAACCACTCCTAGCCCACATGTCAACCACAACTCCGTTTCTATCTCTCTATCTCTTTCCCCACGTGCCTGTCATCACCTCCTCTCTCCGCACCATCAGCGCCCACCGCCTCCGCTCTCCGCACACCCCACGCTCGCCCGCCATCTCCTCTCCCCACCATTCGGAGGTCACTCCCATGCAGGAACGGAGCCAGGAAATTAGTATAGGGAGGCGAACTCCACACTTAAGCTCTTGAAGACCGGTGAGGACTGGCGAATCCAAAATAATTCATAGCGTGCTAAGAAGCCTAGATTCAAATTCGTGTTTTCATAGGTGTAATTAAAGACAGAAAAATTACTACAATTGCTCATATTCGCTGGGCCTGCTCCTGGGAGGGCCTCACGTTGTTACACGAGATGGCCTCACGATAGGGCTCAAAAAGATAGTACGTCAGGAAGACGACTAACTACGCATGCACTTAATCGATACTACAAGGGACTCCCCCCTTAGATTCGTCCCTGCTCCCATGGTGGGAGCTCGTGGGCCGCCCGCACGCGCTCGGTCGAAGGTGGCGCGGCCGCATGCCCCAGACATCGCGCACACGCCTGGACGCACGCCTAGTCTAGGTTGAACAGAGACATATATACTGGAAATTCTTATCATGGTTAGCCATCGAGCATGTATGAGTGCCTATACATGCAATTTATTCCTGTTCATAATAATAACACAACATAGTAGTATGTTACTAGACGGAAATTTTTAAACTGAGCAGCCTCTAACTGCTAAACTGCTATATCAACTAATGCAGGTTATTGATTTCAACAATGTCGAACAAGCAGTGCGATGGATAATCTTTTATCTAGAGGAACTAAGCAATACGGGACACAAGAGCATCTATTTTGATGGATGGCGTGGGTTGGCTGCATCGGCAGTGCTTAGGAGAATAGCTGAAGACCCTCCACCATCTCTGCAGAAAAAATTTGACAAGATTATCCATATCGATTGCTCGAAATGGAAAAGCCGAAGAGCACTCCAGAGGACAATTGCACAACAAGTGAAGCTTCCTAAATGGGTAATGGATAATTTTGATACGCAAGACGATGAAGATGATTTCCATGGGATAGATGAAGGCTCGAGAGATGAAATAGAATGTGTTGGGAGAGAGATCATTCAGATCCTTTTGGGGCAAAGATGTTTAGTGGTATTTCATAATGGAAGCAATGATATGGTTAATTTAAGAGATTATGGCATTCTTCAAGGGAAATTTTTTGATACTACATTATTGTGGACATTTCGAGGAAGGTTTCGGCTATACCCAGGAATTGGTAGAAAGGTGGATCATTCCCATCTATTTCTCTATAGTGGGAGGAGTCCTTTAGGGTGGAATTATTTCCTTGAGAACGAGGCTAGAGAAATTGCTAGATATACAGATAAGCTTGACGAAGTAGCTACAGAGTGCTCCTTGTATCTCTTATCATTAAACTCTCAGGGAGGCAACATTGTGGACTATGGTTGGCCCACCCATGCTTCTAGTTATTGGGTATGTGATGGGATTATACAGGGATGTCAGGGTGAGGAAGCATGGGAGGCTGCAGCTGCTCTGCATCACCAAATATGTATAAAGGACTATTCATCTAATACAGTACCCTCTTTTGGCTGTGAACTGAAGACTCCTCCGAAGCGGTGGATATTGGCCAGGGGCAACTCTGAAACACATGCAAGGACAAAAACAGACACGATGAGTTTTCATCCAGAGTCGACATCCCTTTTCCTCGTAGCAACCGCAAGCGGATCTGATCCTCCATTGTGGTCATTACCTAATGACATGTTTCATCAATCGAAGAATCTTCATGTGCTCAAATTATGCGGCTGCACCTTCAGTTTTACATGTCCACCTTTTCATTGTTGCCACAACTTAAGATTCCTCGGGTTAGATAGCTGCCAGAATCTACGACCAGAAGAAGATGAGAAGCCAGATATAGTAACAATGGATTTTGTTAAGAGCCTATGGGTGATAGACATATGCCATACAGATTGGGATCTGCCCTCGTCACCAGAGATAATAGAGCAGATGGCTGCAAATATGAGGGAAGTACATATAAAGAATGGAAGGTTTTGGCATAACATTTCTGTATGGGGACAACTACATAATCTACGCAAGCTTCGCATAATTGATCCTACTTGCTCTTTGGAAACAGGTGAAAAGAATGAATTCAGGTTTTTTCCCAGCTTGTCAAGATCAACTAGCCTCAGGACTCTAGTTCTAGATGGTTGTGTTAGTTTGGAGAAAATTGAAGGACTCCCCCTATCACTGGAAGTATTCAGCTTAGTTGCAGGAGTAAGAAAGGATGATTGCCAGGAAGCCAAAATAAGCTGCATCTCCTTGGTTGGTTGTGCAAGATTATCTGACTTCACACTTCATGGATCACTTCCAAACCTTGAGGAGCTTGACCTCTCAGGCACAAGAGTCAAGACACTTGACCTCACAACTCAGGTTGTGCATCTCCCATGTCTCCAACGAGTTGTGTTGTTGAGATGTGAGCAACTCCGAGCTATCCTTTGGCCAAAAAAGGGGATGGCCCAACTAAGTTTGCTTTGCATTGACACTCGAGGAGAAGAGATGACGAGAACACTGCCAGTTTTTGAGAAGTTAAAAAAGGGTCATTGTCAAGCATATGTTGCTATGATGGACATGAAATTTATTCAATTGTTGGTACTAACAAGTTCCAACATGTTTTGGAATTCTGACACTTATATGTTTAGTCTAAATCTCTGCATATCTGCTTGTGGACAGTGTAACAAGAAGGAGATGGAATCAAGTAGCAATGGGAAAATATTGGGGCCAGCCCAACCAAAGTCATTAATCACCAATCCTTCTCAATGCCCCTACATTGATATATGTATTGATGACATAACTATTGATCATGACTATAATAGTGCATCACAATTTCAGCCGTCGGGCTGCCATGTGGAGATTGGTGAGGGGATTAGCAACACTCGCATGGAGAGCATACAAGGAAATAAGGCTATATTCTATGTGATGGAGAAGGCTGAGTCGTTGGATGTGCACGATAATTCTTCCATCGCCACTGTTATCCCTGAACTTATGATGTCTACAGAACAACAGAAACTTACATGGAAACATCTGAAATCTTGTCACGTGGTGAGATGCCCTAAGATGCATACGGTCTTCGATACTATGTGTAGGTACTCTAAATTTCAAGAACTACTGAACATTTGGGTGGCTGATCTCTTGATGACCCAAAGCATTTGGAGCAAACATTGGACATCGGATCATGAAGATCATTATTCCTTTGTGAAACTACAGAGGATACACCTGTTCTGTTGCCCAAGGCTCACATTTGTCCTCGTGATGTCTAGGTTATACACCTTGAGAAGCTTGGAGATCCTCCACATTGTATTTTGTGGTGATCTAAGGCAGGTGTTCCCGGTGGAGCCAGAGATTATGCCACTGATAACTAGATCCTGGCATATCAATAGCCGGTGCCCTAAAGGTGCACTGGAATTCCCAAACCTGAAGCATATCTACCTGCATGAGCTCCATAAGCTGCAAGATATATGCGAAGCCAAGATGTTTGCTCCCAAGCTTGAGACATTCAAGGTGAGGGGATGTTGGGGTCTCAGGCGCCTCCCTGCAACTGGTCAAGAAAGCCGGCCCATCGTGGACTGCGAGAAGGACTGGTGGGAGAAGTTGGAGTGGGACGGGCCGGAGGCCGGCCACGACCCTTCCCTCTTTGTTCCTCGCCACTCGGCATATTACAAGAAGAAGCTTCCTAGAGCCTCAGTTCTCCGGTGAAGCGGCCAAATACTACTCTGGTACACACACACTCATGTGTTCTCTCTTATTTTTGATCTTGTGTCATAGTATATACATGGCACACATAATAGAGACATTGGGTGATTAAATACTCTGTTATGTACTCTCTTAACAACTGCATATAAATTGCATACACATATATGTAGAGCGTCAACTAAGTTAATCCCTCCCCCATCTGTGCACCAAATTGCTTGATCATATTACTTCATCTGTCCTGCTTCCATCAATCAACTGTATCATCATTACCTGTGATGTGTAGGTTTGGTTGTTGCTATCTACAAGATGATGGCGACGTCTTGCAGCTATCGACGGCTAACGTTGCGGCAACGGTTGAGGAGTTTGCTTGACAAGATTGTGTTGGTGTGTTTTCCCAAGAATAAATTGCTGCCGGTTTGACGCTGTGTGTGCACCTGATTAATTGTTTTTCCGTGAGGAACGATACTGCGTATCATTTGTGTGTGATTTGATTGGGCCTGCTGTTATGAGTCTGCTTGTAATAAGGAGGGTTTGATTTGCCAGTGGGTGTGGTGGGTTCACCACATACGGCCGCACAACCCCGTCCATTTGTTGTGAGTGTGACGAGAGCGCTGCTTGTTGTTGGCGAAAGCCATTTGATTGGTTCAGGAGCATGCGTTTTGCTTGATGTAATCAATCAAGAATTAATTTGTCTGGTGGTTTCACCATTCAGCATCATGTCTATAGAGGCATCTGCATCAGCAGAAAGCTCTCCGGAATGGCCCAGCTGGCCGTCGAATCCTCATCTGTCCCAACGGGGTCGGACGGCGTAATCCGCGTCGACACTTGTTAGTGTAAAACTAGAAGGAAGCGTTGAACCCTTTGCTCGGGCTGCGGTTGTATATATATGATGGGTGCCGTGGCTTACAAGAAGATCGAGAGGAGATCGATCACGTAAAGGTTCGGTACAGGAGGTTGAGGAGATAGAACAGAAGAAGGGATAAGAAGAGATACAAGTTAAACACCTTTCCTATCCCTATACAACATCTTCTAACACTCCCCCTCAATCTAAACCTCAAGAAACTTTTGCAAGGTTAAGATTGTACTTGAACTCATCTAATCTCCTCATGGTGAGAGGTTTTGTGAAGCCATCAGCAAGTTGATCTCCAGTAGGTACAAACCGAATATCAAGGAGCTTTCGAGCTACCCTTTCTCTGACAAAGTGGAAATCAACTTCAATATGTTTAGTGCGTGCATGAAAAACAGGATTGGCTGAAAGATAGGTTGCACCAATATTATCACACCATAGTCTGGCAGCTTGTGGAGCCTTGATTCCAAGTTCATCAAGCAAAGTCTGTATCCACATTACTTCAGATGTAGCATTTGCCAAAGCTTTATATTCAGCATCTGTACTTGATCGTGAGACAGTAGCCTGTTTTCTTGCACTCCAGGATATAAGATTAGTTCCCAGAAACACAGCAAAACCACCTGTGGATCTTCTATCATCAGCACACCCAGCCCAGTCTGCATCAGAGTAAGCAGTAACAAGCAGAGATGGGGATTTGGTAATTTGAAGTCCAAGTCCTTCAGAAAACTTAAGATACCTTAAAATCCTTTTGACTGCAGTCCAGTGAGTTGTTCTAGGTGCATGTAAATACTGACATACCTTATTCACAGAGTAGGAAATATCAGGACGTGTAAGAGTCAAATATTGCAAAGCACCCACAACACTTCTGTAATTAGTTGCATCCTCTGGTCCAAGAGCTTCTCCACTTTCAAGAGTAAGTTTCTCAGAAGTTGAAATTGGTGTGCTTACAGGCTTACAATATTGTAGTCCTACTCTTCTGAGTATATCAGTAGTATATTTTTCCTGAGTAAGAAGAATACCATCCTTAACCTGCTTGACCTCTATGCCAAGGAAATAGTGAAGATCTCCCAAATCCTTAAGAGCAAACTCCAATTTAAGATCTTTAAGCAAACAAGTAGTAGCATCTGAACTTGAACTTGCAACAATTATATCATCAACATAAACAAGTACAAATATAGTGATATTACCCGTATCATAAAAGAACAGTGAAGTATCTGCTTTTGATGGTGTAAACCCAAGTTGTTGTAACTGCATACTCAACCTTGAGTACCAAGCTCTTGGGGCCTGTTTCAAACCATACAGAGCTTTATCCAACTTACAGACATGATTTGGCATGCTTTGACTCTCATATCCAGGTGGCTGCCGCATGAACACTTCTTCCTCAAGAACACCATGAAGAAACGCGTTCTGAACATCTAGCTGTCGTAAACTCCAACCTCTGGAGATAGCAATAGACAATACAAGTCGAATGGTAGCTGCCTTAACAACAGGACTAAATGTATCTTCATAATCAATACCAAATCTCTGTTTAAATCCTTTGGCAACTAACCTAGCCTTGTATCTGTCTATGCTTCCATCAGATTTTCTTTTTATCTTATAGACCCATTTGCAATCTATGACATTGATGCCCTTCCTTGAAGGTACTAAGTTCCAAGTTCTATTTTTCATGAGCGCATCATATTCATTATCCATAGCTGCTTTCCATTCTTTATGACCTAGAGCATCATGCAAATTAACTGGTTCTCCAACACTAGTAAGGAAAGCACGTTTGACAGGATCATAACGTACCGTACCATCATTATACTCTTTATTTTTGACGATACCTGACTGTGATCGAGTGTGTCGACGAGGAGCCTGAGAACAAACTGCAGAATTATGCACAGAAGATCCAGGCACCAGATCCAAGGAGGATTCTGCACCTGCTTCTGACCCTGTCGGCACAGGCGCAGGCGATCTCCTATCGCCAGCAGAATCAATCATCGCGTCTCGCGCCTCGTCTTCTCGCGTACAAGTGGCGGGCGACCCGCCCGTGTCTGGGCTGGCGGGGTCCACCTGGTGGGGGCTGTAGGCCACGCGCACGCGTGCACCCGCGCCTGGGCTGGCGGCCTCAGCCAACCGCGCATCGGGACATGCGGGGTCCACTCGGTCGGCCACCGGCGTGCGAGGAGATGCATGCAGGGAGAAGCAATCCTCCTGGGATCGCACGCCGTCAGGTGCAGCAGTTCTGACGTCCGAATCAGCATGGGATCCGGCGCCGCTGCCAACCGAATCAGTGTTGGATCCTGTGCCTTTTTCGTCCAGACCTGCACACATAAAATGACGACTAGAATCTGCAGAAAAACAATTTTCTGTGGAATTTTTCACATGATCAGCGTTAGTTAATTCACCCCCGTGATCAGGAAGAAGGGCTATTTCAGCACGAAGGAGAGCGCCTGCATTTGGATGAAGTTTGGCGAATGGAAAAAGATTTTCATCAAAGACAACATCTCGAGAGATATAAATACGTCCAGTAGCAATTTCTAGGCACTTGTAGCCTTTGTGGAGATTGCTATAGCCAAGAAAAATGCATTGAGTAGAACGAAGTTCAAGCTTATGATGATTGTATGGACGAAGATTGGGATAACATGCACACCCGAAGGTTTTGAGAGAATTATAGTCTGGTTTTTGATGATAAAGACGTTCCAATGGAGTAGAATTTCCAATAACTTTGCTAGGCAAACGATTAATAAGATATGTGGCAGTGATGAAAGCTTCATCCCAATACTTAAGGGGCATGGAGGCATGAGCAAGTAGAGAGAGACCAACTTCAACAATGTGGCGATGTTTACGCTCGGCAGAGCCATTCTGTTGATGAGCATGAGGACAAGACACATGGTGTGCAATGCCTATACTACGAAAGAAGGAGTTGAGCTTCTCATATACTCCCCTCCCCAGTCACTTTGGACTGTTAAGATTTTTCTGTCAAAGTGTCTTTCAACAAGTTTTTGAAACTCTTGAAATATAGAAAAGACTTCAGATTTATACTTAAGTAAATAAATCCAAGTAAACTTGTTGTAATCATCGATAAAACTGACATAATATTTCTTTCTGCCAAAAGAATCTCGGGCATGTCCCCATACATCACTGAAAATAAGCTCTAAAGGAGCTTGAGAAACACTACTAGACTTAGGATAGGAAAGTTGGTGACTCTTGGCACATTGACAAGCTTCACAAACCGAATCACTAATAGGGCTATGTGACAAAGAAAGTTTGCCTTTATTGACTACTTGCTTAACTATGACCGAGGACGGATGTCCTAAACGTTGATGCCACCGTGCCAAGGAGGGCTTGATGACGGAGTAGACCTGACGATGATTGCGACTAAGTGCTCCGGATGTGATGGGGTAGAGGCCGCCAATGCATCTACCGTGGTGTAGGAGTTCCCTCGTTGCCCGATCCTTGATAAAAAAAGTAACGAGGGTGAGTTTCAAAGAAGACATTATTATCAGTGGCTAAACGAGACATAGAGGCAAGACTTTTATCGGCTTGAGGGACATGAAGAACATCTTTTAAGACTAGATCACGTTTAAGCATAGGGGAATTAATAACAGCTTGACCAATGTGTCTAATATCCATACCTCCACCGCTTGCGGTGTGAATCTGATCAGTGCCGTGATATTTCTCACGGAGAGCAAGTTGCTCTAGCTCGCTTGTGACATGATCCGTAGCGCCTGAGTCAACATACCACACTCCTTCTCCTCCTTGATCACGCATAGCTGCAGCAACCTGACGAGAATCTGGAACAAAGTCCTCATCATAACGGTGCCAGCAGTCCATGACCTCATGGCCGGCCTTCTTGCAGAGTTGGCAGCGAGGGCGGCTGCGCGAGGAGGAGGAGGGGCGGCGGCTAGTGTTGTTGTTGAAGCCACCACCCCCTGTTCTGTTGGAGTTGTTGTTGTAGCTGCCACCTCCTGTGTTGCCGTAGTTGTTGGTGTAGCTGCTGTCGCCCTGGGAGTTGCCGCGCCCACGCCCACCGCCGCGTTGCGCGTGGTGACCGCGTCCACGGCCGCGTCCGCGCGAGGCGGCGTTGGCAGAAGATTGGCGAAAAGCGGCGCCATGAAGGAGACTGAGGCGGGCGTCGAAGCTCAAGAGCTGGCTATATAGCTCCTGGACGGTGATCGGCTCCACCCGAGCAGCAAGGGCCGAGACGACTGGATTATAATCCATGTCCAGTCCGGCCAGGATCTTGGATACGATCTCCGGATCGGAGAGCGCGGCGGCAGTGCATGCAACTTCGTCGGTGAGGCTCTTAATCTTGCCAAGATATTCTGCCATAGTCATGTTACCTTTTTGCAGGTTCGTAAGCTCGATGCGAGTGTTGATGGCTTGCGCTTGGCTTTGGGCGGCGAACATGTCATGGATGGCGCGCCAGACTTCTGCCGGCGTCTGGAGCGTGGCCACCTGTGCAAGGATGTCGCGGGAGAGCGAGCCCATCAAGTAACCTTGGAGTTGTTGCTGCTGTGCGTACCAGAGGGATCTGGCAAAGTTCACCACCTGTTCTTCTTTGCCGTTGTTGGTGACGGTGAGGGTGGGCGGCGGCGAAGGGCTCTTCGCGTCAAGATGGTGCTCCATCTGCGCGCCCTTGATCTGGGGTAGGACGACGGCCTTCCAGAGGAGGAAGTTGCCTCTCGTCAGCTTCTCTTGCGGCGGCGATCCGAGGGAGGAGTTGGTGTGGGTGGAGGTGGACGAAGATGCAAAGGTGGAGGAGGAGGCGTCGGTGGTGAGGGCACCCATGGTGCTCGGCATCATGGCGGCGGAGGTGGTGGACATAGTTGCGGTCGCCTGAGGTAGCTAGATGTGATCTCTATTCGATCTGTCGAGGAAGAGGCTCTGTTACCATGTAAAACTAGAAGGAAGCGTTGAACCCTTTGCTCGGGCCACGGTTGTATATATATGATGGGTGCCGTGGCTTACAAGAAGATCGAGAGGAGATCGATCACGTAAAGGTTCGGTACAGGAGGTTGAGGAGATAGAACAGAAGAAGGGATAAAAAGAGATACAAGTTAAACACCTTTCCTATCCCTATACAACATCTTCTAACAGTTAGAACTAAACACAGACGTGTATGTCCGACTAGTAGTCTAACCAGTAACCGAGTAGACTTAGTAGTAGTATACCAAGTCGGTTAGCTACTAGACAATCATACGCATATATACATATGCGTGTACCCCCAGTCCTGTAATCACCACAACGAAAGTCGATCAAAGCAATAAAAAGAAAGACAAGTGCGAGCTATCACCAAATCAGTCTCGTCCCTATCAGTTTTTTAGTTTTTTTAGTTTGCTAAAGTTACGTCGAGACGTTCCGCCGAGGCCGCCAGCCAGGTCAAGTTTACGTATACGTGTGTGTTGCTTGAGAATCAATCAACCTCGTCTAGCTAGCTTTGCACTTCGGGTGCATCGTTCCTAGGTGATTTGATCTAGGAAGCCAACAATTGATATCTAGAGCCTCGACGATTTACGATCTACGATGACAGACAACGACGCTGAGTTGGTCAAGTCCGTTGACAGATGTTCCAAGGCGAACAAGTCAGGCAATGGTGGTTCCAAGGCGAACAAGAACGGCGACAAGGTGAAGAAAGGCGACCAGTCAGCAACCAGTGGTGGCGGAACGTGCGGTGCCAACGTACAGGCGCATCGCAACATCCCCATCCAGTACCCGATGCTCACCGACGCCAACTACGGCGTGTGGGCGGTGAAGATGAAGATTATTCTCCGAACCTTCGAGTGTGGCAGGCCATCACGGACAATGACGTCGACGAGGAGTGCGACGAAGGTGCCATGGCCGCCAAAGCCCAGTCTGT
The DNA here is from genome assembly GCA_021605145.1 of Aegilops bicornis. Classification (NCBI taxonomy): domain Eukaryota; kingdom Viridiplantae; phylum Streptophyta; class Magnoliopsida; order Poales; family Poaceae; genus Aegilops; species Aegilops bicornis. The sequence continues at coordinate 243,950,249 of CM038673.1, read as the reverse complement.
GCCGGATTCCGTGCTGATGACATTGGCGGAGTTCGAGACAGTAAGAGAGGCGTGGAACGCACTCAAAGAGATGAGGATCGGAGAAGATCGCGTCATCAAGGCTCGGGCACAAGTGCGGAAGCGCCAATTTCACAAGTTGCAGATGGAGGAAACTGAATCGGTGAACGACTATGCCATGTGTCTGACTACGTTGGTGGGAGAGATCCGCGCGCTTGGTGCAAAGCTCGACAAAACCGAGATTGTGGAGAAGTTTTTCAATTCGGTGACTGATAAATTCACGTACATCATCGGCTTTACGACATCGACGACATGACCATAACGGAGGTGATCGGACACTTGCGAACGTGGGAAGAGAATGCTCGTGGTTGTCGGAAAGGCAAAGGAGGAGGTGGTGACCAACTCATGTAGTTGCGCGCAGATTGGGAGTCCCCAAGTATCAAAGAAAGGCACAACGTTGGTGAAGGCTCAAGCAATGCGAAGCGCGGCGGACAATCCAAAGAAGGCAAAGGAAAATGCAGGCCACAAGGTCGTGGTAAGGCGGACCGATCTAAAGAGCGGAAGCCACGGAACTTGGATATGTCCGAGGTCAAGTGCTATAACTGCAACAAGATGGGTCACTTTGCAAAGGATTGTCCGGAGCCTAACAAGTGTGAGATCAAGGCAAATTTGGCGAAGCAAGAAGCCGAACGTCCAGGTCTTCTATGGCTGAAGTTTGTGATCTCGTCCAAACGATGGTTGTGAAACCAAACCAGAAGGTGCTACTTCATGAGAAAAAAGTAACACCAAAGTTATCAGGAAGCCAGAACGTGTCATGGTACCTAGACACGGGTGCTAGTAACCACATGACGGGGTGCAAGGAAAAGTTCCTCGAGCTAGAATATGATGTTGGTTCAAATGTGGAGATTTGCGGGCAAGGTTTTGTCCTCTTTGAGGGTCTCACAGGAGAACATCGCATACTCACCGGTGTGTACTTCATCCCACGGCTTCGCAACAACATCATCTATGTCGGGAAACTTGACGAGAATGGATGCAAGGTGGACATCGAGAACGGAGTGATGACGATCTTTGAAAACCTCCGAAACGTGCTAGCGCGTGTGAATCGCACGCGGAACAGGCTCTATATTCTCAACCTTGATCAATCTCAACCGGAGTGTTGGCTCGCCAAGAGTGATGATGATTCGTGGTTATGGCATGCTAGATTTGGACACATTAACTTCTACGCCTTGAAGAAGATGTCGAAGATGGAGATGGTTTTGGGATGCCGTTTATCGACCATGTTGATCGAGTATGTGATGGGTGCTTGGTTGGAAAACAGCACCACAGGTCGTTCCCTGCTCAGTCTACCTATCGTGCAAGTGATGCACTCAAGCTACTCCATGGTGATCTATGTGCCCTATCACCCCAGCAACTCACGGAGGAAAGAAGTACTTCTTCCTTGTGATAGATGACTACTCGAGATACATGTGGGTCGTTCTCCTACGATCTAAAGGTGAGGGATTTGAAGCGTTCAAGAAGCTGAAGGCTGCAACAGAGATGGAACACAAGTTGAAGGTTCGCGCTCTACGGACAGATCGCGGGGGAGAGTTTACGTCAAACGAGTTCAACGACTACTGCGAGAAGATTGGCATAAAAAGGTTCCTCGCGGCACCTTATACGCCACAGCAGAACGGTGTTGTTGTAAGGCGCAATCGAACCGTCGTTGACATGGCGAGAAGTTTACTCAAGAGCAAGAACTTGCCGGGGACTTTTTGGGGAGAAGCTGTCTCGATGGCGGTCTATCTTCTCAACCGGGCTCCAACGAAGGCGGTGATCGTCAAGACTCCGTATGAAGCAATTTATGGACGGTAGCCGAATGTGTCTCATCTACGGACGTACGGGTGCATGGCGCATGTGAAGACGACGGAACCGCATCTCTCAAAGCTTGCCGATCGTAGCACCAAGATGGTGTTCATCGGATACGAGAGAAGTTCCGGCACCAAGGCATACCGCTTCTACGATCTACGAACCAATCATCTACGGATTTCACGCGACGTCGTGTTTGAAGAAAACCAAGCGTGAAATTGGAGCGCAGCAGACGACGATGCTCCAAATGGTAACATATTCACAGTTGAATTTCCAGCTAATGATGATGCGGGGGAGGACATCCAAGTGGTTGGCAAGATGCACAGCCAAGGTGACCACAATGGTAGTGATCACCATGGTGCCGACACCGATGACAACGCGCATAGGTCACAAGGTGATAGCGACAACGACGCGCACGAAACAGGCGGAGATCTCGGCAGTGACATCGACAATGAGGCGCATAGTAACGATGACAATCAAGATGATGGTCACGGTCACGATGACTGCGCCAACGACGTGGATGTCAACGATGTGGTTGCCAACGACCCGGCATGTACCACTCCCGAGACTCGTCCATCTTCCTCAAGTGCATCGACGCCGAAACAATTTGTGTCGCCTCCTTCGCAAGCCACAACGGATTCTTCTGGGCCTCATCGCTACAAGACCCTCAAGAAAGTCTACAACTACGCAAACCCAGATACACTTGAGTACTCTGGACTATGTTTGCACGGAGTTGAGGAGCCAGCGAACTTCGTAGAGGCGAGCAAAAGTTCAAGTTGGACGCACGCCATGGATGAGGAGATGAAGGAAATCGAGAACAATGGCACGTGGACTTTGGTAACCCGACCTCCGAACCAAAAAGCGACAGGTTTGAAGTGGGTTTACAAGTTAAAGAAGGGCACGAGGGGTGCCATTGTGAAGTAAAAGGCAAGATCGTTGCAAAGGGCTACGTACAACGTCAAGGAGTTGACTATGAGGAGGTGTTTGCACCGGTTGCTCGAATCGAGACGGTGAGAGTGCTCCTAGCTTTGGCAGCACAAGAGAATTGGAAGGTTCATCATATGAATGTTAAATCCGCTTTCCTCAACGGCGATCTCACAGAAGAAGTGTACGTGGAACAACCCCTCAGCTACGAGAAGAAAGGAGGAGAAGGAAAAGTGTACAAGCTCAAGAAGGCATTGTACGGGCTAAAGCAAGCGTCAAGAGCTTGGAACTCAAAGTTAGACCAAAGTTTGGTCTCGCACGGGTTCAAAAGATGTCCCCTAGATGATCCAAAAGACAGTTCATCAAGCACCAAAGAACAGGTGAAGGATGAAGACGCGACCAAGGAGGAGCGCTGGCGTCAAGCTATGGACGAGCCGATGACAATAAGGACAATCCCTGAAATACTGCAACGAACAACGAAGGCAATGCCAACGATAACGTCTATGAGTAGTAGTCGCCGTATTTGGGATCCAGGATGACTAAGTGACCACGTCGTGTTTAGGGAGGTAAATGTTAGAACTAAACACGGACGTGTATGTCCGACTAGTAGTCTAACCAGTAACCGAGTAGACTTTTTTTTAGCATCAGTACAGACACAAACGCTCATATACACGCGCATACGCTCATCCCTATGAACGCACACACGCACACCCTACCCCTATGAGCACCTCCGAGAGACTGAGCCGGCATATCATCTTGAGATTTACCAAGCCACCGTAGGCAGACGGGAACGTCTCCTCCCACTAAAAGCGCATTGCCGGAAATTCTGAAATAAATTCAGAAATAATGTGAGCACCAGGATTTGAACCCTGGTAATTTGGGATACCACTGTCCATCTAACCATCTCAACCACAGATTGGTTCGCCAACCGAATAGACTTAGTAGTAGTATACCAAGTCGGTTAGCTACTAGGCAATCGTACGCGCGCACACACACACACACACACACACACACATATATATATATATATATATATATATATATATATATATATATATATATATATAATCACCACATCACCACAACGAAAGTCGACCAAAGCAATAAAGAGAAAGACAGGAGTGACACGCTCCTGTAGCTATCACCAAATCAGTCTGGTCCCGATCAGTTTTTCCGTTTGCTGAAGTTACGTCGAGACGTTCCGCCGAGGCCGCCGGCTAGGTCAAGTTTAGGTATACGTCTATGTTTTACGTGTGTGTTGCTTGAGAATCAATCAACCTCGTCTAGCTAGCTTTGCACTTCGGGTGCATCGTTCCTGGGTGATTTGATCTAGTGATCAAAAACCAACAACGCTCGGATGGAAGAGGTGCAGGGGTCCGGGCGCGGCGAAAGAGACAGTTGCTCGACATGTCCAAACCTCCCTACGCCGCCGTCGCCGCCTCCCTCTCTAGCTGACGGCATCGCCGCAACTTCCAGGCGACGTTCTCCGTCTTGCAAGACGGAGCCGACGAAGGGACACCGACGGACGAGGGCGACTGCGTCTCTGTTGCGGTGGTCGGGGACGGGCTGGACGACATCTCCCGCAGTAGATTGGGACAAGTGGTGAGGATGGGTAGCTAGGGTGGAGGACGGCGAGGGCTCGGGCGCGGGAAAGCTTGGAGGGCGGCGGGAGGAGGAGGAAGGGTTTGGTAGTGGGGGCGGGCTGTCGGGTCCAACGTGGCGGGCATGCCTAGGCGCGCCTTGGCGTTCGCATATCCATCCCATATTTAGGCTAGATATGAGGGGTGTCAGTCAGCTCGGGCATTTAAGACCCATTTAAAAAACCCGTGTGGGTCGAAATTTCATGACCAGGCAATGACCGGACGGCCTGCCCAGACGTGTGAGGTGGGTTCGAGGCGCCCGGCGTCTATTTTTGGCTAGTACTAGGTGCCAGTGCACCTGCCCAAAATTTTGGTAGGTCGAGGACTGGTCGTCAGATGCGGCCCCTTGTAACCGTCTGATCCTTCCCTTCTCTTCCCATCCCTTTCTTCCCTTTCTTCCCCACCGCGCCCGAGATCCAAGTAAGAAAACACGAGCGCATGGCAGCCGCATATTGACACCGCGTCGCGCTGCCCGTGTTTGCCCTCGTCGTCGACAGTTTCCACCGTGCTTGCCGTCGGCGCTTGCCGCCGATGCTTGCCGTCTACGATCACAACAAGGAAAAGCTACCCGCGTCACCATCTAGTTGGATCTAGGAAATTGCTGGTTCCGGCAAAATGAAAATAGTCTCAGTTGTACAAATCTGAGAAACACGATTGTAAAAGACAAAAGAGCCAGTTCCAGATAAACACAATGGGTTCCAGCAAAAAATACTCAGCAGTAAAAGCACACTAGTTAATTGTTGCAACAAAATAAGCTAGTTTCAGCAAAAAAAAAAAATAGCTGGTTCCAGCAACTGTGGATCGCCGCCATGGTTGTCGCAGCATGGGGTTGCAGCATCTTCTGATGGTGGGCGCCCTTTCCTGTGAGCGGAGCGGAACGTGCAGGTTGCTGTTCGTGGCGAGACATCTGCTGTTGAAGGGCCGCAGCGAATAGATGATGCGCTCACCAGAGCTGCACACGGCGTGCTGCTGGGGCAAAACGCGAGCTGCGTATGTCCGATGGTGCTCTCGCCGGAGCTGCAAGCTGCACGTGATTTGTTTTGCCATGGATTAGTGTCATTTGGAGGACACAGAAAAGAGGAAGAGAGACTGAGTTTGGATAGAAAAAGTGTGTGGAGGAGGACATCCTGTAAAAGAGATAAGAGCATCTATAGCCAGGCATGACAAATCCGGTTCTCTATACGTCCACGGACGTGCCTAGGTTAGCCCGCAGACGTATCCGGAAGCGCCCTCATGTCTCGTGTCTGGTATTCACATATCTCAAATCCGGACACTCAAATCCATGCAAATTCATGCATGTCGATCACTGCTACTTGAGAGCTGCGTTCGAATTTGTCCCGAAGAGGAAGGGTGAAAAATATAGTAGCTGCTAAGTATTTTTCTTAGTGAGGACCATGTTATTGAACCAATAGGAGAACGGCGCAAATCCTTGTGAACAATATCTGCACACACAAGGACAAATACTTGCACCCAACGCAGGCAACAGGGTTGTCAATCCACTTGAACTCGTTATTTGCAAGGATCAAATCTAATAGTTGTAGGTAGATAAATGGCAAAGTAAAAGGAAAGAAATAAAATTGCAGCAGGTTATTTCAAGTTTTTTGTAGTATGATTTAAATAGTCCCGGGGACATAGGCATACATTTGAATTCAACTTAAGATGATTTCAAATATTCAAATTCAACATGAAGTGCATTCAGCTATTTGAATCCGATATCATCGCATTTGTAAATCATACCTAAATTAAGGGGGCATCAATCTTTGCTTTGCTTTTGTACATAATAACATATAGTTGTGTACAAAATAGATTATAATTTACCTTCGCCACTCCAAAATAATCATGCTTATAGGATTTCAAGAGTCAAAATTTTAAAAGAAGCGAATTTAATGAGGTTTTCAAACGTACAAGATCAAATTTAACGAGGTCTATTTAGGTCAATCCGAAAAGTTTAAGAGTACTCTAAACGTGAATGCTTATGCTCTCAAATATGGAACGAAGCGCCAAAATAGCCTATCGTCGCCCGAAACCGCGCGAGACGAAGGTTTGGTGGAGGGAAATTACTGTCCAAACTCTGACCCTTGAAACCTATCGGCCCGATGTCCAGAGGTACAAACCGGGGTAGGTTTGTAACTTCATCGAGACGCCACACAACCTCCTCCGAAAAACATTCATACACTGTGGGCGCCTAAACACCCATGTGCTCGGCCGAAATTGCTGCCGTCGACAATTTGGGACACCTGACATTACCGACTTAACCCCCGACCCGCGACATGTCCGAAATTTAAGAGGAGGGGGGGGGGGGGGTGAGCTTGTACTATCCCCAAATTTCAAACAAGCGCATGCCCCACTGAAACATGGTTCCCCTTAGCCCCCCCAATCTGATTCCCCATTCATACTTCATGGGCCCTAAATCTCCCTCCCCACTAGCCGTGAAACCCCAGCCTCCTCCGTCCGCCACCACATCACACCGATCAACCGCCTCCCTCCTCCATCACACCGGAGCCGATACCTCGACGATGTCGTCCATCGCAACTGCAACTGCAACGCCCTCGACAGCTTAACAGATGAAGCCGAAGCAGAGCTACCTCCAGGACGCCGATGTGCGCCATACCCGAGCCAGTTCAACCACGCCGTCCTGCGCCTCATCATTGTCCCTCCAACATCACAACCGTCCACCGCACCGGAGTTGTCCCCGCTACGTTGTTGTTCGCCGCCTGGGATCTGCTTTCCCTCTGCCGACAGACGGCCACCGCAACCCACTGAGCAACTTGGCCATGGGTTCGTCCAAGCCTCGGCCGTCCTCCACAACATCGGCTCCACGCATAAATACAAGAAGATCGGTGCAAAAACAAGAGGACACAACACTGCCAGACGGCATTGATACTCATCTTCCCTTAGTCATGCAAATCTTATGTACAACATGGGATACCGAATGGAAGACCGTTCTGGAAAATCTACATCAATATTAGTTGTCACGTGGATCCTCGACATAGAAAACTAGGGGCAATAATGACGATGACACACAGCCTTCAGTGGGCCCTAGAATGCGTTGGGGCCAGCACCTGGCTAGGATAGACCATGGCCTGACCCAACCGATTAGGTTGTTGGTGTGACGGAGCCCTTAGGGCATCTCCAACAGCGACCCGCAAATGTCCTCCCGCATCCGTCCATGGACAGGGGTCCAGACCTCGAACACGGATGCAGGAGGCGGTTATCCAACGCGCGCCGCATATTTCAACAACTCTTTGAACTAACCGGAAGAAATACATGCAAACACGGCGGATTTCATACAAACCAGACGAAATTCATTACTTTTTCAACATTTTTTTATAAGAATAAGATAAAACTAATCTACGGCTGGAGGCGGCGAATATCCATTCCGACGACGTGGATACCCTTGACTAGTCTACGGTCGGCCACGGCGGATCTTCATTGTCTTCCCCATGTACGCCAGCTGTGAGCCCTAGAGGTATATGCTTGACCGTAAAGGGCAGCTCGCTTCACCACCGCTCATCAGAGTAGAACCGCCAGGTGATGCTTCAGCCGGAGGCGAAGGATGCCCTACCTTACATGATCAGAGTTGGTTTTTAGGTAGGGGGCGACGGTGGCCTGCCATAGGGGCAAGACACCAGTTGTGCTTTCGCCCCACAGCTCCTTCGTGCCACCATGAGGGCTCTAGGACAAGTGCGACGGGTTCAAATCCCCACATCCGGATCGTGGAGCCATGACAGAGTGCACACGAGCCACTCGCCGCTACACCTCTCTCCACCCACACGGCCAAGGGACATAGCCATCGTTGTCGCCATGGTGCCCGCCGAAGAGCCAACTGTGCAGACCGCCATCCCGGGTCCGCCGCCCCGGCATCCATGTCTTGAGGCATCGCCAAAAATTTGCATCATAGCACACCAACCACACTAAGGAAGAGAGGAAGGTACCTCCTTCCACTCCTAGCCCGGCATCAACCACCAGGTCTGGGTCAGGGCCTTCACCGTAGACGCCGCCCACCACTTCGAAGCCGCACAACACCACTCACACAGCCGAGAGCTTGTCATCTCCATCCTGGAGCCTCCCTAACAGCGCCAGCCCGGAGCGTGCCAGCCACCAAAAGCAAATCCACCACCACCAGCCACCTGTCCAGCTCGCCACCCCCACCAGCAACCAGCGAGCCCTCGGCCATGACCATAGTAGGGGTGCCGGAGCCCGAACTGAGGAGGCCCGCCAGAGATGACCGCTACAACCCATGGTCAGATCTGAACCACCTCGACATCATGGGCATGTAGCCACCGCACCGCGAGCCTCCACCCACCGCGACGCTGCGCACCCACCGTGAGCACGCCACTATCACGCGCCATTGCCACCACGCCGCTGAGCCTTGTGCCCGCCTGACACCACCGCTTGGACCAGCCCCCCGCACTGGCCATCCCCGAGAAGAGGTGAAAGGAGCGAGGTAGGGCGGTAGGGAGAGGAGGGGAAGAAAGCGCGGCACCGCCGCCTGAATCGCCTGCCCGGGGTGGGGGTGGCAGGAGGGGGCTGACGCACGGGTTAGGTCGTGGGTTTTTTCAGAGATGTCTTGTTAGGGGAAATAAGATAATTGTCGGTATTATATGTGCAAGCCACTGCTTTTAGCCCATCGATGGTCAAAAATATCCATATCTTTTTACAAGAGGTAGTGGCGTGACTTTGTGTGCATTCTTCTTCAAACATTTATCAAAGTTGACTATTAAGCTACTCCGGGCTCCAACTTCTCCAAGTTGAACCGCGCCAACTTGAACACGCACAGTAACTCGTTGCGACCTCTAGCAATACGTGCTAATCCCCAAGAGCCACGTTGTGATTTGATGGCCTAAACCTGCTTCATTGGTGATGCCCAAATCAATCTCTTTGGAAAAAAGACGACTTGTGGCTCGACTGAGGGCGTATCATAAATAATGAGTGATGGTCCCACATGTACGGTCTCAAACGTTTGATTTAACTATGAGAAACATTTTTTCACATTGTACAAACATTTTTTTATAATCCATGATTTTTTGAAATACAATGTACAATTTTTGAATGGTCTAAACATTGTTTTGAATTATATGGACATTTTTGTTGCACAATATAACATATTTTGATACGGAAAATACTATCTGGCGAACTATCTTGGGGGGGCTCTAGCGAATACTCTTTCCACCGTTGCATATATCTTGGTTCAGGCCCTGGCCATGTGGAATTGTTAAAGTCATTCGCTATCAGTTGATTCCATGTGAACGCTCTATATTATTATTATTTTCAAAAATTATAAGGCCAAGGTTGTGCGCTTGATGGGGCCCGACGGCTTGTGGCTCGACTTTGGCAGTATCATAAATCCCAAGTGACAGTCTTAGATGTATGGGCTCAAACATTTGTTTTAACTATGAGAACATTTTTTTTTCCATTGTATAAAAAAAGTGTCAAAAACATTATTTTGAAACTGATCTTTTTAAAGCTAAATTTGTCTAAATTTGATTTAACTTTAAATTTTTCTAAAATCCTGATTTTTTCCATTTTGGAAAGAATAAAAATCCTTACTTTTATATGTTTTTAACACGCCATGTGCATTTTTTATTTATAGGTACCATAGCATTTTTTTTTCTTTTTTATCATTGTAGGTACCATGACAGTTTTATTATAGGTCATATGACAGTTCTTTTATTGTTAAGAGATTGCCATTTTAATAAGTAATAGCATGGTATTTTTTATCACTTATAGGATGGCAATTTATTATTAAGAGCAATTAATTTTAATTATTAATAACATGGCATATTTATTTGTTAGAAAGATGGCAATTTTATTATTAACAGGATAACAGTTTTATTATTGGGGGCATAGCATTTTCATTATGTGTTGACATGGCATTTTTATTATGAGAAGGATGATAGTTTAATTATTAACATGATGGCAGTATAATTATTAATACGATGGCAGTTTTATTGTATAGAGCATGGCATTTTCATTATTGTTGACATGACATTTTTATTATTGGGAGGACGGCCGCTTACTTATAAACAGGATGAAGATTTTATTATATAGAACTTGGCATTTTCATTATTGTTGACATGTCATTTATATTATTAGGAGGATGGAAGTTTTTCATTCTTTATTGACATGGCAAAAAAAGGCAATGACATGGCATTTTTATATGAATTTTTGCACAGTGGAGCAACTCAAGAAAAACAATTACATCATGACATTTTGTATTTTGGTCATGGAAGTTTTTTGAAAGCGGCATGGCATTTTCCTGTTTTTTTTACAAGATATGCATTTTTTTAAAACAGTTTAATTAGGCCTGTGGGCGGGTTACCCTGGCGAACGAAATCTTTTTGATGGGCCTTCCCCTAGCTAACAGTAAGGGAGTGGCGCAAGGTTCGCTGGTTCGGGCCCCTGGTGCTAACAAAATTTATGAACATCTTTTGGGATGCCAACAGCATTTCAATGAATTACAATAACAAAAAAATTATTCCATGTAGACATTTTCCAAATTTGCGGGTTTTAATTTTTAAACGAATGTTAGTTTTGACATATATGAATTTGGGTTATTTTTTCAAAAATATGAGCAGAAGAAAAACTAAATGAAAAAATAAAGAAAATCAAACCAACCTGTAGGAAGCTAATTGGGGCCCAACTTTAGCTCGCTGTTGGCAAGTGCTCGGCAAGGCAAAACATAGCCCGCGGCGATTATATCTCGCCTAAAGCGAGCCTGTAGAATGTGTTGCCATAAGCAAATATAGTTCAGAAATGGAGTAATGGAGTTCAAAATGAGAGCAACCAGGATTCGATCCCGGGTCACGAGATAGAAGCTGGCGACAAGTTCGTGGTATGCTATAAGGCACGATCTCTTAAAGGGAATAGTGAAAAAGGAGAATTTAACAAAAAATGTTATCCATAGGGTTTCTGGGTTTTTTTTCACTGTTTTTCTTTGAACCTTTCTCCTTTTTCACTATTTTATTCGGTTTTCATTGGGTTTTTTAATTTTCATTTGTATTTTTTTTCTTCTTCTTCTCATTCTTTTTGCATTTGTTTCTTCCGGGTTTTTTTTCATTTTATTTTAGCTCATTTATTCTTGTTTCTTTTTTGTTTTTCAATGTTTATTTTCATTCTATGTTTTTTGTATATGTCAACAACATTTTTCTAATGCACATTTAATATTTTTTAATACAAATTCAACATATTTTTATATATGGTCAACAATTTTTCTATACACATTTAAAAATTCTGGATTAACATTTTTAATACATGGTCAATATGTTTTCTACAATTTTTTGTAAATGCTTGATTAATTGTTTTCAATAAAAAGATTAACATTTTTCTGTACACCTTTTACATTTTCGCAAACGCTTGATTAACATTATGCAAACACTTGTTCAATTTTAAAAAAATGCTTGACTAACATTTTTTATATACACAATCAACTTTTTCATCATTTTTTCATACATGATCAACATTTTTTCTATACACATTTATCATTTTCCAAATGCTTAATTACAATTTTTCAAATACATGTTCAATTTTTTAAATGCTTGATCAACATTTTTGTATACATGATAAAAAAACGTTATTTTTTTTAATACATGGTCATCATTTTTTCTATACACATTTGACTATTCCCAAATGCTTGATTAACATTCCCAAATGCTATATTCTTGATTAACATTTTTGTATACATGATTAAAAAATAAACATTTTTAATATATGACGAACAATTTTGTATACACATTCAATATTTTTCCACATGCTTGATTAACATTTTCAAATACTTGCTCAACATTTTTCAAATGCTTTTCATTTTTTGTTATATTTACATTTAGAATATTTTGAAGTATTATATAGTACAAAAATAAAGCAAAATACCAAAATCGAAAACAGAAAAAGAAAAACGTTGATGTGACCTGCCACGCGCGTGGGCTGGCCCATCATGCTCGCCTGTTCAGCGAGTCATAAGCTGGACTCGCTGAAGGCGAGATATAGGGGCGACCTACATAGCCATGCCTTCCTGTCGAGAGACTGGTGGCTTTTGCTTCTCGCGTTTCATGGAAAGGGGGTTGCAGCTGCCTGCCTCTAATATTCCTTAGTCTGGTGTCATTTGTTTGTTGTTAACTCACATTACAGTAAGGGCGCTGATCTGCGCCGATGCGCCGGCCCAACCGTTGGGCCGGTCCAACACCAGCCGTCCGATGCGCGAGCCGGGGTTGTCAGATCTGCGCGATCGAGATCCCTTTTGACAAATCCTCCGCATCACACTCGCCGCCAGACAAAGACGGCACCGCAGAAGCCGCACTCGCCGCGCTTCGCCCGCCGCAGTCGCACTCGCCACACCCCCGCCTCGCCGCATCAAGACCGCTGGCCGCTTCGCCGTTAACCTCGCAGCACCCATCCCCACCCCCCCTCACGCGGATGGCAGCTAGCCACCTCCGTCACCGCAACTTGGCAATGAAGTTAAATCGCAACTCCGTCGCCGCCGACCATCGACACATGCAACACTCGCCGCAGCTTGTAGCTAATCCGTGAACGCTGCTGGAACTTCGCCGCCGCTTGAAGCACCATGGCCTCGTGAATGGATGTAGCAAAACACATCGCCACCGGTAGCAAAAACCGAGGCTGTTGCAACAAAAATGTCGCCCTCGCTGCCGCTTGGTCACACCTCGGTCGTAAAAAGCGCCATGGCCGCATGAATGGATGTAGCAAAACACACATACGGTAGTAGCAAAAAGTTGACACGGTTGTAGCTTTTCTCTCAATGGTTGAAGCTTTTGCCTCTCACGGTGGAAACTTTTACGTAAATGATTGAAACTTTTTTCGCTTTTGAGCAGCGCTGGGTGAAATCTTCCTCTATCGTTAGGTTGCAGCAAAATCACAGAGACGCCATGGTCATTGCCGAGGAAGATTTCTCAATCTCTGGTTGAAATTTTTTCATCTGCGGGTTGAAGCTTTTTGTCAAACGATTGTAACTTTTCCTGTATTTTGTTGTCCGTTGAAGCATTTTATTTAGTGGATGTAGCTTTTTGTGTCCATGGTTGTAGCACGGATAAACGCCGTTTGCAACTCTCCCAAGTATCAAGGTTGCAGCTCCTCCCGTGGCCATGGTTGTAGCACGAGCACCTCGGTCCTCCCGGCGTTTGCCGTCGCCAATTGCAACAAAAAGGGAAGAGAGGAGGAGGGAAAAGGGAAGAGAGGGAGAAGGAAGAAAAAGGAGGTGGGAAGGCGAGCGGGGCTGCAACCTATATCCATGGTCGACGGCGAGCTGCTCCACGCGCTACAATGGGGGAGACGAGATGGGGTTAGACGGAGGCGGAAGGAAGAAGAAGCAAAGAAAAAGAAAAAGAAAAGGTAAAAAAACGTTTCGTCAACTAAGCGCGCGCGTGCCAGCGTGTCCCGCGTGTGAAAAAAGGAAGCGCGCCGTCCCCAAACACTTACCTACCTTACAGTAAACATTTGTTAACCACTAGTATTCCAGTAGAACCCCCTTTTATTTTTTAAAGAGAGTCCAATATAAGCAACTGAACTTTCATGCTTTAGTGTCTCTCGTAGCAGATGACAGGCCCTGTGGAGCACTAGTACATCTCTTATTTGTAACTCGAGACTTTGTATCTTTGCTCGCCTCTATGGATTCAGACACAATCAAGCACAGCAAGTTCAAACAGGATCAGTAAGTACATGCTACTAGTACTACGTTCCCAATGCAATGCGATGCAGCCCTGTGGAGCGTGGACGGATGCATGGTACACTTGGGTTTGGTGGGGGAATAAAGGGGCTTGCTCATCACTGTTGCATTGGCTACTTGCGTGCAGCTCCGCCTCTGCATCTCTGATTCCCTGATCCCCCCTCCCTCCCTCCCTCCTCGGCACATTATCTCTCTCTCTCTCTCTCTCTCTCTCGTGGCAGCAGGAGCAGAAGAGCAGAGAGCAGCATAATAGCACGCTGCACCGCTGCTCTGCTGTCCGTTTTAAGTGCCCCCGACAAGTAGCTGTTCCCGCCTCCCCTCCCCCCTGCCATTGCCATCGCCCGGCTTGATGAGATCGAATCAGACCGGCTGGGAGCGAAGAGGGGTAGAAGCTGCAGAACCTATGAAAAAATCACCCTAGTGAAGCTCTGAAACAAGCAGTCCTGTTAAAGGTTTACTTAGTTACCTGCTTAGCCCTGACGGAAGGATAACGTAGAATCTAGATACATAGATAGAGAGAATGTACATGTTCAGACTAGCCTGATACAAGGTGACTCACAATTTAGGAATTCATGGATGTTCTTGATCATGAATTGCTGAAGCAAGCATGGATGTGATGCTGGATGTAAGTTTTGATTGGGCGAGCTTGGGCATGCATGGCAAGGGGTGCTGAGCTGAGCTGAAACGGGATAGATCATGGAGGTGATAGTTTGGGGCCAGCAGGGAAGCAAGAAGCAGAGGGTGGTACACTACGTACGTACGTAGGCGTGATTGATGAGCAGTAAAGAAGGACTCTGCGTCTGCAGCAGGTCGCCTCAAGGGAGGACACAAGCAGGCCGATGATAGATGAGAGAGAGCACAGCTCGCAGGGAAGGACCTAGCTACAAGGTACTCTTGGATTGGCCTCTTATGGAAACATTTTGCTCCCTTGCATTTGATTCCCTCCTCTCTCTCTCTCCCTCCCCACCTGTTTCTGCTTCTGTTTTTGTTTATGATGATGATGGATGGACGGACGGACGGACGGATGGACAGCACTGCCACTGGCCGCTTGGAGATCCGGCACCATCAATCCATGCGCATCATCATCATCACCCAGCATAAATTTGTGTACCACAAAGCTAGCAGTGGTACCTATGTACAGGAGGAGGAGTATCATAATTTCATGTACCTACTTACAATTTATGTATACTGCTCTTTTCACTTTTCGAAAGAAAATGTACTCTTTTTGCAAAACCTTCTTCTTCACCTTTGGTATCGATGTACTGCAACTTCCTTGCATGCATGGAGCCTGCTTGGCCATTCTGGTGTAGGAGTAGGGTTCATGGATAAATGGGTTCTGCATACAAACATGCACCTCTTTTTCCGGCCTTGCTGTTCTTCCTCATCATCTTCCTTCTGAGAGCTCTTTAACTGGGGGTACACGTACGTGCACCTACTACCAGCCAATTGAATTTACAAGCTACCATCTGGTCATGCCTTCATGGCTGGGCGCTGGGCGCCTTTATTTAGCTCCAGCCTCCAGGACGGCATGTTTCCAAAGCAAAAGTGAAAGTGGACTCAGAAGAGCAATGCAAATGCAAGTTGGTTAGTTTTAGTGCAAAGAGGTTTGTGGTTGATTGGACAGTTTGATGTAATGTCAAGTGGTGTCCTGTCATGTCTGATAGTCGACAGGGCAGCTAGCTGGCTGGGCCAAGCCAACTGATCGTTCTTTAATTATACTGCATGGTGCCGATTGACAGTCTTTTAGATACTAATAACATGACACCACTGGATGCCGTCGATCCTAATGATTCATTTATGGCAAGTTAAACAACTTCTTTTAGGTCTATATTAGGCTGGTTGGACATTTCATCTCCAAGCAACCTTAGTTACTTGTTTTACTTTTAGTTATTTTTTAGCTAAAAGACGATAGAAGGGTCTGGCTTTAAACTAATAAAGCCAACAAGGCCAGTGTTCCACACAGCGAGATCCAAATTACTCAACGAGCATAAAGCTAACTAAGATTATCCCCTCGCAAAAAAAAAACTAAGATTACATACCACGTCAGACTTGTGGCCGTGTGCATCATTCAGGCAGATTGTTTTCCACTCTTTTTGAAAAAAAAAGAATTAAGGAACAAGAAGCAACAACCACCAAGGATTTCAGGGCAGGCAGCTTTTTTTTGGAAAAGAGGTTAATGCCCCGGCCTCTGCATCATCATATTGTACACATTCATTTTTATTAATTATTTAGTAGAGTACAAAATAAAGGCATCCATGGCCGAACCACTAAAAGATATTGAATTGACACCTATCACTAAGACGACTTCTTCCACAACATCGGCTTCAAGAAGGGATCCTCGCACCATCGTCACCACATCCGACCAGAGACAGTCTAGAAGAAGATTTTTCATCCTGGTTGCCGTGACCAGCCAATGAAGACTGTCCCAAAAAACCATAGACAATGCCTTCAACATGGTAATGATGCAAGTTTGTCGCTGCTATGTCCTACTAATAAAGGTCGGGACAATAGTTTTTACCCCGGGCATGAAGCGGTGTTTCGGTTATCATCTTGGAAAACAGATCGACCTATAGTCACCTCCATCAGTACTCCACGCCAGGGCTAAAAGGCACTAGCAAATTGGTGGGACACCTTCCCACCTTAGACCACCGCCATGACCGTCAGATGGACGAGAACTGAGCCTAGCTCAGATGATTTGTTACTTTTGGGGGAACTAACCCATCTGGGTTCAAGTCCTAAAGTTGATACTGGTCCACAAATATCATGCATATGTAGCTACCATGATAAGACATGTCCATCATGCATGTAGCTTGCCATGCTGGTTGAGTAAGTAGTAATCAAATATCTTACCTCCCCCTGCAGCATAATGTAAACAAAAAACATCCATCAGCGAAATAAACGGGGTACGTCCTCTGATAATAAAGCTATTACATCAACCCTATTTATTCCCATCATGGTACCCAACAGGAGTACTACTAATTAATCATCATCACTCCCCTAAAAGACAAGAAGACCAACGAATGCTTCCTTCAAAAAAATTGCGGGTCCGAATGCTTCCTTAATTAGCGTTGCAACAAGTGGACTGCATGCTGATCTGCAAGCAAATCTTAGTTTTGTTTCGTTTTTTCGGCCAGCAAATCAAACAAGCTCTTTTGGGCAAAGCATGCTTTAGGCACTTCCAGGGGCTCTCTCCGGCAAATTCGTAGTCGGCGGCGGTCTGCTCCGCCGTCGGTTTGGTCATCACTCCGATCTGCGGCGGTTGCCTCGCTGCGGATTAAGGTGCCACCGACCCCGGATCCGGTGGTTGACTTTGGCGAGGATATGCAAATATGTACGAAGATTTGATGCAAAGGGATAGATGTACAGCAGCGGCGGTACATTGTGTGTAGCTTTTGGGGTTGGGAAAAGCAGTGGTGACGACACATGATTAACTTTTATGGTGGTGCTTTGAGTACCTGGTCTCAAGCTCCGGGGTAAAAGCCTACGTCTGACCTGATTTGGTTATACCTGACAATGGCAATGTTTTCCTGTTGTTACCTTGTTGAATGCATTGCTCAGACATGTTTAGATTAGTTCTTCAGGGTGAAAATCTAGAATCTGGCCACGCTTGAGCGTCACTCCCTTCCTAAAGGCGTTGTTGCTGAAAAACTTCGTTGTATGTGTGATGTCATGAGTTGATTGGTGCAGATATGGTCTTGTGGTAGTTTGCCCATCGCGATCTCATAGCTTTGAGGGTCTTTTTTTACCAACACATAGTTTTGGTCGTATATGATTTTGCTATTTGTAGTGTGTGTGTGTGTTGGTATTGGCTATGTGCATTCTGTTTATGCAGAGGCCGGGTGTGTGCTCATTGTGTATGTATCTTCTTAGGGCTTCATTTTTTAATTAATAAAATCCGTCCTTTCTCTAATCTTATAAAAACTGAGTTGGTGATGATGGTGTGCCTGCCATCTTGCAATATAGACCGTTCAATCTATATCCTATAGATAGAAAGCAAACTATGGCAATTTTGCAAAAATATACCCGCGCCTCTCTCCACATTTGCAGATAAGGCCTTCCCTCATTCATCCTTATCTCCCACAACCTCATTGTTGAGCAATTAAAAAAGGAAGCCTCTGGAACAATCTGGCACGATGGCCGTTGCCGGCGCCGTCCATCCCCATGCCTCCGCTCAGTCTGACCACCAATCATCACCACGCCACACTCCTCATCTTTTCTCTCCTCTTTCTCAAGATATCATTAGTTTTTACACATGGAATTACTCCTGCATGGGTCAATCACAAAACATATGTTTTGTAAAAAAAAAATATCTTGATGTTCCGTGCAATGCACGGGCATCTTGCTAGTATTAAAAAAAAGACTCTTCCAGGGAGAACACAAGATGCATGTTGCGGTTGAGCCACACATCTTTGTGACTTTATTGGATCCTTGACATTAGTAAAAAAAGGGCATGGGATTTTGAGATGCGAGGCAGGAGCAGTAGTGCTCTCCCTCCATAGTATAAGGTTCTGTCAGGATAAGTCTTTAACCAACAATTACTCTATATACTTCTTGCTGACATGCATAGAGTTGATACCATTAGATCCGTTTTTCAAACTTACTTGTGGTCATAATTTTGCATCACAGAAGTTATATATAGTAATAGTTTAATTGTTAACCTGACCTTCCCCTGCATAATCTATCAACAGAAACTTGTGTCCATGCAACAAAACGGGATCATCTGGTAATGAGATTACATCAATCATACTTCTTTTATAAAGGGTGGATTTTGTTGTTTCGTAATGTCGCATCAAGAGAATACAAGCACTATTAGTACACCCCAACCTCTGCACGATTAGAATGGACACATCCAACATCAGCGCACATACACAAAGAAGAGAGAGGAAAAACCCAAACTCTCGTTGAAGCAAACTCAAGCATAATACGAATAGGAGTAAAGATTAATCATTAGTTCATCACTCCCTTCAACGGTAAAGGACAAATGAATGCTCCCTCGATTGGCATGGACGTGAGATCATCTCATGAGACTGTTGAAATTCCTCCTCATAATCAATCACATCTAAAACATACGAAAACGCGCGCGCACACACACACACACAAACTTATAAGGGCACGTGTTGCGCTCCTCTTTTCTCTCTTTATTTTTTTTCCTCCTCAGCATCTCCAATCAGTACTGACCACAAGGGAAGAACGTCTCAATCACTCTCAATTTCGATAAAGGGCTTTCCATTGAATTGAAATATCAAGTTGATACAGACGCATCAAAGATCACCCGGCCTCTGCATAGCTAGATGCACACAGCCAAAAGTTCGAAGAAGTCTAGATAAAAAATAATATGGCCAAACAGCCACAAGTAAAAAATAAAACAAGCTTATAGTGGGGCCAATCCAATTCGAAGATCACACCGCCATCCATGGGGGTACAAAATCATCCTGGCCGAACGCTCCAGCCGTGTAGACGCCATCATAAAAAGGTCTTTGTCCTCCGGCCGCTGCAGGATAGACCACATACGGAGCCATCGCGAGCATATATGAATAGCCATAGGAGAAGAAACGCATTTACGGTTAAAAAATATATCATTCCTAGTGAGCCTGAGTGCCCAACATAAGGCAGCCGCCCCCACAAGAATGTGTTTAGAAAATTGTTTATCTATTCCCCTCAACCAGTTGCCGAACATATTACGTGCACTACATGGAAGGTATAGATTCGAAGCTATTTGGACAATGGCCCATACCGATCGAGCACACTTGCATTCAAAAAATAAGTGCTTAATCGACTCATCATGGTGGCAGAAAACACATTTTTTTGCAACCTAGCCAGTTTCGTCGTGCCAAATTGTCCCTAGTTAAGATAACTCCTTTAGTGAAAAACCATAGGAAAATTTTCACTTTTAGGGGAATCTTAAGCTTCCACAATTTCCTATTATCTATTGGTACCTCGTTATGAATCAGTGCATCGTACATGGATTTAACCGAAAACTTACCACTTTGATGCAATTTCCATTTAAAGATATCCGGTTCCACTGACAGCTGGATGGCTCCCAGTCGGGTTAGCAGATCATCCCATGCTGCCAATCGAGGACCAATGAGGGTTCGACGAAAAGAAATATCAGGGTTTTCTTGTCCCAGCACTTGTTTAATCGTGACAAACTTATGTCTAACTATCCGATATAAACTTGGGTCTTGTACATTTAAGGGGTTGTTCCCCAACCAGGTGTCTTCCCACAAACGTATCTGGGAGCCGTCCCTAACCGAAAACGTTCCAAACTGGAAAAAGAATTCTTTAGCTTTCATCACCCCACTCCAAAAATGTGAGTCTCCGGGTCTCCAGTAGACTTGGGATATTGATTTGGAACCCATGTATTTATTACGAATGATTTCCTGCCAAACACCGTTCTCAATGAGTAATTTATATATCCATTTGCTGAGCGGTGCTATATTTTTTATCTCAAGATCCTGGATTCCAAGCCCCCCTTGGCCTTTAGGGCGGCATAATACGTTCCACCTTGCCAAATGATACTTCTTGGTTTCATTATCGCTCTGCCAAAAAAATCTTGATCTATAATAGTCAAGACGCTGGAGCACTCCTTTTGGGAGATGAAAAAAAGATAACATATAAAGAACCATATTGGTAAGGACCGAATTGATCAAGATTAGTCGACCTCCATAGGACAAGAGTTTGGCCTTCCAACTGGCCAGACGTTTCTCTAGTCTCTCTTCAACATGCTTCCATTCAGCTATTGTCAGTCGCCTATAGTGAATAGGGATACCCAGATAGCGAATTGGAAATTGTCCGAGTTGACAACCAAAGATTTCAGCATAATCTTGTGAAACTTCTGCGGCCTCGCCGAAACAGAAGAGTTCACTCTTATGAAAAATCACTCTCGATTACTATCATTTCTCACCATGGGTGGTGGAGCAAGAAACCATTTCACCATGCATGCATCAGTAGTCCACCATGAATGACACCTTGGTAAGTATTGCTAGGGACCATGGATTGATGGGCTATATTATATTTATATGGATATGTCGGGTGATGATGATGATGATGATGTGTTTCGACGTGTTTAACATGAGACATGGTACGTACTGCTATGTGGGATCGACGCACACAGGCCATCTTAAACACCTCTTTCACCAGCGGATAAGCAAGTGGAGTCGTAGGCAGCTCCTCCTACGTACGGTGTGGCAAAGTGAATGCGTGCACTGGTACAAAACCATTCTATCATACGGTTTAAACTCCTTTTCGTTTACACAGTTTTGAACCATCGTCTTGCAAAGGTATGTGATAAGGGAGGTTCATCGGACACGACCCATATTAATCGTCGGCGATAGCTCCTCAGATCACACACGATAAGCGCAAAAGTGCACGTGTGCGATCGGGAGAGCCATCGCAAACAATCGGACGAAACAAGCCGTGTGAGATGTGTTGAACATCCTGCACATGTTTTTCTTAATGAAAACGTTTGCATTAGTACTATGCAACACACACGATGCGTCCCCAAAATCGTGTGAGATGGGATGATCAATCACACACGCCTTTCCTGATGAAAATGTTTGCAGTCTGGCAGTGTATCGCAAACTGATAGCTAGGACGATATCGTGTGTGGTGGTTTATTAATCCCACACGCTCTTCTTGTGTATTGTTAGTGGTCATCGCCCATGGTACTTATTATGTTACCTTGCGCAATGCAATGACCCAATTAGCAGGTTATTAGCCTTATACATTAATCCCTATAATAAGCAAATTCAAATTTCGTATCGGACAAACATTTACCACAATTTCATATCCGACGCACAATATGTTTCAAATCCATCTAATGGGCACAAGGATTTTATAATTGACATCATAATACCCTAGATAGCTAGTTCATCACAGCACAGTACACCATTTAGCTAGTTCACCACACCAGGGTACATAGACATCAATTTTCACATGCAATATGTAAAATCTTTGAAAAGTAGCATGATAGACGGTAAATAGACAGATGAATCTCATCTGAGAAACTGTTGAACCGGCGCGCAATTTGGCCAGCGCAATTGCCTTGGTATTGATGAACTACAACTTCCTTGCATGGAGCCTGCTTGGTCATTCTGGTGTAGCCGTGTAGGAGTACTGGAGTAGTAGGGTTCATCGATCGAACACACTGTCTGTTGATGAATAAATGGGTTCTCTTCTGTGCATACATACATGCATACCCACCTCTTTTCCTGGTCTTGCTTTTCTTCCTCATCATCTTCCTTCTGAGAGCTCTTTGGCTTTCGGAAGGAACATAACTCTGGGGGTACCAGTGGTCAATTTAATTCACAAACTGACATCTGGGCGTGCCTTCATGGCTGGGCGCCTTTATTTAGTTCCAGGACAGCGTTTCCAAAACAAAATGTGGTCTCAGAAGATCAATGCAGATGCAAGTACTAATTTTTACCGAAAAGTCGTTTGTGGTTGATTGGACAGTTTGACGTAATGTCAAGTGGTGCCCTGTCCTGTATGTAAGTCGACAGGGCCAAGCCAACTGCATGTTCTTTACTCCCTCCCTCCGTTCGGAATTACTCGTTCAAGAAATGAATGTATCTAGATGTATTTTAATTATAGATACATCCATTTTTGTGACAAGTAATTCTGAACGGAGGGAGTACATGCTACCGATTGACAGTCTTTTAGATACTAACACGGCACCATTAGATGCTGTCAATCCTAATTATTTTTATGGCAAGTTGAACATATTTTTTTAGGTCTGTATTAGGTTAGTTGGACGTTTCATCTGCAAGCAATCTTGAATTCTTTATTACTGCTCGTCTTAGTACACTAGTGGAAAAACAGGCTTCCGTCCAGCCCCATAAGTCGCGAAGCTGTAGGAACCGCGACTAATGGGACCTTTAGTCGCGGTTCTGGAGGTGAACCGCGACCAAAGGCCCGGGCCTGTGGCGCCGGTGGCCAGCTGGTGCGTGAGGGGCTTTAGTCGCGGTTGGCCGGGACAACCGCGACTAAAGGTTTTCGGCACCTTTAGTCACGGTTTGCCGTGCCAACCGCAACTAAAGCCCTCCCCTATATATACCCATCCAGCAGCCAACACTTAGCCATTTGGAGCCATTCTCTTCACAAGTGGGTGTAGGTTTGCTTTTGGTTCCTCTTATGCACATAAGGTGTTTGATGAAATGCCCCAAGAGCATGAAAGAAACATGACATGAAGTGTTGGAGCCACACTCTTCGATCGCGGTTAGCAACTTGATGAACCTTTGATGTGTCAATATGCATGTGTGTAGTTCATTGTTTAATTTATATTGTTTGTAGCTAGTTAGTTTAACAAATGCATGATGGTTAATTATATATTTTATATTATAATAATGCAGATGAATCGGCAATGGATGTACGGTAACCGACTCTCCGCGAGTTCACTACGGGTTTGAAAGATTTCCTCGTAGTGGCTAATGCGAACAAGCCGGGGGTTTTGTTATCTGTCCATGTGTTATCTGTAAGAATGAGAAGGGTTACTCTTCCTCAAGAGTTGTTCACATGCATATGCTTCACAAGGGTTTCATGCCAAGCTATAATTGTTGGACCAAGCATGGAGAAAGAGGGGTTATAATGGAAGAAGATGAATAATGGGATGATTTCATCGATGAAAGCTATCTTGCTCATTTCGGTGATACTTTCATGGAGGATGTCAAGGTGAAGGGAAGGTGAAGAAGAGGCACGTGATGATCCCGTTGATGATCTTGGTCGGACCATTGCCGATGCACGGAGACGCCGCGAAACTGAAAAGGAGAGGGAGAATTTGGATCGCATGTTAGAGGATCACGAAAGGCGCTGTACCCGGATGCGATGATGGTCTGAAAAAGCTGGGCTGCACATCGGATTTGCTGAAATGGAAGGCGAGGCAGGTGTAGCTGACTCGGCATTTGAAAACTTGCTGACGAGGTTGAAGAATATGTGTCCAAAGGATAACGAGTTGCCCGCCAGGACGTACGTAGCGATGAAGGTTGTCTGCCCTCTAGGTTTAGAGGTTACGAAGATACATGCATGCATCAACGATCGCATCCTCTACCGCGGTGAATACGAGAATTTGAATGAATGCCCGGTATGCACCGCATTGCGTTATAAGATCGAGGCGATGACCACGGTGACGATGTTGAGGGCGTAAACCCGGAAGAGGGTTCCCGCCAAGGTGATGTGGTATGCTCCTATAATACCACGGTTGAAAGCGTCTGCTCAGAACAAAGAGCATGCCAAGTTGTTGCGATGGCACAAAGAGGACCGTAAGTCGGACGGGAGTTGAGACACACCGCAGATGGAACGCAATGGAGAAAGATCGACGGATGGTTCAAAGATTTTGCAGCCGACGCAAGGAACATAAGATTTGCTCTAAGTACGGATGGCATGAATCCTTTTGGCGAAAGCGTAGCTCCAGCCATAGCACCTGGCCCGTGACTCTATGCATCTACAACCTTCCTCCTTGGTTGTGCATGAAGCGGAAGTTCATTATGATGCCGGTGCTCATCCAAGGTCCGGCAACCCGGCAACGACATCGATGTGTACCTAAGGCCATTAGTTGATGAACTTTTACAGCTGTGGGGTGGTGTCCGTGTGTGGGATGAGCACAAACAAGAGGAATTTGACCTCTGACGTTGCTTTTCGTAACCATCAACGATTGGCCTGCTCTTAGTAACCTTTCGGGACTGTCAAATAAGGGATACAATGCATGCACGCACTGCTTACATGAGACCGAAAGTGTACATTTGCCAAATTGTAAGAAGAACGTGTACCTTGGGCATCGTCGATTTCTTCCGAAAATTCATCCAAGAAGAAAGAAAGGCAAGCATTACAACGGCAAGGCAGATCACCGGCCGAAGCTCGCGAACGACCGGTGCCGAGGTATTTGATATGGTCAAGGATTTGAAAGTCATCTTTGGAAAGGGTCTGGCGGACAATCAGTTCCGAAGGGAGCCGACGGGCACGCAGCCATGTGGAAGAAGAAATCTATATTCGGGAGCTAGAATATTGGAAAGTCCTAGATGTCCGCTCTGCAATCGACGTGATGCACGTTCTGAAGAATATTTGCGTGAACCTCCTAAGCTTCTTGGGCGTGTATGGGAAGACAAATGATACAAAGGAAGCACGGCAGACCAAAGCAACGCTTGAAAGACCACGATGACCGCATCCGGAATGGTTTCAAGGTCGTGCCAGCTACGCTCGACCAAAGAAGAGAAGGTCATCTTTTTGAATGCCCGAGCAGTATGAAGGTTCCGTCTGGATTCTCGCCCAATATAAAGGGAATAATAAACATGGCGGAGAGAAAAGTTTCAAAACACGAAGTCTCACGATCGCCACGTGATTATGACGCAATTGCTTCCGATTGCTTTGAGGGGCTCTGCCGAAAATGTTCGAGTAGCCATTGTGAAGCTATGTGCATTCCTCAATGCAATCTCTCGTAAGGTAATCAATCCGTAAGTTCTACCACGGTTCTGAGCGATGTGATCCAATGTCTTGTCGATTTCGAGTTGGTGTTCCCGCCATCCTTCTTCAATATTATGACGCACCTCCTGGTTCACCTAGTCGAAGAGATTTTCGTTCTCGGTCCTGTATTTCTACACAATATGTTCCCCTTGAGAGGTTCATGGGAGTATTAAAGAAATTTGTTCAGAATCGTGCTAGGCCAGAAGGAAGCATCGCCAAGGGCTATGGAAATGAGGAGGTAATTGAGTTTTGTGTTGACTTTGTTCCTGACCTTAAGCCGATTGGTCTTCCTCGATCGCGGCACGAGGGAGACTAAGTGGAAAAACACGATCGGAATGAAATCAACGATATGTATGGACGGCCATTCTCATTGAAGCACACCACACCGTCTTGACCAATTCCAGCTTGGTGGCTCCGTGCTTTGAGAAACACAAGAATATTTTACGTTCGACAACCGGGGAAGCCTGAATCCTGGATTAGGAAGGCCCACATGGAGACTTTCGGCAGTTGGTTGAGAAAACATTTAATGAATGACAATGATGTTGTAGATCAGCTGTACATGTTGGCCAAGACACCATCTTCGACTATAATGACTTTCCAAGGGTACGAGATAAATGGGAATACATTTTACACGATCGCCCAAGATAAAAAGAGCACCAACCAAAACAGTGGTGTCCGCTTTGATGCAGCAACCGAGAATGGGCAAGAGGTCACATATTATGGTTACATAGAGGAGATATGGGAACTTGACTATGGACCCTCCTTTAAGGTCCCTTTGTTCCGTGCAAATGGTTCAAGCTAACAGGAGGTGGGGTAAAGGTGGACCAGCAATACGGAATGACAATGGTGGATTTCAACAATCTTGGTTACCTTGACGAACCATTCGTCCTAGCGAAAGATGTCGCTCAGGTTTTCTATGTGAAGGACATGAGTAGCAAACCGAGGAAACGGAAAGATAAGAAAAGCGATCAGTACATCATGCGATGATCCAAAGCGCCACATTGTTCTTTCAGGGAAAAGAAACATCGTGGGAGTGGAGGACAAGACAGACATATCAAGATTATAATATGTTTGCTGAAATTCCGCCCTTCAAAGTGAACACCGACCCAAGCATTAAGTTAAATGATGAGGATGCTCCATGGATACGGCACAATCGTAAGCAAGCAGGGACACAAGGGAAGAAATGATGTGTAATAATTTATTGTACCAAACTTTGTTGAATGGATCATGTGAATTATATTACCCGTGATGTGTTTGGTGTCCATTTTGAATGATTCGAGATACCACTGATGATACATGAAATTTGGAGTGATTTAGTCATACTCCTGCCTAGGCGTATAATATGCATACTCGTAGTCTTCATAGCCGCCGTCGTCGTTGTACTGGTAGTCAAGGGTAGTTCGAGGCGCAAAGCTCCTCCACCTGCTGGTAGGTTAGAGTGGGTGCGGTGGAAGCCATGAGAGAGTGATGAGAGATTGTAGAGATAATAAATACTTATAATTTTTCTAAAACTAAAAGCAAAAAGAATTAAAAAATAAAGCAAAAAACAACAAAAAATAAATAATAATGCAGAAAACAAAACAAAAAAACTGGAAAAAAATAGTGCCGCCTACTAAAATAGCAACAATAAGTATTTTGTTTTAAGTAGAAACAAAATAAAATAAATAAAGCAACAAAGAAAACAAAAAAAGTGTTTTCAAATTTGAAAACTAATGGCACTAACAGAAAGTTTATAATTTTTATAAAACTAAAAGCAAAAAGAATTAAAAAATAAAGCAAAAAACAACAAAAAATAAATAATAATGCAGAAAACAAAACTAAAAAACGGGAAAAAATAGTGCCGCCCATCGGACCCCCACGGCCTGAATACGACTAGAAACCCTACATGGGCCAGGATTCAGGCCGCAGGAGGCCAAGTAGGCCCACAGCACATAGCTAGTGACAAATTAGGCCGAAGCTGCGGTTGAGAGGAGCTCGAGAGGGTGGGCGCGGCGCTTATAAACCACTCTCGAGCTCTCTCAACTAGCGAGGTGGGACTAAACTTTTGGGCGTGAGGCAGCACAAGGCCTTTAGTCGCGGTTGGGCAAAGCGACCCATGACTAAGGGCACCTTTAGTCATGGTCGCACCGCCCAACCGCGACTAAAAGGGGGCGGGATCGCAAAAAACCGCCAAAACCCCTTTAGTCGCGGTTGGGCGGGCGACCCATGACTAAAGGGTACCTTAGTCGCGGGCCTCGCCAACCCGCGACTAAAGGGGCTATAAATACAAGCCCTCGACGCCGCCGCCGCCGTTTCTCGCTTTGTCTCTGCCCGCGCCCTCGGCCGCCCGCCCGTCGCCCTCGCCCTCGGCCGCCCGCCGTCGCCCTCGCCCTTCGCCCTCGGCCGCCCGTCGCCCTCGCCCATGCGGTGGCTGCCTTGCGCACCAGCGTTATCCAGCCCGTCGCCGCTTCGTGCCACTGCGGCTGTTGCCGCCACGCCGTCCGCTCCGCCCGCAGCCCGTCTTGCTCTCGCCTTCTTCACCGGCGCGGCCGCACCTCGCCGGGACCACGTCCGTTGCCGTCCGCTACCTCGCCGCCTGGCTGCCTCCTTGTCGCCCGGTGGCAGCGCCGAGGCCATCGCCTGGCTCGCCCGGTGGCGCTGTGGCACGCCTGTGAGCCCACAAATCAGTTAATTAAATTAATTAACTTAATTAATTGTGTTTAGTAAACCTAATTAAATAACTAATATAACTAATCTGTTAATTAATCTAATTAACTTGGTTAATTAGTTAACAGACAATTTAATTAATTCTGTTAATTCTAAAATGATATAAAACTTTAAAATTAATATAAAATAATCCGTAACTTCGGATGAAAATACTTTGTACATGAAAGTTGCTCAGAACGATGAGGCGGATCCGGATACGCAGCCCGTTCGTCCGCCACACATCCCTAGCATAGCAAACACGTAACTTTCCCCTCCGGTTCATCTGTCCGAAAACGCGAATCACCGGGGATACTTTCCCGGATGTTTCTTTCGCCGGTACGACCCTACTGCCGCGTTAGGGCACACCTAGCACCGCGTATTGCCAGGTTACGCTTTGTGATGCTTTGATTGCTCTGTTATTTATTGTGTTCCCCTCCGTTACTTCTTTCCTAGAGACCCGAGACTGCGACCCCAAGTTCGACTTCGGAGGACCGGTCTCGCGCTCTAGCGCGACAGCCTCTCCCACCCGTTCCTCGCCCCCTCGTTTAGCCACCGCCATTTCGCCACCGTCACCGCCACCGCCCCTTCTTCACTTAATTAATTTGTTTTTACTACATGTTTTCAGGGTGACATAATGGCGGACGATAGAGTGACCCGATTATGGACAACTATGATCCGGACGGTGAAGCACATATGTTCGGCATCATAAACGGCGATATTCAATATGTGCCGACCGGAGAAGAAGAAGATGATATCTCTTCTTATCTGAACCTTGACGGTGAAGATGAAGGGCGCCGTCAGCAAGAAGATGCCGAAGAAACGTCGATAAACGCATTTATCTTCAAATGGAAGTAGCAACCACCTCCGGCGCCGAGGTATATATATACATTGAGCCTCTGGTGATACAAACTAACTGATTTGAATAAATATGTGTGTACTAACGCGACTCTCTTTCTTATTTTAGCCCTCGGCTGGATCGTCAAACAATCGAGTATGTCGTCAAAGCGTGGGCGCAACCAAGACGATGAAACAAGGAGAAACATGCACCATCGAGGTTGTCGACGGTAACCGGCAGGTCAGCCGGAGCCCCGCAAGAACGCCACCAAGTTTGTCAGCCAATGCGGAGCCATTGTTAGAGACAACGCCTCGATCACCGTCGTGAGTGGAATGAGCCAAAGAAGGCACGAATTGATGGTTTCACTTTTGTCGATAAGAGAACAAAAAGATTGCTTCAAGAAGCTTATGGAACATTTCGTTCTACCTCCGGAATACAACAAATTCGATGAGGAGGGTAACAAGATTGAGGAAAACAAGGAGAGGAGGAGGCTAGTCAAACAGTTCGCTCTTCATAAGATGGCCGACGCATTCCGGAAATTCAAGCAAAATCTAGCCCGTGACTTTGTCAAGCAGAACAAGACTCCGGATTTCAAAGGACAATATGAAACTGAAACATGATTGGCCAGAATTTGTGAAGCAAAAGAAATCGGAGCAGTTCATTGAAATATCGAAAAAAATAAGGAAAATGCGGCTAAGAAGGAGTACAATCATGTTATGGGGCCGGAGGGTATCGCATTTTGGTGCCTAGGTTGGAGAAGATGGAGAACGAGATGAGGGCGCGAGGAATCCGTCCAGTGCGGAGGATGGGACCCAAGGGCCAAAAAGCTGGTGGTACGGGCATGGGGAACGCTGAACCCGGAGACAGGGAGTGTGTTTACGGGGCAAATTAATTAAACCCACCCAAGCCCTTATTGACGCAATGAAGGATGCTCAACAGGGAAGATCAAGTTCAACAGAGAGAACGACGCTACCGACAAAAGCCCTCGGGAATCCTGAACACGGAGGACGTGTACGAGGCATGGGGCACATTCCGTGGAAAATAGGGTTCCCCTAGGACGATGACCCGTACGGTTACAGAAGCCGTAAGAGAAAGATGGATCGAGAATCAGATGTTGTGGCGCGGTTGGCATCGGAAATGGATGTGATGAAGAAAACCATGAGTGTACTAGTAGCCGAAAGAGATGCAGCTCGGGTGCAGCATGAAGATCATCCAGCGGATCTCGGAAGCCAGCAGCGGAGCAGCAGCGTGGCTTCCACGGAGGCCCCTCCGGCTGGTGCTGATGCCCCGTCGATCGAAATTACTGCACCGGAGCCTCCGGTGGTCGACATTACTGCACCGGAGCCTGTGGTGGTCGTAATTACTGCACCGGTGACTCCTCGCTACCACGTGGTCGATATTAAGGATATTAAAGAATTTCATCTGTATTATCCTATCGGGAACATGTCCATGAAGGTAGCCATCTGCAGTGCTTTACCATGTTTACAGGAGCACTCCACCACAACAACCCCATTCAAGATGGCTATGCTCGTGTCACGGTGGAGGACATAGTCCAAGGGTTTGAGGACACGGAGATTGACATTGCTACACACGAAGGGAGAAAAGACTTGGAGATGTCAAGCGCCATTTCATTCTATGGCAAAAGAAGTTTATCAAGTTTCGAGCGAGGCGCCAAGGACAACAAGTCCACCCCCTACGGTGGTGGTGGTGGCGGTGGCGGTGGTGGTGGTGGTGGTGGTGGTGGCGGTTCACCTACACCTCCACGTCGTGACGCCGCGCCCCGATCCACAACGTCCGGCGGGTGATCAGCCGCCGCCCCGATCCTCGTCCGGCGGGTGATCGACGCCGCCCCCAATCCACCTCCGACAAAGAAGCGAAGCAGTCTGGATTATTAACCCGGACCCTTATGTACCTAAGACCACAAAGGTACCGGAGCCATCATCAAGCCTCTCCCCACAAGGCCTTGGGAACGTAGTGCCGAGGAAGTCGACGCTGACGGCTGCTCATTATGAGAAATGGAAGGCGGACTGCAAGAAGAAAAGAGAGCCCGAGCCCAAGCCAAGATATTCTCGATGAGCAAAAGAAGTGGGCTAAGTCATTTTGAGCACACCGTCCCAAGTCACGAAGAATCTGCACGACGACTATGCACGTGAACTTGGCGGCAGGCACTCATGTTCAAGGAGAACAAAGAGCGGGAGAAGGCCGAAAGTAAAAAAGCGGGAAACAAGTTGCCCAGCTCGGGAACAAAGTAAACAATCGATTGCCCGCTTATAGTGGAAGCCCCGGATGCCCCGAGATCATACAAGCTGACAAAGACATGGATTAGTATGTAACGAAAGTGCCGGAGAACAAGCGGCCAACTTAGGTATTACTCTTCGTGAACTGTTAGGCCTTGATGAGGCGCCAAGAAGGAGGTAGTAATTACATATGTCAAGAATGGGCCTCTCGTCGAGCCTGCGCAGGAAATGATCTACCTGACCAAATGAAAGGTCTGCTGAATTGGTACAAGGGTTACATAAAAAATAAAAACGCCAAAGAATATATTTATGCGGAAGTTAGACATGAGCATCACTTCAAACATTACTATGTAACAAATTGCACTGAGTGAATTGTTCCAGCTTTTCAATCTGCGAGCTCGACAAATCTATCATCGGTTGCTACGTTACGTAAGTGATTTATTAATTTCTACCCCATCTCGTTCATATTGCCTGCACTATATATATGTCCTAACTATATTGTTGTGTCCGCTATTATACATGCAGAATGAAGATTAAGGAATGCAGAGTAAGGAACATCCATGATGTTGGGTTCATTGACCCACACATCGTTAATGGACATGTGTTTGAGCCGTTACCCCCGCCGACGTGGAGGCAGACCTGTGGCAGTTTCTTACAAAGCAGGAACTCAAAAGTGATATTCTATTTCCTTACCATTTTGGGTGAGTGTTTCTGTCTTGAGCACATTAATTCTCTTTTGTTTACTCCATGCATGGTATGTGGCCGGCTAATCGATGAGTTATGCATGACGTCTTGTGCATGTATATCGTGTCCGCAGGTTCCACTGGATTCTCGCTAGTAATTAAAGTTAACACCTCGTAATGTCTCGCCCACGACTCTCTGAATATGGATCCAAAGCTTTGGGCCGACATGAGAAGAATGCTGCGAAGTAATTATTTTCATTCATTTGCGCTCTATATCGATCGGCCTATTTCGTTCATTTCCTAATATCAAGTAACTAATAACTCTCTTGTTCACTTAATTTTCTTTGCCTCGTAGGGTTTGGAGACGGTTCGTAGATACAAAGGTCGGTGAATTCAAAAAAGAGCTAGAATTCAAAATGTTAAAGCCTAAGAATGTCGGGGATATTCAGCCACCGGAGACCAATCTATGTGGATACTATGTTCAGGAGAGGATCCGAGATACACCTCTGAGCGGGTTCCGAGTGATACCAATGCTCGTGAGGAATAACCTCCGGATGATGCTTAGTCTAGAAGCTCGCTTCCGACCACTTCAAGAGGAACTAGCTGGATGGTTCAGCAGGAAGTCCTCCATCCTAAAGGAGAACACTATTACGAGGACGTAGAACTTTATATGGATTAAATCATGTATGGAAACTTGTTCAAAATTGTATATGGTCATCCGATGATATTGAATATATATTGTATATTCCTCTTGAATTCTTTTTGGTTCTAATTTCAAATTTATTTGAGATTGTACATTCATATGCATGTATGTAGTACCGTAGAATATATGAAACTCCTTCAAAATTAAAATAAAGCACAAAAGAAATAAAACAATACAAATTAAACAGAAAACAGGTTTAGGGGGTGGCTAAAACCCTAAACCTGTGGCGGCCTTTAGTCATGGTTGGCGTAAGAACCGTGACTAAAGGTCCTCCGCTTCGACGGTCACTTTGGCGCCCACGTGGACGGGCCTTTAGTCGCGGTTCTTAAGCAGCCGCGACTAAAGGTGGGGGGCTTTAGTCGCGCTTATTTGGTCGCGGTTGCGCAACCGCGACTAATGGCAGTTGCGAACCGCGACCAAAGGCCTTTTTTCCACCAGTGGTACTAGTACTTCTGTTTTCTGCCAGCAAATTAAGCAAGCCCTTTTGGGCAAAGCATGCTTGGACATTTCCATCATGCATATGTAACTTAATGGCCATGCTGGTTGAGTAAGAAGTAACCAAATATCTCACCTTCCCCTGCATAATGAAAAAAAAAACTCCGTCAGCAAAATAAAATGATGTCCTCTGCATAATTAAATTACACCAACCATATTTATTCCCATCATGGTACCAACACGAGTACAAATTAATCATCACTCCCCTAGCTAAAAGACAAGAGAGAACAAAACAATGCTTCCTTAATTGGCATTGCAACAAGTGGCCGGCTGATTTGCAGGAAAATGTACCTACTCCGTTGTAAAATATCTTTCATATTAGGTTTCGCTACGAAAGTCTTTGACCAACAATTACGATAATAGTACCCCCTTCCTTTCATCAAGTTCACAGAAAAAAAAATCAGCCGGCAAACTTTACAAATTCGATGATCATATTATTTTCATTATAAGTTTGACCAAACTTTACAAAGTTTGACTTAAGACAAAGCTAAATGAGAAGTATTGCAAAAAAATAGGAGGAGCATATACTTTATTGAAGTTTGATGTGGCATAAAGTTGATGTCACTAGTCACTAGATCCGCATATCAAAGTACTAGTGTTCATAATTTTCTATCACAAAAGTTGCATCGTAATAGTGTAATTGTTGTCCGGAGGATCTGACCTTCCCCCTGAAGATCTACAAAAACAAACCTTTATCCGCACGACCAAATTGGGGTCCTCTGATAATTAAATTATTGCACCAACCATACCTATGCCCATCATCATCATCATAGTACCAACAGGAGTAGTAATTAACATCACTCCCCTAGCCAAAACACAAGAAGACAACAGAATATCTCCTTAATTGGCATGGACATGAGATCGATGTGACATGAGATGGCCTCATGCGTGCATGAGACTCTCCCCAATCAGTGCATTGAAGCCAAAAGGGAAGAACACCTAGTATTTCAACCACTCTCGACTACTTAGCACCATGCAAACCTTGGTAAGTATTGGCATGGCCTGAAGTTCATCCGGAGGAGGCTGTTTGGAGTTTCAACGGCCGGATGCATTGGATTAGCTCCGAGAAAGCATAGCTAGGGGCCATGGATTGATGGCTACATATGGATGTGTTGGGCGATGCATGCATGGTGTGTTTCGACGTGGTTAACGTCGGACGTACGTACAGTACGGACGGACTATTACTACTACGTGGGATCGGCGCACACACGTACACACGTCGTAATAAACACCTCTTTCACCGGCGGATCAGCAAGTGGCGTGCCCAAGTGAATGAATGCATGCAGGGCAGGACGACAGTCGCTGCTGCTCGATCGGCGGTCGCCCGTCCGTGTGGTGTGGTGTTGGCACGGCACAGGAAACCTATGAGCAAACAACACCCACCCACCTACGGGTTGATCCCATGGATGTGCTTTGCTTAATTAGTTGCTCATTGCTCTCTCCCCTAGCTTCTCGACCCAGAAACTTGGATGTCGGCACGGCCTTTTAAATATAACTTTTGACCAATTTTTCATTTGAGAAATAGCAATTGCAACGTACATGTACATGTGCACACACCGCTACCACGTGCGTGACACGCTTACACAGCGCCGGCTGAAGGTCGGAGTCGTGGAGCTTTGAGATTGACAAAGTCACCATGGTCGCCTACGGAAATTTCACCTCCTACTCAGATAGTATCACCTCAATGAGACACATGGGTATCAAACCTATGGTTTTTGTTTGTCATGTGATACATCCTTAAAATCCGAAAGGGTTAAATAATGTAGAAAGCATTTGTGGGGACAAATTGACTCCCACGTAGATGTCAGCCCTGAATATTATTGGTCAAAATTTCAAATGTTTGACTTTATTCTTTGAACAGTGGCTTTTGTGAGGACGGAATGTGTGTTGTACTAGATCGGACGGGAGAACATTAGGTGCTCCCACCTCCCATGCTCCCATGCTACAGGAGCTCTCGCGCCACTGGATTGTAGATCCTCCGGTTAGTGTTGGAGCTGTTAGACCTCCCGAAATTACATGACTCCTCAGGGAGATTTTTATAAATTTGTGCAAGCTCTACCTGTGACCGTTGGATCTATGATCCAGCGGGCAAAGGGGCCCCCTAAGCATGGGTGCATCAGAGGTGCTGGAGCATCCGATATCCTCCTTGGATCGGACATCTGACATTTGTATGTTATGAACTCGCAGCTACTAAGTACAATGATAATTCTGCTGTTTTGAACATACAACATTCTAGAAACAAGAAAGCTTGCAATCCATTATTCTAACCGTGACATATATACAAGGTTATTGCTTGATAATTGAGTGATGATAACATCACTCAATTTATCATGGTTGTAAGTATGTGATCTTTTTTTGTTGGAGGGGGGGGGGGGGGGGGGGCTGTGCAGGGGGTATCGAACAAACGACTTGCGGAGCAACCTATTTTGAGAAAGAGCGATTTTAGGAAGGACGGTGGAGGATGAAATGGGATGTGAGGAGGAAACAAGGTGACGTTCAAAGATCATTGCAATGGTGCCTCACATACAGTGGGCGGCCAACGATTACGTTTCCTGCCCAGATCTAGCTAGCAACGGCAGTTTAGTGTGGGATGCAGCAGTGTGACAGTGAAGTAGGAGAAAGGAGGGGTTCGTGGTGAGGCGTCTAGGAAGAGAGGATAGCGATGGGGTGGAGAGGCATTCGCCGTAGCGTGTCGTTGAAGCCCTATTGTAAATGTATAATATATTTTTCTACTAGCAAGTTTAAAGTTGCATCTCAAAGAGCATATCCATGTCTAAAATGGACAAGTACCTCTAGTGGAGCAACCAACAGCTTACTACCTGATGCGTAAAATTGTTAAATATATATGAGCATCTAATCACTCGCTCTATTCTAGCTTATAAGGTGCACACATTTTTCGAGATTTAACTTTGACTGTCAATTTGACATTGACTTCAAAATTATACTGCTTGATAGTGGACCCAACACTGGGGCAAGTTGGGCATCTGCTCGGGTTACCGGTGGCGAAGCCCCCCCCCCCCCCCCCAGCCAGCCTCGGCGGGAAGAAGGTAGCTAGCAGCCAGGAGTATTGATGGCGGTGGCACAGAGTTTTTTTGTTTCTGTGCGGAAAATGCGAAGGGGTACCACATGAGGGAGAAAGAGTTTGGGCTTGTCTGGATTGGGTTGCGTCAGTCGGCCCAATTTCGATCGCACAATTTGCCTACTAGTGTCTCCTCAAACGAAAAAGAGGATCCAATCATAGTTTTTTTTTTGATCCAATCATAGTTGGTGCCATGAATATGATTGTCTCAGTGAAAAGTTCATTGCAAAAATTGAGAGATGATGGTGGGAGCTTCTATGTTACAAGCAATGTTACAATGCCTAATATGGATGGCAACATTTCAATTAGAGGTTACCCAAGAAGCTCACGCAAAATGATTACTTGCTTCCACCATTACAAGGTAACCATATTCAATGAGGTGTTGGATGGAAACATAGTTGAGATGAATAATTGATTTAGTGAAACTTCCACGTGGTTGTTAAAGCGCATTGCTTCCTTTGATCCTGGAGACGCACTAAGCAACTTTGATCATGATAAGGTAGTTGTGCTTGCAAATATTTACTCTATTGATTTCTCATCTCTTAACTGGTCAACTCAACATATATATTGACGTTATGAAAAGAAGTTCCGTATTCTTAGCTTGTGGCAGTTTCAGTTGTCTTGCTCTCACGTTGGTGCAAACTAGAAAACATTTGGTATTTTCATTGATTTATCGCCTCATTACACTCGCGTTGATATTACCGGTTGCAACAACGTCAGCCGAGGGTTGTTTCAGTCATGAATTAATATTATAAAGACAGATCATTGAAATAAGATGGGTCATGATTGGCTCAATGATCTCATGGTTTGTTTTGTTGAGCGTGAGATATCTGCCAAAATTAATGACAAGCAGATTGTGTTACATTTTCATGCTTTGGAGGAGCGTCGAGGCCATCTACCTCGACCACCTCGTGTTATTTCTACAACTCATTTTAAAGGCATTACTCCCATCTTATCAAAAGCTACAACACGCTAATCACACTTCTGCAAAATAAAATTAGATTCATAATTGTTTGCTCACATGTTGTAGGTATCATTTGGTATCGTGGGGTTGTGTTGTGGCATCAAATGAGCATTTCAAGCGGCAAGACTCTATGTTAGTAATCCTGAAGACAATTTTTGCCTTTTAATTCTTATGTTTTATTATGTTTTCAGTAACTGAATTCCATGAGTTTTAGTTATGTAGACTTGCATTTGTACAAAACAAAATGACCTTAAATGTTCGTCCTGGCTAAGTTCAATTTTTTAATTAGTAGCAGATTTTGTGAACACCCACCCTCTGTAGGTCGAGCCTGACCCCCCGCGTCACCCCCGCTCGGGCGACTCGGGTGGTGCTGCAACCCTAGCCACCAGGGGTGCTACCTCCTTTCTTCCCTCCGTCCGCCCCGCCGGGCTAAGCCCGGGGGTCGACGGCGGTGTGGGCGTCTCCCTTTCTCCCACGTCATGGGGGTGGTGCGGGGCCCCTCAACCTGAGGAGGCGTGGCCGACCGGGTATTGTCGACGCGGCGGTCGGCCCTGCTTCGGGCGATGGCGATGGCTGTGGTCGGCAACGGGCCATCTAACCTCAGATCGGCAGCGGCGACATGGAGGGCATGGTGGACGGCTTGGCGACATGCGTGGTCTGGCCTCCGTTCTGATCTGATCTGGCCAGTGTGCCCCGCTCGCTGTGCGGCGACGTGGAGGGCCTGGTGGACGGCTTGGCAACATGCGTGGTCTGGCCTCCAGCCAGATCTGATCTGGTAGGTGCGACCTGCTTGCTGCGGGGCGGTAGGGATCGGTGGCGGCCCATGCACACTATGCTAGATGTAGGCTCGAGCAGATCCGGGTGAAAACCTTGCTCTCGGCTAGTTGCCAAGGTCGGCGATGGAGGCGCTCTTCTTTGGTGTCCCCTTCTTGAAGGCATCGACATGGAGAAGCTCCAGACCTCTATCCGCTACCTCCGGGGGAAACCCTAAATCAGTCGATTGGATGATGGTGCCGCTCTTCTGTCGCTCCCCCTTGGGGCATCATTCTTGGAGGTGTGCATTACCTCGAGGGGCCAGTGGACGATTTCTAGAGCAACGTTTCATGTGACGCATCTACGACGTGGAGTCTCAGCGGCATGGCGCATCAGGATATCGATGACAGATGCGTGATGATGGATGTTCGGAGGGAGGTGGCACTGCTTGGCGCCATGGTGGCGTCGACCGCATGCCTGGCAAGGTCGATGCGTAGGTGTTCTGAAGATGCATCGGTGGAAGGCGGCGGCCTCTGCAGCATGCACATGCGGTGCCCGCTGAGAGTGCTCTGGACCGGTGTGTGCCCCAGACACGATGATTGCGGCTTGGTCGAGGCCTCCAGTTTTAGATGTTGGGCTTTAGGGTGAGGTCTGGGCAGGCG
Organism: Aegilops bicornis; assembly: GCA_021605145.1. Taxonomy (NCBI): domain Eukaryota; kingdom Viridiplantae; phylum Streptophyta; class Magnoliopsida; order Poales; family Poaceae; genus Aegilops; species Aegilops bicornis. Next base: position 243,911,614 of record CM038673.1, on the reverse strand, counting down.
GCCCCGACAATGCACACCCCTTCATCAAGTTGATAGGAGTGGTGACAAATGTTGTCAAAATGGCCGCTTGAGACTTATTGATGTATTGAGTCCTTTTAGATATTTCACTACATACGAAGAAAAATGAGTGAATCTATATTCTAAAAAGTGTCTATATACATCCGAATGTAGTTCCTATAGTGGAATCTCTAAAAAGACTTATATTTAGGAATGGATGGAGTACTTTGTAAGGTCTTGGTGAATAATTAATAAAATGAATGTATACATAGCCCTGACGCAGAGGCCAGGCCGGGGTCATCCTTCTTTTTGATTTTTTTTATCAAATATGAATTCAATAGTATAATTTTTGTGACATATAACACACATTTCATCAGTTAAGGAAGAGCACGATCTTGGAAAGTGGAACAAAGAGCATCTACAGCCGAGCACGGTCACTGACCGGGCATGATTTTTTGACCCAGTCGGGCGCCTTGAACGGGCCTCAAACGCCCGGGCTAACCGGCACCCCTCATATCCAACCCAAATATGGTGCGGATATGGGCGCGCTAGGGCACGCCCACCACGTCGGACTGACGGCGGGGTCCCACACGAAAACGCCCGAAAACCAGCGGTCCGAAACTCGTCTCCTCCGTCGGACCGGTGGCGCCACGTGGTGCCCGCTCCAGCGGGCCGTGTACTGCCTAGCCCGGCTATTTAAGTCAACCGGCGGCACCGAAACCCTATCATACATCCACATTTTTCTCCACCTGTCCGCCGCCGCCGCCACTTTCCATTCCATCCATCCGCCTAGTAGCCATGCCCCACACCGCCTGGTGAGGAGCAAGCCATTTCTGACGCCGAAGCGCCGGCTCGAGCTCCTTGAGCAGATCCGGGCTAGGCGCGAAGCCCGGATCGCCGCGAGGCTACCTCCGGATGCAGTGGATCCGGAGGAGGAGGAGGATGGGCAAGAGGAGGATGTGGGGGACGCCGGCGCCGCGGATCTGCAGGCGAAGCAGCAGGCCATCCTCGACTCCCCTCGGTCGGAGTCGACTGCGAAGGGCAGACGTCGTCACCGGCAGGAGATGGAGGCGCAATAGGCCGCGGAGGAGGCAGAGATGCTCGCCTACATGGATAAGGTCGAGCAGGAGGAGGATGAGGTGGAGCCCTCCTACCCGCCCGTCCAGCCGGCGCCCGGCACTGTCGTCATGGACATCTCCGACGATGAAAAGTAGGTAGACTTGTACTCCCTCTGTTCCGAAATGTATGTCGCTGGGGAGTTGGTTCCGACCAGGTGAAAAACTGCCAAATGACTTTAATACCCTCAGTTCTAAATTTGAATCCTCATCGTCTTCTACCTCAGCCCGTCTTCCACCTCCGCCCCTCCACCTCCACCTCCACCCCCTCCACCTCCACCTCCACCTTCACCTCTGTCCCTGCCCCCACCTCCACCTCCATCTCCGGCGTCCAGGCGTTGCACTTCACCTCCTCTCCCACGCCTAGGCCCTCTCCCACGCCTAGGCATCCAGGCGCTCCACTCCACCTCCTCTCCCACGCCCAGGCATCCAGGCGCTCCACTCCACCTCCTCTCCCACGCCCAGGCATCCAGGCGCTCCTCCTGGCCCGCGCGTGCCTAGGTGTAGGCGAGCTGGTGCTGGGCTCTTCACCCGCGCCCAGGTTGAGGCGAGCTGGTACTGGGCTCGGCTGCTGCCACGCAGGTTCATCCTCTCTCTGATCAAGTTTCTCCTTGGTTGAGTACAGTACATCTCTCTGTCGCTGGAACAAACTGCAAACATAAACAATTTGATGACCATTTGATTCAACGGGCTAATAATTTGATCTAACCATTTGAGAGAATCTGAATGTACTGATGCAGCAATACTTTCAAATTCAGTTTGCATAAGTCAAATGGAAATAAATGCAGTAATACTGTCAAATTATTGCAGTGAAGATCATCGACAGAATAAATTACAAAAGCTTCATTGAAATGGAGTAAATGACATAATGTGGTCAAATTATTGCTAGGAAGCTTCATTCCTAGCTACTCCTAACTCAATGGAGTACTCAAAATAAGTAATGTTGCATACTCCTAACTCAATGGAGCGTGTCTTCAAATATTCCTTGCTGCTGCAGCTAGTAGGAATCATGATTAATTACTGTTGGAGTACAATTCAATTACATGTACAAAAAGAAGAAATGGAGTACAAGCCCATGAAAATTAATGGAGCAGTATCACATTAATAAAGTACTCCAAACTGAATCACTAAATCAACAGGAATACAAGCCCTACAAGCAGCAGTACAAAAACATGTGCTCATCTAAATTTACATACTCCAAACAGACCACTGTAGGAGGAAGAAGAGAATAAAGGCACTGTAGGCGTACTGTAGCATTTCAGGCAAATGGCTAGGAGTATACTATCAATGTCACTATAGCATTTCAAGCAAAAATTCTAAAAAAATTAACTGGAAAATTCTACTCCAAAAAGTAGAAAGAAGGGCTAGGCAGTGATACTCCTACATTACTTTAACAGCATTACTTTAATTACTCTGCCTGCATCAGGACAGCAGAAAAGAACATACTCTCTTGTCTCTCCTTGGGAGATAGTATTAACTTAATTAATCCTTTTCTCCTGCAAAGCAAGTGCCCTGTTTTACTCACTGTCAAAAAGTCATAGTATAAGATTGCTAGTACTGGTACTACTTCTGCTCATTGCTAGAGCAGATCTTCTCAGGTAAGATCCTAATTAACTTCTCTACGTACCTACCCAGCATAGGATTAGTAGTACAGGTAGTATTACTTCTGCTCAATGCTAACTTGTCTAAGTACCTAAGCAAAATTCCCCATGAAGAAAATGATCTAGCTCCCCCTACACATGTATAGATCAATCAGTTCAGTTCTAGTGATGTTGGACTTCTCCACCTAGACAAAAATGTACCAGTACTTCTCCACATAGGAGTAGTTATCAGAAGTGATCAATCTTACCAGAGATAGCTTCATAAGTAGAAGGTTCCAAAGAAAACACTAGCACAGTAGTGCTGCCACCTCCCAGTAAACAGCAGGGTCTCTGATCAGCAATGTACTCCAAATGCCTGCAAATGCCTGCACAGGTAGGGAATTTAAGATGAAAGATGTACTTTGCCAACTAATCTAATGGGCTGGCACAAAGTGAAAAACAAAACAATAGTTAATTTCAGTTAAATGAAAAGTTTCATGTACTACTCCAAGTCCTACCCTAAACTACTCCAAGATCATTTTCATTTCCATTTGATCATATAATGTTAAACAAGCAAAGGCAAGCAAGAGAATAGTGCAAACAAAGTATGCAAGAATGTTGTACTGCTCCATTTGATCATTTTCATTTCCAAAATGGATTGTTGTGCATCTTGAAAGTTCAACCTCTTACCTTGAAAGTTCTTTTCAGTTGCCTGGAGAACATGGATCTCCCAGACCTCAACTACACCCCACCTGCAGAAGATGGAGGTGAAATGGACGAAAATGTAAGAGATGAAATGGACGAAGATGTAAGAGATGAAATGGACGAAGATATAGGAGATGAAATGGACGAAGATATAGGAGATGAAATTGTTCAACATGCAGGTAAATGACTCAAATGATCATGAGTAGAGAGTAAACGACTCAAATGACTTGTGTAAATTCATTGTTGTACTCCATTTGATAATATATTTTCTTTGTGCAGGTGTTGAGCAAGCAGTTCAGAAAAGGGATATCCTAGATGACAAGAAAAGATATGCTGCTTATGTTGCAATGCATACATTGTGCATGAGTAGAGGGGGAAAGTTTAAGAGAGATGACAAGAAAAATATTGCTAATTTCTTTGGAGTGGGTGTCTGGAATATACAAAGGATTTGGAAGAAAGCGATGGAGCAAATTGCTGAAGGTCTAGACGTAGATGTCTCAAGTCAAAGGAAAGGAAATTGTGGAAGAAAGCCGAAAGACATCAATGTAGAGCAAATCCCTACAATCCCACTGAACAGGAGGTCTACTATCAGGTCGCTTGCCTGGCAACTCGGGTGCAGTCCTACGGCACTCCACCGGAAGTTCATGCTCAAGTTGATAAAGAGGCATACAAACTGTTTGAAGCCAGCTTTGAATGAAAAGAACAAGAAGGATAGAATGAAATTTTGCTTGTCAATGCTCGATGAGGCAACAACACAAACTGAAAGGCCAAAATTCAAGACCATGCACAACATTATTCATATTGATGAAAAATGGTTCTATATGACCAAGAAAAAAGGAACTATTATCTCGTATGGGGAGGAAGAGCCTATGAGAACTCTGCAAACGGCAGTTGTATTGGAAAGATTATGTTCTTGACAGCTATTGCTAGGCCGAGGTGGGATAATGAAGGAAATGTGACCTTCTCGAAAAATGGAATTTGGCCGTTTGTGAAAGAAGTTCCGGCTCAAAGGAGAAGCGACAACAGGCCCAGAGGAACATTGGAGACAAAGTCAATAAAAGTCAACAGGTAAGTAATGAGAGAGTTCATGATAGAGAACCTGCTGCCAGCAATACAAGCATCTTGGCCTGAAAATGATGCTGGGCAAACCATCTATATACAGCAAGACAACGCTAAGCCTCATATCTTGCCTAATGACCCAGAATTTGTAGCAGCCGTGGAAAGAACTGGACTCAATATCAGACTAATTCAACAACCTACCAATAGCCCTGATCTGAATGGCCTTGACCTTGGTTTCTTCAACTCGTTGCAATCTCTAACAGATTGTTTAAGCCCTAGAACGCTTCAGGATCTTATCAAGGGTGTGCTAGATGAATTTGAAAACTATGATGTTTACAAGTTGAACAGAGTTTTCCTATCTCTACAAGCTTGCATGATTCAAATCCTGAACCATGCAGGGGGCAATGGGTATAAAATACCCCATGCAAACAAGGAAAGGCTAGAGAACTTTGGGATGCTACCTCCAAGACTTACATGCCCTCAAGAGGTATATGCAAATGCCCTGCACAATCTTGGGATAATGGAGAGAGTTGCTTGTTGAGTTGCTTGTCGAGATGCTAGTTCAGATGCTTGAGGAGTTGCTTGTCGAGATGCTAGTTTAGATGCTTGAGGAGTTGCTTGTTGAGATGCTAGTTTAGATGCTTGAGGAGTTGCTTGTTGAGATGCTTGTCGAGATGCTTGAGGAGTTGCTTGAGGAGATGCTTGTTGAGATGCTTGAGGAGTTGCTTGAGGAGATGCTTGTTGAGATGCTTGAGGAGATGCTTGTTGAGTTGCTTGTCGAGATGCTTGTTGAGATGCTTGTGATTATTTGTGTGGAGTATGTGTGTAACTCCTTGTTTGTGTGGAGTATATGTAAAACCCATGTGAAATTACTCCATAAGTTTGCAAAAGGCTTCTATGGACTGGATTTTACTCCATATATATGATCATTGTTGTTTGAAAAGTTTAATTTAATTTTGTGAGGAGTGCATCATTTGTGTGATCATTTTTGTTTAATTAAGAGAGAAGAGGAGAGGGCACTGGAAGAGAGAGAAAGCAAGAAGAGAGGGCAACACACACACACAGAGAGAGAGAGAGAAAGAGAAGAGAGAAGACAGAAGAAAGAGAAGAGAGGAGAGGAGAAGAGTAGTTCAGTTTAGTTTTAATTAAATGAAAAGGTTTAATTAACCAAGAACTACTCCTACTCCTACTCATACTCCAAGAACTACTCCTACTCCTACTCCAAGAACTACTCCTACTCCTAATTTTAAATAAAACTAAACAGCAAGTCCATCGAATAGATTTTATTGAAACTACTCCTGAGTTTGAGTAGCTTGTATGGCATGTCATGATTTTACAGAAACTACTCCTATCATGATTTTGCTGTCATTAATATGCAAGCAACAATTAAGTTCACAATATTATGCAAGTTAACAAGCTTCAGTAGCCAAAGTTTCAGTAGACAAGTTAACAGAAGCTACAGACGACAACTTTTAAAAGAAGCTACAGCTGCTTCATGAGAATAAGCAGAGTTTCAGTACATTTGATCCATCTGGCCAAATCGAGAGGAAAACAAATCAGGGAAGTTTAACTAATAACTGCAGTTTACCCAGCCCCATGGTGAGAGGAAAAGAAGCTGCAGTTACCACACACCCAAATTCAACCAATCTACTCCGGCCGGCCGGTTATCAAGTTCAAAGGTCTTGTTCAAAGGGAAGAAGAAGAAGAATCTGTTCCATCAAAGAGGAGACGGGGTCAACCTTGATGCAAAGAAGATTTTAAGTTAATTAAAGGAAAAGGTTTCATTTTATTTTACTCCTACACTTTACTGAAAAAGGAGAGAGTAAGAGAGGACAAATGGTTCAGATAATTTTACGTTAACTGAAAGAAATGGTTTTAGTTTATCTTAATTTTACTGAAAGTTTTAAGTTAACTAAAAGAAAAAGTTTTATATTATCTTAATTAATGGATGCAGTTCTTTCGGTTAGCAGGGTCTACTGCAGTTCTTTCGGTTAGCAGGGTCATTGATGGCTGTAACCACCCAATATACAGGTGAAAACGTTGTTGTGAGGATATTAGTGACATGATAAACAAGTTGTTGCATGAGAGATAATTCTAAGAAGTCAGAAAACTACTACTTCTAGATTAAACAAGGTGTTACAGGAGTATTAATCTCCTTCCCAACTGTAGATCAAACAAGCAGCAGCAGCAGCTACTGCACCAAAATTAACACAAATACTGACAGCAGCAGCCCAAGATTAACACAAGCTATTGACAGTACCTCTATTAATCTCCTTCCCAACTGTAGATCAAACAAGCAGGCCTACTGCATCAAAGCTACTCCAAATCAGTGCAAATCCACACTGGAGTAATAAAGTTTACTGCAAATCTGCACACTGGAGTAATTCAGATTTACTGCAACTACTCTAAATCACTGCAAATCAGTGACTTGTGAGCATGAAGATTATTCCTCGCCCAGCTCAACTTGAAGAATCAAGATTATTCCTCCCCCAGCTAAAAAAATGCAAGACTATTGCAATTTGCGACGACTCAGCTCACCCTTGTCTACGGGTCAACGATCCTATTCCGCAAAGAACTTGCAGACATGTCTATGGATTGAGGAAATTTCAGCAGCGCCACGCCAGGGGAGATGGACAGACAGACAAAGGAGCAAATCTGTAGTGGAGAAGGGACCTTTTCTTGCATGGTTAGGAGGGGCATCCCGGCGCCGTCGAGGATGGTGCAGCGGCTCCGGATGCTGAAGATGGCGCCCTTGACCTTGAGCACGACGGCGCCGTTGGCGTTGGTGATGGCGAAGTCATCGTCGGAGAGGCTGAGCGCCTTCTTGGTCACCGTCAGCAGCACCACGTAGGGCGCGCAGAACTGGTGCCCCACCACCGGCAGCCGCGCCGGTGGGGCTCCACATCAAGCGACGTTGTGTCGCCGGAGTACTTGAGATGCGGCTCCAGATCCTCCCGCTCGGGCTCCAGATCCTCCCGCTCGGGCTCCAGATCCTCCCGCCGTCGTCTTTACGCTTGGCCGCGCCAAGGCTCGCTTCCGACTCCTCGCGCCTATCCACAAGCAGATCGAGGACCAACGCATGTGGATCCAGCTCCTCCTCGCCCAGCAGCGCGTCGCCGGCGAATAAAAATGGCAGCTTTGTGTGGTCGGAGCGGTGAGCGGCGATGCGGAGCAAGATGCCGGCTAGAGGGAGAGAGAGGGCGATCATCAGGAGAGAGCGCGCCACGCTGGCAGAGAGAGGCGACCGTGGCCGGCCGTCGAGAGAGAGAGAGAGGCGAAGGGGGCGCCACAGGGATAGAGAGCGGGGGCGAGTCGGGAGCGAGTGGCGTCGGGCGAGAAAGAGGGGAACGTGTCGGTCGGAGGGGTAGAATGGGAAACTCAGGGAAAATCATAGCCTACGAAAATTTGTTCGTCAAATCGTTTAATGACATAAAACTCGAAACAGTACGTAGGATTTCTTTTGCATGCTTTCTATGGATTTAGAGGTTGAAATATGTGAGCGGGATGCAGAGTGGCTAATTTGATGTCACTGTGCCCATGGAAGACCGGATTTGCAAAGTCGGCTCTATGGGAAGTAAGGACGGAAAAGGTGGTGGGCGATGGTTGGTGGATAGAGGAAGAGATAAATGAAAAGAAGAGGCGTGGCATCAAGTGACAGCGCTGCTCAGACAGAAATCTTTTGCTTCCCTTCCCTTTCCTCTGGCGGGCAGACACGCAGGGGCAGGCTGTTCTGATCCCGGCCTCCGCCATAGGCATCGGCACCAGCAGCTGCCCAAACACAAGCCCTGCAGATTCTTTATCACAGCCACAGCGCAACCAGCTGCTCACACACACACACGCGCACATACAGAGCGGAGTGGACGTGACAGAGAGCTGCCACCAGCTACTGCTCCGCTTCTGCTTGGTAAGCAGTATATACTCCATCACGTCCAAGCCATCGACCGATCGGTCGGAGCCAAGGACGCGCGCGCAGAGCCGTGGACGCATGCACCCGGCCATGGCGGCGGCGGCAGCGGCGTTCTTCCACGGCGGAGACGAGGAAGCGGGGGTGGTGGTGGGTGGTGGCGCCGGAGCTGGAGCTGGAAGAAGGGCGGTCTTCGGCGGCGGCGGCGGCCTCAGTGCGGCGCGGCCGGCCTTCGTCACCCAGCAGCTCTTCCCGACGACGGCGGCGACGCAGCAGCAGGCGACGGAGCGGTGCGCCGCGGTCCCGGAGCTGGCATGGGGCGGGGCGGGTGCGCACTGGGCCCGGCCGGCGTCGAGGACCAAGAGCCGGCGCGGGCCGCGGTCGCGGAGCTCGCAGTACCGCGGCGTCACCTTCTACCGCCGCACCGGCCGCTGGGAGTCCCACATCTGGTATGTCAGCCCGCCGTCGCCCTCACCTTCCAGTCCATGGCGACACCAAGCCTCCAAGATCATTACGCAAACCATCTTCCCTCGATCTTGCCCTCATCTCCATCTCTCGTCTGTGTTTCTTGGATCTGCAGGGACTGCGGGAAGCAGGTGTACCTGGGTGAGTCCTCGTAGCTTTCTTCTTGCGTGAGAGCTCATTCTTCGCCGATTCCTCCTCGATGCGCTGTTCATGACTCTGTGCTTGTTTCTCTTTTCCCTCCATTTTTTTCACAGGAGGGTTCGACACAGCTCAGGCCGCTGCGAGGTTAACAATCTGCACATTGTCTTTTATCTTGAGAAAAATCAGAGCAGATAACACATTTCTGGATAACAGGAACTTGTCTGAGTTTCAGGGCGTACGACCAGGCGGCGATCAAGTTCCGCGGCGTGGAGGCGGACATCAACTTCGTGCTGGACGACTACAAGGAGGACATCGGCAAGGTGACCATCTGCTGCATCTTCCTCGTCGGCGATGTCTGCTCTGTTTTCTGACGACGACGGCATGCTGTTGATCCTGCTGCCTGGCTGCCATGGCAGATGAGCGCCTTGAGCAAGGAGGAGCTGGTGCAGGTGCTGCGGCGGCAGGGCGCCGGGTTCGTGAGGGGCAGCTCCCGGTTCCGTGGCGTCACCCTGCACAAGTGCGGCAAGTGGGAGGCCAGGATCGGGCAGCTCATGGGCAAGAAGTGAGTCATCCACCCCCCTGACCTGCCTACTCGTCCATGATCCGTCAGAGCAAAATGTGTTTCATCTGACAACTTGACAAGTATTGCATATGATTAATCGTGTGTGCTGATGATTGCAGGTTCGTGTACCTTGGCCTGTATGACACAGAGATGGATGCTGCAAAGTATGCATACATATATGCAGTCTCCTTCCCGTTTCTGCACTGATGCTCATTCTGTTTCTGTGCCATGGATGATTTTATCAGCTGTTTGTTTGTTTGCTGATACTGATGATTTCCTGCCCTGTGATGTCTGATTGATTGGATGATCAGGGCTTACGACAAGGCGGCGCTCGACTGCAGCGGCGAGGAGGCGGTGACCAACTTCGAGCCCAAGCCGGCGGCCGCGGTGTGCGACGGCGAGCCTGATCTCGAGCTCAGCCTGGGCTGCTCCGGCGGCGGCGATCCCTCCACGGTCACCAGCGGAGACACCCTCCACACCACAGCCGCGCAGGGGACCCAGAGGACGAGCCTGACGGTATGCCTAGGGCACACTGAATTCTGTTGTTGCACATTGCTGCTAGCTACACATGACTGAGTTGCATCGGACACTGACACTGAAACTGAAACTGTTTGTTCGGGTACCAGTTCAAGATGCCGGAGGAGGAGGAGGCGACGGCGCCGTGGCACCCCGGCAGGAACAGGAGCATCTGGATGAGGCCATCGCCGACGTTGATAACACCGGCGCTGAGGTGCCCGGACGGCGATCGCCGCCCCACCATCCCGCTCAGCAGCATGCTCCAGATGGTATGTGATATACAGCAATAAACCTGTGACCAATGATCGCATCACTGAAACCACTCACTGACCAGCCCAGAGCATCATGTTATGTGACCGTTGAACAGGGCCAGATCGGCGGAGGCGGCAGGGCAGAGCCACACATGCTCGGCGTCGATCGTTGGCAGCCGTACACCATGGAGGCAGCAGCAGCAGCATCATCAGGATTCCCGCCGGCGCCGGGGCTGGGAGGCGTCCAGCGGCTGAACCACCACCGGCCGGGCAGCAGGGAGCAGCTGTGGCGCTGAGCAGCCACCGGGCTGCAGCACTCCGGCGTGGGCGTGACATGTTTTGGAAAGGAGCCAACGTCGGGGCGCGGCGCCACCCCCCTTTTGGCCGTCAAGCAGCTTCACCGTCGTCGGCCCGGCGCCCCTGCCGACCCCGGTGGTGCTTAGCATAGTAGTAGTATATCTATCCGTAGAGGAGAAAGCGGCAACGCTGTAGCTCCAAGCCTCCAAGAAGTCTAGTGAAAAAATGTCCAGCAGATCCTGTCAAAACCTGATGATGCCTTCAGTAGAAATTTCAATCTGGGCGATGATGATGATGATGATGATGATGGATCTTGCTGAATGAATCTGGGCACTTTTGGGATGCATGAACTTCCCAGAATCATCATCAGTTGCTGCTACAGGTTTTTCATGTGGAACTCTGGCACTTCACAGGCATGTGTTGAGTGACCTGACAAAACACATCAGGATCAAGAAAACATACCATACAAATACAAGTATACCAACAAACAAGAAAACATAAGGATCAAGAAAATGCAGCATCACCACAGCTACAGCATATACACATGGGAGCAAAAGAAACACATCACAATGTAGATGCAGAGAGAACTGGGACTGGTGATAAAAAGAAAAGGGAAAAAAAATACATGTATGTATGGTTCGCCACAGGTTGCACAGCCAACATCAGGGTCCATCCCAGTCCCAGTACGTGCCATTTGATTCAGGGGTCACATACATAATTCAATCATTCCATGGAACAGCCAGCTCCTGCCTGAGCACACATAATTACTCTTCTTATATCTTCCCTTGGTCTAGTCTAGCAGGGCAAGCATAAGTTAACGGCATTATTATTAAATCACCATCATCCTCGTCGCGGCTAAACCAACAGCAGTATGTAACCTAGCACTGTATAACCAAAAAGGAACACTAATCTGCAAGCAGGAAGTTTGCATAATAGGCGCCAACTTCCAACTTGTTCTTCTTCATTCACACCGCCACCACCAGCCGCAGCAGCAGCAGCAGCACAGATGCGCCCCGGAAGCTCATATGGGAGCGGCGCAGGTGGTCCTGAAGTGGCCCGTCTGGTTGCAGCGGCTGCAGTGCACGACCCGCTTGACCCGGCCCAGGTCCTCCGCGCGGACCCTCGTCTTCCTCGGCCGCCCGGGGGGCCGAAGCGACTTTGGCGGGTTGATGATCACCTCCAGCCTGTCCTCGGCGGGCTGGCCCTCGTTCCAGAGGGTCTTGTCCGGGATCGGGTGTATGGTCTGCGAGTAGGTCTTGCGGTACGTCGCAACCGTGAAGCAGCTCTCCGTGTAGCGGTGCACGTTCTGCCTGCATGAGAGCAGCGCCGCCACGCCGTGGGAGCACGGCGCGCCGTACAGCTGCCACCCGCGGCACAGGCAGCACCTGTTGCGGATGTCCACCACGTTCGTCCCCTCGTGGGGCGAGATGACCTCAAACTCCGCCTCGTTGGCGCGGGCCACCTGGAAGCCCCGCGCGCGCTCGATGGCCTCCTGCACGCGGCGCTCGGCCGTGGGCACGAGGATGGTTGCCCACTGCATGCTCGCTTCACGCCGCTCGTTGAACCACGTCATGAGCTGCCGACGGAGGACCTCCATCATCTGATTTACGGGAAGGACAGATGCGTCCAGTATCCAAGAATTCATCGACTCCATGATATTTGCTGTCAGGTGACCATACCGTATCCCCTCAAAGTAAGCGGTGGCCCAGAGGCGAGGAGGTAGGCGTCTGATCCAACAAACAGCCTCTTGTGATGTGTCCTCTATCTCTAGCAGCTTAGTTTCGAACTCTATCACAGTCAGCGCATTGGCAGCTTCCCAGAGAAGGTTGACAAGCACTGAATTGTTGAACTCTTTCCGGAAAGTTTCACTGACATGGCGCATGCAGAACCCATGGAATGCAGTTGGAAAGTTGAAATCGACTCCATCAACAATACCCTTGCGCCTATCTGACAAAATTGTAAGCCTGGGCATGTTCTCTGTGTTCTTCTCCAGCAACTCGTGCAGCTCAGACAAAAACCATATCCAATTCTCATCTGTTTCCTCATCAACCACGCCAAACGCCAGGGGAAACAGAGCACCATCACCATCAAAAGCAGAGGCAAGAAACAAGGTACCAAGATACTTGTTTTTCAGAGTTGTTCTATCAAGACCAATGAGCGGACGGCATGCATTTACAAAACCATATATCGACGCATAGAACGATATGAAGAGTCGCCGGAAGCAGTTATCATCTGGGTTCCCATAGACCCTAGCGATGCTTCCTGGGTTTGTTCTTTCCACTTGCCTACAGTACTCAGGCAGGATTCGGTATCCTTCTTCAAAAGACCCTCGAACTGCTGCCATGATCCGCTCTTTCCCTCTCCAGGCTTGCTTGTACGATAGTGTGATCCCATGTGACTTGTGTATTTCTTCCAGAATTTCCTTAGGCTTGCAGTGTGGATTCTCTCGCAGCCTCTCTTCGACAGTACTTGCAACCCACTGAACAGATGCCTGCTGGTGGCCAAGATGGTTTATCCCCACACAAGTATGTTTGTCAAGTATAGTCCTGATGGAGAAAGTGGGCACTCCAGGAAGCTTTGCAGCATGGATGCGCCACGGGCAGCCCTCAGCAGCGCACTTGGCAGTGAACCGCGTCTTGTCAGACTTGACCGTCTGGATCTCGAAGTGGCAGGCAATAGCAGTGTTGCGGATAGCCCTGCGGCAGCTCATGACATCCGGGAACTCCTGCCCCACCACAAGCTGAAACTCGGTGCTCACAACCATCATCCGCGACTGGACGACAGGGGCGACGGCAAGAGGGCCCTGCGAGTAGTCATCGCCCGGCTCGAGGGCGAGGTCGTGGGCTTGCTCAAGCGAGAGATGATCAAGATTATCGTCCTCGCCAAGGGGGTGAGGCTCAGTGAGGGCCAAATCGCCGAGATCATGATGGTCTTCCCCGTCGTCCATCGACTCGTCCTCATGCCCTTGCCCCAGAGCAAGATCACTGGTGTGGCCATGGTGGTGGTCATGCCTGAGGACGAGCTGGCCGTCGTGGTGGTGGCTGAGGACGAGGTCATGATCATGCTCGTGGTCGTTCGACTGGCCGAGCACAAGATCGTGGTCGTGTGGGTGGCCTAGGCCGAGGTCGTGGCTGTGGCCCAGGCCCAGCACATGATGATGATGATGGTGGTGATGATCCTGCCCGAAGTCGTGGTGGCTCTGCCCCAGCGCCAGCTCCGCGGCGTCCTGCCCGTGCCCAAGAACCAGCTCGTGGTTGGCCATCATCAATCTTCACCAGGGGGACTCCGCAGCTGGTCAAACAAACAACCCAATCAGCAACACACGCGCAATCAATCAATCAAATTGCAGCAGGACACTCGAAATCCGCCGTCTTTCCCCCACAATTCGGCAAGCAGAATCGCGGAGGAACATGTAAACGGAAACAGGGGGACGGATCTAGATTAGACGGCGCGCGCACGGAAATCGCGAGGGTCAGTGGGAATTTCTCTCTCTTTTTCGGATCGCCGGGTCGGAGGGACTTAAGTAATCGATGGATGGGAGCAAGCTCGTACCTTGAGACCCAGTCAATGGCGGCCAGGGGTTGCGGGCGGGGCGGAGGCGGCGGGGCGGCGATGCCGTCGCGACGGGGGAGGACGGGGACGGCGATTGCGGCGACGTGGGGGCGGCGGGGTCGGGGCGGGCGGAGCGAGGCGTCGGGAGCTGTAGGGCACGCGCGGCCGCCCCGGGTCCGGTCGGGACAGGGCCGCCTCGCCTTGCGACGAGGGCGGGCGAGGGGGGCGGTGAGGGACGGCGGCGACGCCGAGTGAGGGACGGATGGGATGTGGGTGGAGGGGGTGGGGGGATTGGGGCGTCGGCGGTGGGTTGTGGGCGGCGGCGGCCGGCGGCAGTAGGGCACGCGCGTCGGGATTCAGAGGGTTGGGTGGTGGTCAGGGGCTCAGGCGAGGGAGGAAGAGGAAAGGAAGGCTGAGCTGAGCCTGAGCTGGGAACTGGCTTGGACCCACCTGACAGACAAAATTTCCACCTAATCGCAAGAAACTTTTGGGCAAATATAACCGCTTGCCTCTAAAACAGTTGACAATGTTTTTTTACAGCTCGGCTCACCTGCACACGTGGAATATCGACACCTGGCTGCTGATGTGGAGAGACAAGGCTCGGCCTCGAAATCACAGACAAAGGACGCTCCAATCCATCGGTGACGGGCGACCGCCGTACTCCTTAGTTTCGGGGGTGAGGAACTCCAAGTACATGGGCACTATCAAGTCCGTCCTCGAGCACGAGCACCCTCGCTATGGTACATCTCCAAACATGAGGGCATCATGTTAGCGTTGGTGTCCTGGCCGGTGTTCATATATAACACCTTGACCACGATGGCCGCACACTCCCTCTGGCTCATGGTCTGCTTCAATATAGTCACACAACTCTACTCATGGGTGGAAGACACGTAGAAGTCGATGTCAACTACCCGCAAATGAACTGTTTGGGCTCTTCGAAAATACTTACCTTGGAAGTAATGACGATCTCTTTTAAGAGGCCATGCAAAACTAATACCTCAAATATTTGTTTTGTTGCTCGATGGCTTTTGTCAAGTTAGGTTTGTCACTAGAAGGGTTCAATATAAGGTTTCACGTCTTTCTTTCCCTTTAGGTGACTAGGACAAAGTCTTCTTCCCCTAGATCTCCGCCGGTAAATCTGTGGACTCGCTTCCCCTCTACCTGCCACTCTAGTGGCCGTTGATGGGGAGGAAACTCTTCATGCCTCGGCCCTAGCTAGTGGAGATGTTAGATTTTTAGTCTTCGTGGGGGCAGTGCTTAGGCGAATGGTGGCACTTCTTCTTCGTGTCAGTCTTTCGATCTTAAATTCTCCTCAAGTTTGTCTGTCGAGACGAATCAGATGGAGCTCCGGCATAGTTTTTTGCCTGGTCCTTGGGCTAGCGAGGCGAGGGTTTCTCGCAATGCGTATGCGACAACTAGATTTAGTGTGAGATTATTCAGCTCGATTCAAGGTTTCAACAACGAAGACTATGCTCTGGAGCGCTGGTCCTTACAGGGACGTGATGAAGAATTCCCGACTTCCATCGACAATGCTAGGTCCGCTTTGGTATGGGAGCGGTGACAACATCGCGTCGGCGGCTCACTCTGGTGGCGGCAATGGTCGTTCGGTGTTGACATGGAGGGAGGGCCGATTCGTTCGCTCAAGACCGCACACGCGGGCGTAATGACACCTGGCTCCTGACATGGAGGGAGGGGCCGGCCCCGCCTCAATCTATGGTAGTGGCAGAACGTCAAAGCCCATCGATTTTCGCCTCATTCTCTATGGCGCGACGTTGAGAGAAATCGTCTCCCGTGAATTTTAGTACGAGAACTTCAGTACATCGACACTACCAAGTCAGTTGTGGGTGTCTCGCTACCGTATTGAGCGATACATCTCCAAACATAACGACCTCATGTTTACGCTGTTGTCTAGGGCTGACGCCTTGTTGCCACGATGTCTGCTAGTGCGGACGCACTTATGAGTCACATGATCCGCCTCAACATAGTCGCTTGGCTTTACTTGGCGGTGGAAAACACTTGTGAAATTGTGTCAACTGCCCGCAAGTGAGCTCTTGAGCCTTATGAGAAAAAAAATTACCTCAAAAGTAATGGGTAACTGTCTTTGATGTACCCTGCAAATTTTTTGTCTTGGATGTATAATCATGCGAGATCAAATACCTCAAGCATTGTTTATTCCTCGGTAGTTACTATTTTGAGCTCTTCTTTCACTAGCTTAGATATGTCTCAGAGAGGGTTTTGACAGAGGTCAAGTTTGGTTGTGAAGTGAGTAAGATTTTTTAAACACATGGCATTTAAACAATAATTGCTAGAGATAACGAGAAGAAACAGCCCATTGTATAACATGTTTGTTTGTGGGAGACATTTCTTCTAATAGTACCTAATTACTTTTATTCATGATATTGTGGGTGTTAGCATACTTTTTTGTCCTTGATTATTTTTGGATGGACAAATTCTTTTGGCTTGGGCCTGGTGCACATTTTGAGTCCTCCCCTTCGTTGTCGACCTAGTTGCTTTGTTCATCTCTATTTTGGTTTTTTTGTGCACTCACACCTTGGAAATCTAACTTGTCATTTCTTGAAGCAGGCAAGACAAACGATATAAGATATGCAAACTCTGTTTTGTATAGGAACTATATTTCCTAGGGAATGCATACCATCACAGCTTTAGGTACCTATCAGAGTATAGGAACTATATTTCCTACGGAATGCATACCATCATGCAGTTGACAATGCTCTTTAACTGCTTGTGTTGCACCAAATTATCAATAGGACCACAATGATATTATCTTAACTATCGGAGTATCGTGCCCACGAATGACAATCAACTTTGGAGCACCACTAATATTACAACACATCACCTTTTGAAGAACCTAAAATTTGATTTCTAATAAACCCATAGGCATCCGAACAAATTAATTTTGTATTTATTGATATTCATTAAAATAAACCATTTTACAATAGGGATTGACATAAGTACGTGGATTTTTCATACACCCTACAATTCAAGCAAGAGCGGATTTTTTTTAATTTGGAACCCTGATTCCGTTAATTAACTCACTCAACTAACTCGCTTGGCAAACTCAAGACTACATCATACGGTGACAGATGTTTTAGGTCAAGTCCACGAGCTCCAATCGTAGCAAATTCATGGGTTAACTTATCAAAATGAAATAGCAATTGAACTAAATCTTGAACGAATGAAGGAAAGTGTCAACACGGCAGTGCCAACCACCACCGCGTGACAACCGGTTGGCAAGGGCCAAGTGTAGCGTAGGCGTGTGAGCCAATTGTATGTGTGTGTGTGGCCACGGGCCAGGGCGTTGCGGTAAGCGTTGTACGGGACAGGCTGTTATTTGAGTAAACTAAATTTCTCGCCCACTTCTCTCCCGCTCACCCCCTTTCTCACGCCAATCTCATCCCCTTTCCCTCCCCTACTGACTCTGGTCTCCCTCGATCCAGATCGGGGCGTGGCATTTGGTTATCAGAGCCACCGAATCCTGCCGAATTTTTTTTCCTCCGCTGCCTCCACAATCTCTTGGCCTTGATCTGTAACATCCACCGCCGCGGGTGCGATCTGCTCCGGCAAATCGCCCAAAATCCCCGGCGGGGTTGGATCGGCTCGGAGCGGAGCAACGGCGCCGTCCAAACCATCGGCTTCAATACAGGCCACACTCCGTCTGCAGATGATGCCACACTGGATCCCCTAACTATGTCAGTGCTAGCGCGCAAAAACTTTGACCCAATGCATTTCCTGGCGGCGCTGCTTCAGGCCCAACAATGGTCAAATTAAATATAATTATTTATACTAAAAACTATTGATCTTCAATACTCATTTAAAAAACAATTATAACTAATATATGATAAATTCATAGGGTGTTAAAATGTTATGTTTTTCGTTTTTCAATAAGTTATACATTAAAAATTAAATAATGTTGATTGTGAGAAAATAATAAAAGTCAAAGCACATATTTTTGCTGATTGTGAGATAACACTTGCATTCTTTTATATATTTATATGTGCATCTTTAGATATCTTGGTAGGAATCCTTGGAGTGTATTGTATATGGAATATCTTGGTAATTGTTTAAAGTTTATGATTATGTATACTGAAAGGGCATTTTCCTTACTAAGTGATTTTGGTGTAGATGACAATGATGAATGTTATTTTTTACGCTCATCCAACCTTAGTTTAAACCAAGATATTTCATAAAAATCGAGATATCCTCTCCGATATGCTACTAGTGACTAATGAATGCAAAGGATTCCAAATATCTGATCTTTATTTTGTTTTCACAGGAAATGGCCTATTTACGGACGAAATCAAGTCAATACATGGAAAAGAGTAAAGTGGAGATAGAGGAGATCAAGTGGGAGACACATCAGAGGAACCAAAGCAAAAGACAACGTCCACACGAACATCACCACTAGTATAGATGGTCTTATGGACTACCTGCCACACCGTCTGATCGACCTGAACAACCTTTATAAAAGGCCCAACGCCAGAAGAGCAACATAGTCATCTCTATCAACCCTAGCCACCGTCATTTCCCCTATACATCTCCATAGCCATCACCATAGTGCTCAGCCATCTAGCTATATTTTGTAATTGTGCATCATATCCGACAACTATTGTAGTACATATTATCAACCTATCAATCTTCATGATGTGTTCTTCCATGCATGGTTTCTTCGTGTGATCCAGTCTCCATGTATGAGTAGTTCGGTAAGGTCATGGGTTGAGGCATAGCCCCACAACCCGATGTATTTGTTGGAGGGATCGATGGAAGTACTTTGAATTAACATCTCGTGTGTGTAACATAAAATTGCTTCGTAGCTGTCTCTTGTCTTGTTCGTGTTCTTCATCCCTGTAGGTACCGAGGATCATGGAGAACGAGCCACAGAGAAGCTAAGGGTAGGGAGACCATGATATGTTATTCTGAACACCGGTGACATAAAAGATTTAGTATGGTAACACGTGAAAGGATCGGTATGGTCGACTAGAGGAGGGTGAATAGGAAGCTAACAATTTTTAACATCTTTTTACAAATTAAATATTAACAAGGAAATAGGTTGTCTTGATATGTAACTAGGTGGACAACCTATAGACAAGCTCAACAACAACAAATGCAAGCACGAGATAGGAACACAATATAATCTTGCACAAAGTAAATGTAAGATGTAACTGCAAGTGGATTTGATGGAGACGAGGATGTGTTACCGAAGTTCCCTCCTTTGGGGGGGGGGGTGCACTATAGGAATCAGAAACTTCGCCGTCTGCCATGGTTGACGGCAGAGGCACACATAGCGGACAACAAAGATCTTTGCCGTCTGCCGAACAGCAAAGAGCTTTAAATCCTGTTGAACAAAAAATGATGTTCATGAACATTTTATTAATAGGATGAACAAATAGTGCTCACGAATTTGAAAAAGAAAATTCACAAGCATAGGTGAAAAAGTTAAAGAAAAAAGAGAAAAGGAAAATGAAAAAATGAAAAATGAAAAATGAAAAATGAAAAAAGGAAAAAAACGTATTACGACATCCAACATGTCGCGCGCGGCGGGGGGGTTCTCGGTGGCGCCCTACGCGCCAAATCGGAAGCGCCATTCCGCGACCTCAAATAGGATATTCCCCATTGGAACCTCGTATATATCGCTCTCTGCGGCAAACAATTACGGTTTCGCACAGGCGGGTCTCCAACTGGGCAGGCCCATGAATATGGCGAACGACAACATGCTGCAGTTAAAAAAAGCTTCCTTCGCGGGAATTCAAAACCAGGACCTCATGCTGTACACGACATGGTATTACCGGTTGAGCTAGCAGTCGTTACCCATTTTATAGTAGCGCAAAACATAAAGAACCAACCGCACCGCAGCTCCGAATATTTATGGAATTCAAAAGAAAATTATTTTTTCAAAAAGAAAACAAAGTGATCTGTGAAACATAAACAATTCCCAAATTTGCAAACAAAAGTTTAAAATCTGAAATATTTTAGAAAATCAGGATTTTTTTTTGAAACGGGAACATTCTTAGGAATCCCAAAACAAAATTTGGAAACACGAACAAATTTGAAAACATGACTCTTTTTTGAAATTTGTGAACAAAATTTTGAAACTCCATAAAAAATTGAAGACGTGAACATTATTTGCAATTTACGAACAATTGTTGAAAACAAGAACATTTTGTGAAACGCCCGAACATTTTTTTAAATTATGAAAATATTGTACAAAAGCATTCACAACTTTTTTGAAAAAACAAGAACATCTGTCGAAAATCACGAATATTTTTTGGAATTTGTGAACATTTCTCGAAGAGAAAACGATTTTTATGAAAGTTAGAACATTTTTTAAAAAGCAAGAACATTTTTCAAAAATTAAGAACAATTTTTGAACATGAAATTAGTTTTAGAAAATATAATATAACCTTGAAAAAGAAGGAAAACAGAAGAAAAAAGAAACAGAAAACAAAATAAAATGAAATAGGAAATAATAAAAGAAATAGAAACAGAAAAAAAAGTAACAGGAAAACCGTAAAAGAAACACAAACACCGGTTCGGGGAAACTTCTTTCCAAAACCAACTGGCTAGGCAAACCAACCTGTGGTTGGGTGTTTAGAGGGACTGTGATATCTCCAGCCCGCCAGTTTTAAGTCCTGGTGCTCGCATTTATTTTTGGACTTATTTCAGGATTTTCGGCGATGCGCATTTAGTGGAAGGAGACGTTCCCGTCAACGACGAGGTGGCTACAGTGACTTCGTAAATTTCAAGATGATATGCCGGCTCAGTTTTTCGGAAGATGCTCATAGGGATAGGATATGCGTGTGTTAAGTGTATGCGCGTATGTATGAGCGATTGTATCTATACTGTGTTAAAAGAAGAAGCAAGATTGGGCGTCTTTGTGGTGTGATATAGGGGTGGGGTAAGCCCAGCACGCACCACTTGGATGGGCTTGGAGGGCACGGTTGCAGCAAAAAGATGCCCAAGGCGCAATCCGAAGCCCGGGACGGAAGGTCAGCCCGTACACCGGGCGGCCCAATATGACACCACAAAGCTATTCCACTCCGCTACTCCCCAGAGCCCAGAGGAAGGCAGAGGCGTCTTCTCTGCGGCGATGGAAGCCGGAGGCGGCTTGGAGGCGGCGGCGGAGGAGGAGCAGGTGATGAGCGAGGTGCACCTCGGCTGCCCGCCACGCTTCCCGGGCCTCTACCTCTCCCGCTTCACCTTCTCCTCCCGCCCGATAGGTAAAGAACAGCCCGAACTCTGTCGCCACCCCCTCTGTTCTCAGGCGCATTTCATCATACACCTTCACTGCGCCGCTTCTTGGCTCACATCCAGGCGAGGTTGTCGGTTTCGCTCGTGCTGACTTGACACCTGATGTTTCCTAGACCCACCCGGAGGCGACGACGGCGAGGGTAGCGATGGGCGCGAGCTCCTCGCATCAACGAGCAGTGCATGTGAGCCGGAGAGTGAGTTTTGCTTTTGCATTGCTCGTACGTAGCGTAGACGGTGGTGGACTGCTCGCTGTGGTGACTTGATTCTTGGTTTTATTGAGAAGGCGGCTCGCCGGAGGCCGTCGCCGTGGACGACGACGGGGACCTTGTTCTCGACCGGAGAAGAAGAAGGAAGAGAGACAGTAAGACGTTTGTTCTGGCTGTCTTTTCATTGTCGGTGTGTTGTGGATTTGATTGATGTTCCTTGGCTTGCAGGGAGAAGGAACGAGGATCATGTGCTCACCGTGCAGCACGGCGTCACCTCTTCGCTTCAGAGCGTCGGGCTTCAGGTCAGAGAGCTTTCCATGCCGGTTTTCCGAGCGTCTTCTCGTCTTTCTATCGCCTGTGATCCGTTGTTTTCTGCTGTTGTTGTTGCTTTGCAGGTTTGGAAGGCGGCCATGCTGCTAACCGACTTTGTGTTGCACAAGAGCTTCACGACGTCTGAATTCGACGGTGTTACCGCCATGGAGATCGGTGCTGGCACAGGTGATGGCTCGATCTGAAATTTAGTTGATACAAAATCGTTCCAACTTTGCTTTATCTTCCAGTTTTATTACCACTCTGTACAAGGTTGCTATACGGCTTGTTCCTGAACACCAACGATATGCATGTAACCGCACAATGTTTGCCAGGCTTGGTAGGGTTGGCGCAAGCTCGAGTTGCTAGAAGAATTTTCATTACAGGTACTTAGTCCTTTTATTGGATGTATGTACCACTTTCTTAGCCGTCCTTTTTTTGGAGGTACAGTAGAATTTTAAGTACAGTTTGACAGTAGAATTTGCATGTGGCAGAGTCAATCTAACAGGTATTGTTTGATCATAGTATTGTCTGAATTACAGTAGTATTGTCTGAATTTCAGTCTGTATTACTTAGTTTCTCGATATAGCTCTATACTGTCTGAACATTTCATTTTATGGTCTTGTTTCTAATATTAGGATATCTGTCAAGTCGTCCATTAAACCTGTAATTATATTTCAGCTAAATACCTAACAACTTAACAATCTTGTACAATATCTGAACGTCTGAATGTTTTAATATTGAAAATTTGACATGATACCTACGCGCACCCCTAAAGAGTAATACCTGGAATGACTGAGCCTTTTTTGTCATGTTGCTATCTTTAGTCCTTACATATTTTATTCACCAATGGGAATGAACAGATAGGGGCACTGATATCCTCGATAATTGCTTGGCTAATGTCCGTCTCAACTCTAGCATGCTAAAGTTTGATGAAGCTAAAGTCCATGTGCGGGAACTGGACTGGAAAATGTCGTGGCCTCCGCCTGTGGGTACACGTGATGCATCTGATCCAAGGTTTTTTCTTCAGGGCCAATTGCAGTCCTGATTGTTCAATTGTTTACCATGGACTACTGATTTTGTTTTTTGCTAAATGTTAGTCAGCACTGAGCTTAAGCTATATGTTCTTCAATGCAGTTCGATATACTTATGGTCTGCAAGTGGAATCAAGGAGGCTGAGCAAGCCACACTGCTATTTGCTGCAGATGTTATTTACAGTGACGATCTCACTGATTTGTTCTTCGACACAGTGAGGCAGCTTATGTCACGTGGTGCCAAGAAGGTATCATTGTATATTCACTGACAACCATTATCTAATCATAGAAATCTAGCTAGTTAAGATGGTTGAGAGGAAGACTCAGATTCTCCTTTGCATCTGGTAGGTGTTGTACTTGACCCTGGAGAAGAGATACAACTTCAGCCTGGACGAACTAGACGTCGTGGCCAATGGTTACAAGCATTTCCGAAGCTTCTTCACGGTTCAAGATGGTAACCTCCTTGCTAGATACTCTGACAAGCCGGCAAAATAATTGCTCCATCAGGCTATCTCAACTAACCTCCGGTCAATCCCATTGTCTCCAGGATGTGGAGGCCAGGATAATGCTACACTGAAACAAGGCCTCGTGGGGGAGCAGATAGACCTTGCGATGGTTCCTCAGTACATCAGGGAATATGACAGAGGCAAGGATCTGGAGATGTGGAAGCTCATGCACTGTCCAGACTAGAATAGCATCGCCGGTTTACATCGACTGTTTATGTTCATGCTGTGTGGAAATTATGGGTTCCCCGTAGGATACACATCTTCCTGTGGCTGCTGGATAACAACCTGCTTATGACCAAAGACAACTTGATGAAAAGAAACCTTTTGCAAGGTCCGAAGAATCTCTGTTTTGCTCTGATCATGAATCTGTTCAGCATCTTTTCTTTGGTTGTGAGCTTTGGTTGGTCATTGCTAGATATTTTAATGCCTCTATTGGCAATTCCTTTGAATTAACTGCTAGGTTTTGGATTGCCAACAAGAAACACCTCTTGCCTAAGTTCAACAATTCCTTTGAAGTACAAGAATAGTACTCCCTCCGATCCAAAATTAGAGTCACAGTTTTGAACTGGGCTTAGTTCAAAACCGCGACACTTTTTATGGATCGGAGGTAGCATGATTTTTGATAATATTTCCCGGACTGACATCAAAAGTGCTTTGGTGGAGAATCCTGAGAACTGTCAAAAACACGGTCCAGTAAAGTACATGTAAATCAAAATTCTGAATTTATCTTTGCATGAAACAATAGTTTTTACAAGATTAGAGGAAGTAAGTACACTAGCATAAATAAATCCGAAGCGAAACAGACAGGTAGATCCAGGAATGAATCTGTTGGCCAGGTAGGGATGATCGATGGTCAGGTCCTGTGTACAGCAGGGTATGAATGTCCATTAGTTTGGCCTCCAACAGAGCATCAACATGGGTAGCAAAATTTCAGTTCAAATACATTAAGTAAGATGTATGGATGGCGCCAGTTCCCCTATGTGTATGTGCCTCCATTCTGAGCCTGCCAAACAGAAACAGGTGGATTGAGTGGATGATAAATATATACATATCCTCTGCAAACTCGCGTTAATAAATATACAGACAACGATTGTGTCCCCTGATAAATTTGCCATTCTGATACCCAGCAAGGAGCAGTTAGCTAGGGTAACATTTAATTGTGTACCATAAGAAGAAGCGCATCACAGCATCAAAGCAAAAACGACCATCAGCACAGGGAGTCGTGTTTCGGCCAACTCAGGCTCCCTATTACATTTTCCTGTCGGTGTCTGTCTCTCTGGCCTTCGGAACCAGTTGGTGTTCGCCTTGAGCTTGAGGTACAGGGAGTGCTTGGCGTGCGTTGTATAACATTCCGGTCAAGAAATTCTACTCTTTTCGTTTCTTCTCCAGAAGCCGGAGCATGAGCATACCTTGGTTTAGTCCAAGCAGAAAGTGATTTGTGCTTGCTTCTGCACTACGGTCTCCAGGAGTACCAAATATAGAGCATGCATCTCTCTCCATTGCATTGCTTCCCCTGAAAACAGAAGCAGATTCCAAATCACCCATAAAAAATATGAGTAAAGATGTTGATGCAACAGTGCAGCCAGGATCAACGAATGACCAATAGTACAAGCATCATCATCGTGTGCATCATACATAATTCAGAGTCATGGTTAGCTCACAGGATGTCCAGAAATCACAACTTTTAAAAAAAGGGAATCATGTATGTACAGATGTTAATTCAGGCTTGTCGCAAAGCAAGCAGGTTTTGTAATCAACCTGCTGTCTGTTAGCTAACTTGTCTCTAGTGAGAAACTAATCATGAAACAACATCCGGATTCCAGAGGAAGGAAGATATGAATTTTATGAATAATAGCTATCTCCCAAAGCTTTAGACAGACTTAACTACAAGATATATTATGTGAAGAAAAAGTATAGCCAATGCCCAGCCACTCAGAACATTCCCCAGCTTTTCATCGCCGAAACTGACACCAATCACTCATCTGTGCTTCAAAATACACCAAAATGGAAGGCATCTTTTTGGGTACAAAGCAAAGCTATAACATTGGACTTTGCAGAATCTCTAAGCTCCAACATTCCTCTCCCATGGGGTAGGGAGCGCCAGTGATAGCGCCTCCCGAGTAAAACAGCAAGCACCCAGGAGAAGATTAATTTCTGGGTACTGGACCACTGCCGCTGTGGAGGTAACAAGAAATCTCGGTGACCTCTGTCTTGTCCTCCAAATTATTTCCCTAAATCTAGGCGAATAAGACGCTTCTCCAAAAACATCAACATTTGTTATAACCACCAGAAAAGGTTTTTAAATGATAGGGAAGGCAATAGCTAAAATATACGACACAATGCACAGAGAAATATATGAGGATAAAATGAGTAGTTTGGAAACTTGCGCATCGCTGCAATGCAGACCAGTCTTGATTCTCACAGAAGAATTTGCAGACCATCCATTCCATGAAGAGATAATCTGCCCATATGTTGGATTTTTCTTATTCAGCATATATGCAAATTACATGATGAGACAATTAAAGCAAGACACACAAACTACGATCACTCTAGAGGATCCCATATATGCCTAAGAGTGTCACTTCAGGCCTAATTAAGGAAGATGCATACCGTATTCCAGAGTGTTATTTCCGCTGGTTCGAAGCAAGGTTGGCAATGAGCTCATTCAAAACAGAAGGATAGGTTGCAACTATATGCCCCCAGCCATTAGTCGCCATTAGTGTCTGCAAACGCGAGGGAGGTTGGACCTGGATAAACTTCAAGCACGCCTCCTTTAATCCGCGGCAGTGGTGCTGCTCGGCTAGAGCGAGAGTGGACGCCACCAAGCTCACACCCATGTGCTCAGACAACTCTTCTCACAGATTAACCTGAGCCGCTGGAGATCGTATCTGTCTGCCGCAACAAACAAGTCTTGCAGCCATTGCAGCCGCATTTCATCCTCTACTGCCTCTTCTTGTGTTTGTTCCACGGCATCTGACATTTTACTCTCGGACGGTTCCTCTACGTGTCCTTGTTCCACAACTCCTGGCATTCCTTCCTCTTCCATGCTATCCTTCTCCATCAAAGGGAATGTGTCTGTGTAGATGAAGCTAAGCAAAGCCTTGAACACTTTTGCTTCCATGTCTTTGATCAGTATGACACTGTTGAACATGGTGCTGCCCTCATTCATCGGGCCAAAGAGCTGTGCCATGAATACTGTGGACCGGGCTGCAAGCACACACCGGTGTGCAGCAAAGGTCTCGCCGCTGACCTCGAATGTCACATCAGCAGCCACCTTGTTTTGAAGGAGATAGCTAAAATGTTGGTGTATGTCAGGCAGGAGCACTATTTCGGTGCCTGTATCATCATCATCGGGGTGGGGGTCATTGACATCCATGATGTCACACCGGATGGTGAAACAATCACACTTTAGATTGGCCGATCTTTCAAGGGCATCTCTTCTCACGAACTTGTCGCAGCCCCAGCAAGGATCACGCCTCGAGAAGTCATGAGTTTTAATGGTTGCGCGAATGTACGTCGGCATCTGCTTCTCAACCTCGTCGACGAAACTAAAACTGAACTTGGCATCCACGCCCACTTCGACCTCTTCGTCGTAGACACGGGTGATACTGAGCGAAATGAAGCCGGCGCAGCTCGGGTTCTCACCGTTGGGGTAGTACTCGATGGACCAATGATGGCCTCCTATCATGAAGGTTTCAGTGCAGGCGCTCTCACCGGTGGGCAGCTCTTTTTTGCTACGCGAGTAGCCCTTGACCATGAGCAGGTGGTCAATCCGCTGCCCGCGTTGGCGCCGACGTAGGTGCCCGACGTTTCCTGGTAGCACTTCTTGTCGCCGTCCATGACGGTTAAACCGGCGAACGCCGATATGGCGGACCTGTGAGCTCACCGGAGATCGACGGCCTACTCAGACACCATTCACATTCCTAAGTTTCAGGGTTGGGATCGATGAGCTGAGAGGCATACCTGGTCAAGTGGCCGTCGCGTATCCCTCACCCCGCAACGCGCGGAGTCGCTTCTTGTGCCGGCGGCTGGACTGAGTCGCCGCCGCTGCCAACGCCGAAGCCGCTTCTCCCCGGAAGGAAGGGGCTAACCTAGTCACGTCCAGAGGCCGCATGCAGCGCACGGGGTTGGACGTCGGTCCTGACAAGCCGCCGCCGTTCCACTCGCCGCGCCACCGTCGATCCTCCCGGAGACAGAGTTTGCGGCGGCTTTTGAGGCCCTCACAGTCCACGAGCTGCAAAGCCCACCTCACGGCCCTCTTTGGGCAGATCCTGCATGTAAAAAAAACTATTTATGCTATATTATGTTCGAATTCCCCCTAAAATAATGTTCGAATTCCACCTAAAAATGTAATATTATGTTCGAATTTATGTTCAATACTAAATAACATTTTTAGTGGGTTTTTTATCACAAAAAAATTATTTTCAGTCCAATCAAAAAATTCCCACCTTTGTTTCTATAATACCTGAATAGTTTTTTTTTTGAACTTATAATACCTGAATAGTCGATTCCAACTAACTTCAATTCTCTCAACACGCAACCCTCCACATCATCATCCACAAAAACTATTTTGTAGCACATGCATACCTCAACTTAATTGTTCCGTCTCTAATGATCCAGCTTACATGCATACTCTTTATTCACACACAATTACTTCTGAAAAATAATAGCTTTTGATTTAGGTCATTTCATTCATACAAAATTTATCCAAAATTAATATTTAAAATCCCGCAGTAACATGCTGGGAATCACCTAGTTTACATAAAATGACAACTAACATTCACATTTTGTTTCCTCGAGGTGTCAACATACTTTCCATCGGCCTCACCATTTTTCCGATGAGTACAAATACCTAATCGTATTGAGGGTAAGTGCGGACTTCTTTGCCCCTTTCTCCTTAAAAAGTGTCTAGAAACCTCTGGGACTCACGCCTCATTACACTAATGTCAAGATGGCAATATTCCCTGTGGGGACGGGTACCCGCGGGGATTTACCTGTCATGGAGCGGGGATGGGGGATAAATTATCCCCATGGGTATTGTCTGGTGGGTACCCGTTAGTCTCACGGGGCGGGGATGGGTATAAAATTCTCCCCATGGGGACTTCATGGATACCCGAAAACTATAACATGCGTACTACAAATATAGAATATATAGATTAATACCTAGATATTTCACACAATTATTTTTCTGCACCTCTCCCAACAACCATGTCTTCTCCCATCTCACATATTTGAGTTAGCTTTGTAATCCCCATTGATAATCGACGGGTACCGGGCACCCAATATTAACGGGGATGGGAGGCGTTTTGTCCCCGCGAAGCTTCACGGGGATCACGGGTATGGGGATTGACGGGGATCGGGGCGGGGATGGTGGAGTCATCCCCGGTCATCCCCGCCCCCGTTGCCACCTTGACACTAATGTAGGGGAGGAGGTTGTGAATAAGGTTGAAGCACGCTATAGGTACGTTCTCCTAAATCACAGGATTGCTCGATTGCCCCGTATCCCCTGAAAATATATACCAACTTACCGGATCCAACCGGCCATGTGTCGTCTTTGCTGTCGTTGACGTTCCCTTCGAGCAGCACCCCTTCCCCTACTCACTTTCACAATTGTCTTCAGTTCCTAAAATCAATGGTGCATTAATCGTCGACATCGTTCCTCTCCCACTGTCGTCTGACCTCATCCTCAATTCCTCCCCCGTGCCAGTTCCTCTCCGTTTTTGTTCGCGCGAGGCGTTGTTTGGTTGTCGGGTGTCTCCCTCTCCTTCCGCATTGAAATCTTGCCCTCTTCTACAACAATGCCGCCATGTCTCTTAGCCTCCTTGGTGCGAAATCAGAAAGAGAGAGAGAGAGAGAGTATATATATATATATATATATATATATATATATATATATATATATATATATATATATATATATATATATATATATATCACAAAGTTCCTTCAGAACTCGTCCTACATGGAACCTCTTATCTTCAACCCTTCAACACTGCTTTGAGATCCGTACTCTCTAACTAAATTGCAACAAGCAGATTTCTTTTTTTTTGTTTCTCTCAAATGAAAGAACATATGGACTTCAAACTTTGCAGATCAAACAAATTTTACAACTTCAATGTGTGAAAAAACTTCCATATTTTTTGGACGAAGATAAATATACAAAATGCGGATTTTTTTGATAAAAAAATATTTTTTAGCATTTTAAATACATGAAAAAATCTGAAAGTTTTTTCCACGTAGTAATTAGAATGTTTTGTTGTCCTGCAAAGTTTGAAGTTTATACGTTGTTCCGTTTGAGAAAAAAAATGACAAATGTGCCTGCACGGATCTTGATGCCAAAATGGATGGTTAAAATAAGGGGTACCGTATAGCTCAAGCTACACAAAACCACACTCTATAGGCGATGAAGATGTTTCTGAACTCCAGAATCCGCACGTTATTGTCTATGCCGACGGCACCCGTTTTCCTCTACAGCTTTGCCTACAAGTCCAGGAGCAGGCTGGCTTTCATGGCGGCAATCCAGCGTCCTCGCGACGTGACATGAACGCCCGTAGATATATACAATGCTGCATTACACGCCATACATCGTCGGCGGCTATTTATTTCCAACGGCGGCGGCGGCATACCACGACGGTAAAATCCTGTTGTGCGTGAATTCGGACTACTGGTGCATCGTCACGCCGGATGACCATGGCGCTACCCGCAAGCTCCAGCCGTCGACCGCGTGGTACGGCCGACGCGGGTATCGGAGTGACAGCTACATCTTGGAGTGTCTGTCCTGGTCCGCATCGGGGAGTCTGACCCAGCACGCGCTGTATCTCTGGTGGTACATGCGCTGGAACAAGATAAGATGCGGTGGGTGATGAGGGACGTCCGGAGCTTGGCCGACCATGTTCTCTTCCTTGGCTCCCGTTCCAGCTTTTTCATGGACGCCGCAGTGCAGGGGGGAGACGGTGGTCGCGCCCACGTCCTCTTTGGGAATGACGTGCTAATGTACAGCTTTGTCAATGACGAGACCAATCTCGTGGAGCGCATTGATGATCCAGATTGGCCTAACAACGAGGCACAAAACATGCACTGGCTCCAGCCCCAGCCTGCCATTGCTCCAATCCAAGATATCAGAAAAAGGCTCGGGATCTAACTTTTTATATTGCAAAATTTCATATTATTAACTTCACAGATTATTCATCTGAATTAATAATTCAGCATTAGTTTTCTCTTTACTACTATTGATTTCTTCCACGATTTATCCCGATCGACTTCTCCTCCCGTGTACACCATGCACATTAAAATCGTGTTTCTAATATTACGAAATAACTGTGGTAATTTTTCCTAAATGATGACCGAATCATACATCTAGATCACATTGACCCCGAAATGAGTGAGCAAGTTCTTAGTATTTGTATAATAGTTTTAAAACATTATTTATTTTATGGTTATTTAGTAAGTTGAATTTAAGATAGGGAGCACCTGGAACCCTGCGAGCCGAGATTTATCTATGATCTCATTCACCTGACATCATCACATATGTTGGCTAGACTTTTTTCTTCTCCTCATGATTTGCATGTATCGTGTCGTTTTTTTGGGCTTGGCCTTTTGTTTCTCCTATCGCTCGTACTAGAGCAAATGTATGTGTCCTAAAGAAAAGCATGTACGCATTAGTGTGCCTGCCTGTACATCATGTTTTTAGTTGTTGAACCCAGTTTTCGAGTGTTTTCTTGGATGCCAAAAAAAGGAGAATGTTTTGTTTGATGTATTTTCAGTTTTTACTCTATCCTGCAGTAGTCGCCAGCATGATGCCTCTGTCGCAGGATCAATCCCGGTTTTGTCCCAGACATTAAGTATTTATTTATTTTTAGAATATACATCAAATTGTTTTAAAAATGATAAACAGCAAAAACAAAATATTTATAATGCATAAAATGAAACTTTTCACATATTGGTTCTAAAAAATGTTTACCACGTAGTTAGAAAAAACGCTGTCAATTATTTTGAAACAATTTTTCATGACGTATTTGAAAAAATATTCACCGCATATTCAAAATAGTTAACCGCATATTTTAAAATGTTCGCCGCATTTCCCACAAAATAATATATTCACCGCTTGTTAGAAAAGGTCATCTCATATCTAAAAAGATCTTCATCATGTTTACAACCCTTGCAATTGCATGTGTAGTGTTGGACGTGCGACTGGTTGACAGGAACCACTTGTAGCCCCTGGTTAAGATCACTTTATGGGCCATGTGCAATTTCGGTTGGGTTATAACACTTGCAGTTGCATCCTGGTGGTGGACATGCAAGTGGCCGACAACCCATTATCGCCCTCAATTGCAATCACTTTGAGTCTCTTGCAGTTGCAGTCGGGTTACAACACTTGCAATTGCATATCTAGTGTTAGACATGCAATTGGCAGAAAAAAAAAACCTTCCTACCACCTAGCACTAAGGTGGGAAGGCGGTTTCGACCCTTGTCCCTTGTTGCTGACTATCGCGGCGGCATCGATCATGGGC
Source organism: Aegilops bicornis (assembly GCA_021605145.1). Taxonomy (NCBI): domain Eukaryota; kingdom Viridiplantae; phylum Streptophyta; class Magnoliopsida; order Poales; family Poaceae; genus Aegilops; species Aegilops bicornis. The sequence goes on along the minus strand of CM038673.1, from coordinate 243,879,639 downwards.
TCACCTAGAACACGAGTTAATGCATTTGTGATAAGAATAAGGGTTGAGAGTGAGCGGGTTGGGGGTTGGGGTTGGTTTCTTCAATTACGGTTGTGCGACCGGAATACTTTCCCTATTTTATAAAATGTCGCAAATTGCATGGCTGAGTGGTTCACACTTTTTTTAATCAAGTCATATTTGGTTAGGATAAAAATATGAATGCATTGGTTTGTTGCTTCAAGTGTTAATATGGACATGGTGGCCTATCAGTTGTATGTCCAACAACGGACATCATATATTTATATGATGGTAATGCATGACATTCAATTGTATGTCATGACATGGCAATGGCTAAAGAGACTTCAGATCTGCCTTCTAGGCTGTGGCGGATCGACACGAACATGGGGAGGGGATTAGAGCAGAGAGCGGAGTGATTGGCGAGGGACTCCTCCTTGGTGGTCTGGGGAAGTATGGTGTCAAGGAGAGGGCACCATGGTGATGGTGAGGTGGGGGTCTTCCGGGTTTAGAGGTGAAGGCTCCAGCGAGAAATGTCCCGCTACGGCAGGAAACCGAACGAGAAGGAGAGGGTCCGCAGAAAAAGGGAAGCATGTGTTGGAGGGTGGGGTTTTTTTTTGTTTTGGGAACGCGTGTGGGAGATAACATGATGGATAGTCCAGACAACCATATTTCTTCTCTCATATGGGCAGAAATTTGTGGGAGCAAGACGATTGAATTTTGGGGAGCCTACTGGGTGTCCGTTTGATGTCCAAAGACATCTAGACGTATAAGAAAAAAATGAGTTTCAACTATCTTAATTATTTGTTTGATTTATTTATATACATTATATCTCGTATATTAACGAACGGGCGTTCTACTAGTCCAATTAGCTAGTTGGTGTATTATAAAAAAATTGGTCACCGTGCGCACATCATCAGGACTCGTAGTCTGTATTTGATTGCTTGATGTATGTATGTCCGTGCGTGGATTGTTGGTCACATGCGAGAAGAGGAGATACATGACACGTGCAAGGTGCAACACGCAGTCCACCCCAACCCCAAGTTCTGATGCAACACGCCTGGACACCAATGCTAATAATCGGTTCGAGCAGCCCGCGCATGTCAGCCACAAACCCTAGGTAAATCGAACGTATGTCTCGCCGTGCCCCCCGCCGCCGCCTAAATCGCATCGCTCAGGCCGCTACCAGCAGCGTGCCGCCGTCACGATGGGCCGACCTTCCGCCAGACCTTCTTGGCGACGTCTCCCGACGCCTGCACGATGCCGCCGATTTCACGCGCTTCCACGCTGTCTGCACGGCATGGCGCGACGCACTGCCGACCCCGCTGTACCGCCGTCCTGCCTTTATTCCATGGCTCCTGTGCACGGTCCCGCCCTGCGATGGCCCCATCCTGCACTCCTCTATCAACTCCGGCCGCAGCTGCTGTGACATCCTTCTCACGAATCCGCCCGGCTCATTGAACTGGTTGGCCAGCATGGATGGCACGGCGGCCTGGCTCTTGAACACAGATACAGGAGCAGGACTCATGGACCTCCTCACTGGAGCCTTGACCCCGCTACCAGCGTACGATGTCAACACCCGGAAAAAGCTGGAGAATCCTCGCGGCAACATCTCCAGCGACGGCACCATCTTCCTCTACGATTTTAAGTGCGAGTCGGCCTATAGGTTCGCCTTCATGGCGACCTTCTTGCGTCCTGGCGATATGGCATGGACGCATTATTTGCCAGGCCGTCGCTTTTATTTCGGCGTATCACGACGGTAAGATCCTGGTGGTGTCTGGGGGCGTGACTTATTGGTGCATCCTCACGCCGGACAATTATGGCGTCACTCGCACTCGCAGGATGGAGCTGCCGAGGATGCGGTATGGCGAAGGCAAGTGCCGCGTAAATATCCACTTCTTGGAGTCTCAGGGGCAGCTGCTGTTGGTGTCTGTCATGGTGAATTACCACCACCACGACCCAACACAAATGCTGTCTCTCGTAGTGCATGGTTTGGAAGAAGACGAGATGCGTTGGGTGGTGAGGGATGGCGCGAGCTTGGGCGACCAAGCGCTCTTCCTTGGCTCCAGCGCTAGCTTCACTATGGATTTTGCGCAGTTGGGTGTGGATGGCCCGTGTGCCTATTTCGTCTTCCTACACGATGTGTTTAGCTACAACTTTGTTGACGGTGAGGTCAAGCTCATGGACAACCTTCCTCCAGCCTGGCCTGCTAACACTGTTAGGGACATGTCCTGGCTGCTCCCTCAGCCTACAATTTCTTCGATTCAGGAAATTAGAAAAAGACTGATCGGGCTCCAGTAAGAACATTGGCAGGATAGCTTTGCACAGGAAAGATATATTTCCTGAATTTCTACAGAGTATTATTTTAAATTTATATTTTAACATTAGATTCTCTCTTTGCCTTATACTTGCGATTTATTCTTTGATTTAAAGTGCACAATATTTTCACTGCAATCCTAGTGTGGTAACTATCTTGGCTACTAGTATATATGTGCATTGACAACTGTAGTTAATATTACGTAAGAATTGTGTGAATTCTCTTACGTGTTGAACAAATCACACATCCTGGTCATGTTAACCCAATAAGATTGAGCATGCTCCTAGAAAGAATTGTCATCTAAGTTATAATTTAGAAAAAGATCTTAATTAAATGTGCGAATTCTGAATTTAAGATCACAAGGGGAGGTTGGTATGATGGGAATGGTGGAAGTTCGGACCATGAATCAGAAGCGAAGCAATGGTCCAATTTATGTGGCTTTTAAGTAACGTCCAAACTCAAAAGTTTTTTCTGTGGCGTCTTGCGAAGCATTCAATCCCTACTTTGGACATTTTGAATCATGGAAATATGTATACTCTCCGTATTGCCTGATGTGTGGTATGTGCGACTCATGGACGCATGCACTTGTTGAATGCTCTTTGGCCTGCACTTGCAAATGATGACATGGTGGAACATATGATTATGACTACAATTCCAGATGCAAAACTCTAGGGTTGCTATTATGCATGACTCGTTGCAGCAAGATATTTTTGCAGAGTTGGTAGTGACCCTTTGGGCAGTGCAGTATGCACGAAGAAAGGCAATATATCAGCTGGAATTCCAGGCTCCCAGGTCTAGACATCTTTTCGTGAAGCGTTACTTGGTCGAGATGAATTGCCACCTCATGTCCACAGCGTGCAGGGGTCCAGCGAGCTCGGGTGACGGTCAATATCCATGAGCTGCCGGACAGACCACCAGAAGGTTACATGAAAGTCAATGTTGATGGGGCAGTAGGAAGACATGGTAATAGAGGTGTTGCGGCTGCTATATGCCAGGACCATCTTGGTAATTACATGGGCTCATCGTCTATCAATTATTTGGGTATTAACGACGTGCCAACCTTGGAGGCCTTGGCATGCCGCGAGGCTTTGGCTCTGGCAAAAGATTTGGACATTTCTCAGGTCCTTGTATCTTTTGATTGTGCTATGGCGATTAATGATATTGAGACAAATCAAGGAGGAAGGCATGCAACCATTATTCAGGAGACACATGCTAGCAAGTTAGACTTTTTGGAGTGTGATTTCATGTACGAGAGAAGATCTAGAAATTACGAGGCTGATAGCATAGCTAAATTTTCTTTATCTCTAGGTGTAGGTAGACATATGTGATTCCTTCAATCACATGATATTGTAACGATCCCGTTGAACTCTTGTCTGGATAAAGAATCGTCATACCCTTCAGAAAAACATAACTTGTCCTAATACTATGCGGCCTGTTTGATCTAAGTCATCTGTTCATGCCACAGGGATTCATGCGTCAATCGAACGGACATCTCGCGAACTTGCCTAGTCCTTTCCGACCATTTCGATTGATTTAGTGTTCGTAAACTTGTCTAGTATTAGGCCTTTAATTACTGTATGCCTGAGTCCGTCCATGCATGCTTTTGGTAGCTTTTGTCAGAGTTGCATGTGCCATTCGTCCCACCTCTCATATTTTTCATTTTCATCTTTTAATTTCAATCTACTATATCTTTTGAATGGAAAGTCCAACTTTATTTTTCTTTGCATATTTGTGTTCTTTGCGATGAGAACTTTCGAAGAAGATCAATCGTGAATACATTTCGACAACTGAAAATAAAAACTAGGTTTCAAATATTGAAACATACTTGTAACATTAAATTTCACCAATTCATATGGTTTAAGGGTTTTAGGGTTCTGGGCTTATGGTTTATTGTTTAGGTTTTCAGTTTTAGTTTTTGAAACTTGCTAAATTTATAAAGTCTACTTACATGGCCGTCCGATTTGGTTCGTGATCCACAAAGTGGTGCATTCCACACGAGGGCACACCAAATTTTAAGTTTCAATTTCTGAACCTTATGTTTTTGTCATTTGCTCGTACCAAAGGTTAACGATTTTTTTTAAAACACGTCAAAACGTATTCAAAATTGATCTTGTCTGAAAGCCGCCATCACAAGAAACACGAGTATACAAGCAAAATATAAATTAGACTTTTGGTTGAAAAGATATAATATATATGTTCAAATTTGAATGTCAAAAGAAATAGGATAGGATGTGGGGTGGGTGGACCTGCCAAGATCTATGAAAAGCTGCATGCATGAGCCCCATCTATAAGGTAATTGAAGGCTAAAGAACATGCAAATACCAAAATGGTTCTCGATCACGAGGCAATTGGGCGGCGCCAAATCTGAGTGTGCTAGATGTCCTCTCCCTTGTCCCTTGGCCTTCTGATGGGCTTTGATTCCAGGGAGGCCTGCCCCCGTGCTCTTGCATTGAGAGGGGGGCCGCGTGTGGTGGGGTTCTCTCGGACGATCAATGACTGATATATTTGTGTGTGTCATTGATTAGTCATTGCCCATGCAACTACACGTCCTTCCGGAACCCATGTACCTGACATGCATGGGAGGTGGTCATTCAGGTCAAGTGATGTGCGGCCATAACATGAACCCTGTTGCGCGTGGATGGACGAATGTGTTGGCTACACTGTCTGACTTGTACAGTAACCTGGGTACCGCGGTTGGTTCACCGCCGTTGGATAAAGATCAGATTTTTTTCAGGCACCTGATGCATAGTCGGTCCCGATTTTTCAGTCATTGATTGTTTTTTGAGATAGTCGATCCCAATTCCTAACACCTTTCCTAGAGGTTGTTGGAGCACCTATTCTATGCCTAGGGTTGCCGTCATTGATTTTTGTTATTGTTGTTTGATGCAACTGTTCTGTTGGTCTTTTTATCCTTCCATTTTGTAATAATTAGTTTGTGTGCATCCTTCATACTCATTTTGTAATAATTAGTGTGTAAAAAAATGAGTATCTTGAGAAGTTCTTGAGTTATGTTAGTGCAAAAGCCGGGTATAATTGATATCTTCTCGATCTTAAATATATATTTCCTTTATAGAATAATAATCAGAATTCATAAACACTTTTAGAGGGGTGCACCTCAAAAATCAAAAGTACAAGCTAAAGATAGAAACTAATGATGAAATATAAATTCAAAATAAATGATTTGCAGAGACCCTTTTTCTGATCTCTTGGACCGGAGAAATAGCAGGCTTGGGCTTGAACCGGTACATGTTTTGTGCCTCATGAGCGGCAGGCCATTCTTTATGCTCAATGCGCTCCACCAGCTTGACATTACCGTTGATAAAGTTGTACCTTAACACGTTTGCGTTTTGCCTGAATACGAGGTAGGCACACGCACCGCCCATGCCCAACTCCAAGGCATCGACTACAAAGCTAGCACGGGGGCTAAGGAAGAGCACATGGTCGCTCAAGCTCCGGCCGTCCCTCGCCACCCACTGCATCCTTATCTTCTTCCCACGCGTGCACCACCAGATACACAATGCGACATGGGTCAAACTCGGTGAGGCGGATCATGACTGACACCCAATGTAGCTGATCATGGAACTCCAAGGTGTAGCTTTGAATCCGGCACGTATGTTTGCTGCACCACGTGCTCGACAGCTCGAGCTCGCGGCTAATACCATCATCAGCCGACGTGAGGATGCACCAGTAGTCCAGATCCGTGCACACCAGGATCTTGCCGTCATGATACGCCGCCACGGGGCAAGAATTAGTGCGCATGGATGGCATGTAATCCAACATCGTTTTCACTTGTATCCAAGCCACGTCGCCAGGACGCAGGATGGCCACAGTGAAAGCAATCCTGCCGGAGTCTTGGGCAAAGTTGTAGAGAAAAAGAGTGCCATCGGTATAGATGATATCGTGGGGATTCTCGATCTGCCACATCTTGCGATGGTATGCCGGCAGCATGGTTAGGGCTACGGTGAGAAGGTCGAGGAGTCCTGCTCCTGTATCCATCGTCATTAAGAGCCAGGTGGCTGAGCCATTGGTGCTGGCAACCAAGTTGCTGCTGGCGGGTGATGCACCCGACGGCTTCGCGAGAAGGATGTCATGGCAACTGCAGCGGTAGTAGCTCGGTCGCCGCTTCGTCGTCTTGGGGAAAAGATTGACGGAGGAGTGCAGGATGTGCTGTTGCACGACGAAGGCACGACATGAACTTAGAACTGCGGCGGGGCGTTGGCGGCGCGTCACGCCACGCCGTGCAAACAGCGTGGAAACACGTGAAATCGATGGCGTCGTGCAGGCGGCCGGAGATGTCTACGAGCAGGTCTAGAGGGAGGTCGGCCCACAACATCGGCGCCATGCTGTTGGGAGCGGCCAGTGCTGACGTGTACACTTAATTTGATGGCGGCAGCTGCGGGACGGTCGATTGATGTATATCTTTATCTTTACCTAATAATAATAAAGCAAATTGGGTTTCTGGTAGTTCGTCATACATTTTGCAAAAAACCCCCTCTATTTTCCGTAAATAAACCCACAGTACACGTTTAACTCACTCCCAAATTGTTTTTTTGCATTTTCTCGGAAAACCTCTGATGTTTTAGGTAATCAACCCGCCGTCCATATTTAAGTCAATCGAATCGCTTTTTTTGGTTTTAACATAAAACCCGTTGACTTTTCGGTTAATCAATTCATAGTTTATCTAAAACGAAATTATCAATATCTTTTAAACCGTATCTCCCGTTTTAACATGTTATATAGGAAACTTGATTAGAAAAATGTGTAGAATCTAAATATGATGTTATTTTTAGCTGTTAAATATTTCTAAAATATTATTTTGATGTGAACTTAATCTATAATGTATGATCCATTTTTCTTTCTTACTGATAGAGAGGAAAGAAAACATTGATAACCACGCATCACTAGTGCAGAACCGGGCAATAGCACCGGTTCATAAGGCCCTTTAGTGCCGATTCCATAACCGGCACTAAAGTGTGGGCACTAAAGGCCCCCCCCCCCCTTTAGTATCGGTTCAGCACGAACCGGTGCTAAAGGAAAACCACGTGGCACGAGCCAGCTCCAGCGGCCTGGAGCCCTTTAGTACCGGTTGGTAAGACACCCCGGTACTATAAGGTTTGGGGGTTTTTAGTTTTATGATTTCTTTTTCATTTAATTTTGTGTTTCCATTTTAATTCTTTTTCATTTGCTGGTATTTTACGATACTACACATTGTACACCTTATGCATATATATATATATATATATATATATATATATATATATATATAAATAGAATTTCTAATAGACACAATCAACCATATATATATATATCATCCGTGTCTCACAAACCATCATATTAATTAATTCACACATACACACATGTATAACTATATACAATTTCTCCTACATATGCATGTTGCCTTCGGAGCCAGTGGCATTAGCCTAATTGGTGCCTTCGGAGCACGATGACAATTGGAAGTGGTTTTCATGGGGTGGTAGCGGGTAATAGTATTCTCCCTTCGGATTTATGACCTGGTCGAGCAAAAATCCCGCTATTTCCTCTTTAAGTGCTTCTACGCGCTCCGTTTCTAGGAGCTTCTCCCGCACCTCTGTGAACTTTTAAGAAGGAGATCAATATGCATGTGTATTAGTTGTGTGACTAGATATCGATAATGGTGTAAAAATTGTGAATAGTATTTTGACAAGCGTACCCATTCCTGTCTTTGAGATCTGCTCCTTTCGGACGCCATCATGCGAATGTTCTCGCAAACGCAGAATGCACACAGATCAGTCCCTCGCTACCGCTTGTGGCCTTTACGAGAATCGAATTTGATCAGATAATAATTAATCAAGCATGATAATTAAAGAGATGGCAGCTAGCTAGCTAGCTAGTACTACTTAATTACTTACCTTGGGTCGAAACCATTTAAGCTTTTTTTTTCCATTCTCCTGGGGTCATGCTGATGAACCTTTCCCAAGCCCTGCCCGCCGACAAAGAAAATGAATAAAGGGGTTATTAAATAGTTCATATCATGAAAAATGACGAACTAAATAGGCCGAGATATATAGTTAATAATGATTGAAATTACCTGTTGACTATCCCAAACAAGATGTTATAGTCAGTTTTTTCTTTGAGTAGTGAGTCCAGTATTTCAACTGTTCCGGCGTCAACTTTAATGATACACAAGACCCAGTGAAATCTGCATGCACACACGTTTGCATGTCTTAATTAAAGCGGGCATATGTAAGCAAAAACATGTAGCTAGCTAGTAGGCAAAAACAGAGAATTTGTAGTACAAGACAGTGTGACTCACTGGAAGTTGTAAGGAAGTAGTATATCTTCATTGTATTTGAGGCGCTTCAAGAACTCTAGCATGTTGTCCTCACGGCCTTTTGATGACGTGCATTTATTTTCCATGTGTATTCATTAACGGTGTTTGGGTCAATGAACCCAATGCCAAAGCGTCCACCTTTTCTCATTTCATACATCTTCATCCTGCATATAATACCACGGAAAAGAATATAGTGAGGATAATTACAGGTAATGATTGATCAAAAGGATCACTACAGCTAGCTTAAGACTTAAATTACAGAAAGAAATCACTTACAGACAATAGCAACTGACGATAGATTTGTCGAGTGCGTCTTGATTGTATTACTGAAACATTTCAGAATACTCAACGGACACATCTTTCTCATGGAAGTAATGCTCCTCCTTGACATTCACCATGAGGGACAATCGATCGAAAATCTTGGTAATGTTCATGTACCATTGATGCAATTCATACATTCTCGTTGGGAGGTTCTTGACCTTGTCTGGCTCGACCAAAGGTTGGCCCCGGACATATTTCCGTTTTATTTCATCCTCTCTAAGCACAGGCATGGAATCGATCTCGAGGAGTTGTCCAACAGTGATTTTGAGAACTTCAGCCTGCATTATATGGTCCTCCGTTATTACCACATTGCCCACCTCAGGAACGTAAACTGTTTGCCCACAATAATATTGGGCACGCCAGATCGTCATCGCGTGTTGTTGACACAACAAGCGAGGGATCGATTGCGCCACTGTTCTCCCAAATTGGGAATGGTTTTCCCGCATTTTTTGACAGCTGCTTCTTGTTTGCTCGATCCCGAGCTCGCCTCCTTACGTAGACATGCTCAATTTAACTTCCTGATGTGGCGCTCATAGTCTGTGTCAACAGGCTTGGGAGCTGGTGGTCGAGCCATACGAATGAAGTGGTCAATCGTTTCCTCAGGCACTTTCTCCCTTGGCGGCGGTGGCGGTTTCGGTGCAAAATGGGCTTCCACCTCGGACTTCGATATGGCTGCGATTTCCTCCTCGGACCTGTCATAAGACCTCTGCGGAAGAGGCGTGAGGCTTGGACCATATTTATATCGCTTGCCTCCGCCTGTACTTCTGTACTACCTTGACTCAGATCACACGCACCATAGCTGCGGGTGTCTCTTCTGCGATTGCCGAGGCGGCGGAGACACCGCCGACGGGCTGAGTTGGACGAGGAGGAGTGGCCGCTGAAGCTGTGCCGGACTTGGTGGAGGAGTGGCCTGAGGTTGTGCCGGACTTGGAGGAGGAGTGGACGCCCCACGCTGTGGCGGACTTGGAGGAGGAGGAGTGGCCTGACACTTTGCCGGACTTGGAGGAGGAGTGGCTTGACACTTTGCCGGACTTGGTGGACTTGCAGGAGCGGGAGACTGCTGACTCGGTGGCGGACTTCGACGAGGAGTCGGATGACGCGGTGTCGGTGGCCTTCGAAAGATGATGCAATCCTTTTTCCATAGGATGATACGATGGTTGGCATCTCCGAGAAAGCGCTCGTCCTCACCTCCAGGAATGTCAAGCTCTAGCCCCGAATATGGCTGCACCACCTCGTCAACCATGACACGAGCATAGCCCTCTGAAATCGGGATGCAATGGTAGGTTGCTTTGGGGGTAACTGGAAAAGCAACGCCGTCCGCCACCTTCATGGATATGTTCTTCATTTTGACGTGTAGCTTGCAGCTAGTGTTCTCCGTGATGTCATCCACGGGTATCTACCCAGCATTGCGTCGTCTGGGCAGAACCCACGCTGCTTCTCGGCATGGATGGGGCGGTGCTATCCAATGCCGGATCATTCGCTAGCTGCTGCAGCTGCCGAGACCCCTTTTTGGGTAAGTGAGTCGATTTGCTCGCTGCCGCTGGAATTTGACTACCAATTCCGCTTGACTTGCTTCTAGGCCTTGAAGGCGTTCATAGTCCCGCTTCCTGCTCCTCCTCCATCTTCCTCTTCTTCTCCTCCGCAATCTTCTTTCTCGCACGGGTTCTGTAGTCGGTGTTCCAGTCTGGAAACCCCTCATACCACGGAATAGCGCCCTTGCCTCGTGTTCTTCCCGGGTGTTCAGGATTTCCCAGGGCACGCGTAAGCTCGTCGTTCTCTCTGTTGGGCTGGAACACCCCCGATCGTGCCTCTTCTATTGCAACAAGTATCGCATCGTCGGCTCCCTTCAGACTTGCCCTCGTCGAAACATTACCTGTCTTCGGGTCCAACTCCCCCCCATGCACATAGAACCAAGTCCTGACCCTGGGGGGCCAGCTCTTAGTAACCGTAGTGGCACCTGCATCCTCCATCTCTTTCTCAGACTTATCCCACTTAGGCATAGCCACCGCGCAGCCACCTGGCCCCAGCTTATGGAACTTATCCTTTTTTTCGGCATTCTTCTTGTTTATTCTCGACCGTTCCTTAGCTAATTCCGAATCCTTGAATTTCACGAAATCGTCCCAATGAGCATGTTGGTTCTCTAGTGTTCCCTCGAATCGGAGTCTTCCTTCCTCCCTTGACGTACTTGTCCCATTCACGATTCTTGTGGTTCTTGAATGCAACCGCCATCTTCCTAAGGGCAGCGTCCTTGACTTTCTCGCACATCTGCTTCGTGAAATGATCTGGTAGGGTGAAATGTTCCATGAGAGTATCCCAAAGCAGATCTTTTGATTCTTGTCAACAAAAGTAACATCTGGACGTGGAGCAGCGTCCTCTTTGCCTTTTGTCCTTTGTCTTTGCTGGCTCTCTCCATTCTTGAAGGGAGATCGAGTTGGTCCTTCACAAGAACTCCGTGACCGACGAATGAACTTGTCCGCAATCTTCTTAGGCGCTAATGGTTTGCCATTAGGTCTGACTGCCTCGATATTGTACTTTACGCCCTCCTTCAACTTTTTGTTCGGGCCTCGTTTCGTCCTTTTGCCTGAAGATTTGCTCGATCCGGATGGCTGAAAGAACAAAGATCGATTCGTTAATATATCTTCAAGTCATTTAAAACATGTGATGATCACCAGATACCTGCTTATATAAATATATATACCTCGCCGGTCTTTGTTGTTTCAGGATCAACATGTTCTTCGTCATCGTCATAATCGTAGTTCATGACTTCATCAATTCGGTCGTCGCGATCGAATATCATATCACCCTCTCCGGTGTTGTTTAGAAATTCGGAGCCGTCATAATCTTCTTCATTCTGATTATCATCTGGCCCGTGTATCATATCGAACATGGTCTGTTCTCCCTCTCTGTCGGTATTGTCTGCCATAGCTTTTATTTAACTAATTCAAAAGAAATATAAAACAATTTAGTATTCAAATTACATCGTCTCGAATAGTAGATATAATCTCGAATACTTCGTCTAGAATAATAGATATAATCTCGAATACATCGTCTCGAATAATATATACTATTGAATAGTACTTCACTGGCTAGCTAATTAAAGATCGAATACTACAGAAGAATCTAGGACACTCGCGGTTCCTGCGTCATGGGCGGTGGACACCCAAAGAGAAGGAACCTCACAGGATCATAGCTGAAGTGAGATCCTCAAGATACCGCCAGTATTGGAGAACCTGCCGCCTCTAACGCAACCATGTAGCGATGGACGGTTTCGCCCTTCCTCCTCGACACGGCGACGCATTCCTCCGGCGGGGCCGGGTCCCTCCGCACCGAAACTGGCCCACGTGAACGCCACCAAACGAGATCAGGGTCGATGACGGGACCCGGGGCCGGGTTCCTCATCAAGCGGCGCGCCCCTCCAGGCAGCACCTCCCAGTGCCAGCCCGGCGGAGCCCATTCCCGGACATGGGTCGGCTGAACGTCGTCGCGGACGGGTCGACGGCGAGGATGCGGGCCGGGCATCGTCGAGAACAAATACTAGCTATATGCCCGCAAAAGTAATATTTTTTTAATGATTGGATTTTGATAACTAAAATTTCTAACATTTCTACTATTTCAAAAATCTATATACTATTTCATACTAATTAAGCATCTAACACTAAAACAGAAAAAACAATTTCTATACATCCATTAAAAAACAGAAAAACAACATTATATAAAAAAATTCAATACTAATTAAACACTAATTATATCCATCTAACATGCATTCATACATATATACTAGTGAAAAATAAATAATCTAAAAAATCTAAACTAATTAAACATACAAAATACGTATATACTAATATATACATGCATTCATACATATATACGTGTATGTGTGTGTGTTCATCATGCTTGTGTGTGTGTGTATGGGCTCGGGGAGGGGCGGCGCCCATGGTGGCCGCCGGGGGCGAGGGAGAGGGGTTAGAGGGGGAGAGCTCACAGCGGGGCGACGGCGATGGTGACGGCGACGGCAGAAGCGACGGGTCAGCGTGACGCTGGGGCGGCGACGCAGGACGGCGCGACGGAGACGAGGGCGGCGACGGGGACGGGGGCGGCGACGGGGGCGGCGACGGCGACGGGGGCGGCGACGGCGACGGGGTCGGTGACGGCGTCGATCGATCAGGGCGGGCGGTTCAATGGGGAAACAGAGGACGAAACAGAGGAGAATGAATTTTTAAAAGTGTTGTATATAGAAGGCACCTTTAGTACCGGTTGGAGCCACCAACCGGTACTAAAGGTCTGTTTTGGCCAGCCTAAGCGGCGGAAGCGACCCCTTTAGTAGCGGGTGGTGGCACAAACCGGTACTAAAGCCCCCCCTTTAGTACTGGATTGTGCCACGACCGGTACTAAAGGGGAAGTCTTATTAGCAGTGCGGTCTTGAGCAAGTTTAGTCCCACCTCGCTAGCCGGGGCGACCGCACTGGTTTATAAACCTCGTGCGGTCGCTCTCTCGAGCTCCTCTACAAAGCAGGCCCTCACTGGGCCTACGTGTTCTTTGCTGCCCTGTGGGCCCACTTGGCCTTTCTTGGGCCTGCATCCTGGCCCAACAACAGGTTGGGTTTCTAGTCGTATGCAGGCCGCCTGGCCTAGTAGGCGGGCTTCTTTTTTTTTGCTTTATTTATTTTTGTGTTGTTTTTTTGTGTATTTAGAGTTTCTTTGTGAATATTTTTGCTTTAGGTACAAAAAATTACAAACTTTCTGTTAGTGCCCGTAGTTTTCAAATTTGAATAGTTTAAATTTTGAATTATTTGAAATTTGTGTGAATCACTAGTTTGTGAATAATTTAACTTTAAAAATCAGTAAAGGCATGAAAGAATTTGTTTGCACATAAAATTTCTTCGCGTTTCAAATGCCATAACACATAACTACCCTAACTATTACAGAGATTCCCCTCTGGGTGTGGAACACAGAAGAAAGTGATGATAGTGAAGCCGATCACATCCTAGATCTTTGGGTGTGAAACTTTTTCTTCAAGCGTGTGTCCCTTTGCGCCGTAACCATGGAAAATCTTCATCATTTAATGGGATGCTCGGGTCAATATTCACTGTGAATGGAGAAATTTCATCAAACTTTTCATAATCTTCCGACTTGTCTGTCTTGTCATCCACTCCCACGATGTTTCTCTTCCCGTAAAGAACTATGTGCCGCTTTGGCTCATCATACGATGCATTCGCTTCCTTATCTTTTCTTTTTCTTGGCTTGGTAGACATGTCCTTCACATAGAAAACCTGTGCCACATCATTGGCTAGGACGAATGGTTCGTCTGCATACGCAAGATTGTTGAGATCCACTGTTGTCATTCTGTACTGCGGGTCTTCCGTTACCCCGCCTCGTGTCATATTGACCCATTTGCACCGAAACAAAGGGACCTTTAAACCACGTCGATAGTCAAGTTCCCATATGTCCTGTATATAACCATAATATGTTTCCTTTCCGTCTTGGTTTCTGCATCAAAACGGACACCACTGTTTTGGTTGGTGCTCTTCTTATCTTGGGCGATCGTGTAAAATGTATTACCAATTATCTCGTACCCATTGAAAGTCATTATATTTGAATATGTTAACTGTGACAGCAAGTACAGGTCGCCTTCAATAGAGGTGTCATGCATGGTACGTGTTCTGCAACCAGTGGCGAAACTCCTGGTTTGTTCACGTGTAATCCAGTCATCGAACCGCTCCGGTGTTTGGAGCGTAGCAAATTCTTGTGTTCATCCATATACGGAGCCACCAAGGCGGAATTCTGTAGAACTGTGTAGTGTGCTTCAGTGAGAGAATGTCCATCCATACATATTATTTGTTCTCCTCCTAGCGTGCCTTTTCCATCCAGTCTGCCCTTATGCCGCGATTCAGGAACACCAATCGGCTTAAGGTCAGGAATAAAGTCAATACAAAACTCAATGACCTCCTCATTTTGATGGCCCTTGGAGATGCTTCCTTCGCCTAGCACGGTTATGAACATATTTCTTTAAGACTCCCATGAACCTCTCAAAGGGGAACATATTGTGTAGAAATACAGGACCCAAAACGTTAATCTCTTCAAGATAGGTGAACTAGGACGTGCGTCATGATGTTGAAGAAGGATGGTGGGAACACCAACTCGAAATCGACAAGACATTGCACCAAATCATTCTCAGTAACCTTGGTATGATTTCTGGATCGACATTACCTTCTCGAGAGATTGCATTGAGAAATGCACATAGCTTCACAATGGCTAATCGAACGCTTTCCGGTAGAAGCCCCTCAATGCAACCGGAAGTAGTTGCGTCATAATCACGTGGCAGTCATGAGACTTTAGGTTCTGGAACTTTTTCTCTGCCATGTTTATTATTCCCTTTATATTCGACGAGAAGCCAGACGATACCTTAATACTAAGCAAGCATTCAAAGAAGATTTCCTTCTCTTCTTTGGTAAGAGCGTAGCTTGCATGACCTTGATATATGCCGTCTTCTCCGTGCATATGTTGCTGGTCCTCCCGTGCCTCAGGTGTATCTTTTGTCTTCCCATACACGCCCAAGAAGCCAAGCAGGGTCACGCAAAGATTCTTCGTCACGTGCATCACGTCGATTGAGCGGACCTCTAGGTCTTTCCAATATGGCAGGTCCCAAAATATAGATTTCTTCTTCCACATGGGTGCGCGTCCGTCGGCGTCCTTCGGAACAGGTTGTCCGCCAGGACCCTTTCCAAATATCACCTTCAAATCCTTGACCATATCATGTACATCAGCACCAGTACGGTGGCGAGGCTTCGTCCGGTGATCCGCCTCACCTTTGAAATGCTTGCCTTTCTTTCTTACAGGATGCCTGCTCGGAAGAAATCGACGATGTCCCAGGTACACATTCTTCATACAACTATTCAAATATATACTGTCGGTATCATCCAAACAGTGCGTGCATGCGCGGTATCCCTTGTTTGTCTGTCCTGAAAGGTTACTGAGAGCAGGCCAATCATTGATGGTCATGAACAGCAACGCCTTTAGGTCAAATTCTTCCCCCATGTGCTCATCCCATACACGTACACCTGTTCCATTCCACAGTTGTAAGAGTTCTTCAACTAATGGCCTTAGGTACACATCAATGTCGTTGCCGGGTTGCTTAGGGCCTTGGATGAGCACTGGCATCATAATGAACTTCCGCTTCATGCACAACCAAGGAGGAAGGTTATACAAACATAGAGTCACAGGCCATGTGCTATGGTTGCTGCTCTGCTCCTCAAAAGGATTAATGCCATCTGCGCTTAGACCAAACCATACGCTCCTTGCGTCATCTGCAAACTCCTTCCCGTACTTTCTTTCGATTTTTCTCCACTGCGACCCGTCATTTGGTACTCTCAACTTTCCGCTCTTTCTTACGGTCTTCTCTGTGCCATCGCATCGCCTTGGCATGGTCTTTGTTTTGGAACAACGTTTCAACCGTGGTATTATAGGAGAATACCACATCACCTTGGCAGGAATCTTCTTCCGGGCGCCGCCCTCGATATCACCATGCTCATCGCGGCTGATCTTATAGCGCAATGCACCACATACCGGGCAAGCGTTCAAATCCTTGTACTCACCGCGGTAGAGGATGCAATCATTAGGGCATGCATGTATCTTCTGCACCTCTAACCCTAGAGGGCAGACAGCCTTCTTTGCTTCGTACGTACTCTCGGGCAATTCGTTGTCCTTTGGAAGCATATCCTTTATCATTACCAGCAACTTTCCAAATCCCTTGTCAGATACACCATTCTCTGCCTTCCATTGCAGCAATTCCAGTGTGGTGCCCAGCTTTTTCTTGTCACCTACGCAATTCGGGTACAACAATTTGTTGTGATCCTCTAACATGCGCTGCAACTTCTTCTTCTCCAAATCACTTGCGCCGTTTCTCTTTGCATCGGCAATGGCCCGACCTAGATCATCAAGGGCTCATCTGATGCCTCTTCTTCAGCTTCTTCCCGCATTGCCGGCCCAGCTTCTTCCCGCATTACCGGCTCAGCTTCTCCCCCATTGTTGTATCATCGTATTCAGGGAACCCATGGCCGGGATAGCTGTCGTCGTCCTCTTCTTCTTCATTGTCTTCCATCATAACCCCTCTTTCTCCGTGCTTGGTCCAAACATTATAGTGGGGCATGAAACCGACTCAAACAGTGGACGTGAATGGTTCTTGACGAGAGTAATTGCGACCATTCTTACAGCCAGCACATGGACAAGGCATAAAACCATCCGCCCGCTTGTTTGCCTCAGCCGCAAGCAGAAAAGTATGCACGCCTCAACGAATGGGAGAGCATCGGTCATCGTACATCCATTGCCGGCTCATCTTCATTACACAACACCGAATAGACCAAATTAATACAAGTTCATACATAAAGTTCATACAACACTTAAATGCAACAAACAAATAACTCTCTAGCTAAAGCATTTAAATGCAACAACAACTGCGATCAAGATCGCAACTAAGGTAACAATTGATCCAACAGCATAATGATACCAAGCCTCACTATCGATGGCATATTTTCTAATCTTTCTAATCTTCAAGCGCATTTTCTCCATCTTGATCTTGTGATCGTCGACGACATCGGCAACATGCAACTCCAATTCCATCTTCTCCCCCTCAATTCTTTTCAAATTTTCTTTCAAGTACTCGCTTTCTCTTTCAACTAAATTTAACCTCTCGACAATAGGGTCGGTTGGAATTTCCGGTTCACATACCTCCTAGATAAAAATATCTATGTCAACTTGATGGGCATAATTTGTCATAAACACGAAATGCAACAAATAGTTTTAAAAGAGAATATACCACATCCGAATCATAACAAGGACGAGGGCCGACGGGGACGGATATCAAAACCATGGCACTATGTATAACAAACAACGACGGGTAAGATAATTATTATACGAGTAACTATATATCCAAATCACACAGACATCAATTTTTATATAAAATTTCATGAACAAGAGGCTCACCACAAGGTGGTGCCGGCGACGGGATGGTGCGGGCGATCGACGGTTGTTACGACAGAGATTTAGAAGGCACTAAGTAAACCACACCTACATATGCAAACTAAGTGTTATTTTGACCTCAAATTGCATATAAATCAAATACTACCACATATAATTCCTCCCAAATTACTAAAACCCACAATTAATCACTATATAAACCAATGCAAGAGCTAATCTAGCAATGAGAAATGAAAGGACAAAGTTGCTAACCTTGGTGATCATTTGAATGGATGAGGGCCTGCAAATCTTGACAAATTTGGGGCAAAATTTGTGATGAACTCAAGAGGAAGAAGGGAAGAACAGAGGGGAGGGAGAGGGGAAAGGGGGAAGAACAGAGTGCGGGTGGACGAAGGATTTATATATGACGACATTTAGTACCGGTTCGTGCCACGAACCGACTAAAGGTGCTGGAAGGGCCCCATTCTGACAACATCCTGCCACCACTCTCATTAGTACCGGTTCGTGGCACGAACCGGTGCTAAAGGTTTGCCACGAACCGGTACTAAAGAGCTCCTCCCGGCTAGCCGTTGGAACCGGCACTAATGGCCACATTAGTGCTGGTTCTGTTACAAACCGGGACTAATGTGTCTCACATTTGACCATTTTTCTACTAGTGCATGCACACCTGTGAAAAACCTCGCGGGGAAAAGAACGTATTTCTCATTTTATTTGAGCGAGTGTGCGCGAGAGAGACACCTTAGAACTGACCGCATTCAAACACGCTTTCGTTGTGTGAGCACTGAGACCACTGTCAACAACACAAATGTGATGCCATGTGAAAATAAAGGACGTGAACACATTAGGGTCTAGAGTCATGGCTATTGGGTTAAGAACGTGTGTTATTTACTCCCCCGTTGCAATGCACGGACTCTTTTGCTAGTACGTGCTAAAAGGGGAAAGAGAAGACATATCGAAGGGCATGTCGTGTATGTTTCCAATTAGCAAGTTGGTCACCATGCGTACAGCATCAGGACTCGCGGAGAGTCTGTATTTGCTCGCCTGACGTAGCTATATGTTCATATTCAAACGTGCATGCATTTTTTTTGTCGACACATTTTTTTGCGTGTAGTCCAACTAATTGTGCGCAATTCATATCTGCACCACACATTGGCATTGTCATTTACGTCAAATCAGTTGGTCCACATGCAGAGAAGAGGAGATAGGCATGATATGCCATGCCCTAGATCAAAGCTTCTGCAATGTTCATGGCGCTTGATAGGCATGATAGGCATGGCGCTTGAACGTTTTGCTTTGCAATGTTCATGCCTGATGCATGATGTATGTTCTTTCGTCTCTTATACTAAAGGCCAATTTTGTTTCGATCCTGATTGAATACGTACCGTACCATACGATGCCACGTACGACACGCAATCCAATATATGGAACCTAAGTTCTGATGCTATACCACGCAAAAAAAAAGAGTTTTGATGCTTTACGGCCGGACACCAATAATCCGTTCCAGCAACCCTAGATCGACCGTGGCCGCTGTCGCCGCCGCCTGAATCACATCGCTCCGGCCGCTACCAGCAGCGTAGCGCCGTCAAGGTGGCCCGACCTCCCACCAGACCTGCTCGGCGACATCTCCGGCCGCCTATACAACGCCGCTGACTACACACGCTTCCACGCCGTCTGCACGACATGTCATTTAGCGCTGCCGACACCGCCGTCCCGCGTTTCTGCTGTGGCTCCTCACGCTCACCGCCTGTGAGGGCACGCCCACGGCCGGCAAGGGCCGCCTGTGCCGGCCTCATCCTGCACTCCGCCGTCAACTTCTCCCCCGAGAGGAAGCCACGGACGAGGTACCGCTACGAGGGCGTCCTTCTCGTGCGGCCGCCGGGCGAATCATCGCCCGTGAACTGGTTGACCAGCACAGATGGCACGGCAGCCTGGCTCTCTACCACGGATACAGGATCGGGACTCCATGACCTTTTCACCGGAGCCTTCACCCCACTGCCGGCATACAAAGACGAGAGGCGGCGTATGGAGAATCCTCGTGGCAACACCTGCTGCGGATAGTACCGTCTTTCTCTACAATACTTCTTATGGTGGGTCAATCGGCAAGCTCATTTTCAGGGCGGCCATCCTACGTACAGGCGACACAACGTGGACGCTGATGCAAACAAAGCTCGATCATTTGCTAAACGTCAGCAACTATGGTGGAATGACGGCGGTGTCACAACGGCAAGATCTTTTTTTTTCCAACCGGGCTCACACCCCTTTCCATTAATTTTGCAATCAACGAAAATACATCAGTCTGTTCTGTTCTTTTAAGATCGCAAAATGAGCATCGAGCCGAATAGACCAACTACCAAGCAAAGGGGACTAAAAGGGGAGAGCGAGTTGGTGCATCGCCAGGAAACCCACTGCATGATAGCCCTGTAACGGACTATCAGCCGTGGGGCGAAAACCTGACGACACAAGCAACCATAATTCGCTACCGACATAACTTGACTAGAGGCTAAACTTTAAAAGGAGAGGACCGCCAACACCAAAAGAGCAATCCAGCGGGCATCAAACCCCAGTGGATATAGGCCAAGCTAAGATAAGACTAACATGATCTATCCAATCTGTATACCATCCTCATCTCCCAGAAGAAGCCTGCCGCGCGCATAAGGTCTGTCCGCCAGTGCCGCTGCCACATGAGCTAGCCTCTTCACACCAGCCTGGAATTTCCTCCTGTCATCCTCCTTAAGCAGCCCTGCCCAGTATAACATAAATGAGCAAGCGGTGAAGACGGCCTCTAGAGGAGAACGAGCATTATACTTATCAAAAGTAGTTTTGTTACGAAGGCACCAAATCCCCCAGCACACGGCTGCAATAATCATCATATAGAACTTTTTGCCTCCAGGGACCAAATTGTACAGCCAAGCTAGACTTTGCCAAATGGATCTGGGAGCACAAGAAGCCCCAGCAGTTAATCCCAGCACACCCCAGACTGTGCGGGCGAGAGGACAAGTGAAAAAAAAGGTGGTTAGCAGTTTCCACATTAGTGCAAAAAGAACACACAGGATTTCCTGGCCAATTCCTCTGCCGCATGTTATCGTGCGTGAGAACAACATTTTGGAATAATTGCCATAGGAATATTTTTATTTTCAATGGAATCGCCGCTTTCCACACCCATTTATAATTAGGGCCAGACAAGTCTCTCTCCAGCCACTCATATACAGATTTAGTGGTGAATCTACCTCCACTAGTCAAGGACTAGGAAATAGCATCAGGGTTCTCATTCAGAGGCTTTTTCTTAGCCTCACACACCATCCAGTTCCATTGTTCCTCCAGCTCTCCAAATAGCCTACGTCTGAAGGTTAGATTATAGTCATTGCCGACAAAGGAGGCAACAGTACAATCTTGATCTTGACAGATATCATACAGAACAGGAAAATGTTCTCGCAGGATACAATTATCCAACCATGGGTCGTGCCAAACCCTTGCTAAGTCCCCTTTGTTAATGGTGATTTTCCTCCCAGCCATATAAGCATCTTTGACCTTCATGATGGATTTCCAAGAAGGAGAATCAGAGAAACGACTACGGATATTCGCGACAGTTTTGTTCCTAAAGTATTTCGCACGGACGATGCGCTGCCATAGCCCATCACCAGTTTCCAACTTCCACCACCACTTCACAAGCAGGCTGATATTTTGCTTGTGAAGGTCTTTTATACCCAAGCCACCAACTTTTTTCGATCGGCAAATCCTAGTCCATTTGACCATATGATAAGCTCGCTTCTTGTTCTTCCTCCTCCAAAAGAAGCGTATGCGATGTTTATTGATTTTTTCTATAAAGGTTTTGTTAAAAAGAAACATAGACATCAGGTAAGATGGAATACCATCCAAACTGGAGTCTAGCAAGGTGAGCCTAGCACCAGAGGAGGCTGCATATGCCACCCATGCATCCAATTTATTAACCATCTTAACATCCAGGGAATCCAACTCAATGTTCTTAAGAGTGGAATATGTAACTGGAACTCCCAAGTATTTCATAGGTAAAGATCCCACACGACAGCCAAACAGTTCAGCATATACCCTGTCCATATCATTATCCCCTCCCACCACACTACTAGGAAAAGGGCTATACATGATATGGACACTAATGGCGCACCAGACATGTGGTGCGCCACTACTATATACTAATGGCGCATCATATGTTGGTGCGCCATTAGTGTCAAAATACTAATGGCGCACCACATCCACGGTGCGCCATTAGTAACAATTTTTTTTTTCAAAACTACTAATGGCGCACCAGGGGATAGTGCGCCATTACTAGTTAACTAGTAATGGTGCACTATTAAGAGATGCGCCATTGCTACCTATACGTATGGCGCACCCCTACATGTGCGCCATTGCTATCAACCCTTATCCCCTCCCTCTAGTCACGTTCTCTCCCCTCCCCTTCCTCCTGACACATCCACCCACCTCCCTCGACTTCGATCTAGATCGGGAAGCCCCAGCCGCATCTTCCCCCGCCGCCCATGCCTCACCCCCTCTCCTCGCCGCCGCCAGCCTCCGCTGCCGCCTACTCCTCTCCTCGCCGCTCGCCTCCTCCCGCACCCACCGCTTCCTCCCCCGCGCCATGGAGTCCTCCTCCACCGCCGCCTCCCGCAGGTGAGCAACGCGACCCAATCGGGGCTTGCTAGCTTCGTGGAGTGGCACTAGTGGTGCGTGTTGGGCTGGGTACTGTACTGATGGCTGCCGCGTTCGTTCGGCGGGGTGGGGATTGATGTGCAGGTGGCGCAGCGGCGGGGGAGTACGAGGAGGTGCTGGCCCGGCTCTCCTCGCTCATCACACAGAAGGTGCGCGCGGACACCGGCAACCGCGACAACCAGTGGGACCTCATGGGCTGCTACCTCCAGGTACTCCTTCCCCTCCTTCATCCCCCTCCTCAACCGCGATGTGGGTGGGGATGTGTTGTCTGATCTAGTGGGCGGATTTGGTTCTTCAGATTCTGGAGCTGGAGGAGCCCATCGCGTGGATGAAGGTCATCCATGTCGCTGGCACCAAGGGTCATCCATGTCAGGCGGCCCGATCGGGAAGCTCCGATTCGTCTGCCCACCAGTCAGGTACGCCCTCTCCGCTCCGCCCCGATTCACCCCTTGTATCAGTACGACGATGCCCTAGGAGCAAGGGAGCTCCGCCCCGATTCACCCCTTGAATCCGGATCGTATATCACCTAGGATATTGCTCAGTAATCGTAACCCCATTCCGAGATACGTCATCTTCCGGTACTAAATCAGACCGGGCATGAATGTGCTGGCATTGCCCGTATCCGGGAGAAGCTGGAGATGGAGATTCTGTCCCAAAGAAGAATGCAGGTTGTGCCGATGGCTGAAGCTCCATGGTGTCCCTTGTTAACATGAAAATGACGGTTGATATTTGAGGCCTGTCATCAGGGTCCGGTTGGACACACAGCAGCTCGATATGGATGCACCGTAGTGCTTGGTTTCGAGGGTATCCATTGAGTGATTTGTCCATCATTTCTGATATTGTTCCTTTTGTCCAGTAATTCCACACCTGGTAGATGGTTAACATGGATGATGCTTTTATATACGATAATATAAATGTTACAGTGAAAACTGATGAAAATCAAGTAAATCCTACACTTACATCACTAATGAGATTCACGGTATCCCCATAGTCTGAACTGCAGTTCCTTTTCCTGGTTACAATTTCAAGGACTAATACACCAAAACTGAAAATATCAATCTTGGGCGAGACACTTCCGTGTATTGCGTACTCCGGTGCCATATAACCGCTGCAGAGGCAGAGAAATTTGGCGTGGAAACGCACCTTCACTAAGTGAAACTGTTCATAATTACAAGTATGCTTTTTTTTGTTTTTTGCAAACTTAATTATAGGGATTTGACTTACAGTGTTCCGGCAGCTCTAGTGGTTTGAGTATGAGTGTGACCTTCTTGTAGCAGCCGTGCCAATCCAAAGTCTGCGATTTTAGGATCCATCTCCTCGTCAAGGAGAATATTATTAGCTTTAAGGTCCCTGTGGATTATCCTTGGGCTCGAGTCCTCGTGAAGATACAGTATTCCCTTGGCAATTCCAAGAATGATGTTGTATTGTTGCTCCTAGTTTAGATTATTAACCTCACTAGTATCTGTTGCCGAAAAGAATATGTTCAACTTACATTAGAAGATGACAAAAGATAAATAAGGAATCCGGTGGTGGATCCCTCTGCCCGTCTGCCGTAGCCGAGCTCCACGGTTGGTCGTTTGGTATTTTTGAAGGGGGAATGAAGGTTTCAGTTGATAGATGATTTATTTCTGGTCTTATGATCCAATTGCAACAAGTGCAGTAGACAGTTAATTGATGATCCTCATCCTGTGTAGCTCGCACTCCATAGCAGGGAAGGGGGAAGTAAATTCAACTGAGTCCAGCACCTGAAATCGTGTATCTACCACTACCAGGTTTCATTTTGGCAGATGTGAATAATATAAAATCCATGAAATTCAGTCCAAGAATCTGGTCCTGTTCTGCACAGAGTGCAGACAGTAAGCAGCCACGGAAGAATTCCATGTGCTATTATGACTATATATACACCAAATATTGTAACCTCTGGATAGTGCAGCTTAGTTTTAGTACGTCGGCTGCATCAGACTTCCAGTAAGCACTGCCACGATAAATGAATTGCGTTGTGTGTCTTTGAAATACTTGTGCAGAGCGATGCATATAGGTTTTTCCGTTTCAAGCTACATGTGTTGCATTGAAAGGGAGCTCTCTTTCCTGCACGCAGCTCAGGCAAAACAAATAAACAACGGAGTTAAGTAGGGTCTACACTGTTGCGTTTGTTTCTTAAAAAAATTACCTGAGATATCTCACACATATCTGTAGAGAATAGTTTTGCAACAGCAGTCTTCTTGTTTCCAACGGTTTTAGCTTGAATGGATCTCCCTCTGTCTCTGTTTCTGGGATCAGTACATCAGTGTCACTCCCTGGCAAGTCAGCACCAGGTAGACAGGCCTTTTGAGAGAGACAGAGGTGATTGTTCAGGCCTGATGTTCTAGTGCTTGCTAGAGTGCTTTGTATGGCCAAAGGATGCCTCAGTAGGCCGTCTTGTGATGTACAGGCACTATCAATGGTTCAGTCAGCGCCTCAACACCGTCTGCACTACTTCTGATATTGTTTTTCAGTAGCTTTTTCTGCACCTTTTTCTTCCAGTTCTTAGTGCTGCTGCCCCATGAACACATTTTTTTAATTTGACTGTACATTCAAATGAAGCCTTTGTTAAGTATACACTTCAAAATTCAGTTAACAGTAGCCTAACTGAATTTTCTGTTTCTGAATTTATAAACTCACTTTATATTCAGTTTATAAATTAACGGTAGCTTCAAAATTAAGTATCATTCGCATGGATAAACTGTTATTTTATTTTGTTGAGGATAAAGTTCAGATCATGAATAATGGCATTACAAGTGAACTTGCCACAATTACACATGTCCTGAACCTCATAGAATCTGACACTAGCAAGTCTTCATTGGCATGCAAGTACTACTTTTACATTGTCATGACAGGAACAATTAATTTGACATGTATCATTGGTACTGCTAAAACATTTCGTTCATGTTTCAACAAATTTGGTGAAGACCACTTCATATGTATTTTGCATATATGAATTATCTCCTGTTGCTTTCTAAGATGTTAGTTCTTTCAGTTCTAGCCCTCCTATCTTTAATTCCTGGCTGCTGGACTACCTGCAGGACAACGAGTTCATCTGCGGCAGCTATCGCTGTGAGCAGTCCGTCCGCGACGCGCTCCGCAGCGTCTTCGCCGGGCACAACGAGATCCTCAACGTCTGGAAGTAAGTCGCCGGCCATCTGTTTCCTGATGAATTTTCTTTCTAGCTCAATGTGATCGGATCTGACTAGTACGTTCAGATTTGCTCTTGTTTTCTTTTCAAATAGTACTAGTAGTCTATATTCCAGCTGTGCGACTACTTGTAGCCACTTGAGCCGATGAGAATTCTTCAAGCCTACCTATAGCCACTTGAACAGATGTCTATCTCAGATCCGCTCATCTAAAAAATCCAAGTGGAGTAGTATAGTATAATAATATTATCAAAAGGTAAATGCCCTGATTATTTAGCTCTGTCAGATAAATACTCGTCGAAAGTGGGCTCCTATCAAAATTCATTTCCATTATAATCTTACTCATACAATATTCACACCATGTAATTCTGGAAATATATGCTCATATTTAGTTCTGCATAAAAAAATGACAGTATTGACATGTTATAAATAGTTTGTTTGTCTTTCTGTTTATTTTGTTACATTTTGCAGGGATAAAGTGAAGAAAAAGAAGAAAAGATTACTAGAAGATTAGTTTTAGGATTTTATTTTATTTCCTTGCAATTTTCCTTTTATTGGATACTTGTAAAGACATTGTAATATTCTTACTATAATAAAAATTATGATTCTATTTCATTTTTTTTAAATTATTTTTCCTTGTAGGTTGTTTTCTGTAAATTGGATTTTTTTTTGTTTACCAAATACATTACTAGTGGCGCATTTAAGCCCTTATTAGTGGCGCACCTTCTTTTATTACTAGTGGCGCACCTATAAGGCTATTAGTGGCGCACCTGGAGGGAATACCAGTGGAGCACCTCTAGGCATACTAATGGCGCACTATAGGTGCGCCATTAGTATCTGGTATACTAATGGCGCACCAGTGGTGCGCCATTAGTAAAAAATACTAGTGGCGTGGTACTTGTGGCGCACTAGTAGTGCGCCATTAGTAGGCAAAATTGGTGCGCCACTAGTAGGCCTTTTTCTAGTAGTGCCACAAACACTTCGCTCTTATCATAGTTAATCTTTAACCCAGACATGAGTTCGAAAAGATACAACAACAACTTGATGTTGATAGCTTTGCCAATATCATGTTCAAAGCACAGGACAGTATCGTCCGCGTATTGAAGGATGCCCACCCCTCCTTCTATCCGCCCAGAAGCGAGCCCCTTAATGAGATTATTTTTTTGGGCAGAAATGACCATCTTAGTCAGGCACTCTGCCGCAAGATTAAAAAGGAATGGAGAATGTGGGTCACCTTGTCTCACCCCCTTAGCACTCTGGATATAAGGTCCTATCTCATCATTGATCTTAACACTAACCGTGCCATTCCTAAGGATTTGAGACACACACCCGCACCACTTTGAGTTAAACCCACGTTTAACATGACAATCCAGTAAGAACTCCCAGTTGACTTTGTCATAGGCTTTCTCGAAGTCAATCTTAAAGATTACTCCCACATCCTTTTTCACATGAGTATAGTGTAATACCTCATGCAAGGATAAAATGCCGTCCACAATGTGCCTCCCCTTAATGAAAGCATTCTGCTGGATGCTAAAATTTTTGTTAGCAACCTTCGCAGCCCTAAGATCCATAACTTTCATGATCAATTTATACGGGCATCACAGCAAGCAAATAGGTCAATATTGCTGTATTCTGTTTGCCTCCGCAGATTTAGGGAGTAACGTGATAATGCCATAATTCAAGCGTTGAACATCTAATTTTCCCTCATAGAACCACTCAAAGACATTAAACAACTCCGGACTCACAACGTCCCAGCAATGTTGATAGAATTCTGCAGGAATATTGTCCGGTCCAGGAGCGTGATTAGGTTTCATCGCAAACAACGCTGTTTTAGTTTCCTCAAGAGAAAAAGGGCGAGTCAGGTACTCATTATCCTCAGGCATGATATTTTCATCCTGGGACCACAATGAAGCATCAATTTGACAAATATTACCAGGGGCTGGTCCAAACAGTTCTCTATAGTAATTAGTAGCACGGGACAGCAGGTTTTTGGTCCCTTCTATAATCACTGTACCACACTCCAATGAAATCATGGAGTTTATCCTATGACGCCCATTGGCCACTTTGTGAAAGAAGTCTGTGTTGTTGTCCCCTTTTAGGAGCCATCTCCCATTCGAGAACTCGTGCCAATGGGTCTCTTCATCGATATACATGTCATTAAGCTCAACTAAGATATTCAACTTCCTAGTATAGGCCTCCCCACAAAGGTCATTTTCTTCTTCCATTCTCTTTAGCTCCTGAAGCTCGAGTCTGATAAGATTTTTCCTAATCTTATTCTGACCAAAAATGTTGGATCCCCATCCCTTGAAGAATTTCTTAATTCTTTTCAACTTGATATTTAAAATATCAATAGGATCACTAGTGTAAACAGGCTGCGCCCAAATTACTGCTACTAGAGGAAGAAACTCAGGATTGCTCAACCAAGCATTATCAAATTTAAAGCATCTACTACCAGGGGTTCTAGGTGAAGCCACCCCCACATCCAGGAGTAAAGGATTATGGTCAGAGATCTTCTTGACTAATTTTTTAACAGACACAAGAGGATAAAGGTCCTCCCACTCCGAGGTCATTAATACTCTATCCAGCTTTTCCAAAGTAGGGTGCTCCTGTTTGTTCGACCAAGTGTAACAACCTCCTGACATATGAATCTCCCTCAGCCCCAGCAGGTGTATAACTGAGTTGAACACATCAGAGAAATGGGACAAAGGAGTTTTCTTGTTCTTCTCTCCACTATGACGAAGGATGTTCAAATATCCACCAACTATATAAGGAATAGTGGTCTTGTGGCACATGGATGACATCTCTGCTATAAACTCCGGTTTATTTTCATCCTGAGCTGCCCCATAGGCCACCAGCAAGGCCCAGCTACAACTCTTGCTCTTATCAAAGAGATTGATTTGTACAATAAACTTCCCATGCTTCACTTCTATGATATCAAACTTATCTTTATTGATCCCACAAAGGATGCCCCCAGATTTCCCCCTAGAAGGATTCCACTCCCACATAAATCTTTGGTGTGGGTCCAATTTTCTAAAAAAACGAAGGAGTATAACTACTCTTCATAGTTTCCTGCAACCCAAGGAAATCTACCTCATCGGCATTAATCATGTCAGTGAGGCAGGTAGACATGCCTTTCTTACCTGCCCCCTTACAATTCCAAAAGAGGCCAATCATTTATAACGATCAGGTTTATCTCTCACCCTGGTAGGTCTGCCAGGATTTTTAGCAGCCCTACCCTCCCCCTCCTTCTTCTGACTTCTAGTCACGGGTCTTTATGGGGCGAAATGACCATTGTTCATCTTCGCTGGTTTTTCTTCTTCTTTTGTTTAGATTGGACAAGAATAAAAGATTCCTCCTCATCTTTATCTTCCTCCCATGTTAAGGACAGAGGAACACTGTTGCCCAATCCATCATTGATAACTATCTTGGGGGATTCTCTTTCATTTTTCTTATCTAGAAGTAAATTCCTAGATATTTCTAGCTCACGAATAACATCAACAGTATCAAAGTTATCGTCAGGGATTTGTACTCCCATAAGGGAGGCACGCAATACAATTTCAGTATTAGATAGCACAGAGAACTGATTTTTTGTGTTGAGCATATTTTTACCTTCAAGGTCTCGCTTCTTCATTCTTCAAGGCCTAGGTTTGTACTGGTGCATCCTCACGCTGGAAGACGACGGTGCCGGCCGCAGGCTCAAGCCGATGCCATGGATCGACAAAGGCGGCGTGTACTGGAGGAAGAAACGCTACGCCTTAGAGTTCCAGGGTCAGTCAGTTGTGGTGGGTCACAGTCCTAGCCCACGTTAGCCACACAAGAGAAGCACCCATGCTGTCTCTGGTGATGCATGCGTGGGATGAAGACAAGATGCACGAGTTGACGAGGGATGGCAGGAGCTTGGGCGACGGCGTGCTCTTCCTCGGCTCCCGTGCTAGATTCGCTATGCATGCCAGGCAACTAGGCATGGACGGTGGGTGCGCCTACTTCGTCTTCAATAGCAACAACGTGTTCAGGTATAACTTTATCAACATTGAGGCGAAGGCCAAACTTGTTGAGCAACTTCCATCGGAATGGCCTGCCAACAATACACGGGACTCAAACAACCATTGCTCCAATTCAGGAAATCTTGAAAAGGCTCGGGCTCCAAAAACGGCATCCACGGGATAGCTTTGTATGCGAAAGATACATTGTTCTAGTTGATACATTCAGTCGGCTAAAATTTAACAAAGTCTCGGTCAAGTGCGTGGCCATCGGATGCAGATACATCTAGATTCAGGCCCTGGCCTGGGTGTTATATATTGTTATGTGATTTTGGCATGTGCCAGACCTGTAACGGGCCCTTCTTCAGTGTTTCTGTTAGTGTGTAGATGAGATGGGTATGGCCAAAGAAAGGGTCAAATCGGCCTGTTTTTTTATCTGTTCTTTTTTTATTATTAAGAAACAGTATAACGCAGCTAACTAGGAGCCTCCACGGTGATTCGACGCTCTCAACTGTCCGATTGCATCAATGAACACTCCAGAACTACATATCCAGTCACACAGCTCGCGCCTCGAAGAGTTGTCCGCCACGCTACCTGAGGCAGCTGCCTCCTCCCCCTCTTTGTTCTACAGATAGATAGTTGGTTCCAGCCAGGACAGAACATATGCTCTGGCAAGATGTCATGGTGACACAGAGGCCTTTGACCAGTGGCGGAGCTACCACAAAAAAGCTGGGCGGGCCACCTTTGTGCACCGTAGCAGATGTGTACAGTAATTGCTACAGTGTACACGGTTTGGTGATTTTGCTGGGCGGGCCACGGCACGGTTCTGCCCGTGAGTAGCTCCGCCAGTGCCTCTGACTGCAAGAGATGTCTCATTCGGGCCTTCTAGGATGCCCGTGTTGTGTGCGCATTTAGGAACAATGTTTCTATGTACTATGACGTGTGTAGTCTTGGGTTTGCTGATAGAAACATCATATTTCATTATGGAGATTTGGAAACAGCCTTTAGGATGGATGGTCCCTAGATCCCTGGCCAGTGCAAAGCATTCGACAAGGGTGCTAGTGAACCTCCCACTGATGTGACACCAGGAATTTGTGTTGGCCGGGGGCAATAGCCCCTCAACTATAGATAGTTATCAGTGAGTTAAGCATGAGACGTACAATTGATTACTTTTTTTACATCACATTTTTCCTTGGATTACATGTCAACTACATGCAGGACGACAGATTTAGATTGTGTTGGGCGTGGTGGGAGGTGTAGTGATACTGACAATGATCTTATTGCTACTTTGGTGGTGGTTTCCGATAC
The DNA here is from genome assembly GCA_021605145.1 of Aegilops bicornis. Lineage (NCBI taxonomy): Eukaryota > Viridiplantae > Streptophyta > Magnoliopsida > Poales > Poaceae > Aegilops > Aegilops bicornis. Next base: position 243,848,584 of record CM038673.1, on the reverse strand, counting down.
AATTTTCTTCCCGATTTTTAATAATACAACAAGTGATGTCTTGTGTCTCTCCCCTGGACACCATGTGCATGTTCAGTTTCAGACTGCCCTTGTTAGGTTTCGGCCTGCAAATTATAGCTATTACAAAGACATGCAGAATTGAACAATCTATGCATCGCAATAGAAGAATTAACTTTCCACTCTCTGAAAATAGGCGAAGCACAACAAATTAGCAGACAAAAAGTTGGATCGGGGTGAAGTAATTATACTACATAAATCCTGATATAAGTGATTTGGTTTGTGGGCTAAAATGTCACTGTGATAAGATTGCACTATAGTACATGGACAAATTGGTTGATGAGGTTACTAAGATCAAGAAGCTACTTAGTATATCCACAATGTTTATCAAGTGATCTAATTTCTCAGACAAACTACCACTACTAGTAGAATGCCCGTGCATTGCCACAGGCTTTTGAAATATTTTGCTGGAGTTATATAAAGATAATACATGTTAAATTTCACACTTAGAGACAATATAAACGGTCATAATTGCATAATAATAGAAGTCCACTTCACTTGTAATGTAAACTGATAAGAAAATGGCAAATTGACAATGTATACATATAAAGTGATGATCCAACTAAAAATCCATTACAAATTATTGAAATCTACTTGATGCGCTTAAGAAATTCTCGCACAATATCAACAAAGTTGACTTTAGCTTCATTCACACGATGTTTGAGCAAGTATAATAAAAATTGTTGTCTCAACTCATACCCATCCTGCAATGTAATATATGTAGTTAGCACGAATACTCCACGTGGAAGGTCTAAGAACATATGTAACGAAGAATACTCACCATACAAACCGGCTTCACCAGGTCTTTACCATTCCACAAGAGCATAAAATGAAAACCAAAATAGCCAGACAAATCCCTGCAATTTCCTAAATTGTTATTGGAATATGCTTGTTGGAATACCATTAGGAAATAAACGTTGCCATTTTGATATACTGGAATTCCATCCTGGTTACTTTATTTTGAGTGCTTTCAATTTGCTCGTGAAACTTTTGAATTTCAATGAGTGCCTCCGAATTTTAAGCTCTGACGATTGTGTTGTAAGAATAGGGTCGAGAATAGATACACGACGTGCCTCTTTGTCGATGACATACAAGATGTATCGATCGATAAATTCATATGGAAGATAAATCTACAAGTGGTAGCTAGTAGAACGCCCGTGCGTTGCTATGGTCATCTTTAAGGTAGATACTCATTTTGTCCTCATAAGTCTGAGTGTGTTTAGATATCAAATGGGCGCCCAACAGGCTCTCCAAATTCGACCGTTTGGACAGTCCGAGCACCCCAAAATCTAGACCATATTTTAGGGACAAATGTGGTTGTCCAAACTATCTGTCATGTTATCTTAGAACATGCGAGCCCAACTCAAAAATCCCACCCCAAGACGAATCATTATCTTTTCCCGTCGGACCTCCCTTTCCCGCTCGATTTTCCGTCATAGCAGGACATTTCTTGTTGGAGCCCTCTCCTTTAAAACCGGATGGCGCCCACCTCACCTTCGTCACGGTGCCCTCCCTCATTCAAACCGTACGTCCTCGCATACCGCCAAGGAGGATTCCTTCGCACACTGCCTTGCTGTCCGCACAGATCCCCTCCTCACATGTTTGTGCTAATCCACCATTACCATTAAGCACAAGTGGGAGGAGGCGTATGCCGCCCATGATGCGCATCGAGCCAAGAAGGCTCCAGTGTCTCCTCGCTAGTGCAGAACCGGGCAATAGCACCGGTTCGTAAGGACCTTTAGTGCCGGTTCCATAACCGGCACTAAAGTGTGGGCACTAAAGCCCCCCCTTTAGTACCGGTTCAACACGAACCGGTGCTAAAGGGCAACCACGTGGCACGAGGCCAGCTCCGGGGGCCTGGAGCCCTTTAGTACCGGTTGGTAACACCAACCGGTACTATAAGGTTTGGGGGATTTTTAGTTTTATGATTTCTTTTTCATTTAATTTTGTGTTTCCATTTTAATTCTTTTTCGTTTGCTGGTATTTTATGATACTACACATTGTACACGTTATGCATATATATATATATAAATAGAATTTCTAGTAGAACCAATCATGCATATATATATATCATCAATGTCTCACAAACCACCATATTAATTAATTCACACATACACACATGTATAGCTATATACAATTTCTCCTACATATGCATGTTGCCTTCGGAGCCAGTGGCATTAGCCTAATTGGTGCCTTCAGAGCACGATGACAATCGGAAGTGGTTCATGGGCGCGGTAGCGAGTAATAGTATTCTCCCTTCGGATTTATGACCTGGTCGAGCAAAAATCCCGCTATTTCCTCTTGAAGTGCTTCTACACGCTCCGTTTCTAGGAGCTTGTCCCGCACCTCTGTGAACTGTTAAGAAGGAGATCAATATGCATGTGTATTAGTTGTGTGACTAGATATCGATAATGGTGTAAAAATTGTGAATAGTGTTCTGACAAGCGTACCCATTCCTGTCTTTGAGATCTGCTCCTTTCAGACGCCATCATGCGAATGTTCTCACAAACGCAGAATGCACACAGATCAGTTCCCTGCGCCTGCTCCAGAGCCTTTACGAGAATGGAATTTGATCAGATAATAATTAATCAAGCATGATAATTAAAGAGATGGCAGCTAGCTAGCTAGCTAGTACTACTTAATTACTTACCTTGGGTCGAAACCATTTAAGCTTTTTTTTCCATTCGCCTTCCGTGACGCTGATGAACCTTGCCCAAGGCCTGCCCACCGACAAAGAAAATGAATAAAGGGGTTATTAAATAGTTCATATCATGAAATGAAGAACTAAATAGGCCGAGATATATAGTTAATAATGATTGAAATTACCTGTTGACTATCCCAAACAAGATGTTATAGTCAGTATTTGCTTTGAGTAGTGAGTCCAGATTTCAACTGTTCCGGCGACAAGTTTAATGATACACAAGATCCAGTGAAATCTGCATGCACACACGTTTGCATGTCTTAATTAAGCGGGCATATGTAAGCAAAAACATGTAGCTAGCTAGTAGGCAAAAAAAGAGAATTTGTAGTACAAGACAGTGTGACTCACTGGAAATTGTAAGAAAGTAGTATATCTTCATTGTATTTGAGGTGCTTCAAGAACTCTAGCATGCTGTCCTCTACCTGCTTTTCATGATGTGGATTTATTTTCCATGTGTATTCATTAACGGTGTTTGGGTCAATGAACCCAATGTCATAGCGTCCACCTTTTCTCATTTCATATATCTTCATCCTGCATAATACCACAGAAAAGAATATAGTGAGGATAATTACAGGTAATGATTGATCAAAAGGATCACTACAGCTAGCTTGAGACTTAAATTACAGAAAGAAATCACTTACGCATAATAGCAACCCATTTATAGATTTGTCGAGTGCGTCTTGATAGTATAACTGAAACAGTTCAGAATACTCAACGGACACAGCTTTCTGATGGTAGTAATGATCCTTCTTGATTTGCACCATGAGGGACTCTCGATTGGATCTCTTGGTAATGTCCATGTACCATTGATGCAATTCATACATTCTCGTTGGGAGCTTCTTGACCTCGTCTGGCTTGACCAAAGGTTCGCCCCGGACATATTTCCGTTTTATTTCATCCTCTGTAAGCACAGGCATGGGCTCGATCTCGAGGAGTTGTCCAACAGTGATGTTGAGAACTTCAGCCTGCATTATATGGTCCTTGGTTATTACCATATTGCCCACCTCGGGAACGTAAACTGTTTGCCCACAATAATATTGGGCGCGCGTACTGTCACGTGTTGTTGGCACAACAAGCGAGGGGATCGATTGCGCCGCCTGTTCTCCCAGCTGGGGAATGGTTTTCCCGCATTTTTTGACAGATGCTTGTTGTTTGCTCGATCCCGAGCTCGCCTCCTTACGTAGACGTGCTCGATTTAACTTCCTGATGTGGCGCTCATAGTCTGTGTCAACAGGCTTGGGAGCTGGTGGTTGAGCCATACGAATGAAGTGGTCAATCGCTTCCTCGTGCACTTTCTCCCTTGGCGGCGGTGGCGATTTCGGTGCAAAATGGGCTTCCACCTTGGCCTTCGATATGGCTGCGTTTTCCTCCTCGGACTTGTCATAAGGCCTCTGCGGAAGGGGCGTGAGGCTTGGACCATATTTATATCGCTTGCCTCCGCCTGTACTTCCTGTACTACCTCGACTCGTACCGCTACGCACCATAGCTGCGGGGTGTCTCTTCTGCGATTGCTGAGGCGGCGGAGACGGCTGACGGGGCTGAGTTGGACGAGGAGGAGTGGCCTGAAGCTGTGCCGGACTTGGAGGAGGAGTGGCCTGAGGTTGTGCCGGACATGGAGGAGGAGTGGACGTCTGACGCTGTGGCGGACTTGGAGGAGGAGTGGCCTGACGCTGTCCGGACTTGGAGGAGGAGGAGTGGCCTGACGCATTGGTGGACTTGCAGGAGCGGGAGTCTGCTGACTCGGTGGCGGACTTCGACAAGGAGTCGGCTGACGCGGTGTCGGTGGCCTTCGAAAGATGATGCAATCCTTTCTCCATAGGATGATACGATGTTTGGCCTCTCCGAGAAAGTGCTGGTCGTCGCCTCCAGGAATGTCAAGCTGTAGCTCCGAATATGGGTCCACCACCTCATCAACCAAGACACGAGCATAGCCCGCTGGAATCGGGTTGCAATGGAAGGTTGCCTCGGGGGGATTTGTAAAAGCAACGGCGTCCGCCACCTTCATGGATATGTTCTTCATTTTGAAGTGTAGCTCATGTTAGTGTTCTCCGTGATGTCATCCACGGGGTATCTATCCAGCATTGCATCGTCCGGGGCGGAACCCACGCTGCTTATCGGCATGGATGGGGCGGTGCTATCCAATGCTGGATCATCTGCTAGCTGCTGCAGCTGCTGAGACCCCCTTTGCTGGCTAAGTGAGTCGATCTGCTCCTGCCGCCGCTTGAATTTGACTGCCAATTCCACTTGACTTGCTTCTAGGCCTTGAAGGCGTTCATAGTCCCACTTCCTGTGCTCCTCCTCCATCTTTCTCTTCTTCTCCTCCGCAATCTTCTTTCTCGCACGGGTTCTGTAGTCGGTGTTCCAGTCTGAAAACCCCTCATACCACGGAATAGCGCCCTTGCCTCGTGTTCTTCTCGGGTGTTCAGGATTTCCCAGGGCACGCGTAAGCTCGTCGTTCTCTCTGTTGGGCTGGAACACCCCCGATCGTGCCTCTTCTATTGCAACAAGTATCGCATCGTCGGCTCCGTTCAGACATGCCTTCGTCGAAACTTTGCCTGTCTTCGGGTCCAACTCCCTCCCATGCGCATAGAACCAAGTCCTGCACCTGGGGGGCCATCTCTTAGTAACCGGAGTGACACCTGCATCCTCCATCTCTTTCTCAGACTTATCCCACTTAGGCATTGCCACCGTGACAGCCACCTGGCCCCAGCTTATGGAACTTATCCTTTTTTTCGGCATTCTTCTTGTTTATTCTCGACCGTTCCTTGGCTAATTCCGAATCCTTGAATTTCACGAAATCGTCCCAATGAGCACGTTGGTTCTCTAGTGTTCCCTTGAATACTGGAGTCTTCCTTCCTCCCTTGACGTACTTGTTCCATTCACGATTCTTGTGCTTCTTGAATGCAACCGCCATCTTCCTAAGAGCAGCGTCCTTGACTTTCTCGCACATCTGCTTCGTGAAATGATCTCGGTAGGGTGAAATGTTCCATGAGAGTATCCCAAAGCAGACCTTTTGTATGTGGTCGACAAAAGTAACATCTGGACGTGGCTTTGCTGGCTCTCTCCATTCTTGAAGGGAGATCGGGAGTTGGTCCTTCACAAGAACTCCGCACTGACGAACGAACTTGTCCGCAATCTTCTTAGGCGCTAATGGTTCGCCATTAGGCCTGATTGCCTCGATATTATACTTTACGCCCTCCTTCAACTTTTTGTTCGGGCCTCGTTTTGTCCTGTTGCCTGAAGATTTGCTCGATCCGGATGGACGAAAGAACAAAGATCGATTCGTTAATATATCTTCAAGTCATTTAAAACATGTGATGATCACCAGATGCCTGCTTATATAAATATATATACCTCGCCGGTCTTTGTTGTTTCAAGATCAACATTTTCTTCGTCATCATCATAATCATAGTTCATGACTTCATCAATTCGGTCGTCACGATCGAATATCATATCACCCTCTCCGGTGTTGTTTAGAAATTTGGAGCCGTCATAATCTTCTTCATTCTGATCATCATCGGCCCGTGAGGATGGCGTATCATATCGAACATGGCCTGTTCTCCTCTCTCTGCCGGTATTGTCCGCCATAGCTTTTATTTAACTAATCCAAAAGAAATATAAAACAATTTAGTATTCAAATTACATCGTCTCGAATAATAGATATAATCTCGAATACATCGTCTCGAATAATAGATATAATCTCGAAAACATCGTCTCGAATAATAGATATAATCTCGAATACATCGCTCGAATAATAGATATAATATCGAATACATCACTGGCTAGGTAGCTAATAAAGATCGAATACTACAGAAGAATCTAGGACACTCGCGGTTCCTGCGGCGCGGGCGGTGGACACCCAAAGAGAAGGAACCCTCACAGGATCATAGCTGAAGTGAGATCGCTGAAGAAACTGCCAGGTATTGGAGAACCTGCCGCCCTCTAACGCAACCATGTAGCGATGGACGTGCTCGTCCTCCTACCTGACACGGCGACATACCACCTCCGGCGGGGCCGGCTCCCTCCGCACCGAAACTGGCCCACGCGAACGCCACCAAACGAGATCAGGGTCGACGACGGAACCCGGGGCCGGGTTCCTCATCAAGCGGCGCCCCTCCAGGCAGCACCTCCCAGTGCCAGCCCGGCGGAGCCCAGTCCCGGACATGGGTCAGCCGGACGCCGTCGCGGACATGTCGACGGCGAGTGCGGTCGGGCATCGTCGAGAACAAGTACTAGCTATATGCCCGCAAAAGTAACATTTTTTAATGATTGGATTTTGATAACTAAAATTTCTAACATTTCTATATAACTAACATTTCTATAACATTTCTAACAATGCTATATATAACTAACATTTCTATAACATTTCTAATATTTCTATAACTAAAAAACAGAAAAAATTATAACATTTATATATATATAACTAACATTTGTATAACATTTCTAATATTTCTAGAACTAAAAAAAATTTCTAATTTTTTTATAACTATTTCTATAACTAAAAAACAGAAAAATTTCTAACAATTCTAACTTTTTTATAACTATTTCTATAACTAAAAAACAGAAAAATTTCTAATAATTCTAACATTTCTAACTATTCTAACAATTCTAACATTTCTAACTATTCTAACAATTCTAACATTTCTAACTATTTCTGAAAAACAGAAAAATTTCTAACAATTTCTAAAAACAGAAAAATTTCTAACTATTTGTATAACTGAAAAACAAAATGTATGTGTGTGTGTAGCTCACCGGCGAGGCGAGGAACGACGGGCGGCAACGGGCGCCACGACGGGACGGCGATGGGCGCGGCGGCAACGGGATGACGATGACGGGACAGGGACGGGCGGCGGCAGCGGGACGGGACGAACGGGCAGGGTGGCGGCAGCAGCGACGGGATGTACAGGGCGGCGCCGACGACGGGACAGGGACGACGCGGGACGGGCAGACGGGCGGCGGTCACGACGGGACGACGAGGACGGGACGACGGGACGGGCGGCGACGAGGATGGAGACGTCGGGCGGCGGGCGACGGTGCAGAGGAGAAGAAGCGGATGAGAAACTGAAATTTTCGTAAGTGTTGTTTATATAGGAGGGCCTTTAGTACCGGTTGGAGCCACCAACGGTACTAAAAACCAGTTTTGGCCAGCCCAAGCGGCGGAAGCGACCCCTTTAGTACCGGGTGGTGGCACAAACCGGTACTAAAAGGCCCCCTTTAGTACCGGTTGGTGCCACGACCCGGTACTAAAGTCTTATTGGCGCAGTGCGGTGCGGCAAGTTTAGTCCCACCTCGCTAGCCGAGGGGCGACCGCACTGGTTTATAAACCCCCGTGCGGTAGCTCTCTCGAGCTCCTTTACAAAGCAGGCCTACTGGGCCTACATGTTGTGTGCTGCCCTCAGGCCCACTTCAGCCTTTAAGTGGCCTGCATCCTGGCCCAACAACAGGTTGGGTTTCTAGTCGTATGCAGGCCGCTCTGGCCTAGTAGGTGGGCTTTATTTTTTATTTTTTTTGCTTTATTTATTTTTGTGTTTTTTTGTGTATTTAGAGTTTCTTTGTGAATATTTTTGCTTTAGGTACAAAAAATTACAAACTTTCTGTTAGTGCCCATAGTTTTCAAATTTGAATAGTTTAAATTTTAAATTATTTGAAATTAGTGTGAATCACTAGTTTGTGAATAACTTAACTTTAAAAATCAGTAAAGGCATGAAAGAATTTGTTTGCACATAAAATTTCTTCGCGTTTCAAATGCCAAAACACATAACTACCCTAACTATTACAGAGATTCCCCTCTAGGTGTGAAACACAGAAGAAAGTGATGATAGTGAAGCCGATCACATCCCAGATCTTTGGGTGTGAAACTTTTTCTTTGCGTGTGTCCCTTTGCGCCGTAACCATGGAAAATATTCATCATTTAACGGGATGCTCGGGTCAATATTCACTGTGAATGGAGCAATTTCATCAAACTTTTCATAATCTTCTGACTTGTCTGTCTTGTCATCCACTCCCACGATGTTTCTCTTTCCAGAATGAACTATGTGCCGCTTTGGCTCATCGTACGATGCATTCGCTTCCTTATATTTTCTTTTTCTTGGCTTGGTAGACATGTCCTTCACATAGAAAACCTGTGCCACATCATTGGCTAGGACGAATGGTTCGTCTGCATACGCAAGATTGTTGAGATCCACTGTTGTCATTCCGTACTGCGGGTCTTCCGTTACCCCTCCTCGTGTCATATTGACCCATTTGCACCGAAACAAAGGGATATTTAAACCACGTCGATAGTCAAGTTTCCATATGTCCTGTATATAACCATAATATGTTTCCTTTCCCGTCTTGGTTTGTGCATCAAAGCGAACACCACTGTTTTGGTTGGTGCTCTTTTTATCTTGGGCGATCGTGTAAAATGTATTACCATTTATCTCGTACCCTTTGAAAGTCATTATATTCGAAGATGGTAACTGGGATAGCAAGTACAGGTAATCTTCAATAGAGGTGTCATGCATGGTACGTGTCTGCAACCAGCTGGCGAAACTCCTGGTTTGTTCACGTGTAATCCAGTCATCAGACCGCTCCGGGTGTTTGGAGCGTAGCAAATTCTTGTACTCATCCATATACGGAGCCACCAAGGCGGAATTCTGTAGAACTGTGTAGTGCGCTTCAGTGAGAGAATGTCCGTCCATACATATTATATTTTCCCCTCCTAGCGTGCCTTTTCCATCCAGTCTGCCCTTATGCCGCGATTCAGGAACACCAATCGGCTTAAGGTCAGGAATAAAGTCAATACAAAACTCAATGACCTCCTCATTTTGATGGCCCTTGGAGATGCTTCCTTCTGGCCTAGCACGGTTATGAACATATTTCTTTAAGACTCCCATGAACCTCTCAAAGGAGAACATATTGTGTAGAAATACAGGACCCAAAACGTTAATCTCTTCGTATAGGTGAACTAGGACGTGCGTCATGATGTTGAAGAAGGATGGTGGGAACACCAACTCGAAACTGACAAGACATTGCACCAAATCATTCTCTAACCTTGATATGATTTCTGGATCGATTACCTTCTGAGAGATTGCATTGAGAAATGCACATAGCTTCACAATGGCTAATCGAACGTTTTCCTGTAGAAGCCCCCTCAATGCAACCGGAAGCAGTTGCGTCATAATCACGTGGCAGTCATGAGACTTTAGGTTCTGGAACTTTTTCTCTGCCATGATTATTATTCCCTTTTATATTCGACGAGAATCCAAACGGTACCTTAATAATGAGCAGGCATTCAAAGATCATACATAAAGTTCATACAACACTTAAATGCAACAAACAAATAACTCTCTAGCTAAAGCATTTAAATGCAACAACAAATGCGATCAAGATCGCAACTAAGGTAACAATTGATCCAACAGCATAATGATACCAAGCCTCACTATCGATGGCATATTTTCTAATCTTTCTAATCTTCAAGCGCATTTTCGCCATCTTGATCTTGTGATCATCGATTTACATCGGCAACATGCAACTCCAATTCCATCTTCTCCCGTCAATTCTTTACAATTTTTCTTTCAAGTACTCGCTTTCTCTTTCAACTAAATTTAACCTCTCGACAATAGGGTCGGTTGGAATTTCCGGTTCACATACCTCCTAGAAAAAATTTCTATGTCAACTTTATGGGCATAATTTGTCATAAACACGAAATGCAACTAGTTTTAAAAGAGAATATATATACCACATCCGAATCATAACAAGGACGAGGGCCGACGGGGACGGATATCAAAACCATGGCACTATATGTATAACAAACAACGTACGGGTAAGATAATTTTACGAGTAACTATATATCCAAATCACACAAACATCAATTTTTATATAAAATTTCATGAACAAGAGGCTCACCACAAGGTGGTGCCGGCGACGGGACGGTGCGGGCGATCGACGGTGGTTAGGACGGAGATTTAGAAGGCACTAAGTAAACCACACCTACATATGCAAACTAAGTGTTATTTTTTGCCTCAAATTGCATATAAATCAAATAATAGCACATATATATATATATTTCCTCCCAAATTACTAAACTCACAAATTAATCACTATATAAAGCATTGCAAGAGCTAATCTAGCAATGATAGATGAAAAGACAAAGTTGCTAACCTTTGTGATCATTTGAATGGATGGGGGCCTTCAAATCTTGACAAATTTTGGGCAAAATGTGTGATGAGCTCGAGAGGAAGAGGGGAAGAACAGAGAGGAGAGGGGAAAGGGGAAGAACAGAGCGAGCTCGGGTGGACGAAGGGTTTATGTAGGACGACCTTTAGTATCGGTTCGTGCCAAGAACTGGTACTAAAGGGGCTGGAGCGGCCCCAGTCTGACAACATCCTGCCACCACTCTCATTAGTACCGGTTCGTGGCACGAACCGGTGCTAAAGGTTCGCCACGAACCGGTACTAATGAAAGCGGCCCGGCTAGCCGTTGGAACCGGCACTAATGTATACATTAGTACCGGCTCAAATTCAAACCGGCACTAATGTGCTTCACATTTGACCCTTTTTCTACTAGTGCCTAAGCCATTGCCACATTGTAACATACAATTGAATGCCATGCATTACCACAAATAAGAATATGATGTCCGTTGTTTGGCATGCAACTGATACTCCACCGTGAACATATGATGGCAATAGTTGAAGCTTCATATGTTCTAATTTTCAAGCTTCATATGTTCCTACCATGTGTGTGTGCTTTTTACCACGGGCATGTAACATACAAATTAGAACATATGAAACATGAAATTTATTGCCTTCATTGGCATGCATGCTATTGGTTCCATATTTTTTGTGAATGTGATGTGTGCCTTAGGACCTATCTGTAGGTATGCTCCTATATTGTGTGTGTGCTTTTTATGTCTGAATTGACCTGCAATGAGGCCATAAATATCAAGATAATATTGAACTGGCATGGTAGAGAAAAGGGTCTGCAGCAGGAACCCGCAAGAGTAGCCAAAATCAAGATTCGGAGAAATTTTCATTGAAGTGGTAGCCGGCACGTAAGTGACCACATGATATCCACGAAGCAAGAAGGTAGGGGCATTATGGGTTTTTGTAGAGGAAAGTAAATCGGTGGGGGTGGGATCGATGGGATGATGTCTTTGTTCAATGTATGGGAACCAAACGACCTACATACTCACATTTAATAATAGATAGATGTCATAATTTAATCAGACAAACCTGTGCATACTTGAAGATAAATTAGATTGTATAATCAAGGAAGGTGACGCATAGATTCAATCACTAATCGTTACTCTACAAAGAGAAGTAACTTATCAACTAATACATGGCAGAACGTACATCGTGCCCAAAATCAATATAAGCAAGCTCCTTTTCTTTCACCAAAACAAGGGCCCTACAACCGCCAATACCACAAACGAGAGGCAAGGAGCTATGAACAGAAATTAATCTACACAAACACACAGTAAGGATCCCTCTCGGCACGCACCCCCAAATCAGCACAATCCCAATCAAGATGGAGATGGATTAGCAAGATCGAGTAGCGGGTGTACCATGATGTTGGGGCTGCAGCAGCGACATTATGGAGGCCGGTTCCGCAGAGGACGATGTGTAGTGCTGCTACTCCGCCACCCTCCGCTTCTTCTTCGGGGACAGTGTTGCCCTTGCACTCCTCCGCATCCGAGGCTCCACCCACCACTGTAGGACTGTGTGGCCCTGCATTTCTCAAAATCACTTCCATACGAAATATCATTTGTCTCGTAAGAAAGCAAGAGCTTAAAATTTCCCCATGTATTTGTATTCTCTTCAGCCTCAAAACCACTTAGTCTATTGAGACACACTTGATGATACAACACTTTTCTCACCTTTATGTCCATTTATGAAATTCCGAGATGATTAAATTGTCGCTCCAGTTGCTTGATTTAAGTGGTCTACCAGGTGAACATGGAAAAAATATGTCCCCTTTCTTTGAACTATGAGAAGGTAATCACACATCAAACAACAATACATCGTAAGCTGGGGTGGAATTGAATTTAAGTAAACCAAGTTGTACGATATGCCAACACATGCCTATTCTTTTTTACGAGAATGTGAGGCTTCAGTGGACAATTACCTTAATTGAGTTCCCGAAAAGTTTGTAATTATCTGACGCAACCTTGAAGGATCGCCTAACAGGATTCAATTGAAGCTAGAACCGATACTAAATCCGGGCCTTCTGTCCCGGTTCAAGGGAAGAACCGGGACCAATGGCTGTGGGCCAGTAGCGAGGCCCATTCACTAGTAGAAAAGAGGGCTTTGGTCCACCCCGGGTTAGCCCATTAGTCCCGGTTCAGTCTAGAACCGGGACTAATGGGGGCATTAGTCCCGGTTAGCGCCCGAGGCCACGTGGGCCATTTGTCCCGGTTCGTCTGGACCTTTTAGTCCCGCTTGGTGCCACGAACCGGGACTAAAGGGTGCGATGCCCATTAGTCCCGGTTCGTGCCACCAACCGGTACTAATGGGGTTTGGGGCATTAGTACCGGTTCATGGCACGAACCGGTACTAAAGGTCCGATTTTCATGGATCGCCTTTTCAGTTTAAAAAAAAATAAAAGAAAATGATGAAAATGTCAAAAAAAATAAAAGAAAATAAGTTTCCCATGTGATATTTGGTCTAGTTGTTGGGAAAATTTGCAAATATGAATTTCGACTCTATTTGCAAAATCACTCGAGAATTTGTAAAAATGGGCATAACTTTTGCATACTAACTCGGATTAAAAAGTTTTTTATATGAAAAATCATCTATTAAACATTTTCAAAATCCTCAAAACCTAATAGAAAAAAAAGTTACGGGCCTTTTTAGATCTAGAGTGGAAAAATCGAAAAAATTTCAAACTGTGGTCAAACAATGGTCAAACTAATTATTCTACAACATTAGTGTTACTAAATAATTATTTCAGTTATTTTGAATTTTGGTCAAATCTGGTCAAACCGTGGTCAGACAATGGTCAAACTGTGGTCAAACAATGGTCAAACTGTGGTCAAACAATGGTCAAACAATGGTTAAACAATGGTCAAACTAATTATTCAAGAAATATTAGTGTTACTAAATAATTATTATTTTTTAAAACAATAGTTTCAAACTCAAACAGTGAAATGTGCCACTTCATGCTCAAGCAAAATTCCCGAAGGTTAATAGGATTGATATCTTACTATTGTCAGGAAAACAACAAGTGTAGACTTGGAAACGAGGGAGAATAGAACCCGGAAGTTAAGCGTGCTCAGGCTGGGGGAGTGGGAGGATGGGTGACCGTTTGGGAAGTTAGATGATTTGGAATGATGAGGGGTGATTAGAGATTAGAGGATAAATTGAGCAGTGATGAGGGGTGGTGATTAGAGGTTAGAGGTTAAAATAGTTTAGAAATTTGAAAAAAAAATTTAAAAAAAATTCAAAAGAAAATTGTAAAATTTCTTTTAGTCCCGGTTGGTGTTACCAACCGGGACTAAAGGTGGAGCTCCACGTGGCCGCAGCCTTTAGTCCCGGTTTGTTTAAGAACCGGGACTAAAGGGGAGAGGCATTAGTAACGACCCTTTAGTCCCGGTTCAAAAACCGGGACTAAAGGGCCTTACCAACCGGGCAAAAGCCCCTTTATCTACTAGTGATTGGTCCCGGTTAGTGCCTCGAACCGGGACAAATGGTTCCATACGAACCGGGACCAATGCCCACGAGGGCCCGGCCGGCCCCCTGGGTTCACGAACCGGGACGAATGCCCCCATGGGTCCCGGTTCGTGACTGAACCGGGACTAATGGGCTTGCCTTGCCCGAACGAAAGCCCTGTTTTCTACTAGTGGCAGTTCATATTTACCATATTATTTTCACATTAGTTATCGGGGTATGTTCTTTCTCCAAGTCAAAAAAGTTACCGCGGTGTTTCTGGTAAGTTGTCGGGTATGCGGTTCACATATTACCTTGCTATTTTCGCACAAGTTACCTCGAGGATTGGAGTATGTTTTTAAACAACTTTGTTTCCCATTGGTCAAAATTATTGCGGTATTTATTCGTAAGTTATCGGACATGCAGTTCATATATTACCGTGTTATTTTCACATAAATTGTTTTCAACAACTTTTTCTCCCGGTTTAAAAAGTTACCACAATATTTGTACTAAGTTATCATGTATGTGATTTGTATATTATCGTGCTATTTCTACATAAGTTTGTGAGGTTATATTCTTCAACAACCTTTTCTCCTGGTCAAAAAGTTAATGCGGTGTTTCTATGTAAGTTATCAAGTATGTGTTTCGTATATTACCGTGTTATTTTTACATTAATTATCGAGATATGTTTTCAACAACTTTTTCCTCGCGAGCAAAAAGTTAATTACCGAGGTGGTTGTACGTAAGTTATCGGGTAAACGGGTCGCATATTACTGTACTATTTTCACATAACTTACCGGGGGTATGTTTTCAACAACTTTTTATTTTGATCGAAAAAGTTACCGTAGTGTTTCTACGTAAGTTATTGGGTATGTGGTTCGTATACTATCATGCTATTTTCACATAAATTTATCAATGATATGTTTTTTCAACAATTTTCTTGCTTCTTGGTAAAATTTACCGTTGTCTTTGTACGTAATTTATCGTGTATGCAGTTCATATATTACCGTGCTATTTTCACATAAGTTATCGGTGTATATTTTTCAACAACTTTTTCCTCATGGGTAAAAGTTATCGAGGTATTTGTGGATAAGTTATCACCCCCATGGTGCATATGTTACCATGTTATCTACGCAGAAGTTACCGGGGGTATATTTTCAACAACTTGTTTCTTCCGGGCTAAAGGTCCCGCACATGGGCTACATAAGTTACCACACCTATGACATGTTAGTTATCGCGGAATTTTCATTGAAGTTACCAGGGGAATGTTTTTCAACAATTTTTCCCCTTTTTGTGAATGTTACCGCGGTGTTTGTAAGTGCTGTCAGATCTACGGTCCGTATATTATCATGCTATTTACATAGAAGTTACTGAGGGTATGTTTTCAACAACCTTTCCTCTCGGGTCAAATATTTTCTCTCCGGTCAAAAATTACCACAATGTTTGTATGTAAGTTATCACGTCTGCAATGTGTATATTATCAAGTTATTTACACATAAGTTAACGGTTATTGTTGAATAAATTTTTCCACAACTTGCTCAAGTTCCTACTATAGAAAAAAAAACAAAATAGTATTCTTACATGCAATAGAAATTATTGCCCCATGACTAATTTGGTTTGTACAAGAAGAATATACACCCCCCCCCCATTGAAGAAAATACAAATATTTCGCTCACCCTCGAAATAATCTAAAATTTGTGAAATTTTAGAATTTTTGTTGAATTTTTCCTTGTACATGAACGGTTTACAATAAAAGTTGGATAGGTACACAATTATGTGATGATAACCTTAACATGAATAGATTTGTAACTGAATACTATCGACGGCAAGATAACTAATATTCACCATAGTGGTAAATTTAACCGAGCTAACGGCACGGTGATAACTATAACCTAAATATGGTGGCAACTATTCTACTTGAACTCGTTTGATCAACTATCAACCGTTAAAAAAGGCACAACACAAAAACAGTAGGATGTCTATCATTCTCTGAATAAACTGAAGAAAGTAAAAAACGAGTGGGGGAAAGCAAGTTATTAGACACATGTCCTCGGCGTCATTGTAGCTGAGGGCAATTATGCAAGCTTGCTTACACCATAATTTTCTTATGTATTTTGAAGTTAGTAATGACACACCATTCACCACTTTGCACAACAACTCCGATTATCCGTGTTTATCGACTTGCTCTCCACCTTTAGCGCCAAGGTACTCGCATTTGGTTCCACTTTTTCTTAGAAGCAAATGCACCATTATCTCCTTTTTCACCATTGTGGTTCTGCATGGGCTTCAGTTATGCATTATGGCTCTCCACTTTGAAGTAGAAGGCGTTCAGCTTGGTTACAACCCTTTGTCCTGGTAATTTTGTTGTTGTTTTGCTTTGCCTGGATTGTTCTTGATCTCTCAAGTTTTGTTGTCCTTATTATCCTGTTATGACCCATCTTCATTGGAGCATTTGGCCATTTACTAACGAGGCTCGTAAACTCTTCTAAATTATATCTTTCTGGTTTGTCCGAGCAGATCTATCAAGTTTGGCTGACGGCTCCATGGTTGTGTTTGCTGTCTTGGATTTCATCGCCATTTTGGTCGTTCAAGAGGCTACTGTCACCGTTAGTCTTCATCTTGGCCACCATGGTATGCTCTCTTTTCTTTGTCTTGCTATTTACCTCTTTGATTTAGAAGTGTAGCTATTGACAACCAACATTAGTTTGCAGCACAGTCTCCATCTGTAACAGCCAATTGATCCACACAAGCATCCAGTTAAAATACCTGAACTGCAGCTCTGAAGAATTCCATCTTTTGCTCTAAACAGTAGCTCTGATTCGATGCATCTCGATGGGAGCAAAATCCACACCAGCGAGCCACACGGCCGACGGAGTGGTGCAGGCGGGGTCGATGGCAGTCGTCAAGGAGGCACCGGAGGTC
Source organism: Aegilops bicornis (assembly GCA_021605145.1). Classification (NCBI taxonomy): domain Eukaryota; kingdom Viridiplantae; phylum Streptophyta; class Magnoliopsida; order Poales; family Poaceae; genus Aegilops; species Aegilops bicornis. Next base: position 243,831,280 of record CM038673.1, on the reverse strand, counting down.
ACAGTTGTCAGGCAGAGCTGCGTTTCCTGCCGCAGCGAGCACCAGATCGAGCCGTTCGGCCGGCGAAGAGGTGCAGGCGATGGTCAGCGGCGGTCTTCAGGAAGTCGCCGGAGGTCACAGCCATCTGGGCGAAAGGGGTACAACAGAGGAGCTCCTTTCAAAGGTGATAGCAGCGAGTAGAAAAAGATGAGAGAGGACGAGGGAGGAAGGAGGATGAAGGGAATAAAAAGGAGCCGAGGGGGCGGCAGCGGCGACGGCTCGTCGAAGGAAAAGGCAGCAACGCTGAACGACGAAGACGGGCGGCGCGCGCTCGAGCGCTGCAGGGGACGGCGTATCGGTATTGTGCGTCGCACAGGGGCGAGGCCTGATCGACGGCATCCAGGTGGTGTGGCGTTTTTGCAATCTGTCACAGGGTTGGCAAATACATTTTTCAAAAATATAATGTTATTTTAATAAATCTAACAAAATCTAAAAATCATTAAATGATCTTACAAAAAATAAAATAATGATTGAGTTTGTCAGCACATCTAGATGTGCCATAATTATTGCACTTCTAAGTGAAACAATCATGCATAAAGAGGAAAAGAAAATACTAACACGAATCTCCATATAAGATCAATGAGACAATGACATAAGACTTAGATCTGCAATATATATGATGCATCAAGATATACTTTAGCAAAACTGATAATCTACTCCCTCCGTCCCATAATGTAAGACATTTTTTGACACTAGTATAGTGTCAAAAAACGTCTTACATTACGGGACAGAGGGAGTATTATATAATTATAAAATAAGAGACTAATAAGATATCATGTTCGTCGACATATGCTAAAAATGTGTCATCCATTGATCTTAATTATAATGGATGAGGTTAAAAGATAAAAATGTTACGTACAATATCAGACGTGTACAAACAAGTCTATTATCTTTTTTGAATATAGTACAAAAGCAAGCGAGCTAGATATCCTAAAACAAATCCAGGAATAATGCAACCATCAGAACTTAAACCCTGATGGGTTAGGAATATCAATGTTCCTCTAACCATCCAACCACAAGTTGTTAGGTTGGTTGGTAACAAGTCTACAATTGATATGTGCAAACTTGGTGCAATATAAATGTTCTAAAAAAGGCCAATATAGGCACGTAGTACAAAACAAGATCAAGATGAAAAAAAAGAACAAGCGGACGGTCCTTTCCAAAAACAAAGAACATGCGTACAGTTTCGCATGGCAAGGGGGAAAACGAAGTCACTAGTCTCAAAAAAGGCTGTCCTACGCCCGTCTAAAAAAAGGTCATATGCTTCTCTCCTAGACACGTACGTTATCAACCAGAGGGCCCACAAAGTTTGGAAGGAAGAAAATCATTAGACACATACATGGAGCCGTAATAAACTGTGTATGAGCTGAACACCTACACGAGGGAGGGACTGAATCCGCGTACCAGTCGGACATAGTATATTCCAGAAAATTAAAAAGAAGGATCAAATGAAAAGGACGTCGATAACGTTCACACGTGTGGCTTTAGAGATCCGCCCACACGCCCTGTATGGTATAATCAGGAGGCAGCCTACACGGGCCGTGTGTGTGCGAACATTATAATTACCCACACGTGTAGGCGCAGCTACTTCGTGCCACACGCCCAACAAATACTACTCATCCCTCACTCCGTGCGTGTGGCACGAAGCAAATATGCCCACACGTCCTGGTGCAGCTACGTTAGTTACCCGCGGGATGACGCTTTAGTTACCCCGGATGGCAAATGTAGTTGTAAAAGCATGGCAACTCTTTTTACTTTGGTTAACTATAGTTGTCATGTCTAATTTATGTTAGTTGCTGCATGTAATCAAACCATAGTTGCCGTGTGTGATTAACAACTTGCCATGAATGGTCAAACAATAGTTGCCATGTGTGTTTACCTAATTGCCATGTGTGGTCTAACCATAGTTGCCATGTATGGTTAATCACAGTTGTCATGTGTGTTTATCTGGTTGCCACGTACGTGCAACTGTAGTTGTCTTCTAGCAATAAATCATAGTTGCCATGTGTGTTTACCTAGTTGCCACGTACGCACAACTGCAGTTGCCATCCAACAACGTACGAGTATCGTGTGAGGGAAAAAGCAATTCGCACAGACGTGCGTGGACCAGGTGGTGACTGTGTGGGCAGAAACTGATTCGCCCGCACGGTGCAGCTAGCAACCGCGTGTTGCGGGTCGTGGGGGCGAACTCTCAAATGCCCACTCACACAATGATGCCCATGTGGCCCTGAAATTCTAACAGATTTTTTTAGGATTCATGCAAAATAGAATCAATATGGATCTAATGCATGTGGGTGAAGTGCAAACATCTCACACATGTGAGCGTTATCATTTGGGAATGAAAAACACCACCGTCACGTACATGAACTGTGCATGAGTCGTCTCCATAAAAAGTTGTACAAGTCATCGAGCCTAACACTTCTACAAGTGATGATTGACATATACTACATGCATGTCACGACTGGAAAACAAATGGAAATAAAAATGCGAGCACACAGACTGTTCCTCATGCGGGAGACACCTTCTAAAAAAAATTAGAGAAAAAAATATTTGTGCACACAGACTATTACAAGGATGAATCTATTTGTTCACATATTGAAATCACACAATGATAATCAAATTTGCTCGATCAGCAGTTCACCACACACGCAAGATCGGTCGTCGGCTCCTCGCATGGATAGAATGTTTACTTCACTCAACTCTGCTTCATGGAGCCTCTCTCCCTCGGCACATTATTCTGATGCATCAGTTACCACGCCTTATGTTGGAGGCCAACTATCCGTGTGTTTCTCTATTCTGAAAGATGCCCCTACCCAAGATAAAAAATTTCATGTGGCAACTACTGAGAGGTTGCCTCCTGTAGGGGACAGTAGTGCTCAAAAAGCACGACCTGAGTAATGGGTGGTACCCCTTGTGCCGGGTCTCAAAAATGGGGACCCACATCCTCTTCACGTGGACTGCAGACCGCGTTCTGTGGTGCTTTGTTCGGGAGGCTCTTGGGCCAGATTGGTAGGCCAATGACCTGGCTGGTTTTCTCCAGGCTAGAGCGGTCCGACTACCCACATCCTCTTCATCGCGGACCACGTTCTGTGGTGCTTTGTTTAGGAGGCTCTTGGCCAGATTGGGAGGCTCATGACCTGTCTGGTTTTCTCCAGGCTAGAGCGGTCCAGGCTCGATGGAAAAGATGGTTGGTTTGGCTTGTTTTCACGTCTTTGGCTTGTATCCTCTGGATGACGCATAATAAAATGATGATTGAGCGGGTATTCCTTTGTAGGGCCTCTGGCTTCTATTTCAAATTTCTCAACTTCTTGGAACACTGGGACCCGCTGGCTAGGCAGCGGGACCGCGACCTGCTAGGGGGATGTTGGTGGAAACTCTATTTCGCAAGGCCTCTGGCTGATAACTGTACTTCCTCTGTAAAGAAATATACAGAGGGAGTAGACCCTAATGTTCCAGTCAGCATCCAAATAATTTGTCATTACAGTAGTGCATCACGGTAATCACCACTGTAAAGAAAAGCTTCTCTAGAAAGTGCATGGCATGCATACCCATGATGTCATAAAAAACGGGTAGAATGTACGGACACTCCGGTCGACCGACCCATCGATCACGCGAATATGAGGACGACGATGACTATCACGATCAGGGTGAACCAGCCACGAGCTGCACAAGACACAAAACAATTAAGTATTCAAAAATCTGAATTAGTTAATCCTTCAATGTCAACATACAATTAATGAGCCCATCGTGGTCAGGGTCTGATCATAGTAAGATGGCCTGCACGCGCGTGGAGATTCTGTCCGCCCCTACGTACTGTGAAGAGAGAGGCCACGGGGTCGTCGGAGCTGTCTAGCCTGGGCTCCAGAAGCGGCGCCTCCACCGTCGTCGGCACTTGAGTGAACGGGACCGGGAACTCCGGCAGCCCCTGGTGCTGGTGGTGGTGGCCGTCGTGGTGGTGATTGCCGTGATGATGACCTGGCCATCGTGATGGTGATGATGATTGCCGGGCGTCATTGATGGAGATGCCACCTATCGATGCTGATTGAGGGCTTGCTGGGTGGAAATAAGATGCTACCATTGCGAGGGTGTGATGGACTACGGTGGATTGTTTTGGGTCGTTATCTTTGTTGGACGATCCGGGTCGGGTCACGAACGAATAGGTCATGGCTTGGAAACTCAAAAAATATGTATTGGTGCTTTGTTTTGCTCCATTTGCGAGCTGTAAGAATTTTATGATGATACTTTCTGGATTTTTAATAAAAGGGCTGCATGCATCATCATGATGCAGAGGCCGGGGGTATACCTCCATTTCCAAAAAAACGTTCTAGTGCCCTGTAATACAGTTATCAGCCAGGTCCCCAGCCGTTTGATCATGCGACCTGGGATTGTTGGATCAACCTTTTGAAGCACACCACTCTATTTGCAACACCACCATTGTTGTGGAAGCATTGCAACTCCACCATAGTTGTTGAAGCATTGCAACACCATCATTGTTTTGGAACATCGCTGTGGTTGTCTCATAGCAGCGCCGCCATTGTGGAAGCACCGCCTGGCTGTCATTGCAGCAACAGCAATGCAGCATCACGGTCGTTCGCCCTGGCCTTGCAGAGGCACTGACGATTGCAACATGGCGGATGTTGCCGTGAGGCATATGCAATAGTGGTGACTGCAATGCCCTTCTGGTTTGCAACATGTTCGATGTTGTCGGCACCACTCTTCCGAGTTGCAACACCATCATTATTGCCTCGTTGCTGCTGTAGTACTATCTCAATTGCAGAGCTCGTCGCAGCAGCACCAATGTTACTTTGCCATCGTCGCAGAAGCTGCACCTTCACTGTTGCAGCGGGTTGGGGATGGGGGGAGGGGCTTGAAAGAATCAATCTCTATTGCGCTGCAACAACAACCCATGGATCTGGTACCGCACGGTGGCAGTGCCATGTCTTGTAGCAGCGGGTGTCCATGGATCCTCGCTTCTTCATGTCGAGCCAGTCGCTTGAAAAGGTAGCGATGGGAGAGAGATGATGTGAGAGGGAAACGGGAGGACGAGCGGTTCACTTGGAGATAAGGTTTGATGTAGAAACGATGGTTGGGCCCAACACAGGCATGTATCATGCACGAGATGCGACTGACGCTAGACAGAAAATCAGCAGTATGAGTTTTAGTGTTTCCATATAACATGGGCCCCCATAGAAATGATAGAATAATACATGTTCTATCTAGAGAGCTAGAGGTTGTTCACCCTAAAGCCAGGTCATATCTTCTTTACTACTCCATTGTGTGCTGGAAAGAACATATATAAATTTGATTGAGGTCAAATTAATGGTACGAAACTGGATCCTGTTCATATAAAAACTATCAACAATTAGAATACAAAATATATTTAATATGAAAATATATTTTATATTCTAGTAGTATAGTTTGTTTGATATACTTGATCAGCTTTTCCACCATTTGACTTCAGAAAAAAATTGTATACTCCTATTTCAACCACAAAGGGGGGACTACTTAGAAGGGCGTCTCTCGATATTATCCGGGGGGTAGTCGAAGATGCAAACCATTATTTATAGTATGGGTTTAAAAATTAATGATTTATTTTCTAGAAGGTATAGTGAACTCATATATACAAGAATTGTTAACAAAAATACACTTGATAAAGTCTATGTAGATTCTTGATATAAGAAAAGAATGTCAAAGTGAATTATGTTATATATCTTAATATGATGTTGGAATATCTAAACCTTCCATTAAATAAATGCAAATAAAGGAGGTCACAAAGGACTCACAAATTATGGTCACTGCATGTACATTACGTTTATGAATATGCAATTAAATAATATTGTGTTGGAAACTTTTACATGGATATGAAACTAACTAGGTCGGATCAATCTGACCTTTATGATTAGCATTTGTCATTTCAGGTGTTTATCGAACCATCCAACCATTAGGGCAAGAGCTTGTTCACCGGTTTCGACTTCGAATGGGTTGGTGATATTGTATCTACAAGCAAAGCCATGGCAAACTCCTGGAAAGATCTTCCCGAAGTAAGGTATCTACAACAAAGCAATATGATATGAGGCTACATAGCACTTGGGTTAAAAGAACTTCTGACTAGTCATGTCAATTCACTTATGAGATGGTGTATTGAAATCTTTGGTCGGTCTAACACCATTTCCACAAGCCTACTTTTTTTTATAAACCTACTAAATCCAGTAAACAAAGTGCAGAATTACACATCCACGGTTGTACCTCCGTTCTCATTTACTTGTCGAAGAAATGTTACCGCCTTAAACTTTCTCACGATACAAAGTAACAATGTTTCTTTATAAAAAAATATTGCAGAATGTGATAATTTATTAAAAATACTTCATAAAATAGTAAATTTGACATAAGAGGAAATAGGGTGTAATTGCGCACTTCAAGATTAATCCACCTACAACCTTGTCAGGAAATATGAGGCCTTATTCAATAAAAATCTTTATATTTCTTCATTTTGGTAACGTTAACATGTGAGATGCGTAGCAATTATACACACTACGATATTCAAAAAATGGATCTTGTGCTTCAAAAAAACTATATTTCAAACTTTGGAATAACAATGCGAGCATAACTATGTTAATGGCATCAAGAGTCAACAATATCAAAATTAACTCACCTTATCACTTCTTTTATGAAGGGCATTCAAAAACTGATATATGAACTTTTGTGGTGTAGCTTGGTCATATTCGCCTCCAAGGATTTCAATGGGACACTTGACCTCTGAGTTCCAGATAAACTTCAAATATGAATATAAGGGAGTCACACTAAAACTAACAACCTCATAAGTAAAAATAAAAGTGCACCTCTCATATCAACGACAATGACTGAGTAAGGATGGGAGATGACAACTGCCTTCACCTCATTCATTTTCGCTACCTCCACTGCGAACTTTCCTGTTGGTGCAACATAACAAAAGGATTATCGTATTAAGTCTAGGATGAAAGGATTAAAGTTGACTGTATCATGATTGCTTTCAATAATGTATACTGATTTCACTGACCACCCCAACAGTATCCTCCAACTCCCAGACTAAATTTTCGCTCTTTTCTCAAGGTTGCAAATATTGGTTTAGCATCTTGAGCAGCTTTTACCTGTTAGATAAACCAAGTAAATAAGATAACACTTGCAAAATTATCTTGACAGTAAATCTATTTCCGCCCGAACCACTACAGAACTTCAACAAAATATACCGGTTTCTTTTGGAACTTACCACTTTGATGATAGTATACTCCAAGGTGTATTAGACTAATAGTCGAGAAAAGTAATGTAAATGTTTAATAAAAGTCAAGGGAATGTTATTATTGGAATATATTACCGGAGAGTGCTCACTGAGCCATTGTGTGAGGTTTTCACCTGCTGCCGCCGTTAAAGGTTGCCCATTAAAGAAATCAGGGACCACGACATAGTATCCAGCTTCACCAACTTTGTCTGCTATCTTCCTTCCTTGTCATGTTAAACATTATTCACAACCATACATGATTTGAAATTGATTCATATACGTCACTTTGAGCACGATCCGCCAAAAATAGTTCGTGCCCAACAGCACTAGCATCAGCCAAAAAACCGAATAACCTCCTCCCTACAGGCCCGCTGCTGGCCTCCACGTACGATCCTGCAAGCGTCGGCCATAAATTTGTCCTGTGTATAGCAACGCTCTACACGATTTCTACTTATAGATGTATAGATATGGGGATAAGGAAGTTATTGACCGGCATGACACTCTATGCATGCTCATGTAACTTTGTACGTACTATTTAACTTAAACAGCAGTGCTACTACTTCCTTCGGAGGACGATAATATTAGTCTGACACGGGAATTTAGGTAGTGAATTTAACTGGAAAACATATACATAATACAAAAAATACATATTTAGAAACTTTTCTGGATGACAAATCTAGAAAATACCTTTGAAGCCATACAACCCATTTTTCGGCAATGAAATCAAACACATAAAGCCCGCGCCTGACTTATATCCCATCCGAAGGAAGTATCTTCCTTTGCTTTTATATATAAGAGGAAGAAAGGGAAAGTTGTTGTTGAACCCCACGACATGTACACTATACATCCAGGACATCCATTTTTGCGTTGAATTATGTAGGCATAAATTTACTATTCTTTTCTTTGAAATTAAACCATGTATAAACATGAAACTTAACGCATAATATTTAAGTCTTTTTGATGGAACAGAAATACTTAAAATGATCGGCAATGGATTGTCGAACCTCAGCAACGGCGCTTCGAATCCTGAAGAAATGAAAATGCAAAAGCCATGTTCATACAATTCTTCTTCACACAAAAGGAAAACAAGCCATATATTTAAAAAAAATTGCACAATATACAGTGAACCAACATGTACCATGTACATACAGTTTAATCAAAAGAACTAACCATAGACGTCGGAGGCCAGGACGACAGCCCGGTCGGAGTGGATGGCGCCGGTGACGTAAGCCGTGTAGCCAGCGAAGTCATGGACGACCTTTCCCGCCTCGACCCTGGCGGCCGTCATGTCCGGCGGGTTGTTGTGGCACTGCGAGTGTGGTGGGGCAGAGGCTGCTGTGCCGGTGAGCACGGCGAGGCAGAGGAAGAACGGGTACAGAACCTCCATAGCCATGGCTCTCTAGCACACTCAGTTTGATGTGCTGTAGGTGGAGTACTGGACTTCACTGATTTGCAGCTAGCGGTACGGTAGGTGGCATGGAGGTTTTCCTTGCAGGGAAGTGGCGTGGAAGTTGCCACGTTGCTTCCTTTCTTTCCTGGTCTTTTCTTATCTTTTGGTGCGTGTACTGTTCTCTGCTTGAGCACATCATCTTCCTCCTTTCTGTTTGACCCCACGGCTTATAAGCGACAGCGGAGGACGGCGAAGGGTCACCATCGTTCTGTTCTCGCGTCTTCTAGAGAGTGGCGAAAGAGCGGACGGGCTCGTCTGCTCACGCTACGCGTACAAATTGGACAAGGACACGTTGGTGCGTGGATTGAATGCGCTCGAAGAGAGGGAGAAAAGGTACGTAGAGTCCAACAGTTTCATACGGTGACTTGGCTTGACGGTACACGGTGCATATGTTCTGTTGGTACATGATGCCTCTGGCGGTGCCTAACGATTGGCGACCGTGCTCGAAGCCCTCGCTGCCGGCGCTGATCAAGGCAGCCATGTTCAGAATGTGGTTCTGGAGATCATGCCAGTGGTGGCGGCGCTCCCGCTCATGCGGTTTTGCAGCAGCGACGTTCACTGCTCCAGGTACGTGCCGCTCATGTTTGTCTTTCGTTGTCAGCTTGCAGATGTGTCACACAAAAGTACAGATCGGTAATTGCCAGTGCTTGCTTGCCGGATTCCGTGGATGGAAGAGCTGACGGGGCATCGCTGGCAGATGAAGCTTACGAAGACGAGACTGAAGTTCAGTCTGTTTTTCGGCGCTGGAGGAAGTAGGAGACTAAGACCCAGAAAATAGAAGCTTCGCCGGTGGTGAGGCTTGCTCCGAGCCAGCCAGCCAAGTAGCTGCGCCGAATCCATGACCGACGTTGGGATGAATCCGGCAGCGGCGTCCATGGTGACAACCGACCACCGAAGCAACCGAGGATTGGCTTGTCTATTAGTGTACGATTTTCACCTAGTAGGAAATCTAAAAAAGTTGCAGTCTGTCTGGTTTGACAGTAGCACTGTTTGTTGACAAGATTATAATCATATCCAGCAAAAAAAAGAAAGATTATAATCATTATATCGTCCTGGTGTGTGTGTCTGACCTGAATAACTAAACTATTGTAATTCCCTATGTATTTTTGGTCCTTAATTTTTTGTGGAATCTAAATTTGGTCAACTAACTTTCTTTTTGAAAACTTTCGATCCATTCATCTTCAATCATGAGAGTACAACAAACATAAAAAATAAAAAAAATTACATTTGGATTCATAGACCACCTAGCAACGACTACAAGCATTGAAACGAGCCGAAAGCGCCACCATCATCGCCTCTCGCTCGCCGGAGCCGGGCAAAACTTGTTGTAGTAGACAGTTGAGAAGTCGTCGTGTTAAGGCCGCACATGACCAGCGCAACAAAACAACAACCATCGCCGATGTAGAGTAGCGTAGATCGAAAAAATTCAACCTGAAGACATGCGAACGTAGACAAACAATGAACAGATCCACCGGAGACACACCTCTACATGCCCACTGACGATGCTAGACGCACCACCGAAGCAAGGGCTAGGCGAAGAGAATCTTATTTCATCTTCAAGAAGCCGCCATCGTCTCACATTCTTGAGCAGGACATAAACCAAACCAAAACTCAAAATAACATTTAAAGATGAAGCCCTCCCACCGATAAGGGCCGGAATCCACCGCCACTTCCCCATGGCCCTAAGGCCATTGGAGATGAGGCATACCGGTGGTGGCACCGGCGGGAGGCAGAGAAATCCTAAGTTTGGGAGAGCAGGCGGCGCTGGCGGGAGGCAAAGAAACCCAAAGCTTGGGAGAGGAGGCGACGGCTACGTGACGTTGGTCCCCAAACTTTGAAACCTTCCCGGTTACCGGAACCGGACAAGGTTCGTACCTGGTCTCGGTTTTGATCGGATGCTGACTCACCCCCGGTTTTGACTAGTGCTGACTCAAAATCACGTACTGTTTTCAAATCCCTAAACTTTTTTCAAATCAGTGTACTTTTTTCAAATTCACGTACTTTTTAAAGTTCGTGTACTTTTTTCAAATATGTGAATTTTTTAAGATTTACGCACTTCTTTCAAATCTATGTACTTTTTTTAAGTTCGCATACTTTTTCAAGTGCGCGTAATATTTTGAAATCCCTACGCCTTTTCAAATCAATGATATTTTTTTAAATTCGTGTACTATTTTCCAAATGCGCTTACTTTACTTAATTTCGCATGTCTTCAAATTCACACTTTTTTCAAGTTCATGTAATTTTTTCCAATCCACGTACTTCTTCCAATTCGCATACATTTTTTCGGATCAAGTCCTTTTTGAAAGTTTGTGTACTGTTTTCAAATCCGCATAACTTTTTTGAAATTTACGTACTTCTTTCAAATCTGTGTACCTCTTTCAAGTTCGCATACTTTTTCAAGTGCGCGTAATATTTTTAAAATCTCTACACTTTTCCAAATCTATGATTTATTAAATTCGTGTACTGTTTTTCAAGTGTGCTTACTTTACTTAATTTCACATAATGTCTTCAAATTGCATACCTTTTTCAAGTTCCTGTACATTTTTCCAATCCGCGTACTTCTTCCAATTCGCGTACATTTTTTCAGATCAAGTTCTTTTTGAAAGTTCATGTACTGTTTTCAAATCCCCATAACTTTTTTGAAATTTACGTACTTCTTTCAAATCTGTGTACTTTTTTCAAGTTCACATACTTTCTCAAGTGCGCGCAATATTTTCAAATCCGTACATTTTTTCAAATCTATGATTTTTTTTCTTAAATTCATGTACTGTTTTCAAATGCGCTTACTTTACTTAATTTCGCATAATGACTTCAAATTCGCATACTTTGTTCAAGTTCATGTAATTTTTTCCAATTCGCGTACGTTTTTTCAGATCAAGTACTTTTTGAAAGTTCGTGTACTGTTTTCAAATCCGCATAACTTTTTTGAAATTTATGTACTTCTTTCGAATATGTGTACTTTTTTCAAGTTCGCATAATGTTTTCAAATCCCTACACCTTTTCAAATCTATGATTTTTTTAAATTTGTGACTGTGTTTCAAATGCGCTTACTTTACTTAATTTCACAAAATGTTTTCAAATTCGCATACCTTTTCCAAGTGCATGTAAAATTTTCCAATCGGAGTACTTCTTCCAATTCGCGTACATTTTTTTCAGATCAAGTCCTTTTTGAAATTTCGTGTACTCTTTTCAAATCCGCATAACTTGTACTTTTTTCAAGTCCGCATACTTTTTTCTAGTGCGTGCAATATTTTCAAATCCCTACATCTTTTCAAATCTATGATTTTTTTGGAATTCGTGTACCGTTTTCAAATGCGCTTACTTTACTTAATTTCACATAATGTCTTCATATTCGCATACCTTTTTCAGGTTCATGTAAAATTTTCCAATCCGCGTACTTCTTCCAATTCGCGTACAGTTTTTCATACTAAGTACTCTTTGAAAATTCATGTACTGTTTTCAAATCCGAATAACTTTTTTGAAATTTACGTACTTATTTCAAATCTGTTTACTTTTTTCAAGTTCGCATACTTTTTCAAGTGCGCGTAATATTTTAAAATCCCGACACATTTTCAAATCTATGATTTTTTTAAAATTCATGTACTATTTTTCAAATGCGCTTAGTTTACTTAGTTTCACATAATGTCTTCAAATTCGCACACTTTTTTCAAGTTCATGTAAATTTTTCCAATCCGCGTACTTCTTCCAATTCGCGTACATTTTTTCAATCAAGTACCTTTTGAAAGTTTGTGAACTATTTTCAAATCCGCATACTCATTGTCAAGTTCGCAATTCTTTCAACTTTGAAAAAGTACACGAATTTGAAAAAAGATGCAAATTTCAAAAGGTTCACGGATTTTAAAAGTACGCCAATTTGAGAAAATGCAAATTTGAAAAATTGCGCGAACTTTGAGAAAAAACTCAATTCTTTAAAAAGTTCATGGTTTTGAAAAAGGTACAACAATTTGAGTCTGGTCAAAATCAGGGCGAGTCAGCACCAAAATCAGTCAAATTGAGTCGGTCAAATTTGTGTGCACCACTAACATTAAGGAACAAGAGTGAGCCCCCTGTCTGTATTTAGCCCTCGATTCGTGTATTTAGCACGGACTGTGGCCATGAGCCGGTCACCTCCGTCGGCACGCACCGTATAAACGTCCGTTTCCTGCCGTCAACTACATGCATTAAATGGGTCAGCGTACAAGCCTGAAATACTGTGTGCGTCCTGCATCCCACCACGAGTGGACGTCTCGCGATTACGTGATCAGGCGAACTCGTCCACGCCTTTGAATATTCGCATCTTCTATTACTAATTTCTTAGGGCATCTCCGCCGCCGCTTAATGCGCCCTTCCTGCGCGATTTTTCTTGCGGTGTCAAAAAAGGCTCGATCCACGCCTCCAAAGCTCGTTTTAGCGGCTCGGGCCAAAACTGGTGCCCGGCGGACCGAGCGAACCAGCGCCTGAAGCGCTAGGGCCGGCACTGGCGAAAAAAGCGTGGGCCGCCATACGGAGGCGACCGAGGGCCTTTTCCGCCGTTCTTGGCGCTTTTCCTCGCATCTCTCCGCCGCCGCCTTCCTCCCGCCATTCTCCCTTTCTCCCGCTTAAACACCCTCCGCCGCCCAAGAAGCACGACATGCCGCCGAAGAAGCACGCCATGCCGTACAACAACCGCTGACCGGCGCCGTGGCTCACCAAGCAGAGGAAGCCGAGGGCGCCCGCCATGGAAGCCACCGGGCCTGTCAAACGCCGAGTGGAGGTGGAAGTTCGGCGCTGAAGCGATCACCGACAGCGGATGAGGTCATAGCCAAGAAGGCCCGCGACAACGCTGGCAGCGGGCGGCGTCTTCCTCATCGGTCGACCAGCGGGATGAATCCACCCGTCGTCACCACGCCCGATCGTGCCGGGGACAACGGGCGCCGGATCTCCATGGGGTTCATCGTCGCCGGCTACGCCGACGGCGACGCCGCACGGGTTCAACCTAAACGTGACCTTCCCTCATGGTCACCCGCCACGCCAAGACGCCCTCGCCCGCCGTCGGCGTGCAGTACCCTCCATACAACTACTGCCGCCCGCCGCCTCTGGCGTCCACACCGACGCCCCATCTCTACCGTGGACCGCTACCCTTCGCACCTCGGCGACGCCGACGACACGGGAGCCGACATGGACGACATCATCGCGACAGGATCGACCGCGGCCGCCGCGTCTCCCGGGTTCGCCACCCAGGACGAGGTAGTGGACCTCAGCGGCGACATGAAGGCCGAGCTCGGCTACGTCTACGGCGACGACGTGCAGGAACCCGAGGAGGAGGAGGAGGACGAGGAGTCGGAGAAGGAGGAGGAGCCGGCTCCTGTTCCGACGAAGGGGCGCCAGAAGAAGAAGAAGCGGGCGGCTAGGTCAGGCGAACCGCGCATCAAGTGGACGTCCAAGGAGGAGGAATGCCTCACCGAAGCATGGAAAGTCGTCTGCCTCGACCCGACCACCGGCGCGAACCAGAGCTTGGAGACGTACTGGGACCGCATCAAGGCCGAGTTCGACGAGCGGAAGCTCGTCGACCCCTACTTCAAAGGCGTCTACATGCAGCGCGGCTCCAAGGCGATGGCGAACCATTGGGGGCGTATCCAGTTGGCGTGCAACAAATGACATGGAATCGTCGAGGAGGTCGCTGCTCGCCCGGAGAGCGGCGCCAGCATTGAGGATCAAGTACGCACGCCGTTCGCCGCATATCTTCGTCCCCTCGCCCGCCGCCCGCCAATCGTTTCGTCCCTCCGCCGATTGCTGCGTATGTTCACCATGTATCGCGGCGACAACCAAGACGCCGACTTCAAGAACCTCCACGTCTACAAAGCGCATTGACAAGTGCGAGAAGTGGGTGGAAGTCCGACGCGTGCCTCGACAAGGCCAAGGAGACATACAAGCCGGACGCCGACGACTCCGGCGCGTCGTAGGGGCGGCCGGACGCCACAAATTGGCAAAGAAGGGAAAGCGCCGACGCGGCAACCGCGCGATTGCAGGAGTCCATCGAGCATTGCCTCGCCGACGCCCAGGCCCGGGCCGTCCTACGCGAATAGAAGACCGAGGCGCGGTGGTCGTCGCTAATGAAGAACAACGCCATCAAACTCGACCTGCTCCGGATGAACGTCGCCGCGAAGAAGAGAAACCCCGACATGGCTTTTCTGATGGGCGGGGCGGACATGCTCCAGAGCAACGACGAGAAGCTCAAGGCGTGGTACCTGATGCAGCGCGGCCTCATCCTGAACGATCTGCCGACAGCAACGCCGACGACGCCCACGACCACACGGACGCCAAGCCCGAACGACGCCTCTACATCGCCGCCCAGCAGTGCCGGGTTGCGCCGACGCAGCCCAGCACCGAAGCAGCTCCGGCACCGACGAGCCCAGCGCCGCGCCGACTCCACCAACGCTGAGCCGACCCGCCGAGTGAATCGTTGCGCACGCGAACTTGCGGCGGCGGCGCTCTGTTTTTTGTAACGCCAGACTACGTCCGATCGCCGGATTTGCGGCGTCTTTTGAGAGCGGGAACGACCAAGTTTAAATATCCCGCATCCAGGGGCCGGCGCGTGGGGGCGTGGATCGAGCTAGGTCGCCCCCAGGGGCCGAACTAGCGCCGGCACGCCCCCAGGCCGCTCTATTTAGGCGCCCTGGGGGGCCGAACGGCTGGAGATGCCCTTACAATCCACTATTTTTTTGAGAGAATTACCGATTTATACTTTTTCAATCATGACAGCACAACAAATACCAGAAATAATAAAAATAACATTCAAATCCGCAGACCACCTAGGAACGATTATTATAATCACTGAAAGCAAGCCGCGCAACCACGCCATATAAGCATGTCATGCATGCAGATCATAAATTACATTTTTTGCATTACTCCATGTATGCAACGCCACATCATCGATGCATGCATGTTAGTCATAGATTAAATTATACATTAAATTTTTTATTTTAAATGTATTGTGGGGTTGTAGGATACCTACTAGCAATGCCCGCGCGGCGACACGCCGCGCCCTACCGATACGTCATGGTTGTAAATATTGTCCTTATTGCATGCTATATATTTTACTTTGAAGAGAAGTATATGAATAAGATTGTGATCATAAAAAAGAAAGGCATGCATAGAAGCAAACTGAAAAGGATACATTTATCGTCAACATGGTTGGTGCGTATTAAGGAACATGAAGCACATCTTGATACATTTCTACTAAGATCAAACACGGTAAATCAGCAACTTGAGGAGGATACATTTATTATTAGCATAAATGCTACATCTTATAAAATGGAAAATACATGTTGACACTTCTGTAGTAAACTAAAAGCATTACATTTATTTGTAGCTTCGATCATTAGTGCAGCCTCCTACGGGACTGGTGCCTGTGATGAAGTGATATATAGCTTTTGCATATTGTTGTGCGATCTTAGGTGCATGAGATAATGGATATCAAGTTTGTCGAGGGATGGCTATGTATTGGTATGAATTCGAAGAAATTGTTGCAATTGGCCAATCTTGTGAATTCATTTTGCTGAGCGGTTATCTGCCGACGTGTCATGAAGAATTTCTAGTGTTATGCATACCTTCTCTTGCATTGAAAACATGATTCTCTTTGCAGCTTCAAATGCATGATAGTCATGATCACTGATAATGAATGTAGCTTTTTTTTAAATTGTCTGGCTGCCTTGGCAGATCAATCACAACACATGCTTCTGTTGTATTGCAGGGTCGGTTCCAGTGACTATATCCATGAATTTTCAGTTTGGCAGGCAGACTGGCTTCAAGAAGGAAGCGTCGTGATATGTAGACCATCAGCTGGTCCTATTGTGTATGGCATATGTTATAGTAATTGTTGCGAATGGAAAAGTTATAAAATGTTGAAAAGTTGGCTTCCATTTGAGACCCGTGATAGAAAGGACATTGGTCAACAATTAAGAATCGGCATGCGTAGTAAGCAAACGTGGAACCCGAAGGAGGACATAGTTTGGAGGACAACATTCATATGAGAACAAAATTCCATCCCTTACTAAATATTTGTGACAATAGTTAACTCGGCCAGATGAAAGCATGTATCAACACAATCAACATATGACATCTTCTGCATATACTCTCGAAGAGTAGCTTTCGTGTGGAATGGGTCACAACAAAATTTATCAAAAATAATATATTCTGTCAGGATGGAAAGGATTTCCCTAATTAAAACTTGCAAAAACTTGTAACTACTATTGACCTGCTAATCCTGACTTTCCGAGGGCTATTTTTCTTAATAATGATCAAAACAGTCGTAAGAACTTGGCAATAATAAGAAGACTCAAAATTTGCAGAGTTTAATAGATCAAGAGGAATAGAAGAGCTTGGCAGTATATTAAAACAGTCGTAAGTGTTGCATTTGTCAACATGGTCCTGCACAATGGTAAAAAAAGAATCAATAAACAAATCCACTACAGAGCCTGGTCTTTTCAGCCATGCACAAAGAAAGTGGGGGGGGGGGGGGGGAGCATATCTTGTAGGTAGTACAAAAATAGGGGAGAATGAGAAGGTTGAAGCCCATCCTAGTTTCCATGAGCATCTCACCTGTAGATGAACAGCCATAATAATTAAGCTGCCGAGGAACATTTCAAGCTGTAAAAAGGCATGACAATTGAACATTAGTAATTGAAATGTATGTAAGCAGGATAAGAAATATGGAAATTAATTGATGCCTTGCTAAAGCAGAGCAATCGTGTGTTTTCAGTGGTCTACCTGATACTATGCATATGGTGAGATAAACAATTTGTGTGCTGTCACAAATACATTACAATAATTTTATTTGTTGGTGTTATGCATTATTTGTTCGGAAGAAAATTTCACGGTAGAGGACACAAAACCTCGTTTTGTGCACAAGTTGATAGTTAAATTTCACATAACATAGTAGGAGTTTCTACTTACAAAACCGACGGGTACATTATTTTGACTAGGAAATCGTCTACATTATTTTGATAAGAAGATTCTAATGATCATAGGCAAAGCTCATTATCTAGTTCGTTGAGTGCTTCCTTGTTTTCCTTCTGAACTAAAAACCTTACAATATTCTTGTCTGACCACCTGCTGGATTAGTGACCATTATGAAGTAGCAGATGGCTTGTGCAAATTCTTGGACATGGGTGGGACCTCCCAGCTGGAAACCGCATAAGCTATCCGTAAGTGCTCAAAATGGCAAGAAGAATCACAAAACCACGAATCCTATAACCCGGTTAGTTGGTCACCCTAAAGTCTTAAACACATACCACGGTCAATGGAAACAGAAGATTACAGTGCCCGGTCAATGAAAAAGGGTGTATCTCACAAAAGGCAAAAAGGGTAAACCTCTACGTACTTTATTTTGATCACACCATATCCTATGGACAAATTAAGTATTAGTTATCATTATATTGTATACCTTGTAGATGAAATTCTAATGGTATTCATCAGTCAAAAACATATCCTTGCGGAAATAACATAAGTGCTCTGAATCAAAAAACCAAGAATGACAATCAATGATCCGTCAAATTCAACAGGCCAAAGAGAAATATGTACCAAAAGAGAAAACAAATACCATTCCATAGAAGAAGCCATAGAAGCTACCACACAAGGAATGATCAAAACACTCAACAATAAATTTAACATAGAAGTTGAAAATGGAAACCGTCGTGACGGAATTTCTGAAGTGCAGCAACTCAAAAGAAAGAAAAAACAAATATACAAACAGCAAACGGAATTACTGATGCAAGACGGAGACTCACAATAAAGATTATTCGGACAACACACAAGTTATTCAACTTGACAAGATCCCCTGCCTTCAAGATGTACTGCTCTGGAGGAGACATCTAAGACCAGATCAATATTTTGCCCGATATCGTTCACGCATAAGAAAAATGGCGATAAATATTATCCAATGTACCAAGTTGTTTACACGAATAAGGGTACACTTGGTAGAAATTATACATGGTTAGGAAAAATACTTCGTATAATCTGCTCACAAAATTTTATGTACTTCGTATCAGCTAGCAAGGGGGAGATGATCCATAACCTAAAGATTAAGAAATCAAAAGGAAGAACTTGACTACAGCTTGCGGTACGTCTTTAAGCTGGCCATGATGATTCTAGTCAAGGAGAGTGATGCTTCTGGTTTCCATCCCAAAAAAACATTGAAAAAACCTGAACATGTAGATATGTGATTCGTCTGTATGCTCATGCATTCAGTAGGAGTGTAATATTATTTTGCACACACGGAAATCAGATTTAAGCACTATAACTGAACATGGCTTTGGTTGCTAGTTGTGGATGAGATAGTTATATATATAATTGACTAAGTTAAACTGCACTTCAAATAGATGGTCATGCATTGCTAAGATTTTTCTTTTTAAAACACACCTTGATGTCTTGCCAGACTTTTCGATGCTCCCCCAGATGATCTCCAGAAGGTATGTATATGCTGCTAGCAATTTATGAATTGGATTCGAAGTTACATAGGTTTAGTAACCAAGTGACATGTATAGATGATATATCATTAAAAAAACTCCCTCGGAGATGAATGTCAGGCATCTGGGCATTTCCTTAAAATAAGAACAGAGACGGGAGATGGAGCAAACAAGGATATCATCAGCACGAAGTTATTTGTTGTATTTTCTAATTTGGTGTAGCACTACTCTCTTCACATGATAGCGCTTTACAGGCAGTGCAGAGATGTCGGAGCCACCATCCGCCATCCCTGCATGTTGCTGCACCCCTCCTCCATCACCACAAACGCCAACTGATGTTCTATGGAAGTCCTTCTGAAACTTGCTCACCTGCAAGCTCATGCTGTCATGCCGAAGCCCACTACCGCCATGGCAGCGTCCCCACAACGTCCACGAGTAACGCGCCCGGCGTATGGTTGTCCGCGGACTTGTGTCATTGTGGGTCGCGGCATCAGCAGCCTCTGCACCGCACATGCGCTTGCCACAGGATGGCGTTGTCCACGGAGTAGTCCGCTCCACCGCAGTCGCCAATCCTCCGCTGCTCAAAAAGAGAGTAAAAAAGCAGTAAAAGAAAGCAAAAGAGGGAAGAGGAACGCCACACAAATAGGGGAGAACGCCCTCGCCTGGGCCACGGACGGCAAGGGGTGCACGCGCCTTCTTCCTCTCGCTGGACTGACGACGCACCACGCCGGTGAGAGTAGGAGCAGCGCCAGCGGGAGGAGCCGGGGCAGCGCCGGCGGTCATCGAGGCCAGCAGTAGGAGCTCGGGGAGGCCGACGTTGTAGAACGGGCTTCCAGTGCCGTTGAGCTCCATGGCGGCGCTTGTGAGCCGGACCGGCGGGGCGGCGCTTGTGAGCCGGACCGGGGGGCGGTGCTTCCGGTGGCTGGCTGGGGGTGGAAGTGAGGAGGAGGATGCCGCCAGCGGCGGATGGACCATGTGCAGGAGACAGAGGGGGCCAAACGTGTGCACCCCGGCCAGGTGGTCCTACAGTTGTAGAACTTGAAGAACTCAAGCATCAAGGACTGGTAACCAGTAACCACGTCGCGGATGAAAGCCTTGCTCTCGTACGACACCTTGGATTGCCATGACGCACAGCGCGGCATGCTGCTGGCTGTCTGCCGACCCGATGAGCATGTCGAGACCGACTCGCCGGTCTGTGAACCCTGCCGGCGCACTCCGCCATGCATCCGCCTGTGCACTCCTGGCCCACGCCACCTCCAACTCCCACATAACCTGCACGGCGGAGCAAGTCCGGCCCGTCCCTCCGGTGCCCGCTTCCTCTCCGATTGCAACGGAAGCCACCAGCTCTACCGCCACCGCCGCCTCTACCCTTCCGGCTCACGTCGTAGCCTCTGCTGCGATGGACAAACCACGAGAAGTCGCCGCCGACGTGGACGGCAACAGGCAGACCGAGTATAGTAGCCCGGCCAGATTGCTGCACGGAGCCCCACCACGTCGGGGCATCTGCGCGCACCTCCCGCAGGTCATCGCTGATGGCTCGTGTGTGCGCCATCAACTCGGCCGTGTGGAGGGGAGATTGTACCGGCCGGCACCGGGAGATGAAATGGGTCCCGGCGGTTGGGGGATCCGGCAAGGCCCGAGTCACCGGCAGCGAGGTCGGGGATAACCGACGGCCCAGGCGGCGGGCACCAACCTCGACAACACCACTCATCACAACCCATCCATCAGAAGCACCGCTGCATAAGACGAAGCAAGCCCGCGACGTCAAATCCGTATTTATAGAAACCTAACCCACCAGAAGTATCCAGCAAGCGAAGACCAGAAGCATCAATCTTCACAGCTGCGCCGAGAAACATCGATGCACAAAGCGGCGCCGAGAACCATCGTGAAACAACACCGCCTAACCGCCCACGCAAATCATGTGAAACCCATCAAAACAGAAACACGTACACATCAGGCTGAAGGAATGCAAATCGCAACCGAACACCGCATGCAAGTCTCCAAATAGGAAACCGCCACGGCAGCATGCACCAACCGGCCCACGCATCACGCCGCCATGCAGCGGCCAGGCCAAACATGGCGTGACAATATCAAACACGCCTGCATGCAGCGCATGTGCGGGCGGAAAGAATGTCCCCAAATCGCGACATAAATCGTTACGTCCACCCGAGCTGTACCCGTCCAGATCCCCAGTAATTAACGTGTCATCACCAGATTGGTCCGATTTTTACTGATAGAAAAAAAATCAAAAAAACAGGGTAAACTAAACCTGGCCAGGTTTAGTATATTTAGAATGTAGTATATTCTCCCCATTTTGTTAGACACCACATTCTTTAAACCATATTTTTATTTTTATTTTTATATGGTTCGTATTTTTATTGTTTTAAGATTATTTTGTTTCCCATAATTTTTGGATGAACTTACAACGATTATTTACACATTTCTTTTATCAAGGTTTCTGCAGCAATACGTGGGACATCATCTAGCTTAATTGAGTCATGACAGCGAAGGCTCAACAAAGCAAGTCATGCTCGCTAGGAAGGCGAGTAGGCTGGGCGACATCACTGGCCACGGACTCCACCTGAACATGGGAATCTAAAGGTTCTCCAGACTTGGTTGTCACTCAAATTGTACGTACATGCTGCTGATTACTGGAGTGATTAGTGGATCAAGTAGTTAGTGCATTGACCATATGTTGTTAGGATAATCCTGACTTGGAGTTAATCTTGAGTTAGTTGGTTAGTCGGGTTGTGTGGATCAAGTAGCTACGTTGCTTGGCCGGTGCGTTGCATGAGACGTGGGTGCGTGTGCATGGCGTGGTTAGTTAGTGCATGGTGCATGCATGGAGTTAGTGGCCGGGTGTGCCGGCTGGGTAGTGTGTGTGCACCTGGCTATAAAAGCCCCGGTGTGTACTGGTTGTAGTTGCGCCGGTCAGTTGCCGCGTCACGGTGATGGTATGTGCCGAGCCGAGGGGGGGCTAAAGAAGATGTAGTCTCCTTCGGGACCGTGGTATGCGCCCGGTCGATGTGAGAGTTCTTCCGGGGTTGTGCTGCGTGTGTGCGTGTGTACCTCCATATGTATTTGAGTAGTTGAGCTGAATAGAAGCCAACATACAGGCCGTTCGGCGGCCGGGGCGTTCGTCACCGGAATATTTTGTTCATCTACTTCTACCTTCGTCCGGCGTTCGTCACCGGAGGGCGGTTCGGCGTATGTCGCCGGTGGGTTTGTCCCAACATATGTGTGTGCTAGCGTATATATAAAGGGTCGTGCTACGGGTCGGTCGGTAAAAGATCCACCGCCTCAGCAGCCATTAGATCTGGCACAATCCAGCGACGCAACCATTCCTCACCATTGCAACAAAGCTTGTGTTCCAAAACATTTTCTAACATAGCTCATATTAAGATAAAGGGTTTCCCCCCGCTTTGTATTACAAAGCAACCGTCCGATACAGCCGAAGATAGGAGATGGGGCGGAGGCAGCACAATCATGCCCAAAAGAAAAGAAAAAGAAAAAAGAAAAAAGAAACAAATGCCGATAATAGCGGACCGACAAAAACGACGAAGCCTCATAACCGGTGCGTCCACCGGAGATCACCCACCAAGCTCCGAGACTCCGAAGCGCCGGTACCAATCAACGCCTCCAAGAAGGAACACGACGATGACGACGCTGCTGCCAAGGGTTTCCCCCGATACCCGGCAAGGAGAGAGGAAGGGTAGCCCTGACGCCCTCTAGGAAGGTTTGGCGGCACCCTCAGGTGCCACCGCGTCGGTGTCGGCCGAGCCAACAGGGATTTCTCCCGATCCCAGCCTCTACCTCAGGCACTTCGGAGCTCGCCACCAAACCGACCACCACCCTGCGCCAACACAGACACGAAGCTTCCCACGCTGTCTCACCATGGCACCGCGAAGATGGGCTGCACAACGAAGAAGAGGAGCCGGGACTAGGGCAGCAGAACCGTCGGCGTACGGGAGGGCCCCACCTCCACCATCCAAGACGGTAGCTGACCTGACGCCAAAGCAGGAGCCTATCGCGCCCGTGGCCACACAGGCCCGGCCGGGCCCTCAAAGGCCCGGACAGCTCCCGCCTCCGCGCAGCAGATGGCACGCCGTCGGCGTCGCTGTCACAGTTCAAGCCACTCCCGTGCCTCCCCATATAGAGGACGTCGCGATCTCGCCGGAGCCAACCCGCAGGGGCCCAGATCTGGGCCGGGGACACGCCACCGGCCTTCCAGCACCACCGGACCGCCCCGCCGCCAAGAGGCGGCACCACCACGGTGAGTGCCGCCGGCCTTCGCACCAGGACGCCGGACCGCCACCGGTCGAGCATCACCGCCGCCTCCCCCCACCCCGGGAAGGAGGAGCGCGCGCGGGTAGGGAACGACCCGCCGTCGCCGACACCACCCGGCCAGATCCGGGGCGACCGCCGGCGGCGGCGGGGAGGGGGGAGGACAGAGAAGGAGCGGACGAGGCGGAAGGAGGTCGGGCGCCGCCCCAGCCGCCTCCCGGGGAGACGGCGGAGGCGGCGGGAGCGAGGGCGGGGGAGCGGGGCGCCGTGGTGGTGGGCGGGCGGCGGAAAGGGTTTAGGGCCCGCCAGCGGCGGCGGGGAACCCTAGCGGGAGCGGGAGCGGAGAGCGGTTTTTAGCCCCGTGTGAGATTTCACACTTTCTACTCACACACACCGTTATTGTTCAACATAGCTCATATTGCAGAAACATTTTGCAATAGACGTTGTGTTGCAAAAAAAAAAACCGTCTTCACCTTTTTACCAGATAGATAATGTTGTGAAAAAAAGACTTCTGCAACATGATGCTGTTGCAGAATATTTTTTTTGTAATAAAAGTTGTCGCAGCAGCACCACCGTTACCGTTTTGCAACGGTGTCGTTGTTGTAGAAATTCGACGGCGTGCGGCGGCACGGTCGAACACGGGCAGTTTCTGCTGGTGACGTTGCAGATTTTGTTTCATCGATCACTTTTTTGCAACATGAAAGTTGTTGCGGAAATTTTTCTCTGCCAGACACACACGTGATCACACATACAAACCTTTCTCCGCACACACAACTACCTATAAGGCCCTCAATGGGCCGGCCAGCTGACCACTCTACACGGTGAGGCATGGGCCAAGTACAGGTCGTTGCATGCCCCTCCTCATGAGAAACAGGACGCCCTCATACTGTTCAACGTCAAGCCGTTGTCGTTGCCGCAAGCACACTTGTCCACTCCTAGGTTGCCATGGACAGAGCAAGACCGCTCCACGCCACTTTCACCTGCGGAAGGGTATGCCAACCCATCTACACCAAATGAGACTGTAATACCTGAGCTGGCCGAAGGGTAGGCAAGTCATTGATCACATGTAGATTTTCGACACCAGGAGGTTCTGGTGAGGGAGGCGCTACCGGCTTCAGAAGATAAACATGGACCATCGGGTGAATTTTGCTGGTTGCCAGTAGAGCTAACCGATAGGCCACATCCCCCACTTTCGTCACAATCTAGTAGGGGCCAAAGTATTTGAATCCAAGCTTGTGGTTGGAATGGCGAGCTACATACCTTTGAACGTAAGGTTGTAACTTCATAAATGCCCAGTCACCTACAGCAAACTGCCGATCGGATCGATGCTTGTCTTCTTGCGCTTTCATGCGCTGTTATGCACGAAGAAGATGCTCCCGGATCAGATCTTGTATCAAATTGCGCTCAGCCAACCAGCCTGACAGATCAGATGATAAGGAGCTCCGAAGATTTGCCATGCCTAAATGGCGAGGCTGATATCCATAAAGAATTTGGAACGGTGTCTTGCCCAGAGCTGAATGATTGTTAGTGTCGTACGAATACACCTCTTGGGGAAGCCAATGTGCCGGTCTCTTGGGTGCAGAATTGACCATGCATCTGAGAAATGTTTCTAAGCACTTGTTGAGTTTTTCAGACTGCTCATCGGTTTTAGGATGACTAGCAGAGCTTATATTCATCTTTGTGTCAGCAGTCGACACGACTCTTGCAAGAAGCTACTCATCCCATGAAATCTACACGTGTAATTAATATCTTGCCAAATATGCATGTCTAATTAATATCCAAGCTAATATCAACGTGCATTGCACGTATACGATTACTGTAGTTAAAAGGTAACCTCAACGACTAATGCCATGACTTATCGAGAAAGTATTTCGAGGGATACATTAATTGAGTAACAACTTGTATCGATTAGTAATGTAATGTAATCCGGAGTATATACTTCAAAAATATTAAAAAAAAACTTTATTTGCTCTAGTCTAAATCATTAATATTCAATTCCAATCTTCACCAATTAATGTGAGGCCATATTAGGAAGAGATGAATGAAATTTGTAGTGTTCTCATACTACTAGTACTTATCTTCGACAAGTAATGTGGCCGAGCTATATTTGGAAGAGATCAATGAATTGGATAACGAAGCCCTAATGAAGAATCTCATTTTCTGGTCCTATAAATACGTGTCAAGAACTCAAGATATACCAGCACCCAACCCAAGTGTTCACCATGGCAAGCAAGATCACCGTCGTTGTCACATATATTTTGGTCCTTGCACTCCTCCTATATGGCGGTAAGGAGAAAACAAACATGTTACTAACTTTTGTGTAGGTTTGTGCTATATTATTTTCCTGTCTATGCAATAAGCATTTCCTTTTTTTTATAAAGACATGGTTGAAGGCCGGTGCAAAGAGTCCAGTACCACGATCAAGTGTGATGACTCTGATATATGCACTACGCCATGCTATCTTGCTGGTAACAGTGGTGGTGGCTACTGCAATTTCCAGGATAAGGGAGGTTCGTGTAGGTGTGTGAACTGCAGTTGACTTCCTTTGTGCCAAATGAGTAGGCGCTTTATTCACACACAAAATAAAAATGAGTAGGTACTTGATCAGGTAATAAAGTGTTTGCATCGATGATGCCTTTTTCTGTTAATTGTGGGATGTATGCCATTAGTTTAGATCAAGATTAAATAACGATGTTTGGTTTGCTTTTTAATAATTACAATCATCGCACGTACAAAACATGAATTGCGAGACTTATGCATGGTTATGTATTTAGGGAGTGGCTATAACGCTTTTCTTATCTATGCCAATATAAAAAGATTGAAAGGGGCATATCCACTAATTGGCAGTGTTCGAAAAAAATCACAATGTCAAAAAAGATTAGAAATTTGATTCTACAAAATTGAAAATACTTCGCAAATTTGAAAAAAGTTCAAAAATTGAAAACAATACTCAATTTGAAAATATTCATTAATTAAAATGAAAAAAAACAAAAAAGAGAACTAAAAGAAAGGAGACATCAGAAGAAAGAAACACAAGAAACAAACAAAAAGATATAAAACCAGACAAACCCCGATGAATACAAAAAGCCATGAAAACAAAAGAGAAACTTCTAGAAGGTTCCCAAAAAGATGATGGAGAGACAACATGGGCCAGCGCACACCTAGGAGCTAGCGAGAAGGTAGTGGGCACCCTACAACGATTTGTTTGTCAGTGCCTTAGAGCATCTCCAACAGTTCACCAAAAAAAGTTGCCCAACAAAACTTTTATAATTACTAGTAGAATTCCCGTGCGTTGCTACGGGCAAGCTATGGGCGAAATATAGGAACATGAACCAAATTGATGACAAAGTGACATGAGTGAAGTCCTTCGCCTTCCATCATTTTTAGTGGAAACTATGAGAGCAACTATGCATCAGTCGTCTACTTTTGTCGGTTGTACAATTCTTTGATCAATTTCTTCTTCCTCCTCTTCACCTTCCTCCTTCCGACCCCACAGCCCATCATCCGACATTGGTCGCGGCCAGTGTCGATGTCTTGCACCACCCTACCCGAGCTGCCTTCTCCATCGGTTCACGTTGCCCAACACTGGTCACGACCGGTGTATATGCCACCCTGCCCGAGCTACCTTCTCAGGTGGTTCATTGTTGCCCCTGATCCACCCTCCGACACTGGTCATGATTGATGTCGATGTCGCGTGCCTCCCTGCTCAAGCCATCTTCTCCGTAGGTCCACCGTTGCCCCTGACCATCCCTCTATCCCCATCCCTTCTTCTAAAATTTCATGGTCATTGTCAACTTCTTGCTTTCATCCCCATAACCCACCTTTTGACAGTGGTTGCAACTGGTTCTAATGTCGGGTGCTTCCCTGCCCGAGCCGCCTTCTCCGATGGTCCATCGTTGCCCCCGACCATACATCTACCCCACCCCATCCCCTTCTACGGTACTGGTGATCACCCACACTGCATGATTGGTAAGGATACCTTTTTTGTTATCAAATTTTCAAGGAAAAAACTTAAGCATTTTGTCGGTTACATTAGTCGTCTAGTTTTGTTGGTTGTAAAATTCTTTGATCAATTTCTTGTTCCTCCTCTTCACCTTCCTCTTTCCGACCCCACAGCCCATCCTCCGACATTGGTCGCGGCCAGTGTCGATGTCGTGCGCCACCCTACCCGAGCTGCCTTGTCCATCGGTTCACGTTGCCCGACACTGGTCACGACCGGTGTATATGCCACCCTGCCCGAGCTACCTTCTCAGGTGGTTCACTGTTGCCCCTGATCCACCCTCGGACACTGGTCATGATTGATGTCGATGTCGCGTTCCTCCCTGCCCAAGCCGTCTTCTCCGTAGGTCCACCGTTGCCCCTGACCATCCCTCTATCCCCACCCCTTCTTCTAAAACTAGATCATGATAGGCGCGTGTTGCTGCGCCCGTCCATTATTTTAATAGAATGATAGGAATTTCATACATATATAATGGCAGGAGACACACACTTTGCTAAAACAATTAAGGACAAACTCATCAAATAACATCTAACCATAACTTCAAAGACATTCAACAACCAGGTTGAACTACCATCTGTCACTAAAATGCTACAAGAACAGACCAGACACATCGTTGGCCATATCCAACTAAGAATACAAACATGGACCCTCTTTGTAAGAAAACATATACTATGAATCGAACATATCATTTTACCAATATGGGATTACAGAAAAGCACCTGGGCTAATAAATATAATAAGAAATGGATGATCTCCCGCGTACAATAAAAAACATGAAATTGCACAATCATTGCCCATTTGATTACAATCATGTTATTTAGACCTAGCCGGCATCAACCCCTATCCTCACAAATTCAAGGTCGCGATCTCCATCGTGGACTATGTGGCCAAGTAGAGCAGCTTGCGTGTTGGTGAACATCTGCTGACTGTCACTGAAAGCTTGGATGATATTGATTCTTTCAATGCGAAAGTATAACTATAGTTAGCATTGCCAAAGTTTAGTCATGAGAAAGAGATTTTCCTCATCCAGACTCTTCTTTTATGATCTCTATATATGTCGATGGGGGGTGAAGCTTCAGGTCATGGCTGGGGCCAGGTATCAGTTGCACCAGTTGGAAAAAGATGATGAAATTGGCATATAAGTTGCATGTTTATTTTCATTATAATACCTTTTTCTGTATTATTTGTCTTCCATCACCAAAATACATGAAGTGGTTTTTAGGTTCTAATCTCTGTCTGTGGCTCAGAGGTGGTCGATACTGAATTCCACAAATGCCAGTGTTGTGAAGCAGGGGGATATTGTTGGTATACTTGGATATCCAGGTTAGTAAACTTGTGTGCTTGTCCAATTTAGCAGTTCCTCGTTGAGGATTACATCTTCTGTCTGAAAGTCGAACAATGTTAGAGAAGCCAGCACTGGTTAGCAACTGGAGGTTCTTTTCTGTTCTTCTTTGGGGTTTTTGCGCTAGTCTTTGTACTCTACTCCTAATCTTCAATGCATAGCAGTTACAGTAAACAAAAGTTCGAACAATGTTAGCAAAATCCTTGAAATTAATCAGACATCAATTATAATAGGTTAAATTTTGGAAGCAATGTCATAGGGATGTATCAAAAGATTACCCCGCCACATTTCAAAGTATTTCTATTTGTGTAAAAATGGTTTCCTTGGAAAAAAAATCTACTACTGTAAGTTTTATCAAAAAAATGAATCCTAGCAAGCTGGAAGTTGGTAATTAAGTTTTTTTTGGAGAACTTTCAGCTAATTCATATAATCCCTTTGGTCCAATAAGTATCCTGGTTTTAGTTAAAAGTTAAACTAAAGCTACGACACTTATTATGAATCGGAGGGAGTAATATTTTCATAGTATCTGTGGTAAATAAAGACTCAACTGAGTGTATTTGTTGTAATATACACTTTGACAGATTATATAAATCCTTGGGGTACCGATCACAACTCCTACTTGATACACAAACCTGAAACTATAGTTCATATGAATGTATTTTGTTCATAATAGAGTATATATAATCAGGTTTGTGGTAACCTTGTATTACATCGGTAATATATATTTTGTTCACTGAAACTATAGCTGATATGTATGAATGGGGAATAACGTTACCACCAACCTGATTATATGCCTTTTCTTTCAACTATTTTTCCTGGCATAGTAATACTTTTTTTACATGCATATCAGGTAGGAGTAGCAGGGGCAAACTTAGCATATTTGCCAGAAATTTAATATTGCTCTCCCATGCCTCCTTATGTCACCGAACCAGAGAACTTGACGTTGCACTGATGTTGCTGGAAAGGTGAGATAAGATAGTAAACAGATATTCATGATCCATAATATGTTGCCATATTTGTATGAGTAACACCTAGAAAACACAACAAAAATACAACACCACTGTTGTTGTTATTGTTGTTGCTGTTGCCACTAGTAGAAAAAGGGTCAAATGTGAGACACATTAGTCCTGGTTTGTGTTCCAACGGCTAGCCGGTGCCACTCCGGTTACTAAGAGCTGGCCCCCCAGGGTCATGACTTGGTTCTATGTGCATGGGGGGGAGTTGGACCCGAAGACAGGCAATGTTTCGACGAGAGCCGACGATGCGATACTTGTTGCAATAGAAGAGGCACGATCGGGGGTGTTCCAGCCCAACAGAGAGAACGACGAGCTTACGCGTGCCACGAAATCCTGAACACCGGGAAGAACACGAGGCAAGGGCGCTATTCCGTGGTATGAGGGGTTTTCAGATTGGAACACCGACTACAGAACCCGTGCGAGAAAGAAGATTGTGGAGGAGAAGAAGAGGAAGATGGAGGAGGAGCAGAGGAAGCGGGACTATGAACGCCTTCAAGGCCTAGAAGCAAGTCAAGAGGAATTGGTAGTCAAATTCCAGCGGCAGCAGGAGCAGATCGACTCACCTACCCAGCAAAGGGGGTCTCAAAGAATGCAGCAGCTAGCGAATGATCCAAAGCATTGGATAGCACCGCCCCATCCATGCCGAGAAGCAGCGTGGGTTCCGCCCAGACGACGCAATGCTGGGTAGATACCCGTGGATGACATCACGGAGAACACTAGCTGCGAGCTACACGTCAAAATGAAGAACATATCCATGAAGGTGGCGGACGGCGTTGCTTTTCCAGTTACCCCAAAGCAACCTACCATTGCATCCCGATTCCAGAGGGCTATGCTCGTGTCATGGTTGACGAGGTGGTGCACCCATATTCGGGGCTAGAGCTTGACATTCCTGGAGGTGACGACGAGCGCTTTCTCGGAGATGCCAACCATCGTATCATCCTATGGAAAAAGGATTGCATCATCTTTCGAAGGCCACCGACACCGCGTCATCCGACTCCTCGTCGAAGTCCGCCACCAAGTCAGCAGTCTCCCGCTCCTGCAAGTCCACCAAGTCCGGCAAAGTGTCAGGCCACTCCTCCTCCAAGTCTGACAAAGTGTCAGGATACTCCTCCTCCTCCAAGTCCGCCACAGCGTCAGACGTCCACTCCTCCTCCAAGTCCGGCACTGAAGGAAATATGCCCTAGAGGCAATACTAAAGTTATTATTTATTTCCTTATATCATGATAAATGTTTATTATTCATGCTAGAATTGTATTAACCGGAAACATAATACATGTGTGAATACATAGACAAACATAGTGTCACTAGTATGCCTCTACTTGACTAGCTCGTTTATCAAAGATGGTTATGTTTCCTAGCCATGGACAAAAGAGTTGTCATTTGATTAACGGGATCACATCATTAGGAGAATGATGTGATTGACTTGACCCATTCCGTTAGCCTAGCACTTGATCGCTTAGTATGTTGCTATTGCTTTCTTCATGACTTATACATGTTCCTGTAACTATGAGATTATGCAACTCCGTTTACCGGAGGAACACTTTCGGTGCTACCAAACGTCACAACGTAATCGGGTGATTATAAAGGAGTACTACAAGTGTCTCCAAAGGTACATGTTGGGTTGGCGTATTTCGAGATTAGGTTTTGTCACTCCGATTGTCGGAGAGGTATCTCTGGGCCCTCTCGGTAATGCACATCACTATAAGCCTTGCAAGCAATGTAGCTAATGAGTTAGTTACGGAATGATGCATTACGGAACGAGTAAAGAGACTTGCCGGTAACGAGCTTGAAATAGGTATTGGATACCGACGATCAAATCTCGGGCAAGTAACATACCGATGACATAGGGAACAACGTATGTTGTTATGCGGTTTGACCGATAAAGATCTTCGTAGAATATGTAGGAGCCAATATGAGCATCCAGGTTCCGCTATTGGTTATTGACCGAGAATAGTTCTAGGTCATGTCTACATAGTTCTCGAACCCGTAGGGTCCGCACGCTTAAGGTTTCGATGACAGTTATATTATGAGTTTATGAGTTTTTGATGTACCGAAGGAGTTCGGAGTCCCGGATGAGATCGGGGACATGACGAGGAGTCTCGAAATGGTCAAGACGTAAAGATCGATATATTGGACGACTATATTCGGAGTTCGGAAAGGTTCCGAGTGATTCGAATATTTTTGGGAGTACCGGAGAGTTACGGGAATTCGTATTGGGCCTCTTTGGGCCATACGGGAAAGGAGAGAAAGGACCAAAAGAGTGGCCGCACCCCTCCCCTTGGACTAGTCCAAATTGGACTAGGGAGGGGGCGACCTTCCTTCCTTCTCCTTCTCTCTTCCCTTTCCTTCTCTCCTACTCCTACTACATGGAAGGGTTCCTAGTTGGACTAGGAAAGGAATCCTACTCCCGGTGGGAGTAGGACTCCCCTAGGGCGCGCCATAGAGAGGGCCGGCCTCCCTCCTCCACTCCTTTATATACGGGGCAGGGGCACCCCATGGACACACAAGTTGATCTTCGTGATCGTTCCTTAGCCGTGTCGGTGCCCCCTCCACCATATTCCACCTCGGTCATATCGTCACGGAGTTTCGCGAAGCCTCGCGCCGTAGAACATCATCATCGTCACCACGCCATCGCGTTGACGGAACTCATCCCCGACACTTTGCTGGATCGGAGTCCGGGGATCGTCATCGAGCTGAACGTGTGCTGAACTCGGAGGTGCCGTACGTTCGGTACTTGGATCGGTCAGATCGTGAAGACGTACGACTACATCAACCGCATTGTCATAACGCTTCCGCTTACGGTCTACGAGGGTACGTGGACAATACTCTCCCCTCTCGTTGCTATGCATCACCATGATCTTGCGTGTGCGTAGGAAAATTTTGAAATTACTACGTTCCCCAACAGTGGCATCCGAGCCAGGTTTTATGCGTAGATGTCATATGCACGAGTAGAACACAAGTGATTTGTGGGCGATACAAGTCATACTGCTTACCAGCATGTCATACTTTGTTTCGGCGGTATTGTGAGATGAAGCGTCCCGGACCGACATTACACGTACGCTTACGCGAGACTGGTTTCACCGCCAAGAGCACTCGTTGCTTAAAGGTGACTAGCGGGTGTCTGTCTCTCTCTTTAGTTGAACCGAGTGTGGCTACGCCCGGTCCTTGCGAAGGTTAAAACAGCACCAACTTGACAAACTATCATTGTGGTTTTGATGCGTAGGTAAGAACGGTTCTTGCTCAGCCCGTAGCAGCCACGTAAAAATTTGCAACAACAAAGTAGAGGACGTCTAACTTGTTTTTGCAGGGCATGTTGTGATGTGATATGGTCAAGACGTGATGCTATATTTTATTGTATGAGATGATCATGTTTTGTAACCGAGTTATCGGCAACTGGCAGGAGCCATATGGTTGTCACTTTATTGCATAAGATGCA